>OZ018327.1:170592737-171967737 GCA_963969495.1 Ceratothoa steindachneri
TGGGTTGTTGTATGCCCACTGCACTACATGTTTTAAGTATAGCACTCGGCAGTGAAAATTGATATTGTTTGGGGTAATTTTTCAGAGTAATCACCGAGAATCCTGTTCCATCTTTGAATTTTGATCCGTCGTTG
Source organism: Ceratothoa steindachneri (assembly GCA_963969495.1). Taxonomy (NCBI): domain Eukaryota; kingdom Metazoa; phylum Arthropoda; class Malacostraca; order Isopoda; family Cymothoidae; genus Ceratothoa; species Ceratothoa steindachneri. Next base: position 170,592,872 of record OZ018327.1, read on the forward strand.
TATATATGTATACCCATGTGTGTTGCTGCGTGGGTAAGGAATTGAATTTTCTTTCCCAGAGGGGTAGTTGATGATCGTTTTATTATATTGCCGTGGAATATCTTTAAAGTTTTTTTTCCAAAATGGAATATCTGGGAGAGCAAATGGATATCACATCCGCAGTCCAGTCTGGGTCGCACTAAGGAGCGGTAGTGAGTGAGAAGCGTTTCGCGATCAGCTCCTCAGTCGTGGCGTGACACTGTACGTAGGACGTTCATTTCTTTCTTACGAGAGTTTTTAATGTTTCTTATATGTGGTTCCCATGTCAACCTTCTATCAAACATTAGTCCTAGGAATTTATAGTTCTCAACGACTGCAATCCTCTTTTGGTATAGGTATAGGACAGGTTCCCTAATACCTGGCAGAATTGGACTACTTTGGTCTTCTCGACTGAGAATTGGTAGCCGTGGGTGGTAGACCATCTCGTGATGATGTTGATGGCGATCTTGAGGCGACGTTCTATTGTTGCCATTTCGGAACCTGCTCTGCTAAGGAGATAGAGAAGTCATCTACATAAAGGTTGGCTGTAATGTCTTGATGGAGGTTTTGTGAGATAGCGTTGATTCCTATAGCAAACAGGGGTACGCTTAAGACGCTGCCTTGTGGAACGCCTTCCTGTATAAATTATTTGGATTTCGCGTTAACTAATCTAACAGAGAAGGTGCGGTTGGTTAGGAATTTTTTAATGAAGTTTGCTAGTTGTCCGCGTAATCCGAGGTTATGGAGGGCTTTTAAGATGGCGTAACGCCATGATGTATCGTGCGCCTTTTTGAGGTCGAAGAAAACAGCTACTAAGTGCCGTTTCCTGCGATGGGGATATTCAGGATTTTGTTTCAAGGAACGATGTTAAGCGTACATTCACCATTTTTTTCCATAAGTTTACATATACAGGTGGTTAAGGCGATTGGGCGGTAGTTTTGGGGACTGGTTGGGTCTTTGCCTGGTTTCCGGAAAGCGAGAACAGTAGCCCTTCTGCAGGTATCTGAGAAGGCGTTTTCCATCCATAGTGTGTTCATTTTCGCTAGTTTGCTTGGCCCAGTCTCCAGCGTGGTATACTCGAGGTGAGTAATCCCTCGTCTGAGGAAAGGATGATCGGGTAATGGTCGCTTCCTTTTAGGTCATCCAAGATTCTCCATTCGAAGTCCGCCGTGATGTCGGGTGAGCAGAGGGCCAAGTCTAACGCTGATAGGGTACCTGTTTGTATGTTAAATCTAGTAACTTCGCCCTCGTTCATGATTCCAAGTTGGTGGTTTTCTATTACTCGTAGCTTTGATAGCTCGTTTCCTCTGGCGTTGCATATTCTGTCGCCTCACTCGGTATGACGACTGTTAAAGTCCCCCATTAGAATGAATGGAGTTGGTAGTTGTGAGATCAAGTCTCGTAAGGCGGTGACTGGAAGGGGTCCTGTGGGTGGGAGGTAGACGTTTGTGATCGTGTACCGTTTTTTGATGTGCATGATCACGGCGATTGTTTCCAGAGGCGAATTTAATCTGCTGGGTAATGTGGGAACATCTTTACGAGTGCAGATGGCACAGAAGCCGGATGTGGTGCCATCATTTGGTATTGGGGGGGTTACGCAACTGTAACTCGGTAATTTTCGTGGTGGGTGTATTCCCAATATGGTTTCCTGGAGACAGACGCATCCGGGGCTCTCGTCCACTACAAGAAGCCTTAATCTTCCCAGTTGGCTCTGATTCCGCGGATATTCCAATAGATTAGCTTCATTATTCTTTTGGTTTGGTTCGGGAAGTGAGCGATTTGGTTTTTGCGGAGGTCGTGGCGCCCATTGATTTATTAGGGGCCTGTGACCACTGGAGTCTGCTGTGGACTGGTCTTTGAGGTTTTGGTTCCTCTTTGTCCCTGTTTTTCTTGTTTGTGTCTTGGGTATCTACTGTTAGGGGGGGGGGGGGGAGGTCCATCAATAATAAGAGGAGGGATTATCGTTTTTGCTGCTTCTGTTGGTGGGTGAGTGAAGTGGCTAGTCGGTGGTATGGTTCGAGCTTCAATGTGTTTGGTGGGGACGAGGTCTGTTCCACGTGCGTCTTGGGTGTCTTTCTACCTTCACTTCGTAGGTGATGTCAGTGGTAGGTGTTTTGGTTTGGGGGGGCGGGGCAAAACACTGAGGAGGTGACCTGAGTGTCGATGTGCTCAGGGATTTGCTGTGATGTTGATTGTAGATTTACCTCTGTGCTAGGGATGGGGTTTAGCGTCGAGGTATCGGGTGCAAGTGTCTCGCGGTGCGACAACTGCTTATGGATGGGGGGGGGGGGGATGGTCGATTATCGACCAGATGCGTGGGGTAGAGGGAATTCAATATTCGGGGCCTGTGGTGCAGGCTCCTCGGGAAAGGGCGGTTGAGTTTTTGCTTTAGCCCGGTGGTATGGGAGTCTGTTCACTCTGCTCATTTCCACTACAGAGCCATAAGAGTTTCCTCTGATTCCGATGGAGGTCTGTGCATTTTCTCTGCATCTCTAAAGTTTAGTCGTTCCTTTTCACGTATGGATGCTACTTCTTCGAATTCGTAATTACATTTTTGCTTGATGCTGGGTGGGGCTCTACACAGTTTACACATTTCGTTGGGTAATTTTCGATTTGTTGAAGGTGTGGAACATCTGCGCAGTTGACGCAGGTGGGCGCAAAGCCCTGATTCCTGCGACGACAGGTGTTTGTAGAGTGCCCAAAAGTTTGGCAGTAGTAGGTTCTTCTGGGGCAAGGTTTGAATTCTTTAACTGTGAAGCGGCGCCATCCTAGATATATCTATTTTGGTAGGATGTCTAGGTCAAATGATATGAAGTAAGTGTTTGTTGGTATTTTGTTGTTGTTAATCGTTTTATGTATTCTGTGTACTTGAGTGACAGAGTACTCGCTTAATTCTTTAATTAATTCCGCTTCTGAGTAGTGGGCGAAGTCTGGTTCTATTATTACGCCTTTACGCATGTTAAAGGAGGGATGTGCTGTTACTATTACTTTATCTCCTGCCAGTTGTTTTAATGTTAAGGTTTTTTCCGCTTACTCTTTTGTTTTTACTTCGACTAGTATACTACCATCTGGTTGAGGCGAGATAGGTGGAAATTGTGATCTGGGAAGTTGAAATAGTTTTTGGAAATCATTACTCTGTTTGACCATGCATGTCTTCAATAGGTTTGTTTGTTGGCTTTCTGGTTTTATCAGGTAAAATCTTCTGAAAGATCGATCAACAAATTGTCCTGGGAGTACCTGCAGTGAGAGCAGTTAAGGCAGCGTTTTGGTGGATCGTCCTGGACCTGCTGCTTGCTGGGAGTTTGAAGCTTCCTGTGGACTTCGTACTCACTTTGGTCGTTTTTGCGGTGGTGAGTTTCGATTGCCTGAGACCTTGCTCGTTTCTATGCAATTTTCTTCTATCTGTCCAGTTGTTTTGGGGGGGCGATCTTGTGGTTAAAGTTCTCCCACCAGTTTTTTCCACGTATTGCGCTCTTTTCTTTCCTCGAGTTAGTGGATTCGTATCCATTTTCTTCTACGGGCTGGGAAGTAAGGGGGGGGGGTGGAGAGAGGGGATGGGATGCGCAGCTTAAAGCTTTCTTTGCTGGTTTCATTGGGTTTTTAAGAGGGATTTGTTAAAGAATTTTTCTAACATAAACAGGAATCTACCGCCCGCGAAAGTACCATCTTGCCAGATCCAATAGACGAGCGGACCCGAGACCAGAGAGAGAGGTCTATGGCTTGGTTTCCATTAGCCCTACGAATCCTCATTGGCGCAGACAACGGGCCGGTTCTAAACGACGCAGTCGGCGTGTAGGCGCGGCGCTGGGCCACCTCGGCATGGACTTCAGCGCCAGGTAATCTCAGGGTAAGCCTGGCGGACCGTGCAGGATACACCTGGTGGGCCTTAACCCTTCCCCCCCCTCGACCCGGTCCGCGAACAGAACGCCAAATGTGAAGTTTTACCCCTTCTTGGCAGCCCCACCCCCAAAACGGGGTGGATGGGAGGGAGATGGTCTGGTAACTGCCAATATTCGGCATGTGTTGATGGGGAGGGGGGAATCAAACGAGGACAGACTCCCGAGAATCAAACCTCTCGCCGACCGAAAGTAGCACAGGCCCGAACGCGAGTAGAGAAGTCCAATCCCATCGAAACAAATGCTTTGAAGAGAGGGAGTAGTAGAGTTGGTGAGGCCGGACGGGGCGCTGAATCACGTCATCACAGCAGTCAGAGAGGCAAATCGGCGGGCCCCTTACGGGGCTCCATCGTGTGGAGAATCTCCATGATATCGTATCGCCATATGGTATCATAGGCCTTCTCCAGATCGAAAAACACCGTTGCGAAGTAAGGCCTCGCAGACGACATTTTCCAGTCGGAGCAGAGCATCCGACGTGGAGTGGAACTTGCGGAAGCCGCACTGTGCAGAAGACAAATGGCCTCCGCTGTCCAGTAAAAAGGCTAATCTAACATTTACCAATCTCTCCATCAACTTGCACACGCAAGAGGTTAGAGAGATTGGGCGGAAACCGGTCGGAGTAGAGTGATCTCTCCCCGGTTTGCGAAAAGCGAGCACAGTAGCGATTCGCCAGGAATCTGGGAGGAGACCCACCACCCAGATCCTGTTGAACAAATCTAACAGAAAGGCCATGTCTCGCTCACCCAGGTGTCGAAGCATGACGTATGGGACATCGTCCGGACCATGGGCGGTGTCCGTGCACGAAGCAAGAGCGGAACGCAACTCACTCACAGTAAACCTGTCGTGAAGATTTCTCCGCCTCTCTAGGTAAAGTCCAGTTGGCGGCTTTCCGCGAAATCACGACGGGCAATGAATGCTTGAGAAGCAGCATCCCCGCTAGAGACTACAGAGAAAGCGGTTGCGAAGGATTCCGCCACGGACGCGGGGTCCGGGATTGCGGTCCCATTCTCCTGGAGAACTGGATGGGGGTCCTTGGAGAACTTACTCCGAATCCTTTTGACTCTCTTCCACACGTCTGTTAGAGAGGTCTTCCCGTTAAGTGAAGACACGCATGACCGCCAGGAAGAGCAGCGGGAGTATTTCTAAACCTAGCCCTAGCCCAACGACCTTCACTGACAGTTAAGTCGTTCGGACGGCGCTTATAGCCCATGTAGGCATAACGCTTACGTTCGAGGACAGTCTCACACTCGGCTAACCACCAGTACAAGGTGCGGGTAGGAAATCACGTCGGCAACAAACTGACAGCTGGAATTTATCATGTACTACCCTAGAAGGGGTTCGGTAACCGTGCCAAGGCGCGGCAGAATTCCCCCCCCCCCCCACACACCGTGTCGAAGTTAGCTGACCGTGGAATGTACGCGAAAATAACAGTATACCTCCTATTCAGGTGCAGCTGCACAGCTACTGCCTGGAAGGAGCTATCTAAAGCTAAGTGAAGAACGGAGACATCATGCTGGGTGTAAATCGCACATCCCCCAGCCCGGCCACCATCCCGTGGTGGTGGGATCGTAAAACCCTTATATCCCGGGAGGGTGGGAAGGGAAGTGGCCAGCATGATCTACTAACTTAACTTAACCTAATCTAACCAACTTAAGCAGACTATGGATAAACCCGAATTTGTCTAATAGCTACAAAATCGATTCCTATGGCGGAATCGATGGCAGTAGTAGCCACTCCGAGGCAGTGGCACGAATGACTTCAACCGAAGGCGATACCGATCGGCTCGCAACGAGTCAGGGAGCCTGTCATCACGATGGAACATGAGGAAAAGTGTAGAGGTGGGTCTCGAGGCCCTTCCCTATTTTACAATCAGACGCTCTTCGGTGGCGTTTTCTAAGTAGTAGTACAAGAGCTCCCTCGCATAAACCACTCCTTTCATGAGGTTCATGGACATGGTAGAGTGCGGCTTCACACTCACAGGCGATCCATTAAGTGTCTGAAGAGCACTAATAATGGCGGGCGCAAGAAAGTGGTTACCTTAGGCACTTTACTTAATCTATGCAGCTCTCCTTTCATGGATTATGAGACCTTGGGGCAACTTACTGGCATTAGTGGAGTGAATAACTAGAGAAGGGGGTTTGAAGCCAGCAGGCTCAAAAATGCCAGTATTCTCTCAATGAGGGGCCCCGACGTAATTGAGGCTCCGTTCAGCGCTCTTGCGACTTTGGTCTTGGTCTGGGTCTGCCTGCCGAACCTGCCGCTCTGGGCCTGGTCGCTTACCGAAACGATAGGAGACTCGTCCCTCCGCTGGGCACCGGCGGAAGGAGCAGAACCGAGTTCTTCGCAATACACTTCTTTGTAATGAGGGCGGACAGTAAACCTGTTTATCTACCCAAAGCCTCTCTTCCGACACGGCAAGGTAGCTCGTCGGGTCTTTAAGCCTCTACAGAGGGTTGAGTGGAATGCTGGGCGGGAACGCGGTGGAAGCACAACAACTTGTGACGGTCTTGTCAGAGTTCAAGTCGATCCGGTGGGTTCGTCTGGACCCACTTTGGTACCTGGCACAGGAGAAGTCAAGGTCACCACACCCAATTTCAGATAGATCCGAAGTCTTAGTGGATGTGCAGGCCTGGTCGTGAGGGTAGATGTAAAATATGAAGGAAAAGACAGTGAGTCGAATCGAAATGTTTGTAAATGGATCATCGATGATGCAATAAGTTTTAGGCTATGGTTAAGAAAATGCTAGTAACGTAAGCCAGACCTTCCTTACTGGCGTTGAGACTAATGGTAGAGTATGTTAGTTGTAGTTTGGATGCAATAGCTATGTATGGTACCTCGTTAAGCGGGAGGGGAGGGGGATAAGGATAACAGCAACGAATTACTTTGATAGTTGAAGAGCAGGAAAGATAATCGTTTAAACCAATAAGCGCCCATGTCGGATTCTGGACCCATCAAAAGTCATTTCGCTTCTTGTAGGTACATAGTTTTCAAATTAGTTTCTTTCAAGAGTTTCATAAACAACTTAACGAGTATTTGCCAATAGGTCGTTGCGATCCTTCTACCCTTTCGTTACTCGTATCCTTCTCCGTCCTATTTCCCAACAACCACACACACTCGGGCCCAACAGGGAGATAGTCAAGAAGCATTACTCACAAGTTGGTCTGTTGCGATTCAGTTGCGAAAGAGGCACCCATTCTCTCTCTCCTGGGGTTGGCGTACGAACTGAAAAAAGGAAGAGAAAAATGGTTACGGCGATTTGGAAGGGAAATACCTACTTTATAAAGAATAATAATAATAATACAATTAAATAGTACGATGACTGAAAATGACTGCCTCGAAGGTTTAAAGAGAAATACAAAAGAAAATTTATAATCAAAGGAGCTCTTGCTAGTCAGTGGAGATAAACTGTCGGAAACCTACATCCTGGTACCCGGCTCGAACGGAGACAAGAAAAAGCGCTGATAGGGAGCTGCCGCCACTCACTCGACTCGGGGCCATTGGCACAGACAGCTACGGCCTCGTACGCCATGGCACGCATAAACAATAACAACAATGCTCTCTCTCTCTCCCTTCATCTCTTCCCACACACCACGTATAACTCTTCCTTCTCGGAACTTGCCGAATGAATTTTCAAATCCACACACCGCTGACGCAAGAAGGTAGCCCTACCTCGAGCCACAAAGGGTTCCTTGCTCTCGGTTAAACAATCCTTGCTCTTTTTGAATCTTAACCTACGACCGGCCACTAATGCCTACGGGTTTTCCAGCTATTGTCATTCTGATTTTTGTGTGCATTTCATTATCCGGTCGGAACAATTCGACTACGATATGAACGGGGACTGGCAGCTCAATTAACACGATAATCAAATGGGCCTGGTGGAGTCTGGGGTGATATTTGACCTGGTCCGGTACCCTATTTTTAGGGGTGCTCTACAAATTTCAAGTTCATAAGGAACCTGGAATTCCCAATCCTCTTAGTTCTCAGTCGTCTAGGAGGCGGAACCTAACATAGCTTACCATCTCCTTGAAGCTCAATTCTTTGTACCCTAAATCCTAATAAGTTGCATAATAACAATCAATCATTTCCTGTGGCACCCATGGGCATGCATATGTCTTGTATTATTTTACAATCAGACGCTCTTCGGTGTGTTTAATAAAAATTTTAAATCTGATTTAATAACGAATTCAAAACACCTTAAAAAATTTGTCGAATAGATCTAAAATACTTACGATATTAATTTGTGTGTACAAAGTAGTTATATCTCCCAAGGAGCAGATAACATCTCTGCTCTCTCCGCCCGGCGGGAGATGAACGAAGAAAGCCTTTGTGCCAACAGCCCGTGATGTAGGCCCGAACGATACCACATTTAAGTGGGGCCGCGCTTTCTGTTAGACTGTCCCGAAGGGCCAGGTTAGTGTGAAAGGAGGTAGTTGCATGCTGTTGGAATTTCATAGCACCCCCTCTGTGCTACCGGTTCTGGCAACAGAAGTTGAGTCAAAAGAAGATGCAAAAAATGCAACACGACTAATGGAGCGTAGTCAAGTCTCGAGTTGGCACGGTAAAAATGGTCATGGTATGAACTTAAACGAAAGGGATTCTCCTCCATTCGCGAAGCAAAAGCTTTAGGAGAATGTTTTAAAGAGAATGTGTGGAATTGTCGAGACTCGCTTGTGGTGGGGTAAAAGTTTTCAATTCCACTGATAATTTACAGAAGACATGGTATGGTATATCCCATCCAACATTCCGTACAGGTTAAAGAAATTTGGTCCTCAGTTTTTATGAGAAAAGAAACAAGAAAAGCTTTTGGCTTTTTCCACCTAACAAGCAAAGCTACGTTTCTCATCGACTTCTTTGTACCCTTCGATGCTGTGTCGCGTCTTTCTTTTTTTTTGTCCCTTTTTTTGTGGTTTGGGGCGTTTTTTTCTGTTATGTAGTTTTTATTTTTTTGCTGTTTTTAATATAACGTAATGATTAGGGTAATATAATTACACGGGTATGCCCTTGAAGGTAGTCGCAAGATGAGTGCCATTTGCCAAGCAGGCCGGAGAGCTGCCCGTATTCCTGGCATGTAGTCGGTGTGACGAAGAGTGAAAGGGTGGTTCGGTCGCCCAAGTCTCGCGGAATCTTCAGAGCGCTCATTCCCCGCAGTTCATACATGTCCAGGAACACAGCAGAAGATAATCTCGACATCTGCCCGGATACCAAAACCGTAGCATCACGGATATCACGAACCAGGGTATGCGGAGATTACAATGCCCCCGAGAGCACTCAGGGCGCTTTGTGAGTCTCTATAGATCACAATCCGGTCTCCGAACCGGGCACATCGCGTAATCTCTCGTATCGAGTGCTGTATTGCTTCCAGCTCGGCCGTGAACCCTACTGACTTCAAATAGAGGGGATACGGCGTGGAAGCCGACCCCATCTTTGGAATTGCAGCCATCCGTATACACTGGCACGGCTACAGCGTGACACGAGGTGTGCTCTAATAAAGAAGAACGCAATACTCCCGGCGCTGTACAAGCTTTGGGAGCAGAGGAGTGGTGACAAATAGCCAAAGGTGGTCCCCTCCAGGATGGAGGCCTAGGCAGAAACAGGGGCGCCACCGGCACGAGAGCTATACATAGCTCCAGGATACCGTATCGCGATGCGGAATCTGGGCCTTCTCCAGATCGAAAAACACCGTGGCGTATTGCTCTCTACGAAGGAATGCCTCGCAGACGGCTTTTTCCAGTCGGAGCAGAGCATCCGACGTGGAGTGGAACTTGCGAAGGCCGCACTCTGCATAAGACAGATGGCCTCGGCTGTCCAGGAATAGGCTAATCCTTCGTGTCCGCGCACGAAGGAAGAGCAGAGCGCAACTCACTCAAAGTAAACCTGTCGTTGAAAGGTTCTCCGCCTCTGAAAGTAAAGTCAATTCGGCGGCCTTTCGCGACATCACGAAGTGCATTGAATGCTGGCGGAGCAGCATCCCTGCTAAATAATGCGGAGAAAGCGGTCGCGAAGGATTCCGCCACGGACGCGGGTTCCGAGATTGCGGTCCCATTCGCCTGGAGCACGGGAGGGGGGGTCCTGAGAGAACTTGCCCCGAATCCTTTTGAATCGCCTCCAAACCTCTGCCAGAGGGGTCTTCCCGTTAAGTGAAGACACGAATGCCCGGCAAGAGCGGCGGGCGTGATTCGAAATATAACGGAACCTAGCCCTAGCCCGACGAAATTCAGCGACAGTGAAATCGTTCGGTCAGCGCTTATAGCGCATGTAGGCATAACGCTTCTGTTTGAGGGCAGTCTCACACTCGGCCGACCACCATGGTAGTGGTCGGAGTGCAAAACGGCTAGACGTTCTGGGAATAGTAGTCAGGAGCAAGGCGATGAGGTTCCACGATTATAACTCAACGGCCTCATCTACCGACCTAAACTCCTCGAATGAGAGAGAATTCAGTCATTTCCTGAAATGCAGGCCACGGCGCCCGCGCCAAGCACCACCGAGGTGGGCTCTCAGGCGGTAGTTGCCCTGAAAATGATATTTGAATGGGAAAGTGATCAATACCATGGAGGTCATCGACCACCCCCCAATCAAAATCAAGCTGTGCATCCGGAGAGCACAGAGATAGATCAAGGCAAGAAAATGAAGCGGTTCTCGGGCAGTGATGCCTAAACTCATCAACATTTAGGACACCTATCTCCAGCTCTTCGATCAGCTCGGCAAGGACTGGTCTCCTGGGATTTATGGAGTAATCTCCCCAGAGAGGATGCCTGCCGTTCAGATCTCCAAGCAAGAGAAAGGGCCTCGGAAACCGTGCCACGACGCGGCGGAAGTCCCCCGCGTCGAAGTCAGCTGACGGTGGACTGTACGCAGAAATGATAGTATACCTCTTATCCGGGTGAAGCTGCACAGCCACTGCCTGCAAGGAGGTATCTAAAGTAAAAGTAAGAACGGAGCCATCATGCCGGGTGTAAACCGCACATCCCCCAGCCCGGCCATCTCGTGGTTGTAGGGTCGCAAGACCCTTATACCCAGGGAGGGCGGGCAGGGGACACGCGCCTAGCATGGTCTCCTGCAGAAAAATGGCTAACGGGCAATGGGACGAGACGAGCCGAGCCTCCGCAGCTGGGGCTGGGTGTGAACCCTTTTTGCCGCCAGCTTTACCAGGGAAGCGCACGGGTTGAGTAGATCCCGCAAAAGGGCTCCGAATGGGCGCAAAAACAACCGTGCTTGTTGGTCTGGATGAGCCAGGAGCAGAGGGTGCCTTTCTAACCATTGAGGCATAAGACGTCACAGGCATAGCCGACCGCGCCAGGACCAAGTCCTTAGCATCGCGGAATAAGAGTCGTTCCTGGGCCTGAACGGCCAGGATTTCTTTCTCAAGGAGATATGCACCACATTGCTTCGAAGAAGCGGGGTGCGGCTCTCCGCGATTGACACACTTGGCCACACACGATTTAGACTTAGCGTGTGCAGCCTTAGAGCAATTTACACAGACTTCGGGTGACCCCGACTTTGCACGTCTACAAGAACGATTCGTATGGCCGAAGCGGTGACAGTAATAGCACCGCCACGGCAGTGGCACGAATGCCTTCACGCGGTAGCGGTACCAACCGGCACGCACCGACTCGGGGAGCTTGTCATAGTAGAACGTGACGAAGAGTGTAGGGGTGGGTCTCGAGGCCCCTCCCTGTTTTCTCATCACACGTTCGACCTTGACCGCCCCATGGTCGGCCAGCTCTAAGATGATGTCCTTTATGGAGTAGTCAACGAGTTCCCTCGCATAAACTAATCCTTACACAAAGTTCATGGTAGAGTGCGGGGTCACACTCACCGGGGTGCAATCAAGTGTCCGAAGAGCACTTATCTTTGCCGCCTCGGCGGGATTCGCCGCATTCGCCAGAAGGCTCCCGTCCGAGAAACGGGTCACCTTCGGCTCTCTACCAATTACACTAGCTAATGCTCTCCTCTGATGGATTATGTTGCCCTTGGCCAACATGCTGCCATCAGTGGAGCGAATAACTAGGAAGCGCTTGAAGCCAGCGGGCTCGAAAACGCGAAGTAGCCTCTGAATGAGGGGCCCGGACTTTATCGAGGCTCTACCCGCGCTCTTTTCGTCTTGGTCATAGTCAGGGGCTCCGGAACCGAAGCCCCCGCGGATGGAGAGGAGCCCCGAGTCTTTTTCCTGTTTTCTTTACGAGAGGCGGGCGGGGAATGAACCCGCTTCTCCCCTCCGCGGCAGGAGCCCCCAGGCCAGATGAACTCGCCTCAGCCAGGTCCTTCTCCGAAATGGAGGTCCTGATGGTCGCAGGGGCACCGGTTGGAGGAGATCCCTCCCCTCCTTGTACTGCCTCGGAGACCCCAGCCGTTTGAGGAGGACGTTGCATAAGAGCGGATTCGGGTTCGGTGCTTGGCGCCGAGCCCGGATTCCCCCCTCCCCAAAGGAAGGCCCTACCGTCTGAGGCTGGGTTGCCTCAAGGACCATGTCTATCACAGGAGGGGCCTCCGGTTGGCCATACCCTCCCATAGCATCGCAGGTCCCGTTGGCAGTATCGTCATTAGTCAGGTGGTATGGAGAGGCACATGACTCGACCCCGGCAAGGGGCCTGGCTTCCCTCTCCCCCTTAAGGGGGTTTGCCCTACCGAGCCGCTTCACTGGGGAGCGGTTGGCTATGAGCTGCCTGCTGGCTTTCTTGGCAGTCCCCTTGGAAAAAAAGAGGGGACTGCGGCTGGAAAAAGGGAGGTGCCCCGAAAGCACCCCCAGAGAAGGGGGTGAGGGGGAGTCCCCTACACCCGTAGGCAAAGGAGAGGAGGGGACTGCGGCTGGAAAAAAGGAGGTGCCCGAAAGCACCCCCAGAGAAGGGGGTGAGAGGGAGTCCCCTACACCCGTAGGCAAAGGAGAGGAGTAAGCCTCCTCTCCGGTTAGGCAAATATGGAGGGTACCCTGCGCAAGCACAGGGGGAAGGAACCTCCATTTTTTTTTGTGGAGCTGCCCGAGGGCGGCTCCGTCGATGACACAGGGGGAATTAAGGGGAGATGTTTAATATTCTCATCATTGGGTATGGTGACCCTATTTTTTCCACTGGATGCATAGCTCATCCCCCCTCGCAGTAGCCCGCCCTGCAAGGGGTGTGTACAGGCCTGGACAGGCCAGGTGACGCCATTCAGGACCACCCCTCCCGCCTGGTGGCCTGGCAGTCCATCGGCATGGCGACTCCACCTTAGACCCGGCGTAAAAAAAAAATTAGTGAAGTGAGAATGAAAGGCGATGTGAGGAAGGTATGGGTGGGGGTGAAGCAAGTTGTTAAAAACTCACCATGCCAAACTGGAGGTCGGGGGTTAGGGAACATTGTCCCCTTCATCCTCAGTCCCGATCCGGGATAGTTGGCTGAAAAGGTCAGTATCTACCCTGTGAAAATAGAGGCCGACGAGAGAAAGTTGTGGGAGAGTTTGTAGGGAAAGTGAGGAAGTAGAGGAGAAACACAAGGCTGTCTGAAAGAAGAAGAGGCTAAACTGGGGCCGGACAGGGCGCTGAGTCCCGACAGCAAAATGTAGCTTTTTTTATTGTTTTTTTTGTAGTTTTTTATTTATTTAAAACTGTTGGATCAAAGAATTATTTGTGCAAAAATATGTTACGGTTGTCAGTTTGGATGTTTTTGATAAAAAGGGTCAATAAGCTATGCCAGCTAAGTTAGTACCAGTCAAATGTGTTTTTTTATAAATTACTATCATTTTCCGTCGTAACCAGTTAAAAACTTTTTAAAAACCAGTTCCTAAATTTTCGGTTCTTCTTCAACACTAGTTCAATGAAAAGACTTTTTTCATTAAACATGTATTTTGTTTAAAAATAAAATCAAGCGAGAAAACCAACCATGTTATATCATCCAAAGCGTTTTTTTAATTGAAAAAAAAAAAAATCAAGTAAAGTTGAAATATGGGCAAAATACACAGTCTGAGTAGACAAATTAGGAGGCCGAGGAGTGAGAGAGCGATCACCTCGTATGAATTTGTATTAGTTCTACTTAACAAAATACAATACTACACGAATATTCGTTCTAATTACCATACTTTAGTAGTTGATCGGCACTACTATTTACCGACCCAAGCCAGACTTGGTATGCAAAATAAAATGAGAACAGATAAGTGTGATATATAACAATACACTGTTCCACTTTACAAAAATTAACAGAAAGATCCATTTTCTACATTGTTTTGTAAACGAGTCGGCAAAGATCGGAGCGCGCGTTTGGCATCATGATGAATCTCATCTTCGGTACGAGGATAACTTTCACACTAATCATTCTCACATTATCCGTCCCCAAACCATGACGCACTTCCCTGTTGCATAAAAGTGGTATTGTTTACTCCATTGCAGTGCTGAGGAATAGTTTCACTACCATGGGGGTGTTGGAAGGCCATAAGAAGTTGTGCGGGGGCAAACGAATATTTTTTTTTTTTAACTTGGGTTTGCCCATTTTCAGACTCGGAGCGGTTATTGAACGATATTGATTATCTATTCAGAGTTCGTTCGTGGCGAACTAAAAAAAACAAAACGATTACTTATTCTGAACCTTTAACATCATCTCCAATCAACAAGTGTTTCGGGGATTGTGTGGCGAATAAAGCAGTTGTCGAAGAGAAATTAACCTCCCATACCATCATGTCTATGGGGTCGTTTCGAGAAAGGGTAGCATGCCAAGTGGGGCATTATGAATTGTCGGGGCTAGATATAATGGTTAGCATCTTCCACGAGAAACTAGAAATTTCTGGCAAAAGTCCATTTGAATTGGGTTTTGTTTTCACTCGAGTCCATCCTGATGACTGCCTACATAGGCACGAGTCGCCGCAATCAAATTAGCCAATATTAAAATGGAAAAATACAAACTAAACAATTTTTTTTTTTAAGAGCTCATCTGGCGACTGCCTACTTGGGCATTAGTCGCCGTATTAAAAACTTGCCTAGAACTAGGCTACTTTAAAATCAAATTCAAAAAGACATACACAAAAAACAACCCACCCAACACGAAAAATTAAAATAAAGGGAAAAGGAAGAGAGTAGAAAGGAAGCTCCTGCGTCGGGGGGAGGTCCCCCCCCCCGCGCAAGAGCGTGCGACCTATAAGGGAAAAAACAAAAACAAAAAAAACAAAACAAAACAAGAAAACCTGGTTAAATAATAGGGAGAAGGCGGGCCTCCCCCAAAGTCAACAAGTCAATGTGCACGCACTCGTCCCGAGTACAAAGGACAGGCGGTAGCGACCCCGCCCATCCCGATACCGGGACAGGTAACGTGCGCGAAGATCACCAAGACGGACATTCGACAAGAATTTGCCGAACAGTCTGGGGAACGACGAAGTCGAGCGCTCCATCAAATGGCGATGGGTCACACGAGTGTGTCCGATTCTGAGACGACAGCAAGCGACCTGAAGCCGTCGCGACATTGGGAAATAGGTCCATGGGAACAGTCGCAGCGCAATGGAACGCACCTCTAAGTTCCCCTGGAACGTCGCCCATCTTCTTTGCCAAGCAGTCCGAAGAGATGCTCGTATTCCTGCCATGTAGTCGGTGTGAGGAAGAGCGAAACGCTGTTCCGGTCGCCCGGTCCTAGCGGACTCTTTGGCGCGCTTATTCCCCGCAATTCCTACATGGCAAGGAACCCAGTAGAAGAAAACCTCGAGATCCACCCGCCTTGCCAAAACCGTGGCGTGGCGGATATCGCGAACCAGGGGATGCGGAGATTCCAATGCTCCGAGAGCACTCAGGGCGCTTTGTAAGTTGCTATAGATCACAATCCGGTCTCCGAACCGCGCACGTCGCGAAATCACCGGTACCGAATGGTGTATTGCCACCAGCTCGGCCGTGAAGACAGACACACGCCTGACAGAGCCCAGCTGACTTCAAACAAAGAAGATACGGCGTGGAAGCCAACCCCCCCCTCTTGGGACTTGGAGCCATCCGTATACACTGGCACGGTCCCAGCGTGGCACAAGGTGTGCTCCAAAAAGGTCGAACGAAATACTCCCGGCGCTATACAAGCTTTGGGAGCAGAGGCGTGGCGAAAAATAGATAAATGTGGTAGCCTCCAGGGTGGCGTTCAGGGCAGAACCAGGGGCGCCACCGGCCCGAGAGCTATACCTAGCTCTCTTGGCGACAGATGCACCGTCGAGATTAGCTGCGGATTCTTTGAGAGCCGTTGGCGACAAAGGGAGACGCTGCGCTCGTGCGTACAGTCGAGTAAAGCACTGTACACGCCGCATAGATAATAGCATCTCCCCACCATCGACAAGCAGGCTCTCAATGGGGTAAGTGCGGAAGGAACCGGTCGCCAGGCGAAGGCCGGTGTGGTGGATCAGTCCACCTTCCGCCATACACGCTCGGCTGCTGATGCATAAAACTCGCATCCGTAGTCGAGCTTCGAACGAACAAAGGATCAATAAAAAAGTAAGGCAGTAGCCCTATCAGCACCCCAAGGGATGAAGGTCACGGAGCGAAGAATATCAATGGCGCGGGTACAAGAGACCCGAAGGCGGTGCGATTCAACCACTTCCAGGCGCACCCCATTAAGAAACAAATCTGGGTGAGGGTGGAGCCATGGAAAGCAGCAGAAGTGCACCACCGTAGGCTTGGCCAAAGAAAACAGAAACCTGTGCGCTTCGGCATAGCGACAGACGCGGGGTTCAATGCCTGTTGGAGCGGACGTTCAAGAGTTGGCATCTGGGCGGCGCCGAAAGAGATCGAAAGGTCGTCCACGTAGAGCGTAGCGAGAACATCTTCCGGCAGCACCGAGGTGATGCCGTTGATGCTCAGGGCAAAGAGTGTGACAACGATGACAATTCCCTGCGGGACACCTTCTTCTTGCTTCAATGGACCGGAGTGTGCGCCGCCCAACGGGACGCAGAATCTACGATCTCGCAAAAAATTCAGATATAAACATTGGGAGGACTCCCCTCGCCCCCATCATGTGGAGAGTCTCCATGATACCGTATCGCCATGAGGTAGCATAGACCTTCTCCAGATCGAAAAACACCGTGGCGAAGTGCTTTCTACGAAGGAAGGACTCATAGACGGAATTTTCTAGTCGGAGTAGAGCATCCGACAGATTCAAACTTGCGGAGGCCGCACTGTGCATGAGACAGATGGCCTCCGCTGTCCGGGATAGGCTAATCTAACATTTACCAATTTCAAAATCAACTTGCATACGTAAGATGTTAGAGAGATTGGGCGGAAACCGGCAGGAATAGAGTGATCTCTCCCCGGTTTGCGAAAGGCGAGCACAGTAGGGATTCGCCAGGAATCTGGAAGGAGACCCTCCTACCCAGATCATGTTGAACAAATCTAACAAAGGCCATGTCTGGCTCACCCAGGTGTCTAAGCATGGTGTAAGGGACATGATCCGGACCATGGGCGGTGTCCGCGCACGAAGCAAGAGCGGAACGTAACTCACTCACAGTAAACCTGATGTTGAAGGGTTCTCCGCCTCAGGAGGTAAAGTCAAGTCGGCGGCCTTCCGCGACATCACGACGTGCATTGAATGCTGGCGGAGCAGCATCCCGACTAGAGACTGTAGAGAAAGCGGTCGCAAAGGATTCCGCCACGGACGGGCGGCCGGTCCGAAATTGCAGGGCGATTCTCCTGGAGAACGGGAGGGGGGGTCCTGCGAGAACTTGCCCAAATCATTTTGACTTGATTCCACACTTCTGCTAGAGAGGTCTTCTCGTTAAGTGAAGACACGTATGCCCGCCAAGAAGAACAGCGGTCGTGCTTCGAAATATACTGGAACCTAGCCCTAGCCCGACAAAATTCGCCGACAGTGAAATCGTTTGGGCGGATCTTATAGCGCATATAGGCATAAAGCTTCTGTTTGAGGGCCGTCTCACAGTCAGCCGACGACCACGGGAGTGGTCGGCGTGCAAAACGGCCAGACGTTCTGGGAATAGTAGTCAGTCCGCGGCGATGAGGTTGCCGGAGAAGAACTCAACGGCCTCATCTACCGACCTAAATTATTCGACTGAGATAGAGAATTCAGTCATTTCCTGAAATGCAGGCCACCGCGTCCGCGCCAAGCACCACCGAGGTGGGCTCTCAGGCGCCAGCCGCCCTGAAAATGATATTTGAATGGGAAAGTGATCACTACCATGTAGGTAATCGACCACAGCCAATCAAAATCAGGCTGTTCATCCGAAGAGCACAGAGATAGATCAAGGCAAGAAAATGAACCGGTTCTCGGGCAGTGATGCGTAAACTCATCCACGTTTAGGACACCCATCTCAAGCTCTTCCATTAGATCGGCAAGGACTTGTCCCCTGGGATTTATTGAGTAATCTCCCAAGAGGATGTCTGGCGTTCAGATCTCCAAGCAAGTGAAAGGGCCTCGGCAACCGTGCCACGACGCGGCCGAAGTCAGCTGACGGTGGAATGTACGCAGAAATAACAGTATACCTCTTATACAGGTGAAGCTCAGGGAGACTCAGGGAGCTTGTCACAGTCGAACGTGACGAAAATGGAAGGGGTGGGTCTCGAGGCCCCTCCCTGTTTTCTAATCACACGTTCGACCTTGACCTCCCCATGGTCGGCTAGCTTTAAGGTGACGTCTTATATGGAGTAGTCAACGAGTTTCCTCGCAGAAAACTACTCCTTTCACAAAGTTCATGGTAGAGTGCGGCGTCACACTCACCGGGGTGCCATCAAGTGTCCGAAAAGCACTTTTCTTTGCGGCCTCGGAGGGGTCCGCCGCATTCGCCAGAAGGCTCCCGTCCGAGAAACGGGTCACCTTCGGCTCACTACGAATCATACTAGCTAAGCTCTCCTCTGGTGGATCATGTTGCCCTTGGCCAACATGCTGCCATCAGTGGAGCGAATAACGAGGAAGCGTTTGAAGCCAGCGGGCTCGAAAACGCGGGGTAATCTCTAAATGAGGGCTCCCGATCTAATCTAGGCTCCGCTCTGCGCACAGGCACTTTTCGTCCTAGTCAGGGGCTCCGCACCCGGGGGAACAGAGGGGCCGGATATGCCCATTTTGGCTTGTACGCTTACCTAAGTGGTAGCAGACCCATCCGTCCCCGTAGCCCCCGCGGATTGAGAGGAGCCCGAGTCTTTTTTTTGTTTTGTTTTTTTTTCGTGTTAGGAGAGGCGGGCGGGGAATGAACCCGCTTCTCCCCTCCGCCGGCAGGAGCTCCCAGGCCGGATGGATCGGCTTCAGCAAGGTCCTTCTCCGAGATAGAGAAGGTTCTGGCAGTCGCAGGGGTACCGGTCGGAGGAGATCCCTCCTCTCCTTGTACTGTCTTGCAAACCCTATCCGTTTGAGGAGGACCTTGCATAGTGTGGACTCTGGTTCGGTGCTTGGCGTCGAGCCCGGATTCGCTCCCATGGAAGGCCAGACCGTCTGAGGTTGGGTTGCCTCAAGGAACCTGTCTATCTCATGCGGGGCCTCTATTTGGTCCTTCCCCTCCTCCCGATCATCACAGGTCCTATTGGCAGCAGTGTCTTTAGTCTCGTATTGGGAGGCACAGGCCTTGACCCCCGCTAGATTTAGTATTCTAGCCAGCAGGTCTTTTGAGGGAAGCGACCGAAGGCGCCTGGCTTCCCTCTCCCTCCTAAGGGGTTTTGCCCTACTCAGCCGCTTCATTGGGGAGCGGTGGGCTATGGGCTGCCTGCTGGCTTTCTTGGCAGTCCCCTCGGAAAATAAAAAGGGGGGGGGGAATGCCGCTGGAAAGAGGGAGGTGCCCGATGGCACCTCCAGAGAAGGGGGTGAGGGGGAGTTACCTACACCCGTAGGCGGAGATGAGTAAGCCTCCTCTCCGGTTAGATAAATTTGGAGGGTCCCCTGCGCAAGCACAGGGGGGGGGGGGAAACTTCCGTATTTTTTGTAGAGCTGCCAGAAGGCGGCTCCGTTGATTGTGAGGGGGAAAGAGGAAGGGGAAGTTTTATTTTTAAATTTCCATCATTGGGCATGGTGAACCTAATTTTCTCACGGGATGCACACGCTCATCATCCCTCGCAGTAGCCCGCCCTGCAAGGAGTGCGTACAGGCCTGGCAGAGCCAGGTGCCGCCATTTAAGACCGCCCCTCTCGCCTGGTGGCCTGGTAGTCCCTCAGCATGGAGGCTCCACCTTGGACACTGCGTAAAACTGATAGAGTTTGAAAGAGAAGGAAAAGGGATATGAGGAAGGTATGGGTGGGGATGAAGCAGGTTGTTAAAAACCCACCATCCCAAACCGGAGCTCAGGGGTTAGGCATCATTGTCCCCTCCCCCCTCAGCCCCGATCCGGGATAGTTGGCTCTGAAGAAGGTCGGCATCTACCCTGTGAAAAAAATAGAGGCCGACCAGATAAAGTTGTGAGAGGTTGTAGGGGAAGTGAGGAAGTAGGGGAGAAATACAGGCTGTTTGAAAGAAGAAGAGGCGAAGCTGGGGCCGGATAGGCGCTGAGTCCCGTCATATTAACTCAAGGGAGGAGGAAATTGAGAGCTGACGTAAACAAATAAATCCAAAATTTCACTCTCGAGTACTAAAATATCACAATAGAACAAACATTTGAATTAACCCAATATTCCGGACACTTTTGCCAGCAACAGAATAAACGAGTCATAAATATAATCTCCCCCCACACTGATCAAATTTAGAATCTCCACCCTAACTACACTCAATTGTACAATGTCCTCCTCGATACATCATGTTTAAATAAGACAAATTTTAATTATTTAGAATATTACAAAGCAATGTGTTGACAAATTTTCAAACCCATTTATGGTAAAATGGTCTCTTCACATGAATTCCTCT
This sequence comes from Ceratothoa steindachneri, assembly GCA_963969495.1. Classification (NCBI taxonomy): domain Eukaryota; kingdom Metazoa; phylum Arthropoda; class Malacostraca; order Isopoda; family Cymothoidae; genus Ceratothoa; species Ceratothoa steindachneri. Next base: position 170,613,543 of record OZ018327.1, read on the forward strand.
ATGTGAGAATTAGAATAGTGCCATCTGCAGTTAAACATTTTCTTCATTTGAGCCATGTGTTTATTCCAGTACATGTTGCGTTTGGACTCCATTCACCGGGTCAACAAAGTTCACTGAATGGTTGGCGATTGTGTAAACGAACGCACGACCTTGCAAATTTCGGTTGTATCTCCATTCGTCAGTGTGAATGATAGACCCAGGTCGCACAATTCCTTGCCCAATAGATAAAAGCGTAGCTGCATTTCTTCGATCCACGGTATATATGTAACCAACCGCAAGAATTACACTGGTGTCAACTAAATCTAAAACCCAAAATGCCGAAAGAGGAGCCCATCCAAGATGGTGCTTCGACTTGTGAGAAAAGCAAGAATCGTCAGCTCCACAACACCTCCGGGACCTCCTAAAGAAATAATGGATCCGGTCTAAAGTTGTTGGTATTTTCAGTCCATGAATAAATACTGTAAACACACATCTTCAAATGACAAATTTGACTTTGCAAAAAGAGAAAGATCTGGTACGTATTGAGATGTTGACTTGTATTTTGAGGAGTCTTTCACTTGACATTCCCATGCAAAACCATCCTTGTTTTTGCATATTACGTCCAGTTTATTATTTGATGGCAATCGCGCAATCAACCTCGCGTTTTGACAGTAACAACAAGGAGTAACAACAAGGGAAAAAGGTAACCAGTTAATAACGGGTAAAGAATCCTCGCACAGCGAAGGGAGAATCACAACTTGGAAAGTATCACGACCATGCATGGTTGAGAATATAAATCCTATAATTAGGATTTACAACAGGTCACCACATAGTCACGAGAAAAGTAAGTATTCAGGGATGTCTATATCCTTTTCACTTTGTAACCCATTATATGCCCACAACGAATAGCCCGTTTTACCCATTCACCATCAACTGTTTTAATTAGGTAATTAGTATAACGAACCATGATCAACTGTAGAATGTTCACCCCAGCACATCGAGGGGGGGAGGCGTCGAATTGAACCAAATAAACATAGGGATGAAAAAATGAAAAGAACAATACTCAAATTTAAGTCAGAAAATAAATGAAAATTAAGCAATAGAAACTTGCGGGAACCTCAAAAAGAGAAGATCGCAGCCAACTAAGAAATGTCTGCCCCTCTTTTAATAAAATTGTGTTATTAGAAATTCACTACGAAGCTACTTATGGCTTCCATACAACATTTACTCTCAAATCAAATATAATTTCTCCGGAGCAGAATGAAATGAAATGCCAAATCCCTTAGGGTAAGAGTCAATGACTGAAGACTTGCGAGGTGTGCGGAACTTTCATTTGCAAATAGTTGTCAGAAGAGACTTATCGCCCCCATATCCCCCCCCCTCTGCAATTATGAAAGCTCAGGGAACTTAGGATACGGAGGAATCTCTCTCTCTCTTCCATCCGTTAGTGGGTTGAAAGTATTTACTTTCGAGGCCTTTAAGTACCCTTCCCGAGGCAGGATAAAACCGCGTAGTGACCTTACTTTAGTAGGAATTTTAGTCGCCAAAGATATTTTCTTCCCCGTCTGTGATTATTTTTTCACTCCATCCCCTTCCCTCTATGTTACCCAAAGAGCGGCGAGCTTTCGGAGGGACACAGCAAATTTACTCCCCCCCCCCCAGCTAGTGTATTTAACCCCAGCTCAACACATCTTACCGGAGGTGACCTAGAAACCTACTCAGGATGGAAGCACTAGTAGGCCTTGCCTGGCTCGGCAACCATTCACCCTGAACTCCCCGAGGGAAAGAAGTTCACGTATACACTACCAAGTTCACTGAGGGTATGTCGCCCTCGTGCTGCGGTGGGTGGAGACGAGCAACATTTTTCCAGTGAAACCTCAAAACCACCAAAATAAGAGGGTCGTACTGCCAACATCTGGAGTCGCAGTGATTGTGCATGCTTGACTCGCGTGAGCACAGGTGCACGTACAAAGCAATACATACACGAGCGAGCGAGCGCGTTCATGTATGAACGTGCGGAGTGAAGCGAAAATCTGTACGTGAAGCCAAAGAAGTAGGCCAATGGATGGAAATGAGTCGGATAGAATTAGTATTTTTTTTATTAGGGAGGGGGGGGGGGAGTGTAAGAATCGCTCGTCTGGCGGCTCTGAAATCAGTAGAAATGACGTTTTGTAATAATGTAATGTTAAAATTAATGTAACCTTATTCGGCATTATAGAGATGGAAGGAAGAAAGCTGGTCTGGTAAAATGGAAATGACTAAAAGGAATGACGCCAAAGTTAGTTACTTATGTGCCGCTTCCTTCCAAGTGTGATAACACCTGCCTCAGTGGAAGCCCCATCTTTATAGCCCGATTTCCCGGCCAATTATATATTAAACGTGGTAATTAACCTCATAACGCAAAGAAAACGCTATATCGATAAGCAAGACTCGAACGACCCAATTATCGTCATCCCGCTATCAATTTACTTGATGGCTGGGATGTTAACAGCCTCCAGCCACCCCATTATGCACCTCCGTCCCTTCTCTCCCATTCAACAACCATCTACTATAAACCACCATGTTACCTAGATACAAATAACAACTCTCAATTCTTAATTTGGTGTATTCTATTCCACCCAACCAGCTCCGAGATATAAAAAGGGGAGTCCCCCCTTTTACTCCAAAGAGAAAGTAGGAAGCTTTGTTCTGCCTCGTGTCGTAGTGAACGTGGCCAACGAACCGTTATTCCGAGAGGACAAGCGAGATAGATGGTGGCTGGCCCCGCGTTTACAAGGCAGACGCCTTTAACTGAACACACTCGCAATTCTACACATGCTATCGCAGTCTGATCTTGTACACACCAACGATATCGTACGGGGAAAAAAATATAGCAAGCTGTGTCACGTGGAAAAGGAAAAATAATTGAAAATACGCTCGGGAGCGCTGAGGTCAGACAGGTTCCCTAGATAACACATGCGGTTAGAGCAACATGACTCCTTTTAATTGATAAAAAGTGGTGAAAATAACGGGAGAGAGGATAAGGCAGGCCTTTTTTTTCATTTACTTAATACTTCGAAGAAAAAACAAGGACGACGCTACCGAAATGCTTGCACGAAGGTTTGTACAGAAAGTGAGGAAGATGGAAATAAAGATGCGTGGTAGCTTGCACCCCTCGAGCTAAACTGATGGTCGCCTACGAGAACATGGCTGCACAACTTAAGAACCCTTCCCTAATCTGCACAAATGACATCCTGCCACGCAATGCTCCGATATCAGTGACGGTAAGGTTGTCAATGAAGAAAGGCATCCAAAACAGAGTTTAAAATTGATGGAGAGGGGGGAAGGGGTGAAGAGATAGTAGATGGCTCATTTTTGTGCCTATTACGCACTCTCCAATCCCACGTGTAAATGTCAACACGCAATTCAACCCCTCGTGAGCGTAGGCGTGAGTGAACTGCGCTTACTCAAATAGAAGAGCGCTTGCGTCGCGTCTGTTTTGAGGGAGGAAACGAGTTGACCCGAGGGGAAAAATCTTTCGATCCTCTATAGCCATTTCCGTCGACTTTCTTTATTTGTTTATGCTGCTGGGAGCGTTTTTGAAATGAAGTAGGCCTGACTTTATGGGAGTGTGTGTGAACGTCGTATCCCATGCTTTCGAGCCATGTGCGTTCTTGGTAAGCCACAAGCCAATTTTGTGTCGGTGGAACGGGAAATGATACCCGAAACAGCAGCATAAAGGGCATTTCCCATCTTGGCGACAAGGAAGAACACACAAGAGCATTCAGAGCAGAGATATACAACCGTAAACAACCAACCCTCCCTCCCTCCTGTGAGTTTAGTAAATTTGTTTTGCAATTTGCACAGTGGGTTCATATTCATTTGCCAAGAGCAAAGGTGGTGCTATTTCGGGGCATTTCCGCCCACGTGATTAACACCCTAATATTTGGGGGCATTTCCGCTCACGTGATAGTTCTACGATCGAATTTTAGGACCCCACACCCCACCCCAGATGATTAGGTGCGCAATGCCGAAGGAAAATAAGCTTTTAGACCACAAGCAACGGCATAGGAAATACACGGGGCATCGCCGTCTCACATAGTCCTCCAAGCGACCCACCAAAGGTGCAGCCCCACGTAGTTACACATGGAGGAGTGGCACTCCCTACCTGCTCTTATCCTGGTAGTCTCAAACTAGAGTGAAGTCTCCATTTTAGCCCTTTTCGACACCTTTACAAGACTCTTCGGACCAATTTTTCTTGGCTGGCGGCTGATTTTGCACGTGAGTCGCCGACAAGCCTTGGTCCACTCATCCCGGGATCGGTAGGGGAGGGTTCACCCCTATCTCTCTTGGCTCCAGCGAGGGTGAGCGTTTAACATACCTGCACTAACCCCGCCCTCTTCCTCATCTATTATCCTCATCTTTCAGCCCCATTACCATCGCGTGCCAAAGGGTCTCAGGTGGAGCATGGAAACCATGCTGAAGCCGGCATCTGGGGGGGGGGGGGGTAGAGTTCCCCCAGGCCCAAACGCTTCCATATACGTCCCCTTCCGGCCCCAATGCATTTAGGAGGGTGTACGACTATATCTTACGCAACTTTCTTTCGAGATTTATCCTTAACCTTCTGCGAGAGACCCCCGTCGATTTTCGCTTCAAATTTTTAGAGAAAATTCCACTGATAAAATTGTCAATATTTCGAAAAGACGAGACAAAATGATGCCTATTAAGAGGGGGGGGGGGGCAAAATCCGACGACGCGAGGCGAGCGAAGGATCTTATAGTTACATACACGAGTTCGATCCTTGTCCTTGCCTCTGCTTCTTCGGTTTGGGCGAGGATCGTGAAGTTAAGAACGCGACAAGGTACCACAAGAATTGTACTTCGCAATAGAGCAATCAATGCAAGTTCCCAGAAACATTGCTTCACCGTCAAACATGACTTGATAAATGAGGATTTTTCGCTTTCGACTGGCCTCTTATTAATTAAGAAAGAAAATTTATAGGGTCACTTGATGGCCTATTTTTTTAGGAGGCTATCTAGCGACTGCCCACTTGGGCATAAGTCGCCGCAATCACAGAGCCTAGCTCTAGGTTACTTTAAAATAAAAATATGAAAACAAAACAAGGATAAAAAGGGAAGATGACAACAATTAGGAAGCAAGCTTTGGCGTCGGGGGGGGAGGTCCCCCTCCCCCCGGCGCAGGAGCATACGACCTACAAAGAAGACAACAATAACAAAAAACCCAACAAAACCTAGTTAAATAAAAGGCCGGCCTCCACCCCAAAGTCTACCAGTCCACTGATGGCCTATTGGGAGGGGCATTATAGTCGTCGCTCTTGCCGCGGAAGTGACGAGATCTGAAAATCTTGGTTCTGAAATCTGGTTCCTCCTCCTCTCGATAACGAGTGTTTCTTTCAATGTGTTCCTTCCCTGAATGTGGACTTGGTAAATAAAAGCAATTCTTTTTCTTTACTATTCAACTTCAATTTCAAACTAGTATAGCATATTATTATTATTATTAAAGTTCCAAGCCACAACCCCAACTGGAAGAGCAAATAGCTATAAGCCCAAGGGCCCCAGCGGGGAAAGAAACCTGGTATGGAAAAAACGAAACAAAGATTAAGAAAAACATAATAAATAAATAGAAAATTAAAAAAAAAAAAAAAAAAAAAAAAATTAAATGCTATAATGTTAAAAATATTATAATATTATATATGTGTGGATAATGAATAAAATATTAAAGTTATAAGTTTCTGTTAATTAAAAATGTATTAGCACCCACTTTAAATTTCTGAAGTTCCAAGGACTCAACAACAACACTAGGAAGTTCATTCCACAGTTTAGTTGTGTTAGGAATGAAACTTCTTGAAAACTGTGTTGTGTTGAATCTCATAGGCGTAAAGGCCCTACTATTGGCATTTAGTACACCTCTGGTAACTCGTTGAGGGGCATATAAATTGGGCAGATCGTGATGCAGTGGATGATCTGCATTGTTAAAAATTTTATATAAGATGCATAAGGAGCTTATTGCTCGCCTATGCCACAGATCAACTTTGAGGTCAGGAATTAAAAATTTTATTGCTCTCAAATTTTTATCTAATAAATTAAGATAAGAGTTGGCTGCCGAACTCCAAACAGGGGCGCAATATTCAAAACACGGAAGAATAAAAGCATTAAAACAATTTTTAAGAACAGTCTGCTCTCCAAATACTTTGTAAGATTTCCTCAAAATGCCAATTTTTTTAGCAATAGAGGAGGAAATAGATCGAATGTGATTCTCAAAAGTAAACCTAGAGTCAAGCATAACTCCAAGCAACTTAAAAGAATCACATATGGAGATGGGAATGTTATTTATTAAAAGATCTGGATGGGGAGGATCTAGTGTTCTGGATCTGCTAACAATCATACTCTGGGTTTTCTTTGCATTTAACTTCATGCCCCATGAAGTGCACCAAACATTTATCTTAGCCAGATCTCTATTTAAAGACTCTGCAACCGATGCTCTCAACTCAGGAGATGGGACTGGGGCTATTAGAGTAGCATCATCAGCATAGGCTATAAGTCTATTTTCCAGTCCAAACCACATATCATGGGTATATAAAATAAACAGTAGAGGACCAAGAACACTGCCTTGTGGTACACCAGATAGCACCTCTCTCTCATCACTAAAATTATTGTCAACATAAACCTTTTGATGTCGATTTGTTAAAAATTGTTCAATAATATTTAAAAATACACCACCTACTCCCAACTGCTTCAACTTAAATATCAGGGCCTTATGATTGACACGGTCAAATGCGGCACTGAAATCCAGGCCAACTAAGCGAACTTCTTGACCAGAGTCTAATGATTTTTGGACAATGGTGGAGACTGTGAGAAGTGCATCACAAGTGCTCAGACCCTTACGAAATCCAAACTGTAAAAAGGGAAACAGACGATTAAGCTCGGCAAATGTACTTAAACGTTTAGCTAGTAAACGTTCAAAAATCTTAGATAGAACAGGAGTTATAGAGATGGGCCTATATTCAGTAGGGTTAAAACTACCACTTGCACTTTTACATAGTGGAGTGATGTTACCAATTCTCCAACATTCGCAAAAACTACCACTCCTCGCCAGCTTCCGAAGAATAACGGAAAGCTTGGGAGCCAAATACTCTGCAGTTATTCTTAAAGAATAAAGGGAATATACCATTTGGGTCAGTACCACCATAAGCATCCAGATCAAGAAGTAACTGTTTTACTTCACTTGAACGGAAAGCAATCTTGTTTAACCTTGGTTCAGGGAAACAAGTGTCAGGTAGAGTTAGATTCTCATTACTTTGTTTATTATCAAAAACATCAGCCAACAGTGTTGCCTTTTCTTCAGGACTAAGGGTAATGGAACCATCAGGTTTAAGAAGGGGTGGCATAGATGAATCATTCCCAAAAAGAGCAGACTTGACATGAAACCGGGGTCATCCCTTCTAGGAATTATCTAAGGTGGTTTTAAACGAAAGCGGGAGATGGAAGGGGGGGGGGCAGAACCCGAGTAGCCGAAGAGGAAACTTCTTAGAGTGAAAGAAAGGCGAGTAAGAATAATTTAACACTGGGAGCAGTTCCCTTATGCGGAGGAGGTCTAAGGCCGGGGCCACAAGATTGATGGGTCCATGACAAAATCCCCGGGTTTATGTCCGGCGGACATAAACCCCACCCATATCGGACAGAAACCACACTCAACAACATAACAACATAATTACACGGATGACAAAAGCCACAAGGGCCTATCAAAGGTCATCCGCCTCCGTCAAAACCCGCCCACAAAAAGCACCATCACCAGGGGAAGACAAAATCAAAGTCCCCCACAATATAATATAACGGATGACAAAAGCCACAAGGGCTCATCATAGGTCATCCGAGTCAAGCGGCCACTTTTTCAAGGCACCCAAACTCCCAGGAAAACTACATCCAGAGGATTGCATCCAGAAACAAGGGTATCACCAATCAAGGCTTGTCAAGAACTAAATCATGCAGCTATAGATATATACAAACAATATTAATATATACAAAACTTAGGAACCATCACAACCTTCCCTTCCCATAAACTCATCCAACCTACTCTTAAATACATTTAGATTTGGACTACCTACTACCCTCTGCGGCAATTTGTTCCAGAAGTCTACCACTCTATTGGTGAAAAAATATTTTCTTAAATCCAACCTACACCCTTGCTTTTTAATTTTCAAGTGGTGACCTCTAGTCCGATTTCCATCATCTAACTCAAAAAACTTGCTAACATCCAATTTATCTATCCCGGAAAAAATTTTAAACAGCGCAATCATATCCCCTCTCACACACCTCCTTTCGAACGAGAACATATTTAATACCCTCAGTCTATCTTCATATTCAAGGTGCCTCAGGGAAGGAATAATCTTTGTTGCCCTCCGTTGCACTGACTCAAGAAGGTTAATATCGTGTCTAAAATGTGGGGACCATGCCTGTATACAGTACTCTAGATGTGGCCTAACATAAGAGTTATAGAGTTTAAGAATAACCTCCTTACTTTTGTAACTGACATTTCTCTTAATAAAACCCAGCACTCTATTTGCCCTATTTCTTGCTTCAATACACTGCTTAGAAAACCTTAATGACTTATCTATTACTACTCCTAGATCTTTCTCATCCTCTACTGAGCTCAGCCAATGCCCATCCATTTCATAGTTAAATTCTCTATTATCTTTTCCCATGTTAATAACTTTGCACTTATCAAGGTTGAAAGTCATTTGCCACTTATGTGCCCAGGATAACAATTTATTTAAGTCCCCCTGCACTTTAAAATTATCATCAATATCTTTAACTACAGCTGCTAATTTGGTATCATCCGCAAAAATTGACACTTTATTATTAACTGCCTCCCCAAGATCGTTTATATAGATGACAAATAATAATGGACCGAGAACTGATCCCTGAGGAACCCCACTGATAACATCCCTCCACTCTGACTTTACACCATTTAGCACTACCCTTTGCTTCCTGTCTTTCAGCCACTCAGCTATCCAATTTGAAACACCCCCACATATCCCAATCATTTTTAATTTATGAACTAGTCTCCTGTGTGGTACCTTATCAAATGCTTTACTAAAATCTAAGTAAATTATATCTACATTCTCTCCCTTATCTACTTGATCTGTTACAAACTCCAGAAAGTCTAGTAAGTTAGTCAAACATGATCTACCTGATCTAAACCCATGCTGAGCATCGCTGATTAACCCCTCCCTCTCTAGATGTTGGCAAATCCCTTTTTTAACTATTTTCTCAAGAATTTTACAGACTACAGGAGTTAGGCTAACCGGTCTAAAGTTATTTGGATCCTCTTTACTACCCTTCTTGAAAATGGGGACTACATTCGCTCTCTTCCAATCATCGGGTATTTCTCCATATTCCAATGACCTAGTATATAACTTGTCCAGAGCTATTGAGATACTTTCTACCCCTTCTTTAAGTATCCTAGAATGAATATTATCAGGGCCGGAGGCCTTGGTAGTATCTAAATCACCTATTAGTCCTTTTATCATCCTCCGATCCACACAAATGTTAGTAAACACCTCTTTTCCTGACCTATGAGTACTATACATAGGACTATTTAGTTTCTCTTTTGTAAATACTGATGCAAAATGACCATTTAGTACCTCAACTATTTCCTCATCAGTTTCTCTCACAAACCCTTCATATTTGATAGGTCCTATTTTAACTCTGCCACACTTGTTATTAATTTTATAGTAACTAAAGAACTTTCTAGGATCTTTGTTGCTATCCTGAGCTAATTTAATTTCTGACACCCTTTTGTTCTTCTTTATAATCTTATTTAACTCATTCCTAGCCATTCTATAATCACTTAAATTTTGAATATTATTTTCTACCTGTAATTTTTTATATGCCCTTTTCTTCTCTGAAATTTTTCTAGCTATCTCCTGATTCCACCATAATGGTTTCCTACTTTTGTTCCTAATGGCCTTCATTGGGATACATTGTTCTTGGACTACATTTATTATATGCTTGAAAGTATCCCACATCCCATAAGCATTTTTACCTCTGAATTCTATATCCCAGTCTACCAAATTTAGCAAGCTTCGAAGTTTTACATAATCTCCCTTATGAAAATTTGGAACTTTTTCAGCATTCTCAGTTATTTTACCCTTCTCAATTCCCAAGTTAAAACGAACTATCTGATGGTCACTATTTCCCAATGCTTCCCCAACAGTCAATTCTTGAACTAAATGATCACTGTTAGAAAGTACTAAATCTAATATATTGTCCCCCCTCGTTGAATCGTTAACAAATTGATTCAAAAAATTATCCTCAAAGCATTCTATGAACCTGCCACTTGTTCTATCCCTACCTATCATATTTTCCCAGTCCACAGAGTTTAAGTTGAAGTCCCCAATAATAACTGCATCTGTTTCACATCCCTTACTTATTTCCCTTATCATTAGTTCATCTATATCATCAGTCTGCCCAGGTGGCCTGTAAAAAGCTCCCAAATGCACCATTCTATTTTTACTGAACCTAATATCTATCCAAAGTGACTCAACTCCATCCTGCTTTATTGAAGTATTTAAACTTGAAACAATGTTGTTTTTTATATAGATAATTATTCCTCCACCAATCCTACCTGTCCTTTGACTAATGTACATATTATAGCCCTGAAAATCAAATTCACTTATAGTGTCACTAAATTCTATTTCATTAACCCATGATTCAGTAACGCATAATATATCTATATCCTCATTGCTAATATAACTAAATAGCTCATCCTTCTTGTTTCTAAGACTACGAGCATTTGTATAGAAACAATTTAACCCCCCTATCCCTGAAGCACCTCTTGAAACTTGAATGACCTCACCTCTATCGCCTTGGAACCTATTTCTGTTATCTGCCAAGTCCATTCTACTTTCAGTACTATAATGTCCTCTCATAATTCCCTGACCACTATTAGTATCTAGTTTCCCGCCCGCAAAGACCTAATAACACGATCATACTCCTCCCACAACACATCTACCCCCCTCCTACTTAAATGCAGTCCATCCATCGCATACATTTCTTTCATTCCAACAAACCTATCCCACACATCCACAAACATGACACCTTCCATCTCACACATCCTCCTCACATAATCATTCAGCCCAATTGCACGAGACATCCATTCTACCCCAACATCCATTCTTGGAAGCACACCTGTCACAACACCTTTCATTCTACTTTCTTTCACCTTTTCAATCAACCTCTTGTACCTCTCACGTAACTCACATGCACCCACTTTCTTCACATCATTCACTCCTACATGTGTAATCACAACCGCATCCCTTGCACAGCCAGACACCAGTTCCTCATACCTATCAGACAGATCTCTCACTCCAGCACCCGGCAAACACACCCTCAAACCATTCAATCTACTTGCATTCAACTTCCTATCTAAATATCTAACTCGCGAATCACCCATCACAAGCACTTCAGTCAGACTCCTATTCCTAACCCCCACAGACCTAACTCCATCCCCACTCCTATTCTCATTCAAACTACCAGTCACTCGAACTCCACCCCCACCCCCATCAGTCATATCACTTCCAGTTACTTCCTCTCTTAGGGCACTGAATCTATTAGTCAAGCTAATAGGATCTGTGTCCCTCTGACTCACACACCTATTCTCCCCCTGGCTAACCACCTCAAAAGAGGCAACCCTATTCTCACAAAGAACAGGAGAAGCCTCCCTAGCTTCATGTTTCCTAACCACTCTCCACTGTCCCCCATCCTCACTAGGCCTATTTCTAACTAATCTAAGGGGGCTAACTTCACTATCACTAGAACTATCACATCCTACCTCCTCCACTGGCCCTCTACCTTCACCTGAAACATCTAACTGGCCTACCTCACCACCTAACCTATTCCCAGCTCTAGGCCTAACACTAAGTTCCCTCCTGAGCTCAGCAACTAACCCCTCCAGCCTACATATCCTGTCTAAATCCTGCCTTCTCATCCCCTCTAAATCTACAATGCATTCACGCAGCCCACATACAACACATGTATACCCCTCACCTAATACACCACAACCAATGCATACATTCCGACACTCATGCTCACTTTCATCCCCAAACTCCATCACTTATTCAAACAAAGAAAGAATTTAAGTAGCAATAAGAAATAAAAAAAGAAGAGCAACTTGGCTTTCGCTGATTGTGGTGAGAAAAAAAACAAAAAAACAAACAAACTATAGAAAAATCTGAAAAATAGATCAACAGACTGAGAGCTCTATAAAACACGTGCTACCTGTTCGAAGGTCAGTCGAAGACTGACCTTGGAAGTTTACCCCAAATCCTTGTATTTGGTCCTTAAGGTCAACCTAAATCCTTTTATCAAATGTGGGTCGGATCAGGTAGCTCCGCACAGGTCAGATTAACCCAGTATAAAACATTGTTTACTTCTGCACTAATTCGATTTTCCTTAAGCAGTGTGTGAATACATACAGTCGACAGCTGGAGAGATCGTGTCTGTTTTTCTTACAAGTTTCATTTGAATATCCTTACTTCAAGGTGGAAATTATACGCAACAATGAAGGCGGAAAAAACTGTTATCGTGGCTATATTTACACAAAGAAGTTTACGTCTTTAACAAAACGCTGGGAATGTTCCAGGAGAGCAGCTCTCTCCCGCAAAATATAATTTCTACCATAGAGCACACACCAGATACATTTGCAGTGGAGGCGGCAAGAGTGTGACAGAGTAAAAGAACGTGAAGTGGTCAACGGAGGAAATACAGACAGATCCTACTTGACAGTATGGGAGAGATGACACAAGAGGGGCGAGTCAGAGGGATTCCATTAAAAGAAGTAGGCAGGCCGTCCCAAAGATCCGTCATCTCTTCTCTAATGGATTTGAAGACCATGCAGATTACTTTGATGGGACCTACGTAACGGGCACAAACCGCCGCATTGGCCAGACCAGACAACATCCGGGTCCTGAGACGGTACTAGTGCGGAGGATTCGTCCATTATTCCCACCAGAGAAATGGAATGTGTACCAAGGACTGCTCTGGTTGCCTTAGCAAGTCAAATTCCTATTGCTTTTGTGAAGATTGTGTTTGTGCCTTAAAAATTATTCGGAGCGAGAGTTGTGCATCAGTTTGGCGCGTTTAGCGAAAAATAGTGGACACGCTTTTGGCAATAAGTGAGAAAATATTCATTCACGAATTTGCCGTCAAATTCAGTTAAATTCTCACTCGCCTTTGAACCCCAGTAGTGAGGAGTGAACTTGCCCCCCCCCCCCCCCCACACACACACCTCCTTTCTTCATCGAATCGTACTTAGTCGGACAACAACCTGCAGACATTCGAAAAGCGCCCTGCTCAGGAGGTAAAAGGTAAAGTGCCCTGTGAAAAACTATTTTTTTTGAACTGGGACACCTTTCTTGAATAACCTTTTCCCTTAAAACTTGTTGATAGATCCTCTTTTAAACTACACACACGCACACTTACAAACACACGCTCACTCCGTGGGGATTTTCCGTTGAAATTTATCTTCTCCACCCTCACACATGAGGATATGGAAGGGTAAATGAGGGGAAACCCGGCGGATACCGCTGAAGAACCCTCTCTGATGGCCCCAAGCCTGATCGGGGGAGGGTCTTTGCTCAAATTTATGGGGATTTGGGAATTGCGCTCATAAGATTGATCGACACAGACATAATGGGTACGCGGCTATTTGCTCAAAGGAGAGTGATTGCGAAGTACACACATCCCCTAAAGCAGCAGAATGCCTAAAAACACTGAACTTAAAAAACCACAAACACCGCCACAAATAAAGACCCACCGTAGCATTATCCTTCGCCGCCTCGATCCATGGGTGGGGGGCACTCCGTTGAAGAGATTCATGCGGAGGTGAAAAAAACCCACCTGGGCGAAAATATCCGAGATTATTAAATACAAGAATTACACACACGTATTCAAGATAGTGTTTTGTGATATGGCAATGGCAGTTAAGGCTACGGAGGGAGGTATGCTCCTCTTTAACGTACGTGTCTGCCCTGAACAGATCGAACGTGAGGAGTTTATCGACCTCAAGATGTTTCAAGTGCTATAAGTACGAGGAGCACACCACGGCCACCTGCCCCAGGAGGAACGTTCTTTTGTGCTCCATTTGCTCGTCAGATGCACATTCTTGGAGTTGTAATAGCACCTCTATGAAGTACCCTAACTGTGCAGGAGAGCATAAGACGCTCTCCATGGCTTGCCCGGTTATAAAAAAAAGAGCTAATGAAGAAAAAAGCTAACTAAAAGAGACAAGAAGAAAAAGTGAACAGTACCTACGCCAAGGTTGCTAAAGCTGTTGTTGCATAGTCTCTGGAAAAAAAACATACCTCCACGTCGAGAACGAAAACTGAAAAATTATGTGTTGCATCTATTATGCTCACATCGCGAATCTCTCCTCCCCGGTGACCTTTGCGAAAGAGCTAAAAAGAATGAGGACGCATAATGGAATGGATGAAATGTGGTTTCCAGAGAACCCACAATCCGAGACGATTCTGAAAATTAATCTCAAACCCCAATGCGATTTTTTTTTTTTAAGGGGCTATCTGGCGACTGCCAACTTAGGCATAAGTCGCCGTAAACAAACAGCCTAGTTCTAGGCTACTTTAAAAAATTCGAACAGGAAACAATAATAAAAAGAAATAAAAATAACAACAATAACAAACACAACTAAACCTAGTTAAATGAAAGGGAGAAGGCCGGCCTCCCCCAAATAGTGAACAAGTCCACCAGTCAATGTGCACGCACTCGTTCCGAGTACAAAGGACAGGCGGTAGCGACCCCGCCCATCCCGGTAACGGGACAGGAAACGTGCGCGAAGATCGCCCAGACTGGGACATTCGACAAGAATGTGCCAAACAGTCTGGAGAACGACGCAGTCGTCGCAATAGGGCGCAGGCGAGCGCTCCATCAAATAGCGATGCGTGACACGATTTTTTTTTTTCAAGGGGCTATCTGGCAACTGCCCACTTGGGTATAAGTCGCCGCAAACAAACAGCCCAGTTCTAAGCTACTTTAAAATAAAAAAATTAACAGAAACAACAATAAAAAGGGGATAACAATCAGGAAGCAAGCTCCGGCGTCGGGGGGGGTCTCCCTCCCCCTTCGCACGAGCCTACGACATACAAAACACCAAACAAACAATAACAAAAAAACAAGTTAAATACAAGGGAGAAGGCCGGCCTCCCCCCCCCCCAAAAGTCAACAAGTCCACCAGTCCTGATGCACGCACTCGTCCCGAGTACAAGGGAAAGGCGGTAGCGACCCCGCCCATTCCGGTACCGGGACAGGTAACGTGCGCGAAGATCACCCAGACTGGGACATTCGACAAGAATGTGCCGAAAAGTCTGGGGGAGGGGGACGCAGTCGCCGCAATAGGGCACTGGCGAGCACTCCATCAAATAGCGATGCGTCACACGAGTGTGTCCGATTCGGAGACGACAGAAAGCGACCTGAGGCCGCCGCGGCGCAATGGCACGCAACTTTAAGTTCCCTTCGACCATCTCCCATCTTCTTTGTCAAGCAGTCCGAAGAGCTGCCCGTATTCCTGCCATGTAGTCGGTGTGAGGAAGAGCGAAACGCTGGTCCGGTCGCAGAGACCTTGCGGACTCTTTAGCGCCCTCATCGGCGCGCTCATTCCCCGCAATTCCTACATGTCCAGGAACCCAGCAGAAGATAATCTCGACATCTGCCCGACTCGCCAAAACCGTGGCGTCACGGATATCGCGAAACAGGGGATGCGGAGATTCCAATGCCCCGAGAGCACTCAGGGCGCTTTGTGAGTCGCTATAGATCACAATCCGGTCTTCGAACCGGGCACGTCGCGTAATCTCCCGTACCGAGTGGTGTATTGCCACCAGCTCATCCGTGAAGACAGACGCAGTGCCTGGTAGAGCCCCGCTGACTTCAAACAGAGGGGATACAGCGTGGAAGCCGACCCCCTCTTGGGACTTGGAGCCATCGGTATACACTGGCACGGTTCCAGCGTGACACGAGGTGTGCTCCAAAAAGGTCGAACGCAATACTCCCGGAACCCTAATGCGAGACTAGTTGCCAGAAGATTCCCACCCCCGGCAGAGCCCCAGTTCCTTCCAGGGAGCCCAGGATCCAGGCACAAAAGGAAAGAGACTGGAACCCACCACGCACCGAAAAGCAAAACACGCTGTAAACACCGAACACCAAAACACACACAAAGTATGGAAGTTTCGAAGCCAGACTGCGAGACCCGAGGCAGGGGCACGGTCCCTCTCCCGGATAACCTCGCATCCTCAAAGACGACCAAGGTCGTCCGCTTCTTGTAAGAGGGAGCCTAGGCGCGTACATTATTCAAGGTAAATAAACTTGAAGGTATACGCTGCAGAAAGGACCCATTTCCTAAGGAGATGACAGCCCTTGATATAACGGAAGGATGGATGGATGGATCGATTGTTTAAGAGTCCCTTGGTGCTCACTGCGAGGTGATTGCACCATAATTCGTTTTGTAGTAAAAAGAAAAGTTTAGATGAGATATAAAATTTGTGTCCCGATATGATGAGGTGGTAATTATGCAGTGATGATTGAAACAGTGAATTGATAAATGGTATGATAATGGAGTAAGATGTTAAAGTAATTAAAATTAATTAAAGTTTAGATCGTACGATTGGTAGGATGTCTAGGTCAAATGATATGAAGTAAGTGTTTGTTGGTATTTTGTTGTTGTTAATCGTTTTATGTACTCCGTGTACTTGAGTGACAGAGTACTCGCTTAATTCTTAAATTAATTCCACTTCTGAGTAGTGGGCGAAGTCTGGTTCTATTATTACGCCTTTACGCATGTTAAAGGAGGGATGTGCTGTTACTATTACTTTATCTCCTGCCAGTTGTTTTAATGTTAAGGTTTTTTCCGCTTACTCTTTTGTTTTTACTTCGACTAGTATACTACCATCTGGTTGAGGCGAGATAGGTGGAAATTGTGATCTGGGAAGTTGAAATAGTTTTTGGAAATCATTACTCTGTTTGACCATGCATGTCTTCAATAGGTTTGTTTGTTGGCTTTCTGGTTTTATCAGGTAAAATCTTCTGAAAGATCGATCAACAAGTTATCCTGGGAGTACCTGCAGTGAGAGCAGTTAAGGCAGCGTTTTGGTGGATCGTGCTGGACCTGCTGCTTGCTGGGAGTTTGAAGCTTCCTGTGGACTTCGTACTCACTTTGGTCGTTTTTGCGGTGGTGAGTTTCGATTTCCTGAGACCTTGCTCGTTTCTATGCAATTTTCTTCTATCTGTCCAGTTGTTTTGGGGGCGATCTTGTGGTTAAAGTTCTCCCACCAGTTTTTTCCACGTATTGCGCTCTTTTCTTTCCTCGAGTTAGTGGATTCGTATCCATTTTCTTCTACGGGCTGGGAAGTAAGGGGGGGTGGAGAGAGGGGATGGGATGCGCAGCTTAAAACTTTCTTTGCTGGTTTCATTGGGTTTTTAAGAGGGATTTGTTAAAGAATTTGTTCTAACAAACAGGAATCTACCGCCCGCGAAAGTACCATCTTCCTAGATCCAATAGACGAGCGGACCCGAGACCAGACAGAGAGGTCTATGGCTTGGTTTCCATTAGCCCGGCGAATGCCCATTGGCGCAGTCAACGGGCCGGTTCTAAACGACGCAGTCGGCGTGTAGGCGCGGGCGCGGGGCCACTTACAGATGGGGGGGCATGGAATTCACTGCCAGGTAATCTCAGGGTAAGCCTGGTGGACCATGCAGGATACACCTGGTGGGCCTTAACCCTTTTTCCCTCCCTCCCGGCCACGGGCCGATCGAGCGACTCGAATGCCGACTGTAAGTTTTACTCCTTCTTGGCACCCCCCCAAAAAGGGTGGGGGAAGGGGATGGTTTGGTAACCGCCAATAATCCGCAGGTGTTGATGGGGAGGGGGATCAAACGAGGACAGACTGCCGAGAATCAAACCTCTCGCCGACCGAAAGTAGCACAGGCCCGAACGCGAGTAGAGAAGTCCAAACCCATCGAAACAAATGCTTTGAAGAGAGGGAGTAGTAGAGGTGGGAAAGAAATTGCCACAGAAGGCTAAAGGGTTGTTAGCGGAAGGGGGAGAAGAGGCTAGGCTTGGGCAGGACGGGGCGCTGAGGCCCATCAGCACGGCGGCCAGGAAGGCAAATCGCCGCGCCCCCTACGGGGTGTAACGGAAGGTACAAATGGGTTTTCACATCAGACGGCTGCCATGAAAGGGAAGTCTAGGAGGCTTTACTTCAAGGCTCCAGAAGCTCTCATAACCCTCACAGATGGCGAATGCAGAAAGAAACGACCAGGCAAAACAATTACGCCCCCATCCACTCCTCAAGGACCTAAGCTCGTAAGAGAATAAGTCCTAAAAACAACATAAACATACACATGAATCTATTGTGAACAAAACAATGGACACATTGAAAATATTACATTTTAACTCAGACGGTTGGACGAACAAAAAAATAATAAACGGTAACGTAATACGACAATGCGACTCAGACGTAATATTTATCTCTGAACATGGGATAAATGACAGACAGGGTAAAAATATTTCCCTACGAAGTCTTAACCAAAAATTACAGCGGAGAACGTTTTGATGGATGTGCAATAGCTGTGATCATTAAGTGGACTCGATGAGTCGTACTTACCTCTCGGTGGAGGTCCGTACGGCAGTGGGCCCCCTGGTCCTGGCAACAGGGTACCAACAAGGTATCCTTATTAAAATCTCAACCTCCCCCATTCAGGTCCTCATCCAAGAACGTAAAAGCTACGATCGCCAACTGGGGTGGGGTACTAATAAACAACTCCTCGAAAATTTCAACCATGACCCTTTTAATTAATGACACTTTAGAAGAGATTGACGAGGAGTTAGATAAAATTACTGAATATTTATTAAAAGCCAATAAGGAAACCATTCCCCGAGTTAAATATAAAACTCTTCCTGCCCCTTCTTGGACCCCTAGAATGAAATCCCTCGCAAGGGAATACGGGGATCAATGAAGTAAACCTCATTAGCCCCAACATCACTACGCACAGACGAACACGACAGATACGCGAAGAATAAGTGACTCTTATTAGGGAGCAACAGAATGTACTTTAGGACAATTTGATAGACGGGCTGAATATAGGAAACGACTCGCGTACATTCTGGTAGACAGTAAAAAGACAGAGGCGGACAGCCACAAAAGACCATAAGTCTTAGACGTGACAAAACCGAAATTACGGACGCGGAAGAAATCGAAGAGGAATTCAAGCTCTTTTGGGCATCTATACTTAAGATATCCCCGTAAGAGAATGATGACTTTGATTTAGATTTCGAAGACGGATTAATAAACGACTTGAACGACCAGATCCACAGAACCCATCCTCACCATTGTGTATCGCAGGAAAGGGAGGGACTCGGAGGTAGAATTACTGCCGAAGAACTCTCAAAACCTTAGAATCCGTTCGTCAACGAGCACCAGGGCGCACAGGACTGACAAGGGAGAATTTTATTCGAGCCCCGTCTAACATCTTATTGGGGCTCATGAATATCATAAATGCGTGTCTGAACGTGGGTTACTTTCCTGACCAATGGAAGGTAGCAAAAATTATATTCATTCCCAAAGCCGGTAAGCCACCGGACAGTCCAGCTAACTTCAGGCCTATATCTCTCTTAGAATTTGCAGGGAAAGTCTTGGAGAAGATATGGGCCAACAGGGTGAATTCGTTCCTCGAAGATAATAATTCTCACAATATCCAGCAACATGGCTTCTGAAGGAAGCGAAGAACATACACGGCGCTAGCCGTGATCACCGAGAAGTTGGCAAAAGTAAAAGCTGAAAGACGCCACGCAAATCTGGTACTCCGCGACGTCAAAAAGGCCTTTGACAAAGTATGGAGGAGAGGCCTGCAATACAAAATCCTACAACTGGGCCTCAATCCAATACTTGAAAGGATTCTATGCAACTACGTAATGGAGAGGAGGGCGTTTCTGAACATCAAAGATTTCAATGGCCCCGAGTTGGAGCTCGAGGCGGGGGTGCAACAAGGCGGGTATATAAGTCCCCTGCTCTATAATATATACACCATCTACCTTCCCCAACCTCTGACTAAAGGTTCGTTGTACGTCCAATTTTCGGACGATATAATAATGATCTGTACGACACCTTATCGGAATGTGAATTACATGGCACAGAGTACGGCGGTAGAAATCGAAAACATAAACTCTTTCGAGAAAACCGAAACCTGTGCGCTTCGGCATAGCGAGAGACGCGGTTCAATGCCTGTTGGAGTCGACGCTCCAGAGTTGGCCTCTGGGCCGCGCCAAGAGAGATCAAAAGGTCGTCCACGTAGAGCGTAGCGAGAACATCTTCCGGCAGCACCGAGGTGATACCGTTGATGCTCAGGGCAAAGAGTGCGACACTGAGGACACTTCCCTGCGGGGCACCCTCTTCCTGCTCCTTTGGGCCGGAGAGAGCTCCCCCCACCCGTACGCGGAATCGACGATCTCGCAAAAATTCAGATATAAAGACTGGGAGGCGTCCCCTCGCCCCATCGTGTAGAGAGTCTCTATGATACTGTATCGCCATGCGGTATCATAGGCATCGGAAAGGGGAGGGAAGGGGATCCTATTGAGGATCCACCGTCACCGAGCCGCACAGTCCAGCCTTGGGTGGGGGCGTAGGGACTGTATAATCCTTTGGTGCTGCCTTTTCTGGGCGACAGCTTTAGGAAACCCGGAAGAAAGGCCACGACCACCTTCAGGGGTCTTGCCTCCTCAGTGGATCCGACTTAAGGAAAACAGTTACGCTGGGAGAGGGTGGGGAGGGTGAGCCCAGGTTTTACCGGCCCACGGTGAGTAAAACTCCCTGAATGGTTCAGAATAGGCGCGGAAACTACCGACGTCGTAGGTCTAGAGGGGCCAGGAGAAGAGGCTGCTTTTTTTAAAAAAAAAAGGCACAAGACTTCTCAGGCAGCCCCAGGATGGCCATGACTAAGTCCTTACCCTCGCGAAATGAGAGCGATTAATAGTCTGAACGCCATGCTTTCGTTTTCTAGGAGATAGGCACCTCATTGATTCGAAGAAGCGGAGCGGGGCTGGGCTGTCCGCAATCGGCACTGTTTGCCCATCACACGTTCGACTTTGACCACCCACGTCGGCTCTCTATGGTGATGTATTCTATTGAGTACTCCACGACTTCACTCGCATAAACTAATCATTTTACAAAGTCCACGGTGGAGTACGGCCTCTCACTCAACGGAGAGCCATTAAGTAGCCGAAGGACACTAATCATGCTGCCTCGGAGGAATCCGACGCATTCGACAGAAGGCTCTCGTCCTAGAAAGGGGTCACCTTCGGCTCTTTAGTAATCAGGCTAGCTAGTGCTCTCCTCTGATGCAACATGCTGCCATCAGTGGAGTGAATAACCAGAAAGCGTTTGAAACCAGCAGGCTCGAAAATGGCAGATAGTCCCTTAATGAGGGGCCCCGACGTAATCGAAACTGCGGTCAGTGCACTTGCGCCTTTGGTCTGAATTTGGCATGCCTACGTCACTTAAGGGCCCCTCGGGGCCGGAGGCGGCGATCTTGGGGTGGTTGCTTGCGAAATGGCAGCAGACACTTACGTCCCCTGGCGCAAGTGAAGGAGAAGAACCTTTAGAACCGTCTTCTTCCATTTCTTATTCTTTTTGGAAAATGAGGCTGGGGAATGAACCCTTTTCTCTCTACCGCCGGAAGGAGCCCTAGGCCGAACGGACAGGTCTCAGCGAGATCCTTCCCCGAGATGGAGGTCGTCTTTTCTGTCTGAGGTGCATCAGTCAGTAGAGGAGGTTAACTAACTATTTTTTTTGAGTATTTGAATAATAATTTCATCTTAGTTTGGTTATGACTTATGTTTTTTTTATCAAAGTTATTTCTAATAATTCTTTTATAATTTCAAAAAACAAAATGGTGAAGTTCAGAAATAAATATAAGTATCGAAATTTTGTGAATTTTTTAAAACCCAAAGAATTACAAAGTGAAGTTCAGAAAATTTATTTTTACATACATCTTCTTCTATCTATAACTATATTTTAGCAACGTGATATTTTGAAAAGGGGCGAAATTTAGTTCCTTTTTAAAATTATTATAATTGGTGAAGTTCAGAAAATTAAAAAAAAATAACCATGGCTGCTTTTTTTATATTTTAATCTTAGTGGCGAAGCCACTCCCGAGCTTGCGATAATAATACCCAGTAATGGTAATACACAATGATTAATAATCATAATACTAATAGTAGGTAATCATAAATATTAAAAATAAATGATATTACTAATAAATAATGCTAGTAAATAATAATGAATCATATGAATGCTAATAATACTAAAAATAAGGTAAAGTAGTTGTGAGGACAAAGCGAACCAACAACTTTCCAGGCCAGTTCACATCAAGCCAGCGAGAGAGGAGGGCCTCCCTAATTGGCACTCAGGTGGGAGGACGCGGTGCATCTCCTCCAGGTACAAAATGTACCTCCGATCGGGTGCACTGGCCTGGGAACCAGCGACACCCAGCACAGCTTCTTCCGCAATTTCAACCCGTTTCAGAAACACGAGGGGGGAGGGGGGGTATCGCAGACCTATCCGGCTAATCTCGGTCAAGGTGTCGCTTAAGTGTGCATTGGGGATCCGGGGTAACGGAAAGAGGAGGCCGAGATCTTAGAAATGGAAATCGCGTATGACTGCATCCTGTGACGCGAACAGGTAGGGGAAGGAAGAGCCTGTGATTTAGAGTAATTCAGTACGATCAGGCATTACTGGTGGTGGTAGAAAGAAAAAAAGGGATGTTCGTGTTGTTTAGTGAAGAAGCAAATGATTAATGTGTTACGGGTGAGTGTAAGCTCTAGAATTCATGTGGGGGAAATTGAGTTTGCAAAAGTTAAAAGTTTGTTGCATAGGATTGGCAGCCAAAGGGGTGGCCCCTGGAGATATACGTTGCCTGAAGGAGCGGCGCGTCTTAGAGGCAGGGTTGGAAAATAAAAAACCCAGCACTAAAAAACCCGGGTTTTATTACCGGGGTTTTTTTTGGCTTTTTTCAAATGAAATTTGAAAAAACCCGGGTTTGGTTTTTGTTTTTTTAAATTACACTTTTGTAAAGAAATGAATGCTACTTATCATTATTTCATTAAAATTTCATATTTATGTTTTATAATTTCAAAAAATATGCATAAAATAAGGTTATTTCTCTGATACTGACTCATAATAATTCCTCTCCTTCTACCGGTTATGGCTATCATGGGTAGCCATAATTCTCGATCAGTGATATGTTACTGTGATCTTTTCTTACTATAATATAATTATTAAACTGATTAATTATTAATATTATATAAAAATAGAAATAGCTATTCTTTTTCTATGTTATTTTAATGCTTGTAGCTTTTGGTTTTATTGGGCTTTTTCAAAATTTGGGGGTTTTTGCCAACCTGGCTTACCGGACCCGTGGACCCGCAGTCTAACTAGATTGAGACTTCCTCGCTCTTATTCATTCCAGGCATTTCCTTGTTCACTCTCTTCGCACCATTTCTTTACAAGCTTCTCGTCACCGATCTTTTGGGGGCGGCGGGTCATCTCTCTTTTTGTGCCAGTCAGCGAGGGAATAGTCGCCAACCATTTTTCGCGCTGATCTGGCGACTTCCAACAAGGGCAGAAGTCGCCGCAATTCATTTTTAACCCGTTATTAGGCTACATTAAAAGACCACACTAAGCAAAAAAACAAAAAAAAGGAAGCACATTCTGGGCCGCCTCCCCCCGGCGGAGGAACCTGCGACTAATAAGAGCCAAATAAAATGGACGAGGCCAGCAAAGGTCACATAGTCCGTAAATCTGTACACAAACCCGTCCCGAGGACCTCTAAGGGAGCTGCGCGAATATCCCCCAGACCGGGACATTCAACAGCCTGTGGCACAAAGGCAGACGCGCAGTAAGGCGCAGGCGAGCGCTCCATTCGAAGACGACAGAAAGCGACCTGAAGCCGCCGTCGAGACATTAGGGGCGGGGGTCGACGAGAACGCCAACCAGCTTTCACCCATTCTTCCCTGGTCGGGAAGCGAGGGTAGGGTGAAGTGAATCAAATCCTTCCCATTGGGGTTGAACTTTTTACAATGTCTGCTTTCTTCCCACCCTTTTTTTCCTCCTACTGCTCCTCACCTGACCTCTTTTCCTCATCTATCTATCAATTCACGCACCGCAACAGGATGTCAGGAGGTGACCTGTGCAGGCTGGCTTGCTATCCCGGTCCCAATCTAATGCCTACAAAAAGATCTTATATGTATATCTTCCACACAGTTTCACTTTCTACATGACACGGCCTCGTTGCTATTGCGCAAAAAATGTCTAGGAGAAATGTTGCATAGGAACCCTGCAATGGGAGAAATGAGGCCGATAAGAGGTTCTAGAGTGACTTGGGGCGAAGGGTGGGGAGGGGTAATGTCAATCGTTATTTATTTTTGTCAAAATCAACGAGGGCATCCCCGCCAGAAAATGAGAGAGGTTCACACAAAAAAATGTGTGGTATATAGCCGTCCCGACGTTGGGGCAGAGGGGAACGTACTCTTGTCTATGCCAGCTGGAGCATCGTTGGTTACTAATGCTATACTTGGCAACCCTTCGGGGGCTACGGTGGGAAAGGACACGACTCTTCCTAGTTTGGCAACGAGAAGTCCGCTTGTTATTTGTAACTCCCCCCCCCTCATGAACGTCTTAATACCCCAACACATACACACACTTCTCTAAGCATTTCTAGCTGACGCCCCTTGGATTATTCACCTTTGATAGACTTTTTACACCCACCGCATTGTTGTTTACTCACAGTATCCACACCCTCCAAGAAGTATGTCAACTTTTCCGTCCTAAATTCTGCGGCTCTGCCACTATTTTTCCTGCACGCCACACTTTTAATCCTTCCAAGAATCTCCACCACGCCATTCTCCCATATTGGGCACGAGACAGAATGACTTGGAGTGAGTACCCCCCCCCCCTCCCCTAATACGAGACAAACTAACGGATACTCGGGAATGAATTGCGGATGACCCACATTATCCACCCTACGGTCCAAACATTACCCCGCCCACCATGCCCATCTCGTTGACCCAGTGGCAAGCATGCGCGTAGAAACCGATTAAAAGCGCACACGATGAGGAACGAACCAAAAAAGCACGGAACTGGCGGTACACGCGGCTAACGCGTCAGACCCTCGCCTTCAAATACTCTCGGAGAAACGGGGAGAAGTTTATGAATGAATTCTTACAGATGCGCACAAATTGGTCCGTCACCAACATACCCGCAAAGAATACCCCTGAATTAACGACATAGGGGCTTAGTGGATTACGCGGCGGCGGGGGCACAAAACTAACAATCTAACCATACTTACATAAAGGCTTAGTCCTGGAAATGGAAACTTTAAAAGACATCGTAAATACGCAAAGCGAAAATAAAATTCACGGATAACATTTACGCTTAGATCCAAACTTTCTTATTTCACTTTAAGGTAAACATCGGTAAATAAAGTGGTGAAGAGAAAGAGGAAGAGTGTGTGTGTGGAAGATATCCAGCTACAGACATTGGGTCCGAGAATGAAAGCGATCCTATGTCAGCCACGACATTAGGCAATGCTTCAGGTAACGCCCTGTTACACGGTACCCCAGGGTTGGGATGGCGTCCATCTGGCGACCTCCTACTAGGGCAAAAGTCGCCGTAATCACTCTACAGCCTAATACTAAGGTAGATTAAAAAACAAGAGAAAAACGTGCAGAGGCCAAATAACAGAGAAACAATAAACAAGTCAAAGAAAAACAAAAGGCAATAAGAAGGAAGCGCGCTCCGGCGTCGGGGGAGCCTCCAACCAGCGCAGGAACACGCGACCTACAACAGTCATAAAATGGAGGACGCCAACCTTCAGCAAAAAGTCAGAGCGCCCACAAGTCTGTTTTAATTTTAAGAGCTCATCTGGCGACTGCCTACTTGGGCATTAGTCGCCGTATTCAACACTGCCTAGTACTAGGCTACTTTAAAATAAGATGCAACCCCATCCCCCAACAATAAATAAAAAAAGGAAAAAGGGGCAACAAGCAGGAAGCAAGCTCCGGCGTCGGTCCGGTGGCCGAGTCCTCGCGGACTCTTTAGCGCAATGGCACGCAACTTTAAGTTCCCTTTGACCATCTCCCATCTTCTTTCCCAAGCAGCCCGGAGAGCTGGCCGTATATCTGCCATGTAGTCGGTGTGAGGAAGAGCGAAACGCTGGTCCGCTCGCAGAGTCCTCGTGGACTCTCTGGCGCCCTCATTCCCTGCAATTCCTACATGTCCAGGAACCCAGCAGAAGATAAACTCGACATCCGCCCGGCTTGCCAAAACCGTGGCGTCACGGATATCACCCCACGAGTATGTGTACACGAACCCACTGCAAGTACAAGGAAGGGCTGTCCTGATTCTTGCTATGAAGTCGGTTTGAGGAAGAGGCAAACACTGGTATGGTGGCCCAGTCCTCTTTGGCGCACTCATTCTCCGCAATTCCAACATCTTCAGGAACCCAGCATAAGATAATCTCGACATCCGCACGGCTTACGGATGTCAGGGACACCGCAAACCAGGGAATGTAGAGATTCCAATGCCCCGAGAGCACTCGGCGCACTTTGTGAGTCGCTTTAGATCACAATCCGGTCTTTGAACCGTGCACGACGCGTGATCGTGTATTACAACCAACTCTGCCGTGAAGACAGAGGCAGAGCCACGCTGACTTCAAACAGAGGGGATACGGCGTGGAAACCGACCCCCTCTTGGGACTTGGGTCCATCTGTATACACTAGCACGGTTCCAACGTGGCACGAAGTGTGCTCCCAAAAGGCCGAACGCAATACTCGCGGCGCTGTAGAAGCTTTGTGAGTACAGGCGTGGCAACAAATGTCGTATCCTCCAGGGGGGCCTCCTGGGCAGAACCAGTTACGATTTCTTGGTTCTTTGTGAATCAATTTGATGAAACTTTTTCCAGCTTGTCTGCACAATATGGCAACACTTATGTTTTCATTACGCTATGCTAAGTCCTTCAATTTTTATTTCACATTCGTAGTTTTTTTGGGTGGACCACGCTAATAACTTTGATCCTCTTTAAGAGAGGGGGATCGCCTCAACCATGAAGAAGTGTTTCATCATAAAGGAGTGCTGAAGGCATCTCATGTTATTGCGGAGAGGTTGGTTCACCATGTGGATACAGACGATTTCTGAAGGAACTTCGCTAACGAAGGAGGGATCCGATTGTGGGACTTCCAACACCGACAGCTAGGGATTTAAGGAATATTGGCCGCCAGTTCCGTGGGAAACCCACACAAACAAGCAATGTCATTTTCACCGCCACTGGTCATCCTCATGTACAGAAGACTAACGGGAACCGTATCCTAAAGACCAGAGCTTTCGAGCTCCCTGAAAGCGCCTCCTTTAACGTCCCTCTTCACAAGACTAAGGCTTCAATGGGCCCAAAAGTACATCACACTGGGCACGAGTTGAGTTATCTTTGCTGACGAGACCAGGACGACACTTGACGGTTGGGCAAATGGCTGGGTCTATTTAGTAGATGAGCGTCACCAACGTTTGCGAGTCAACAGCAGATAGGAGGAGTCGTGTTTTGGGAGGGTATAATTGGGCACAGACTTTTTGGCTGAGTAAGGGTACCTGATGAGGGTAAAGTGACCGCAGCGGCTTACTGCAATCTCTTGAAGGAGCTCCTGTATCCCTGGCTAGATGACATACCGTTCTCACTTCTAGCAACTCTAGTTTTCATGCATGACAACGCTCCACCCCCACTCATCCAGTCCAATGAGATAATAGGTTGATGCGTCTAAAGAAGTCTTTTGGGCGAGCATCAAACAGGGTGGGC
This sequence comes from Ceratothoa steindachneri, assembly GCA_963969495.1. NCBI lineage: Eukaryota > Metazoa > Arthropoda > Malacostraca > Isopoda > Cymothoidae > Ceratothoa > Ceratothoa steindachneri. Next base: position 170,641,424 of record OZ018327.1, read on the forward strand.
AAATAAAAATCCCAGCCCTGAAAAACCCGGGTTTTATTCCCGGCTTTTTTGGGGGGGAGGGGGGGGGGCTTTTTCAAGTGAAATTTGAAAAAAAACACGGGTTTGGGTTTTGTTTTCAAAATGACGTTTTTTTCAAGAAATGAATGCTACTTATTATTTTATTCAAAATTCATATTTATGTTTATAATTTCAACAAATATGTATTAAATTAAGGTCATTTCTCTGATACTGACTCATAATTCATCTCTCCTACAGGTTATGGCTATCATGGGACATGGGTACCCCAAATTCTCGATCAGTGATCTGTTACTGTGATCTATTCTTACTATAATATAATTATTAAAATAAGTAATTATTATTATATAAAAATAGAGATAGCTATTCTTTGTCTGTTATTCTAATGCTTGTAACATTTGTTTTGAAAAAAAAACCCAAGATTTGAAAAAAAAACCCAATAAAACCCGGGTTTTATTGAGCTTTTTAAAAATTTGGGGTTTTTTTGCCAACCCTGGCATCAAAGCTGCAGCAGGGGCAATCCAACCTGATAAGAGTTTTTAAAGTCATCTGTCGAAATGGCACTGATGTGTGTAAATAATTAATTTATGTTCATCAATTGCGTATTATTAATTATGGTTTTCTTAAATTTATACGCATGGTATGATTAATCTGTATAATTATTATCCTTTTTTTTCTCCAAAATATGTCTGGATTGGCTACTTTCATTCGAACGACGTTAGTGGTTCACTTCAAAAACGACGAATCTGAAATAAAAATTGAAGGACGTAATAACACAGCCCAATGAAAAGAGAACATTAATGTTGCCATGTGGTACAGACCAACTTGGATAATAACACAGCCCAATGAAGAGAACATTAATGTTGCCATATGGTACAGACCAACTTGGATAATAACACAGCCCAATGAAGAGAACATTAATGTTGCCATGTGGTACAGACCAACTTGGATAATAACACAGCCCAATGAAGAGAACATTAATGTTGCCATATGGTACAGACCAACTTGGATAATAACACAGCCCAATGAAGAGAACATTAATGTTGCCATGTGGTACAGACCAACTTGGATAATAACACAGCCCAATGAAGAGAACATTAATGTTGCCATATGGTACAGACCAACTTGGAAAAGTTTCAACAAAATTGATTCACAGAGAACAGAAATCCGAACTTTACCTACCAAGCTATTAGCGTGGTTCAAGGTGTATAGTCTTTGGGGGCCTGACGTGCCATTATTGGCTTCTGATCACTTGCCGAAACCGCAGTGGACCTGTCCGTCCCCGGAGCCCCCCCCCCCCACACACACGGAGGCAGAATAACTCCTAGTCCTTTTTTTTACGAGGACGAACCAGCCTAGACCATATCCTTCTACGAGGTGCACAAAGTTTTGGCCGGCAAGAGGGGACTAGGTATGAAAAGTCATCTATCCTCTCATTGCAATTTTTTTTAAATTTTAGGAGCCAATCTGGCGACTACCCACTTGGGCATAAGTCGGGGCAAACACGACAGCCTAGCACTAGACTACTTTAAAATAAGAATATGAAAAAACAACAACAATAAAAAGGGAAAATGGCAAAAAACAAAACCTAGTTAAATAAAGGGGAGAAGGCCGGTCTCCCCTCAAAAGTCTATAAGTCCACCAGTCAATGTGCACGAACTCGTCCCGAGTACAAGGGACAGGCGGTACCCACCCGCTCATCCCGGTACCGGGACAGGTAACGTGCGCGGAGATCGCCCATACTGCGACATTCAACAAGAATGTGCCGAACAGTCTGGAGGATAAGGCAGTCTTCACAGTAGGGCGCTGGCGAGCGATCCATCAAATGGCGGTGCGTCTCGCGAGTGTGTCCAATTCGGAGACGACAGAAAGCACCCTGAAGCCTTCGCGGCATTGGGGGATAGGTCCATAGCAACAGTCGCGGGGCAAAGGCACGCAACTTTAAGTTCCCTTCGACCGTCTCCCATCTTCTTTGCCAAGCAGCCCCAAGAGCTGCCCGTATTCGTGGCTTGTAGTTGGTGTGAAGAAGAGCGAAACGCTGGTCTGGTCGCAAAGTCCTCACGGACTCTTTGGCGCCCTCATTCCCCGCAATTCCTACATGTCCAGGAACCCAGCAGAAGATAATCTCGACATCCGCCCGGCTCGCCAAAACCGTGGCGTCACGGATATCGCAAAGCCGGAGATGCGGAGATTCCAATGCCCCGAGAGCACCCAGGGTGCTTTGTGAGTCGCTATAGATCACAATCCGGTCTCCGAACCGGGCACGTCGCGTAATCTCCCGTACCGAGTAGTGTATTACCACCAGCTCGGGCGTGAACACAGACGCAGCGCCTGACACAGCCCCGCTGACTTCAAACAGAGGGGATACGGCGTGGAAGCCGACCCCCTCTTGGGACTTGGAGCCATCCGTATACATTGGCACGGTTCCAGCGTGACACGAGGTGTGCTCCAAGAAGGTCGAACGCAATACTCCCGGCGCTGTACAAGCTTTGGGAGCAGAGGCGTGGCGACAAATAGCCAAATGTGGTACCCTCCAGGGTGGCGCCCTGGGCAGAATCAGGGGCGCCACAGTTCCCAGAGCTATACCTAGCTCTCGAAGGAGTTTCCTGGCCCTAAACCCAAAAGGTTTAGGGTATGACTGGCGTCTCGTTGCGAGTCCCAGGGAAGATGTGCTGCCATAGTACGACCTTGCACACGAGCCTAGTCCAGTTCAGTGTTATGACCCACCGAATCCAGTTTCGGCCTCACGTAAGACCCTACAATCATGGGCGGGGACACCTCTGGAATCATCTCAATCTCAGGATGGACCTCCAAGTCCACACCCCACCTCAAGGTGTCGGATATACCGACCAGGGACTCATAGGGCAGATGGTGCTTGAGAAAAAGGGTGGAGCGGGCATGCCGGCTCTCATCAGTGCGACGAGCCTCCGATTATGAAGTGAACCCATTGTAGGAAACACCCTCCCGGCCAACCTGAACACTAAGGGTCGAGGAGGTTTTGCTTTTCAGAATGTGATCGGAAATTTTAGCAGAATTTCTCAACAACCGAGACTCCGTAAACTTGTGACCACTGAAAAAGAAAATGGGGCAGTTTGTGGTCTATATCCTATGTCCAACCGATTCCATCCAACCCATTTCGGGGTTTCGAACTTATCGGGTCTCCCACCTTGTGTGCGTGAGAGTCGTGTTCGCACCTGAGCAGCGAGATGCACACTGACCCTAAGTTTCCAAGTGGACGATCGATCACCAAAAGCAGCTAGAGAGGCAGGGCAAGAGGGTGGATTTCCTCAATAGGTCCAAGTAATTGTCGCCATGATCTGGATCTGCTGTTGCAGACCCAGAACGGAACTCTTTTAGTTGGCCTATGAAGCAACAAGGGCCGCGCGCCCGCCATAAAGAATTCAATATTATGCCCCCGAGAAGGGCCGCAGTGCGGCGAGAGAACCCAATACATATACTGACGAGTAATGGGACAAAACCCCCATTCCCATTAATGGCGCCTCAAAGCTCAGGATCCTCAAATCTGCATCTCTTGCGACCTGCAGGTGTTCATAGAGGTTCCAAAGCCTCTCTTCTGACACGGCATGAGGTAGCTGGTCAGGTCCTTAAGCCTAAAGAAAAAAAAAAGTAGGATAGTCGTAGAAAAAGAATATCAAGATGGAGGGAGGAAGAGCACTAACAAGTTCCTCAGGCACCGTCAGAGTTAAATCAACTCATGGAAGGAAAGTGCTTCTCTAATTTGCCCTCGGGCAGAGGAGAACGAGCAATCGGCAAAGACTCGATAAACAAAACAAGGAAATGGGGACCGCAAACACCCACGTTCAAATGATTCACGTGCGCGCAGAAATCCCATTTAATCACTACCATTGGCCCCAGCCCGTCAGGCGAGCGGAGAAGGCTGCGAGACTGATGACAGGTGGAAGACGGAAGAAAAACAACCCTTAAGATAAGTAATCACATCATTGTGCCCGCTGACCCCACTCACTCCCCGCAAAGCGGGCCCACAAAATACCAAGCCGAGAATACCAGTGTCACAGTGCCAACTTGATTCTTTAGCATAAAAAAAACAGACCCAGTAAAAATGAACGCGAGCAATGAAAGAAAAATCAAGGTTACCTTTGTTTTTAACGTGCAGTTTACGTTTTGTCTTGGTTTTGTTCACCTTTCTGAGCCAGTCCAAATAACGACCTTCAGAGGTAACCGGCGCTGGGCGTAACCACAGGCGGTTCAACTTGCAAAAACAATGGTCACAGACTGACGGCCAAGTCGAGATATATGCTAAGTGAGAAAGAGACGAGACCAAAGAGGGATGCGAGGACTAAGAATAGCATCAGCAAACCCCCACCTTATATTTTCGATGGAAAGCAACTCAAAACTTCCAAGATTTAGAGAACAAAAAAAGTGGATTTGTAGCCATTTAAAGGGCCAAACATGCATGCACGAATCGGAAATGGGCAGAAAAAATAACCGAGACTAGAATGGAGATAAAATATGAATTGAAATAAAGCAAGAAATTGATGAGGAGCAGGTATAACAAGTTCTTACGGGAATCTAGTATAAGAAAACCCCAGTGTACAGCAGCTCGTTTAGCGCGCTTTTTTATTCGAACACAAAACAGCATCGATGCTAGGTAAGGGGGGGGGGAGATAAGAGGATTTATTTTAAACGAAGATCAACGAGGGCATCTCCGCTATAAAGTTTTTGAGTGGAAATGTGTGGAAGAGAGAGAGAGCGACCACTGAGTGAGTGGCCAAATTAGAGTAGTGTTAACACATCACTGATCGTGTCCCGACCTTGACACAAGAGCTAGCAACATAACAAAGAGGAGATATTAGAATGCCTACCGGTGGGAACAGAACCGTGAGAATACAGGGGATAGTAGAGTTGAGGGGGGAGCGGGACTCTCATTAACCTCCATACTCCACAACCAACCCCAAACAAAGACAAAACCCAGTGGGAGAAAGGGGGGGGGGGTGGAGGCTATTGATTGCCACGAGCAATGGATACGAGACCGATCTTGCCATTTGATTCCCTTTTCGTGGTCAGGCGAGAATTCCACAACACGGGACAAAGTACTTTGAGAGGGTCTACGAAATAGGCTAAGAGGCATGGGGTCGACGATGCCAAAGCCCCTCTGAAAGAAACATTCGGGCGGATAATTTCAAATGCTTCACCCGACCGCGAAAGCCATTTTGAAATCAGGGGAACGAACTTATGGTGAGAATACGGTGGCAACAAGAACAGCCACAATTTGGTTACCTAATTGCAACAATTACAAAAATAAATCGGGGTTATATTTCTCGGAACTGAACAGGTGAGACAAGGTGTGCGGCAGCAAATGGGGGTGGGGAAGAGGGGACATCTTAGAGGGAACAGAAAAAAAAAATGTAAATTTAGACCAGGAAGTTTGGTTGGGGATCGGCCAAACTTTCTTCGCATGCCCCCCCTCCTATATATATATGTGCATAGACATAAATACAGAATGCACACACACGTTGGCATCTTTTGAGAAGAAGTGAAACCCTGTGCGCATTACTTAGTTTTCGCAACCGAAATATTTTCAAATCATTTCTAAAATATCTCATTAAAAAAGTGTACGTTTTCGCATTAATGTATTGTTTTCAAAATATAGACTGCCTTAAGCAAATTTTATGTGAAGTAGCGTTAGGCTTTGTTCAAACATTATTTAACCCTACGAAGCAAATAATTTCACCATGAAAGTTATTGCTTGGAGCAATATTTGATATTTAAGCCAAATTAGTAAATGACGGCTACAAAAACTCTACCAAATTTTAACATGGAGTAGAGCGATACCTTTAAAAAATTATTACATTACTTTTTGGTGTTGCGCAAGACAACAGAGAACTAACAACAAAACTTGCCCCACTCCTTTATTTCGATACCATTCACACCTCCCACTTTCCCACCCAAACATAACATCTTTTGTTGGTTCATTCACGATGTCTTTGTTTTTCTTTCACTTTGTCAACCATTTTATGCCCAGTCGGAGCAGGATAAAGCTACAGAAAAATCTCTCACTTAGGTTCACATCTATTTCACCCACCCCAAAATACGTAACAGAGGGGAGAGGTCGGTGGGGGGTGGTAAACTTCTCGCTCGATATCTTATCGCCCCGGTCAATCGACGCCACTGTTGGAAACTCTCCGGCGGATGCTACCTTCCCTTTCGAGAAGGAACTCCAGTAGGAAGGAGTCCTTTTCTCGTCTCTGTCGTATGGGGAAAATGTCCCATTTTGGATGCACCATTTGGGTTGAGCTTTCCATTTTCAGTCATATTATCTTCACTTTTTTATCGGTCTTCATTATTTTCTGAATTTGTTTTCCCCCCATGACTCACATGAATCAAACTAGTATTTATCTTCACAATGACAAACTAGTATTTATCTTCACAATGACAAACTCGTAGATATTAAGAGTTCTCATATTTGCAAGCGGTGGATGTTGCCAAAAATTAGCCCCCCCCCCCTCTCATAACGCCAAGTCATGGGAAAAGGGGTGGGGGCAAAATTTTGAGCACATGATCATCTTTTTCGATCTCAAACATCAGCTACAGCGGTAAAAGGGAGCCAAGATGCATGGAATGACACCCCACCCCAAGCCAAGATTGAGTGGACGAAAGCTGGTCGGAGATACCTTGCAAAATTTCCCGCTGGCGGAAAGAAATCCTTAAGGGGCTTATAAAGAATGCAACGGGAAGGATGTAAAATGTGGATGTCTAGAAGAGGAAACCCACTGGTAGTTTGACTACCAAGGGCATGGGGAGAGGGGCGCTCCATGTGTCAACGGAAACGGCAACAGCCCACTGAACAGAGAATGGCAGCTCCCGTTCCATGGGTCAAGCGGAGAGAAAAATGACCAGAATGAAATGAGGAGGAACGAACAAAGGAATCAATCAATAACTTTTACACGACAGTTGTTGTGGAAGCAAATTTTATTCTTGGTGGGTTTTGCAACCGCTCTGCACTTAGTGGAGATGCCTGCGAGGGAATACGGATTAATGTGAAATCCGAACAAAGATAATTTACAGCTTATAAGTCGCTGTGAAGTCGACCCTGATCGGGGCTCCATTCGGGCACTTACCCCACCCGATTTGGCTTAATTTCACGAAAATAGGAAGCAGCGTTACCACTCTACGAATTTCGTTATATTATCATCATCATCATCTCTATAATTTAAGGGGATTTTTTTGAGTATTTGAATAATAATTTCATCTTAGTTTGGTTATGACTTCCGTTTTTTTTTATTAAAGTTATTTCTAATAATTTTTTTTATAATATCCGAACACAAAATGGTTTAGTTCAGAAATAAATATAACAGCCGTATGCTAAAACAAATGTAAAATGCACATCCTCCCCCACCCCGGTACTGACCAATAACAACAGTCGTTTCCCTTCTTCATTTTTTTTAGTCGCGCGCGAATCTACATCTCGCTATATCGGTCGGTCGGTCCCCGTTTTGCTTTTTCCTTTAGGTCCATTTGTCAAGTGCGACTTTCATCAGGTCAAAGATGATTTTTAATCTTTGACGATTTGGAAAATGGCGGAATCAGACGCGAACAACGAGAAAGAAAAATACAAATAAGGAAAGAGGCTTTTCATTTTAAAGTCTTCTCCGGCCACGGCCAACAAGGCCATGGAAACCCACAATATTTTTTGTAAGGGCCCATCTGGAGACTGCCTGCTAGGGCAAAGGTCACCGTAATCACGTTACAGCTGAATACGGGGCTAAATTTAAAGAAAACAAAAACCGAGTAAAAATAGAAAACAAACAAACAAACAAGCAAGCACGCTCCACCCGGAGCAGGAACATGCGACCTACAAAAAGAAGTCGTTATGAATGAAAACATTTGGGAAGAAAGTATTATGAAACGACGAAAAATTTGAATCGTTTGCCTTATTTCCGGAAGACATTTGGCAGACACCGAGTAAAACGTTTCTTCCGAAAAACACCACATCAACCAACGGTAAAGCAAGGAGAGGAAGCACTGAAATTGAGTGATTTTTTTTCAAATAAGCGAATTAAATATCATCTAAATATCCTCAACGGGAAAACTTGAGTGGACAAGTAGTTTTACTTTCAACAGGACAACGATCTTAAACATACTGAAGATATGTATTGAAGATTTAAATTTATATTTTCAAATTTAATCATTCAGCCAAGACAACGACACAAAAATTCTGGATTTCCAATAAAAAAAAAAACGCGGCCAAGAAAGAAACCCAAGGGATAACGAACTAGTTTTGCATGTAGTAGTACTATTGTAATGAACAATGTAGCAAAATTTCTTGAAGATTGCTGCAAGTTAGAAAAAAAATCTGACAAAAGTTTGACAGCTGCAATTGCTAACAAAGGCGAAGAGACAAAAATGATATTTATTTTCCATGTGAATGCAAACCATTGTTCTGTGTTCAATTTGGCAATGGTGCTGAAATTGCTTCTGTCTTGGTCTAGACACCTTTTTTTCAAAGCTCTTGGAAAATGCAATCAACGGTTACACTATCGACGAAATTCTTCAAATATTGAGTAAATAATTAAAGAGACACCACTGACTTGTAGTTAAACTTGTGCTCCAAATGATATTTCGAGTAACCAACGGGAAATTACTCAAGCACTATGACGAGGTGGGCGCGCAAGTGGCAATGACTGGCTCTTTCCGAAAGTGGAGGTCATATGAAATCTTCATAAACTATTAACTGCATGTCTAGATACATATGTACCATGGAACTTTCTTCAACTGCTCATCATAGTTTTGGAAATTTAGTAATAAAAGGAAATCATTCTCTTATTTTGCTCGGTAGTGAAAACTACCACTCGACTAAGGAGCCATAAAGGGAGGAAACGGAGCCAGGCAACCACAACCTCTGGGGATAGGAGAGCAAGTTTGGAAAGCGGTAGGGGGGATATGTAATGAAAAGAAGTAGAAATAGGGATTCCACTTACGTGGGTGAACTATTATCATCATACCCTTGTGCTCGGTAATCCCAGGATGGCATACAGTTCTCCAAGGCATCATGGACCGAACTCTCCAGGTGGGAAGAGTACTCCTAGGACAAAGTGCGGGTAGAAAAGTGAGGGGATAGCCGTAATAATGCACACTAATTATACTAAAAAATACTAATACACAATAATTATACTAAAAAATACTAATACACAATAATTATAATACAAAATCATAAATAATAGAACAATACTAATAAATACTACTACTAAATAATATGAATGATAATTCTATTAATACTACTAATAATAAATAGGTAAAGTAGTGCTGGGTGGGGAGCGAGGGGAAAGCGCACCAACCCCTTTCCCAGGCCCCGTCAGGGAGTTCAAATCCACCCGGTGACAGACGGGACTTCCCTGATTTGCACCCAGGCAGGGAGGAGGTGCAACTCCAAAATGCAAGCCTTAACGATTCAAACCAAAATGGGAACCAGTGTCCCGGAACCGGACGTGGCAACCAGTTGGTAAAATAAAGAAAAAAAGATAAACGAGCATAAAATTCAAGAAAAAGTATTACACACTTTAGGAAAGCTGTCTCACTGTCAAGTCCGGGTAGTTATTTTCCTGCCCGTAATAAGGCGGCGTTGCCCAACCAAACAAACCGACACCATTCCAAACTCTTTTTACAAATGTGAGAAGATTCCCGTTTCCGCTTCGCCTAATAGAAACCAGATTAAAACCATAAGCGCTATAATTGAGGGTAGAAAATCTCGCTATCTCAAAATCGAGCGCACAAAATCAATTTTTTGGGAAGCAAGAAGAATAAATATGGATTATCGAGAACAAGGAGGATGCCCGAATTGTTGACATCGAGAAAGTATAATGGGAAACAAACTTTCACGAGGCACAGGTAATGCACGCGTGTACAAGTTTGCGTACACACGTACCAAAATGACACCACTCCATCCCGTTACGCGTTATTTCGGAGATGCGATACGAGGAATTAATCTCAGAAACTCCAGGAAGAACATTAATTACTTTACCCCCCCCCCCCCCCCCCAACAAAGTTTAGTAACCACTAACTGGGGAAAGAAATGGTAAATGCCAAGGACTGCTAAAAAGTGTGCGTCAGGGGTGAGTGAACAAAGAACAAACCCTTCCAGAAATGTGTGTACGTGCAGAAACAAAATACCAAACTCAGAATACGTCAGGATTATTGTTCACAGGAGCAGCAGTTAATCACCATCGTCACAATCCAAATTTCATACCATAAGTGGTTAATCTAATTCTTACTGTCAAGTAAACCCCGCTCCTTACACACACCAAGAAGTAAAGAGTCCATACATCGTGAAATGCACCAGAAAGGGATTCGACTTAATTCTTCCTCCATGTCAGCCTCTCTTCTTTTATAGTTTTAGTACTTTCGATGCTTCTTGTTTTAGGATCAAATAAGACTGTGATTGAAGTCTTAGGCGGCTGTAACATAAGCTCATTCATACCCAAGGGTAACTGGCGAGGGTGGCGACTAAAACTTAAAGCAGATTAAATTGACTTCAATATGCGTGTTAATGGTTATTTTTGGCTATCAATTCAATGTCGGATCGGGAGGCAAACAAAGGAAGAGAAAAAGTTACCGCGCGAGGAATTACTATAATGAACCATGGGAAACAAGGGTATAGCGGTCGTAATTACAGATGCCTAACTTTAGGCTCATTGAAAATAAATAAGGCATGCTCAGGTGCCCCTGGGGATGTTTTCCTCCGTCTGCCGCAAACAATAAAAAATAGTACGGAGCAGACCCGCCACCTTGAAAGGCAAAGGCTAAATAACCCAGATTCCAGTGTGCAGTAGTCCACCACCAACACGCGAGGGCAGCAGCACCAGCGATCCTGCCCTATTGTGCCGCTGAAGAAGCTCCCGCATACTAGAACATTCGACCAAAAAGTAGCGCACATTCTGTGGGAGCAATCAGTCTTCGAAAAGCGCTTCCGGGGGGGCATTGGCGCCGTCAAGTGGTGGCCATGGCCACCCTGATAAAAAAGCTGGCCACCCGTGCACAAAATTTTATTCTTTGTATTTATACCATCATTTATGTACTGTTAACAGCGCGCAGCAACTCTCTTTATATTGGAATATCAAAATCTTTCAAAAGTTAAAAAATAAAACAAATATTTTAGTCAGACGTACAGAGGGCACCTCAGAGGTTGAGTCTTAGAGCGAGGCAGAAGAAATTATTTGTTGACAATAATGTACATTTTAATGGAGAAAAGTATCGGTGTACTCGTGTTCATTATACATTGCGAGGTACAATTTCCACCCAGTGGTCAGATATGTTTCCAGCAATATATTGGGAGGGACATTTTGGGCATGTCTGTTATGGAGACACACAATCAGCAACAAGAGTGATTTAAATCAATAAAGGTAAAAAAGTAATATTTGGATTATTTTTGCTATCCAAGAAACTACTCAAGCTCGTCTTCCAATGCCTTAGTCTTCTAAATCCAACAATCCAATTTTTAAAGCCTCAAAGTGAAATTTCAGTTTTAGTTCTTGAAGAATGAAGGACTAGGTATTCAGATTGTGCTCTTAGAGTTCACCAGATTGATGCATTTTAATCTAAAATGTTCAAATTTTTCTCGAGAGGGGAATGCCCCCCCCCCCCAGCTCAATTTGGTCCCCCTCCCAATTTTGTAATCATGGATAAGATAATTTCATCCTGTCTGTTTCCTAGGAACACTGCTGATCAGGAGCTCTTCTGTGCCATCACAACACAAACTGACCCAATTCATGTTTTTGCCCACAGAATGGCTGGACTTTTGCAGTTATGCATCGTTGATTTAATAACCCTTGTCTACCCAGCTATTTTCTCTGCCCCTCCCCCTATGGCGCCCCCTAAAAAAATCTCTGCGGCCATCCCTGTCCGGGAAGCGCTCCGTGCGATTGCATGCGATTCGGAGACGACATAAAATGCCGATATCGCACCCCCGGCTCAATAGCATGCGACAAACATGTCAAATAAAATGGGAGGGGTATTGTGGGCTTGATCCACGGGAGAAGTGATGTAGTGCCACGTAACTATAAATTCGCCCCCCCCACCTATCTCTTTTTATTTACTATACAGCCCCAAGGGTGAAAATGAATCGTGGCTTGTAGTCGGAGTGGGGAGGAGCATAACGCCGGTCCGGTCACTGGTTCAATGCGCCGTCCTCGGCCCTGATCAGCCCCAAATAAGGTTTATCCTATTCTTGGGCTATATTAGTTATAAACAAGAATAGAAAAATACACAACCATAAGAAAAGCCATACCCAGTTGGCGGAGGAAGGCCAGGCTCACTCGAGAGGAGCCAGATCATAGAAACGCCTAAAAAGATAAATAGGATGGATGAGGACCATCAATCTCATAAGTGGCAGTCGTCCACAGTGGGGACTAAAAGCACCAGAGAACGCATATTGGCCACACCGAAAGAGATCGAAAGCTCGTCTAGGTAGAGCAGGGGTTTCTAACCACCGGCCCGCAGCCACTTGTCAAAATTGACATTGCGTGCGGCCCGCCAGATCATTTCCTGGATCATCGGTGCAGGCCTCCACTTGGACGGGGTTGTCTTGCTGAGTGCTAGTTCCATTACCCCTGATTTTGATCAGCTTTGTGCTGAGAAATGTCACCGGGTGTCTCTAATAAATTTGATATTTTTTTTTTGTCCCGTATAATGCGTGTTTTTCAGAGGGGGTTTTCTCGGACTTGTCAATGGGGTATGAATGTGGGACCAAGATAATTATGTAGGGGGAAGTCTAGATTCGCAAGTTTTCGCAGAAAAGTTATGGGTATATCTTTAGGACACATGCGAAAAGCATTTCTTATGCGTGATGGGCAGGGGCGTGCACAAATGAAAACTGACATTGTTGCCCAGGGTACAGTCGACACTCTGAGGTCCACTAGAGTAAGGAGGCCGTGGCGCTTAGCTAGACGCTAGATCTAACTAACTAACCTGCTTCACCGAGCGTTGGGAATCGTCTGAGACTTTTCCAGGATAGTAGATCCCGGCCGCATTGAGCAAGTTGGTAACCGTACTTTATTTTTGCTCGCTCTCTCTTTGCGACGCCATCTTTTAATATTTTGGTACCACGAAATGGGAGGGGGGGGGGCTAGTGGGAACGGATCTCACGACCGAAATTATCGGAGGGAGGGGGGGAAGACGCGCACGCGTGACAGTCAGACTGGGGATGCTCTCGTTTCCAGCTGTTCTAATAGGCTCATTTCGGCTTATATCCACGGAAGTTTGCTCCTCCCCTTCCTTTCTTCTGCCGCCGTGTCAAGTAGGCCACCACCGGGAAGGTACACTACTGTCCGCAATGGGAGCACCATGAGTTCAGACGGACGCCCTACACTGAAGTAAGCGACTCTGGAACCAGTTTCAAGACTCCCAGGAGTAGCCCAATGTACTGAAAACCCTGGGGCAAGCTCCAGGGGTTTCTGCTAGTGTGCGCGTCTCCAAGAGTCTCCAGTAGGGTTCGAAGCTCCTTTCGGCAGCAGGGTGAGAGATAACCTACTCACCCAAACTTTAGAATGGCCTCCCAGAGGCATTTCTATTTCCACCAATACACAAAGAGGTTAATAAGAGAACGAGAGAAAGAATAGTAGGGGAAAGTAGAGAATATGGGAGAAGAGAAAGAGGAGAGGGGGTGGGGGGTAAGAGCTGTGTATGGGACGATCCGATCGCAAAAAGAACGAGAAGAAAATTGGTAAAGTTAAAAAACAAACAGCGACGCCATCTTCAAAAGTAGTTTGAAAGTGAATGTCGGGAAAGAGATTACGAATCTCCGCCCGGAAATTTGCCAAGGGAGGTCCCTTTATGGTAAAAAGTACATCGCCCGAATTATTTAAAGAAAGAATAATACTTGTGGCGACTGGGGGGGAGGGGTACAAAACAATCGTGCCATACTACATCCTCGCAATAAGGAAATGAAACCTGGCCCCACAAAGGAAACTAACTCAGATATCCATCAAAGATTGGGTGCGCTCGCTTCAGCCCCCTTCCCCCATTCGCAACATTATTCCCCCACTCCCCAACGCTTTCTTTTGCCTCCTTCCCGGTGGTGGCCTACTTGACACACGGAGCGGATGCTAAGAGGCGACAGAAGAAAGGAAATGGGAGGAGCAAACTCCCGTGGATATAAGCCGAAATGAGCCTATTAGAACAGCTGGAAACGAGGGCATCCCCAGTCTGACTGTCACGCGTGCGCGTCTCCCCCCCCCCCCCTCGCCAATTTCGGTCGTGAGATGCGTTCCCACTAGCCCCCCCCCCTTTCGTGGCACCAAAATATTAAAAGATGGCGTGGCAAAGAGAGAACGAGCAAAAATAGAGCGCGGTTACCAATTTGCTGAATGGGACCGGGAGAAAATCCACGAAGGGCTCCGAAAGATGCTCAACGATCTCCGCTGACGAAAAGGGCAGAAGGCTAAAAGGCGCTCTCCATCCTCGCTCGAACTCGAGAGAAACGCGGTCACGACAAGAAAAAAAAAATCACCCATATGGGGTTAAATGGAAAAGAGAAATCCCGATTTAATTAGATGGTAGAGGCGGATGACGCCCCAGAAACAATCAAGAGGGTCCGGATGCAACACACTTTCAGATCTCCATAGATCAGATAAATCAGAGCGCTCAAAAATTCGCATAATTTTAAATGAGAGAAGTTAGGGAAAAAAAAACACCAATATTGAACAAGTTCCCTCTCTAATCTTTATAATCTTAGTGTAGAGGGCGGGGGGGGGGGGGGGGGTTGAAATGTTGGCGGCTTCAGTTCGACAACAGGTGAAAGGCTATTAGATAAAGAAGTAGATTAAAGTTTTTATAGAATTTAAAGCTCAATAGCAAGTAGACCTTTATACGTAGGTTTGGAGGAGAGATCGATAAAGAAAGTGGTTAAGCTAAGAGCCAGTCAAGATATGTGGAAGATAAAGAGCCAATGGGGCAGGGAGAGCAAATGAAGGCATTGGGGGCAGGGAGAGCAAATGAAGGCATTGGGGGCAGGGAGAGCAAATGAAGGCATTGGGGGCAGGGAGAGCAAATGAAGGCATTGGGGGCAGGGAGAGCAAATGAAGGCATTGGGGGCAGGGAGAGCAAATGAAGGCATTGGGGGCAGGGAGAGCAAATGAAGGCATTGGGGGCAGGGAGAGCAATTGAAGGCATTGGGGGCAGGGAGAGCAAATGAAGGCATTGGGGGCAGGGAGAGCAATTGAAGGCATTGGGGGCAGGGAGAGCAAATGAAGGCAGGGAGAGCAAATGAAGGCATTGGGGGCAGGGAGAGCAATTGAAGGCATTGGGGGCAGGGAGAGCAAATGAAGGCATTGGGGGCAGGGAGAGCAAATGAAGGCATTGGGGGCAGGGAGAGCAAATGAAGGCATTGGGGGCAGGGAGAGCAAATGAAGGCATTGGGGGCAGGGAGAGCAAATGAAGGCATTGGGGGCAGGGAGAGCAATTGAAGGCATTGGGGGCAGGGAGAGCAAATGAAGGCATTGGGGGCAGGGAGAGCAAATGAAGGCATTGGGGGCAGGGAGAGCAATTGAAGGCATTGGGGGCAGGGAGAGCAAATGAAGGCATTGGGGGCAGGGAGAGCAAATGAAGGCATTGGGGGCAGGGAGAGCAAATGAAGGCATTGGGGGCAGGGAGAGCAAATGAAGGCATTGGGGGCAGGGAGAGCAAATGAAGGCATTGGGGGCAGGGAGAGCAAATGAAGGCATTGGGGGCAGGGAGAGCAATTGAAGGCATTGGGGGCAGGGAGAGCAAATGAAGGCATTGGGGGCAGGGAGAGCAATTGAAGGCATTGGGGGCAGGGAGAGCAAATGAAGGCATTGGGGGCAGGGAGAGCAATTGAAGGCATTGGGGGCAGGGAGAGCAAATGAAGGCATTGGGGGCAGGGAGAGCAAATGAAGGCATTGGGGGCAGGGAGAGCAATTGAAGGCATTGGGGGCAGGGAGAGCAAATGAAGGCATTGGGGGCAGGGAGAGCAAATGAAGGCATTGGGGGCAGGGAGAGCAAATGAAGGCATTGGGGGCAGGGAGAGCAATTGAAGGCATTGGGGGCAGGGAGAGCAAATGAAGGCATTGGGGGCAGGGAGAGCAAATGAAGGCATTGGGGGCAGGGAGAGCAAATGAAGGCATTGGGGGCAGGGAGAGCAATTGAAGGCATTGGGGGCAGGGAGAGCAAATGAAGGCATTGGGGGCAGGGAGAGCAAATGAAGGCATTAGGGGCAGGGAGAGCAATTGAAGGCATTGGGGGCAGGGAGAGCAAATGAAGGCATTGGGGGCAGGGAGAGCAAATGAAGGCATTGGGGGCAGGGAGAGCAAATGAAGGCATTGGGGGCAGGGAGAGCAATTGAAGGCATTGGGGGCAGGGAGAGCAAATGAAGGCATTGGGGGCAGGGAGAGCAAATGAAGGCATTGGGGGCAGGGAGAGCAAATGAAGGCATTGGGGGCAGGGAGAGCAATTGAAGGCATTGGGGGCAGGGAGAGCAAATGAAGGCATTGGGGGCAGGGATAGCAAATGAAGGCATTGGGGGCAGGGAGAGCAATTGAAGGCATTGGGGGCAGGGAGAGCAATTGAAGGCATTGGGGGCAGGGAGAGCAAATGAAGGCATTGGGGGCAGGGAGAGCAAATGAAGGCATTGGGGGCAGGGAGAGCAAATGAAGGCATTGGGGGCAGGGAGAGCAAATGAAGGCATTGGGGGCAGGGAGAGCAAATGAAGGCATTGGGGGCAGGGAGAGCAAATGAAGGCATTGGGGGCAGGGAGAGCAATTGAAGGCATTGGGGGCAGGGAGAGCAATTGAAGGCATTGGGGGCAGGGAGAGCAAATGAAGGCATTGGGGGCAGGGAGAGCAAATGAAGGCATTGGGGGCAGGGAGAGCAAATGAAGGCATTGGGGGCAGGGAGAGCAATTGAAGGCATTGGGGGCAGGGAGAGCAATTGAAGGCAATGGGGGCAGGGAGAGCAAATGAAGGCATTGGGGGCAGGGAGAGCAAATGAAGGCATTGGGGGCAGGGAAGGCAAATGAAGGCATTGGGGGCAGGGAGAGCAATTGAAGGCATTGGGGGCAGGGAGAGCAAATGAAGGCATTGGGGGCAGGGAGAGCAAATGAAGGCATTGGGGGCAGGGAAGGCAAATGAAGGCATTGGGGGCAGGGAGAGCAAATGAAGGCATTGGAAGCAGGGAGAGCAAATGAAGGCATTAGGGGCAGGGAGAGCAATTGAAGGCATTGGGGGCAGGGAGAGCAATTGAAGGCATTGGGGGCAGGGAGAGCAAATGAAGGCATTGGGGGCAGGGAGAGCAAATGAAGGCATTGGGGGCAGGGAGAGCAATTGAAGGCATTGGGGGCAGGGAGAGCAAATGAAGGCATTGGGGGCAGGGAGAGCAATTGAAGGCATTGGGGGCAGGGAGAGCAATTGAAGGCATTGGGGGCAGGGAGAGCAATTGAAGGCAATGGGGGCAGGGAGAGCAATTGAAGGCATTGGGGGCAGGGAGAGCAATTGAAGGCATTGGGGGCAGGGAGAGCAATTGAAGGCAATGGGGGCAGGGAGAGCAATTGAAGGCATTGGGGGCAGGGAGAGCAAATGAAGGCATTGGGGGCAGGGAGAGCAATTGAAGGCATTGGGGGCAGGGAGAGCAAATGAAGGCATTGGGGGCAGGGAGAGCAAATGAAGGCATTGGGGGCAGGGAGAGCAAATGAAGGCATTGGGGGCAGAGAGAGCAAATGAAGGCATTGGGGGCAGGGAGAGCAAATGAAGGCATTGGGGGCAGGGAGAGCAATTAAAGGCATTGGGGGCAGGGAGAGCAATTGAAGGCATTGGGGGCAGGGAGAGCAAATGAAGGCATTGGGGGCAGGGAGAGCAATTGAAGGCATTGGGGGCAGGGAGAGCAAATGAAGGCATTGGGGGCAGGGAGAGCAAATGAAGGCATTGGGGGCAGGGAGAGCAATTGAAGGCATTGGGGGCAGGGAGAGCAAATGAAGGCATTGGGGGCAGGGAGAGCAAATGAAGGCATTGGGGGCAGGGAGAGCAAATGAAGGCATTGGGGGCAGGGAGAGCAAATGAAGGCATTGGGGGCAGGGAGAGCAATTGAAGGCATTGGGGGCAGGGATAGCAATTAAAGGCATTGGCGGCAGGGAGAGCAATTGAAGGCATTGGGGGCAGGGAGAGCAATTGAAGGCAATGGGGGCAGGGATAGCAATTAAAGGCATTGGCGGCAGGGAGAGCAATTGAAGGCATTAGGGGCAGGGATAGCAATTAAAGCCATTGGGGCAGGGAGAGCAAAGTGTGGGTAGAGGGAGCAGGGAAGGATTACCTTTGAGAGCATAACTTTAAATTTTAAATTTCAACCCGGCGCTACTCTACTTTAAATTTAACAAAAACAAACCAAACAAGGAAAGAATCAAGGACAAAAAAAGCAAGAAGGAACCTGCGACCGATAACAGTCAAATAAAATGGAGGAGGCATAGTCCGTAAGTCTGTGTGCACGAACCCATCCCGAGTACAAGGGACAAGCGGTAGCGACCCCGCTAGTCCCGATACTGAGACAGGCAACGTAGGCGAAATCACCCAGACTGGGACATTCAACAAGAAGGTGCCGAACAGTCCGGGCGACAACGCAGTCGTCACAATAAGGTACCGGCCAGCGCGCCACCAAATGGCGGCGAATCCCGTGAATGTACCTAATTCGAAGACTACAGAAAAACCTGAAGCCATCGGTCATTGGGGAGGGTGGGGGGAGGGTAGGTCAATAGTACCAGTCGTGGCGCAATGTCAAGCAACGTGAAATTCACCTCGATCGTCGCCCATCTTCTTTGCCAAGCAACACGGAGGGGTGACAAGATTCTTAACAAGTATTAGTGCAAATCCCAGATGTCCAGGTACCCAGGGAAAGATAATCTAGACCTCCGCCAGCTCGCGGAAACCGTGTAGTCAAGGATACTGCGAACCAGAGTGTTTGAAGATTCCAATGCCCCGAGAGCACTCGGGGCACTTTGTGAGTCGCGAAAGATCGCAATCCGATCTCTGATCAGGGCACAACGCGTTCTCTCTCCTACCGAGCGCTGTATTGTAACCAGCTAGGCTGTGAAGACTGACGCATCGCCTGGAAGAGCCCCGCTGACTTCAAACAGATGGTGAATACAGCTTGGAAACTGAACCCGTCCTGGAAGAAGGAGCCATATGTATACACTGGCGCGGATCCAGCGTGACAAGAAGTGTGCTCCAAAACAGCCGAACGCAATACTGCCGGCGTTGTGGAAGCTTTGGAAGCAGAGACGTAGCGATAAATAGTCAAAGGTGGTACCCTCCGATGTAATGTCCTGAGCAGAACCGGAGGGCTAATCGGCCCGAGAGCTACACCGAGATATCAAAGGAGTTTCCTAGCGTCTCTCGGCGGCATAGGCGACATCGAGATAGACTCCTGATACAGTGAGAGCCGTTGGCAACGGAGGGAAGAGCCGGGCTGGCGCGAACAGACACATAATGCAGTTTAGACGGCGCAGAGCCAGTGGCCTCACCACACCATCGAAAAGTAAGCTTTCAATGGGGGACATACGAAAGGCAGCGGTAGCCAGGCCAAGATCGATGTGGTGGATCCGAATCCACATTCCAAATTACACGCTCGGCTGCGGATGCATAAAACTCGCATCCTTAGTCGAGCTTCGAACAGGCAAAGGATCGATAGAAAACTGGGGCTAACCCTATCAACAACCTGGGTGCTGAATGTCACGGAACGAAGAATCCTTATGAAGCGTGTACAAGAGAACCTGATGCTGCTAATATGAGGCCTCAGTCGAAAACAAGAGCAAGGAAACGGTCAAGTCAACCCTTTCCAGGCCCACCCCATTTGGAAAAAAGTCTGGGTCAGGGTGGAGCCGTGGATGGCGGCAGAAGTGCACCACCTTAATCTTGGCCAAGGAAAACCGAAGCCTGTGAACTTCGGGCATAGCGAGAGACGCGATTCAATGCCTGTTAGAGTCTACATTTCAGAGTTGGCATCTGGGCCGCGCCAAAAGAGATCGAAAGGTCATCCATCTTCCGGCAGCACCGAAAGGATAGTGTTGATGCTCAGAGTAAAGAGCGCGACAGTTAGGACACTTCCCTGCGGGATTCGTGTATCTACCCTTCTTTAATCTCTCTGCCTCGTCTAAGAGATCACTCAATCGTCGACTGGTCTAATTTCTCTTGCTTAACGACTTTTTTATGACCTGCAGTCGTCCGCGCCTCCTTTCTGGACGTAATCTTGGGTGGACCTTTTAGGTAATTGTTACACATCTTGAATTATAACACTAGAGAAGTGTTCCCTCCAACTCTGACCTGCCCCACCCCCACTTTTAGCACATTTATCTTCAACCCTCAAAAAATAAAATTTACCACTTTCTACAGCTATCTACCAACTAATGAGATGCTTTGGGACAACTAGTCTCAAAACATAACTAGAGAAGGCATTACCTTTTCCAAAAACAATAAATCGTCTATTACCTACTCTAAAATCCTTTCACAACCAGTAGCGACTAACGATACTAACAGGGGCCATGAAATTCTGGGATCTTGCGGGGCCTTATCCCATTTTTTTCTCTAAAAGTATGATCAAACACATTAACTATTAAGAGAAAATAGAATAACGCTGGACAGGAATAAAGGATAAGGGGGAAGCAGACTTGGTTTTGCCTTCAGCTTCCTTTTAACTGCAGGTTATAAACGAACGTATGGAACAAATGACGTCACACAAGGACGAAAAAAGATAAAATGACGCCAGCAAAGTATGTCACTTCCGCGGTCGTACCCTTCCCCCCATCTTGCCTATTTTATTCGAGAAAAAGGGGGTGGGGGATATCCACGAGGGGCTTTAAAAGTGGATAATAAGGACGGAGTATTTCAAGAAGAGGTTGTGAGGAAGTCACATGGTCCTGCTACCCCAAGGAGAGTTGTGACTACTTGGTTAGCGACGGGGGGGGGAGAAGACGATAAACCAATAAATTCGATAAAGGCAGAACCCATTTGTGGGGCTACGGGAGCAGTATCTACCCCCCACCATCCATTATTTCCCTGCCGTTTCAATGCCTACTTCCTTTTCCCTGTCGCTTATATCCACATCTCCCATCGTTATTCTATCTCTTGCATCTCATCCCGTCTCTCGAGAACAAGGTCTTCCTAGTAAAAAAAAAAAGAGTGAGAGTTTCTAAGTAACTACCCCCCCCCCCCCACTGCCCTCTGCTGCCCTTTGACCCTTCTCTCCCAAAGAGCAAGACAGTTGCCCAGATGGAGGACTCGAAACGTACAAACGAACATCTTCCAAAAGGCCCGAAAAGGAAGCAACTTAACACAGCTATTGGCAATCGCGTTAAGGCATTTGAAGTGGTTATTTCATTCTTCCTTTTCCTTGTTACTATCGTTAGGCCTCTGTCTCGTGTCCATTTCTTGGGCTATGCCAATTGCGCCTACCAAATCTATTTATTGGATTGCCAAGTACATAAGGGTACATAGTCGTTGAACAATGAAATGGATATAAAATGACCTCTGAGTACTAGATAAAAAGGTGAAAGGAAGTCTTTCCCTCGATTCTAAGATAAAAAAAAAAGATTAAAGTAGGATGTACAATAATGAACGCATGCCAGGTTAATCTGGTATGAGACATTAATACCCAACATTCCATTACATCAACAATAACCTTGATATAAGACGCTTGCACACGGCGGTATCCAACTCGATTTGTTTACTAGATTGGGGTGAGAGGGGGGGGGGGCAAACATCTCTTCCAGAGGATCAAGAACTTGGATCCTTCCGAAATTTTAAACATTTTTGTAATAAACTTTTTTAAAAATATTTTTCCACCATGTTCTACAGCACATCTTATAATTATACAAATCTTAAACTTTGTACTAGGTTATTCTAGACCAAAAACGTTGCCACGGCAACCATGTAAAATGTAACCTTCACTCAGTCTATATCCTTCATCTATTGAGATGAAAAGATTAAAAAAAAAATAACAATTTAGGGAGGGCGAACATTTTTTTTTTGTGGTTTGTCTCTTCCGTCAACTAAAAAGGTGACCACTCAACAAAAACTATAGATAAACGCAGTCCAAGGTCTTCATGGATCGCTTACGAGGACAATTATGTAATAGACCCTTTTCAGACATTCTCAAATGAATATACCTCTTTGCTAATTTCTAGAAAGATAAAAGACAAATGAGTTTCCTAAACTTTAGAGAAACGATTGTTGATAAGTTAGCCAACTTGTTCGACAAAAGTCAGAGCTGGGGAAGAAGAGCTCAACTACTACCCAAGATTGGTAGATGTAACACAAGAAGAGAAGACCCAGAAGAAATTCAAACAATTCTTTAAGAACTCAATTTAGAAACATGTTATGATAAACCAACCAAACAATTGAGAACTTGCTTAACAGAGAAAGTGACAAACAAAATGAAAATGTAGACAAATACAACTAACAAGGTAAAGAGAAAATGTTTCACGGAAAAAAATAGAGAGAGATACAACGCAAAATTACTCTAGATTGGCAAGCATGAAGGGCAAGTAAAGACTAACGAGTATCATTAAAAATAAAATGCCATCTGAAGTAGTTTTCAGATTCCTCACTTTATACCTCTCTCTTCGAGTGTCTTGCAAACATTTTCAATGATATTCAAGTCCGGACTCTGTGCGAGCTAGTTAACAAGAAGTTATACGTGCTCATCGTCCGTGAATGTCTTCACCGACTAGGCGGATGAAAGGGGCGTTATCCAGTACGAAAGGTGCAGTTTGTACTTCGAAGGCTCGCAAATGGGGGCAAAGCATGCTATCGCAGCAAATCCTTGCACATTCACTGGGTCCCGTAATCGAACAGGTGGCCCAGTGCCATAAATCGAAATCACATTCCAAGCCACTACACTTCATCCGCCAAACTTTACGCTTTTTTTTGGTGCAATTGACAATCTTCTCACTGCTTGGATATGAACGAACCTCGTACCATCAGATCCGAACAAATCCAACTTTCGTCCCTGAAGTCGACTGGCTCCAATGGTCATTCGTCCATGTAACGTTCTCAGTGACGAATGAACGACGAGTCTTCTTGTTCTTCAGACTGATCAATGGGTTTAAGGTGTGTGACACTGTGTCTGGAGAAATTGATGACAAAAATCTCACAAATCTCTCCAGAAACTGATACGGGCCTGTTGAAACGGTTGGGTCTTCATAATTAGGGTAATGGTCGGTCTTCCTTGCAGTACCGGTTAATTCACAACTTAGATAAACCTGGTTTGTCATCGTTTGACAGAATATTCTGGACTTCCAGTTGGGAGTGCTTGACAGTCTCTGCAGTGGGTCTAATCGCATGAGCAACTGACTGCGAATCTTTCCATCATTTAACGGAGAAAGAGTCGCTCTTAGTTGTTACCAGGACGATAGTTGACAAGAGAATAACCTAAATTACACGAAATTGAAATGCAGTTGGTAGTAGCTATGCAAACGATGCAGTTTTATCTGAAGAAACTTACGCATTCGAATTATTGACACTAATTTTTCCAGTAAACTGCTTATCTGCTGATAACTTTGGTTCTATTCATCCAGATTTCCATGCCCTTTATAATATATATATATATATATATATATATATATATATATATATATATATATATAATCATCTTACCATTTAAAGATTTGGCCCCAATCTTTTTACCTCGAATTTATAGATCAAATAGATTTGAACTACTTACTACTTTTAGAAAATCTATTTCTCAACTCAACACAAGATCGGCTATAGACAGTCGGGTGAAAATGGCGGCGCTAAAGTATGGGGAAAGCTTTAAAGTGTGGACACGGACAATGCCCCTACCTACGATGGGCAAGTGCGGTTGGTAGCAACACTATAAACCTTACCCACGGGGAATACAGTCCCTTCGAACTGGTTTCTTTCGTTTTTGTGTCCACACTCCCCTCCAAGCCCGGCTACATGAATTCGCTCATGGTTTGGTTACACATCCAATTTTTTTCCTCCAAATCTAAATAAGGACTCAATTCTACAAATTCCGAATCGACCGAGGACAGAACCGACTGGTGACCTCAACGGTTTTTGCCGAGTTAATGAACCGAAAAAACAAACATTTTTTGGCTTACTCACGAAGAACCGAATTTTGCGAAACGCCCCTCAAGCTTACCTGCGGAAAAGGAAAAAAAGAAAATTAATATTTCGCCACAAATTCCCTCAAACTGGAAAAATCGGGTAAAATCAGTAACATAAATCTACGATAAGTCTTTAGCATGTTAAAAATCCACATATACCTATTTATGTCTATTCAAGGGGTGAAAAGCAACAGGGGCATCATCGCAATGTTCTTAAAATAATGTTAGTAAAGTGAAAAAAATTACAGAAAGTGAAAATGTGTGGAAGGAAAATATCCCGAGCAGAAAAGATGAGACTAATTTTAGCACCGTTGTCATTATTTATAACTGCAATGCGAAAATCCGTGGACATGGCCAGAACAAAGCTTTAGCGGGAGTTTGGACGTTGTGGGAATAAGGTGGAAAAATGCGGGACTAATAGGGGCATTTAGGTCAAGAACAAAGGCGAAACCTACAGTAGAAGAATAAGGTCGAAGGGCGAACTCGTGCCCTTCTGTACCCACGTGGTCTCGAGATCGGCGAGTATGCGGTCCACGCCGGTTTATTCCACCCCAGCTGCATTTACTTAGGGACACATTTACCTCGTCTCGCATGCTCTTTCAGCCAGCCTCCTGCCCTCCGACATAGATCGAAGCCAACTTTATCTCTGTTCCCCCGAAGGAGTCGCTGCCTTCCCCCAAGATCGCGCGAGTCGCGGAGACTCTCGCCTCGGGCAATCCCAGCCACCGACGAAGCGTCTAAATAGTCCCCCGACTCTGTTCACCGTGTAGCACTGCAGTACCATAGCACTGGAACACAACACTGTTCCGCCTAACACCGCGTAGGAGCAAAGGACACGCTCACTCGCCGCGATTAGAGAGACCGGCGATTTTGATTCGAGGACGAAGGCTAAATCGACATCTGTGAACTCTGCTATAGTCAATCGGCGAGTATCTGACGAAGAACTCCATCTCCGAAGGCTTCCTGCGTGTGCTTCCTCATCCGCCCCGTGAGGTAGCCCAGCTTCCCCACGCAGTCATCGTATCCCGACTGGCCCTTACCTTCAACGAACGCGTAAGCAGTCGCAATCATTGGCGCCTACAGATTATTCTATAATCTGGTCTACCCAAACCACCACATTCTTTGTGCATGCCCCGGATTAAAATCCCCTTTTTAATCACCTACCTGAACCCAACCACAAATCCCATATTTATCCCTCCTGTGTCCCGTACCGACAATAAATTTCACATTTACGATCATTCCCTTTAAACTCTGTATCTTTATATATTTCAATTCTATTTATTCTTTTGTTAGTAAAGGTATATTTTTGTTATCTTCTTTTTCTTGCAACCCTGAACGAGTACCAGCTACCTGTTAATCTTTGGCCAACTTGCACTCTGAATTATTTGTTTTGAAAGGACCCCGCAATTGAAAAATAAACCATTCACACTGAATTCTTAACTATTCCCCGTCCACGAACCGGCTAGCTCGACTCTCAAACAGACTTCGACCAAACCCCCAAAAGGTGTATGTATGTATGTATGTATGTATATATATATATATATATATATATATATATATATATATATATATATATATATATATATATATATATATATATATATATATATATATATATATATATATATATATATATATATATATATATGAGAGAGAGAGGGGGGAGAGAGGGAGAGAGTGAGTGAGTGAATGTGTGTAGCCATTCCACAACACCTACTACAAAATTGTCTAACATAATAATAATAATAAATTTCTTATAATGCGCTCTTCAAGGGCAGAGGCCTTTACAGAGCGCAAGTTCGGCTGTGGGCTAAGATCAGGTCGGTGAGTAGGCAATCCTGAACAGATGTGTTTTCAGGAGTTGCTTGAAAGTAGTAAGTGAGGCACCAGATCTAATTTCGGCTGGAAGAGCATTCCAAACCTAGGGGCAACAGACTGAGAAGCAACGGTCACCCATTGAACAGAGGGGCGAGCGAGTATTCAGGAGAGGAGCGTGAGATGACCGAAGGGCCCGAGTGGCGAGACGTTGGGAAAGGGAAGAGGAAAGGTAGGTTGGGGCCTTTTGAACGATATCTGACGGGTAACCAGTGCAGTTCCTGAAGCAGGGGCTTAGAAGGGGAGAAGCGAGAGATACGGAGTAGTAGTCGGGCAGCGTAGTTCTGGACTAGATGGAGAGGACGTAGATAGGAAGATGGTAGATTTACAAGAAGTGTTACAGTAATGAAGGCGCAGACAGCAGTCTCAAGACTTTGGCGATCGAATTGAGAACGAATGTGGGAGAAGTTACGGAGGAAACAAAGGGAAGATTTACTAATATTGTGGATGTGGGGCTTGAAGAAGAGATGCTCATCAAATACAACGACCAGATTTCTAACGGAGTCAGAGAAAACGACAGAGTTTCCACCCAGAGAGGAGGGAGGGAAAGAGGGATTTAACTTTGTATACTAGAACGGGAGTACCAACGGGAGTTTAATTTTGAGGAAGTTAGCCGATAGCCAGTCCGAGATAGAAGAATAGGCAGATAGGAGCTCACAGATCGAGTGGGCAATGGTCGAGGGGAAAGAGGAGAGGGCCGAGGACAGAGCCTTGAGGAACACCAAAGCGAATGGGAGTGGAGTCAGAGGAGACATCGTTAATCACTACAGATTGGGTGCGAGACGAAAGGTAAGAGCGGAACCATTCGAGAGCAGCGAGATCGGGCGATAGCTAGCTGGGTCGGAAGGATTAAGCTTCGGCTTTTTAAGGATCGGCCGGATTTGGGCACATTTGAAGGAAGGGACAAAACCAGTAGCAAGGGAGGTATTGAGCAGGTGGATGAGCATTGTGAGTATGACAGGCAATATTTTGATTAATAGCTTGGGGGGGAACGAGTCACAAGGGAAGCCAGATTTTTTAGAGCGCGAGAGTAAGGCAGACAACCCAGAAGCTGTTACAGCAGGCAATATGTTGAGCGGCCGGGTGGGAGAGGGATCAGGGAGAATGTGAAAGGCCTGGTGAGGCAGTCGTCGGAGGGATTTTTTATTTTATTTTAGGAGCCCATCTGTCGTGGGAGGGAGGCACGAAGAGAGGATGGTGGGGATGATGGGGGTGGGGACTTGGTGTGAGGAGGTAAGAAAAGAGAGCAGGCGGAAAACGGCACGGGGGTCATTCTTATTGTCGGCTAGCAATTTACGAGAATGGGCTTGACGAGCAGATTTCAGTTTAGCCAAGTAGAGATGTCGCAAGACGGTAAGTGAGTGAGAGAGCAATTGTATCTTGCCCACAGGAGCGAGCTTTACGAAGAGCTCTTTCATGGGCACGTAGAGACCGTCTCGAGTGTAGGAGTTCCAGCAAGTACCACGGGGCGCGGTGACGGCGAGAGGACGAAGGAGTAATAATGGGGGATTGGGTATTAAGGCAAGTTAGGAGGGATTGCTACAAGGATGAGAGGATTTGGTCAGGGGAGGCGAGAGCGTCGGGGTGGGGGGTAAATTAGAGGCAACATCATTAAGGAGGGATGGGATGTCAATGGAGGCTAGCCGTCGATAAGGTTTTGGGATGAGAGGAGGCCGAGAGGGCACAGAAGTGGGGGTTGACAAGTTAAAGTTAATAAGGTAGCGGTCAGAAATGGCATTAGACAGGATAGAAGTGGTCAAGTTGGAAATTTGACAGTCGGAAATTACAAAGTCAAAAATGTTAGCATGGCAGTGTGTTGGGGAAGAAACGTGTTGAGTAGTAGGTATAAGAGGTCAAGGATCTCAAGGAAGGTAGGTAGATTAGGGTTAGTGACCTGGAGGTTGAAGTCCCCCAATATGAGAAAATAGTTAAAAAAGGCATTTGCCAACATCTAGAGAGGGAGGGGTTAATCAGCGATGCTCAGCATGGGTTTAGATCAGGTAGATCATGTTTGACTAACTTACTAGACTTTCTGGAGTTTGTAACAGATCAAGTAGATAAGGGAGAGAATGTAGATATAATTTACTTAGATTTTAGTAAAGCATTTGATAAGGTACCACATAGGAGACTAGTTCATAAATTAAAAATGATTGGGATATGTGGGGGGGGTTTCAAATTGGATAGCTGAGTGGCTGAAAGACAGGAAGCAAAGGGTAGTGCTAAATGGTGTAAAGTCAGAGTGGAGGGATGTTATCAGTGGGGTTCCTCAGGGATCAGTTCTCGGTCCATTATTATTTGTCATCTATATAAACGATCTTGGGGAGGCAGTTAATAATAAAGTGTCAATTTTTGCGGATGATACCAAATTAGCAGCTGTAGTTAAAGATATTGATGATAATTTTA
This sequence comes from Ceratothoa steindachneri, assembly GCA_963969495.1. Classification (NCBI taxonomy): domain Eukaryota; kingdom Metazoa; phylum Arthropoda; class Malacostraca; order Isopoda; family Cymothoidae; genus Ceratothoa; species Ceratothoa steindachneri. The sequence continues at coordinate 170,669,814 of OZ018327.1, forward strand.
AAGTGCAGGGGGATTTAAATAAATTGTTATCTTGGGCACATAAGTGGCAAATGACTTTCAACCTAGATAAGTGCAAAGTTATTAACATGGGAAAAGATAATAGAGAATTTAACTATGAAATGGATGGGCATTGGCTGAGCTCAGTAGAGGATGAGAAAGATCTAGGAGTAGTAATAGATAAGTCATTAAGGTTTTCTAAGCAGTGTATTGAAGCAAGAAATAGGGCAAATAGAGTGCTGGGTTTTATTAAGAGAAATGTCAGTTACAAAAGTAAGGAGGTTATTCTTAAACTCTATAACTCTTATGTTAGGCCACATCTAGAGTACTGTATACAGGCATGGTCCCCACATTTTGGACACGATATTAACCTTCTCGAGTCAGTGCAACGGAGGGCAACAAAGATTATTCCTTCCCTGAGGCACCTTGAATATATAGATAGACTGAGGGTATTAAATATGTTCTCGTTCGAAAGGAGGTGTGTGAGAGGGGATATGATTGAGCTCTTTAAAATTTTCTCCGGGATAGATAAATTGGATGTTAGCAAGTTTTTTGAGTTAGATGATGGAAGTCGGACTAGAGGTCACCACTTGAAAATTAAAAAGCAAGGGTGTAGGTTGGATTTAAGAAAATATTTTTTCACCAATAGAGTGGTAGACTTCTGGAACAAATTGCCGCAGAGGGTAGTAGGTAGTCCAAATCTAAATGTATTTAAGAGTAGGATGGATGAGTTTATGGGAAGGGAAGGTTGTGATGGTTCCTAAGTTTTGTATATATTAATATTGTTTGTATATATCTATAGCTGCATGATTTAGTTCTTGACAAGCCTTGATTGGTGATACCCTTGTTTCTGATGCAATCCTCTGGATGTAGTTTTCCTGGGTGTTTGGGTGCCTTAAAAAAGATGCCATTTTTGACTTGGATGACCTATGATGAGCCCTTGTGGCTCTTGTCATCTGTTATATTATATTGTGGGGGACTTTGATTTTGTCTTCCCCTGGTGATGGGGCTTTTTGTGGGTGGGTTTTGACGGAGGCGGATGACCTTTGATAGGCCCTTGTGGCTTTTGTCATCCGTGTAATTATGTTATGTTATGTTATGACCCGATGGGGAGAGACTAGTGCGGTTACTAAATTCAAGAAAAGGGTCAAGGGAGGAGCTGGGGGTGGTGGGGGTGGTAGAGCACATTAGTTGTTAGAGAGGGAACAGAATAGAGACAGATATAAGGGCATCGAGAGAAATAAGGGGGGGGGGGATGGAAGGATATTCAGAGAGAGAGAGGCACTATGAATGAGAGCAACCCCTCCGCCACGTTTGTTCCAGAGGTTATGAGAGTAGACGTAGCCATCAGGGGTCGCTAACGACAATCAGACATCACTCTGATCAAACCAAGTTTCACTGAGACCAAGGAGGGAGATACGCGAATTAGTCAGGAGATCGTGAATAAACCCCACTTTATTAGCGACGCTTCTAACAATGAGTAGAGACGCATTATAAACTGAGAGTGGGGAGGTTGAAGGGGGGGAGTGAGGGAGACGGGGGGGAGGGAGGTCGGGGTGGATGGTTCAAGGAAAAATAACTCTTACGACCGAAGATAAACGGAATCCCCTTTTTATAGGACGAGATTGACTTCGAGCGATTCCTAATGCTTTATTTCTAGAGCCAAGCGAGGGAGATACCTTAAACCCTCTATTAAGAGAAAGAAGTGTGGCTTTGTCCATCATTGAGGGAGGAGAAATATAAGTAGGATAAAATGGATAAAAATTTGATGCGGAGACAATAACAAAATACAATTAGGGAAGCAACAGCGAAAACAAAAATGAGCAGGGAAGAATAGGATGAAGAAAAAAAAGGGGTCACAGAAAAGCAAGAAATTCAATAAAAACAACTACTAACAAAAAACAAACGTACCGAGAATGGCGAAGTACAAAGCACGTGTCAAGGCAAATAAAAGCAGGAGCGAAAAATTAGGAGAAGGGGAAAGAAATGAGGCCGAGGAATTAGTCGGAAAGAAACAAGTGACCGGGTGGGTCAGAAAGCAGAATAATCTCGCAAGAATTTAGGCTTGGGGGGGGGGGGGGGGGAATTGAGGCAGGAAGAGCAAGGGAAAGAAAAGGTAGATAAGAACGGAGATGAGTTAATAATAGGGATAAAGAAGTAAAAAGAGCACCGAATAAAACAATACGAATATAAACGGGTAACACTTCAGTTTCGGGGCGCACGGTAGGTGGCGCTGTTTATAGGCTACAATATATGTCTTATGACGTCAGACGGTAGAGTCAGATGTGAACAATTACGGCGTTAATTTTTTGTATACGAGTATATACTGAGGGCTGCGCCCCCCAGACCCCCCTCCCAATTGATTGAAACTCAGGATCATCGCAGGGGCGGGGGGGGGGGCGGCAGTGATATCTCCCCCACGAGCAGTCCCCTTGAATTTACTGTTTTTTTCCCCAACACCTTTTTACTGGCAGAAAAACCTAACCTAATGACAAACAATACTTACTTTTATAGGTTTCTTGATTAGTTTATGCGCCTCTAAATAATCTAAAAGTTTTTCGCGGTCCTGCAAAATAAACCCGAATTCGAATAACGAAGCAGCACAACTAGAGCACGAAAAAGCCATAACGAAACAAAAACAAATGCTAAACGGGTTCTATTTAGAGCTACGACGTTGCCAGTAAGAAGCTGTTATCGTTCGTTGCGAAACAAAAAACAAACAAACAATAAAAGACATCAAGAAACCTTACCTAACTTAGAAACAAAACTATAAATGAGCAGAGGCACAGATATTTAGTAAATAATACAGACTAAAAGTTACAAATCCCCAAAACAACAAAAAAATATAACGCCGTGATTGGTCACATCTGAAGCTACCGTCTGACGTCATAATATATATATATATATATATATATATATATATATATATATATATATATATATATATATATATATATATATATATATATTGTAGCCTACTAACAGCGCCACCTACCGTGCGCCCCTAATCTGAAGTATTACCTAGAAACACGGGGGCAAAATAAAAATACAAAGGAATAAAAAAACTACCGAGAATAGCAAAGTACAAAGCACGTGATAAGGCACATTAGAAAATAATGGAATTATAGCTGAAACTAAAACACGGAGGCAGGCAGAAAAAAATGAGTGAATAATAAGGAAAGTAATGAAAATGGCCATAAGGATAAACAAAAACAAAACAAAAGGATTACTCACAAAAGAGTAGCTACAGCAAACCGTAAGACAGGCACTAATAATTCAGGAAGTAATAATACAATCACACATACAAGGCTATGGCAGCACCAAAAACAGTTAACAAACTGAAGGGCGAGACAAAGCAACAAACAAACACCGTAATTAAAATTCTAACTTAGTACTTAGACCATTATAAAATGGAGAAGGCAAAAAGTCATAGTCCGCATGTATGAGTACACGAACCCATCCCGAGTACAAGGGACAAACGGTAGCGCCCCCGCTACCGTTTCGGTACCGTGCGCGAAGATCACCCAGACTGAGACATTCAACGAGAATGTGCCGAACAGTCTGGGGGACATCGCAGTCGTCACAATAAGGCGCAGGAGAGCCATCCATCAAATGTCAGTGCGTGCCGCTAGTGTGTCCAATTCGGAGACGAAGACGTAGGTGGTAGGCAAAATGGAAGAGTCGCGGCGCAATGACACCAAGTTTAAGTTTCCGTCGGCCGTCTCCCATCTTCTTTGCCAAGCAGACGTGAGGGATGCCCCGATTCCTGCAAGGTAGTCGGTAGGAAGAAGAACCTAACGCTGGTCTGGTCACCAAGTGTTCGCGGATTCTTTGGCGCCCTCATTCCCAGCAATTCCAGGAACCGAGCAGAAAATAATTGATATCCGCCCGGCTAGTCATGGTACAGCCCCTGACTTGCCTTGGTTCTTTTAAGAACCAAAAAAAGGTCTGCCAGGAACAGGTGACGAACTCGCTAAACAAGCGCTGGATTGCTGTCCGCTCTGCTCAGCACACTTGCCACTTAACTTGTCCGGGTCCCCAACCCGAAGGGCGCCTCGCGGCCGGACACGCCCATCTTGGCCTGGTCGCTTGCCGAAACGGCAGTGAAACTGTCCGTCGTGGGAGCCCCGCGCGGAGTGAGAGGAACCTTAAGTCTGCTTTTCTTTGGGGGAGAGGAGGGGGTGAGGGGAATGAACCCACTTCTCTCCACCGCCGGAAGGAACCCCGAAGCCGGATGGGCATCGTCCTCATCAAGATCGAAGTCTTAGCTGTCAGAGGGGCCCTGCCAGGGGACGAGGCCTCATCTCCTTATGAGCTCTCGAGGGTCCGAGCGGTCTCAGAAGTTTGCACAGAGGCAGATTCGGGTTGCACCCAGCCCGGGTTCGATACCATGCAAGATCCTGCCGCTTGGAGCTGGGTCACATCCAAGACAATGTCCATCTTAGAGCGGGCCTCCAGGTGGCACCCCCCTCCACCCAGCCATCACAGATCACATTCGAGGTACCCTCCGTCACAGTCAAGTCTGGTCAAAGGGGTTCCTCGATTTCCATCCTCCTCTCCGAGACCGCGCTCGGAGGCAGGCGGATGTCCATGCGCCTGCGCTCGCCCACCCTTGCTTCCTATTGAAAGGGGCCTCGTGGAAAGTAGATACTATGACCTCCCTGAGTGAGGAGGTGAAGAGAAAAGTCCACATCGGATCAGAAATTCAATAATATCATTTACACATAATCGGTCCCAGTCCAGCATTGATGGGATTTGTCAACCAGGGCTACCATTCAGGCACCTCATGTGTACTGGAGGAAGGTGAGCAGAGTGTACGGCCCAACACGCCTTGTACTTAATACTTGCCCTAGCCACCCACTTGATTAAGGCTCATAAGAGGAGGAAAGTGCGGCGGGCAGCCAAAACCTGTGTGGATAGGAGAGCAAGTGTGGAAAGGAGTAACAAGGAGTAACAAGGAAAGAGAGTACCCTAGGAGACCTTTCGGTCCATTCAAAGAGGGTACCTTTGCACTAGCAATCGAACAGGCACATGGCTGCTCAATTGTTTTGCGTCCCTGAACGGCCGCTTTTCAAGACCTTGTCTAGTCTTGACTTGAACTGGTCAACAGATTCACTGTTGACAACTTCCACTGGAAGTGCGTTCCACTTACCGCAGATACTGTAGGTGAAAAAGTTTCCACACAGATTGCGGTTGTAACGCTTCAGTTCAAGTTTGAAGCCGTGATTGCGCGTTCTGTTCTCACTCAGTGTGAAAATATCCCGGTAGTCAACATTGTCAAACCCTCGAAGTAAGGAGTAAGAGGGGGTGTAATACAGAGAAGTAGAGAAAAGCAGGTCCACTAACGAGTCGGGTGGGTGATCAGGTGATCACCTATTATTAACATACCCTGGTGCTAGATGATCCTAAGATGGCATGCAGTCCACCAAGACCCATGGCTACGGGACCGAACTCTGCACCAGGAGGGTTCCCACCTATACAAAGTGCAGGGTGACAAAATTGAGTGGATAGCCGTAATAATAAATAATACTTATAATAAATAATATCAATAACACTAATAATTATTCGAAAGTGAGCCATGGCCAAATTGACACTTTCACATCAGCACCCGCCCCATATGGGGGAATCAATACTAATAAATAATTATGCATATCCTAATAAATACTAATAACAAATAAAAATTATACTAAATAATAAAAAATAATAATAATAGAAAGGCAAAGTAGTGCTGAGTGGGGGCACCAACAACTTTCCCAGTACGCATCAGAGACTTCACGTCAACTCAATGACATCAGGGCTTCCCCAATTTGCACTCAGTCCGGGGGCGATGTGCCGCTCCTCCGGATACAAAGTGCAACAGGCTGCACATGGTACTCCCCTGAGGGGTCCTTTGCGGGAGTAAATTAAAAGGGGATTTAACTATGGCGAGGATGGGGGGGGAGGCATTTCAAATGACCAGAAACGAGTTCACACAAGCTAAGCAAGAGGTTGGTTGAGTGGTAAGGAGCTGCTTTAAAACAGCCATTTGAGTTCGCTCCCAGTCAATAGCAGGCGAAGCGTCGAAAGACCTTGGCTCTTCTTCCTCATTGTACGACGGCGGCGCACAACGGCCCGGTGACGCGTCCCGCCGTAGCCGACTAATCATCCCTCATCTCGCGAGTGCCCGTGTACACGAATTTGAGAACAGGTTAAATGGCGCAAGAAGATGCTCACGCTTTTCAGAGCCAGGAATTTGAGTACATAAGTTTAGCAAGCCATCAATAAATGGTTTATATGATCTCTCTAATTCACCCAAACATGGCAGCTTGTGGATTGAGACACGATCAAATGGCACGGAATGTCCACGCCGCCTTAGGCCGATTCTCGGACAAATCAACCAAGAAGTGGAAGTGAACCCTCTCAGATTTTGATGAAAGTTGCTATGTGGTGTAATTTTGGCTGAAACCACCGAGGCTGAAATTCGTTTTACAATATTTTAATTCGAAGAAAAGTTACGGACATCCAAAATTAAGCGGGGTTTGGCTCCTACCCCCCCCCCCCTTTCCAAATTATAAAGACTCGTATCACAGCCCCTAATCTACCTAGAAGGATAAACACAAGGCAATTCAAGTGAATTTTGATCTCTTGAAAAATGATTAAGTCAATACTTGACAGACAATATTAAAAAAAGTTACGGCTACCTAAATCTTTAAATGGGGGGGGGGGGTGCAGAGTACATCGAGTAAAATATACAAAAGATGTTTTCATCTTCGTCTGTTCGTTAAACAAAACTAAATATTGAATTTTTTAGCACTTTAACAAATTGCTTATAGTTTATGCTCTTCTATACATGTCGAATTACATCTTAGAAAGGAATTTGGATGTTTCGTTAGTGTCAAATGAATGTGATTTGTGACTCCTGCATTCAATTTGGGGGCATTAGACGGACTCCAAATGTTCATCAATACCAAACGTGTATCATCAGTGGACAGAAGAGAATTTGTTTTGCGGAACTTCATGTCTGGTGCATGAAGTTAATTTTAGTCTTTTATGTTCATCTGAGATTTAAGAGAAATGGCTGATGGCAATGGACTACAGAAACGTGTCTGCGTCAAATTTAAAAGAACTTATTTCCCAATAAAAATCAGTCAAAAGATCCTGTTGGATTTTTCACATTTGCCAAGTTACAACCAAAGTGATGCGTGATTGCAGGAACACGGGGCACTCAATGTCTGTGTGTGTACACATCACCTAAAGCCTAAACTTATGGTAGCAAGTATTGGTGAAAAAGACATTACATAAAACTGATAGAAAAGTGCATATGTGATGTGGAGAATGGCAAATGCATGCTAGGACAATGCAAAAATGCTCAGGAAAATTTTGAATAGAAGAGTTTATAAAACCTCCACTAAAATTAGATGAAAGAGACAATTATTTGCAGTGGATTAATACACACATACGTAGGTCAATACTCAGCACCATTGTTTAAGGTCAATACTCAACATTGTTTTAGGTCAATGCTCAACGCATTGTTTAAGGTCGATACTCAACATTGTTTTAGGTCAATGCTCAACACATTGTTTAAGGTCAATGCTCAACACATTGTTTAAGGTCAATACTCAGAACCATTGTTTCAGGTGAATACTCAGCACCATTGTTTCAGGTCAATACTCGAGTAGTTTAAGGTCAATGCTCAACACATTGTTTCAGGTCATACTTAGCACCATTGTTTCTTCAAAAGCTAAATTTATAGCCACTATCATCCAAAATTCTTTTCCTAACACGCCACCATATTATATTTCAGCCACAATCAGCATATTTGAAATAGAGCATACTAGGGCTAAGGCAGCTGAATCACATAACGCTAGACTAAATTAAAACGAAAATTCAAAACACCCAAAACAGAAATAACTAAAGAAAAAAGCAAAAACAAAAAAAAGCAAGAACTACGTCAACCTCCAAATACTTTTACAGTCCACAAGTCAATGTGCACGAACCCGTCCCGAGTATAAGGGGGCAAGCGGTAGCGACTCCGCCCATCCCGGTAGGGGGACAGGTGTCGTGCGCGAAGATCACCCAGACTGGGACATTCGACAAGAATGTGCCGAACAGTCTGGGGGACAACGCAGTCTTCACAGTAGGGCGCTGGCGAGCGTTCCATTAAATGGCGGTGCGTACCAATTCGGAGACGACAGAAAGCCACCTAAAGCATACACGGCATGAGGGGGGGGGGCAGGGGAACAGTCGCGGCGCAATGTGAGCTCGCAAAACAACTTGAAAGCCAAGTTCCCGGTACACGTCACGATATTCGGTGTGGTCAGTAGCGAGGGCCACGTTATGCACCCCGTTCATCTTTTTGGAAGACCCCAGACTCAAATAATGGGTACATCAAATGCACGGAGGAGTTTGTGATGCCCCGGATCCATGAGGTGGCCGCTGCAAGGACGTACGTGTGGCAGCAGGGCCCAGGACCCATTCTTGCCCCTCAGATAATTTCTTTGACCACATCACTTCGAACATCTCTCCTCCTAATTCGGAATACCCCCCCCCCCGGACTATTGTGTGTGGGGTGGTTGAAAGAAGGACCAACAAGTTCCCGCGTATCACCAAGGTGGGGTTTGGGTCTGAGATCACCACAGCTTTCACGCAGTTAAACAGGGGGTCTGTAGAGAAGGCCTGAAGCAGGTTGCAACGCCGCCTGGAAGCTGATAGATTCAATTTAATACAATATTTCAATGCTCCAAGTGCTAATTTGGGTAAATAAATCTGTATAAATGAATTGTGATTTTCATTTATATCCAAGTTAGGCGACAAATTACCCGTTGCACTCTGGACGAAACGGCGATTAGGCAGTTAATTGCCGGGCAGAATATGAATATTCCTTTTAGAGAAATTAGAACTAGGGGGCCATCAATTTTAAATGGATGGCAGATGAAATTAAACAGTATATTGGCATTAAAAGGGACATTTGAAAACTAACTAGGTGTAGGTAAATTAAGAGAGATACAATGAGCTAACTCGGGACATTAAAAAGTAAATGAGGTCAGCAATGAGAAATGAAATTAAAGTGGCAAATAAAGAAAAAGAAGATCTCTAAAGTTTCTTTCAATTATACATGACTGACTCTGGATCAAATGGGCCCACTTAAGACTAGAGAAGGAGAGTTGGCGAGTAATACAATGGCTAGGATGTTAAATAAGTATTTTATTTCAGTATTTAAACAAGGATAATCTAATATTAGTGCCAATAGAGGTATGAAGTACGATATTGTTTATTTGGATTTTAGTAAGACTTTCAACAAGGTGACACACCTACGACTTTTGAATACAGTTACGGCGTATGGGGTTGATGGAAGGATTTTTGTGTGTATTTTAGTTATGGTTTAGTAACAGAGCAAAGTTTGTAAATATGGGATTAAATCTGAGTGGGGGAATGTTACCAGCGAGGTTCCTCAGTAGTCGGTGGAGGACCGTTCTTGATTTATATTAATGATCTCGAAATGGGTACAAGTCACTGACTGACCTTAGCAAGTTTGCTGATGCCACCAAGTTGGGTTGGAGTCCGATAGTAAGGTATGACAAGATAAATTGACCAAACTATTCCAATGGTGGGAGAAATGACAAAAATAATTCAACAAATAATTGTCGTACTTGGGTAATCTACTGAATAATTATAAATTGAATGGGAGAGTTATGGAAGCTCAATGCGAAAGGAACAGGTGTCCTTGTAAGTTCCGACCTCCGGCCTAGAAATCAGTGTTTACGTGCCAAAAATAGAGCTAATAGCCCAATAGGGTATTAGGGTTTATTGGTAAAGAGCCTAAGAAATAGGAAGGTTTATGTCACTGAAACTGTACCCGGCATTATTAATTAGGCCTCATCTCGACTCAGCGGTGCAATTTTGGACACCTTTTACTCGAGAAAGTGCAAAGTAGGATGACGAAGATGATTCATGGGTTGAGGAGCTGACCTTATGGTAAAAGGCTTAGGAGAATCTTCATACATTATAAAGGAGAAGAGTTCGGGGGACTTGGTTCAGGTCTTCAAGTGGGTAAAAGGTTATTATAAAGGAGATAGAGGTAAGGTTCTTAATTTTAGCGAACAGGATACGACACATAGCAATGGGTTTAGGTTTAGGGAAGATTGGTAAAAATTAGTTTGGAAATCTTTATAATGAATGGAATAGGCTTAATAGTCATGTGGTAGAAGCGTCCTCCCTGCCGAATTTTAACAATAGATTGTAGACTGAACTTGGCTGATGGAAACAGGAGCCATCTCGTATAGGCCATTGATTAGCCTTTTGCAGACTCGTATTTTTATGTTCGTTTTTATATGACAGCTGCAGCATAGTTTCCGCTCTAGAATGACCCATACCCCTTTGCGGAGGTAAATAACAGTAAAAAAAATAAGGAGAGTAGGAGGGAAAAAGGATGGGAAGAAAGCATTCAGGCTAAATACTCGACCTGAGCCAAGAGTAACAATTACGATAAAGATCAAATCTTGATATTGACAATATATTTTTTAGCAAAGACCTTACAGACCCACTGCTCACATATCCTTATCTAGGCTCAGTCTAAAATGGAAAAAGGCCTACATGCAGCTTATTTAATTATACTCGGGAAAAATAAGGCTATAACCGTATCCATATAGGTGTATGGAAATAGAGCACAACACTTAGAACACTTTTTAAATTAAAAATGAAAACAACGAGGGCATCTCCCGAAAAGTTAAGAAATCGATATTTGAAGTAAAGATAAACGAAGTGAAAATCTGAGCAAGATGTAGTCTCATCTTTCTGCATCCATTAGGGCCTGGAGGGCACGCAATATAGATGTCAGCTGCAACATTAAAATTATAAACTTGAAACACTATTACAGGTCAGTCAAAAATAGACCTTTGCACAGAGAAATGAAAACAAAATAGGGCCAAATTTGCACCCCTTTTCCTAAAAACGCTATGATTCCAGGTGCGATAAAAGTTGGCTGCAGGTTGGAGCGGGCGTGCGGGGGTTTGCCAACGTGCCCTATGCAACGCTCTGTAGATCCTCCTCCATCGGAGGACGCGCAGAGGTCACGCTGCCCTTGCTATGACTTGTTGGAAGCAAAAAGTGAAACCGCGCTACCCAATCGGAGCAGTGGTCGGGGGTAGAGTAGGGGTCGGGGGTAGAGTAGGGGTCTGATTCATTCCAATCCAAGGGCGTGAATCTAAAGAAATTTATCAATGAGAGGAGCATTGAGTCAACAGGAAAAGGGGGTGGGGTATATTCTATAAAGAAAACACGTGTCCTATAGATAAATACAAAAGGTAATGGACCGGGTAGTGCATAAAAAGAAAGAGAGAGAGAGAGAGTAACAAGGAAAAGAGGTACCCTAGTAGACCGTAGGATCCATTCAAAGAGGGTACCTTTGAGTGAACACTTGAGCAGGCGCAGGCCTCTAAAGGGTCAGATTGACGATCTAGAAGAGCACTCGGGCCACGCTTCAAGTCTCCAAGCGGCTATTTTTCAAGACTTTGTCTAGTCTCGACTTAAACTGTTCAACAGAGTTGCTGTTGACAACTTCCACTGGAAGTGCGTTCCAAGTGCCGCAGATGCTATATGTGAAAGATTTCCCACACAGATCACGCTGGTAACGCTTCAGTTCAAGTTTGTAGCCGTGGTTTCTTGTCCTGCTCTGGCTAAGCTGGAAAATATCCCGGTAGTCTACACTGTCGAAGCCTCGAAGTATTTTGAACACTTCGATAAGCTGACCACGTAGTCTCCGGGTCTCCAGCGAGAACAAGTCTAATTCCCGTAATCTATCTTCGTAACACTTGTGTGATAGAGGGAATCAGTTTGGTTGCTCTGGCTTGCACACGTTCTAATCTTGCAATATCCTTTCGAAGTTCCGGAAGGACTCCAAAATTGTACGGCATACTCCAGGTGCGGTCGAACAAGGGAGTTATACAAACCGCACTATTTTCCTTGTTTGCGAGATCCAAACTGTCGCTTTATATCACTTAACATCCTCTGAGCTTTCTTCTCCGCCTCAATACACTGCCTCGAGAGCTTGAGATCACTAGTGATAGTTACACCCAAGTCTTTCTCAGTGTCGGTGGATTCAAGAGCAGTGCCCTTAAGGATATAGGGTGATTGGGTGTTTCGGTGGCCAATATGCACCACTTTGCATTTGTTCACATTAAAAGGCATTTGTCACGTGTCCGACCACTCCCCAATCTTCCCAAGATCATCTTGTAGGTGGGCAGTGTTTCCTCCCTTTGCAACGTTCATACCAAGCTTGGTATCATCGGCAAATTTAGAAATCTTCGCAACCATGTCACCCCTTTGGGTGCAAGACAAGGCCGACTTAGCCCAATTGTTTCGCTACGGTGTAAAAGTGGATTGGGCAAACTGCGGCTCCCAATATAAAATTAGCCGTCCCAAGTTAAACCTAAATGCATCCTAATAATGGGTCTCAATACTGAAAATTGCGCCAGATAGGGCTCATTTAACGTCTGAACTTATCCACCACTTGTTTAAACGCTTGAACGTCACATTTACTTGTGCAGGAGTAAAGGAAATTAATGGCCACTTACCATGAAAAAAAGGACGTGCATCGGTACTGGGGTGAAATTGAATCAGTAGAGCCACCGACCGCTTCGTATAAAATCAAGCATATTTACGCATCCGGAAACAAATCAGCGAATGGATTTTTCGTGCGACCCCCTGCCCCCTCAAAGGAACAAAAGCTAAATATTCTCATTGAAAAGGGATTCTTGGAGAAATAACCTCGGCAACGAAAAGTTGATACTTTCATCCGGACCGTTAAAAGACTCGGCAAAGCCCGTCATTTTAACTGCGCAAAACAAAGGATTTGCTTCAATGTGAAAACCAACGAATGCCCCACACTACCAGGTATTAAAAATTAATTTATACAAGGCCCATGTAGCCTAGTAGGAAACTACGGTTGTGGGCACTTTGCTATATCCATTTTTTTTTTTAAATACGCAAATTCTATATGGTGTATGTCTACGATATACACTATATAGCCCTTTCACTACTTAATGTGGGCAAATTTCTAATTATGATGTTATGACGAAAAATAGATTGGCCGCCATCTTGGGAGCCACAGTGTTATTTGGAATCACATTAAAGCGTATTATATATCATTTTGAAGTGAATTTTTTTCCGAATTAAAATATGACATGGACATTTCATATCAATCAACTTTAAAGAAAATATGATTGATTTAAATAGCATTCGGGGGTCAGGCTTACATATATGTATGTCTGAACTCAAGCAACGCAGCAGAAAAACTAAAGGATTAACGACATTTAGCAATCGCCTTTAGGCTTTCGAATTAGGAATATTACTACTTTATTTAAAAATGAAGGGGAATGCAACCCCTACAATTAAATATATAGGAATTATCCAAAAAATTCGAGAGTGGGCATAAACCCCAAACTAACCTTTCCATTAAGTGCCATGAGTATTTTTTTTTCTATTTTACTGAGGGCGAGGGGATCTCCGGCGGGTATTGCGCTGGGAAGCCACGAGGGGAGAAAAACGGCTTCATAAATATTATATATACCAAAAACCTGGAAAACTAAAGAACAACAGATTCGTTGGAAAACAAACTCTTCCATCCTACTGTCGCAAGGGATATCTCCTGCAGAACACACGGCATTACGAAAAATCGGCTACGCCATAAACAATATCGAAATGTGCACGAAAATCGGACGTGTTCCTTCTCCTGCCGCCACTGCAACCTCACCCCATTGATTTTTACTCATGTGATCCCTTTCTGTCATACAATGATTAAGAACGCCCCTCCCCCCTCACGCAACATTCTTGACTATCAAAGAAAACTGGTTTTGTTATACGCCTGCTTTCCACCCCCACAAACAACAAAAGGAGAAACCGGTTTCGTTTCGGTGTGATCTCGAGGTCGGTAATTGAAACATCCTAGAATATTCTCGATTCAACCATCCTAGGCGGGTGGGGTCTCTTCCAGGAACTAGACTAAGTGAAGGGCAAGCAAAAGAGAGAAAACGTGATGGAGAAAAAAAAAGGATAGTGCAGAGGTGAAAAGGGGGTGTTGACAGAGAAAAACGAACATCATTTAAATTTAGGAACAGAGAGGATCTGTGTAATCCAAAGACAGAATTTTAGTAAAATTAAAAAATAATATTTTTTTTTTAAATAAAATACTTTTACTATTATTCTCCAATAACGGAATGATGAAATCGAGAAAAGGAATAGGAGAGGTCAGTAGATAAACTGACAATAGATACTAAAATCTAAGCTCGAGACTCCGGAAGGAAAATAAGAAGAATGAGAATGAAGAAAATGACTATCAGGACATCCAAAGCGTTCAGATGAGAGGCACTCGGATTTATGAAAGGCAGAAAGAACCGACAAAAAGATGATATGTCTCTGAGATATGGAAATGCGGGGGGGAGGGGAGAATCCAATTGACAAGACTGTATCTAAGGCATTCACAAACCATACTTGAGTGCGAGTCTCCAAAAAACGGTAACGAACGAACGACAAGGCTGGACATTCGCCTAACCAAACAAGCAAATTATAAACAAGACCAAACAAGGTCACCTTTCTTCCCCAACATATTTTACGACCAATATACACCCACATGCATCATCTCAGACAACCACCGAAAATCACAAATTCACGGGGAATATGCAAACACAACCCGAAACCCAAACAAAAGTGTCCCCTATTCGGTCCCCTGTTTGTCTTTTATTTTGACAAATCAAAGTCATATTTCGGATGCAACATTTTGTGGCGGAATGCGATTTGAAGCAAAGGGGAAGTGGGTTTCTCTTGTTTTTTTAAGAGGGGTGGAGTCCCGTCGCGGCAATAGTCTCCCATCCTACGCACGGTCAGCCAAGCATTTGTTTGCGTCAGATGCGACATGGCACCGACCATTGCAATAAAGGCACGAGGCGCTTTTACTCTCATGTTATTGAGAGACATTTGCAAACGGGACTTCGACCTGGTGGAGGAAACGATTGGTGAACAATAGAACCGCGAGACTCTTTGGATTATAGACTTTTTGTGGGAATATATAAAAATGCCTTAAGGAGGGAAGAGGTCTTCGGTGGTGAAAAAATGAGTGGGAAAACGGGTAGAAGACGTAAAAGGAAAATGCAGTAAAAAAATTGAGAAATTTCAAGTCGTATAAAGTCGAGGCGGAGGCGTTTCAATACTAAAGAAAATGAGTTCGTGTATATAAATTGAGAGGGAATGATGCAACCGACGAGGACATCGTGCAGTAGAGGGAAAAAGGTGTATAAATAAAGACATGAAATGCACACAAGTTACGGATGATAAGGAATATCAAATTAGTACAATAGCAATACAGAAGTGAAAACTTGAAGCCTCCTAAAGGGTATAAAAACTAAAATAAGGACAAGCAAGGAAAATGTTATGCGAATCTTAGGTCGTCAAGTGTCACAGGGAGGCATTTCGCTATTGAAGTCACAGAGGACCCAAGTATTAATTTAACAGTCGCTAACCTGATTCTGGTTACGTATATATTTAAAATAACCAATTAAAATAACAAAAAAATTTTGCCAATTTCAAAACAAAGCCATGGTTTGTTGGTAATAAATGACTGAGGCTAAATATACATACATTATTCACACTTATCACCTGAATTAATTTCACACAGAGTCACTCATTTCGCCCGGCTGTCACTTGGACATTGAAACAAATCCTTAGAGCAAAGATGAGACCGGATAATCAACTAACCACAGTTCCGCTTGCGACCTTAGGCTCTTTAATGACTACTTGCCTTTTCGGCGCCATTCATCATCGTAGCTTTCGACCTTGTTATCCGAAAACATGTTCAGCACCGCTTGCTATTCTTCCTCCCCGCACCCACCCCACTTCCTAACTACTCTTCCAATTGGTTCAAGGAGCGACCGCACCTCCGCCGGTTAACGCTGGTCCCATCTATTTGCAACAAGGGTCAGACGAGTTGAAACAAAGAATAGAGCGAGCCGAGCACCTCTAGTTACCAGTGATTTAAGAATGTCTTCGTGTTAGTGATTTACAAAAAAGAATTGGGAAGGAGGATAAGATGAATATTAGAGGGGGGTGGGACCCCAAAGGAGGAAGTGCACCATGACAGGCAGAGATCAGTAGGTGGACGTGAGCGATGGTTTGTAGGAAAAGTCGTCAGCTCGAGTCAATTCTGAAGAGACAAGGATGACGACCTTCACCTTGATCGTCTTTGCCGAAAGGGTTTCGTGCCATTAACCAGTGCGGGAGGCAGTTGAAGGGGCGTGGGGAACCCAAACTCGCCTCTACCAACCAATGCAGGTTTGGGCACCTTGCCCCCCATCCCTCCCCGAATCCCGGGAGAGCGCAACGCGCCCTCCTTTTATGGGCTCTAACATCTTTCAAGTGGGCGAAATTTGACCGACATTGCATTTATTATGTGACGGGTACAGGAGCCGATAATGCGATTCGTTTAAGGAAAGGGAGTGGGGTGGTAATTTCATAATCTCGCACGTTGTGTGTGTGTATGTATGTATGTATGTATATATGCTCGTGCGTTTGAGGGGATAAGCCACCCTTTGTCAGTGCCAAGGAGTCTATGAATTCACTTGGTTGCATCATAGTTGGTCCTCTTCCCTCAGCAGAAGAAGCGTGCGACCCGTCCCACGCACCGCAAGACCCGGGGGATCTTCATCTTTTTCGCAACTTCTCTCACGATGCGACTCTCATTAAGGTTGATGGATTTCTTGATTGAGTTGGAAAGACCCCAAGCTGTGAAAAAGGTGGAGGGTATGCAAACCATCTCCTATAATTCAGGCCTTCTTGACTTTTTGGGTGGTAGCCAAATTCATCAGACGCCATTTAAGGCTTTGGTTCTTACGATTCTTTCCGCCTCGGTTCAGTTAAAAAAAATCCTGCGTAATATTAACTTTTCTTTACTCATAGGTTCGTATTTGAAATCCACCCACCGGCGTATAAAGCAACCCTCCACTTGTCAGGAGGCATATTTTTTTGTACCGTGTTAGTCATTTGTATTCTTATGGTACTTTGGGATATTAAAAATAATTGCGAGTTTCCTTTCTAATTTGAAGCGCAATAACAACGACGCAGTTTCGTGAAAGTTTGTAATGGAAGATCTGCAAAGTGGAGAAGCTGGATAGGAAATGTGAATGTGAATGTGAATGTGTTCAAGTACAGGGGTTAGCGAAAATAATGGAAACCATGTTTAAAAAATTATTTTTTTTATCGCTTTGGACTTCCAAGGGCTGCAATAACGGTTTCGAAACGTCAAGGAACAGTCGTACACGGTTTAAAAGTGCTTGTGGGAATTTTAATCGACTCCCCAAATAATAAAACGTGTTTCGGCTCTCTCAGAGATGATGGTTCGGGGAAAGGGATTTTTTTTTACTGCTCCAAAACACGACAGGTGTTGCTTATGTTAAGATCTAGTGATTGCGGGGACCAATCCGAGTGTTTTACATCAGTTCTGTGCTCTTTGTGCCAGTTCTTAACAATTTTAGTTGTGTGAATCGGCGCATTTTAACATGCCAAAATTGGGAAAATGATTGTACCCATTGGTTGAATTTCGTCACCAGAAATTGACAAATACTCTTTAGAAGTCACCTTCGCATTCAATGCTAAGATAAGACGAAGATATTTCCGTGATTTAGTCTAATAAACAAACCATCACCGACTCGACTTCATGTTTCAGGGTTCGTTCGTCATGACCAAGGAAGAAGCGTTATGGATGATTCGTCAGAGACATTATTCTAGTGATCAATTGGCCACATATTGTGTGGCTTTTGCACCCTTTCATTAGTTTTTAACATGGGTGAAAGAAGATGTTTGGCAATGGCAGCCGCAGCGAGCGATCGACGAACCAGTTTTGCTCGATTATTTTTTTCCGTTTGGGAGCCCATCCGGAGAGAGCCTACTTGGGCATAAGTCGTAGTACAAAACACGGCCTAATACTAGACTATATTAATAAAAAATAAATATATGTAAATAACAAATAACGATTATAAAAGTACAGAGGCTAAAAAATAACGGGAAAACAAAGCAAAAATGCAAGAAGAAAACGCGCTCCGGCGTAGGGGGTAGCCCCCACCCTCGGCGAAGAAACATGCGACCAAGAAAAAAAACCCCCAGTAAAATAAAAGTCCAAAAAGTCGTATAGTCCACAAGTGTGTGTGGACGAACCCGTACCGAGGACAAGGGACAAGCGGTAACGACCCCGCTCATCCCGGTACTGGGACCGGTAATTTTTTTTTTTAATTTTAAGACCCCATCTAACGACTGCCTCCTTGAACATAAGTCGCCGTACTTAACACTGCCTAGTGATAGACTACTTTATAATAGTAACATGAAAAATAATTTTAAAAAAAAGACAGCAGGAGACAGGAAGCAAGCTCCATCGTCGGGGGGAGGTCTGCCCCATCCCGGCGCAGGAACGTGAAAGTACTAAAATAACAACAAAAAAAAAAAACTAGTTAAATAAAGGGGAGAAGGCCGGCCTCGCCCCAAAAGTCGGTAAGTCCAACAGTCAATGTGCACGAACTCATCGCGAGTACAAGCGACAGACGGTAGAGACCCTGCCCATCCCGGTTCCGGGACAGGTAACGTGCGCGAAGATAGCCCAGACTGGGACATTCAACAAGAATGTGCCGAACAGCCTGGGGGACAACGCAGTCTTCAATGTAGGGCGTAGGCGAGCCTCCGTCAAATGCCGATGCATACCGCGTGTGCCCAATTCGGAGACGACAGAAAGAAAGCTGAAGCCGTCGCGGCATTGGGGGGGGGGTAGGTCAAGGGAACAGTCGCGGCGCAATGAGACGCAATTTTAAGTTCCCCTCGACTGTCTCCCATCTTCTTTGCTAGGCAGCCCAGAGAGATACCCGTATTCCTGCCATGTAATCAGGACGCACGAAACGAGGGCGGAACGCAACTCAGTCTAAGTAAACCTGTCGTTGGGCGGCCTTCCGCGACATGACGACGCGCATTGAATGCTGGCGGAGCAGCATCCCGGCTAGAGAATGCAGAGAACTGGATGCGGGACGAGATTGAAGCCCAATTTTCCTGGAGAACGGGAGAGGGTTCCTACAAGAACTTGCCCCGAATCCTTTTGACTCGCTTCCCGCCTCTGCTCGAGGAGTCTTTCCCGTTAGGTGAAGATAAATATGCCCGCAAAGAAGAGCGGCGAACGTGGCCCGCGTCGAAGTCGGCTGACGGTGGAATGTACGTAGAAATAACCAGATGCAGCTGCACAGCTACTGCCCGGAAAGAGTCATCTTGAGCAAGGAGAAGAACGGAGACATCATGTCCGGTGTAAATCGCGAATCCTCCCGCCTTGCCCCTACTCCGTGGTGGTGCGGTCGCAAAACCCTTTTACCCATGGAGGGTAGGCAACCGGCACGCACCGACTCAGGGAGCTTGCCACAGTCGAATTTAAGAGAAGAATAACTGTAGGGGTGAGTCTCGAGGCTACTCTTTGTTTTCTAATCTTACGGTCGACCTTGACCGCTCCATGGTCGGCCAGCTCTAAGGTGATGTCATCTGTGGAGTACACTACGAGTTCCCTCGCATACGAGGGGCGGTCAATATGTTTTGCAATTCGGATATAAGGAACGGAGATACGAGGAAAAGTGTTTTATTATTTTTCAATATAACTACCCTCGACTTCAATGCACTTGCACCACTTGTCCCTGAGGCTTCGAATTCCTGACAACCAGAAATCTCCCGACTGCTCTTCAATTCAAACCTGGACGGCGAGCTGGACATCTTCATCGTCCCCAAGCCGGCGTCCACGGAGTGCAGCCTTGAGCTGGCCGAATAAAAAGTCGCTAGGGGCCACATCTAGACTGTAGGGGAAATGGCTGAGCTCCTCGAATCTGCACTCGCGTAGGGCAGCGTGTGCAACTCTGGCCTTGTAGCCAGGGGCATTGTCTGGAGGAGCAGGACACCGCGTGTCAACTTGCCGCGCCGCTTCTGACGGATGCACTTCTTCAACCCAGCCAGTTCCTCGGAGTAATATTGGCCTGTGATGGTCCTTCCACGAAGCGCATAGTTCACCATCAACACTCCCTCAGAATCCCAGAAGATGGTGACCATGATCTTCCCGACTGAGGGTTGGGTCCGGAACTTGATGGGGGTCGGAGAGCCCCTGTGCTTCCAGGCCATGCTTTCGAGCTTGGTCTCAGGATTCCAGTGATGGACCCACGTTTCATCACCTGTCACTATGCGTGACTCGAATCCCGCCGGGTATTGGTTGTACAGGAGTAGCAACAGCTCCGAACTTTGACGACGTTGAAGTCGATCATGGGGCGTGAGGTTTCACAGGAGCCCGAAGGCTCCTGTTCTCGGCACCAAGTCCATGTTCGACCCCATGAAAGATCCTACCATCTGTGGCTGGGTCACCTCAGAGGGCGGGGAGCTACCTGTGGCCATCCCTCCCCAAGACACCATGGCCAAATTGTCGTGGATGATGTTGATAACACTTCCATCTGATATTCCAAGTTCTCGCTCGATTTCTCCGACCTTCACCCGTCGATTTTCGAGGATCCTCCTCTGCACATGGGCCACATTGTCCTCGTTGGTCACGTCTGACGTGCGTCCTGGACGGGGGTCATCTTCAAGGGACTCGCGATCATGGCGGAACTCCCTATTCCAGCGAGCAATGGCTGCATAGGAAGGGGCAGTGCCTGCTTTGGTCAAAAATTTGATCACTGCGCGGTGCTCAACCTTCTCCATTGTTGAAAAATTTGTGACTGACGATCTGCGATCAGCTACTGCTTCTTAAATAGACGAGGCAGGAGCGTGCGGCTGAGGTCCTGACTTGTCATAACTTGTCCTAACACCCCCACAAACAGCCATCCCGATTCGCAAAACTTATTGACCGCCCATGTAAACTACTTTCACGAAGTTCATCGTAGAGTGATGAGTCACACTCACCGGCGTGCCATCAATTGTCCGAAGGGCACTAATCATGGCCGCCTCAGAGGGATTCGAAGCATTAGCCCGAAGGCTCCCGTCCGAGAAACGGGTCACCTTCGGCTCTCTACCAATCACGCTAGCTAAGGCTCTCCTCGGATTGAATCATGTTGCCCTTAGCCAACATGATGCCATCAGTGAGGGAATAATGAGTAAGCGTTTGAAGCTAGGGGGCTCGAACACGCCAGGTAACCTCTGAAAGACGGGCCCCGACGAAATCGAGGCTCCGCTCTGCGCAATTTTAGTCTTAGTCTGGGACTCCCCACCCGAGGGAGCCCAGGGACCGGGCATGCCGATCTTGGCATGGTCGGATACCGAAATTGCAGCGGCTGCGTCCGTCCCTGTAGCTCCCGCGGAATGAGAAAAGCCCAGTGTTTTTAGTCTTTTTACGAGAGGAGGACGGGGAATGAACCCGCTTCTCCCCTCCGCCGGCAGGAGCCCCTAGGCCAGATTCTTCTCCGAAAGGGAGAAAGTCCTAGCTGTCACATGGGCAGCAGCCAGGGGAGGAGATCCCTCCTCCCCTCGAGCACCCGCGCCCTCTGAGGAGAATTTTTCAAAGAGGCAGACTTGGGTTCTGTGCTTGGCACCGAGCCCATGTTCGACCCCATGAAAGATCCTACCCCCTGTGGCTAGGTCACCTCAGGGACCATGTCAATCTCAGGGGGCGGGGAGCTACCTGTGGCCATCCCTCCCCAAGACATCATGATCCCATTCGAGGGGACTTTATTCTTGTCTTGGGCCAGCGAAGCGTCATCCGTCGGGGAAGATAAGGGGGCAGATATACTGACCCTCTGCAAGCTGGTCGCGCACACGCAGGATATATTAGGGAGCAAGGTCCGACGGGCCCTGCCCTGCCATCCCTTGCTTAAGAAGGTTGGCCTTATCGACCCACTCCCACCGGGACCGGTCCATTATGGGTCGCTTGCCTACTCTCTTGGCAGTTTCCTTATAAAGTGAAGGGGAGACTGCCGCTGGAGAAAGGGAGTCGGTGACTCCAGAGAAGGGGGTGAGGGTGAGTCCCCTACACCCGTAGGCCTAGGAGTAAGCATCCTCTCCGGTCAGAGAGTTTTGGAGGGTCCCCTGGGAAAGCACAGGGGGAGAGGGTAGGTGGAGCTACACGAGGGGGGGCTCCAACGCTGGTAAAAGTGAAGGGCAGAGAGGTTTTTTTTAGATTTTCATCATCGGTTATAGTGACCCTATACTTCTCACCGGACGCAAACGCACTACACCCCACGCAGTAGCCCGCGCCCCTTACGGGGCCGGGCAGCTAAAAAAGACAAAAGGTACCGAACCAGATCGTTAAGGTACAGGCTTTTTTTCAAGTCCCTCATCCGGGGGATGTCAACATGAGCATAACCACCGAATCATTATATTAGGCAATTGTAAGGCAATATTAAAACTAAACCAAAGAAATATAGGTAATCGTAAGAGCTAGTAAGAAGGCAGCAGAGGAGAAGGTCTCCAGAAGGCAGCGGGAAACTACATTGTGTCACACTGATCAGAGAAAGCCATGTACCAAATGTATGATGTACATCCCTACCTACAATGATGACCATTTTACTAGAGCAAACGCCGCCGTACTTACGCCACAGCCTAAAACTAGGGGATTAAAGACAAGTTAAAACATGTAAGAGATAAAAAAGGAACAAAGGCCAAGACGAGCTAAAAATAAAAAAAAAAGATAGCAAAGAGGCGACAAGAAAGAAGCGCGCTCCGGCGTCGGGGGTAAGCCCCCTTAATGAGCAAAAAACGAACGCTGGCAGGAAACATAAGCAGCATTGATAGGGCGCACAACAGCAAAAGGACGTGGAAAACAATAAGGAAATGTAGAAAATAATAACCCATATGAAAATAGCTGCATATACCCACTATCAAGTAGGACACCAACTAATAGGGCAACTAATGGACTAGACTAGCCTAATTCTAGTCTAGATGAAAAAAGGGGGAGGCAGGGCAAAAGAGAAAGAATCAAATATCGAGAGGCCCGCCTCCCCCCTGCGCAGGAACATGCGACCTACAACAGAGTCATAAAATGGATGTGGCGAGCCGCCTCCTCCAGCGAGTGTGTCCGATTAGAAGACGACAGAAAGCGACCTGAAGCCGCCGCGGCATTGGAGAGTAGGGCCATGCGAACAATCGCGGCTAAGTAGCACCCAACCGAGATCCCCTCGCCCTTTCCCAACACCCCTCTGGCCTGTTGGGAGTGGGAAGGGACCACAGAAACCAATTATCAACATATTTCAAACTGGGTTTTTTAATTACTTCAAACGCCCCTCGAGCACACATTAAAATGACTAAGTTACGAACGTATCATTGCTACAAAAAGGCGAGATCCATTAATGAACGAGCTGAAAACTCAAATGTGCCGAAACACTCACTTCTCACACTCATAACCATTTAGTACATACAACAATTGGTATTTCTAACCGATTAAGAAGACAAATCCATCTTTCATTCATCCCCATTTTAAATTTATCAAGCGTCACACGAACCAAGTACCATACAGCCTAATCTCAAAACAAATGCAAAAGAGCACCCCATTACAACTGTACTTTCAAATACGAATTCATACTTTTTTATGTGCCCCCCCCCCCCTTGGTCTCGGAAGCAAGAGTGAGGGAGGAGAGTCGAAAAGCAACGCAAGAGAAGTAACCAAAGCATGGTTGGCTCGGTGGCTGAGGGGACTAGAACCCACTCACGAACCCTTGGCGCTCAATGAGAAAAGACACGGGCGTAGGGGAGAAAGGAAAATAAACGGATTCTTTGGCACAAAGTGAAAGTGAACCTCGAAAGGTAGAGAGTAAGAGCGGAAGAGCAATCATTCACTCGATAGGAACGAGCATCTGGATGAAGATGCACGAGGACTTGATAAATGACTTCAGTGCAGCAGGGGCAAGACTCTCCAGGAGTAACATTTTCCCACTAAGTTATAGCAGCATATTTTAATTAAAAGCAGGGAGATAGCATCTGGCAACTGCCCAAGGGCATCAGCCGTGGAAATTAATATTTAGCCTATTTCGTAGACTATAATAATAAAAAAAAAGAACGCACAAACCAAAACAAAACGGACGTCCGACAATGCAGCAAACGCCCAAAGAGCTATATTATACAATGGAAGAGGGCTGGCTTCCTTACAATCAAAACACGAACCAGTCCAGAGTACAGGGGGGGGGGGGGCAAGAGATAGCGACCCCGTACCTCCCGACACAGAGGACAAGTAACGCGCGCGAAAATCCCCGAGAATAGGACATTCTCCTAGTGGCCCGGACAATCTGGGCTTACGCAATCGTCGCAGTAGGGTGCAAGGGAGCGCTCCATCAGCATGGGGTGAGGAGAGAATGACTGTCCAACATTAAATTTAGCCACGAGGGAATTGAACCCGTGACTTTAAAGTGGTTGTACACTTTGCAGAATGTGTTCCAAGAGGCTTCCGCATTGGGAGTTAAAGAGAAACTATGGTATATAGTCCATTAGCTTTATTTTTTTGCTCACTTATCTTTCCACTTCATTTTCTGCACCCTTTTCACGCTTAATAAGCATTCATTTGTTGGAATACACCTATCTTTCACGCAACATTAGAGTGGCAGAGAGGTGAAAGGGAGGGGCCACATGATACCGGAGCTGGCTGGCGTCAGTGAACCTTCCAAACCTACCATCATCTGAGGAATAGCGACGAGAGTCTTTTCAAATTTGAGCCTTCTAAATACGCGGTCGTTTGGGCAGTTTTAACTTATAAATCTTTCGTCATAAAAAAAACTGACACCTCATTCAGTCAAACCCACTCACGATTGGCCCCTCTTTTGTATACAACCCCACCCCCGGCTCACGAAATTTCCAATTTTCTCCCTCTGTCCTCGCCTTTCGGGAGCCTTTGTTAGTTTCCGCTTCCTAATTTTAATTAAAAAAAATATATATCTTCGCCATAATTGTCCAGCCATGTTTTGTTTTTACTCCCAAGAAGTCATTCTTGTAGGGAGCACGAATCCGTTCCTCTATTTCCTTCTTAACTTAAAATGAAACAAAAACTCTTGGGCATCGCTACCAGAAGAGTTTTGAAGAACTTTGAAGAGTGTTGTGGTTAGAGGGGAAGTGAAAATGTGTGGGAGATGCATAGAATGGTAGACAAGAAAAGAGTACTCGGTAAGGGGGCTCACAACTCGCCAAAACTTGAATAACTTTCCCAATTAAAGGCACATCATCCGGACGCGAAATACATGTGATGAGAACGTACATACGGATAACGTGCAAGTGATTTTGAGCAATGTTTACTCGAATCCCGTTTACTTTATAGTTGGCACAGTGCCGACTCGAATTTAAAGAGGGATGCCAACGATATCTGTAAAGAAAGTGCTTCAGATAGGTGAAAATGTGTGAAAGACGGCCGCAGCTCCTTCAGGGAGGGATGATTGAGACACGGAGGCGGGGGGGGGGGCAGTGGGCGGTATGGCCTAGAGGGCATGTAGTCCAAGTCGCCATGGTAACCGGACCGAATTCTGTCCAGTTAAGAACGTCCCTCTTGGTACGGAGTGCAGGTAGGGAATGTTGAAGGGATAGCTGTAATAATAATAATATTATTAAATGAATAAATAGATAATCAAGATGATAATAGAAAAAATACAATAAAAACTTAATAATCAATAATACTAAAAATAAAATAATTCTAAGTAATAACTAGTAATTACTAATAATAATTATAATAAAATGGGGGAGGGGAAAACGCACCAGCGGCGGTTTGGGGGTCGGTCCCTCCCAGCGAAAACCTTCCCCGAGGACGATGCGTCCACCTGTAGCGAGGAAGCCCGGGTCCCAATAAAAGGGGTTTCCTCTCACCTTGAGTCCCCATCACAGGATAAACTTTATGGTTTGGGCCTTCTATCGGAAACGCGAGAACCTTCTCTCGATATTTCAAAGGGGTGATGGGGGGGGCGGATAACCTATGCGCTAGGTGGGATCAGGGTTGGCAAATTAAAAAAATAAATAAAAAACCCGGGTTTTATTAGGGGTTTGTTTTTTTTTCAAGCGAAATTTGAAAAAAGGGGTTTTTTTAATCAAAATTACTTTTTTCAAGAAATGAAAACTAATTATTTGATTCAAAATTCATATTTATGTTTTATAATTTGAAAAAATATGCATCAAAATAAGGTTATTTCTCTGATACTGACTCAATAATTCATCTCTCCTTCTACAGGTTATGGCTCTCATGGGGACCCACAATTTTCGATCTGTCATCTTTTCTCACCTTAATATAATTATTAAACAAATGAATTATAAAAATAGAGATAGCTATTCCTTTTCTACGCTATTCTAATGCTTGTAGCGCTTGTATTTTAGAGAAAAAAAAACAAGATTTGAAAAACAACAACAATAAAACCCGGGTTTGGAGGGTCTTTTCAAAAATTTAGGGGGTTTACCAACCCTGGGTGGGATCGACTTGAATCGACTCCCGGGGCAAGGGGTGGTAAAGAGGAAAGCCCTTTACCAAAAGTTTTTTGCGGGAAATTCCTCCACCGAGGCGTCGTCTTATCATCACTGGCATACTCGTTACTCGATGAATTAGCGCCTCTCCACTCGGGGTTTTTGTGCATTGAGATCTTCGTTTTCAAACGAGATGCAAACGCTAAACCGCCCCATTAAGACACCGATCTATAGCAGCGCGAACGATGCCGATAAACATTGAAGACTTCTTTTTTTTTCTCCTCGGCGGACAAATGTTGCACTATTTGGGCGTAGAGGAATAGGAAAGGAGTTGCGAGCAGTAGAAAGTCTAGAGGGAGTGTGTGCAGGGAAGTTAAAAACCGCCATCCCCAACCGGAGCGAAGATAATGCGGGATGATCTCACTCCTATTCCGTTATATCCCTCGTTGAGAGCTTCAAAGATGAGCAACGATAAAACTTAGATTTCACACATAAACCACAGCTACTCACACCCCGGCATAACTAAAGAATAAATTAACTATCTAGTTGTTTTTTTTTCCTTTTAAAACTAATCCCACCTCCCCCACTTTCCAGGCCCTGACATTGTTCTTTTAATTATGCCGACCCCTAGCCAAGTTGACCATTTTCCCGGTCCGTTATCTAACTAGACCCGTTTGAGGAGGATCCAGTTGATGCAGGACGAGCGGAATCCTCATACGAGGTCGGTTGTGTGTCCCAGAGACCTGCTTTCTGTTTTCTCGCGCGGGCGGATGCAAACGAAGGCAGCAATTCAACACTCACATGAGGTGTCTATATAGCATACACCAAAAAGATCGCGCACAAATGCACACATTCGACAATTAGATAAACCTCCCTAGTTATCGAGGCCGTGAACTCCGCTTCATCCAGGCGTAAGATTCTAACCCAAGGTTCATCGCCTCTTTTACTGGTTCGTTAATCCAACCCACATTCTCAAGACAACAAATGGGAGAAATAACCCTCATTAGACGCGTTAAGGTTGGCAGATTAGTGACCACTTAAATACCCAGAAAAAGGGGTCAGATGGCAACAACCAACGAACAAAGAACTAGTTTAAGAACAAATGAAATTAGAAAGCTAAAATAAGTGGAAAAGGAAAGAACAGGAATGTTTCTAGCAGCTACTTGGGGGCAGTGTGTAAATGGCTTGAATCTTGGCAAAGGACCAAAATCCGGAATAGAAAGCTGATCAAATTGTGCTATTTGAGAAGGGGCGAAAAAAAGGAGAAATTCCTAATGGGTCTCTACAATTTCTTGAATTCTAAATCGAGCGAATAACGAAAGATGGCGGTGGAATAATTTTGTCTAAAGGAAGCGAAATCGAAAGCCAAAGAGGGCATTTTCCGATTAATTTTGGTAGACATATTTAAACAAAGTGGTCGTGAATGGTGAAAATGCTTTGAAGATGCACCGAAATACCAAGTCATGGGATAAGTATCTACTCTCCAGATATCAAACAGTTAATTGTTACTACCTTTTTTAAAATAATTTTTTAGTCCTTTTGGCAGGTTTAAAGTGGTTTTAGAGAGAGAAAAAAAAGGAAGCCCATTTTATGTTTGTTTTATAATAATAAAATACCGGTAACGTGCCAGTACAATCCTTCAAGTCTTGAATGTAATTTTGGTAATTATATATATATATATATATATATATATATATATATATATATATATATATATATATATATATATATATATATATATATATAGTGGTTGCAATAAATATCCGATACATGGTCAAGAGTTTATTTAGCAGTTACACAACAGCAAAGCAGGGTTGGCAAATAAAAAAACCCGGGTTTTGGGGGGCTCTTTCAAATGAAATTTGAAAAAAAAACCCGGTTTTGCGGGGTTTTTTTCAAAACTTCACTTTTTCAAGAAATGAAGCTACTTATTATTTTATTCGAAATTCATATTTATGTTATAATTTCAACAGAAATATGTATCAAATTAAGGTTATTTCTCTGATACTGATAAGGTTATGACTCATAATTCAACTCTCCTTCTACAGGTTATGGCTATCATAGGACATGGGTACCCCAAATTCTCCATCAGTGATCTGTTATTAATTATTAAACTGATTAATTCTTAATAATATATCAACATAGAGATAGCCATTTGTTTTCTGTTATTCTAATGCTTGAGGCATTTTTTTTTTTTTTAAACATTTGAAAAAAAGAATAAAACCTGGGTTTTATTGTTTTTTTCCAAATTTAGGACGGGGGGGGGGGGGGGGTGCCAACCCTGCAGCAAAGTAATCGAAAATTGAACATCTTATGTATTTTGTACGTTGAATACAAATTGGTATCATATTGCAAAAAATAGTAAAAAATTAGTAAGATTACGGCAAAAATATCAAACGAACGTTTCAAAAAGTATCAGACACATTTATGAAAATCAGTTAGTATTTCGTCACTAGTACAGCTTCCAACCGTTTGGGATATTTACTTATGAGGTTCTTACAAATACTGTAGGTATCTTGGCATATTCTTTTTAAATCTGTTAGATTTCTTGGGTCCCTTTTCTGAATCTTTAGTTTTAATTGTCGCCACAAGTTCTCGATAGGATTGAGGTCTGGCAACTAACTTGGCCATCACATAACCTATATTTTCTTCTGCTGAAACCACGCTGCAGTGCCCTTGGCTGTATGTTTTGGGTCGTTATCCTGCTGGAATGTCCATCCTCTTGGCAACTTCAAGTCATCTGCAGACTGTAAGAGATTATCATCCAGAATCCTCCGATACATCTGAGCATTCATTTTCTCTTCAATAATATGGAGTCTTCCAGGACCTGCAGAGGAGAAGCAGCCCCATAACATTATGCTGCCTCCTCCAAACTTCACTGTTGGGATTGTATTTTTAGGATCATGCGCTGAGTTTTTCTGCCTCCAAACGTGACTAACACTATTCCGCCTAAATAACTCAATCTTCGTCTCGTCAGACCATAGTACAGCGTCCCCCAAACTTGCAAGCTTCTCTAAATGTTCCTTGGCAAAATTCAGACGATTTCTGACATGAATTGGTTTCAACAAAGGTGTCTTTCTTGGTGTGCGAGAATGGAATCCCTCGTTCCTAAGAACTGCTCTAATTGTATTTTGGCATACATTTGTCCCAACTGCTTCCAAATATTTCTGAAGTTCAGATCGAGTCACTCGAGGATTCTTCTTTACTTTACGGACTATATGTTTAGCTGCACGCCTTGAACGTGGTAGACTTGCAGTGGACTGATATGACGTGAACCGGCGAATCGTGTCACCAATGGTTGAGATTGGTGTTTTTAGCATAGATGAAATTTTTCTATAGCCCAAACCACTTTTATGTAACTGAACAATTAGTTCTCTGCTGCTTTTTTGGCAATTCTTTAGTCTTCGCCATATTAGAATTAGTGTTGAACGATGACCTCCTTCTCATGCAGCTCTCAGACACCGACTGAGGTCTACTGTTTCACATGGAAGTAGATTATTTTTCTAGAAGGTTCTAGAGCATTCCTGTCACTCTGGAATGTTCGAGAACTATTTATTATCGCTTTAAAACTAAATTTGTGGGTGTGTTGGATACTTTTTGAGGCGATAATCTAACACTTTTGTCGATATATTATCAATGCTTTACTATTTGTGTACTATGGTAAATAAACTTTTGACCATGTATACATACATATATATATATATATATATATATATATATATATATATATATATATATATATATATATATATATATATATATATACATATATGCATACATACATATATGCATACATACATATATACATACATATATATATATATATATATATATATATATATATATATATATATATATATATATATATATATATATATATATATATATATCTTTCATGAACGCGAAAGAATGATGAAATGAATCCAGCAAACCGCAAGAAACAGAAAAACAGGAAAATTTTCCTTTGGAAATGTTATTACAACCGCTTTGATCTCGATTAAACCGTCCCTTAGCCCACTCGGCTACGCGGAAGACAAAAAATCTTTCGAATAAACAAGCTTTTAAGCTACGATTCACAAGCTCGATCGAGACTATGAAAGAGAGAAATTAATAGGGAATTCAAAGGACAAAGGAGAGTTGAGGTAAACACGCGGCGCGAATATACAATGTATAAATCTTTCACGAATCTTTTATTTTGAAGTTAGGCGATAAAATTACCCACCGCATCCTTGGAGGCCGCCTACCTCCTTAAAAAAAAAATCAAAGCTACAATCAGGGTTGCACGGACTCGTCCAGATTACAAAGGATAAGAGGTAGCGACTCGACTTGCATGGGTACCGGTACAGGTAGCGTGCGCGAAAATATCAAAGAATGACATTGAATAAGACTGTTGGGAGAGCACGAAGTCGTTGCAGGCGAACGAACGCTCGATCAAATGGTGGTGCGTCCCCCGATTGTGAACTATTCAGAGACGAGAGAAGACGACCTGCAGCTGTCGGGAGAATGGTTGATAAGGTCTCCGTGGGACGTCCCCTCATCTTTGCAAGGCAGGCAGGACGGCTCACCTGATTCGTCGGGTCGCCCAGACCACGCGGACTATGGCGCCAGCATTCCCGGCTACTCCATTCCCCGATAGCGCTCTGCAAGTCGTTATAAATAATTTCTTCGAAAAAGAGACGACGCCTAATTTTGCGTAACGAACAAAGATACGACGCATGGCTCTAGCTTAAAACTAGGTGTAATCCAAAAGTTCGAACGCAATACTACCAGTGCTGTGGTAGCTTTGAGAACAGAGGCGTATTGACAAATGGTCAGACGTGTTACTCTCAAGGGAGGCGTCCTGGGCAGAGCCAGTTAGTCTGGCATCCACAGCGATTCGATTGAGGAAAATTGCTCTCTATGCCAGGCTCGGAGGAGATGCGGGGCCATTTTTGAAGCCAGTTAGCTTTCGCGTAACTTTTCCTAAGTGCGACGGGCTTGAGCATAGGCGCAGGCGAAATGGTGGTGATAATCGGGATATGATCGCTCGGGACCACAGGTCCTGGGGCATTGGCTATATTGAAGGGGAATTCTGGACTTGCCAACACTATGTCCGGTTTTGTCGCCGTACACCGTGTCAGGAAAGTTGGAAAGTCTGGTCCAACTCTCTGGAGCTTTTTTCTTTCAAGTAGTAGGTCCAGGGTTCGTCCCCTTGGATCGACTCGCCTGTAGCCGGAAGACAGTGAAAGAAGAAGATTTTTAAGGGGTATTTATTCCGCCTTGGTTAAACGTAACGTTAGAGGAAATGGGTCACACCTGTGAGTGGAATTTTAAAATGGTTTTAATGTGCGATTCCAGCTTGTTGCTTGAATGTTGATGGCCGGCTTATCTTCATTTATTATATGGCTTCTAAGATGTTCAGCCTCGCCTTATTAACCTCTTTTCTTTTAATAATGGTGTTATCAACGAGCATATCTCTCGTTAGGTTAATATTATGGACACACTCCATATGATTTTTAGGGCCTCCGTTTTGTAGATGCATAGTTAAACGTCTCGAAAGTGTAGTGGTTGTCATGCTAATATATTTCGAGTTTTTATAAAGCTTACAGTCTTTATCGGGGCAGATAAACTCGTAAACTATGTTGGTTGACTTGAGATTTGAGGAGTTTAGGCAGATGTTTTTCATCAGAAGATTGCTGGCCTTTGTTGTTTTATAATAGATGATGAGTTGGATTTTATCCAACACACACACACACACACACATATATATATATATATATATATATACATATATAATATATATATATATATATATATATATATATATATATTAAAGCATAAAGATACAAAAGAGTGAGAAGAACATAGCAAAACAAAAATGCAAGAGATGCCCCAATCACCAGGGCAAAATATCAACGGTGTGTTTTCACCAAACTATCTCTACCACTATCTATCTATCTATGTATTACTAAGAACTTTTAACATCTTCATCATTGACGCGGAAGCTTCGTGATCGTTGGGCTGGGGCGGCCAGAAGCAGGAGTTTTTTTACGAGGCGCATTATGTGAGGTTGCAAAGGGGGAGACAGGACCAAATTCCAAACCTCTCGAAAAGAGATTCAGACCGCATCCCGAACCATCAATAATATTTACCCATTTCCATAAAATAGAAGCGCAAAATATCTTCCGAGGAAAAAGAAAAGGGTTTGGCGTAATTCACACAATTGATCATAAATAAGGACTTATCGTGTACGCTCTTGGAACAATTCGCAGGGATTTCAGGAAACCCGGCATTGCAAGAATACAGGAACGATTTGTGTCAAAAGAATAGCCCAATACAGACATATAAGGCGGTTCTCGGGCAGTGATGAGTAAAATATTTCACATTTAGGGCACCTATCTTCCCAGAGGAAGTGTCTACCGTTGAAATCCCAGGGCAGAAGAAAGGAGCCCGCCAACCGTGCCACGGAAGTCTCCCGCGTCGAAATCGGCTGACGGGAGAATGTCCGGAGAAATGACGGTAAACCTCCTATCGAGGTACACTGCTTCTGTCTGAAAGGAGGATTTTAAAACAAAGAAGAACGGGGACATCGTATCGGCTGTAAAGGATGCATCCTTCCACCAGGCCACTAACCCGTGATGGTGGTGGTATCACCAAACCCTTATAGCCTGAGAGGGTAGGCACGGGGCAAGTGCCCAGCATTGTCTCCTGGAAAAAGAGAGCTAACGGGCAAGGGAGACTATCCTCCGCAGCTCCTCCAGGCTGGCTCGGAGTTCGTGGCAATTCCATTGAAGGAATATGCCCTCCAAGCCTAGCTCGGAGGAAATGCGAGGGGCTTCTCCAATTTGTACTCTGTACCTGGAAGAGCATGTCCTCCCTCCCTAAGGGTAACAAGACAGCATATCCCCCCTGCGGGGACCCTCAGTAAAACTAACTTACGTTTTCGAGTCCACCGGCTTCAAACGCATGTTGGCCAATGGCTTTAGCTAGGTTGATTCGTAGAGAGAGGGTTACCTATTTGTCGGATGGGAGCCTTCTGGCGAATGCAGACCCGTCCGAAATAACCATTATTTGTGCTCTAAGGACACCCAATGGCTCGTCTCTGCGAGTGATATTGCACTCTGCCATGCATTTCGTGGGAACTCTTGGTCTACTCCTTGGAAAAAATAACCGAAGCGCTGGCTGACCAAGAAGCGGTCAATATCGAGGGATGAGAAAAGGAGGGAGGTGGGGTTGAGACCCAACCTTTCACTCAGTCGCGTTCGATCGTGACAGGCTCTTTGAGTCGGCGTGTGCATGTTAATAACGTTACCGCGGGAAGGCATTCGTGTCACGAACGCGGTGTTGGTACTATTATTGCCACCGCTATGGACACAATGATGTAAACGTGCACAGTCGGGTCTGATTGTGTGCGAATAGAGGAAAAGTCACATCCAGCTTCCCGGAAGCGATGTTGCACGTATCTCCTTGAGGAGGGTCCTGGCCGTGCAGACTGTGAGGTTGCAACAGTAATGCTAGAAATACTGTCCAAATTTCAATTAATTTATTACTAAATGTTCTATCTAGTTTATAGATAACTAAAAGAACCAAACAGCTTATCTCTCATCAAATAATAGTTAGGTCAAATGTACAGATTGAGTTGATAGGAACAAAAAATCCATACACTCGACTGAAGTTTGAGGTAAAGACAAGTTGGAGGATTCTCGTCCCTCTCTGCCAATCTCGATTTGTTCGTACGAAGAGATCTCGGAATATTTGGGGGCAATATCCTAGAGTTTTGCTTTAGTAGATTTGTCATTCCCCATCTTTTATGCTCATCCGTGGCATACGTACAGGTGTGGACGCGAGAGTGAAACAATGCAATTTATACAATTTCGCAATTTAAAAGAGAAACGAATAACAAGGGAAGACGATGCATAGAAAAAAGCAGCAATTTTATGGTAAAACGAGCGCTGGGAACTGATCCAATCACGATGAACTTTGGGAGAAAATTGCAGTTGGAACAAAAGCAATGAAACGACTCCAATTATTACACCATATTTCTCCGCCAAACCCATTACAAAAGCTTCCTCCACCCACACCCATTCGTTGCAAGGTTATATTTTGGAAGGATTCTACAAAAATGCTATAAATTATAAAGTGATTATTTAAAAAACCGTATAGGAATTACAAGTGCTTTTAAAAAAAGTCTTCGAATAGCTAAATCTGGTACAAAAGCCAAAAGTGACATTAGACTTGATTTGGAAGTAAAGTATTTACTAAAACCTCATTCGCGCCATTCTTTATCAGACAGCGTCATGTAAACATTCGCACAAAAGTGGCATTGGTTATAGAAAAATATCTCTTCAGTTCGTTGTTCCATTGCGTTCAGTTTGAACGATAATACGTCACTGGAAGTCTCAAAATTCTACTCTTCCTCCGATCAGTTCTGGCCGTCCTCGCAAGATAACCGAACGTGCAGGGAGATTATTAGTAAGTAATATCAGTAAAACACCCAAGGTTATTCTTTAACGAACTTCAGCGTGACTTAGAAGTGAGTGGAGTTACAGTGAGTAAAGACAATTAGTCAATCGCTTCGTAGCATGGGCATCTACTCACGGTGTCCAAAGAAAACCCCACTTCTTACAAGAAACAGGTTCGAGATCGTTTGAATTTTGCAAAAGTTTGTTGGTAAACCTGCAGAGTTTGGGGACGATGTACTTTGGTCGGATGAGACAAAGATAGAACTGTGCGGCCGTAATGGAGCTCCGAGGGTATGGCGAAAGAAAGGTACCGAATACGCACCGAAGAACACTACTCCAACAGTAAAATATGGAGGTGGCTCAATCATGATCTGGGGTTGTTTTAGTGATGCAGGTGTTGGAAATATCGAAACCATAGAAGGAAGGATGAATGGAGAACATTATAGAAGAATTTTGAAGAAAAATTTATGTCCAAGTGTGCATTCTCTTAAATTGAAACAGGATTGGATCTTTCAACAAGACAATGATCCAAAGCATACAGCAAAACTGACACAAAATTGGTTTAGATCAAGGAACTGAAGCTCAGAATCCAAAAAAAGAGAACCAACAAACATGTCTGACCTGAAGAAAATATGCATTGAAGAATGGAGTAATATTAACACAAACACATGTAAGAAGTACTTAGGAGGCTACTCTAAGCGGCTACAAGCTGTTATTAGCAACAGTGGTCATGCTACTAAATATTAAGAAACGATTTGATATACGTGTTGTAAACTTTTGCATTACTAATTAATTGTATTTCTTCGACAAATGGCTATATTGATGTTTTTTATGGTCCTGATGATTTAATTTATTGTTTGATTACATATCCTGTCAGTAATAAAAGTTTCATTTCCCTAACGTTCTTACAAATACATAAACGTCTGTTTTTCATGGTGTGTTGTAAACTTTTGAGGGGCACTGTATATATATATATATATATATATATATATATATATATATATATATATATATATATATATATATATATATATATATATATATATATATATATATATATATATATATATATATATATATTTATATATATATTTATATATATATTTATATATATATTTATATATATATATATATATATATATATATATATATATATATATATATATATATATATATATATTTATATATATATTTATATATATATTTATATATATATATATATATATATATATATATATATATATATATATATATATATATATATATATATATCATGTGTGTGTCTGCAAACGAGACGAGATAATAAGAGCATTCTGGCTCGATAGTGAGAGTTCACATGATAAATAAGAGATTACTGATACATAAATTCGCGAATGAAAAAAAAATCAGAAAAGCAAAAAAAAAAAAGAGAAGGATCTTTTTTATCATAATCATCCTTTATAATCCATTGCGACGAAATGTCCTAAGCTAGATTTTTGATATGATGAAGTGCGTGTTTGTCCCTCCATAGGTACATTTCATCTTTGATCGTAACCTAAAGAAGTTCCTTATGTTTAAGTGACGTAAGGTCGGGAGTAAATTCTCCACCCACACCTCAGATTTTGTGCAATTTTTCCTATTACACGAAACGCTTCCTTTTCTTTTTTCTAATTAAATCCCACCTCAGAAAAAAGTATTTCCGAATAAAAAGCCTCAGCAACTACTTAAATCCTTAGAGGTACGAATGAATACAACGAACAAGGGTAGTAAGGGGCCGAATTTATCCGAGAGCCAGCGTTGGGCCAGAAAATGAAACGAGGAGGAATCTTCCGACAGGGAACTAGACTTTCCCCACACAGCGGCGGTCCCTTGACATCCAATTTGTGTAAGCCGAACATATTTTTCGAGAGCCATTATGGCGACAGCCAGCTTGGGCACAGGTCCCTGTGAAATAACCCAGCCTATTATTAAGCTACAATAAAAATATTCATAAAAACGGACCACAACAAG
Organism: Ceratothoa steindachneri; assembly: GCA_963969495.1. Taxonomy (NCBI): domain Eukaryota; kingdom Metazoa; phylum Arthropoda; class Malacostraca; order Isopoda; family Cymothoidae; genus Ceratothoa; species Ceratothoa steindachneri. Next base: position 170,706,620 of record OZ018327.1, read on the forward strand.
AATACACAAGAAGAAAACATGTTACAGCATCGGTGGTAGGTTCGCTTCCCTGCGGCGCTCAAACATGCTCCCGACCCCCCCACCAGAAAAGGTTAAATAAAATTGGAGTGGCCAGCCTCCTCCAAAAAGTCGTACCGTCCACAAGTCTGTGTGCACGAATCCAACCCGAGCATAAGGGACAAGCGTAGCGAACTCGGTCATCCCGATACCGGGAAAAGTAACGTGCGCGAAGATCAGCCAGACTGGGACATTGAACAGCAAGGTTCAGGGAAGCGCCCCATCAAATGGTCGTGCCTCCCACGAGTGGCCCAATTCGGAGGGGGTAGAAAGCGCCCTAAAGCGGCCGGGACAAAGGGGGTAGGCCCACGAGAACAGTCGCGGCGAGATGGCACACAACTTTAAGGTCCACTCGGGCGTCTCCCATCTACTTTACAAGGCAGCTGTGCCATCAGCTCGACCATGTAGAGGCAATGCATGGTAGAGCCCCATTGACTTTAAACGGAGGGGATACGGCGTGGAACCCGAAGCCCTTTGTGGATTTCGAGCCATCTGTGTATACTAGCACGGTTCCAGCCTAACACGAAGTGTGCTCCAAAGAGACCGAACGCAATACTTCCTGCGCTGTAGACGCTTTGGGAGCAGAGGCGTGGCAATAAATAGTCAAAGGTCGTACCCTCCAGGGTGGCGTCCTGGGCGGAACCATAGACGCCACCGTGACAGGAAGAAACGAAAGATAATTAATAGTTAAGCCGCAATGCCAAATTGGGAGAGAACGGGGGCCCTTTAAGAGATTTCGTAGAGGTGGGGGATAAGTTGCAGAAGTAACCTAGAAATGAACAAGACCAATAAATGTTTGACAGAATATGGCCAAGTGGCAAAGGAGCCGAAGGATTGATCTTCTAGAGTAAAATAAGTAGCTAACAAGGCCAATGGAGTAAAGTCGATTGGAATGGGTTATCCTAACTACTTCCGAATGGCTGTCACGAGCCTCAAGTTCTTTGCGTTAATGAACTACTGACCCACGGAGAAAGGAATTGCAAAGGGGATTAAGAGTAACAAAGCCATTCAGAATTGGAAACCGGAAGAAAGTTGAACATTACATGAAACAGAAAATTGCATCCGTATTGCTTGAGTGTGTTCAGTGTATGTTCGAAAAGGCACAATAAACTAAGCGAGGAGGGAGAAATGACCGAGTGAAAGTTTCTACGTTCTGATCGAGGTGCGACCTGCCGTGGAGGAAGGCAAGGAACCAGAGGCCAATAAGGACACAGTGAGGAATATCAGCACATTTTCAATCATTTTCAATTTTCGTTTTGGAAATATTAACCCACCAGACAATGGCTTCGCTACTAAGATTAAAATTTAAAATCTAAAAAAGCAGCCATGGTTTAGTTTTTATAAATTTTCTGAACTTCGCCAATTATAATAATTTTAAAAAGGAACTCTAAACTAAATTTCCCCCCTTTCAAAATATCACGTTGCTAAAATATAGTTATAGAAGAAGATATATAAAAATAAATTTTCTGAACTTCACCATTTGTAATTTTGGGGGTTTTAGAAAATTTACAAAAATTCGATACTAGGTAGTCTGTATGCTAAGAAAAATGTGAAATGGACTTTTATCAGGTTTAGTGTAGCTTCACAGTTATTTATAAATTTATTATATGCAAAAGGCTAAATTGTAAAATATATAAAATAATAGGTTTTTTGCTTCAACATTTTGTTTATTGATATTATAAAAGAATTATTAGAAATAACTTTGATAAAACTAAGATGAAATTATTATTCAAATACTCAAAAAAATCCCCTTCTTAAATTATAGTTAGTGAAGTGATGACGAGGACTATCAATATAGGTTTATTTGTCAATGGCGGATAAAAACGAGCATATTACAATAAATGTTTCAATTGATAAATAAAACTGGAGGAAGAACGCGGAAAAGGTATTGCAAACATGGATCGAGACAGATGGTCTTGCAACGAATACACGGGACGTTAAATAGTTTTCTGAAGATTAAAAAAATATAAGCCCAAAACGCTTCTCCAACCGGTTACTTTCTAACTCATTCGTGTGAAATCAACCCAGGATTGGATCTTTTCAATATGACTAAATATTAACCCAATTTATGCTTTTCTTCAAATTAGGGAACAAGAAAAGGTCGGGGGACCAGGTGAGGAGCGGTGAATGCGACAGGAATTCCAATTGAAAGCCAAAATGAAATAGAATGCTGGCATGAAACTTTCCTCTGCGCCTTTCTCATTTTATCGTCTATCAAAAGCCTGCATTCTGCACCCCAAAAGCAATTGCCATTATTTCTATGCTAGTCTGACTTTCCTTAGGTGGTGGGCCCCTTGAACTTCTGTAGCCATTGCTTTATTGTTTCCACAGGATTAGCCCTGGTTGATTTTTTAGGACAATAGTAGCCATCCAGCGGAAGGAGACTTTGTTCAGGGCATGGCGATCCTTCAGATTGTATAAACTAATCCTACTGAAGGAGTCGTTTCAGTGTTATGAATTCAACGGTATATCATCGATCTTCTTCCATAACTGCTACACAATCGAAACTCCCTTTGTAGATTAAGGTTGAAGAAGCACCCAGGCAGTGGAGCCGGGACACGGGTCGTGCCCCTGTTACCTTCCACCCCCACCTATGACGGGTATACTCATCGTCGCCATGTGGGAGAGGGACGGAGGCAGGGGAGATGGTGAAGGCACAAGTAATGCAGCCAGGCCCTTCACCATTCACCTTTCTTAACTTCTGAACATTTGCCAGGCCCAAATTATTACCTCAGCCAACAGAGTTTGGTGGAGGTTATGTGATCACCCGTGTATATTTGTCCCTCTGTCTGGGAAGAGGTGGTGGGCCTTGGGCCAATTGGGAGTTGATTAAATTTTGGCGAGATCCAGACCCGAATGAGTATTCAGTCTCAGGAGAGGAAGATGTTTGTTTTGACCTTTTTTTTTATCTTTGAAATCCTTTTACTGGTGATTCCTAATCTGCCGCCTCTTTCAAGGCTCTTTGCAGTTCGCGCGAAAGGAGGTCTCACTCATTTTGGCAGGTTCTAGAGTTGAGAGGCATCACCGATTCGCCGAAAAGGGTCTCATTTTTAACTACTACGTGGACCAAGTACCTTCCAGACGTCTACTTTCCCTAACTCTGCTCAGCCTAACAGATTCCATCGTTGGTTTCGGCTAGGTACTTTTAAAAGTAAACTTTTACACTCTAAAAATAAAGCGAGCGACGAATTGTATAACGAAGATAAATGCAGCCTGCAACTGCCGCTCACGCTGCTGCACATCACGTTAATTTAATTAGAATGATCATTATTATTATAGGTGAAACCAAGAAACAAGCTCACCTGTGCATCTCAACCATTGCAATAAAAAAAGGCTATGTAAAGGATAAAGTGAAATGACAATTTGGTGAGCTCAGAACCGAAACTATGCGCAATTCTTCTGAATTTATTCAAACTCTGAGGAAAGCCCCGCCCCCGCGGTGCATCAATATTAAGAAGCAAGGGAGAGTTAAGAAGATTGTGGGGGGTTCCAAACAGCGGAATGAAAAAGTTACACACACAATGGGCGAGATTTTTCTTTTTTATCTGGCGACTGCCTACTTGGGCATTAGCCGCCGTAGTCAACACTGCCTAATATTAGGCATCTTTAAAAGAGGATGATAAAAAAACAAAGAGAAAAGGTAATAAGCAGGAAGACAGCTTCGGCGTCGGGGGAAGGGTAGACCTCCCCCCGGCACAGGAAAATGCGACCTAATAAAATAAGAAAAAACAACAAAAAGAACCCAACTATTTAAATAAAGGAGAGAAGGCCGGCCTCCTCAACAGGTCTTTTTTTTTAATTTTAGGAGCCCATCTGGCGACTGCCTACTAGGGCATAAGTCGCCGGAAACACGACAGCCTAGAACTAGGCTACTTTAAAATAAGAATATGAAAACATAACAATGATAAAAATGGGAAAAACGTAACAATTAGGAAGCAATATCCGGCGTCGGGGGGAGGTCCCCCTCACCCCGGTGCAGGAGCGTGCAACCTACAAAGAAAACAATAAAAAAAAATAAAACCTACTTAAATAAAGGGGAGAAGCCCGACCTCCCCCCCCCCCAAAAGTCTAAAAGTACAAAGGGTCGGTGTGCACAACTCGTCCCGAGTACAAGGGACAGGCGGTAGCGACAACGCCCATCCCGGTATCGGGACAGGTAACGGGCGCGGAGATCGCCCAGACTGGGACATTCAACAAGAATGTGCCGAACAGTCTGGGGGACAGCGCAGTCTTCATAGTAGGGCGCTGGCGAACGCTCCATCAAATGGCGGTGCGTGCCGCGAGTGTGTCCAATTCGGAGAAGATATAAAGCAACCCGAGGCCCGCGCGGCATGGAGGGGGGGGGGTAGGTCCATGGGAACAGTCGCGGCACAATGGTACGCAACTTTAGGTTTCCTTTGACCGTCTCCCATCTTCTTTGCCAAGCAACAGGAAGAGCTGCCCGTATTCCTGTCATGTACTCAGTGCGAGGAAGAGCGAAACGCTGGTCCGGTCGCAGAGTCCTCGCGACTCTTTGGCGCCCTCATTCCCCGCAATTCCTACATGTCCATGAACCCAGCAGAAGATAATCTCGACATCCGCCCGGCTCGCCAAAACCGTGGCGTCACGGATATCGCGAACCAGGGGATACGGAGATTCCAATGCCCTGAGAGCACTCAGGGCGCTTTGTGAGTCACTATAGATCACAATCCGGTCTCCGAACCGGGCACGTCGCGTAATCTCCCGTACCGAGTGGTGTATTGCCACCAGCTCGGCCGTGAAGATAGACGCAGCGCCTGTTTGTGGATCGAGTCAACCTTGCGCAATACACGCTCAGCTGCGGATGCATAAAACTTCAATCCACAGTCTAGCTTCGAACGAACAAAAATCGATAAAAAAGTAAGGCAGTAGCCCTATCAGCGCCCCAAGCACTGAACGTCACGGAACGGAGAATATCCATTGCGGAGGTACAAGAGACCCTAAGGCTGCGAATATGAACCAACCTCCCAGGTGAGGCGTCTATCAAATACAAGACCAAGGAAACTGTGCCATTCAACCACTTCCAGGCTTACCCCATTAAGAAACAAGTCTGGGTCAGGGTGGAGCCGATGATGGCGGCAGAAGTGCACCACCTTAGTCTTGGCCAAGGAAAACTGAAACCTGTGCGTTTTGGCATAGTGAGAGACGCGGTTCAATGCCTGTTGGAGTCGACGCTCCAGAGTTGGCATCTGTGCCGCGCCGAAAGAGATCGAAAGGTCGTCCACGTAGAGCGTAGCGAGAACATCTCCGGGCAGCACCGAGGTGATGCCGTTGATGCTCAGGGCAAAGATTTTTTTTTTTTTTTAATTAAGGGGCTCAGGGCAAAGAGTGCGACACTGACACTTCCCTGCGGGACACCCTATTCCTGCTCTTTTGGGCCGGAGAGAGCTCCCCACACCCGTACGCGGAATCGAAGATCTCGCAAAAATTCAGATATAGACATTGGGAGGCGTCCCCTCACCCCAATCGTTTGGAGTCTCCATGATACCATATCGCCATGCGATATCATAGGCCTTCTCCAAATCGAAAAACACCGTGCCGTGGTGCTGTCTACGAACGAAGGCCTCGCACACGGCATTTTCCAGTCGGAGCAGAGCATCCGACGTGGAGTGTAACTTGCGGAAGCAGCACTGTTGCATAAGACAGATGGCCTCCGCTATCCAGAAAGGCTAATCTAACATTTACCAATCTCTCCATCAACTTGCACACGCAGGAGGTTAGAGAGATTGGGCGGAAACCGGCCGGAGTAGAGTGATCTCTCCCCGGTTTGCGAAAGGCGAGCACAGTAGCGATTCGCCCGGAATCCAGGAGGAGACCTTCCACCCAGATCCTGTTGAACAAATCTAACAGAAAGGTCATGCCTCGCTCACCCAATGCGCGAGGAGCATTGCCTGTCGGACATGGCGAACTTTCAAGTCGGCAAAACAGACTCATTAAAGCGCATCCGAAATTGATGGTGAAATCGAAGTAACTGGAAAACAACAACGACGGAAAAACAAGCGCAAGGTGCGTGTGTAGGGGGCGGGGGCGTTAATGTACCGAAATGAGCCCTAGCGTTAAAAGGGACTTCGTCAGACCTCGCCATGGCGAAGACGTTTGGTGAGGAAGGCGGGACATCCAATTTTTCACTTCAAGGTAACATCGTTTTATTTATTTTTTTAATGAAGATACAATTTCCATTGCCACTTCGCTACCCAATGGTGTTACTGTTCCACTCAATAAGTCGCCAGTAGTGAAATAAGCCCTAATTACTCGCTGCACAAACGCGAGACGTGCACACATGAGTGCCCACGCGAACAAGGTCGACGTTACAAACTCCTTTATTTAGCCCCCCCCCCCCATCTCGAACACTATCTGAACAAGCGAAAATAGTAGGGGCGACGTTCTATTTAACGAACAATCCAAAGAAGAACAGAGACGGAAATTGAATAAACTTTAGGAGGGGGGAGGGCGAACGCTCAATAGAACAAATAAGACATTTGATTCCACAGTGAATGTTCGGAGAAATGGGAGAAGATAATTATTGAGTCTCCTGAAACAAAGTTGAATTCGGGTGAAGAAGCGATAAAAAGAGTACCTTTTATGAAAGTTCAAAGAGTTTCTTCGTTAAAAGGAGGGGGAGGGGCGGGGGCAAATTTAAAAACGATTAAGTAGCTCGTCATCTAGATATAGACCAAAGTTACACTAGGCCTATTATTACCATCCTTCATCTTCCTCCCCTATGTAGCAATCATTTTGATATCCCTCGGTCGGAGGAGAGAGGAGGCAGCAGGGAAAGAAAGAATGACACATTTTTTTTAACCTAAACGAAAATTATGGCTACAAAACAGGAAATTTCAAACAGTTCATTAACTTCGTTTACTTGAGGCTAAGCTACAATGGCTAAGGCTAATTGAAACATCATTATCGGGTGTTCGGGTGCAGATAGTAATATGGATTAATGGGTTAGGTAAAAGCAGCAAGGAGGGTTTGCCACAGCGCATGTTGGAATCACCACCATTTTCGAGCTGTGTATACATGACCTATCTAAGCGGGCATGTAGACTCGGCCAAGATCGGGGAAGACGAAGGATATAAAATCTTTCACTTATTACAATACGAAAATCAATCACCGCCCGCAACACATATGGAAGTTCTAGTGTGTGCTGACTACAGGGCTTATTTGTGTGAATGTTCAACTATTAATTAAATAGACCCCCCCCCCCCAGCGATCGGTATTTAAGGGTGACGGACGAGTTTTGTTTGATGAGGCCTTTCATATGTGGACCTTTCCACCACTCCGTTCCCAAACTTCTTTCACGTGCGAATGACCACGATTGCGGTGGTGAGTAGGATGTTAAACCCATTTAAACAAATAAACATGAAATTAGCAATTCAAGAGAAGATCAACAAAATAGCTTCCACGATTGCATCGCATGTGTGGAAACTATTTCGTCCAGGCATCGGCTGAGGAAGGACACTAGTTTCTTAATGGCTTTTGTTACGAAGTCTTCGTTGTCATTCTTAAATGCACTCGCAAAACGGCACTCTCGAGGAAACGTGACGTAACGACGCAAAAAACAAGAAATTTAACGATCTGATGCAAGATAAAAACAACCGCAATGTAAAACCAGAAAACCATTTCTTAGATGCCTAATTATATATTCGATATATACATATACATACAAACGAGGTGCGTCAGAAAAGTATGTACTATTAGGAGGGGTATAAAACTTCCTTTTCAGCCCTCTGCAGCCTTTGTGTAAACTTAATTTTCAGGCTGTCAAACGATGGGCACAGATAAAGGAACCAAACCTCAAATTTCTGGTCCGTCAGAGGAAAACTCCGTCAGAAGCCTCAAGTGAACGGAGATCGACATTTCGCGGTATCGGATTGAGTGGCACACAAGAGGTTCAAAGAGGGATACGAGGGCGTGGAAAACGATCCCCAGGAGTATAAGGCCTCCAAAGAGCACGCCTGAGGCAGATTGTGCAGTGGTGGTGGAGGTGGTTCGCCAACCTGCCTTTATTCAGGTGGATCCCTCACCGAATGAAATTAACTTAAAGGTCAAATGATAATCGCTGATGAGCCCGAGGGCACCAGGGACCGGTCCTCTTTAGGAAGAGGTGCCAGGAAATATTATGTTTTTGACACCGTCACCAAACAGCATTCAGATGGAAGCTTCGTCGCCCAGGCACAGAGGGACCTGTTCCGCTTCAGAGGTATGTGGATATTAGATACTCATCGACAGGATTCCATTGAACAAAGAATTTGCGTGTGTGTGTGTGTGTGTGGTTTGTGTTGTGCTGCAAAGACTGGAGAGGAAATAAACAGTCTTGTAATTGGCCATGTGTGCGTGATGAGAAGTGTATGATTTAACCACCCCAGGTTAGGAGTGAGCACAGCGCGTCCCCGCCAAATGGTAGCCAGACATTCAACGTGCGCTGACGTTTGTGTCCGCAGATCCGGGATCGAACCCAGTACCGCGACGTTGCCAGACCAACGCCGTATCCACTCGGTTAGCAACAGCTCTGCAATGGGGGGTGGCGATCGTCGGCTGACCCTTCGACTGATTGGGGTCTTGAAGATTATCCCAAGATTTTCGCAAATACGGTGCCGAAGGTGCTGAATGATGGCCATACTGAGAGGTGGGTCAGGTGTGCAGGTGTGTCAGGACATCCTCGAGTGTCTTTAAACCGAACCAGACTTGCTGGGTAGACTCGACACTTGTGCTGGATGTTCAAGTAAGACCCGGAGAACAAGCCTTCAGTGGAAGAGACCGCAGTGACCGAGGCCGAAGAAAGCAAGTCATTTTACTCTCGGGTGAGGGGCATCATCCATTGAGTTCGTGCCACAGGGCCACACAATGGACCAGTATGCCTAGAAAGAGATCCCGTGGCGTTTGCTTCGTTCGGTGCGCGAGAAGAGGCGAGAGTTGTGGCAAAAACAACTCGTGGCTACTTTACCACGACAATGCGCCGGCTCACAACGCCCCGAGCACCCGACAGTTCCTGGCAGATTTGAAGTCTCCAGTGGTGAATAACCCTATATCCCATGGTCGTATGGGTCATCAAGAGGATACGTTTTATGGACTTGGAAGCTACCGAGAGAGACGTGACGAAGGAACTGCGGAGAATCCAGTGCATGTACGAGGGGCGGTCAATAAGTTTTGCAATTCGGATATAAGGAAACTTGTTTTATTATTTTTCAATATAACTACCCTCGACTTCAATGCACTTGCGCCACTTGTCCCCGAGGCTTCGAATTCCAGACAACCAGAAATCTCCCGACTGCTGCTCAATCCACTCCTGGACGGCGAGCTGGACATCTTCATCGTCCCTAAACCGGCGTCCACGCAGTGCAGCCTTGAGCTGGTGGAATAAAAAGTAGTCGCTGGGGGCCAGAACTGGCTCCTCGAATCCGCACTCGCGCAGGGCAGTTTGTACAACTCTGGTCTTGTGGACTTTGACGACGTTGAAGTCGATCATGGGGCGTGAGGTTTCTAGGGACCCAACGGGCAGAGACCTTCGTCATGGCCAAATTGTCGTGGATGATGTTGATAACACTTCCATGTGATATTACTAGTACTCGCTCGATTTCTTCGACCTTCACCCGTCGATTTTCGAGGATCCTCCTCTCCACACGGGTCACATTGTCCTCGTTGGTCACGTCTGACGGGCGTTCTGGAGGGGGGTTATCTTCAAGGGACCCACGACCATAGCGGAACTCCCTATTCCAGCGAGCAATGGTTGCATAGGAAGGGGCGGTGTCTGTGTACACTGCAACTATGCCTTCATGGATCTCTTTTGCATTCTTGCTTTCCTTGGTCAAAAATTTGATCACTGCGCGGTGCTCAACCTTCTCCATTGTTGAAAAATTTGTGACTGACGATCTGCGATCAGCTACTGCTTCTTAAATAGACGAGGCAGGAGCGTGCGGCTGCAGGTCCTGACTTGTCATAACTTGTCCTAACACCCCCACAAACAGCCATCCCCCTTCCTATGTTTTGCCCTACCGATTCGCAAAACTTATTGACCGCCCCTCGTATGTAGAGGTGGAGGAGAAGGTTGGGAAAGTGCGTAAAATTAAGGAGGATTATTTTGAACGGGAAGAAAGTTTTAGTTTTTGTAATTTAGATTTCAAATAAATTTGTGACCAGTCCCGTTTTTTTTCATACTTAGTATATATATATATATATATATATATATATATATATATATATATATATATATATATATATATATATATATATATATGATAACGCCCACAAGGAAAATGGAAAAACGATTCCGAGCGCTTTCGTCTTTATCATATATATATATATATATATATATATATATATATATATGATAACACCCACAAGGAAAATGGAAAAACGATTCCGAGCGCTTTCGTCTTTATCATATATATATATATATATATATATATATATATATATATATATATATATATATATATATATATATATATATATATATATCCTTGACAAAAAATAAAGCATCTCAATACATATATTTAACATTTAAACTTTATTCATAAATGTATGGTACCAAAGTGCATTTTGCTGTCCTGTGATTTTGTTAACGTTCGAATTTCTTTGTATTTTACTAAATGGTGTGTATTAATAAAATGGTGCGTTTTCTAAATCAGAATGAATCCAATATTTCTTATTTTTCAGGTTCAATTCACTATTCTATACCGTTCTAAATATGTGATATAACTAAAGAACTCGCATAAGTAGAGAGCACAAATCCAAGGATTATCAGAAATAGAAATTGCTAAAAGAACAAACAAGATCAAGCGAAATCGAAGGAGAAGTGACAAACAACTTGATTTGGAGGCCTAAGTGAACCATATGATCTTTCGAACAAAGCTTTATTCCTACAAATTAGCACTGAAATCTAAACTGGCCATCTGAGAACTCTTCTCGGTTTCAAATTTTGTCTTTGCCTCTTTAAGTTTTCTAACAACGGCAGCAAAAAAAACACAAACTGCAAGCTATTATTATGAGCTCCAACCGTGTGCTAACTGAACGCATCCTATTCCTACTTATTTCAGTTTAGATTTGTGTCTCAGTTTACAGTTTGAACTTTTAGAATTATATTTTTAAAATAGGAAAACTTGCTTAAACACCTCGGAATCCTGACGTAGTTGCTCCTTTTACTTTTGGCGATGTTAAAAAAAAGGTTAATCAGCTACAAGCAGCTTATAATTTTAAGCCATACACAATTTGTTCAAGATAATAGGACCTGGAGACGTCGATAGAAATCAATTGCCTCCAATAAAACACGAATATTTATAAACCAAGGAAAAGGCTTTTAAGCCTCGGGAAGATCTTTAGGAAAATGTTGCTCTTTCTAATATGCACGCCTAAATTTCAGAGGCTAAAAGAATTAAAAATTCTAAGCATATTAGATCGCATTAATATCTATCCAAGTTGAAGAATGTAATTGGTAATAATTATATCACACAAAAGCTCAAGCCCCAGTTGCATGTATCCAGGTTCCCTTCCAGAACCTAGAAGCAACAAGGAATGAGTTCAACTCTCCCCCCCCCCCCCATATTTTCCGCTCGTATGAGCCGATAAGGGAACAAGTGGATGGTAGCTAGTGATGTACAGATTACACATTTTGGCTGATGCCAACGCCGAGCTTTGGTAAATTTTCAAATCATTAAGTAAAGCTCAACTATTATAGTCACTTATAATGAATGCTCTTAGGACTGTCGTCAAGGCTTAAAGACTATAAGGCTAATCACTTCACTTTGCAATACGATTTCCAACCTTGCCAGCCTAACAGCGTGGGTTAAAAGAATCGACCAAATTCTCATTTAGTTGGTCAAGCAAATTAGCAGAAAATATTCATAAACCAGCCATGGCTTCGCCACTCCCCCCCCTACTAAGATTAAAATCTAAAAAAAAAACAGCCATGGTTAAATTTTTATAAATTTTCTGAACTTCGCCAATTATAATAATTTTAATATAGTTAAATATAGTTATAGAAGATATATAAAAATAAATTTTCTGAACTTCACCATTTGTAAATTCTTTGGGTTTTAAAAAATTCACAAAATTTCAATACTTATATTTATTTCTGAACTTCACCATTTTGTTTTTTGATATTATAAAAAAACGTGTAATAACCAAATTAAGATGAATTTATTATTTAAATAAAAAAAAATCCGCTTATTAAATTATAGTTAGTAAAAAATGTTAATCGATATAAAGGCTGGGCAAATCACAAAAAATATGACGATGCCGATCAGAAAAATATATGGCGATTATGGCGGTGCCGAAGCCGATCGATCGGCACATCACTAAGACCCAGGTGAAATCGGAAATGCTTCCAATTTGATCTCGAATCACATTCGGGATCTCGCCATTCCGAATTGGTTCCGAAGGTTTCATGAAATGTTCGGCCAACTTTCCGAATCATTTCCGAAAGTTAGAAAAAAATGGTCTCCGATTCAAAACCGAATGCAAACGGAACGACATTCGGACTCAAATTCGGCTATGTGTGACTGGGTCTTAACGGAAGCACCTACGGAAATCCCCAGTTATTCACGGCTCGAACTCTATCACTAAAAGTAAAGGGCCGATGGAGGGAAAACCTAAGAGTGGTGCACATTGGGGCAGAAAAGGTTTTTGTTTTTTCCCTTGTGTTACTCATCTGGCGACGGCCTACTTAGGCATAATTCGTCATACAAAACACAGTCTACGACAAGACGATATTAAAAAAAAGCAATATATAAATAATAAATAACCGATAAAAGGAGACAAAGACTAAAAAAATAGCTAGAAAAAGAAAAAGGCAAGGAAACGTACTCAAACGTCAGGGGTAGCCCGCCCACCCCTGGGGTAGGAACATGCGGCCTACAAGAAAAAAACAACAAAAAACACACACAACATAGGACAAAGGAGGCCAGCATACTCCAAAAGTCCACAAGTCGGTGCCCACGAACCCCTCTCGAGTATAAGGGACAAGTGGAAGCGATCCCGCTGGTCCAGGTAGCGGGACCGTGCGCGGAGATCGCTAAGACTGGGACATTCAACAAGAATGTGCCGAACAGTCCGGGGGACAACGCAGTCTTCACAGTAGGGCGCAGGCGAGCGCTCCATAAAATGGCGGTGCGTTCCACGAGTGTATCCGATTCGGAGACGACAAAGAACAACCTGAAGCCGTCACAGTAGAATGGCAAGCAACTTTAAGTTTCCATCGGCCGTCTCGGATCTACTTTGCCATGTAATCGGTGTGAGGAAGAACGAATGGCTGGTCTGGTGGCCCAGACCTCGCGGACTCTTAGGAGCCCTCATCGCCACGCCCATCCCCGCAAAACCTCCATGCCAAGGAACCTAGCACAAGATAATCTGGACATTGGCACGGCTCGCCAAAACCGCGAACCAGAGGATGCGGACACATCCCCTGATGGGACTTAGGGCCATCCGTATACAGTGGCACAGTTCCAGCGCGACACGAAGTGTGCTCCAAAAAGGACGAACGCAATACTCCCGGCGCTGTAAAAGCTTTGGGAGCAGAGGCGTAGCGACAAAGTCAGGTGGTACCCTCCAGGGTGGCGTCCTGTGCAGAACCAGGGGCGTCATCAGCCTGAGATATATACCTAGCTCTCCAAGGAGTTTCCTAGCCCCCCTAAGCCCAAAGGGATTAGGGTATGACTGGCGTATCTGAGCGGTATAGGCAACGTCGAAATCAGCTGCGAATGCAGTGAGAACTGGTGGCGACAGAGGGAAACGCTGGGCTCGCGCGTACAGGCGGATTATACACTATTCAGGGCGCAGAGCGAGTGGCATCTCCCAAGCATCGACATGTTTTTGTTTTTTTTTATTTTAGGAGCCTATCTGGCGATTGCCCACTTGGGCATAAGTCGCCGGAATCGAGACAGCCTAGCACTAGGCTACTGCCGCTGCATAGAGCTCGAATCCAGGGTCAACCTTCGAAAGAACAAAGGATCGATAAAAAGTAAAGCAGTAGCCCTCTCAGTGCCCCAGGCGCTGAACGAAGAATGTCCATGGTGCGAGTACAAGAGACCCTAAGGCTGCGAATATGAGGCTCCCAGGTGAGGCGTTGGTCAAAAACAAGAGCAAGGAAACGGTGCGAATCTATCACTTCCAGGGAAACCCCATTTAGAAACAAGTCCGAGTTAGGGTGGAGCCATGGATGGCTGCAGAAATGCACCACCTTAATCTTGGCCAAGGAAAAAAGAAGCTTCTGCGCTTCGGCATACCGAGAGAGTCGGTTCAATGCCTGTTGGATTCGACGCTCCAGCGTTGGTATCTGGGCCGCGCCAAAAGAGATCGAAAGGTCGACCACGTAGAGCATAGCAGGAAAATCAAGAGTTAAGATTTTTACCGGATTGGAACAATGAAACCCGTTATTTTTTTTACTACGACAGCTATATACAGGGGGGAGGGGCGGTGGGTAATGTGTCGCCATTGTCAATTCTGAATTTGGTACGTGTGTTGTCTGGCATCAATTCTCCCTTCATATCATAATAAACACTTGTGCATCGTTTGAAGGAAGCAATGCCATAGCTGAAGTCAATCCTCTAAAAAATTAGAAAAGGCAAGTTGGGATACTTGATATTCAAGCCGAGAGCTCCAATGAGAAGAAATCCGAGTGTTTGGGGCTTCATCTGAGGACAGTGTAGAGGATCAAATAAGAGTTCGACGAGTCAAGCTACGATTAGGAGGGTAGGGCGGCTCGGAAACCTTACTCTCAAGAGTTGTAATCCCCCCCCCCCCGAATTTGTCGAGGAGATCAAAGTCATCATTTACAAATCAAGCAAGCCAATGCGGTACATAGCCAGGGATAAGGGTATCTGTCTCTCTCCTCAGGCGGTTAATGTATGAGGAAAACCATTATTTCTCATACCAAAGGAGAAAGGGACAGCTTCTGTCGAAGATGATGATGAACAAGCGGAAGGAACGTGTTGCGAAGCATCCACTCAAGCTCAGCATGTTTTGGTTCTTCTTAGACGAGAAGAATTTCTGCCAAGACGAGGTGATGAGCCCGCAATGCAACCACTAATTTGCTGT
This sequence comes from Ceratothoa steindachneri, assembly GCA_963969495.1. Lineage (NCBI taxonomy): Eukaryota > Metazoa > Arthropoda > Malacostraca > Isopoda > Cymothoidae > Ceratothoa > Ceratothoa steindachneri. Next base: position 170,721,725 of record OZ018327.1, read on the forward strand.
ATCCCCTAAAGATGTACCAAAGGTCATGGTGATCAAGTTCCCTATCCCCACCATGGTGTTTGGGGAGGTGAGTAACAAGGGCCACGTTATGCCCCCGATTATCTTGCTCGGAGGAGTCTGCGTGGCCGCCGGAAGGCCGTGCGTGTAGGAGCAGGGCTCAATTTCCTTGACCACATCCATCACTCCGAAAAACTTGCCTCCTAACTCCTCGGTCTGCAGCCTCCCGGACTATTATATGTAGGGCGTGATTGAGAGTGAGGGGAGAGTTCAGCGCCCAACTGGCGACTGCCTACTAGGGCCTAAGGCGATGTAATGATCCCACAGCCGAATGTTATGCTAGATCAAAACCCAAATGAGAATAAAAAACAACAAAACCAAAGCCAGAACAAACAAAAACAAATGCAAAAAAAAGGAAATATAATCGCCCATTTGGCGACTGCCTTTAAGGGCATAAATCACCGTAATTAAAATACCTGCCTTGTACTAGGCTATTCTAAGATTGGCAAAAAAAGAAAGAAAAACAAACAAGGAAGCACGTTCCGGCGTTGATGGGAAGCCTGCCCGGGACAGCTAACGTGCAGGAAGATCACCCAGAATGGGACATTCAACGATAATGCGCCGAACAGTCTGGGGGACAACGCAGTCGTCGCAGTAAGGCGCAGGCGAGCGCACCTTCAAATGGCGGTGCGTCCCGCGAGTGTGCCCAATTCGAAGACGACATAGCTGAAGCCGTCCCAGCTTTGAGGGATAGGTCCTTAAGAACAGTAGCCAAACAATGACACTCCACTTTAAGTTCCCATCGGCCATCCCCGCAACCTACAATGTTAGGCAGCCGATACAAGCCAGACAAGCGAAACGCTAGTCTGGCTCCCCAGCCCTCGCCGACTATTAGGCGCCCTTATTCCACGCAATTCACACACGTCCAGGAACCCAGATCTTGACATCCGCCCGGCTCGCGGCAACCGTGCTGTCACCACCGGCCCGAGAGCTACAGTGATCTCTCTAAGGAATTTCCTAGGACTACATCTAAAAGACTTAGAATATGACTGGAGTCTCTTGTCGGCATCGGCCGTTGATTGAGAGAGCGACCAAGTCCCTCTGGACCACCAAGCTGGAGCTTAGGTCCAGGCTCTCCAGTTTTCATTAAGGTAAACAGAGGTTCTGACGAGAAAGCCTGAAACAGGTTTCGACGCCGCCTGGAGACTGACAGGTTTTCATTGAATAAAATAAATATTACATCGCTTTGTGAAATATCTGGATAAGTGAAGTTATTTTCTTGTATATTCAAGTTATGCAACAAATTACACATGCACCCTGCATAGTATCAAGCTATATTCCTGTACATATAAAAGTTAGAAAAAAACAAGGTCTGCTGACCAAAGTCACGTGCTCACTTTTTTTAATCGTGACCTTATGACCTTCAAAACTTTCAATAATTCGCGGACTAACCTTGGGAGGACCTTGGTAATTCTATGATTCGAAAGAATGTAAAACACAAGGGTTTCAAATTTCGTTAAAATCGGGCGAATAGTCATGATGTTATTGCAAAAACAAGATAATTCCCGGGCTAAACTTGGGAGGACCTTGGCGATTATACAAGGGTTTCAAATTTCGTTAGAATCGGCAGAAGTTACAATGTTATTACCAAAACAAAAAAGCAAAACGGGGACGGACCGAACGAGTGAGATATAGAGTCACCCCGCGACTAAAGATTTGCTCTAACAAGGACTGGAAATGCCCGACGTTACTCACTGGACTTGTGAACTTGCCACCACAAAGCTGAAGGCTGAAAGTTGGTCCCTTTCACCACGCATACCTACTATAAACAATGCCGCCTGGTGGAATTTTGTTTATCATTTTCCTTTCTACCACACTCGCATTATCAACCATCTTTTGTGCGGTCTTCCAACTCGGTCCTTCTTATCCAAATTTATTCATTATCCAACCTTTTTTATCGTCTTTTGCTTCATCCTTGATATTATAATTGATGCCAAACCAGAGATTAGTGATTTTTAACACTTTTCATCTCACGACACACGGGCAAGTCACTGAAATGGTCAAGGCACAAAAAAAATATTTAATCATTTAAAACCAAATTAATAACGTATTCATAAATTTAACGAACCAAAAGTACATTGTTGTACCCTAATTTTCAAAAGATTTTGAAACTAGTGAGCATCTATAATGACACATTGAAACAAGGTACCATTGGAAAAGATGCCCTTCATTAAAAAAATACTATGAACATTCCATATCTGGGATTTAGACGGTATTCGGATACAAAGACTAAAAATCAAAAGCCTTGCATCCATTGGGGATTCTGCAATTAGTATTGTCTCATCATGATGTTGTTCCTTGTCCACCTCCAGTATTTGAAGCCGCAAAATGTTCTAGATTCTTAAGCGTTCATAGCATAGAAACCAGCCTCTAAGAAATGTGTTGTGAGAGGAAGAAGCGTTTTCGCGGCATTTGCAATGGTAGGATATTACTCTCGAAAGGACAGCCAGAATTAATTCCTACCTGCTGTGTTAGGCGGTTCCATTTCAGTCAGCTGTCCTCCTTTCTGATGTACATCATCAGTTCATCCTCTTTGGCAATGGTTAACTGTTGACTCACAAACAAATCTCTCGCATACTCCAAGGAAGATGCACGGAGGTGGTTTAATGTTTGTTTATTTTACTTAGGAGCGAGAAACAAAGTAGAATGAAACTGACAAAATTGTCAATTCAACCATTTCAACTTTTCTAAAAGTACACTGCCACAAGAAATATCACAAATAAACCAAAAATTGTACAAAGACACGAGAAACATTAGCAATACTGCTAATCTCTTGGCAACAGATGAAATAAGATGTGTATGAAAATGGAGTTTGGGGGCAGCTACAACTCTAATGTTATATCGCACCAACTTTGGTTGTGGGCGAGGATCGACACACAATTTCTGCGGTACATTGGTCGAAAATCGCTGCCATAGATAAGTAAAAACATCTCCCTCGTTTAGGGGGCGCACTACGGACTTCACTATCACAACTCCACTCTTTTCACGCCCCTTCTTTACGCATACTCTATATTACACTTCAACATGAAGCACACACAGACGGACCCCACCCATCATTTATAATTCTCAAAGTTTCACGCCCTCGCCCCAGTCTCATTCGTACTGTTCTCGGCACTCCAATCCATAAGATCACACACCCTTCCTTGCCTTACCTCACCCCCAGCCATCTTACACCCAAACGTACGCCTTTCAACAAATATTTTTATAGAATCCATGTTTAACACCCACACATCTTCACTCTACCATAACATACACTTTCTCCAGACCCAAAAGCAAAGCTTACACCTTGCATCTCTTATTCCAAGTTCCTTTCAGAAAAAAACTACCACTTCTTTCATTTTCATTCTCGCCATTATTATTAAAAGCTTCTCATTTCATAGCGCACCCAGTCACCTATTTTAGCGTTCCAGCGTGACACAAACAAACAACACGAGGGTGTTTAGGAAAATTGGGGCCAAACGGCTTCCTTGGTAAAGACTTTCTCTAAAATAAACACAGGAACGGGCAGAGAGAATAGGAGGTAAGGCTTTACATACCCCCCCCCCTTACTATGCTAGATAAAGTTCAATTAAATTTTAATCTAATTTCTAAAAAAAAAAATCGTGGCAACAAGATCTGGGGTGTCGACCTCGGCGACGGGAGAGCGCGATCCTAGATACCGTCTAAAAGAAACGCCCTACACTCTCTCTCCATCGACGTGACCTCGTTCGGAGCAATAAATAAGCGCAGGTAAGAGAAAATAATAAGTGCATTTAGTTACCGCGGAAGAAATTCCTATTTTTCTTTCATCCACAACTGAAAAAGCTGCACTGCTCTTGTGTTGGGAAAAGGGGGGAAGCTTACTCACGGGATATAGAGACTAACTCCACGGAGAGGAAAGCAACGGAGAAAATAAAAGGCCGATGATGGTCATTGTGGTCAGAGGGAAGCCCCTACACCAATTGAACGGATGCTTCGTCACCTCGTCCTCCCAGCACCTGGTGGGGGACAAATCTCTCGACGCACTTTTTTTCAGGGCTTGTGGCCATGGTAACATTCGATATTTTTTTTTACAGCGACCATCTTGCGACTACCATAAAGTGCATAAGTCACCGCAATTAGCATTTCAGCCTAGTGGAAAAAAAATGCTATGACCTCCCAATGCCTAAGAATGTTTAGGAAAAAAGATCCCTTAAGCTCATAAATCCAGAATATTGTCCTTTACACAATCGGCCTGCGACGCGAGCCAAGATGGGCCTTGACAACCCGGCGACTTTGGCCTTGCGCTTTAGCACAAAGGAAGCGGCGGGCGTAGCCACCTCATGTGCCCTGGAAGCGGCGAATAGTCGGTAACAACAGGGCCTGAGCTTAACACCTCCCCAGGCAATCGAGGTTTGGGCCATCGAAGCAGGCTAGGACTTCGCTGCGTATCCTGCTACTCTGCCAGGTTCTGCTAAGATACCCAAAGTGAACCTTGCCACCAGAACCTCTAGGGTATGTAATAAAGGAAAATAGTGACTGACAGGTCCACAGGAGAGTAAGGTGGGCGAGCGCCTATTGTCATCTCACCCCAGCATTAAGAGTGCGAGGGCGAGCCTGTCATCCGAGTTTTAGTAACAGCAGGGGTGTTACCCTTGGTTACACCAACTTGCAGGCCAGAAGTCAGTGAGGAGAGATCAGATAGCAACATGAATGAAGGCAGAGTGAAAATAGCAAAAGACAAAGGCGCAGGTACTGTAAACAGTAGAGGGGGAAGGGCACAGTTGCGGGTACTCTGAAGAGGAGGCCGTGCCAGAGGGTGATTACCAGTGGGCACTAAGTTCCAGGAGGAAGTGCCGCTGCTCCAGGTATCAGATGTAACAGTCTACACAACGTAACCCATTGGCGATGGAGGAACGCCGCACCCTCCTCGGCGCGGTGTTCGCACTTGCGCACGTCATCGGACTCAGTGATTGCAAGAGGACCTGCGGCTATTTCAGTTTCATTGCTTTCACTCCATGTGGCGCTTTTTTATTATTATTTTTTTTTTTTTACATCTCTCTCTCCTTAGCTACTTCTCGCGTGATGCAGCCACGTTATTAGTGCGCTCAGAGTTCGAGAAAAAAAATCATCTCAGACAACAATAAAGACAAAGGACACCATCTTTGTAACAAGTTCGTTTTGTTTTTAGGCCGCCCATCTGGCGAGTGCCTTCAAGGGCAGTGGTCGCCGAAATTCGATTGAGCCTATTACTGAAATTCAACAGCCTATTATTAGGCTACATAAAAAAAAGAAGAAATAAACAAAAGGAAGAAGCAGGAGGCAGGGTACGGCATCGCAGAGTTAACAAGTTCACGAAGATATTCAGCGAATGGGTAAAGAATAAAACAGGTAAAGAAAAAGGCTATGGGAAAATAAAGGACAAACATTGTGACAGCCATGAGTTTGGCCAAGCGAGGCCAAAATTTTAATTAAAAGATGAAACAAATGGGAGGGTCAGCACCAGAAGTTTTTTGAATAATAGTTTTTGATTGGGGGGGAGGCGGTAGTGAAAATGTTAAGGTACACAGCACTAGTAAACCAAGAGAAAACTTTTCTTGTACAGGGAATCGGAAGGGGACAACACTCCTGCGTAATGTCGCAGTTCCGCAAAATTGGTCCAAATTACCTTGTTTCTATCGATCATTTTACCTCTCAAATGAAGTATAGAGGAGCGATGCTCAATAACTCTTAGGAAATGAAGAAATATGGGGGCTGTGATTAGGGGCTGTGGAAGGTAGCCTAGTGGTTAGTGCGGTGGCCTTAATGTACTCGTCTGGCGACTGTCTAAGGATGAGACGGACAATATTTTTAAGCAGCAAGCCACACATTGAAGCTTATGTAAAGCTTTGGGGGCGCACGTAAACAGTTGGGTGCAAATTTTGAAGACTTTAGTTAATTGCAATTATCTTGTGCATTTGTTTGCATATACAGTCGACCCTCGGCTATTCGCGGTTCGTCATCCGGGGAAAATTTGGGGGGGGCCTTAAAATTCAAAATTTGCGCCATTTTCAGACATCCGCGGAAACCTACGTACATAGTTTGAAACCATCATAGATGAACACTGCCCCATTAAACGATGACGACTTGGTTGATGAGGAAGTTCAAGCTGAAGTTGGGCTTACGTCTGAGAGGCTAACCGATCTTCAGAGAAGAATTAAAAGTGTCCAGGCAGATTTGGAATCATGGGACCCTCACATGGTTCGTTCCATGAAGGCACAAAATAGCCTCGATCTTGCTATGGGCCATTACTGGGACATGCTAAAGAACATGAAAAAACAACGATCTCAATTGCCCATTACAGTGTTCTTCACCCCAAGTAAAAAGCTTGAACCCGTAACCACACCCAGAACTACGCGCCTCCACCTCTGGAGAAACCTTTCCTCCTCCTCCGGTGTTTACTGAGCAGGAGTCTGAGGATAATAAGAATCTCCTCAGCTTCCCTGCGCAGTTATATCATCATCATTGAACTGCACCGGCAACATCATCTACAATCATCAGTCATCATTCTTCAATCAAAACAAAACTATCTCCAGGTGAGTAAACATTATACAATAAAATAATTTAATGTGTTCTGATACTTTATTTCGTACTGTACGTGTTCATGAATATGACAAAACATAACTTCTTGAATTAATATGGGGAGCGTATTACGATGTTTGGGAAGGGTTGGGGGTGTTTTAGGGGTAGCGTCAACTATCCGCGGGGATTCGTGGTCCCTATCCCCGCGAATATAGGGGGTCGACTGTACTAAAGTCATAGCTACACATTAATAACTAAAGGTATTTTGGGGCATAGTTTTGCTACCCCCTTTTAAACTGTTTCTAGACTCATATCAGAGTGAGGACCTACCACTTAACGTAGAATCCGAACCACCATTTACAATTCTACATCATGTAATCATTAGCCAGGGCTGAAGGCGTTTCCCATCCAAGTACTGACAACAGTCAAAGTAGCTTAATTTCCGCGAGCGAAAGAGTATTATTAAATGCATATTTTTTTTCAACGTTTTAAAAGGAAAATCTCTCTCTCTAATTTTGCTCGGTAGTGTACAAGGGAGGAGGGCTTCCTCCAGAAGTTCCAAAACGCTACAACCATTGGCGAACGAACCCAATCCCGAGTAGAATGCCCAAGCGGGAGCGACTGCGCAAGCCCCGGTACCGAGACAACGCACGCGAGGATTGGGAGAGTTCATGAATATGCTGGATAGTCTGGGGGAGCAAGCAGTCACCACCATAAGGTGTAGGGGGCGCCCCCATCAAGTGACGTTGCGTCCCCGCAAGTGGGCCCGATTCAGGGATGACATAAAATACCAAAAGCCGTCGAGGCATTTAGGGGTATAGGGTGTGTGTAATTGGGTCGTCTTGATGGAATTAAATGAAACCGAAACACCCGTCGGCTCCTCTCACTTTGGAACAGAGAACGAGGCATCAGCCGCCTATCCAGTATGAAGGCGGATACAACAAGCCGATGATGACGTTACCCGTTTATGTATCCACACTGGATAGACCTTTAATGTTGAGATGATACCAACTAAACCTATACACATGGCTGCCGGTTTTCACAAATCGACCAATTTATAAGCGCCTAAGAAACGCACTCAAACTCTTAATCACAAGCTGCCAAGTCTTGGGAGATACGAGATGGTTGAGCAAACGATGTGATGGGAGTAAACAAAAAGGCCAGATCAACCCTTCTCATGGAAAAAAAAAGAAATCGACTAATCAACAAAACTATGAAAAATTTTGAGGGGATTCTTAAGCGAAGAAACAATCACGATGGGGTGTACTGTAATGAATAAAAGAATGACGAAAGGGGCAGAGAGATGACGGAAAGACTAGCATTACAAAGGAATAGTGGTGTTGGTGGGGGCGGGGGGGAGGGGAACGAAGCGTCCGATTTGCACTCATTAAAGATGCCTTTTATTTATCAGTTGGGACCTCGAATTTAACACTGGATCCGAAACACGAGTATCGCATTCGAGGCGGCCTTTCCAGTACAGACGTGGCAGGAAAGGAGGGAGCGATTTGAGGCAAAATGGCGGAAGAAAACAGCAGGCTCATACATTCCAGTAGGATTGAAGACGGTAGTGAAGGAAGCGAGTTAGGTTAATGTCCCCGGGATGGCGTGCAGTTTGCTCTGAACTTAAGATCCGTCAGTAACGCGCACTTTTTGCTGACAGATCATAATGGGGACGCAAGGCATTCACCGAGATTTGAGGGCTCCTTCGAAGATACCTAGAGTTGAAGGACGTACGACCTTCATTGCATCGCTCTTCGCATTAAAGCGAGTTCGACATCGCCACGTCATTATTTCGGGTTTTGGTAGTTAATTGCGCAACTCCGTGCTTTAGAATGGTTGACCAGGTCTTATAACGAATTACACAAAGATCAGAATGCCCATCGCTAGTGCGCCAGTGAAAGTGCAGAGAGAGCGATAGTAGCGTTTCAACACCTAACGAACAGGGATCCGTTCGTGGATCATGGGCAACCCGCACCGCGTCAGGCGAATGTTGATCGCAAAACCCATTCCACAGGTTCAGAGAAGGGAATGTGATGTTTAGTATGCGCGAAGGAATGGGGAGGGGGGGTGACCGCGTTATTAGACGTCCCCCACTGCGAGCGTCGATTTTCCCCCTTTCTTTTCTCTTGCGGTGAAATTAAACCGGCGAGAGGCGCAGATATCCTACGCATTATCCACGCAGGGGTAGAGAGAGAGAGAGAGAGAGAGAGAGAGATAGGAAATACCTTCGTTTTTTTAAAAAAGAATGAGGCGGCAGCAAACACAAGGACCTTAGAATGAGAGTCCACAGCGGCCTCGGAGCTAGAGGTGCTCCACGCTTTTAAGTCACAACGCACTCTAGTGCAGAGGGGTGCCCCCCCCCCTCTTCAGTAGAAGGGGACGAGCCCGCTCTCGGGGAAGGGGGCTGTAATCATGGCGAAGCGGACCTCGGGTACCGAAATGGGACACTCACCTGCGTAATCCGTTAGGAGTTTGATCTCGTCCTTAGTCAGGGGCTTTCTGCGCCCCACCATGGGCAAACTGAGACGCGAAGGAGTCGAATAGTGCCTGGCACGTGGGGGCGACGTCCCCGGGCAGAGGCGGAGGGGGGAGAGAAGGGAGGACGAGATGCGAATCCCAGACACGAACGGGGTGGCTGGTGGCGGGTGGTGCGGGGCGCTGTATGAACGCACCACGACAGTCCCGGGATCCCCCGATGCGGGATGTACACTCGGGACCCCACGCCCCCAGACTGTCTCATCCTCGCTGCAGAGAGAGGGGGACGAAGGAGGCGTGGGGAAGAGAAGCGGGGAAGAGCACTGCGAACACCCAGTGGGGCTGCTGGACCCCTCCCTTGAGCGCCCGCACATGGGCGCGTACGGGCGCAGGGTCACGATGGACTTGGGTGCCACCACCTCCTCATCGGGGGACGACGAGGGAGGCGGGGGCTTGCGGTCCTTCTTGCGCCGCTTGCGGGGCTTGATGATCCGGGGAAGGGAGCTGCCGCCGTCATCTGACGTCACGGAAATCGCATCGCTCGACGAGGAATTAGTACTCGGGGGGGACAACGACCCCTCTCTGTCTTCCTCCCGGGAGGGGGGTGCGGGCGTTGCGTCGGGGTCGAGGGCGAGGCGCGACAGTCGTTCCACCTCGTCTTTGTCCCGGGATCCCCCTGGTCGCTGCCACCGAGGCCCCCACCCGGGAACCGAACTAGTGGGGGCAACACCCCTCGGGCCGTGGAACGGCACAATCGAGAAAAAGGGCGTCCCCACCAAAGGGGGGGACGCACCTTCGTAAAAGAATCCAACATTGGGTGGTGGCACCCGAGTAAAATGGTGGGCCCCACGGAGACGAGGGGTCTGCCACGGGCCCATAGGCCTTTGGGGAGCTCTACTATCGTATAAACCCGGCCCCGGATGACCGGAGCCCCCCCGCACGCCCGCTTCGCCCAGGACGAGATAGGAACCGCGATACCTATCAACTTCACGACCACTCATCAGAACCGGGGCGCTACCGCTTCGATTCCACTCGCAACGCGCAATCTCACTCCATCCTTTCGACAAAAGGCGCTGATCCGAGCAGGGGACGGACCTCGCCGCATCGATGAGGACCGGCACGGGAAGAAACGCCCACCGACACTCAAGGAAGACTCAATTACCCACACTTCAGGGAACGATTTCTTCCTCGAATTCGAAGTGTTTATGATCCGACTTTTCTTCACAACCCCAACACCGTTTCCCCAGGGAGAACGCAATCCAGGGAAATTAAAAACAAAACAAAACAAGTCAACTGATCAAGACCGTGTCTGCATTTATAAACACGTCGATAATTAAAAAAAACAAAAACATGTCATCTATCATCTCTATCAAAATCCCTTTGGATCGATCCAGGCAACCTTGTGATCTTAATAAATATTACTCGAAAGCAATAAATATATATATAAAAAGGTGAGGCGGTAGGGAGACTACGACACTTTTCTTAAGAATTTTTCGTTCAATGTTTACGAGAAACGACAAGACTTTGTTTTGTTGAGAAAGTGGCGTGCAACTGATATCACTGTAGGGAGCAGCACAACCTCCCGTGGTGGATCCTTGAAATGAACTGTTTACGCAAACTGGCAAACACAGATTCTCTGCGCGGAAAGATGCCACTCGGAGCATGCATGGGAAACAACGACAAAAATCAGACACATGAACAAGCACATCGTCAACTATTGGCTCATTTTCTAAGTAAATAAATGTGTGTAACTTGATGGGGGCAAAGCTGTAAAAAAAACCCATAAAACTTGAACCCTATTAGATTATATCGTTTCGCGTGGCTGCACCCCACCCGCTCCTTTTATGGGAGGGGGGGATGGCAGCCCATTTTAAGGCACGTGACAACAACCTACACATGCACCGATCCGGACGAGAAAACTGCCGTTACCACAAAATTCAATCGCTGACTTACTGACTCACTGACTGACTTGTGTGACCTTTTTTTATTGGCGGAGAAATCGGGCGTAACGCGAGAGAAAGAATGAGAAAGGGAAAATGAAAAGATTAAGGGTAGCATAATCTACAACACCGGACCTCACAAATATTACTGGGAATAGTAAAGGAGCACCAAGTTCCAAGAACAGAAGCAAGAGCGTGACACCGGCAGAAAGAAGAATTACACCAAAAGGACTATGAACGAACAATGGGAACTTCATAGTAGTCAACCTACATGACTATATATCACCACTCCTTTCAATTTGGACACCGTAACTGGTTATAACTACCCATTTGGGTAAGAGTTTGTCACCGATTTCCTTAATAATGGTTTAGGAGCCATCGGGTCAACTATCGAGCCCATAATAGGGCTATAAAATTGTAACCGACCATATAGGATTGTTATAGAGGTTCTCCTGTATTAGTTAAGTAGACTCCATCTAACGGGGAAAGCCTAAGGAAGCATAGTTTCTTCCGAAATACACGCATCTGGCGTTCATCACTAAGGAAATAAGCCTATTAAGCTGCACTAAAAAAAAAGAAAAGAAAATAACCAGATGCGCCTCTGGAGCATTCGCCCAACACCAGAGAAGACGACAGTAGACCCATAGGAACAGTCGCGGCGCAATGACGGGCAACTTCTTTACCAGGCAATCGGGTGTTTTTAACCCACTTCTTGCCATGTTAGTCAGTGTGATTTTCTTCTTTTTTTTTTAATTTTAAGAGCTCACTTGGCGACTGCCTACTTGGGCATTAGTCGCCGTATTCAACACTGCCTAGTACTAGGCTACTTTAAAATAAGATGCAAAAGAACAATAAAAATTAAAAATAAGGAACAGGCAACGAACAGGAAGCAAGCTCCGTAGTCAGTCAGTGTGAGGAAGAGCCAAACGCTGGTCTGGTCAACAAGTCAACCAGCTGCGGATGCATAAAACTTGCAACGCTAGTTAAGCTTTGTGATTAAAATATTCTGTAAGAAAAGGAGCAGCTTCGCCACTCCTCCCAGGATGGGCTTGCACTTCGCAATCAGACTTTCGGTCTGTGGCCTACGGCGTATCTAGCTTTGACCATGGCCATTTGGTCTAGATTTTTTTGAGTCGCGTGAGACTACATCTCACTATGTAGGTCGGTCGCTCCGTTTTGTTTTTTTTGTAATAACATTGTAACTATTCGGCCGATTCTAACGAAATTTGAAACCCTTATGTTGTTTTACATTATCTTTCGAATGATATAATTGCCAAGGTCCTCCCAACGTTAGTGCGGGAATTATTGAAAGTTTTGAAGGCCGTAAGGTCATAAATCAGAATAAGTGAGAACACGCGATTTTGGTCAGCAGACCTTGTTTTCTTTAATTTCCAGTACATATCTCCTAATAATTTACTCGGTGTATTTTTTCCACATCATCATTATTTTCTAGACCTAAAGGCCAGAAAAAAATTCTGCAAATTATTTTTAAATGTGTAAAAAACAAAAAACATCCACAATTCTTTTTTTCTCCATCTAATTTTAATAATTTAACTGCTTCAATCGTTTTCAGGTGCCAGTAACCATTTCCCCCTGATAAAGATTAAAAAGGAAAATCTATTTTAGAAATAACCGATAAAACTTAAATATACGAAAAATAAAAAAAAACAGCCATGCCTAAATTTTAATAAATTTTCTGAACATCTTTTGTATTTCTCGTTGTTTAAAAATACATAAAAACCATTCGATAATAATATTCATTTTTTCTGAACTTCACGATTTTGTTTTTCAAACTCTAAAGAAACTCTTAGAAAAAACTTGGATAAATACTCCAAATATACCTAGGCCTAACCGAACTAAGAGAAAACAATATTATTTAATGCTTAAAAAAATCCCGTTCTTAAAATATAGTGTTATGGAGGATTATGAAGATGGGTAACGATCAAGAGGCAAAAATAGACTAGCATTCTTAAAGGCGATGACCTGTCACAATCATATATGACGAGTTTACTCCTCCGAGCGAAAGAAGCAAATACGGCGCCCGTTCCGTTTTCTATTTAAGTAGGAGTTCAGGTAACCACATCATCTAAATGGTTGAAATTTTTGAACGGCGCAATGACGACAAGTCCCACTGGGTAAAATCAACCCCCAAAATAAGACAGGTCTCACGCTTTTCGTTTGAGTTCTTATTTGAGAAATGACCACGGCGTTATTATGAAACGAGGCGGAAGGGAGGCATAATTACAACTATAGATTGCATTTGGTTATTGCGTACAGGATTTCGTTAGAATAGAAGGGGCGAAATGCAATGACGATTATAGTCATTGCAACAGCCCGGAGAAAAACTACTCGCGCGAAGCCAGTTAATGGAGGTGAGGGGGGGAGTAGGAGCACCACCCGGAAGCAGAAAAAAAATGTAAAGTACTCAGGCGTGCGCGCGAACACAACCTACGCCAAACCTTTCACCTGCAGCCAGTCTATTTTGGTCATGTCACGGCCGATTCTCGGAAATCTCCATGTTGACGACCACGAGCAGTGGCGGCACGCACTTGCCAAGACAAGGACCAAAGACTCAGAAACAATTTAACCTCTCAATGACAAGGTTAAAAACGCAACGAAATGTCACTCCCGAAAGCCGTCTTCATAAACACCTCCAACCTACCCTGTTTTGTAGCGTCGCTAGCCATTTATATCGACCTTATATGAAATAGAGCAATCTCTACGATATAATCTTGGAAGTGACGCCTCGTTTGTTGTTAGATCATTATAGACAAAGTCCCAAGAAAAACAGAAGCACCTACACCGGTAGATTTAGTTTGCGGCTAAGGCAACAAACCTAATTCAAACTAAAGCACGCCCTCTTAAACGTTCAGTACAAGTATTCGGTTTCAGGGGGAGAGATGCCTCAATATACTTCCAAATACGCGGAGGAGGACAATTATACAAGTTCCAATGTGTAACGAAGATTTTACCAAAAGCGCAAACCAACGAGGCCACATACGCCGCAATGTTTACTGAAAATGTGCGAAGATACAAGTACAAATATACTAATAGCGAGGGGGGGGGGGTAACTGTCTCTAACCTAACTCCGTTCCGATGCCATTGAGTGTTTACGAGCCCGCGTAAACGTACACGTGTCCAAATTTGTCTAGGCTCATCGACAAAGGAAGGGGTACCTCCCTTGGTACCTTCTTAGCATCAACGCGCCTCAAGAGTCTCACAATCGAGAGACATTTCCATTATACTGCCTTCCTGCCACATTGACGAGCATAGTTTTAACCTATTTTATTGGCGGGCAACTACGATTGTAGGCTAGTTGCCGACCAGCTTTCGTCCAGTCATCCCTGATTCCCACTCAGCTCAGGTTAGGACGGTATTCTTCCAGGCCCCTTTTTCTCTTTTTACTGACCACTACTCCATCTCTTATTTTTTTAAAAACCCGTTTACGCACCAGCAATGGGATATCGGATATCACAGAGCAACGTTGCTGCGGTTGACATCTGGGGGATTCTGTGTCCACCCGGCTACAATGCCGGCATTTTTCTCTCTCGGCCTCAATGCTTGCAGGAGGAGGATCTGAGACTCTTCCACACATTACCATTATCAAGCTTTAACACTTTCTTACGAAACTATCTGCGGGATTCGCCCTCGAGAAAACAACTAATCTCTCGGCAGTCTCGAGACTGCCGAGGTTTCTTCCCATCTTCCGAGACGGGTCGGTCAACGTTGCCACATTTCTGGTCAATCTCGAAAGAGCTTTTTTTTTGCGACACGTTAACAGGATCCGATTGTACTCACGACCATTTGGTTGTTCATTTACCTAATACAAAAGCTAGAGCCAGTGAGCGCGTCTGAATTATAAAAGGGTTTGAAAAGTTACAAAGTGAAATTCTGAGAAAGGTAAATAGCCTGGGTATTCAAAAGAGTACTAATGGTGCTTGAGAGTGGGATGGGGCACAACTCTCCTACGCAAATAAACAGCATGGCAGCGCACAATCAAACCCCCCCTCAAGTTCGCATCACGTCACCAATATGGCGATGAAGCCTCCATCATAACTACCGAGAACAAACTGCAGTCGGGGAAGCCAAGGTTCTTTGACTTCTCACTAATGAACGAGACAAAGTTCGGACATTCCGACTAATTCCAAGACTCGTTTAAGTAGGTTGTTCTCAAATGGACGCAAACAGCAAAGTAGCAGAAAAGATCGGAGAAGCTCATTTGTTCAAATCTAGATATTTTCTATCAAGTCTACACGGGTGATCCGTTGTGCAGAAAATTAGTTTATTTTAGAAAATTTCAATGACGATTTAAAGAATGGCGGACCTAAAAAGTGTTAAATTTGCTATTCATCAGATTAAGATGCTAAATAATTTAAGGTGAAGTGAAGATACCGACTCCCTCTTAGGACTTGGAGCCATCCGTATACACTGGGACAGTTCGAGCGTGACACGAAGAGTGCTCCAAAAAGACCGAACGCAATACTCCCAGCGTTGGAAAAGATTTGGGCGCAGAGGCGTGGCGACAAATGGTCAAAAGTGGTACCCTCCAGGGTGGGGTCCTGGGCAGAACCAGGACGCCACCGGCCCGAGGGATATGCTTAGCTCTCCAAAGAGTTTAGTAGTCCAAAACCCTAAGGGATTAGGGTATGATTAGCCTCTATTGCGGCATAGGCACCGTCGAGATTTTTTTTTTCAAGGGGCTATCTGGCGACTGCCCACTTGGGCATAAGTCGCCGCAAACAAACAGCTCAGTTCTAGGCTACTTTAAAAAAACATTTTTAACAGAAACAATAAAAAGGGGATAACAATCAGGAAGCAAGCTCCGGCGTCGAGGGAAGTCCCCCTCCCCCCGGCGCAGGAGCCTGCGACAAACAAAAAAACAAACAATAACAAAAAAAAAAAACAAGTTAAATACGAGGGAGAAGGACGGCCTCCCCCCAAAAGTCTATCAGTCCACCAGTCATGGTGCACGCACTCGACCCGAGTACAAGGGACAGGCGGTAGCGACCCAGACCATCCCAGTACCGGGACAGGTAAAGTGCGCGAAGATCAACCAGACTGGGACATTCGACAAGAATGTGCCGAACAGTCTGGGGGACGACGAAGTCGTCGCAATAGGGCACAGGCGAGCGCTCCATCAAATAGCGATGGGTCACACGTGTGTGTCCGATTCGGAGACGACAGAAAGCAACCTGAAGCCGTCGCGGCATTGGAGGATAGGTCCATGGGAACAGTCGCGGCGCAATAGCACGCAAATTTAAGTTCCCTCCGACCGTCTCCCATCTTCTTTGCCAAGCAGTCCGAAGAGCTGCCCGTATTCCTGCCATGTAGTCGGTGTGAGGAAGAGCGAAACGCTGGTTCGGTCGCAGAGTCCTCGCGGAATCTTTGGCGCCCTCATTCACGGCAATTCCTACATGTCCAGGAACCCAGCAGAAGATAATCTCGACCTCTGCCCGGCTCGCCAAAACAGTGGCGTCACGGATATCGCAAACCAGGGGATGCGGAGATTCCAATGCCCCGAGAGCACTCAAGGCGCTTTGTGAGTCGCTATAGATCACAATCCGGTCTACGAACCGGGCACGTCGCGTAATCTCCCGTACCGAGTCGTGTATTGCCACCAGCTCGGCCGTGAAGACAGACGCAGCGCCTGGCAGAGCCCCGCTGACTTCAAACAGAGGGGATACAGCGTGGAAGCCGACGCCCTCTTGGGAATTGGAGCCATCCGTATACACTGGCACGGTTCCAGCGTGACACGAGGTGTTGCCCAGAAAGGTCGAACGCAATACTCCAGGCGCCGTACAAGCTTTGGGAGCAGAAGCGTGGCGACAAATAGCCAAATGTGGTACCCTCCAGGGTGGAGTCCTGGGCAGAACCAGAGGCGCCACCGGCCCGAGAGCTATATCTACCTCTCGGAGTTTCCTGGCCCTAAACCCAAAGGGCTTAGGGTATGACTGGCGTCTCTCGGCAGCATAAGCACCATCGAGATCAGCTGCGGATGCAGTGAGAGCTGTTGGCGACTGAGGGAGGCGCCGGGCTCGTGCGTACAGGCGAGTGATGCACTGCACACGGCGCAGAGCGAGTGGCATCTCCCCAGCATCGACCAACAGGCTTTCAATGGGGAAAGTGTGGAAGGCACCGGTCGCAAGGCGAAGGCCGGTGTGGTGGATCGAATCTACCTTCCGCAATAAACGCTCGGATGCGGATGCATAAAACTCGCATCCGTAGTCGAGCTTCGAACGAACAGATGATCGATAAAAAAGTAGGGCAGTAGCCCTATCAGAGCCCCAAGCGCTGAACGTCACGGAACGGAGAATGTCAATGGCGCGGGTACAAGAGACCCTAAGGCTGCGAATATGAGCCTACCAGGTGAGGCGTCGTCGAATACAAGACCAAGGAAACGGTGCGACTCAACCACATCAAGGCGCACCCCATTACGAAACAAATCTGGGTCGGGGTGGAGCCGTGGATGGCGGCAGAAATGCACCACCTTAGTCTTGGCCAAAGAAAACCGAAACCTGTGCGCTTCGGCATAGTGATAGACGCCTGTTGGAGTCGACGCTCCAGAGTTGGCATCTGGGCCGCGCCAAAAGAGATCGAAAGGTCGTCCACGTAGAGCGTAGCGAGAACATCTTTCGGCAGCACCGAGGTGATGCTGTTGATGCTCAGGGCAAAGAGTGTGACACTGAGGACACCCTCTTCCTGCTCCTTTGGGCCGGAGAGGGCTCCCCCCACCCGTACGCGAAATCGACGATCTCGCAAAAATTCAGATATAAACATTGGGAGGTTTCCCCTCGCCACCATCGTGTGGAGAGTCTCCATGATACCGTATCGCCATGCGGTATCATAGGCCTTCTCCAGATCGAAAAACACCGTGGCGTAGTGCTGTCTACGAAGGAAAGCCTCGCAGACGGCATTTGCCAGTCGGAGCAGAGCATCCGACGTGGAGTGGAAAAAGCGGAAGCCGCACTGTGCAGAATACACATGGCCTCCACTGTCCAGGAAAAAGGCTAACCTAACATATACCAATTTCTCCAACTTGCACACGCAAGAGGTTGGATAGATTGGGCGGAAACCGGTCGGAGTAGAGTGATCTCTCCCCGGTTTGCGAAAGGCGAGCACAGTAGCGATTCGCCAGGAGTCTGGGAGAAGACCCTCTACCCAGATCCTGTTGAACAAATCCAACAGAAAGGCCATTTCTCGCTCACCCACGTGTCGAAGCATGGCGTACGGGACATCGCCCGGACCATGGGCGGTGTCCGCGCACGAAGCGAGAGCGGAACGCAACTCGCTTACAGTAAACTTGTCGTTGAAGGGTTCTCCGCCTCTGGAGGTAAAGTCCAGCCGGCGGCCTTCCGCGACATCACGACGTGCATTGAATGCTGGCGGAGCAGCATCACGGCTAGAGAATGCAGAAAAAGCGGTCGCTAAGGATTCCGCCACGGACGCGGGGTCCGAGATTGCGGTCCCATTCTCCTGGAGAACGGGAGGGGGGTCCTGCGAGAAGTTGCCCCGAATCCTTTTGACTCGCTTCCACACCTCTGCTAGAGGTGTCTTCCCTTTAAGTAAAGACACGTATGCCCGTCAATAACAGCGGCGGGCGTGCTTCGAAATATAAAGGAACCTAGCCCTAGCCCGCCGAAATTCACCGACAGTGAAATCGTTCGGGCGGCGCTTATATCGTATGTACACATAACGCTTCTGTTTGAGGCCCGGACCACACTCCGCTGACCACCACGGGAGTAGTCGGCGTGCAAAACGGCCAGGCGTTCTATGAATAGTAGTTAGGCCCACAGCGATGAGGATGCCGGAGAAGAAATAAACGGCCTTATCAACCGACTTAACTCCACGACTGAGAGAGAAATCAGTCATTTCCTGAAATGCGGAGGCCCGCACGAAGCACCACCGAAGCGGGCTCTCGGGAGGCAGCGGCCCAGAGTGACATTTGAATGGGAAAGTGATCACTACCACGAAGGTCATCGACTACCCCCACCCCAGATCAGGCTTTGCATCGGGAGAGCACAAAAATCGAGACAGGAACATGAATCGGTTCTCGGGCAGTTATGCGTAAACTCACCTACATTTAGGACACCTATCTCCAACTCGTCGATCAGGTCGACAAGGACTTGAACCCTGGGATTAATGGAGTAGTCTCCCCAGAGAGGGTGTCTACCGTTCAGATCTCCGAGCAATATAAAGGGCCTCGGCAACCGTGCAACGAGGCGGCGGAAGTTCACCGCGTCGAAGAGAGCTGACGCTGAAATAACACTGTACCTCCTATCCAGGTGCAGCTGCACAGCTACTGACTGAAAGGAGGTATTTAAAGCGAAGATAAGAACGGAGACATCATGCCGAGCATAAATCGCGCATCCTCCAGCCCGGCCCCCATCCCGTCGTGGTGAGGTCGAAAAAGCCTCATACCCCGTGAGGGTGGGCAGGGGGCACGCGCCCAGCATGGTCTCCTGCAAAAAAATAGCTACCGGGGAACGGGACGAGACGAGCCTCCGCAGCTCCTCCCAGTTGGCCCGAGTCCGCAGCAATTCCATTGGAGGAATGTGCTCTCCAGGCCTAGCTCAGAGGAGAAGCGGGGGCCCTCTTCGAAGAGAAGTCCCTCACGGAAAGGGCCGTGCGCTTCCCGGAGGCAGAACTCCGGGCGCTGTCAACTTCGGACTTATCGGGGAAGGTTGGGCTCGCTATGAGTGTGTTTCCTCCCTCCGCCTCAAAACCTTAGGCGGCAGGGGTCCCTCTTCTGGAGGATCTACCGTCTCCGAGCCACCCAGCCTACCACTGGGTGTGGCAGAAGGAGCAAAGCTCCTTTAGTGTTGTCCTCCTTTTGGGGGGTAGCTTTAGGAACCCCGGAAGAGGACCTACTGCGAGTCTAACGACTCGGTGGAGGCGCGCGGCCTTCTCGCCTTACGCGAAACTGTCACGTTGGGGGAAGGGAGGGAAGCCCTGCTTTTAGCCGGGGCTGGGTGTACACCCTTTGCGTCGGTAGAACCCGCAGAAGGGTTCCGAATAGGCGTGTAAACGACCGTACTCTTAGGCCTCGCGAAATG
Organism: Ceratothoa steindachneri; assembly: GCA_963969495.1. Lineage (NCBI taxonomy): Eukaryota > Metazoa > Arthropoda > Malacostraca > Isopoda > Cymothoidae > Ceratothoa > Ceratothoa steindachneri. The sequence continues at coordinate 170,741,769 of OZ018327.1, forward strand.
AGAGACGGTCATGGGTCTGAACGGACAGTATTTCCTTCTCTAGGAGATAGCACCTCATTTCTTCGCAGAAGCGGGATGCGGATCTCTGCAATTGCACTCTTGGCCACACACGATTTCGACATAGTGTGCGGCATTGGAGCAACTTACACAGGTTTCGGGTAACCCCGACTTTGCGCGTCGACAGGAGCGATTAGTATGGCGGAAGCGGTGACAGTAGTATCGGCAGTGGCACGAATGCCTTCACGCGGTATCGATACCAACCGGTACGCAATGACTCAGGGAGCTCGTCACAGTCTAAAGTAATGATGAGTGTAGGGGGTGGGTCTCGTGGCCCCTCCCGGTTTTCTCATCACACGTTCGACCTTGACAGCCCCATGGTGAGTTTATGATAGTGTGTAGCGTCCCACTCACAGGCGTGCTATCAAGTGTCCGAAGGGCACTAATCATGGCCGCCTCGGAGGGATTCGACGCATTCGCCAAAAGGCTCCCGTCCGAGAAATGAGTCACCTTCGGCTCTCTACCAATCACACTACCTAGAGCTCTCCTCTTATCGATCACGTTGCCATTAGGCAACGTGCTTACACCCGTAAGCAAAGGAGAGGAGTAAGCATCCTCTCAGGTGCAATAAATTTCGAGGGTCCCCTGAGAAAGCAAAGGAAAGGACCTCCATTTTTCAGGGAAGCTGCCCGAGGGCGTTTCCAACGATGGTCGAGGGAAAGAGGGACTTTTTTTTTTTTTTAATTCAGTGGGCATGGTGACCGCTTTTTTTTTAGCACGGGACGCAAACGCCCATCACCCCACGCAGTAGCCCGATCGGCGATGGGTGAGCACGGGCCGGCAAAGCCAGCTGCCGCCGTTCGAGGCCACGCATCCCGCCTAGTGACCTGGCAGCCCATCGGTTCCACCTTAGGCACGGCGTAAAGTCGATAGACTGTGAAAAGGAGAAAGATAGAGGGTGTGAGGAAGGTGAGGGTGGGGGTTAGGGTTAAGCAGGTTGTTAAAAACTCGCCTCCCAAAACCGGACCTCAGGGGTGAGGGGGCCTTGTCCCCTCCCCACTCAGATCCGAAATGGCTGGTCGGCATCTACCCTGTGAAATTAGAGGCTAATCGCGGCGCCCCTTACGGGGTCAAGGAAAACAGAAACCTGAGGACACTTCGCTGAGGGACACCCTATTCCTGCTCCATTAGGATAGTCCATAACCCGTAAGCGGAATCGACAATCTAACAAAAAAAATCATAAATAAAGAGTCACAGTGATACCGTATCGCCATGCGGTACCATAGGCCATCTCCAGATCGAAAAAAAACCATGGCGTAGTTATGCCTACGAAGGTCTCGCAGACGGCCTTTTCCAATCGGAGCAGAACAATCGACGTGGAGTGAAGCTTAAGGAAAAGAGGTGCTCTCCGCTGTCCAGGAAAAAAGTTAACCTAACATTTACCCATTTCTCCATCACCTTGGAGAAGCAGGAGGTTAAAGAGATTGGACGATAACCGGTCGGGGTAGAGTGATCTCTCCCTGCTTTGCGAAAAGCGAGCACAGAAGCTTTTTTTTACAGGAGTCTGGGACGATACCCTCTACCCAAATCCTATTGAACAAATCTAAAAGAAAGGTCATGACTCGCTCACCCAAATGTCGAAGCATGGTGTACGGGACATCGTCCGAACCAGGGTCGATATCCGCGCACGAAGCGAGAGCGGAACGTAACTCACCCAACGTAAACCCGTCGTTCAATGGTTTTCCGCCTCTGGAAGTAAAGTCCAGTTAGCGGCCTTTGGCGAAATGACAGATAGAGAATGCGGAACCTATCCTTAGCGAGGTAGACATAACGGTTCTGTATGAGGGCAGCCTCACACTCTGCTGACCACTACGGACGCGGTCGGCGTGGAAAACGGCCAGACGTTATAGGAAGGGTAGTTAGGCCCAAGATACTCAACGGTCGCATCCACCGAAATCAGTCATTTCGTGAAACGCGGACAACCACGCCCTCGCCAAGCACCACCGGGGCGGGCTCTCAGGCGGCAGCGGCATAAAAAATATTTGAATAGTAAAGTGATCACTAACACGTAAGTCATCGACTACCCCCCCACCAAAAATCAGGATATGCATCTGGAGAGAACAGAGATTAATCAAGACAGGAATATGAACTGGTTCTCAGACAGTGATGAGTAAACTCGTCCACATTTAGTACACCTATCTCGAGCTCATCGATTAAGTCGACAAGGACCTGCCCCCTAAGATTGATAGGATAGTCTTCGCAGATGAGGTGTCTACCATTCAAATCCCCGAGCAAGAGAAAGGGCCTCGGCAACCGTGCCACGACGCGGCGCAAATCCCCGGTGTTGAAGTCGACTGACGGTGGAATGTACACAGAAATAACGGTATACATCCTATTCAGGTGCAGCTGCACAGCTACTGCCTGAAAGGATGTACGAGGGGGGGGGGGGGTCAATAAGTTTTGCGAATCGGTAGGGCAAAACAGAGGAAGGAGGATGGCTGTTTGTGGGGGTGTTAGGACAAGTTATGACAAGTCAGGGCCTGCAGCCGCACGCTCCTGCCTCGTCTATTTAAGAAGCAGTAGCTGATCGCAGATCGTCATTCGCAAATTTTCCAACAATGGAGAAGGTTGAGCACCGCGCACTGATCAAATTTTTAACCAAGGAAGGCAAGAATGCAAAAGAGATCCATGAAAGCATGGTTGCAGTGTACACCGACACCGCCCCTTCCTATGCAACCATTGCTCGCTGGAATAGGGAGTTCCGCCATGGTAGTGAGTCCCTTGAAGATGACCCCCGTCTAGGATGCCCGTCAGACGTAACCAACGAGGACAATGTGGCTGGTGTGGAGAAGATGATCGTCGAAAATCGACGGGTGAAGGTCGAATAAATCGAGCGAGAACTTGGAATATCCCATGGAAGTGTTATCAACATCATCCACGACAATGTGGCCATGACAAAGGTATCTGCCCGTTGGGTCACTAGAAACCTCACGCCTCATGATCAACTTTAACGTCATCAAAGTCCATAAGGCCAGAGTTGCACAAGCTGCCCTGCACGAGTGGGGATTTGAGGAGCTCAACCATCCCTTCTACAGTTCAGATCTGGCCCCTAGCGACTACTTTTTATTTCGCCAGCTCAAGGCTGCACTGCGTGGACGCCGGTTTGGGGACGATGAAGATGTCCAGCTCGCCGTCAAGGAGTGGATTGAACAGCAGTCGAGAGATTTCTGGTTGTCGGGAATTCGAAGCCTCAGGGACAAGTGGCGCAAATGCATTGAAGTCGAGGGTAGTTATATTGAAAAATAATAAAACACTTTTTCTCATATCTCGTTTCCTTATATCCGAATTGCAAAACTTATTGACCGCCCCTCGTATTTAAAGAAAAGAGAAGAAAGCAGACTTCATGCTGGGTGTAGATGTCGCATCCTTCTCTCTATCGCCCATCCCGTGGTGGTGAAGTCGCAAAACCCTTTTACCCAGGGAGGGTAGGCAGGGGGCACGCGCCCAGCATGGTCTCGGGCAAAAAGATAACCAAGGGAAAACGTGAGGAGACAAGCCTCCGCAGCTCCTCCCAGTTGGCCCGGAGTCTGCAGCAATTCCATTGAAGTAATATGCCCTCCACGCCTAGCTCGAAGGAGATTCGGGGGGCCCTCTTCGAAGATTAGACCCTCACGGAAATTGTCTGTTTGCTTCCAGGAGGCAGAACTGCGGGCACTGTAGGCCAGACAATGCGCCGAAAGCGCTCTCACCTTCGATAACTTATCGGGGGGAGGGCCTCGCCATAGGAGTCTTTTTCCCCCCTCCACCTCGAAACTTTAGGTGAGCTGGGGTCCTTCCTTTGGAGGATCCACCTTCTTCCAGTAACCTAGCCGAGCACTCGGTGTGGGCGTAAGAGCCGAAGCTCCATTAGTGCTGTCCTTTCGGAGGGCAGGTTTAGGAACTCCGGAAGACAGCCTCACGACCAACTTCAGGGGAGTTGAAACCGTCATGCTGGAGGCAAGGGTGGGGCTGGTTTGAACCCACAGAAGGGTTCATAATGGGTGTGGAAACGACCGTTCCCGTACGCCTGCACGGGGCAGGCACTGAGAGTGCATTTAAAATTGAGACAAGACGTCCCAGGCAGCGCCGGGACAAAGTCCTTAGCCTCGCAAAATGAGAGACGATCCTGAGCCTGAACGGCCAAGATGTCTTTCTCAAGGAGATACGCACCACATTGCTTCGGAGAAGCGGGGTGCGGCTCTCCGCAATTGACACACTTGGCCACACACGATTTGGACTTATTATGTGTGGCCTTGGAGCAATTTACACAGACTTCGCGTCGACAGGAGCGATTCAGATGGCCGAATGGGAGGCAGTAGTAACACCTCCGCGGCAGTAGCATGAAAGCCTTCACACGGTAGCGATACCAACCGGCCCGTAACGACTCAAAGAGCCTGTCAAAGTCTAACGTGACGAAGAGTGTAGGGGTGGGTCTCTAGGCCCCTTTCATTAAGTTCATGGTAGAGTGAGTAGTCATACTCACCGGCATGCAATCTACCGTCCGAAAGGCACTAATCATGGTCGCCTCGGAGGGATCCGACGCATTCGCAACAAGGCCCCCGTCCGAGAAACTGGTCACCTTCAGCTCTCTACCAGTCAGGCTAGATAGTGCTCTCCTCTGATGGATCATGTTGCCCTTGGCCAACATACTGACACTGTCATCAGTGGAGCGAATAATTAGAAAGCGTTTGAAGCCAGCACGCTAAAAAATGCCAGGTAGTCTCTCAATGAGTGGCCCCGGATGTGCCGGTCTCGGCTTGGTCGCTTACCGAAACGACAGCAGAGCGGTCCGTCACTGAGGCTGCCGCCAAGGGAGGGGAGGGTGGGGAATAAACACGCTTCTCTCCTCAGCCGGAAGGAGCCCTTAAGCCAAATGGACCGGCCTTAGCAAGATCCTTCTCTGAAATGGAGAAGGTCTTGACTGTCAAAGCGGCACCAGCTCGGAGAGGAGATTCCTGCTCTGCTTCTGTGTCATTGGGGACACTGAGCTGTCAGTGGAGAAGCTTGCACAGGGGCGGACTTAGGTTTTGTGCTTGGCACCGAGCTCAGATTCAATTCCGTGCAAGATCCTGCCCTTTGGGGCTGCGTCACCTCTGGGACCATGTACATCTCAGGGAGGCCTCTATGTGCCCCCCTCCCCCAAGACATCGCAGATCACATTTGAGGTCTTTTTTTTTTCATCTCTGGCTGGCAAACTGGCATCTATCAGGAAAGAGGGGCGCAGGTATGCTGACGTCCTGTATCCTGAAGATACAGGAGTGCACTACAATAGGCCCCCGCAAACGAGTTGGCCATATCAAGCTGGCAATCTTGGCCCACTTTCTTGCTCTCTTGGCAGTCCCCTATGAAAGGGAAGGGGGAACTGCAGCTGTATAAAAGAGGGAGCCACCGATGTGGAGGGGGGGACCTTTTCGTTATTGGAGCTACCAAAGAGTGGCTACCATAATGGTAAAGGGGGAGTTTGGTAAATTTTCATTAAGTCATATTGACACCATCCTTACCACTGGATGCAAATGCTAATCACCCGATGCAGTACCTGGCTATGCGAGGGGTGAATACGGGGCCGGCAAAGCCAGCTGCCACCATCAGAGGACACTCCTCCCTCCCATTGGCAGCTCCACCTTGGGCTAGGGGTAAAATTGATAGATTGTGAAAGGAGAGGGTATGTGAGGAAGGTGAGGGTAGGGGTGAAGCAGGTTTTCACCATGGCAAACTAGAGCTGAGGGGAAGAGGGGACAATGCCCCCTGCCCCAATCTGAGATGGCTGGGTGAGGGGAAGCTGGTCTGCGGTCTACCCTATGAAATAGGAGGCCAACCAGAGAAAGTTGTGCGAGAGGTTGTAATGAAAGCGAGGAAGCAGGCTAAGTAGACAGGGTGTCAGAAAGGAAAAGAGGCTAAGCTGGGGCGGATGGGGCACTGAATCCATCAGCAGGATAACCAGGGAAACAAATCATAACAAGGAGGTTACTGGAGAAGTCTTACTCATCAGTACAATAGTATGCTGGTACCATTATTAGTGTATGGGATCAACACTATGGAATAGAAGGAAAGCTCAAGTGAGAACACTGCAAATGGACAACTTGAGAGGGATGTTTGTTGTGTCATGTGTGAAGATGTATATAGACAATTAACTTGGAGAGAGATGTTTATGGTGTGAAGAACGGTGTAAATGATGTCAGTTTTCTGAGAGGGTAGAAAGATTTAAGAAGACTGGATGTTGAAAGACAGAATATAAGATTGGCCAGGTTTGAAAATGGTTAGAAGGCTGTGTAGGAGGTACCCCCAAAATGTAACTTTTAGAAATGAATACATCTTGTACTTTTTTTTAAAACCTGAATACTATGTGTGAATGTCGAGTAACATTTTATTTTATTAAGTTGCCAATCAACTTAATTCACCCATCTTACATCCTCATTTTTGTTTGCAGTAATGGTTTAGATTTTATTAGGAAAAATTGCCAGAGATGTAGATAGTCATTTTCTATTATGACATTATTCTACTACTGGTAATGTTAACCCTGGTATAGAGTCATTCTCCAGGACCATTGGCCTTTAGTAACACTGTCCACCAGACAGGGTTCTATGTAATTATCTAAGATGAGTAAATGTTAAGCATGTTGTGAAAGTGTCGAGATCTGTGCAGTTCCTGGTGGCAGCAACTATAGAATATGTTGGTCAAGTTGAGACGTTGTTTGGAGATTTTGTATTATTTAGGGATGGCAACAGCATCAGAGTTTTAGAGTGTGGAGTTGGCAATATTGAGTGTGTTGGTAAACCTTGGTCATTGTTGAGTTGGCAAATCTCTTGATTACCCAAAATTTCTCTTGGTCTATAGTTTAGTGCATCTAGGAAGATGTGGCTGTGTTGGTATTGATTAGGGGTTTGTTTATTTTAATGTCCTAAGTGTTGGGTGAAAGGTTTGAAAGGTGGAAAAAAGGTGAGAGTGCAGCGCCGTTTCCCATCAAGATGTTATATGTTGTATACCGTCACAAAATGTAAGCTTTGTTGTTTTGAGACCTAAATTATAGGACTAGAGAGTTTTTGTTCAGTGATGTTGAAGCAGAGGTGTCAGCCATTTGTGTTGTTGTTATAGGCAAATGAGGCATGGTAGTCTTGAGGATAATTAATTGGTATAACAAGTAGGAAATGAGAGAATAGTGCAGAGTTGTTTATGTTGTTCTGCTGCGGTGATGCATGTGCTAATGTATCAATAAGTTTGTGACATGGTGAGTGAGCTCTTATTTGAGGTCTTGGAACTTGAGGCAATTAGGGTCATAGCCAATGAAATCCCCTGCAAGGAGATTACTGTTACATTGGGAGTTTGGCAGAATGCTAAGTTACATAGAAATTGATTAAAAGGCACACCACCCAATTTTCAGGAAAAAAAACTCCAACATTTTCTGACAACTGGCAGCAAAGGCATATCATTCAAGGGTCTTTTCAACCTTGTATGGGTGCAATGGTAACTGATTTTAAAAAGAGCAAGTTGCATACCTAAATGTGCAGTAAAAGATTAAAGGAATCAAATTGAGGACTATAAACACTTGGCAAAATACAGCAGTTAGGTATACAAGAAAAATGAGGCATTTCCTCACTTTCTGATGCCCTTTACAGAAATATCAAAACAGAGAATGCAAGAATAAGCAGAGACCGATTTTTTTTTTTTTAATTTTTTTTTTAATTAAGGGGCTATCTGGCGACTGCCGACTTAGGCATTAGTCGCCGTAAACAAACAGCCTAGTTCTAGGCTACTTTAAAAATTAAACAGGAAACAATAAAAAGAAATAACAATAACAATAAAGAAGCAATAACAAAAACAATAACAACAACAACAAACCGGGTTAAATGAAAGGGAGAAGGCCAGCCTCCCCCAAAAAATCAATAAGTCCACTAGTCATGGTGCACGCACTCGTCCCGAGTACAAGGGACAGGCGGTAGCGACCCCGCCCATCCCGGTACCGGGACAGGTATCGTGCGCGAAGATCACCCAGACTGGGACATTCGACAAGAATATGCCGAACAGTCTGGGGGACGACGCAGTCGTTGCAATAGGGCGCATGCGAGCGCTCCATCAAGTAGCGATGCGTCACACGAGTGTGTCCGATTCGAAGACGACAGAAAGCAACCTGAAGCCGCCACAGCATTGGGGGATAGGTCCATGGGAACAGTCGCGGCGCAATAGCACGCAACTTTAAGTTCCCCTCGACCGTCTCCCATCTTCTTTGCCAAGCAGTCCGAAGAGCTGCCCGTATTCCTGCCATGTGGGCAGTGTGAGGAAGAGCGAAACGCTGGTCCGGTCGCAGACTCTTTGGCGCCCTCATTCCCCGCAATTCCTACATGTCCAGGAACCCAGCAGAAGATAATCTCGACATCTGCCCGGCTCGCCAAAACCGTGGCGTCACGGATTTCGCGAACCAGGGGATGCGGAGATTCCAATGCCCCGAGAGCACTCAGGGTGCTTTGTGAGTCGCTATAGATCACAATCTGGTCTCCGAACCGAGCACGTCGCGTAATCTCCCGTACCGAGTCGTGTATTGCCACCAGCTCGGCCGTGAAGACAGACGCAGCGCCTGGCAGAGCCCCGCTGACTTCAAACAGAGGGGATACAGCGTGGAAGCCGACCCCCTCTTGGGACTTGGAGCCATCCGTATACACTGGCACGGTACCAGCGTGACACGATGTGTGCTCCAAAAAGGTCGAACGCAATACTCCCGGCGCAGTACAAGCTTTGGGAGCAGAGGCGTGGCGACAAATAGCCAAATGTGGTACCCTCCAGGGTGGCGTGCTGGGCAGAACCAGGGGCGCCACCGGCCCGAGAGCTATATCTACCTCTCGAAGGAGTTTCCTGGCCCTAAACCCAAAGGGCTTAGGGTATGACTGGCGTCTCTCGGCGGCATAGGCACCATCGAGATCAGCTGCGGACGCAGTGAGAGCTGTTGGCGACTGAGGGAGGCGCCGGGCTCGCGCGTACAGGCGAGTGATGCACTGCACGCGGCGCAGAGCGAGTGGCATCTCCCCAGCATCGACCAACAGGCTCTTAATGGGGGAAGTGCGGAAGGCACCGGTCGCAAGGCGAAGGCCGGTGTGGTGGATTGAATCCACCTTCCGCAATAAACGCTCGGCTGCGGATGCATAAAACTCGCATCCGTAGTCGAGCTTCGAGCGAACAAAGGATCGATAAAAAAGTAAGGCGGTAGCCCTATCAGCGCCCCAAGCGCTGAACGTCACGGAACGGAGAATGCCCATGGCGCGGGTACAAGAGACCCTAAGGCTGCGAATATGAGCCTCCCAGGTGAGGCGTCGGTCGAATACAAGACCAAGGAAACGGTGCGACTCAACACATCCAGGCACACCCCATTAAGAAACAAATCTGGGTCGGGGTGAAGCCGTGGATGGCGGCAGAAGTGCACCACCTTAGTCTTGGCCAAAGAAAACCGAACATGTGCGCTTCGGCATAGCGAGAGACGCGGTTCAATGCCTGTTGGAGTCGACGCTCCAGAGTTCGCATCTGGGCCGCGCCAAAAGAGATCGAAAGGTCGTCCACGTAGAGCGTAGCGAGAACATCTTCCGGCAGCACCGAGGTGATGCCGTTGATGCTCAGGGCAAAGAGTGTGACACTGAGGACACTTCCCTGCGGGACACCCTCTTCCTGCTCCTTTGGGCCGGAGAGGGCTCCCCCCACCCGTACGCGGAATCGACGATCTCGCAAAAATTCAGATATAAACATTGGGAGGCGTCCCCTCGCCCCCATCGTGTGGAGAGTGTCCATGATACCGTATCGCCATGCGGTATCATAGGCCTTCTCCAGATCAAAAAACACCGTGGCGTAGTGCTGTCTACGAAGGAAAGCCTCGCAGACGGCATTTTCCAGTCGGAGCAGAGCATCCGACGTGGAGTGGAACTTACGGAAGCCGCACTGTGCAGAAGACAGATGGCCTCCGCTGTCCAGGAAATAGGCTAATCTAACATTTACCAATTTCTCCATCAACTTGCACACGCAAGAGGTTAGAGAGATTGGGCGGAAACCGGTCTGAGTAGTGATCTCTCCCCGGCTTGCGAAAGGCGAGCACAGTAGCGATTCGCCAGGAGTCTGGGAGAAGACCTTTCACCCAGATCCTGTTGAACAAATCTAAAAGAAAGGCCATGCCTCGCTCACCCAGGTGTCGAAGCATGGCGTACGGGACATCGTCCGGACCATGGGCGGTGTCCGCGCACGAAGCGAGAGCGGAACGCAACTCACTCACGGTAAACTTGTCGTTGAAGAGTTCTCCGCCTCTGGAGGTAAAGTCCAGCCGGCGGCCTTCCGCGACATCACGGCTAGAGAATGCGGAAAAAGCGGTCGCGAAGGATTCCGCCACGGACGCGGGGTCCGAGATTGCGGTCCCATTCTCCTGGAGAACGGGAGGGGGGGTCCTGCGAGAACTTGCCCCGAATCCTTTTGACTCGCTTCCACACCTCAGCTAAAGGGGTCTTCCCGTTAAGTGAAGACACGTATGCCCGCCAAGAAGAGCGGCGGGCGTGCTTCGAAATATACCGGAACCTAGCCCTAGCCCGACGAAATTCAGCGACAGTGAAATCGTTCGGGCGGCGCTTATAGCGCATGTAGGCATAACGCTTCTGTTTGAGGGCCGTCTCACACTCGGCCGACCACCATGGGAGTGGTCGGCGTGCAAAACGGCCAGACGTCCTAGGAATAGTAGTCAGGCCCACGGCGATGAGGTTGCTGGAGAAGAACTCAACGGCCTCATCTACCGACATAAACTCCTCGACTGAGATAGAGAATTCAGTCATTTCCTGAAATGCAGGCCACCGCGCCCGCGCCAAGCACCACCGAGGTGGTCTCTCAGGCGGCAGTTGCCCTGAAAATGATATTTGAATGGGAAAGTGATCACTACCATGGAGGTCATCGACCACCCCCCAATCAAAATCAGGCTGTGCATCCGAAGAGCACAAAGACAGGTCAAGGCAAGAAAATGAAGCGGTTCTCGGACAGTGATGCGTAAACTCATCCACGTTTAGGACACCCATCTCAAGCTCTTCGATCAGATCGGCAAGGACTTGTCCCCTGGGATTTATGGAGTAATCTCCCCAGAGAGGATGCCTGCCGTTCAGATCTCCAAGCAAGAGATAGGGCCTCGGCAACCGTGCCACGACGCGGCGGAAGTCCCCCGCGTCGAAGTCAGCTGAAGGTGGAATGTACGCAGAAATGATAGTATACCTCCTATCCAGGTGCAACTGCACAGCCACTGCCTGAAAGGAGGTATCTAAAGAGAAAGGAAGAACGGAGACATCATGCCGGGTGTAAACCGCGCATCCCCCAGCCCGGCCATCCCGCGGTGGTGGGGTCGCAAGACCCTTATACCCCGGGAGGGCAGGCAGGGGGCACGCGCCTAGCATGGTCTCCTGCAAAAAAATAGCTAACGGGGAACGGGACGAGGCGAGCCTCCGCAGCTCCTCCCAGTTGGCCCGGAGTCCACGGCAATTCCATTGAAGGAATATGCCCTCCAGGCCTAGCTCGGAGACGCGGGGGCCCTCCTCGAATTGAAGACCCTCACGGGAATGGCCGTACGCTTCCCGGGGGCTGTTGGCCGGACAAAGCGCTGGAGGCGCTGTCGCCTTCGAGGACTTATTGGGGGAGGTTGGGCTCGCCATGCGAGTCTTTTCCTCCCTCCGCCTCGAAAACTTAGGCGGGCGCTGCGGCTTCGGAGGCGGGGGGCCCCGAGCCACTCGCTCCACCTCGGGGCGTGGGCGAAGGAGCCGAAGCTCCTTTGTTGCTGTCCTCCTTTCGGTGGACAGCTTTAGGAACCCCTGAAGATGGCCTAGCGACCATCTTCAGGGGTGTTGCCTCCTGTGAGTCTAACGACTCGGTAGAGGCGCGTGGCCGTTTCGCCTTGCGGGAAACGGTCACGCTGGGGGAAGAGGCGGGAGCCCTGGTTTTAGCCGGGGCTGGGTATAAACCCTTTTTGCCGCCAGCTTTACCAGGGGAGCGCCCAGGTTGTGTAGAGCCCGCAGAAGGGCTCCGAATAGGCGCCGAAACAACCGTGCTCGTTGGCCTGGATGGGCCAGGAGCAGAGGGTGCCTTTCGAACTACTGAGGCATATGACGTCCCAGGCAGAGCTGGGCGCTCCAGGACCAAGTCCTTTGCCTCGCGGAATGAGAGTCGATCCTGGGCCTGAACGGCCAGGATTTCTTTCTCAAGGAGATATGCACCACATTGCTTCGAAGAAGCAGGGTGCGGCTCTCCGCAATTGACACACTTGGCCACACACGATTTGGACTTATCGTGTGCGACCTTGGAGCAATTTACACAGACTTCGGGTGACCCCGACTTTGCACGTCTACATGAGCGATTCGTATGGCCGAAGCGGTGACAGTAATAGCACCGCCGCGGCAGTGGCACGAATGCCTTCACGCGGTAGCGGTACCAACCGGCACGCACCGACTCAGGGAGCTTGTCACTGTCGAACGTGACGAAGAGTGTAGGGTGGGTCTCGAAGCCCCTCCCTGTTTTCTCATCACACGTTCGACCTTGACCGCCCCATGGTCGGCCAGCTCTAGGGTGATGTCCTCAATGGAGTAGTCAACGAGTTCCCTCGCATAATCTACTCCTTTTACAAAGTTCATGGTAGAGTGCGGCGTCACACTCACCGGGGTGCCATGAAGTGTCCGAAGAGCACTTATCTTGGCCGCCTCGGCGGGATTCGCCGCATTCGCCAGAAGGCTGCCGTCCGAGAAACGGGTCACCTTCGGCTCTCTACCAATTGCACTAGCTAATCCTCTCCTCTGATGGATCATGTTGCCCTTGGACAACATGATGCCATCAGTGGAGCTAATAACGAGGAAGTGTTTGAAGCCAGCGGGCTCGAAAACGCAAGGTAACCTCTGAATGAGGGGCCCCGATGTCATCGAGGCTCCGCCCTGTGCACTTTTGGTGTTAGTCTTGGTCAGGGGCTCCGCACACGAGGGGGTAGAGGGGCCGGATGTGCCGATCTTGGCTTGGTCGCCTACCAAAGTGGCAGCAGACCCATCCGTCCCCGTAGCCCCCGCGGATTGAGAGGAGCCCCGAGTCTTCTTCGTACTTTTCTTTTTTGGAGAGGAGGGCGGGGAATGAACCCGCTTCTCACCCCCGCCGGTAGAAGCCCCCAGGCCAGATGGACCGGCCTCAGCCAGGTCCTTCTCCGAAATGGAGAAGGTCCTGGTGGTCGCAGGGGCATCATCCGGAGGAGATCCCTCCCCTCCTTGTACTGCCTGAGAATCCACAGCCGTTTGATGAGGACCTTGCATAGGGTCGGATTCGGGTTCGGTGCTTGGCGCCGAGCCCGAATTCCCCCCCATGGAAGGCCCTACCGTCTGAGGCTGGGTCTCCTCAAGGACCATGTTTATCACAGGAGGGGCCTCCAGTTGGCCATCCCCTCCCAGGACATCGCAGGTCCCCTTGGCAGTGTCACCAGTCTTGTCTGGGGAGGCACAGGCCTTGACCCCAGCAAGGTTTAAAATTCTTGCCAGCAGGTCTTTTGAGGGAAGCGACCGAAGGGGCCTGGCTTCCCTCTCCCCCCTAAGGGGGTTTGCCCTACCGAGCCGCTTTGATGGGGAGCTGCTGGCTTTCTTGGCAGTCCCCTTGGAAAGAAAAGAGGGGACTGCCGCTGGGAAAAGGGAGGTGCCCGAAAGCACCTCCAGAGAAGGGGGTGAGGGGGAGTCCCCTGCACCCGTAGGCGAAGGAGAGGAGTAAGCCTCCTCTCCGGTTAGAGATATATGGAGGGTCCTCTGTGCAAGCACAGGGGGGGGAAGCTCCATTTTTTTGCTGGAGCTGCCCGAGGGCGGCTCCGTCGATGGAACAGGGGAAGTTGAGGGTTGGGTTTTTTTTGGTTTTTTTATCATCATTGGGCATGGTGACCCTTTTTTAAACACGGGATGCAATCGCGCACACCTCTCGCAGTAGCCCGCACTGCGAGAGGTGCTTACAAGCCCGGCAGAGCCAGGCGCCGCCATTTAAGACCACCCCTCCCGCCTGGTGGCCTGGCAGTCCATCGGCATGGCGGCTCCACCTTAGACACGGCGTAAAAATTAATAGATTGTGAAGAGGAGAGGAAAAGGGATGTGAGGAAGGTATGGGTGGGGATGAAGCAGGTAGTTAAAAACCAGCCACCCCAGACCGGAGCTCAGGGGTTAGGGAACATTGTCCCCCACCCCCTCAGCCCCGATGCGGGACGGTTGGCTGAAAGGAAGGTCAGCATCTACCCTGTGAAATTAGAGGCTGACCAGAGAAAGTTGTGGGAGAGGTTGTGTGAAAAGAGAGGAAACAAGTGTTTTGAAGGAAGGAAGAGAGGCTAAGCTGGGGCCGGACGGGGAGCAGAGACCCAAATGTATGAACTCCACTAACAATTGTACACGTTTCACTGAATGAGTGATTAATTTGAAGAAAAGCTTAAATCTGAATGTAATTTAATTATACTATCTTACTCACCCGTTGGGATACACCATTAGTGCTTGCAACAAAACTTACCTGCAATAAATACAAATTAAAGTTTATAATAGTGCCCACAGATGACAAAAGAGGGAAGGGGGGGAGAGTCCCATCTATTGTCTGCCATCCAGGGCATCTCACAAATTATTATTAAAAAAAGTAAGCAAAAACCACAAACTCAACACCAAAACTTAAACAAAAATGCGAAGCCAGCCTCCTCTAAGAACTTTCATTCTCCATATTTTGGGAGTGCAAAAACCTATCCAAGTACTAGGTGTCTGAAAAGTTACATGCACCAGAAAAAATAGTCCCACCAGGATTGCAGTGAAGAAAGTGCATCTCTTAGGGGGTATAAAGAGATCCAATTTGGACACCATTGAAAGATCTGCTCCTCTTTTCATATACAGGGTGTCAACAGAGTTATTAAACTGGATCTCTTGTAGACCACATAAGCGTTGCACTATCTTCACTGTGATCCTCGCAGGATCATTTCCAGTACATATAACTTTTCAAAAACCCTGTACAATGGACAAGCAGTAGTGATCCCACATGCCCCTGGAATATGACAGGCAATGAGTATCAAGATCCCTCAAAACCAACATTGAACAGGAACCTGAGAGTCTATGGAACCAGGGAACCAATACCAGGAGGGCACTGCATTCTGCAGGCGAATCTAATTCAGAGGTATCAGAAATTTTAGGTTGCTATTGGCAGGCAGGGAGGAGAGCGGACCTAATTCTAGTCATGTTAAAGTGGGGAAGTATTTGTTTGTTTGTTTTTTTCACCCATTTGGCAAATGCCTTCAAGGGAATAAGTAGCGTAATTAAAATTATAGCCTACATAGTACTAAGTTATTCTAAAATTCACCTAAACCAGGAAAGAAGCATGTTCCGGCTTCAGGGGGAGACCTGCCTCCACCTGGTACAAACTACAAGGAAAACAAAAATAAAATGGAGGAGGGCAGCCTCCTCAAAAGATCCGATAGTGCAAGTTTGTACACAAACCTATCCTGAGTACAAGGGACAAGCGGTAGTTACCCCACTCATCCCAATAACTGGACAGGTAACATGGGCATAGATCACCCAGACACAGGCACTCAATAAGAATATGCCAAACAATCTAGGGACAATGCAGTCAGCAAAATAAAGTGCAAGCAAGCGTTCCATCTCAAATGGCAGTGTATCCTGGAAGCGCACCAAATTCAAAGATGACAGAAAGTGACCTGAAGCCATCACAGCATGGGAGCAGTTGCAGCGGGAAGAGTGAAATACTGGTCCACTCATTCAGTCGCATTGTTTAGCACCCTCATTTCCTGCAATGGCAAGGAACCCAACCAGACAATCTCCACATGCTACCAGCAGCCATGAGATCAGGCATACTGCAAACTAGGGGGCACAGAGAATTTAAAGCCTCAAGGGTGGGGGGGCACAGAGTTGCTATAAATCACAATTTGATCTCCAAACTTGGCACAACAAATATTCACCATAGAAAGTGGTGGATTGTAACCACCTCAGCCATCAAGACATGCCTGATCGAGCCCCATCAGCTCCAAGCAGAACATGTGAAAACCAACCCCCTCTTCAGATTTGAACACATCTATGTACTGGCACAACATGTATTCCACAAAGCTTGCATGCAATACTTCATGTGCTGTAGAAGCATTGGGAGCAGAAACGTTATGAAAAATATTGACAGGTGGTAGTTTCCAATGTCCTGGGTAGAACAAAATGTGGTACAGACCTGAGAGCTACATAGAACTCTCAAAGGAGTTGCTTTGGCCTAAATCCAAAAGGCCTATGCGATTAATGGTGTCTCACAATGGCATAAGCACCATAAAGATTTGACACACATGATGAACAAAGGAGTGGTAGAAAAGTAATGTGGTAGCCATAACAGCACCACCAAGTGATGAATGTCACGTAACTAAGAATGTCCATGGCAAGGGTCTAAGAGAACCTAAGGCAGCGAATATGAGCATCTCAGGTGAGGCATTGGTCAAAAACAAGTCCAAGGAAATTGAAAATATATCAATTCTAGAACCGCATTAAGAAACGAGTCTGGGTCGGGATGGAACCATGGATGGTGGCAGAAAGGCACTGCCTTAATCTTGGTCAAAGAAAATAAACCCGAGATGGGGTTTAATGCCTGTTGGAGTCAACGCTCGAGAGTTAGCATCTGGGCAGCACCAAAAGAATGAAAGGTCATCTAAATAGAATGTAGTGAGAGCATCTTCCAGCAGCATGAGGTAATACTGTTGATGTTCAGGGCAAAGAGTGACACTGAGGATAATTCACTGCAGGATGCACTCTTCCTGCCGCATTGAGCCAGGGAGGGCTACCCCCCACCAGTACTCATAATTGAATATCTCACAGAAATTCAGAGATAAAAATTGTGGAGTCTCTTAACTCCCACTGCAAGGGGCGCAGGGTCTGAGATTGCAGTCCCATTCTCCTTGAGAACAGGAGGGGGCTCCTATAAGAACAACCAAATTCTTTTGACTCGCTTACATACTTCTGTAAGAGGGGTCTTCCAATTAAGAGATGAGATGGGGGGGGGGGTTGGGGGGGGGGTAAGAAGCTATCTGGCGACTACCCACTTGGGGATAAGTCACTGCAAACAAACAGCCTAGTTCTAGGCTACTTTAAAATAAATTCTTTAACAGAAACAACAATAAAAAGGGATAACAATCAGGGAGCCTGCGACCTAAAAAAAACAAAAAACAAACAATAAGAACAAAAAACCAGTTAAATACAAGGGAGAAGGCCGGCCTCCCCCAAAAGTCTATCAGTCCACCAGTCATGGTGAACGCACTCGTCCCGAGTACGAGGGACAGGCGGTAGCGACCCAGCCCATCCCGGTATCCGGACAGGTAACGTGCGCGAATATCAACCAGACTGGGACATTCGACAAGAATGTGCCGAACAGTCTGGGGGACGACGCAGGCGTCGCAATAGGGCGCTGGCGAGCGCTCCATCAAATAACGATGCGTCACACGAGTTTGTCCGATTCGGAGAAGACAGAAAGCGACCTGAAGCCGTCGCGGCATTGGGGGATAGGTCCATGGGAACAGTCGCGGCGCAATGGCACGCAACTTTAAGTTTCCTTCGACCTTCTCCCATCTTCTTTGCCAAGCAGTCCGAAGAGCTGCCCGTATTCCTGTCATGTAGTCGGTGTGAGGAAGAGCAAAACGCTGGTCTGGTCGCAGAGTCCTCGCGGACTCTTTGGCGCCCTCATTCCCCGCAATTCCTACATGTCCAGGAACCGAGCAGAAGATAATCTAGACATCTGCCCGGCTCGCCATAACCGTGGCGTCACGGAAATAGCGAACCAGGGGATGCGGAGATTCCAATGCCCCGAGAGCACTCAGAGCGCTTTGTGAGTCGCTATAGATCACAATCCGGTCTCCGAACCGGGCACGTCGCGTAATCTCCCGTACCGAGTGGTGTATTGCCACCAGCTCGGCCGTGAAGACAGACGCAGCGCCTGGCAGAGCCCCGCTGACTTCAAACAGAGGGGATACAGCGTGGAAGCCGACCCCCTCTTGGGAATTGGAGCCATCCGTATACACTGGCACGGTTCCAGCGTGACACGAGGTGTGCTCCAAAAAAGTGATGAGATGTACACACAGGAAAAGTGGCGGGCACTTTTCAAAATATAATAGAAACTAGCACTAGCTCAAGGAGATTAACACAGTGAAATTGTTAGGGCGCCGGATAGAGTGGATGTAGATATTGCTTCTATTTGAGAGCTGTCACACACTTTCTTGACCACCAAGGAAGGAACAGCATGCAAAATGACCACACATTCTAGTAATAATAGTTAGGCCCATGGCAATGAGGTTGCCAGAAAAGCATAGTCTCATCCAACGACCTGGACAACACCCCTGCCCAAGCACCGCCGGGGTGTATTTTTAGGTGGCATGCCCAGCAGGTAAGGTTGTGTTTTTTAAACTCTAGATAGCCTGTAAGGCAGGAGAAAAGAGTTATAGAGGTGTCAACCATTCCAAAGTCAATGAGATAACCACCCTGCCTGGGTAAGTAATCACTACCATGAAGGTCATCAACCACCTCAACCTAAAATCAGGCTGTGCATCCCAAGAGCATGAAAATGAAGTGTTTTTCAGGCAATGATGCATTAACTTATCCACCTTTAGGGCAGCTAATTCTAGTTTGTTGAGCCAGTCAGCAAAGGACTGACCAACGGTAATGATCGAAGAGATGGAGGAATGTATCGAGAAATTACAGTATACCTCCTATCCAGGTGTAGCTGCAATGTTACTGCCTGAAAGGAGGCATTTATAAGATATAGAACAGTAACATGTCAGGTGTAAATCACCCACCCTCCTGTACAAGCCACACCCCATTGTGCTGAGGTCATAAAACTCATACTATGGAAGGGTGGGCACGGGGCACATGCCCAGCTTAGTCTCGTGAAAAAAATTGATAATGAGGAACAAGACAAGCCTCCACAGTTCCCCTTCTGTTGCCCCACAGACCTTGACAATTCCATTGAATGAATATGCCCTCCAGCCCTAGCAAAGAGATGTTGAGGCAAAACTCTGGGTGCTGTCACCTAACCACTGTGCAGCCATTTTGCCTCACATTTAATGATCATGCTAGGGGGGGGAGGCAAGCCTTTGTTTTAACAGAGGCCTGTTTTGGGCCCTTTTGTGCCATCAACACAAACGAGTGAGGGTCTGGGGAGAGTTGAACCCACAGAAGGGTTCTGAATGGGCCAGAAAAAGAGGGGGACTTTTTAAATATTGAGGCATATAATGCTTTGAAGAAGTGGGATGCAGCTCTCACAATTCAGACACTTGGCCATACACAACTTGGACTTATCATGTGCGGCCTTGGAGTAACTTTCACAGACTTCGGGTAACTGACTTTGCACATCTACAAGAGCGATTTGTATGGTCAAAGCGGTGACAGTAGTAGCACCTCCACAATAAGGGCATGAATGCTTTCACACACTAGTGATAACAATGGGCACGAGCTGACTCAGGGAGCCTGTCATGATCTAACATGAAGAGTAAGGTTGGGTCTTGAGGTCACACCCGGTTTGCTCATCACACATTCAGCTTCGACCACTCCCTGGTCAACCAGCTACTCAGTGATGTCTTCTCAGGAGTAGTCCACAAGTTCCTTCACATAAACCACTCTTCTCACAAAAGCATGGTAAGTGTGGCATCAGTCACAGATGAGACATTAAGTATCAAAAGGGCACTAATCATGGTCACTTCAGAGGGCTCTTTTCCTAGAATGGGTTACATTCGCCTTTCTACCAGTCAAACTAGCTAAGGCTCTCCTCTGATGGAGAATGTGGCCTTTGGCCAACATGTGGCCACCAGTGGAGCAAATAACTAAAGAGCATTTAAAGCCAGCGAACTCAATAATGCCAGGTAGTCTCTGAATGATAGGCCCTGATGAAATTGAGGATCCATTCCATGCATTTGTGACTTGTCTTTGTCTGGGCCTCAGTGCCCCAGGGCGGACATTGCCCAGTCACTTGCTAAAATGACAGTGGACCCACCATCTGTCTTTAGAGCAGCTGCTGAGCGAGAGGAATCTCTAGCCTGAATTCTTCTTCTTGCCTTTCATCCGTGAAGAGGAAGATGGGCTATATACCAGCTCTTGTCCAGAACAAGCCCCAAGAACAGACAGACTGGCCTTAGTAAGATCATTCTTTGACATGCTTAAGAACTTGGCTGTCAAGGGGGCACTAGTCGAGGGAGGTCTCTCCTCACTTTGCTAGTCTTATGGGACCCATACAGTTTGAGGCGGAGCTTGAATAGGGTGGGCGGGTGGGTCGGTCGGTGAGGTTGGATTCATTGTCTTGCACCAGGCCAAGGTTCACCTCTTGGACCATCTCAATCTCAGGAGAGGCTTCCAATTGCCCCCCCCCCCAAAGGTGTGGGGTATAGGTACGAGGGGGCGGTCAATAACAGAGGAAGGGGGATGGCTGTTTGTGGGGGTGTTAGGACAAGTTATGACAAGTCAGGACCTGCAGCCGCACGCTCCTGCCTCGTCTATTTAAGAAGCAGTAGCTGATTGCAGATCGTCAGTCACAAATTTTTCAACAATGGAGAAGGTTGAGCACCGCGCAGTGATCAAATATTTGACCAAGGAAGGCAAGAATGCAAAAGAGATCCATGAACGCATGGTTGCAGTGTACACCGAAACCGCCCCTTCCTATGCAACCATTGCTCGCTGGAATAGGGAGTTCCGCCATGGTCGTGAGTCCTTTGAAGATGACCCCCGTCCAGGACGCCCATCAGACGTGACCAACGAGGACAATGTGGCCCGTGTGCAGAGGAGGATCCTCGAAAATCGACGGGTGAAGGTCTAAGAAATCGAGCGAAAACTTGGAATATCACAGGGAAGTGTTATCAACATCATCCACGACAATTTGGCCATGACCAAGGTCTCAGCCCGTTGGGTCCCTAGAAACCTCATGCCCCATGATCGACTTCAACATCGTCGAAGTTCGGAGGAGCTGCTGCTCCTGTACAACCAAGACTCGACGGGATTCGAGTCACGCATAGTGACAGGTGATGAAACGTGGGTCCATCACTGGGATCCAGAGACCAAGCTCGAAAGCATGGCCTGGAAGCACAGGGGCTCTCCGACCCCCATCAAGTTCCGGACCCAACCCTCAGCCGGGAAGATCATGGCCACCATCTTCTGGGACTATGCGCCTCGTGGAAGGACCGTCAAAGGCCAATATTACGCCGAGGAACTGGCTGGGTTGAAGAAGTACATCCGTCAGAAGCGGCGCAGTAAGTTGACACGTGGTGTCCTGCTCCTCCACGACAATGCCCCTGTCCACAAGGCCAGAGTTGCACAAGCTGCCCTGCGCGAGTGCGGATTCGAGGAGCTCAACCATCACGCCTCCAGTCCAGATCTGGCCCCTAGCGACTACTTTTTATTCCATCAGCTTAAGGCTGCACTGCGTGGACGCCGGTTTGGAGACGATGAAGATGTCCAGCTTGCCGTCCAGGAGTGGATTGAACAGCAGTCGGGAGATTTCTGGCTGTGGGAAATTCGAAGCCTCAGCGACAAGTGGCGCAAGTGTATTGAAGCTGAGGGTAGTTATATTGAAAAATAATAAAACACTTTTCCTCATATCCGAATTGCAAAACTTATTGACCGCCACTCGTATGTTGATTCAAAAGGCCTATGGCCTGTCATAAACAACACTAGGGCCTGTATGCCAACTTGTGTTGGGATAACAAGGGAAACAGGAATGTCAGATGCCATTAATTTGACAAATCTCGGATTGCCAATGACTAAGGGAGAATGCCTTCTTTGACCCATCTAAATGAGTTGAAGTGCTTTCACCTGCCCCCATTAAGGGGGGGGGGGGGGAAGAACCAAAGCTGAGCTTCTTTTGCCTCTCTCTCTTCTTGTAAGGTCCCTGAGAAAGCAAAGGGAGAGTCACCTGAAGGCAACTCTGCACAAGGGGGTAAAGGAAAGCTCTCGAAAGCTGTATCTTTTGGATTGGGGAAACACACTAGGATAAACTAGAGGCACAAAGAGTGGGGAATTAAGGGGGGGGGGCAAACATTATTACTCAGTCAGTAAAAGTTGAAACGGACAGTATACATCATCGCCCCTACTCCCTTAGAACTTCAGACTAAATCCCACTAGTGGCTGGTAGGCTGGTTAGAGCAGGTAAACCAGTTTAGGGACAGGCCTCGGAGAGGTCAGGATCGCCACACCCAACATCCAATAGAAGAGAAGCCAGAGCCATAATCAAGGACAGGCAGTATAAGAAGGGGCCAAAGATGTAATAGCGGAAGGGTTCATAAAAGGACCGAGGGCATGCACCAGCTTCCCCTAGACCCCCGCTGTGCCAGGTCTATCATTGCAGGCACCGAGGCTGGGAGGAGACGTGCTTCTCCTTCATTGTAGCAGGGGGTTTCGCCCCGAGATACATATACCATCGACCTTGTTGCACATATACAAAAGGTTGAGAGGATAGTATAAAAAAGTAAGCTGAGAGGGAACACACCAATAACTGACCCAGGACTGGTTATAGTTTATTTCAACCCAGTGATAGGAGTGTCCTTAATTTGCACTCTTGTCCAGCTGAGAACAGTTCTCCCAGTACTGAATACAAAGACAAAAGGTTGGGAGGATGGTTGTAGAATAAAGGAGCGCTGAGAGGGATCAAAGGGAAAGTGCCTCATTGCCTTTTCTAAACTCCCTAACCATAATGTTGTGAATGCAAAATTTTGCTACTTCCATAATATTCATCATTTAACAATGAGACAAATTTGATTAACAATAATAATACAAAATTAATACCTCAGAAAATGACAACCAAAATACATTTATATGTAGTGTTGTTAATGGCTCCCTGGGAGCAGATGACAGCTCTACTCGCTCAGACTGCACGAGAGATTAAAGGAGAACACTTGGATCCTACATTCCTACAGCCTGACTTAAGTCCCGCTAATGTTGCCACAATTAAGTGGGGCCGCGCTTACTGTGAGATTGTCCTGAGTACCCGAGTTAAGGAGGCCGTTACATGCTGCGGGAATTGAATAGCACCTTCCCTTGTGCTAGCGGCCCATGCAACAGCTAGGAAGTGGAAGTTCTATTGCAACTTAACCTACGTGGGATACATCCAGGTTGGGGTGATCCTGATGTATCCACTTGGAAATGACTAACCACTACATTTTTTTCTCACCCTACAGGGGGCTAAAGTTTAGAAACTAGCCTTGCCTGCTGGGCAATTGATTATGTATAATCTTTGGGGGTAAGCTTAGACAGTTACATAGGCGTTGAGTTTAGTAGGCTATGATGGTATAAAAAAAACCTGCTTTCAATTATTTCTATCCATAAAATTATGCCAAATGAAAATATATGTTGCATATCCTAGGACAGCACCCCTCAACTTTTTTTTGCCCACCACTCACTTTAGGGTGTTTCATATTTTGTGAAGTGCAATAATTTTATCAGCACGGGTTTGCCTTTGGAACTTTCCTATAAAAAGTGATTTGTGTAAAATCTTAAGTCTTTTCTGTGGTGTCTGGTGGGAGTGAGGGGAAGTTTCATGGTGAGGGTATTTACTTTCCCTTCTGAATGACATGTTGACATTTTTCAGATTATTTCTTCCACACGAAGCAAGAACCTTCTCTGGCTCCTGGATAAGTTACTGAATCCAGGTTTCTTGGGAACCCGCCTGCCCTCGCGGGAAGATGTCTTCCTGGTCTTCCTCAACCACCATCAAGTGCAGTGGGGGACCCTCCCGAGGCGGCCAAGAGCACCTCTCTCAAGCTGGATGAAGGGTGGAAGAAAGTAAACCACTGTCAAGGGGGAGCAGATGATATATCTTAACATCAGGAACCTTCATAACAAGTATGTGAGCCTCAAGAAGGAAGCCAAGCAGGAGACACCTGCCTTTGTGACAAAGAGGGAGGTTTGGAAGAGCGACCTACAGGATGTCTTTGATATCGTAAGCGGTAAGATCGCAGAAGCCAACGTCCCAGAAGAAGAGTTGGCCTTTCTGGAACTTCAGAGGGAGGACAGGCAGTCCCCTTTAATGGGGAGTGTCGATAAACTCCATGCATCCACTGTCGCCAAGAAAGCTGACAAAATGAAGAAGGGACAGATGAGAAAGAGGAAGCAAGAGGCTGAAGTGGATAAGTTGTTGAAGAAGGTTGCCCTGGAAGACACGTCCGATTAATCCTGTTCTTCTGGATCATCTGTGTCGGATGAGGACTTCCAAGGCTGCCCTTCTCCAGCAAAAAGCCCACAGAGCAGAAAGCCATCCAAGAACCCAATGACCCCAGCCCTGAGCACGACTTAGGACCAGTTGCTGAGTCCTTCATTGCTGCAGCCTCAAGCTTGGGGCATGATGTCTTAGAGATCTCCTCCTCTGCCTCCACAGTGCATAGGATGAACCGAGAAACTGAAGCAAAGCGCATTGAAGAATAAGCCTACTATGATCTGCATCCCCCTGTTCTCCACTAGAATGGCCAACTGATTCAAAGTGATGCCACATCTCGGATCTCAGGAGAGGATTGCTGTTGTGCTTACTGAGACCAACTTCAAGGAGCTACTTGGAGTACCTATTGCCATTAATGGGACCGGGAGAGAAGTAGCGGCTACTGTCTTTCAGTTGCTGGAAACATATCATATTGCTGACAAGATCATCGCTCTCCTTTAATACAACTGCGTCAAACAATGGCATGATTAGGGAGCCTGCACCATAATTTAACAGTCCCTTGGAAGACTACTTTGGATGGCATGCCGGCATCACATTCACAAGGTGGTGCTGAAGGACAACTACAAACTTCTCTCTGGCCCTCACCCCCAGTCCCAAGATTCCCCTGTTCAAGCAATTCCGAGAAAGACATCCGTCAGTACCCTCAACAACGAAGAACCCCTGGATGAGTCAAGTGAATCACAGAGGCTGAAGATGATAGACTACCCAAGGAGAGTCATCCATGACAGAGCCCACCCAAGGGCTCTCTCTTGTTTACCTGGGAGGATGGCGCGGGGATCTGCCTTGATTCAGGGCCCCTGGAGCCTACCATCAGGCGAGATGGATGGCAAAGGCTATTTACATCCTCAAGATTGTCCTGTTTTCACAACAACTGGAGATGACGAGGTCGGAAAAATGCAGACGATGACTGGCCCATTTTTTCAGTCACATTTACATCAGATTCTGGCATGAGGCAGCCATTCAGAACTGTGCATCGAAGAATGACCTGGAGTTCTTGGCAACTATCTAGGTGTTTGTGGATAGAGAACTGGGGTGAATGGCAGAGAAGGCCATCCGAAGGCACCACTTGGAGCAAAAAGCGGCCCTAGCATTCTTCAATGAATGAGTGTCTCCCGATGACTGGGCGGCTATGGTCAAGAAACTAAGCCATCTAACAACCTCAAATGCACTCAAGAGACTTGAAAAGAAGAACTTCACTCTCCCTGACGGTTTTCCCGAATTGGTGACAAGGTGACTTTAGAGGCCATTGGAGTCTTCGCTAGGAGGATGGTCACTACCCAGAATGTGGAACATGTTCTGCAAGATCCACCGTCCGAGGCCTGCATGTCACCAATGATGCATCAGACAGAGGAGTGGCACTGATCCAAAGACTCCAAGCCCGAACCAAAATTGTTTATCATGACTGCAAGACTGCCAAGAGAACAAAGGCTGAAGTGGTCGCTAAGTTCCCTCCTGCTCCTTGAGCCCCATCCACCAGTGATTTGATTGCCATGCTCTACTTACAGAATTGTTCTGCATTTCTGGTGCCCCCTTGGAATTTTTCACAACTTTGTTTGGTAATTTTCAGTTGAATACGGTTCGTTAAAATCTTTTGTCTTCTCCTCCAATTGATTTTTTCAATTTTCACTTGAAATGTGGAATCTTGTCAAACTATGCGGCCAGTAAATATTGATGAATTAAACAAAATTTTTGTATAAAGTATTTACAGGTCATAAGAAACCAGGGGACATCCATGCTGACAACTTTCAACACATTTCAGTTTTTTACCCCTGGGAGTGAAACACCCTAGCCCACTTTTACTATTTTTATGCAAATGAAATCAGTCAACCAGCCCACAAAATTAATAATCCTACAAAAAATATATATATATATGTATGTTACAATACATATTATAATTATAGGTATCAAAACATTGTGTATTAACATAACAACACAGCCATAATATAGAAATTTACCTTATAAAATTATAAATGTGTTTAATTTTACTTTGTTTCATAAATTTTTGTACCACCCACTTAGAAGATCAAAATGCCCAGGTTGAAGGGCACTGGCCTAAAACATCAAGAGTAGAAATACAAGAAGAAGGAATACTGGAGCCCCGAGGGGCCCATTCCAGTAAAATTCTCCCCTGCATGTAACAAAAGCAGAACTTTATCACCCTACTTCAAAGTGCCAGACACAATAAGCAGTATATTCAATAAAAAGCTCTCCAGATGGAGTCATGTTGAAAAATAAAAGGTAAATGGAGTCACCTGCTAAACTGTTGAGCATATACGACAGAAGTTTCTGTGTGCCATTTGATTCTGCATAGATACTTTGGATCTCTAATGACAGAGGATTGCCAAGAAGGCCCATCCTCTGGAGGTTAAAGAGTTTTCCCAGCTCATAGGGCAGAACACGGAGTTGGTTGTTGTTAAGGAGAAGTTCCCTAAAAAAGAAAAGAAGTGGTTATAATACTTATTTGTGATCATTCAAACTAAAAATAAGTTGGGAAATCCTAAACTTGAAACATATGTAAGAGTATTATAGAATAATCAAGAACCATTATGAGGAACCCATTAGAGTGGTAGAATTCTAACCCTGTCATGTCTGAATGGCAGGAATCTTTTTTACTTTGGATAATTACCAAGTGTTTGTCATCAGTCCTGTTCACTCCTGGGCTTTTTAAACACAGGTGTGTAAACCTACCAATGGCTCAATAAAGAACATTTCAAAAGAGTAATATTAAATGTTCCAATGTTAAAAAAAAAGAGGTTTTATCTTGATTTTGGTATTTCTTGCAAATGTTTCTTTCACTATCATTCTATCTAAGTTTCTTTGTGGGATTCGCTTCTAGGGTGTCTTTCCTTTTTCTAGGTAAAATTCAGTTTTCTGATTGTTTTATTTCTGTTTCAGGTGGAGATGGCATTGAAGGATAATAGGAGGGGAAGGGGGGGTCAGAAGAAAAGAATATACACAAAGTATTTTAAATTCTGAATGGACTTTGCTTTGAAGAAAAATATGAGATCAATACCAAAGTTTCCCCAATTAAGAATAAAATACCTGAGGCATGTAAGGTCTCCAATTTCCGCAGGGAGACTACGAAGTTTATTACATGAGAGGTCTAAGTGATTGAGGTGATGAAGTCGCGCAATATCGGCCGGAATACGTGATAGATTGTTGCCTTTAAGATTTAAGGAAGTGAGATGCTGAAATTGCCAAACTGCAGGGCTAATGTTGCGCACATTTCCTGAAAAAGTGAAATACTTAGAACAATATATCAAATTAAGCCAATGTTAATATATATATATATATATATATATATATATACAAAAAATTTAGGAGTGGCTCAGAATTCTTTTAAAAAAAAGTAGAGAGAATAGTACTGTAAAGTCATTTACTGTGTATATTTTTTAACTCTTGAATGCAGGTTTGAGAAACAAGTTTTCATTCTTATGGCAAATTCTCTAAATTCAGGAATAGGTGGAAAGAATGGAGAATGGTTAAGCATCTAACATTTCCATACTCCGTCAAGTTGACACCTTACATCTATTTCTCAAGTCAATTCACTTTTCTCACAGCTAACTTACTTTTCTGAATCTATTATTTTGACATACTTAACTCAAAAAATATTTCCAATCATTTCCACCACAAAAATTTTTCTCTCCATTATGTCCATTTCTTACATCAATAAAGTTGATGAGCATTCAGGTATTTTCTTATTTCTTTAGATATTTTTTCTTAATTTTAAAATCCAATCATGGCGGCAACCAACATGATTCAACCTTTAAAATATTTAGTACATCTACACATGAAAAAAGTCCAAAAGGTAGGGAAAAACTAGAGAGCCATGAAAATAATCATGCCGAGTGACCTGAAGAAGGCCTGCTTCTAAGGAATCAAGTGCAAGGTAAGCAAATGTAAGATCCGATATGATGCAGGAAGCCTGCCTACTCCAAGAACTCTAACATTGCAACCAGGAAGAGAGGATACAACCAAAAACACTAGAGATAGTGTAGCCAACCCCATTACACTAAGAGGTCTAAGATGGATGCCACATATGGAGCTCCTCCAGACAAGGAGATTCAACCAAGAAGTGTTGTGTAGTTTGAGGCTCAAAATCATCCCAGAAGGGTTCGAGCGAGTGCTCTTGCCAGATGACGCAACATCCTCAAAGTGCACCCAATCTGGGTGTGACAAAAAAAAAAAATGGCGATAACATTAATGCATTGTATAATTGCTCATTGGGAAAAGCCAGGACATTGGCATAGAGCTTTAAATTTCTAGTCACCCTTTCCAATCTTATATGCCATGCAGCCAATAATGGCTGCTCTGATCCCTGTCATGTAATGTGTGATTAAAATCATGTCTGGGGACAGCTTGGGCTCCACATCATGCTGAAACTCAGCAAAAAAATCTCAACATCACCAAAGGGATGGCATCATGGTAAGAGGATTGCAAAATAATTTGGATGTGGGAGCCATTCTCCACATTTCTTTTCACTGGAATTTTCACCACTTTACTTTCCATCTTTCTTTTTTTTCTCCTCCCCCTTTTTCCATTGATCAGTGTGAATGAGGAGTGATTGAGTGGGGTTTGGAATGCATTATAATTTTTATTTTCATAAAGTATTTGTAATTTATTTCTTATTTTTTACCCATTTCAGAATTATTAATGAGGCACCACCTGTTGGAAAGCTCATGCAAGCTGTTTCCTAGCCTTAAATCCAAAGGCATCAAGATCAACAGCAAATGAACTGAGTTATTGGCAACCAAGCCAGATGTTGGGCCCACATAATGTGCTGTGTATGGCACACAGCTGCAGAAATAACTATGTATACAGTGGAACCTCTACTCATTAATGCCTCTATTATGATCAAATAAGCATAACCAAAACATATCTACATAGGTTAGATATTTTGATTTTTGGCCGAACCTTGATGCCAGAGAAAGACACTTGTGTAGTAGCATGCGCTCTAGTCTCTCAAATATTTGCTCCATGATTTTTTGTTTATTGCCTTAATAAGTCCTCCATTATGGCTCCCAAGAAAGTTAAGACTGAGAGCGTCAATAAAAAAAGTTAAAATAACCATTGAATTAAAGGAAGTGATGGCTAAACATGATTATGTTCACGTGTCTGATCTGGCTAAGCAGTACAATATGCCAAAAGCCGTCATAAGTATAATTTTGAAAAAGAGGCAATTAATGCTGCAAATGTGGGTAGTGAGTGACCCTTTTGTCAAAGCATAGGCCTGAAATATTAGAATTGAATAAATGAGAAGCCTCTTGCTGGTGATATTAAAGCTTCACTAACACTGAAAAGGTGAAGCATTTAGACAGCGAGTATAAGTTATGATATGGTGAATTTTTAGCAGGTTCAATGTTTCAAAAGCATTCATAGCATGGTCAGGCACTGACAATAATATCTCCAGTTCTATTATTTCAGGCTTAGGCTTTGACAAAATGGCCATTCTTTTAGCCATATTAGCAACCTCAATACCTCTTTCTTTTTCAAAATGATAGTTGGGGTTGATTTCTGCATATAGTACTGAGAGACTGCAAGTTCAAACAAACAAGCAGCAAACGCCTTTGTGAAACTTCCAAATTTATTGAAGAGGATTACACCCATCAAGTTTTTAATTGTAACAAGACTAAGCTATTATGGAAAAATATGCCAAAAAAGGACCCACATGACTGATTGATTGGTTAAAAGTTGCATTGGTGCACACTGCGCAGGGATCACACCCTCCTACATAACTGAGAATGAAATTTAAAATGAAACCCATTGCTAGTATACCACTATGAAAAAGTGTTTAAAAAAAGTAATGAAAGCCTGTAATGGGGGGGGGGGGTGAATAGTAAGATTTGGGTGACAAAACTGGCCTGGTAGATGAATTGGATGCCAAGAATGACTTTATAAAAGTAAAGTTCCTACCCCTCAACAACTCTTCTACTACCCATGGTCAAGCAAGTTATTTTGAATTTTAAGAAATTGTACATGAAGACCCAGTTTACAAGGTGTTTCAAGATCACCAATGACACAGTGAACCATGAGTGTGTACTGAAAAAATGAGGTTAATGTCCTCCCTCATTAACCTGATTGAAAAAGTCTTGAATGAAGTCAGTTCTCAGACCTTGAACTAAGCCTGGAGGAAACTAGCCAGATTATGTACACAAGAAACTTTCAGGGCTTTGAGACTGTGACAACAGTTAAATTACTCAATGATATTGTGTCCATGGGCAAGGGCATGGGTTTGCAGGTCGAAGGTGATGATGTGTAGGAGCTAGTGCTGGACCACAGAAGAGCTTGTGGAACTTCAGTGAGTAGTGGAAGGCATTGGTCGAGGAGTAGTGAGAGAAAAAGGAAGTTACGAGTGCTATGATTACAAATATCTTCACTATTGGAGTGAAGTGCAAGGTTTGATTGAAAAACCACCAAAAAGTTGTGGCAAACAGGATAGTAAACATTCTGAATGAGATTGCAATGTTCCACTTCAGAATGATTCTTCAACAAAGAAAAAACTGGCTAAATTCTTAGTGCAGGGAACCAGAAAAAGATAGAAAAAACATTAAGAAGAGGTGCCCAGTGTTCTTATGGTACTCCCTTTCCAAACAGGAACTTCCTCTGCACATCATCACCCAATCAATGCCAATGATTATTTTCCATAATGGTACAATACAATTATACAGCTTATTAAATTTTTTCTCTTTATAAACTCATAAAACATTAGAAGTACAATTATTTGGGGTGCTAGAATGGATTAATTAAATTTACATTAATTTTAATAGAAAAATGGGTCCAATTTACATGGTCTATGAATGAATTAAATTTGTAAGTCGAGATTCCACAGTATTTGGATTTTTCTTTGCATACTCACAATGTAGTCTCATGGGGTTTCTCTCATTATACCTTAATACAGTTGTAATCCAATGATACTTATATTACATAGCTACAAATAATTTTTATGCTCCCATAATTCTGAATTTTCATTATGGATACAAAGCTTTTTAAACATGGGGGGAAAAGATCATTAGGAGAGAAAGAGAGAGAGGGGGGTGGGGGCGGGAGTACTGGAAATCATTTACCTGTTATCTCCAATTTGGGCCAAAATGACTTTTTCCCAGATGCACTTTCCTCTTGAGGCATAATGGTGGGTGTCTGATGCCCGTGAGATGTTTTATTATTGTCATCTTTTTCTTTAGAATTCCTGGACATACTTCACCCTACAAAAGAAAATCAAAACGATACACACTAAGCAACCATTGCTTACTTGGAGAAATCCATATTATGTTATATTAACCAGCAAATTGACTATTATTAGTGATGGTCATGAAAAATGACTACAATTTAGCAAAAGCATTGTCATTAATGGTGGTATGGTTATTCAGAATAGTGAATTAAGCTTTTTACCAAGAATCAGAATCAAGAGAATTGTCCTATGATTTCAGATTCTTTTATTTTAACACTAAAAAGATATTACAGCAAACTAGGGAATTAAAATTATATATTTCCACCACATTTGATGTAATAATATTTAGCAAATGTGAGAGCGAAAGCATGAAGACAATTATAATAAATATCAAATATTTAACATTAAGGTAATAAATATATGTAACAGGTTTTGCAAAAGTTCCATTACATACTATTTTTTATCTTTTAAGAGGTTTAGATGTGCAATAGAAAAAGTTTCTTCAAACTTAAAGTTCTACTTTTCCAGTACGTGTCATTAAAATGTCTTTTCCATTGTTTCTAAGTGTGTTAAGATGGAAGTAAAAAAGAATAGAGATCTTTTCTCACTTGCCTACGGGCCACAACATGTCCAACATTACCAAGCAGCTCATTTTAAGCAGGAAGGTCATTCATAGAGTCAGAGAGAGGGGTCAAGAACAGGAAAGACGGCAAAGATCAACCTCTTTCAGACAGATCAAGTTGTGAACCATTTGGCTGTGAGGAAAGGACATTCAAAGTGCTGGGAAAATCAAAATGACTGCTCGTGAAGAATATCTCTGTGGCCACAGTGTCCAGAGCTGTCAAGTAGTAGGGCAGCAAGAGCTTGAGGTGCATGACAGGTCTCTGCTCACCACATTTATGCAAAGAACAATGTAGTAAGCTTCGAATGGTGAGAGCATGCTGCCTGTGTTGTTCCAGGCTCACCCCAGGTGATTACCAGGATCATCTTGGCCACAAAAGTCCTGCACTGACAAGTTGGACTATGTCCAGCAGGATGGTGCCCCACCCATACGGTCAAGGTTATGCAAGAGTGGTTGGGGTCGAACATGAACTAGTAGTTGAAGGAATTTCGACCAACCAAGTTGGCAAACCTCAATCCCCTCAACTACATGTGGGTACATGTCAAGGGCGAGGTGTGCAAGGTCCATCACAGAAACATTGACGATCTGAAGTCCTCCATCAACCATATGTGGGCCAGCGTGAGGAAGGATTTCATCCTCAAAATGTGCATGGCCTTCAGGCCTCATCTCGAGTATGTGTTTGCTGCCAGGGGTGGCCACATTGTTGTTTTTTTTATTATTTATTTAGGAACCCGTGTGTCAACTGACTACTAGGGCAAAGGTCACTGTAATCACAATACAGCATAATACTAGGCTAGATTAATAAACAAAAAAAGGCAAATAACAAAAGCAAAGGGGCAAGAAGAAAAAGGAAAAACAATTCCTGCATCAGGAGGAAGCCCCCCTCCTTCAGCACAGAAAAATGAGACCTACAACAAAGTGAAATAAAATCGAGGCAGTCAACCTCCTCCAAAAAGTAAGATAGGCTGCAAGTCTGTGTACAAGGGACAAGCGGCACCAGCACCGCTCAGCCTGATACTGAAACAGCTAATGTGCGCAAAGATCACCCAAAATAGGACACTCAACATGGGTGTGCCAAACAGTCATCGCAATAAGGTGCAAGCAAGTGCTCCATCAAATGTGGGTGCATCACGCAAGTGCAGACAATTCAATGATGAGAGAAAGCTACCCGAGGCGTATAAGCATTGGGGGGGTAGGTCTGTGGGAACAGATGCGGCGTAATGGCACGCAACTTTAAGTTCTCCTCACCTATCTCCTTTGCTAAGCTGTCCAAAGGGTTGCCCCGATTCCTGCCATGTAGTCGGTTTGAGGAAGAGCCAAGTGCTGGTCTAATTGCCCAGTTATTGCAGAATTTTGGCACCCTCATTCCCTGCATGTTCAGGAACCCAGTAAAAGATAACACAGCAACAGTGGCAAGATGGATACCACGGTCCTGAAATTCCAATGCCCGGAGAACAATCAATGCACTTTTTTGGTAGCTATAGATCACAATCCAGTCTCCAAAGGCACAACAGATTATCTCCTGTACAGTGTAGTACAACCAGCTCAACTGTGAAGACAAGTTCAGCACCAGGTGCCCTATTAACTTCAAACAGAGGAGATACAGCATTGAAACTAACCCCCCTTGGGACTTGGAACTATCTGTATACACTGGCATGAATCCAGCTTGACATTAAGTGTGCTCCAAAAAGGCTGAAGCAATGCTCCCAGTGCTGTGGTGACAAATAGTCAAAGGTGGTATCCTCCAGGGTTGTGTCCCGGGCAGAACCAGAGGCACCACAGGCCTGAGAGCGACAGCAAACTCTCAAAGTAGTTTCCTAGCCCTGAACTAAAAGGACTCAGTGTATGACTTTGTCTCTCTGCAGTATATACACCATCAAGATTGGTTGCAGATGCAGTAAGAGCTGTTGGAGAGTCTCCACTATAACGTATTGCTGTGTAGTATCATAGGCCTTCTCCAGATTGAAAAACAGTGTGGCTTAGGCTGTCTACTTTGGAAGGCCTCACAGAAAGCATTTTCCAGTCAAGCAGAGCATCAGTCATGGAGTGGAACTCGCAGTAGCCACACTGCACGGAAGAAAGGTGTCCCCCACTGGCCAGAACAAAGGCCTTACCAATTTTTCCTTCAACTCGGAGACAAGCCTCAGCAGCTGGCCAGGAGTCCTCTGCAATGCCATCCGCTTCAAAACCTTAAATGGGCAGGTTTGGGCCATCCTTTGAGGGGCAGGGGGCTTTAGGGAGCCCAGAAAATGAGCTCAGGGGTGTTGCCCCCTGTGAGTCTAACACCTCAGTGGAGGCACACAGACATTTCAACTTACAGGGAAACGGTCATGCTAGGGGAGAGGGGGAGCCCTGGTTTTAGCCAAGAGTGGTTATGATCCCTTTGTGCCACCAGCTCTACCAGGAGTACTTGAGGTGAGTAAAACCCACAGGAGTTCCAAATGGGCATGAAATCGATCTTGCTCAGACCTGAAGGGCGCAGTAGCAGAGGGTACCTTTTTAAAAATTGAGGCGCACCAGGACCAAATCCTTAGGAAATGAGAGAATCTGTAGCCTGAACGGCAGGATTTCCTTATCCAGGAAATACACACCACACTGCTTTGAAGAAGCAGGATGTGGCTCTCTGTAATTGATACACTTGGTCATAAATAATAAAGACCTGTAATCGATACACTTGGCCATAAACAATAAAGACCTGTAATTGATAGACTTGGTCATAAATAATAAAGACCTGTAATTGATACACTTGGCCATAAAAAATAAAGACCTGTAATTGATACACTTGGCCATAAACAATAAAGACATTGTGTATTATGTTGACTGCCATGTTGGTTTTTCACGAAATGGCCTGGGGGCCAGGAAAATTTTTGTTAACAGTCAGGAATTAAACTATGGTGCAAATAAACTTATTTCCACCTATTTTCAGTCTTATTTCAAACCTAACCTAATGAAATTTAGTATTTTATTTTATATATTTTCAGAATTCCTGTCAACAATTATGTTGACAGAACCTTTTTATACATATATATGCATGTATTTCTAAATTTCAGTGCTGTTCTAAACCAACATTGGTCTAACGTGTCCTAATGCAGTGTAGTGTATATTTAAAACATTGCACATAGTTAGGAAATAAAGATTTGATGTATACCTAATATTGGGACACTGGAAGGCCATGTCAACAATATATGTAACAGTTTTGAAACTAATTGTTCTATTTCATTTTCCAGACAAACATAACTATAAAAATAAATATAATAACATAAATATATAATTATAACTTTCCAAATTTTAATTTAATTTAGAATAGACCATGTCTAATAAGAGAAAGTTTCAAAATTCTTGCTCAATAGTTGAAGCTCTGGATAATATATCCGATGTAGAATCCATTGATGACTCAGATTGCGACTCGGATTATGATCCAAACTTTAGTGGGGTTTAGTAGCGATGAAGAATGTAACATACAAGGAAGAAATATTGAAGAAGTTGAAAGGGAATTGGAGCGATGGCTTTAGAAAGTGATGAGGAAAATGAAAGACAACCTGAATCGAATGTATCAACAACAAAATAGACAGAATTCAGAGGAAGGCAAAAAAAATTTCAATTTCAAATTATCCAAATACCTTGAAACCTGAGAATGTATTTGACCTTATCAACAATGATGTTTTGAAGCTATTGGTTGATGAAACAAATTGGTATGCCCAACAAACAACTCAGGCAATACGACAAGCATCATCCCTGACACCAGAAGCGAGACACGGGGAAATGGATGCCAACAACTTCAGAAGAGGTAAAAACAATTTTAGGTTTCATACTGTGGATGGGGCTATCAAAAAGGATGTATTTCTTCCGAATGGAGCACTTCTGACCTTTACAGCAACAAGATTTCTCACAAAATGAGCAGGAACCGGTTTGAATTATACTAAATTGCTTTCATTTTGCAGATAATGAAAACATTGAGAACGGAGACAGGCTAGGAAAAATACAACCTTTGGTAGATATTCTGGTGAGAAAATACAAATCTATTTATACTCCAGGGAAAGATATCGTGATGGATGAAACCCTCATTCCATGGAGGGGAAGACTTAAGTTCCAACAGTAATCCCCAATAAGGCACATAGGTATGGAATTAAATTATTCAAGATTTGTTCGGTGAAGGGTTTTACTTATAACCTACAAATCTATTCTGGAAAGGACCCAACTGGGACAAGAGAAGTAGGCGTGGCTCAGAAAGTATGCACACAACTGATGAATGGACTTTTCAATCAAGGTCGGACACTATATGTCGACAACTTTTACACTAGCTATGAACTAGCAGTCAGTTTTTTAAAGAGAAATACACACGTTGTAGGGACGGTGAGATCTTCAAAAATAATTCTCCCAAAAGACATCATGAATGCCAAACTAAAAAAAGAGGTGAAATGGTTTCAAGAGAGGACGAACATGGTATTGTTATGCTCAAGTGGAAACACGTCCGAGATGTTCGGCTGTTATCGACGAAGCATAAGCCTGCTTTAGTTGAGATAGAAAGAGCATCAGGGTCTCATTCTAAACAAGGTCCCTCCACATAAACCCAATCAACCTCAAGGCAAAGAAGCAAGTCAAAACCAGAAGCAGTTATTGCTTACAACCAAGGAAAGGCAGGAATTGACCTTTCAGATCAAATGGCTTCTTATGCTACGACTCTACGTAAAGGAGTCAAATGGTATAGGAAGCTTGGCATCAAATTGCTATTAGGACTGAGCATCGTAAATGCCCATGTTATTTATGAGGAGCTGACAGGAAACAAGATCAAAATAAGAAGGTTCAGGAAAATGAT
The DNA here is from genome assembly GCA_963969495.1 of Ceratothoa steindachneri. Classification (NCBI taxonomy): domain Eukaryota; kingdom Metazoa; phylum Arthropoda; class Malacostraca; order Isopoda; family Cymothoidae; genus Ceratothoa; species Ceratothoa steindachneri. The sequence goes on from OZ018327.1 coordinate 170,778,609, forward strand.
TTTGTCTCATCTTTTAGGAATACAATATTCAAAATACTCTACTGGTGCGGCTCAACAAAAGCATGTCCTCAAGCAGCTAAAAAATGAAAACAAGGATGTGTATTGCACATGCAAACTGTGCTACCAAAAAATAAGTGAATCAAGAGGCCGGGATGCTACTATTGTCCTGCTTGCAAAGGGCAACCTGATATGTGTGTAAGCTGCTTTGCAGATAGCCACGAGAAATAATTTTGATTATAAAGTTTTGTACTTTTATAAAAATGTATTATTTGTTTGTTTGTTTTATTCTATAAAATGAAAAAAATTGTAGATTAGAATCTTATGTATTTTGGTTTTTGTAACTTTCTTTTCTAATAATTACTGCAATGGATAAGCCAAAGTTTATATTTTCACTTTTCCATGTTTTTACTGTAATTTAGGATATAAGGCTTTGTTTGAAGAAAAAAAAAAAAAAAAAAAGGTTTAGGCAGTTGAATTAGAGTATAATTGATGTCTGTCATCAGCATGTACCTTTTGAAAAAAATGAGACACAGATCCCAGGACACCAACCAACTTTACCAGAAATGACTGCCGGACGCCAGAGATATTATTTAGCATAGGAATCACCATTGGATGTCAACATAGGTTGTTGACATAGCACCCTTTGAAAATCTGCCATCAACAATTATTGTTGACATGGCAGTCAATGTGTTAAACTCTGCTTTTTGACACGTAAAAAGTGCAGATAAGGGTACCAGTTAACAAAATTTGGAAGGTTGCTTAATAGTGACATAACATATTTGCTTACAATTTTTTTTTTTCAAATGCTAAAACAAGGATCGTGTGGAATGTTCAGACCCACTAAAAAGACATTCAAAAAAATATGTAAAAGACAAAAGTTTGAAAGATTAGAAAAATTCCAAGTGCTTTGTTAAAAAGAATAAAGGAAAATGGTAGAAATTTAAAACAAGAAACCCTCCTGTGCACTAGATGCCGAAAAATTATTGCGAATGATCCTCTAAAAATACTGGAAGATCAAGAAACTTTGCCCAGAAGTGAGTCCAACTCCTCTTCGAATACACCATTGGTTGGAACAGAGTATTTGTGATGTAGAAAAAGTAGAAGAATCCTTTGAAGATTGCAGCCCTGTGAAAACAAAGTTTAGCAAGCGCTCTTAAGAATTTAAATGTTACTCCTTTGAAAAAGTGTAAGTATCTATATATGATGTATAATAAATGTGTTCTTGTATATGTGGGTAGGTACATCATATTACCTAGTTTATATTTACTGATCATTAATGCTTAATAAAAATAAAAAAAGTATATCTTCACAATTTTCTAGTTTCTTTTTATATATATAGGTCCCCAACTAAAATAAAGTTTCAGATTATAAGACAAATTACTACCAGAAATCATCCATGAATTTCATTCAACCAGCAATTATGAGAGGAAACAAACTATTAACATTATCTCCATCACTATAAAAAAAAAAACCTGTGAGGATTTTGGCGCATCTCAGTATTTAGTCAAAAGAAGTAGAGATATTGTTCGCAGAATAGGTATTTTTCCAGAAGAACTTCCAAAAGTATCTAAGGATAGGGTAGTGAACTCTGCTACTAAACAATATGTAAAAAGTTTCTATGAATCTGAAGATGTTAGTAGGTTATGTGCAGGTAAAGCAGACTAAAGCGTTAAAAATTTAGCGGGTGAGAAAGTGCATGAGCAAAAGCATGTAATACTTCTAAATCTAAAAGGAGCTTTTGAAGTTTTTAAAACTTCTTGTCCTGTAGATCATAAAATTGAATTTTCTACCTTTGCAAGTCTTGGGCCTCAATATTATGTATCAGGCGGAGCATCAGGAACTCATTCAGTATGCGTCTGTACATACCATTAGAATCCTAAACTACAAATTTCAGCTTTAGGTTCCAAAGATGTAAATTATAAACTGCTTATGGAGAAAGCTGTTTGCAGTATCGAAAATAGAGAATGCATGATGCAGCTTTGTGATCAATGTCCCAAAGAGGAAGGAGTTTAAAAATTTTCTTCAAAGTTCCAATGAAATTGAATCTCTAACTTACAAGCAATGGATATCTACAGACAGATGCACACTGAATGAGGTAAATGAATCTTTTGATCAATACACAAATTCCTTGAGTGACAAAATAATAAAACTCATTTGCCATCATTATGTGGCAAAATATCAGTCATTACTTCAAATAATTGAAAAATAATCTCAAGAATGATGAGGTAGTCATTCTTTGAGATTTTTCTGAGAATTATAGTTTCATTGTACAAGATGAGGCACAGAGCTTTCACTGGAAGAATTCCCAAGCCACCGTGCATCCATTTGTAGTGTATTTTTTAAAAAATGATCAATTATGCCATAAAAGTTTTTGTTTTTGTCCCCTGTACTTACACACAATACTGTCATGATATAACATAACAATAATTTCACAGATGACAAAAGCCACAAGGGCCTATCAAAGGTCATTCGTATTCATCAAATCCCACCCACAAAATGCATCCATAGGATTTTGTCAGATCATGCATCTACAATATACAATTTAAACAATCCACTAGGATTATATCCGACCATGCATCTACAATATATAATTTAAAGCCTCCATAGGAATCTGTCAAAAACAAAATCAAAGTCCCCCAAAATATACAATAAAAAGAAACTGCATCCACAGGAATGAGTCAAGAAACATATCCCCATACCAAAAAGTAAGAAGTTAACTCTCCATCTCCATATAATCATCCAATCTGTAATTGAAAACATTCAAGTTTGGGCTGTCTACAGTCTCAGGTGGCAAACTATTCCAATAATCCACCACTCTGTTAGTGAAAAAATATTTTCTAACGTCAAGTCTGCACCTCTGTTTTTTAATCTTTAAGTGATGGTCTCTAGTTCTATTACTACCTTCTAACTCAAATAACTTGCTGAAATCCAATTTATCCATCGCAGAAAAGATTTTAAAAAGCTCAATCATATCTCCCCTCACAGAACATTCTTTCAAATGAGAACATATTTAAGATCCTAGAAAGTTTTAAAGTTACTATAAAATTAATAACAAGTCTGGCAGAGTTAAAATAGGACCTATCAAATATGAAGGGCTTGTGAGAGAAACTGATGAGGAAATATTGAAGTACTAAATGGTGCTTTTGCATCAGTGTTTACAAAGAAGAAACTAAATAGTCTTATGTATAGTACTCATGGGTCAGGGAAAGAGGTGTTTAATACCAATTAGTGTGGATTTGAGGAAGATAAAAGGACTAATAGGCGAGTTAGATGCTACCAAGGCCTCCGGCCCTGATAATATTCATTCTAGGATACTTAAAGAAGGGGTACAAAGTATCTCAATAGCTCTGGAGAAGTTGTATACTAGGTCACTGGAATATGGAGAAATACCCGATGATTGGAAGAGAGCAAATGTAGTCCCCATTTTCAAGAAGGGTAGTAAAGAGGATCCAAATAACTTTAGACCGGTTAGCCTAACTCCTGTAGTCAGTAAAATTTTTGAGAAAATAGTTAAAAAAGGCATTTGCCAACATCTAGAGAGGGAGGGGTTAATCAGCGATGCTCAGCATGGTTTGTTTTTTTTAATTCCACAGAGCCCATCAGGCAACTGCCCACTTGGGCACAAGTCGCCGAAAAACACGAGACTAGAACTAGGCTACTTTAAAATAAAAATATGAAAACTTAACTGATATAAAGTGGAAAAACTTAACAATCAGGAAGCAATCTCGGGCAGCAGGGGGAGGTCCCCCTCACACTGGTGCAGGAGAGTGCAACCTACAAACAAAACAATAACAAAATAAAGAACCTTAAATAAAGGAGAGAAGCCGGGCCTCCCCAAAAAAACTCAAGTCCACAAGTCAATGTGCACAAATCTGTCCCGAGTACAAGGGACAGGCGGTAGCGACCCCGCCTATCCTGGGACATTCAACAAGAATGTGCCGAACAGTCTGGGGTACAACGAAGTCGTTGCAATAGGGCGCAGACGAGCGCTCCATCAAATAGCGATTCATCCCACGAGTGTGTCCGATTCGGAGACGACAGAAAGCAACCTGAAGCCGCCGCGGCATTTGGGGATAGGTCCATGGGAACAGTCGCGGCGCAATGGAACACAACTTTAAGTTCCCTTCGACCGTCTCCAATCTTCTTTGCCAAGCAGGCCGAAGAGCTGCCCGTATTCCTGCCATGTAGTCAGTGTGAGGAAGAGCGAAATGCTGGTCCGGTCGCAGAGTCCTCGCAGACTCTTTGGCGCCCTCATCGGCGCGCTAATTCCTACATGTCCAGGAACCCAGCAGAAGATAATCTCGCCAAAACCGTGGGGTCACGGATTTTGCGAACCAGGGGATGCGGAGATTCCAATGCCCCGAGAGCACTCAGGGCGCCTTGTGAGTCGCTATAGATCACAATCCGGTCTCCGACGTGGTGTATTACCACCAGCTCGGCCGTGAAGATAGACGCAGCGCCTGGTAGAGCCCCGCTGACTTCAAACAGAGGGGATACGGCGTGGAAGCCGACCCCCTCTTCGGACTTGGAGCCATCCGTATACACTGGCACGGTACCAGCGCGACACGATGTGTGCTCCAAAAAGGTCGAACGCAATACTCCCGGCGCAGTACAAGCTTTGGGAGCAGAGGCGTGGCGACAAAAAGCCAAATGTGGTACCCTCCAGGGTGGCGTCCTGGGCAGAACCAGGGGCGCCACCGGCCCGAGAGCTATATCTACATCTCGAAGGAGTTTCCTGGCCCTAAACCCAAAGTGCTTAGGGTATGACTGTCGTCTCTCGGCGGCATAGGCACCATCGAGATCAGCTGCGGATGCAGTGAGAGCTGTTGGCGACTGAGGGAGGCGCCGGGCTCGCGCGTACAGGCGAGTGATGCACTGCACGCGGCGCAGAGCGAGTGGCATCTTCCCAGCATCGACCAACAGGCTCTCAATGAGGGAAGTGCGGAAGGCACCGGTCGCAAGGCGACGGCCGGTGTGGTGGATCGAATCCACCTTCTGCAATAAACGCTCGGCTGCGGATGCATAAAACTCGCATCTGTAGTCGAGCTTCGAGCGAACAAAGGATCGATTTAAAAGTAAGGCAGTAGCCCTATCAGCGCCCCAAGCGCTGAACGTCACGGAACGGAGAATGTCCATGGCGCGGGAACAAGAGACCCTAAGGCTGCGAATATGAGCCTCCCAGGTGAGGCGTCGGTCGAATACAAGACCAAGGAAACGGTGCGACTCAACCACATCCAGGCGCACCCCATTAAGAAACCAATCTGGGTCGGGGTGAAGCTGTGGATGGCGGCAGAAGTGCACCACCTTAGTCTTGGCCAAAGAAAACCGAAACCTGTGCGCTTCGGCATATTGAGAGACGCGGTTCAATGCCTGTTGGAGTCGACGCTCCAGAGTTGGCATATGGGTTGCGCCAAAAGAGATCGAAAGGTCGTCCACGTAGAGCGTAGCGAGAACATCTTCCGGCAGCACCGAGGTGATGCCGTTGATGCTCAGGGCAAAGAGTGCGACACTGAGGACACTTCCCTGCGGGACACCCTCTTCCTGCTCCTTTGGGCCGGAGAGGGCTCCCCCCACCCGTACGCGGAATCGACGATCTCGCAAAAATTCAGATATAAACATTGGGAGGCGTCCCCTCGCCCCCATCGTGTGGAGAGTGTCCATGATACCGTATCGCCATGCGGTATCATAGGCCTTCTCCAGATCAAAAAACACCGTGGCGTAGTGCTGTCTACGAAGGAAAGCCTCGCAGACGGCATTTTCCAGTCGGAGCAGAGCATCCGATGTGGAGTGGAACTTACGGAAGCCGCACTGTGCAGAAGACAGATGGCTTCCGCTGTGCAGTATAAAGGCTAATCTAACATTTACCAATTTCTCCAACTTGCACACGCAAGAGGTTAGGGAGATTGGGCGGAAACCGGTCGGAGTAGAGTGATCTCTCCTCGGTTTGCGAAAGGCGAGCACAGTAGCGATTCGCCAGGAGTCTGGGAGAAGACGTTCCACCCAGATCCTGTTGAACAAATCTAGCAGAAAGGCCATGCCTCGCTCACCCAGGTGTCGAAGCATGGCGTACGGGACATCGTCCGGACCATGGGCGGTGTCCGAGCACGATTTTTTTTTTTTTTTAATTTTATGGAGCCCATCTGGCAACTACCCACTTGGGCATAAGTCGCCGAAAAACACGACAGCCTAGAACTAGGCTACTTTAAAGTAAAAATATGAAAACTTAACAATGATATAAAGTGGAAAAACTTAACAATCGAAGCAATCTGCGGCAGCGGGGGGAGGTCCCCCCCACCCCGGTGCAGGAGAGTGCAACCTACAAACAAAACAATAACAAAAAAAGGAACCTTAAATAAAGGGGAGAAGGCCAGCCTCCCCCAAAAAAGTCAATAAGTCAACCAGTCATGGTGCACGCACTCGTCCCGAGTACAAGGGACAGGCGGTAGCGACCCCGCCCATCCCGGTCCCGAGACAGGTATCGTGCGCGAAGATCACCCAGACTGGGACATTCAACAAGAATATGCCGAACAGTCTGGGGGACGACGCAGTCGTTGCAATAGGGCGCATGCGAGCGCTCCATCAAGTAGCGATGCGTCACACGAGTGTGTCCGATTCGAAGACGACAGAAAGCAACCTGAAGCCGCCGCGGCATTGGGGGATAGGTCCATGGGAACAGTCGCGGCGCAATGGCACGCAACTTTAAGTTCCCTTCGACCGTCTCCCATCTTCTTTGCCAAGCAGTCCGAAGAGCTGCCCGTATTCCTGCCATGTAGTCGGTGTGAGGAAGAGCGAAACGCTGGTCCGGTCGCAGAGTCCTCGCGGACTCTTTGGCACCCTCATCGGCGCGCTCATTCCCCGCAATTTCTACATGTCCAGGAACCCAGCAGAAGATAATCTCGACATCTGCCCGGCTCCTCAAAACCGTGGCGTCACGGATATCGCGAACCAGGGGATGCGGAGATTCCAATGCCCCGAGAGCACTCAGGGCGCTTTGTGAGTCGATATAGATCACAATCCGGTCTCCGAACCGGGCACGTCGCGTAATCTCCCGTACCGAGTGGTGTATTGCCACCAGCTCGGCCGTGAAGACAGACGCAGCGCCTGGTAGAGCCCCGCTGACTTCAAACAGAGGGGATACGGCGTGGAAGCCGACCCCCTCTTCGGACTTGGAGCCATCCGTATACACTGGCACGGTTCCAGCGTGACACGATGTGTGCTCCAAAAAGGTCGAACGCAATACTCCCGGCGAAGTACAAGCTTTGGGAGCAGAGGCGTGGCGACAAATAGCCAAATGTGGTACCCTCCAGGGTGGCGTCCTGGGCAAAACCAGAGGCGCCACCGGCCCGAGAGCGATATCTACCTCTCGAAGGAGTTTTCTGGCCCTAAACCCAAAGGGCTTAGGGTATGACTGGCGTCTCTCGACGGCATAGGCACCATCGAGATCAGCTGCGGATGCAGTGAGAGCTGTTGGCGACTGAGGGAGGCGCCGGGCTCGCGCGTACAGTCGAGTGATACACTGCACGCGGCGCAGAGCGAGTGGCATCTCCCCAGCATCGACCAACAGGCTCTCAATGGGGAAAGTGCGGAAGGCACCGGTCGCAAGGCGAAGGCCGGTGTGGTGGATCGAATCCACCTTCCGCAATAAACGCTCGGCTGCGGATGCATAAAACTCGCATCCGTAGTCGAGCTTCGAACGGACAAAGGATCGATAAAAAAGTAAGGCAGTAGCCCTATCAGCGCCCCAAGCGCTGAACGTCACGGAACGGAGAATGTCCATGGCGCGGGTACAAGAGACCCTAAGGCTGCGAATATGAGCCTCCCAGGTGAGGCGTCGGTCGAATACAAGACCAAGGAAACGGTGCGACTCAACACATCCAGGCGCACCCCTTTAAGAAACAAATCTGGGTCGGGGTGAAGCCGTGGATGGCGGCAGAAGTGCACCACCTTGGTCTTGGCCAAAGAAAAGCGAAACCTGTGCGCTTCGGCATAGCGAGAGACGCGGTTCAATGCCTGTTGGAGTCGACGCTCCAGAGTTGGCATCTGGGCCGCGCCAAAAGAGATCGAAAGGTCGTCCACGTAGAGCGTAGCGAGAACATCTTCCGGCAGCACCGAGGTGATGCCGTTGATGCTCAGGGCAAAGAGTGTGACACTGAGGACACTTCCCTGCGGAACACCCTCTTCCTGCTCCTTTAGGCCGGAGAGGGCTCCCCCCACCCGTACGCGGAATCGAAGATCTCGCAAAAATTCAGATATAAAAATTGGGAGGCGTCCCCTTCGTGTGGAGAGTCTCCATGATACTGTATCGCCATGCGGTATCATAGGCCTTCTCCAGATCGAAAAACACCGTGGCGTAGTGCTGTCTACGAAGGAAAGCCTCGCAGACGGCATTTTCCAGTCGGAGCAGAGCATCCGACGTGGAGTGGAACTTGCGGAAGCCGCACTGTTCGGAAGACAGATGGCCTCCGCTGTCCAGGAAATAGGCTAATCTAACATTTACCAATTTCTCCATCAACTTGCACACGCAATAGGTTAGAGAGATTGGGCGGAAACCGGTCGGAGTAGAGTGATCTCTCCCCGGTTTGCGAAAGGCAAGCACAGTAGCGATTCGCCAGGAGTCTGGGAGAAGACCTTCCACCCAGATCCTGTTGAACAAATCTAACAGAAAGGCCATGCCTCGCTCACCTAGGTGTCGAAGCATGGCGTACGGGACATCGTCCGGACCATGGGCGGTGTCCGCGCACGAAGCGAGAGCGGAACGCAACTCGCTTACAGTAAACTTGTCGTTGAACGGTTCTCCGCCTCTGGAGGTAAAGTCCAGCCGGCGGCCTTCCGCGACATCACGACGTGCATTGAATGCTGGCGGAGCAGCATCACGGCTAGAGAATGCAGAAAAAGCGGTCGCGAAGGATTCCGCCACGGACGCGGGGTCCGAGATTGCGGTCCCATTCTCCTGGAGAACGGGAGGGGGGTCCTGCGAGAACTTGCCCCGAATCCTTTTGACTCGCTTCCACACCTCAGCTAAAGGGGTCTTGCCGTTAAGTGAAGACACGTATGCCCGCCAAGAAGAGCGGCGGGCGTGCTTCGAAATATACCGGAACCTAGCCCTAGCCCGACGAAATTCAGCGACAGTGAAATCGTTCGGGCGGCGCTTATAGCGCATGTAAGCTTAACGCTTCTGTTTGAGGGCCGTCTCACACTCGGCCGACCATCATGGGAGTGGTCAGCGTGCAAAATGGGCCAGACGTCCTAGGAATAGTAGTCGGGCCCACGGCGATGAGGTTGCCGGAGAAGAACTCAACGGCCTCATCTACCGACCTAAACTCCTCGACTGAATAGAGAATTCAGTCATTTCCTGAAATGCAGGCCACCGCGCCCGCGCCAAGCACCACCGAGGTGGTCTCTCAGGCGGAAGTTGCCCTGAAAATGATATTTGAATGGGAAAGTGATCACTACCATGGAGGTCATCGACCACCCCCCAATCAAAATCAGGCTGTGAATCCGAAGAGCACAAAGATAGGTCAAGGCAAGAAAATGAACCGGTTCTCGGACAGTGATGCGTAAACTCATCCACGTTTAGGACACCTATCTCAAGCTCTTCGATCAGATCGGCAAGGACTTGTCCCCTGGGATTTATGGAGTAATCTCCCCAGAGAGGATGCCTGCCATTCAGATCTCCAAGCAAGAGATAGGGCCTCGGCAACCGTGCCACGACGCGGCGGAAGTCCCCCGCGTCGAAGTCAGCTGACGGTGGAATGTACGCAGAAATCATAGTATACCTCCTATCCAGGTGCAGCTGCACAGCCACTGCCTGAAAGGAGGTATCTAAAGAGAAAGGAAGAACGGAGACATCATGCCGGGTGTAAACCGCGCATCCCGCAGCCCGGCCATCCCGCGGTGGTGGGGTCGCAAGACCCTTATACCCCGGAAGGGTGGGCAGGGGGCACACGCCTAGCATGGTCTGCAAAACGATAGCTAACGGGGAACGGGATGAGACGAGCCTCCGCAACTCCTCCCAGTTGGCCCGGAGTCCACGGCAATTCCATTGAAGGAATATGCCCTCCAGGCCTATTCCGAGGAGACGCGGGGGCCCTCCTCGAACTGAAGACCCTCACGTGAATGGCCGTACGCTTCCCGGGGGCAGAACCCCGGGCGCTGTTGGCCGGACAAAGCGCTGAAGGCGCTGTCGCCTTCGAGGACTTATTGGGGGAGGTTGGGCTCGCCATGCAAGTCTTTTCCTCCCTCCGCCTCGAAACCTTAGGCGAGCGTTGCGGCTTCGGAGGCGGGGGGGACCTTTTCGAGGAATCACCGTCTCCGAGCCACTCGCTCCACCTCGGGGCATGGGCGAAGGGGCCGAAGCTCCTTTGTTGCTGTCCTCCTTTCGGGGAACAGCTTTAGGAACCCCGGAAGATGGTCGCTAGGCCTCCTGTGAGTCTAACGACTCGGTGGAGGCGCGTGGCCGTTTCGCCTTTCGGGAAACGGTCACGCTGGGGGGAGAGGGGGGAGCCCTGGTTTTAGCCGGGGCAGGGTATGAACCCTTTTTGCCACCAGCTTTACCAGGGGAGCGCCTGGGTTGGGTAGAGCCCGCAGAAGGGCTCCGAATGGGCGCGGAAACAACAATGCTCGTTGGCCTGGATGGGCCACGAGCAGAGGGTGCCTTTCTAACTATTGAGGCATATGACGTCCCAGGCAGAGCGGGGCGTGCCAGGACCAAGTCCTTTGCCTCGCGGAATGAGAGTTGATCCTGGGGCTGAAGGGCCAGGATTTCTTTCTCAAGGAGATATGCACCACATGCTTCGAAGAGCGGGGTGCGGTTCTCCGCAATTGACACACTTGGCCACACACAATTTAGACTTATCATGTGCACCCTTGGAGCAATTTACACAGACTTCGGGTGATCAAGACTTTCATGTCTACAAGAACGATTCGTATGGCCGAAGTGGTGACAGTGATAGCACCGCCGCAGCAGTGGCACAAATGCCTTTACGCGGTAGCGGTACCAACCGGGACGCACCGACTCAGTCGAATGTGACAAGGAGTGTAGGGGTGAGTCTCGAGGCCTCTCCCTGTTGTCTCATCACACGTTCGACCTTGACTGCCCCATGGTCGGCCAGCTCTAGGGTGATGTCCTCAATGGAGTAGTCAACGAGTTCCCTCGCATAAACTACTCCTTTCACAAAGTTCATGGTAGAGTGCGGCGTCACACTCCCCGGGGTGCCATGAAGTGTCCGAAGAGCACTTATCTTGGCCGCCTCGGTGGGATTCGCCGCATTCGCCAGAAGGCTCCCATCCGAGAAACGGGTCAACTTCGGCTCTCTACCAATTGCACTAGCTAATCCTCTCCTCTGATGGATCATGTTGCCCTTGGACAACATGGTACCATCAGTCGAGCGAATAGCAAGGAAGCGTTTGAAGCCAGCGAGCTCAAAAATGCCAGGTAACCTCTGAATCAGGGGCCCTGATGTCATCGAAGCTCCGCCCTGTGCACTTTTCGTCTTTGTCATAGTCAGGAGCTCCGTACCCGGGGGGGCAGAGGGGCCGGATGTGTCGGTCTTGCCAAAGTGGCAGCAGACCCATCCGTCCCCACAGCCCCCACGGATGGAGAGGAGCCCCGAGTCTTCTTAGTCTTTTTGCAGTAGCCCGCACTGCAAGAGGTGCTTACAGGCCCGGCAGAGCCAGGCGCCGCCATTCGGGACCACCCCTCCCGCCTGGTGGCCTGGCAGTCCATCGGCATGGCAGCTCCACCTTAGACACGGCGTAAAATTGATAGAATGTTCCGAGGCGTTAGGGCCTCCCTTGACTGGCGTTGGGAAATGCGCGTCTCCCGCGCCCGTCGTCGTATGGGCCTAGATCAGCGCTCCCTCTCGGCCACATCGGAGGAGTTCCGTTCAATTAGCCCCCCCGCTTCATCGCTTCGTTTTCCCTCGCCTTCCCTCTCCATTGACTCGGAGGCCTCGATCTTCGAGATCTCTAGTTCCTCCTCAGGTTACTCGTCGCCTGCTCCCTTGGATAGGAATTACGTCTTCGGCGCTTACGTCCCGCCCTTACCCCCCGCCGCCCAGCGGATTTGGGGTATTCAGCACTTCCCCCCTTCGAATGTGCCTGGCCACGATTATGACCCTTGGATGCGCCGCCATTGGTTCGGCCCTGTTCCTCCACCCGTACCCTGCCCTGCGCCTCCTGATTCATGTTCGTCGGTGGATATACTGGAAGTTCTCATGTCATCGGAGGATTTACAGGAAGACATAGGTGATTACAGTGCTTCTCTTCCCGTTGGTGTTTCCCGTTTTCCCCGTGCACGTGTTGTCTCCCCTGTGATAGGACAGAATCGTTTCCCCCGCGTCAGGATTCCCTCCCCGGTTTTCGATGCGGCTGCCTCGGAGTTGGGTGCCGTTCGCATCGAGGAACCCTCGCCGTTGAGGGACTTCTTCACCTCCGCGGCCGAGGAGCTGGGCGCCCTGAGGATACGCTCGCCCTCCCCTCCCATCAGGACCATTAGCTGCATCCCCCTCCTGGGCCTTGCTGTTCCCTCAGTTATCAACCTCCCCTCCCCTTCACCCTCGGTCCGCTCCACCGTTACTAGTGAGGATGTAAGACCCCCCCCCAGTCCCGACTTCCTCTTGGACCCTGCCAGCGGTCCCCCCGATATTCTCAGGGGAAATGACAACGACGACAATAATGATAACAATGATCAGAACGATAACAATGACAACAATAATCCTCAGGAGGGCACTGCCGACCAAGAATGGATCAGCCCATGTAACGACCCCCTACAACAAGAAACCCCTAGAGTAAACTGCGACGTCCCCCTGGACGTGGAACCTCCGGGCTCCTTCGACTCGGCTACTGCATCCTCCCACCTCCTCAAAGCCAATGAGGACAAGGGGATTAAAGTTTTCCTGAACAGATGATATAAGTGCTGGAAGTCCTCCTCCTTGTCCTACATGCCGTGGATCAATCACCTTCTTGAGGCGGGTATTCTAGAGCGCGGCCACATCAGATGTGCGCATAGAATTTTTGGCGTTGCCAAACCAAACGGATGCGCCCGCTTGATTTACGACATGTCACCAGCCTCCTGGGCCTATGAGCCGCCCTCTTTCTCCCTCCCTTCGATCAAAAACATCTTCGACAATACGCAAAAGATATGGGCCGTCAAACTCGATCTGAAAGATGGCTTTTACCACCTGCGCCTTCATCCTGCAGCCAGGCCCTGGTTCGGACTCCGTATCAATCAAGAGTCATTCAGGTTTACCCGGCTACCGAGGGGTTTTAGCGGGTCCCCCTTCCTCATGCAGATGATGACCTCGACGGTTATGAATCAATGGGCTCACGCTGCTGGGGTTAGGGTATTCACCTACATGGACGACGTCCTGGCTGTGGGCACCAAGAAGGCCCTCCGAAAGTTCCTCAGACTTGCGGAGGAAAGCTCGGCCAACATAAACTGGCGCAAGTCCGTTTCCATTCCTAGTAAGAGGCTTAATTACCTAGGCTGGAACATCGACCTAGGAGCCAGAAAAGTCCAGCTCACGGATACTCTCAAGGAGAAAACTCAGCGTGCCCTTAATGTCCTTGCAACCACGCCCGTTAGTGAAAAGTGTTGGCAGAGATTGGCAGGTCTCCTTAACTTCGTGCTGCCTCCGCTACATCTGCCTCATTGTTGGGTACAGTTGTGCCATTTCCCTCCTTTCCGTGAAAACCCCGCTGCTCTGAAAACCTTGGCCCCCTTCATACATCACAAATGGACGTCCCTTACCCCCCCTAAGGCCAAGGGTCCCGGGATTTTCGTCGATGCCTCTACAACTGGCTTCGCCTGGTGGTGCTGTGGGGAGGCGGTGGCCTGGGATGTTCGATCTTGGAATGCTTCCATCTTCGAATTGGAATCCCTCGCCCTCACCATGGCCCTCATTGCCACCCCCCGGGCATTGCTCTTCGGCGACAACCAAGGGGCCCTCTGGAACTTGAAAAGGGGCAAGCTCCCCCCCCCCGTTTCCTGACGGCTTTTTCAACTCGAGCGCTCGTGGCTTTCACGGCCTCCTTCAGAAAGTCGTCCAGAAACCTCGCATACGTTAGGTCTGCTCATAACCCGGCCGACCAACCGTCCAGAAGCTTCGCAAATTTTTAGGCACGCTGGCGGCGCCCCCGCTCGCGACTATATAAGCGGACGCGCCCCAGCATCTGGACGGTCGTTTTTCGGATCTCGGACGAGTAAGACGTTCTCCCGCCCTCCCTTCCCTTTTGTTTTAAATTTATATAGTTTTTCCCGTTTTTTCATTTGTCACCTTCTTTGTCCTTTTGTTTTTCTTAAGGTTCTTCTCTGGGAACCACCTGTGTTTTGTTAGGACCTTTTAATAAAGGTCACTCCCTTTGTATTTCCAAAAATTTTGTTAAGACCTTTTAACAAATGGTCAATTCCCTTATAAATTTAAAATATAATAATAAAGAGAGGTCCCCTGACCTTTAGTCAGTGGACTAATGGGTGGGGATGAAGCAGGTTGTTAAAAAACCTCCATCCCGAACCGGAGCTCAGGGGTTAGGGAACAATGTCCCCTCCCCCCCTCAGCCCTGATCTGGGGTGGTTGGCTTGAGAAGGTCAGCATCTACCCTGTGAAATTAGAGGCTGACCAGAGAAAGTTGTGGGAGAGGTTGTATGAAAAGCGATGAGGTAGGGGAGAAATCGGGCTATCTGAAGGAAGGAAGAGAGGCTAAGCTGGGGCCGGACGGAGCGCTGGATCCCGTCAGCACGGCGGCCAGGATGGCAAATCGCCGCGCCCCTTACGGGGTTGAGTTCTACAATAAACTACTGAAAGATTTAATGTTTATTTCATTGATAGACTACCTGATAGTAGCTAAGTTAAGCATTTTTTTTTCCTCTGGAGATGTCATTTTTTTTTTTTTTTTACATTGAAATATACTTAAGGCATCACCATAGAATAGAGATGCAGTTCAAAATAGAGTTTTAGCTGTCACCATTGTTTGGTAATGTGGTGTAATTAGAAGTGGCCATATCACATGTAGGTGACATGGCAGTCAACATATTAATGTATCATTTACAGCATATCTTGATACATCCAGTATCTGGCAATAGACCTTATTTTCAATAATTTGCAACATTAATTTCAGTTTCTCTTATTGGGAAATGGATGAAATTATTATGGGAACACAAGCGGAGCATGGATCTTCAGTTTTACTCATAGATGATTTTCTGGAAGAGGCTTATGCCTGTGACTCCAGCTGTATAGCCTGGTTGTCAACTAGATGTTGGTTGTGTAGTTGTGTGTGCTTTATAGTCATACTTCTGTGCCTGGCCTTCCCACACTATCTAATCGCGACTCAAATTTTACTACCATATCAGCACTTACTAACCCCTCTGGCAAGTCATTCCAGTTGTTGACGACCCTGTTCGAGAATGCACACTTCCTGGTATTGAGTCTTGGTCGGACCTTAAAAATTTTCTTGATATTCCCTCTGATTATGTCTTCATGCCTCATCTGGAAAATCCCTCCTGTACAGTTTCATATTTCTGGGCGTTGATTTTGTATGTCTCAATCTGGTCACCCCTGGATCTCCGGTAGGCCAGTGTAGGTAGTTGTAGCATGTCACTGAACATTCCTGATCATTTCCACATCTTTGACCAGGTGGGGGCGGGGGGCACCAGATCTGGTTCGCATATTCAAGGTGAGGCCTCACAAGAGCAGTGAAATGTGTCTTAAATATGGTTGGATCCAGGTGTATAAAAGTTCTTTGAATTATTCCAATAATTTTGTTAGCTTGTTCACCTTTTCAGCCAAATGGTCAGAGAATGTCAGCTTGTCATCTATTACCATACAAATAACTTAGTATTGGTAATCCTATTATACATAGTGTAGTTGTGCTCCTCAACTCGAGACCTGCCTATCCTCATATGTTTGCTCTTGTTAGGCTGGAAGTTGAGCATCCATATTTCAGACCACTTTCATAGTTCATCTAGGTCCTCCTGAAGCCTGTTGCAGTCTTCGTTGTCAGCAATCTTCCTGAATAGTTTGGTGTCATCCACATACAGATATACATCACTACCATATTTGATTACATCTGGAAGATCATTAATAAACAGGACAAACAACAGGGGACCAAGCACAGAGCCTTGAGGTACTCCACTTGTGACCTCCTGCCAGCTAGAGGCTTCCCCGCTCACCATCACAAGTTGTCTTCCAGTCAAAAAACCCTTGATCCACTGAAGCATGCATCCATCAGTTCCATAACTAAGAACTTTTGACAGCAGTCTCTTGTGAGGGACTTTGTCAAAAGCTTTCAAAGTCACAGTAGATGACATCGGTGGCTTGACCCAAGTCCATGGTTTCCATCCACTTGTTCAATACATGAATTAGTTGGAGCACTGTTGATCGGCCAGAGATGAAACCAAACTGCCTGTTACTAAATAAATTATGCCTCTTCATGTGTGCCATGATTGCCCCTCTCAAGACTGACTCCATAATTTTACTGAAGATGCTCATAAGGCTCACAGGTATGAGTTACCAGAGTGACTTTTGTTCCCTTTCTTGAATATTCGTGTGACATGTGATATACGCCAATCTTCTGGTACTACTCCTTCCTCCAATGAGCTATTGAATATAATTCTCAGTGGTACAAGCAGTTATTCAGCCATCTCCTTGATTACTCTTGGATGGATTCCATCTGGACCAGATTTATTCCTTTTCAGGTTTTAGAGGACCTTTCTAATCATGTTGTGGGTTATTTTCAGACTCTCCAGGTTTGGTACCTCCCTTGGTAGTGGCCACGGTAGCTACCCCTCAGGTTCAGTCACAAAGACTGTGGAGAATTTGTCTGAGAGAACCTTTGCTTTCTCCTTATCACATGCCACTTTCACCCATCTATCATCTATGTGAAGGTCTGCAATTCTCGATTTTGTTCTAGTCTTTGAAGACGCATAATTCCAGAAGATCTTTGGGGGTTTTTTCACATGCTTGGTTATCTCATTTCCTTTGAGCTTGGTGATGTTTCTCGTCTCCCATCTTACTTGGTTGTTTAGCCTTTTTTACTTGGTGTCTACTTCTGCACACTCCCTATCATGACTTCCTCCTGCACTTTCTCTTAGCTTTTCCAGTCTTTCCCACAGCGCTTTTTCTTGATTTTTGTCCAGAGTCTGACTAAATTTTCTTTTTGGTACACATTCGTCTATGACCTGTTTAAACTTGACAAATTTACTCCCTTTCTGTTCTGTGGTTAGGTTTGCTAACAAACTAATCCCAGTCAATGTTCCCCCTGGACCCTCTTGCACTATTCACTCCTTGTTCATTGGTTCCACTTGCCTTCCTTCGACCACCGGTGTTGGTGTTTGTTGTTACACCCCTTGCCTTGCTTCTTGATCTTCTAGTGGTCCTTGATGTTGACTCATCTCTGGTAATGCCCCTCCTGTTGCCACTTTTAGCCTCCTGCTCCATGAGGGGGGGGGGTTGTAATTCTGTACTGCTTTCCTCAGATTATGCATGGTACCTGCTTAGCGATCGGATGTATTGTCAGTGAGCTCTCTATTCAGTGATGTTTCTTCATTTTTTATTTTTTTGGTGTAATATATTTAAGTTCAGGAAAATAAGTTAATTGAGTATTAGACATAATATTAAACAATACTAAAGGAATTTTTAATAATATTTTGAAGTTTCTCAGTATGGCTGTTGCTTTGGATAATGTGAGTATGTATGCCTTTTGATGTAAGCAGTGTGTATGTAGTTTGTGGTGTTGAAAGAAGAGCAAATGTAACTGAATGCCTGGTTTGTTATGTGACTAGTGCAAATGTAGCTTTGGTAGAGGAGGTGAGTCGGTTGCGTGATGAGTGCAGGAGATTAAGTGAGTTGGTGAATGAAGTGAGAAGGGATGCGAGTGTATGCACAAGTAATGTGGCTGGGACCAGGAGGGTGGAAGATAGGCCTAGACTAGGGACTGGAGAGAAAGAATTGACTGATGTGAGTGAAGATGAATAGTGGGTGAATATGGATAGAATAGATAGGTTAGGACAGCTTAGCTGTGTGAGTAAGAGGGAAATGGAACCTGTTAGGTTGACTAACAGATTCAATGCCCTGAGAAAGGAAGAGGTTGAAAGTGATTTGTCTGATGTGGTTGTGGCAGAAAGTGAAATAAGTAGTAGTTTGAATGAGAACAGGAGGGAGGGTAATGCTAGGCCTAGGGAGACTAGGAGGATGATTCAGGTGCTTGTGATGGGCAACTCTCAGATTAGATATTTAAATAGGAAGTTGAGCGCAAGCAAATGGAAGTTAGTGAGAGTTTGTTTGACAGGTGCTGGTGTAAATGATGTATCTGAGAGGTATGATAGTCTGGTGTCTGGGTGTGAGAGGGATGCAGTTGTGATTACGCATGTGGGAGTAAATGATGTAAAGAAAGTGGGTTCATGTGAGTTATGAGAGTGGTACAAAAGGTTAGTTGAAAGGATGAGTGAAAGTAGAGTGAAAGGCATTGTTTCAGGTGTGCTTCCAAGATTGGATGTGGGAATGGAATGGTTGTCTCATGCAAGTGGATTGAATGAGTATGTGAAAGGCCTGTGTGAGGATTGGGATTAGTGTTTGCAGATGTCTGGAATGGGTTTTATGAGAATAAGGCATTGTATGCATTGGATGGACTCCATCTAAGCTGGGCTGGGGTTGACGTGTTGTGGCAGGAGTTAGTGTCATTGGGTCTTTGCAGGCGGGAAACTAGTTACTGATAGTGGTCAGGAAAATATGAGTACATTCTAGGAAAAGCAGAGATGCAGAGGAGATAGAGTGGAAGGATACATTCTAAAAGAGGTGCTTCAGGGATAGGAGGGCTGAGTTGTCTTTATACCAATGCTCGTAGTCTTATTGATGAAGATATAGATATAATGTGCAATAGAATCATGGGTTAATTAAAATAAATTTAATGACGTGACTGAATTTGAACTACAGGGTTATGATCTGTATATTAGTCAAAGGAAAGATAGGATGGGTGGTGGGTTGATTATTTATATCAGAAATAGCATTTCTTCAAATCAATAATTCTATAAAGCAAGCAGATGTTGAGGCACTGTGGATAGATATTAGGGTCAGTAAAAATAGGACAATACACTTGTGAGCTTTTTAAAGACCACCAGGACAGACAGACTGTATTGATGAAGTATATACAGTTATTCTTAGGGACTTTAATTTAAATTCTGTGGACTGGGAAAATATGATAGGAAGGGATATAGCAAGCTGTAAGTTTATAGAATGCTTTAAGGATAATTTTTTTACTCAATTTGTTAATAAGCCAACAAGGGGTACCAATATCTTAGATCTGGTTCTTTCAAATGATGATCACTTGGTTCAAAGATTGAGTGTAGGGGAATCATTGGGAAACAGTGATTATCAGATAGTTCGGTTTAATTTACAAATAGTTAAGGGTAGAACAACGACAAACTCCACAGAAATTCCAAATTTTTATAGTGGACATTACGATAAATTACGAAACTTACTAAATCAGATTAAGTGCAATACAGAGTGCCAGGGGAAGAATACTTATGAGATGTGGGACACTTTTAAGAATATATTAAACATAGTTGAGGAGCAGTGTATTCCAATGAAGGCTATTAGGAAGAAATGTAAGAAGCCATTGTGGTGTAATGAGGAGATAGCTAGGAAAATTTCCTAGAAGAAAAGGGCATACCATAGATTAAAGAGAAAGTACTTTTGACAAATTAAATCATTATACAAACACCAGAAATGAGCTAAATAAGGTTATTAAGAAGAGCAAAAGGCGGCAGAAATTACTTTAGCTCAAAATAATAATAAAGATCCAAGAAAATTCTTTACCTATTATAAAATTAATAACAAATCTAACGGTGATAAAATAGGGCCTATTAGATATGAGGGGTTTTGAAAGAATCAGATGAGGAAATAGTTGAGGTTCTTAATGATTATTTTTCTTCAGTATTTACACAAGAAAATTAAGATAGATCAATTGATGATAATTCTAGGTCAAGGGAAGTAGTGTTGAATAGCGTTAATGTGAACAGGGAAATAATTAAAGGGCTTATATTGGAGTTAAATACTAGTAAGTCATCTGGCCCAGCCAAAACTCATTCTAGGTTACTCAAAGAAGGTTTAGATAGTATTGCAGTAGCTCTTGAAAAGATATATACTAGATCACTAGAGTTTGGAGAAATACATAATGATTATAAATTAGCGAATGTAGTGCCAATTTTTTAAAAGGTAAGTAAAGAGAACTCAACTTCTATAGTTTGTAAAACTGTGAGAAGATAGTTTAGACGGGGATTTCTGAACATCTAGATTGTGGTAGGTTAATAAATGATGCTCACCATGGGTTTAGAAGAGGTAGATCATGTTTAACTAATTTACTGGATTTTATGGATTATGTTACTCTAAACAATTAGATAAGGGAGAGAAAGTTGATGTGATCTACTTAGATTTTAGCAAAGCTTTTGATAAGGTTCCACAGAGGAGACAAGTTCACAAATTAAAAATGCAAGAGATATGTGGTAAAGTTTTGAATTGGATAACTGAATGGCTGAAAGATATGAAACAGAGTTGTGATGAATGGGGTGAGTTCACAGTGGAGGGACGTTATTAGTGACGTACATCAGGGATCCATTCTAGGCCCTTTATTATTCATAGTTTATATAAATGATCTTGGGGAAGGCTGTAAATAGCAAAGTGTCAATTTTTGCTGATGAAAATAAATTGGCAGCTGTAGTCAAAGAAGTTGAGGGTAGCTTTAAAGTGCAGAGTACCTTAAATAAGTTGTTAGCTTGGGCTCACAAGTGGCAAATGACTTTAACCTTAAAAAATGAAAAGTTCAACATGGAAAGGGATAATAGGGAATTGGATGGGCATTGGCTGAATTCAGTTAAGGATGAGAAGGACTTAGGCGTAGTAGTAGATAGGTCACTGAAGTTTTCAAAGCAGTGTATTGAGGCAAAAAAATAGAGCAAATATGGCGCTAGGATACATTAAGAGGAATGTTAGCTACAAGAGTAAAGAGGTTATCCTTAAACTCTATAACTCTTATGTTAGGCCAGATTTAGAGTACTGTATACAAGCATAGTCACCACATTTTAGACATGACTAACTTGCTAGAGTCGGAAAAAGGAGGGCAACAAAAATAATTCCTTCCCTGAAGCACCTTGAATATGCAGATAGACTGAGAGGACTAAATATGTTATCATTTGAGAGATGTGTGAGGGGAGATATGATTGAGCTTTTTAAAATCTGTTTTGGGATGGATAACTTGGATTTTAGCAAGATATTTGAGTTGGAAGCTAGTAAGAGGACTAGGGGTCACCACTTAAAAATGAAAAAAAACAGAGGTGCAGGTTGGATGTTAGAAAATATTTTTTCACCAATAGAGTGGTAGACTACTGGAATAGTTTGCCATCTGAGATGGTAGACAATCCAAACTTGAATGTATTCAAATGCAGATTAGATGATTATATGGGAAGAGAGGGTTAACTTTGGGGGGTATTTTGCACTCATTCCTGTGGATATAGATTTTTATTATTGTATATTACAATTGATTTAGATTTTGACTAGTCTTGATGATGATGCTTTTTGTTTTTGACACATTCCTGTGTATGGTTCAAATTGTATATTGTAGATGCATGATCTGACACAATCCTATGGATGCATTTTGTGGGTGGGTTTTGACGGATGCGGATGACCTTTGATAGGCCCTTGTGGCTTTTGTCATCTGTGAAATTATGTTATATATGTTATGTTCTCGTTCCTTTTTGGTGAGGTCATTGGTAATCCTCACTGCTCTGTAGATATCATTTCCTCTGAGGTTCCTTATAGTTTTTAATACATCTGGTTTCGTTTTTGAGTCCGTGAATTTTAAGAGATGCCTGGGTTTGTCTGATCTGTTCCCGCCCAGTTTGTAATCCTTAACTATTTTGTTGATACCATCAGACACTCCACAAACCTGCATCAGATCTCCAGCAAACATCCGGTTGTGATCCAAAATCTCTCTTACTACTGATGAATTTGACTGGGCCACTCCATACATGAGTAGGTTATTTTCCCTGCTTTTTCTCATATATTTCAGAAATTACTGGTATACCTGCTTCATTTCTACCCACCTTAGGCCACTGCACAATTTGAGTTTCAAGTTTATCCTCTAAGTTTAGCACTTTAGACTCCAGTGTTCCTAGTCGTGACCAGCTCCTGTGTTTCTCTAGAGTTCCTCTCAACAACCTTAGTTACCTTAACAGATTGTGCCTCAATGATTCCTAACCTCTGGTCCAATGCCACATCTTTGGTTTGGTTTACACTCACACAGCCTTTAATTTCCTCTACTATTACTTATGTCCTTCTGTTCTTCATCAAGCCTTTTAATTTTATTATTTAGATTAACACATCCACACTTGCAAAAACTGCAGCTCCAGCTCAGTTGTTTAGCTGCTTCTTCCTTCACCATGAAGCTGTATACTGACATAGGAATGTCCCCACATGCAATGTGAAACCATATTTCACATACTTCACATTCTAGTGCTTTGTCAGAGTCGGTAACATCCTTCTTACATTTGCTGCAGCTAGCTTCTGACCACTGTCCTGGTAGTTGTTTACGTTTCCTTGGTTTCAATGGTCTGCCATGTTCATATCGTTCTGTAGCCTGCTTTGCTTCCTCATGATGCCCTTATTTTGTCCCCACAATATGCCTTGAACAAATTTATTTCACTAACTCACATAGCAGATGACACCTATTTACTTGATATTGTTATTGTTGTTGTTATTTAACAGGTCCCACTCCGCTGAAATGGCGCTCTGCAGGACCATTGACAAAGTTTTCTTTTTCAAAGAGCATATGATTCACAAATGGTCTTATCACTTAAATCATAACACTGAGAACAAATGTGCTTTCAATTTTCTTTTAAAGTTCTTGATGTCTTCAATTTGTCTGATGTTCAGGGGAGGATGGTTGTAAAATCTTGGAGTAGCACATTTGAAGGTGCGAAAGCCAGCACCTGTTAAAAATCTTGGCTCAAAAAGGGTAACTCCGGTAGCAGCTCTACGGGTGTTGGTGTCTTTCGTTGGTTGAATAACATGTATTAAGCTTCTCAGATATAATGGTGAACCAGTGTGCAATACTTTATGTGTTAAGACACAAATTTTGAAAATAATTCTAGCCTTGATAGGCAGCCAGTGTAAGTCAATTAATACAGGGGTAATCCTGTCTCTTTGTGGTATACCCTTAATAAACCTTGCACTTCTATTCAGAATTAGTTGTAATTTTTTCCGTTGTGACCTAGGTAAATGACAAATTGAATTACAATAATCAACTCTACTAATTACACAATTGATTACAAGTTTTAAAACAGAACACTCATTTAAATATTTTTTAACAAATGCAATGTTCTTCAAGTGGTAGCCAGCAATTTTTACAACATTATTGATTTGAGCATTGAGAGACATGACAGTCAAGTATGACACCTAAATAAGAACACAAGAAAAGAAGGAGACTGCAAAAGACCATTTATGGCCTACACTTGGCAGCTCCTGTTCCAGTCAACACACAAAAGATTTCTTACCAGAGAAAAGTGATCAACATTGTCACCCTTTACAGGAGTTCGTCAGATCTAATCTACAATATACATAAAATGCATCCAGAGGATTATGTCCATTCATGCAACCGCAAAATATAATCTCCCCACTCTTTAGAAAAATATATACAGATGTACATAAAAAAAAAGTCAGTCCCATCTAGCAGCTTCATCCATATATTTATCTAATCTATTCTTAAAACTACCCAGAGAGGAGGCTTCTATCACATGTCTAGTGAGCCTATTCCATTCATCTACCACACGATTTGTAAACCAATTCCTCCCAATCTCCTTCCTAAACCTATACTTATCAAGCTTAAACCCATTGCTACGTGTCCTGTCATGTTCACTAAGTATAAGAACCTTACCCAGATCCCCTTTATTATATCCTTTTACCCATTTGAAGACTTCAATCAATTCCCCTCTGACTCTTCTCCTTTCCAATGTATGTAGATTTAGTTTTCTGAGCCTTTCACCATAAGGTAAGTTCCTTAGCCCACCAATCATCTTTGTCATCCTTCTCTGCACAGACTCAAGCAAATCAATATCCTTCCTATAATATGATGACCAAAATTGTACTGCATAGTCTAGATGAGGCCTAACTAGCGCCAGATACAGTTTTAGAATGACTTCAGCACTCTTATTGCTTACCCTCCTCCTAATGAATCCCAATATCCTATTAGCTAAATTCTTAGCATTTAGGCATTGCTTTCTAGGACGAAGGTCTGAACTTACCAAAATACCCAAGTCCCTCTCACAATCGGTCCTCCCTAAAATTCTGCCATTTAATTTAAAACTATTCAATGGATTATTTCTACCTATACTAAGTACACTACATTTGTCTATGTTAAACTTCATTTGCCATTTCTCGGCCCAATTGGACAGAATGGTCAATTCCTCCTGCATTACAACAGCATCAGCCCTAATGGCCCTACCTAGCTTAGTATCATCAGCAAATTTACTCAGGTCACTACTTATACCTATGTCAAGATCATTAATATAAATTAAGAATAGCAAGGGACCCAAAACAGATCCTTGCAGAACTCCACTGCTAACACACCCCCACTCAGATTTAACTCCATCTATACTAACTCTTTGCTGTCGGTCACCAAGCCATGACTGAATCCCCCTAAATATACTGCCATCGATCCTGTGTGATTTAACTTTGCTCAGAAGCCGTAAGTGTGGCACTCGATCAAAAGCCTTACTAAAGTCCTAGTATAAAATATCATAGTTTTCATCATTATCTTCTGCTTCATACACCTTACTATAAAAAGACAGCAAATTAGTCAGACAGGATTTACCCTTACTAAAGCCATGCTGTGATTCTTTTATCAACTTATGCTTATCCAAGTGATCTCTAATATTCCTTGCTATAATAGATTCCATCATTTTTCCTACCACTGATGTCAAACTTACTGGTCTGTAATTAGACACGTTTGTTTTATCCCCTTTCTTAAATAAAGGTATCACATTGGCTTTCTTCCATGCCACTGGCACAATGCCACTCTCCAATGATTTTCTAAAGATGCATGCTAGGGGCTCACTTAACACATCCTTACATTCTTTCAAAATTCTAGGAAAGACCTCATCAGGACCGGGTGCTTTACTACTTTTGATTTTATCAATTTCCTTTGTCACTATCTCCTTTGTGGTCAAGATATCCTTTAATTTCTCTTCATCATTACCCCGAAAGATCATTGACACCTCGGGTATATTTAGAGTATCCTCCTGTGTAAATACTGAGAGAAAGTTATTTAGCATTCCAGCCATTGAGTCCCTATCACTCACTAATTCTCCATTGGAATCTATAAGTGGGCCTATTTTATCTCTAACCTTAGTTTTGTATAATTGATAAAAACTTTTAGGATCTTCCTTTGCCCTATTTGCCACTTTAATTTCATAATTTCTCCTTGCTACTCTAATTAACTTTTTAACATCTCTTGCTAGTTCATTATATCTCTGCCTTAAGTGATCGTCTCCATTTTTTATTTTCCTATAAATGCCCTTTTTAATGCCAATATAATGCTTAATTTTATCTGTCATCCATTTTGGGTCATTATTTTTAGTCCTAATCTCCTTATATGGAATGTTAATCATCTGACCTGTAATTAATTGCTCAATTATTCTTTCATACTCCTCTTCAATTGTAATCTCTTCCTCCTGGTGATTATTGTCTCCACTAACTGATATCATTGAATCTATTCCTGAATTGATTTCATTGCCTGGTTTCTGTACAACTGCCTCCAGGTTAGTCCTTAGCCCATTATAATTTGCTCTTCTAAAGTCAGGAATTTTAACATTGTTCATGCTACTATCAATACCATTCCATTTCATCTTGAATCTAATTTCACAATGGTCACTATTACCCAAATTTCCTCCAATCTCAGTATCCTTAATAACTTCTTCCCTATTTGTCAGAACTAAATCCAGTATATTATTACCTCTAGTGGGTTCGTTAATAATCTGCCTCAGAAAATTATCTTGGACAACATTCAAAAATTCCTCAGCCTCCTGAACAACCACAAGAGCTTCCCAGTCTATATTTCTGTAATTAAAATCGCCCATTATACACACATGCTTACTTCTACATGCCCGTTCAATCTCCTGCCACAGAAGATTTGAAGCTTCCTTACTAAGATTTGGTGGTCTGTATAATAATCCTATGACAAGCTTGTTTTTACCTTCCTTTACATTTAGCCATAATGACTGTTATCATCTAATTTAATTGTACTGTTTACACAACACTGGAGATTATCTTTAATATAAATAATAACCCCTCCTCCTCTCTTCCTATTCCTATCTGTATGGAACATGTTAAAGCCCTCAATCTCAACCGCAGGTTTAAAGTGATTACCTTCCAAATCAAGCCATGACTCTGTTATCGCAATTATATCAAAATTCTCTTCACTCGTTAACGCTCTTAAGAGATCTATCTTATTCCTTATACTCCGACCATTTGTGTAGTATATTTTTAAGGTTTTTTTATTATTCCCCTATCCCCTAGCTATTCCTCTATCTCTGCATCCCTTCCATTTCCTACACCTGCCCTCTATTCCTGTTATTCCCTTACCTCTAACAGCTTCTAGTTTCCCACCTGTAAGGACCTAATCACACTATCCAGCTCCCCCCATAGAACCTCAACACTTGCATAACATAACATAGCAGCTGTAGTTAAAGATATTGATGATAATTTTAAAGTGCAGGGGGACTTAAATAAATTGTTATCCTGGGCACATAAGTGGCAAATGACTTTCAACCTTGATAAGTGCAAAGTTATTAACATGGGAAAAGATAATAGAGAATTTAACTATGAAATGGATGGGCATTGGCTGAGCTCAGTAGAGGATGAGAAAGATCTAGGAGTAGTAATAGATAAGTCATTAAGGTTTTCTAAGCAGTGTATTGAAGCAAGAAATAGGGCAAATAGAGTGCTGGGTTTTATTAAGAGAAATGTCAGTTACAAAAGTAAGGAGGTTATTCTTAAACTCTATAACTCTTATGTTAGGCCACATCTAGAGTACTGTATACAGGCATGGTCCCCACATTTTAGACACGATATTAACCTTCTTGAGTCAGTGCAACGGAGGGCAACAAAGATTATTCCTTCCCTGAGGCACCTTGAATATGAAGATAGACTGAGGGTATTAAATATGTTCTCGTTCGAAAGGAGGTGTGTGAGAGGGGATATGATTGAGCTCTATAAATTTTTTCCGGGATAGATAAATTGGATGTTAGCAAGTTTTTTGAGTTAGATGATGGAAATCGGACTAGAGGTCACCACTTGAAAATTAAAAAGCAAGGGTGTAGGTTGGATTTAAGAAAGTATTTTTTCACCAATAGAGTGGTAGACTTCTGGAACAAATTGCCGCAGAGGGTAGTAGGTAGTCCAAATCTAAATGTATTTAAGAGTAGGTTGGATGAGTTTATGGGAAGGGAAGGTTGTGATGGTTCCTAAGTTTTGTATATATTAATATTGTTTGTATATATCTATAGCTGCATGATTTAGTTCTTGACAAGCCTTGATTGGTGATACCCTTGTTTCTGGATGCAATCCTCTGGATGTAGTTTTCCTGGGAGTTTGGGTGCCTTGAAAAAGAGGCCGCTTGACTCGGATGACCTATGATGAGCCCTTGTGGCTTTTGTCATCCGTTATATTATATTGTGGGGGACTTTGATTTTGTCTTCCCCTGGTGATGGTGCTTTTTGTGGGTGGGTTTTGACGGAGGCGGATGACCTTTGATAGGCCCTTGTGGCTTTTGTCATCCGTGTAATTATGTTATGTTATGTTATGTTAAAAAGTTAATTAGAGTAGCAAGGAGAAATTATGAAATTAAAGTGGCAAATAGGGCAAAGGAAGATCCTAAAAGTTTTTATCAATTATACAAAACTAAGGTTAGAGATAAAATAGGCCCACTTATAGATTCCAATGGAGAATTAGTGAGTGATAGGGACTCAATGGCTGGAATGCTAAATGACTTTTTTCTCTCAGTATTTACACAGGAGGATACTCTAAATATACCCGAGGTGTCAATGATCTTTCGGGGTAATGATGAAGAGAAATTAAAGGATATCTTGACCACAAAGGAGATAGTGACAAAGGAAATTGATAAAATCAAAAGTAGTAAAGCACCCGGTCCTGATGAGCTCTTTCCTAGAATTTTGAAAGAATGTAAGGATGTGTTAAGTGAGCCCCTAGCATGCATCTTTAGAAAATCATTGGAGAGTGGCATTGTGCCAGTGGCATGGAAGAAAGCCAATGTGATACCTTTATTTAAGAAAGGGGATAAAACAAACGTGTCTAATTACAGACCAGTAAGTTTGACATCAGTGGTAGGAAAAATGATGGAATCTATTATAGCAAGGAATATTAGAGATCACTTGGATAAGCATAAGTTGATAAAAGAATCACAGCATCGCTTTAATAAGGGTAAATCCTGTCTGACTAATTTGCTGTCTTTTTATAGTAAGGTGTATGAAGCAGCAGATAATGATGAAAACTATGATATTTTATACTTGGACTTTAGTAAGGCTTTTGATTGAGGGCCACACTTACGGCTTCTGAGCAAAGTTAAAGCACACAGGATCAATGGCAGTATATTTAGGTGGATTCAGTCATGGCTTGTTGATAGACAGCAAAGAGTTAGTATAGATGGGGGTGTGTTAGTAGTGGAGTTCCGCAAGGATCTGTTTTGGGTCCCTTGCTATTCTTAATTTATATTAATGATCTTGACATAGGTATAAGTAGTAACCTGAGTAAATTTGCTGATGATACTAAGCTAGGTAGGGCCATTAGGGCTGATTCTGATGCTGTTGTAATGCAGGAGGAATTGACCATTCTGTCCAATTGGGCCGAGAAATGGCAAATGAAGTTTAACATAGACAAATGTAGTGTACTTAGTATAGGTAGAAATAATCCATTGAATAGTTTTAAATTAAATGGCAGAATTTTAGGGAGGACCGATTGTGAGAGGGACTTGGGTATTTTGGTAAGTTCAGACCTTCGTCCTAGAAAGCAATGCCTAAATGCTAAGAATAAAGCTAATAGGATATTGGGATTCATTAGGAGGAGGGTAAGCAATAAGAGTGCTGAAGTCATTCTAAAATTGTATCTGGCGCTAGTTAGGCCTCATCTAGACTATGCAGTACAATTTTGGTCACCATATTATAGGAAGGATATTGATTTGCTTGAGTCTGTGCAAAGAAGGATGACAAAGATGATTGGTGGGCTAAGGAACTTACCTTATATATCTATAGCTGCATGATTTAGTTCTTGACAAGCCTTGATTGGTGATACCCTTGTTTCTGGATGCAATCCTCTGGATGTAGTTTTCCTGGGAGTTTGGGTGCCTTGAAAAAGAGGCCGTTTGACTCGGATGACCTATGATGAGCCCTTGTGACTTTTGTCATCCGTTATATTATATTGTGGGGGACTTTGATTTTGTCTTCCCCTGGTGATGGTGCTTTTTGTGGGTGGGTTTTGACGGAGGCGGATGACATTTGATAGGCCCTTGTGGCTTTTGTCATCCGTGTAATTATGTTATGTTATGTTATGGTGAAAGGCTCAGAAAACTAAATCTACATACATTGGAAAGGAGAAGAGTCAGAGGGGAATTGATTGAAATCTTCAAATGGGTAAAAGGATATAATAAAGGGGATCTGGGTAAGGTTCTTATACTTAGTGAACATGAAAGGACACGTAGCAATGGGTTTACACGTAGCAATCGGACTAGAGGTCACCACTTGAAAATTAAAAAGCAAGGGTGTAGGTTGGATTTAAGAAAATATTTTTTCACCAATAGAGTGGTAGACTTCTGGAACAAATTGCCGCAGAGGGTAGTAGGTAGTCCAAATCTAAATGTATTTAAGAGTAGGTTGGATGAGTTTATGGGAAGGGAAGGTTGTGATGGTTCCTAAGTTTTGTATATATTAATATTGTTTGTATATATCTATAGCTGCATGATTTAGTTCTTGACAAGCCTTGATTGGTGATACCCTTGTTTCTGGATGCAATCCTCTGGATGTAGTTTTCCTGGGAGTTTGGGTGCCTTGAAAAAGAGGCCGCTTGACTCGGATGACCTATGATGAGCCCTTGTGGCTTTTGTCATCCGTTATATTATATTGTGGGGGACTTTGATTTTGTCTTCCCCTGGTGATGGTGCTTTTTGTGGGTGGGTTTTGACGGAGGCGGATGACCTTTGATAGGCCCTTGTGGCTTTTGTCATCCGTGTAATTATGTTATGTATGTTATGTTATGTTATGTTTAAGCTTGATAAGTATAGGTTTAGGAAGGAGATTGTGAGGAATTGGTTTACAAATCGTGTGGTAGATGAATGGAATAGGCTCACTAGACATGTGATAGAAGCCTCCTCTCTGGATAGTTTTAAGAATAGATTAGATAAATATATGGATGAAGCTGCTAGATGGGACTGACTTTTTTTTTATGTACATATGTATATATTTTTCTAAGGAGTGGGGAGATTATATTTTGCAGTTGCATGAATGGACATAATCCTCTGGATGCATTTTATGTATATTGTAGATTAGATCTGACGAACTCCTGTAAAGGGTGACAATGTTGATGACTTTTCTCTGTTAAGAAATCTTTTGTGTGTTGACTGGAACAGGAGCTGCCAAGTGTAGGCCATGAATGGTCTTTTGCAGTCTCCTTCTTTTTTTATGTTCTTAAGACCAAAATATGATGAGCATAAACAAGCATATCAATCACGCACCAAAGTGCTTTAGGTTTAAGTGATTGGTAGATATTAGTTTAAAATTGAGTGCTAAATGAGTCAAAAAGGCTCACTAGTCATGCAATAAGAGTCATCATTCTTGAATCAGTTCAAAGAAAGTGGACTAAAAAAGTTAAGTTGCCTGGAGGATCTCCCATATGCTGAAAGATTATCCAGATTGGGTTTATTCTCAATCAAAGGCCATCTTATTCGTACTGACTTAATAATGGTTTGGAAGATTCTAATGGTCATTGTACCCAATTCGCTGACCTATTCAACTGCAGAGGTCTTGATCAAACTAGGGATCTCAGTAAAAAAATCTTTGTCCCTCACAATATTGACATAAGAGCTCACTTCTCACTTAAAACTATTAATTTATGGAACTCTTTGCCTGAAGAGGTTGTTTCTGCAGTAAACCTGAAGATCTATACCCTGCGAGCCGTACTATGGGTTGCTTTATGGGGTAGCTACACCCCTCCCCATAACCCCCGCTCACTACGCTTACCCTCAGGAACAATTAATAAAACTGTTAATCACACAGTTGGGTGAAACATGTTGGGAGGTGAATGAAATATGGTAAATGTTGCGAGTATGGGCAGATGCAATTCTAGCTTATTTTGAGGGTAGGCTCGTTGTTGGGGATGGCTTGTCAGGGGGATGGGCCTACGATGATCCTGAGATTTCAATCATTTAGGGGAGTCTGGGGAGCACAGCCACCCAGTATATATTCAGAAATTGCCATAAACTTTGTCTACATAGACTTCAGCTCAGAAAAATATCCCCAAATAAACTTGGACTCTGATCCGGCCGTACACTAAACAATTACCTGAAATATTATGAGAATGTGAGCGGGAAAGCTCACAGGGTATGGATCTGCAGAATTACCATTTCTGCGAGTTCTGTACATATTTTTAAGCAGAAACTTGAAACTTTTCTGGGTCCATTACTTTTTGAGTTTTGGTAGTTCCATCTTGTTATTGGTGGTCTATCTGCATCTAAAATTTGCCAACCTATGGTTAAATTACTTTTAATCCATTGGGTAAATATGTAGATTAGCGGCCCGCCCGAAAAAAAATTTGTGTGTAAATATTATCGTTCACTCATGTCGGAATATTCATGCGCGTTTGAGTCCTTTTCAAATTATTATTCTATAAACAATTAGGATTATATACTGGGCCCCCCCAATTTAATGAAACTCAGGATCATCGTAGTGTAGTCCCCTCATTGTGTTTACCCCCACACGAGCCGTCAACTTAAATGTACTCCAAAAATGTGAAACATTTTGGAACGCGGACGAAATAGTACGTCCCATCATTCGCGCCGATAATCTACATATTTACCTCCATTGTTATCCTGGTTGGAAGATGCAGGGTTGATTGATGAGGGGTAAGACCCTCAAGGTAAAGATCAAGGTAAAGGTTAAAAAATTGATAGGATTAATTTATGAATTTAAATGATTGAAAGGATAAATTGGCTTTTTGATGTTTAATTGTTATGTTGAATATGACGAATAATGAAGTTAATTTAAATAGATAGTTATCGAACCAATCGTGTGGCTAAGGTCGGGAGGCTAATTATAATGGGGCCTAATTTCATTAATATATGGAATGACATAGCAAAGACCAAAAAAAGACAACTTTGCACACAAAAAATATATTACCTGCATTTAAAATAACTGCTGTTAGACCAGTATGGACAAGGTGAAATTCTATATTTTCGCAAAAATTTTATCCCCGATTCAAGTGGAGTTCGGAACTCCGTCTCAGCCTTAGAAAAAAAACAAATATGGGAACTTTGATAAAATCGAAAACAAATGTTTAGCACTTATTACAAACTTAGTTGGTTAGTATATTTTATATGTGGGATCACTGTGAACTAGTTAGAGAAATGACCAATAATATTATGAAACGGGAGATTTACAGAAGTTAAATCTAGTTATTTTTGTAGTTTTGGTGAGTGTGGTGATCTAAGCTTTATGTAACTTTATATGTATAAAATTTACATCATTAGCAAGTTGGATTACTATAACTCCATCTATTATGGCTTTCCAAATTGCCAATTGAAAAAGCTGCAAATTATTATTATCAGAGCAGCAAGATTAATAAAATGGCTACCCTCTCGTGAAAGAATAACTCCAACACTCACTGACTTGCATTGGCTACCAATTAAATCAAGAATTATCTACAAGATCTGCCTCATCACCTATGATGCTTTAAAATTTTGAAGACCAGACTATATAAAGGATTTGTTAATAGATTTCCACTTGGATATCTCCATTCTAGGACACAGCACTGACCAACATCGACTGGAGGAGCCAAGATGTAATCAAACCATGGGCTTCAGAGCTTTTTAAAAATGTGCACAAGATCTGCAAAGCAACGCTCACAATAAATGCGCTGGTTAACAAGCAGGGACAACAAAAATGCAGAGCAAAGGTAGGTTTGGGAAAACTCAACTTCCATGACAAAAACATAAGCTGGGCTGAACTAAGGAACAACCTAAATGTCGACTGAAAGGCACTCCTGACTGAACGCAGTGCTGAACTCATGCTCTACACTTTTTCAAGAATTTGCGAGGGAATATCTGAAGCGCATGTGCCACCAAAAAGAACATCAAGGAAAACCAGGAATATACCAAGAGATAGACGCATTCTAATGAGAAAGAGGAGCCTGGTTAAAGCTAAACTGGCTAGGAACCCTCCACAACATAAAGCAGCCAAACTACAAGAAACTCTCCAAGAAATAGATAGAAAACTACTAAAATCTTATCAAAACCAGAGAAAGAAAGAACTCCAGGCAGTTGAAAATATAAAAATCAACGCAAAGTTCTTCTTTACATACGCAAACGTAAAATCAAGAAACATATAAGCGGTTGGGCTACTAGAAAATGAGGAAGGAGATCTGGTGAGCGACCCTCAGGAAATGGCAGGAGTCCTCAAGTCACAGTACGAGGGCGTCTTTACTATACCAAACCCCGACAAGACAGTGGATAACCCGTCAGCATTCTTTGAGGTACATGAAACCGCAACACATACACCAATCTTGTCGGAGATAGATCGGGAGACCGACGACATAATTGAAGCCATCAATGCCTTTGACTTTGACTTTGCGGCAGGCCCAGATGATTTCAATGCACAATTACTGAAAAAGTGTAAGAATGAACTGGCACTACCACTGAAACTAATAGCAACTAAGTCTCTGACTACTGGAATCGTTCCCCCATCATTAAAGAAAGGAATAGTGACTCCAATACACAAAGGAGGTAATAAAGGACTGGCCAAAAATTACCGGCCGGTGACACTAACCTCGGATATAACAAAAATAATTGAGCATATCGTCAGAAAAAGACTCGCCGCGCATATGGAGGACATCGAAGCATTCAACGAGGGCCAACATGGATTCAGAAAGGGCCGATCCTGGCTGTCAGAGTTCCTTACCCACCAAGAAACCCTTCTGGAGGACATCAGCAAGGGAAAGAATGCCGACGTGATCTACCTAGATTTTGCTAAGGCGTTTGATAAAGTGGACCATGGTATAGTGCTCCATAAACTGAGAGAGCTTGGCATAAGGGGAAACCTCGGTAAATGGACATAAAGCTACAGATAATATCTATCCAGAGACACCTCTTAGACCTAAGTGCCGTAAACAGCGGAGTTCCCCAGGGGTCGGTGCTGGGACCCTAGTGTTTCTGATCAGCACCCTCAAGCCACATCGTTCGCCGACGACACGAGGGTGAAGAAGAGGATAGATAATGAGAACGATGTGACCCTGCTACAGAATGACCTGAATCGCATCCTAGACTAAGCAGACACTAACAATATAAAAATGAATAGCCAGAAATTTGAGCTGGTGAGATATGGCCCATTGCAGGAGATCAAACTGGGCACTAGCTACCAGGCACGCCAAACTCCCATAGAAGCTGAAGAACATGTGCGGGACCTGGAAATTACCATGAGTGAAGACGGAACGTTCTCTGAGAATATATATTGCTTCACTGAAACAGCTAGTAGACTGGCCGGGTGGATCCTCAGTACCTTTCAAACAAGAGAGAGAACCTGCATGCTGACCCTGTGGAAGGCTCTGGTCCTCCCTAGGTTAGAATACTGCTCCCAGGTCTGGTCTCCACACAAGACAGGGGACATCACCAAACTGGAAGCCCTACAAAGATCTTTCACAAACAAGATCTGCGGCCTCCAAAACCTGAACTACTGGGAGCGACTAAAAGAACTGAACCTATGTTCTCTACAAAGGAGGCGTGAGCGCTACCTGGTGATTTATGTGGGGAAGACCTTAGAGGAGCTGGTACCAAATGTAGGGCTGAAAGTCAACAACTACATAAAAAAGGAAGACTGTGCTTCATCCGGAGAACAGAGGTCACATCCTAGAGAGCGGCAACAGTCATTCATAACTGTTTCGCAAGGAACGGAGCTCGGCTCTTCAATGCAACATCGAAAGCAGTTAGGCAGCTAACAGGGGTCACGGCTGACACATTCAAGCGCCACTTAGACAGATGGTTGGCTACAATTCCCGATGAGACCCCAACACCGGCATACACCAGCACTGCTAGCAACTCTGACAAATTTCCAAAACATCAGAGAATCAGAGCTGCCTGGCTACAGTGGAGGCCCACCTTAGTTGCACTCACCGAGGGTAAAATTCTACAAAGTAAAGTAAATAGGTTACCACTATTCATCAAGAATATCGAAAATTTATAGATTTTTAAGAATAGACTAAAGACTTAGGCAACTTGAGCATTATATATGATTATCGTATGTAGTATCATTGAGGGGGACCCTGCAGAGCATCTTTGGAGTGGGGTCTTGAATCAACATCAACAAGTAAAAAATAAGTATATTGTCTATTTATAACTAATTGTGCATGTTAACCTGATTAGAATGTGTATGTTTACTTATATTATCTCTGGTTTTTTTCAGACTGATTTGATATTTTGTTAGTTGAATGAAGCCTAGAGAAAGGTATCAAGACTTTTTCATTCCTATAACAATTTATTTAACTAATAAACTGCATTTGATCTGAAGATGGATAAATTCCTAAGACCTGAACACCTGGATGTATCTCCCAACTCGCCTACTGCTGCACGAGCATGGAATCACTGGAATCGTACTTTCTCGGCATTCCTGCAATCCATAGCAAGCCTTAATCCTAA
Organism: Ceratothoa steindachneri; assembly: GCA_963969495.1. Lineage (NCBI taxonomy): Eukaryota > Metazoa > Arthropoda > Malacostraca > Isopoda > Cymothoidae > Ceratothoa > Ceratothoa steindachneri. Next base: position 170,814,561 of record OZ018327.1, read on the forward strand.
CAAACTGGATACATTGATCAATTTTGTCTCAGCAGCTGTATATGGGTACATTGTATAGCGTACGGGAAGTGAAGGAGAGTGGCTTGAATGCTGCGTTTGAATGAGTCTTTTTTGAGACTCAGGATGGCCGAGTGGATTCGCTGCTGGCTAACAGTGGTCCAGCGATGCGGGAAGCTGTTCGCAACTCACCTACGCTATTATTTATTATTTTTCCCTTGTCCTACTCGTCTCTATATACAATGGTGCCCCAGACCCGGGAGTGGAAGCGTTAGGCCTTGGATAACATTTCCAAACCGGCTCTCTTCATTTTTTCAAAATACGCTCCGCTTCTAGGAAGGTGGTTGTATAGCGTACGAGAATTGCAGACGAGCGGCTTAAAAGCTTCGTTTGAATGAATCTTTTTTAAGACTCAGGATGGCCGAGTGGATTCGCCACTGGCTAACAGTAGTCCAGCGACGCGGGAAGCTGTTCGCAATTCGCCTACGCTATTATTTTTTCTTTGTCCCTTATCCTACACTCTTCTATCTAAAATTGCAGAGTGTACTACCTATGATTCAGCTATAAATCTTCTTAAAGAACTCTATGCCAAGCCCAAAAGAGAAGTGTTCGAGAGACACTTGTAGGCTACTCATAGGCAGCATGGAGAGGATACAATAAACGAGTACCTACAAGAGCTTCAGCTGCCCAGTGAGGATTGTAACTTCAAGGCTGTTACTACTTCGGAGAATCGGGATGACTATATACGGGATTCTTCCATCAATGGCTTGCTCTCTCATACAATCAGGCAACGAGTGCTTGTAAACAAAACTGTGGAGCTAAGTAGGGCTTTTTATCAAGCCAGGGCACTCGATGTTGTTCAGAAGACCTCAAAGTCTTATTCTCGTTTTCCTGTCTCTGGTGTAAGCGCTGCTGCGACATCCGAGCCTGCTCACGCCGATGATGGGACCTGTGCTTCTGCAACATCTGAAACTAGTTATTCTGCTGATAGGACCTGTGTTGCTTCCAATTCAAAGTCCAGGTGCTATTTCTGCGGTGGTCCGCGTCACAATCGTGGACAGTGCCCTGCAAGAAACGTTATTTGTCATAAATGTAATAAGCAGGGACATTTTCGCTGAGGTATGCCGTTCTACTTCATTTTCTACTTATGCATCCACTCAGTCTTCTACTCTGTCTGTCATCTCTGCCTCTTCCCCAGGACTACTACAGCGAATAACGAAACAACCACTCTTATCGACACAGAGAGCTATGAATCTTTCATCTCATACAGCTATGTTAAGAAGCATAAGTTGAAGGTAGTCCCAGCGACTGGAAGCGTATCTAGGGCCTCTTCATCACTCACGTCATCTGTTAAGGGAAGCTGCACGGTTGACATCAATCTGAAGAGTTAGTGCTACCACAATACAAAGCATTCTGTACTGCCAGACTTGTGCTGTGATATCATTCTTGGTCAAGAATTCATGAGCCAGCACTCTAGTGTTACCGTGGACTTTGGCGGGTCCAAGGAAGATCTAAATATCCCCAACCCTGTCACTTGCAGTTGTAGCGTACAGAAATGCAGGCGATCGGGTTAAAAGCTTCAGTAGAGTGTCTTTTTTTAGAATCAGGATGGCCAAGTGGATTTGCCGCTCGCTAACAGTGGTCCAGCGACGCGGGAAGCTGTTTGCAACTCGCCTACGCTTCTTTCATTCCTTCATTTTTCTTTGCCTCCTTTCCTACTCCCTTCTATCAACAATGGTGTCCAGAGCCTAGAGGGGGGGGGAGTTAGCCCTTGGATAACATTCCCACACGAGGTTCTCTTAATTTCTTCAAAATACGCTCCGCTTCTAGGAAGGAGTTGTGTAGCGTACGAGAAGTGCAGGCGAGCGGCTTAAAAGCTTCGCTTGAATCAGTTTTTTTTAGACAAGGGATGGCCAAGTGGATTCGCCGCTCGCTAACAGTGATCCAGCGACGCGGGAAGCTGTTCGCAAAACGCCTACGCTACTTCCATTGTTTCTTTTTTCTTTGTCCAATTTCCTACTACCCTCTATCAACACAGTGGATACACCCCATCTCTTTTCAAGTCTTGCTCCCCATTGCAAACCCATGCAACAAAATCTCGGAGGTTTGGAGATGATGATGGGAAGTTCAAAAGGTCTAAAGTTAACAAAATGATACAAAATAGTGTTAATGAGGAGGGCACAAGTTCTTGTGTCGAATGAGCACCACCGAAAGAGATTGGTTGTTGACTATAGCCAGGCCATTAACAGATTCACTCGTTTGAATGCATACCCTCTTTCAAGAATAGACGACCTTCCCACTGAACAGTCTCTACAAATATTATAGTTCCCTGGAATTAAAAAGTGTTTATCACCAAATACCTATACGGGAAGAGGCTTTTGTCATCCGTGAAATTATGTTATGTTATGTTATACTGCCTTCGAAGCCAATGGTAAGATTTATCAGTTCCGAAGAGTGCCATTCGGAGTTACAAATGGCGTTGCTTGCTTCCAAAAAACTGTTGACAGCATCCTTGAGCAACACAACCTGCACAGAACCTATGCTTATGTGGACAATATTGTCGTGGCAGGGAAGACCCGGTGTAGCGTACGAGAAACACACTCAACCCTCCTAGAAGCAGAGCTTGAATGAAGGAATGAAGAGAAACCGTTTAAAAATTTTATCCAAGGGCTAACGCTCCCCCTCCCGGGTCTTGGCACCATTGTAGATAGAAGAGAGTAGGAAAAGAGGCAAAAAAAAATAATAGCGTAGGTGAGTTGCGAACAGCTTCCAGCGTCTCTGGGCTATAGTATATGGTTATTAATAGGATTTATTTTCGGTTAATAAATCAGCCTAAATAGCGTTTCGAAAACCATTACCATAAATTTGTTTGATGAGAGTTCGTCTGCTAGTTTTTAGGCCTAAGACGAAAGCGAAATAAATTTTGAAATAATGAACTGGGGTTTAAGAAAAACAATTAAACAAATATAAATAGATTCATAGAATCAACGAATGCACAATGAGATAAGTTGGATTAGGTATACAATGAAAGATATGGTAAAATATGATTTATAGTAACAAGTTATGAAGAGAAATGAAGTACATGAAATATTTATGAAATAATATGGTGACTATGACGGACTGAATTGAGGGCTGCAAATACGAGAAGTAAATAGAATTAGGACCTACTCTCGTATGGCTGTTTGCAGAGAATTGTGAGAGAATGTGGAATTAAACTAAGTATGATTTATTTGGAGGTAAATGACTAATTGTAGAAGGAATGATTACCGACCTTTATGCAGAGAATGGCGAGAGTCAAATGGGAGAGAATAATGTTCAATTTGCTGAAAATTTTAAGAGATGTTGTTTGAAACAGTAGTACGTTGAATGAATTCAGTTTTTCGTCATAGGATATTTGAATTGCAAAAAGTTATGGATAAATTAATTGAATTGACATTTTAAGTAAAATGAATGAATTAATTAATTATTAAGTTGTACATTAAATATGATTTAATTTACAAAAGTTAAATAAAATAATTGAACGATTTAATTGACAAAAGTAAAAGAATTGCATGATATGAATTTGACATAATAATTGATATATATATATATGTATATATATATATATATATATATATATATATATATATATATATATATATATATATATATGTATATATATATATATATATATATATATATATATATATATATATATATATATATATATATATATATATATATATATATATATATATATATATTTAAGTTTCCCAGGAGGTTTTTATTATAGGAATGCCCAGAGGGAATTGCTATAGGACTATTGTTAGTCAGCGGTGATTCCATTCGGCCATCTTGAATCACAAAAAAGACTCATTCAAGCGAAGCTTTTAAGCCGCTCGACTGAACCTCTCGTACGCTACACCAGCAGGAGCATGATGAAAACTTGGTTAAGTTTCAAGAGGATGCTCGGTTCCATAACCTTACCTTCAACGAAAATAAGTCTGTCGTTTCTACCAAATCAATAGATTTTCTTGATTACACAATAACCCACGGCTCTCTCAAACCAGATTTTGAACTTTTACGCCCATTAAAGATATTTCCAATTGCTAAAGACCGTACTTCCTTGCCGTGTTATTGGTATCTTTTCCTATTACTCACAGTGGGTTTCCCGATTCTCTGACAAGATCAGACTTCTTGTTGCCACTAACACTTTCCTCTGAGTCCAGATCCTCTGAATGCTAACGATGACCTCAAAGAAGATATTGGGAAGGCTGTTGTACACTCGATTAATGAAACTATTCCTTAGGTAGTTGAGATTGATGCCTCCAATACAGCCATTGCTGCTACTCTGAATCAGGCAGGCTGTCCAGTTCCTTTTTCGCTCCACCTTCACGCCTACTGAATGCAAACACTCTTCAGTAGAAGAGAAGGCATGTGCAATTGTGATATCTGTCAAAAGGTCTCATTAATTAACAGGGTGACGTTTACCTTAGTTACAGACTAAAAGGCTGTCAGCTTTGAGTTCCATACGAATAAGCTTGGAAAAATCAAGAATGATAAAATCCAATGATGGAGGCTCGAGTTGGGGTACTACAACTATGATATCATGTACCGTCCTGGTAAAAACAACATTCCTGCAGACTTTCTTTCTCTCTCTCTCTCTCTCTCTCTCTCTCTCTCTCTCTCTCTCTCTCTCTCTCTCTCTTGGGCCCATTGTGAGCTACTATTAATAAAGAGAAACTATCTGACCTCCACGCTCGATTTTGCCATCCTGGTGCAACGAGACTTACTCATTTCGTCAGAGTAATAAATCTTTCTTATTCCGTTGAAGATGTGAGAAGGGTGTGTTCTGAATGCCCTTAGTATGCCCAATTGAAGTTTCGGTTCTACAACCCATCCCAAACTCCCCTTATCAGGGTCACACAGTCTTTTGAACGTCTTAGTTTGGACTTCAAATAGCCTCGACCTTCGAACTCCAGAAACTGCTATATGCCCACGATAGTGGATGAGTATTCTCATTTTCCATTCGCATTTGCCTGTCAGAACATGATTATTGGTACTATAATCCATTGTCTAAATCAGATTTTTGCAATATTTGGTATGCATTCTGATCGTGAGACCTCATTTATGAACAAGGATCTACGTGAATACTTGAACAATCTAGGCATCGCCACTAGTCGAACGACATCTTATAACCCTTGAGGAAATGGGCAGTGTGAAAGGTACAATGCTCTAATCTGAAAGCACATAACGCTTGCTCTGGCATCCAAGAACCTTCAAGAATGTCAATTGGAAACTTTGCTGCCTAGTGCTCTTCATTCAATTATATTCCTGCTCTGCACAGCCACAAATGCTACGCCACATGAGAGGTATTTCTGGCACCAGCGTTGATCTCTTAGTCGCCATTTGCTGCACACTTGGTTATCCGTTCCTGGACCTTTCCTGTTCCGACGTCACGTTCATTCAGTTGTTAGAAGCAAACACCAAATATGCTGAAGTAAGATTTGCTGATGGACGTGAATCAACGACATCAGTGATGACTTGGCTCAGGCTGGTAAAATCTCATTGAATGAGAGGCAAAAGGATCTCAACATCGATCATTCTATGAGACTGCTTTGGTGAGGATTTCTTCAATACCTGCTGCCGATTCATCTGAATTAGATTCTTCCGATGCTGCAGGTGAACAGAGTATATTCATCGAGGAGGGAGATATGGAGGTTGATTCTCTTCCGACCCGGTTATCTGGTACTCCAGCTAATCTCCAACGTAGGGGTGAACCCTTCACCCCTGTGCACACCTGCCTGGAGCAACTGCGCCGATCTACACGGGATCGCCGCAAGCCTCTTCGCTATAGGGAACATTGATTTTTCCAGGGAGGGGAGAATGTGGTGTTCTAATCTTCATGTAACTTTATGTGTATAATTGCCTGATGGGTTACCCTACATTATATTTTCTACTAATAACTAATTGTGCATGTTAACCTGATTGGAAGGGGTATGTTTACTTATATTATTTCTGTTTTGTTTTCAGACTGTGTTGATGTTTTGTTAGTTCCATAAAGCCTAGAGAAAGGTTTTCAATACTTCTTCATCCCTAAAACAGTGGGTAAAATCAATAAAATAATTTAATGATTTCAATAGACCTAATCAATAATTTTATACTTTCGCTTGGACTACTTCATATCTCGGGTAAAACGACAACACTCAGACACATATTCAGAGAGACCGATCGAGATATAATATCACCAGAGGAGAACGAAAACTTCAATTCATATATAGATGAGATAGTCCACACTTACTTACGAAACAATATCGTAAAAATATCCTCAGCACCAACAGCAACGCAAGAAAGGGAAGAAATTAAAGGTCCAGGTGTCAATATAGAAACCTAGGAAATAAAAAGCGCAATCTATCCATTTAATCAAAAGGCACCAAGACGTACGGGAATAGCCAGAATAAATCCAACCAACAAAAGAAAGAATACCGATAAGATACCAGAAGAATTCAACCCGAAGTGAATTCAATACGAAATGTAAAAATTGGTAAGAGGAATAATATCAAAAGGGATAATATAAAAGACAAAGAGAAATGGAAAGTGAATAAACAAAAGTGAGTTAATAAGAGCAAAGTTAACTGTATAGTGCATATTAAAGTGAAAATTACATCATAAACAAATAAAACACCACAATATACACAACATACGTGACACAAACAGCAATTTACATCAGCTCATACAGATTGCATACATATAACATCATGAATGCCGCATTAAACACATGAATGAGAGAGGAACTGCAAAAGCCAACAGAGATTAGGCGGCTCTCATGTTGTCTGTATGAAATTAAACGTGGAATAAATGAACTAAAAGTGATAAAAGGAATTGAGTAATTTAAGGATGCATAGTTTGGAATCCGCAAAAAAACAGTAGCTCCACATAAAGGAGTTGTTCCATTCTCTCCATCTATCCACTATGAGAATTAGATTAACTTTTGTTCTCTTACTCTCTTCTCTCATTTAAAATCTTTTACTCTTCATACTCCTCTCCACTTTGATCGGCTCCCTCAGACCCTTCCCTCTTGGGTCCACTCGAATGCTTTGAGGAGGGCGAGGGAGGACGATGAAGGGTTAACTGGGGGCAACTCCCTTCCCACCTCCCACATCTGGGGAGGAAGGTGGAGAGATACATATGCTGGCGATGAATCTTTTTCTCGTAGTACTCCCTCCCCCCTCGAATCTTGTCTTGACCACAACAACGTAACTTGGCTAAAGCATTTGCCTATATAAGAGATTGTATTTTGGAAGAGAAGAAAAGAAGTTTTATATCAGAAAAAGAAAAAAATATATGCGAGCACTAATTTAAATAGATTCCTCCTGGAGCTACGGCGCGAGGGTATAACCAGAAGAGGAAGTAACATTAAATTGATAAACTATGCCACTCATTACTACCATCCTTTCACGAAATATAACGTGTTTCAAAGCGCAAAGACCATTTTAGTAATAGGGTATAGTTAACTGTGGAAGAAAGTCCCGTTAAAGTAGGTGAAAAAGGATTCCTCTTAAGGAAATAAGTCATAAAATTGAGGAGGCTCCTTATAGGGCAAGTCTATTGTTTGCTGAAAAATCATGGAACGCATGCACTAGAGAGGAGGGGGGGACTGGAACTGATGACACCCATGGAGATATGAATTAGAAATCTAGCTCACTTTATTTTTACATAAAGAAGGGGCCTCGGTCTCCTAAGTCCACGAAGACGGAGTCTGGCATGAAAAGGATGACTCTATAGCTATTCTCCGGTCATAGCCTGTCACAAAAGTTGAAAATATGCTAGGATTTGTTTGCAAAACAGAAAATGTCAGGCACTCATGAAGAAGAATATTCCAATTATGAATGTTTACATCGCAATGTGTACCGAGCTCTAGGACGAGCAGGATTCTCTCAGAAGTTGGAGTAAAGATCCTAAATGAAAATGTACGAGAGGCAAGGACACCGAGCCAAGTTTCTGCAAACCGCAGCGTAATCTGAAGAAGAGTGGAAGCCTGGATAGGGGCTCAATCTACGGAAGAAATAAGAAACTGAGATAAAATTAAAGCTAACATGACCCAAAGTAAAGGAAGTAACAAAAGTCAATCAACATACTCACTTATTTAAGATTGTTTTTCAAACCACCGATATGGTGAACAAGCAGGTGCAAACCTACTTCTCATTCATTTACTGTATTAGAATCGACAAATTCTTAAATAACCTAATATGCTCTAAGTGCTATGAAATAGAAAGCTATACCACCCAAACAAGCCCAAAGGAGGATAAGAAAATATATTCTCAATACTCCTAAGACTACTTTTGGCGAAACTTTATTCGACTATTGAGAAGTGCATAAACTACAGAGGAGCCCACAGGACTCTGAAGCTGTCGTGCTCTAAAATAAAAGAGATACTATAAAAAAAAAAGAGAAAATGAAGCAAAAATTGAAGTAAGCCCCAATATAACGTATTTATGTGCAACTAAACGGACTACATGTAACATGCATCATGTATGTGCACATAATAAACTTTGCACCCCATGAGAGTTATGCAAAAGCATTGAACTCTGCTAAAAAACAACAGTTTACCAACTATGAAATTCCCAAATAACTCGAACTCGGCAACTATCTAAGACAGAGCTCTACTAAATAACCGCACGAGCAAGAAACTATAGCCGAGGAAACATCCAGCGCGGAATCCGAGGAAGGGACCACAAGCAAGAAAAGTCTGAGAAAGAAAATAAGGAAAACACCAAGTCTTGAGCAAAAACGGAAAATAATATAGATGCAAGCAGAAGTTCAAAACTAGAAACAAGAAACACGACAGGAACTAAACCAAAATAGATTAAACAGCTCTAGACAGAGAGAATAAAAAGAAAAGAACATGCACAGACGAGAAGCAAAATAGGTGAAGGAAAACTAAAAATCCCACAGATTAATACGAAAAGATGGACATGGAATCAATACATAAAATGAGAAGATTAAAAATATAGCACAATAAAGTACTAGCCACCAGCCATACGCAAGAAAGATGGGGTGGGACGGCATTAGCCATCAAGAGGAACATTCCATCCAAGGAGATACAAGGATTTAAAGAGTCGTATGTGGCAGTAAAAATCGCAATGAATTTTGGAGATGTACCAATCGCTGTGGTATGTCAATCGCCGAGTCGGGACTTTCTGCCCATTCCCAACTTGAAAAAGGTTGTTTAACGGAAGAAGTCCTCTTATATTCCTCTGAGATATTAACTCTTGATATAGAGAAACAGGTTACAAATTGACTAAGGGATGCGACTTAGAAAAACTATTGGAAAGACACATCGCCAAAGACTCGACCCTAATTTCCCTAGCTATGATTATTACCGGAAGAGCGGGGACGAAACCTATATATGTTTAGCTGGGAACAACATACCGTTTAATTATTACGTGTAAGTTACACGGTGTAACCAATAATAATACCATGGAGTAACCAGGTAAGAATTGTTATTCCAATCAACAAGAATCCGATCCAAATCCCACCAGAAATAAGAAAAACATACGGAAAGGCGGAATGAAAAAAAAATATAAGCCTCTGGACCAATATATCTTGAAATAATTGGAGGCGTAACACTTAAAAGCACGACAAGAACTTAATCAATTAACGAACTTACTAAGAATGGCGAACGAAGAAGCGATACCAATAACTTCTTAATAAAGGATTACTCACTACAGATGGACCGTAAAAATGAATAGAGTATACGGATATATCAATGAAATGAGAAAGAGTAAGAATGCTTGGGCCATCCAGTAACATAATGACCAGGATAAAAACACGAAAACAAGAATTTTTAGATGAAATTATAGGATAACTAAGGACAAAAAGGAATGATGCAGTGATAGAACTTGATATGAAGGCCTCACCCAAAGAATTCCGGAAAAGGGTCAGATTAATGAGAGGCAATACAACTAAACCCCCCAAAATGGGAAAATAAACATGGAATTATTTAGAAGAGTTATAAGACGTCAACGAGATCCTTTGAGAACACTATATGAACTTCTTTGACATCGACGAAGAGGAAAGTGCCAATTTCGACATTGAGTTTGAAGAACGTATTGTTGAAAAGATAAACGAAAACTGGGAAGAACGCACACACACATTACGTGGAAGAACATAGAATTATCCTGGTCGGCAATGGAGCAACCGTAACCACAGAATAAATAGAAAGCATATTGTAGTCCTTTCGACAGAGAGCGCTGGTCACTCAGTGCTCATAAAAATCAACTTTACTAAAGCACCAGGATGCGTGATGCATGGGGTGAAAAATATATTTAATGTACGCCTGAATACAGGTTCGTACCCAGACCAATTCAAAGTAGCTAAGATGATTTTTATCCCTAAACCAAAAACCAGCAAATACAAAAGAAAACTTTAGATCGACTTTTACTTCGAAATTCGGTGGTAAAATACTATAAAAAATATTAAATAGAAGATTCATCGAACAAATAAAAGAGAACGTCTTATCTAACGATCAGCAGTACGTTTGGCAAAAAAATAATGTGCGTATATAGCAATAGGCCCTATCACAGAAAAGATAGCCTAAACAAAAAAGAATAACAACTAAATGAAGGTAGTATCCAGAGACGTCTCAAAATACTTCGGCAAAGATTGACAGAGAGAGATGCAATATAAAATCATGCACTGGGCTTAATTGAAAACTTAGAGATAATCATACACGACTGTCTGATAGAGAGAATAGCAAATGGACCCGTTTCGAAATAAAAGCAGGACTACTCCAAGGAGGATGTTTAAGTTCTACCATCTACTCAATGTATGTATATGGTGGATAACCCTCCACAGAGTAAACCATCTAGTATCAACCATTGGTTGGAACCCGCTATTTTTTTGTTACTCTGCAATTCACAATTCCATTAACTTTGTTGGGCATTCCGCTAATCGCTAATCGACGAATTTTCTGGGTTCGCTGGTCCTCTATCGCAAATCCTCGAATGCTAACGCTAATTAATTTTTTAAGTCCACTAATAAAGTCTGCAACAGTCCACTAACCCTTTATTGGTATTATAAACATAATTTCCAATAAAATTATTACAATTTATATATATTAATATATATAACAACATTGAAAACATCAAAATACAAAATCCTCATTACAGTCATTAGTTATTGTAGTCCTCTTCCTCCTCTGTCTGTCACAGGCACTTCCCTTTCATGAGGTGTATATTTCTATTGACAAAAACCGGCTTCTCAAAGTTATCATCAGTCAGGGATGACCTCTTGGGCTTGAGGATGTCAGAGTCCAAGCTGGCCTGGGGGCCTTCTCTTCCTCATTATGACTTATGGCGCTGCCAGGCCTGCTTGAGCAAGGTGACAGCGTCAAAAATAATTCCATTTTAAAATGCAAATCCCTGAAAATATCAAAATAAATCAACTGTAAGGAATACGTCTTTAAAACTCGTCGAATTGATGTAAACTGCCTGCCACGTAGGCTGCCGGGACAATCCGGATGCGCAAAAGGCAGTTCTAGAATATTCCTGCCCACGCATCCTGGGAAGCCTGCCGCTTGCGTGCTTGGCAAAGCGTCTGCGCATCCGAGAGGCGGGCGTCAGAATGCCCACTGTCGCAAATAAATGATCTTTGGATAACGTTTCCAATTAATATTCGTCTCCACTTTTAAAATACGCCACGCTTCTAGGAAGTAGTCGTGTAGCGGGTGGTTTAAAAGCTTCGCTTGAATGAGTCACTTTAGACTCCATATGACGCAGTCGATACGCCCTCTGTAATAGGTAATCCAACCATATAGGAAAAACGTCCACAACTTGCCTCGCGCTAATTTCGCTCTCTATTTTTTCATTGTGCCTTTTCTTGCACTCATCTAGCTACAATGCTTAAGATAACAATATAGATTTGCAAACAACTTATAGAATAATTAAACTATTAGTTATCCATATTTAACCATTTCAGAGTCAGGTCTAGGAGCTAGGTTACTGGATATCCACAGTCATGTCCTTATATAAAATATAATAATTTATATAATATGATCTATTCACAACGACATATTAAGTGTGATCGAGATATCTTTATATTTATGAATTATAATATTTGACACTAAATATTCTCGTAATTATATTTATATATAGTTTAGTAATTATAATCCAGAATTATATTAACTTCGTGCGGTTTGTTTCAAATTCCAGGAACTAGTTTAGTAACCCTACGTTGCACTATTTCTAACTGCGCTATATCTTTCTACTGGTTTGAAGACCAGAATTGTACCTCATATTGGAGGTGTGGACACACGAGCGCTTTGTATAGAGGCAGAATTATATCCTTCGACTTAAATGGGAAATTCTGGCAATATATATCTTAGCATTTGGTTTGCTTTCTTACAAGTTTAGGCACATTGCTTAGACCCTTTAAGGTCCTCTGAGATTTAAATTTCTAGGTCCCTTTCCAAGTTAACAGAGTAAAGGATTTGGCCCTTCATGTGATATTTTACTTTTAAGTTATAACATTTTAAGTGCATGACCATGCATTTATGTATATTAAAGCTCGTCTGCCATTAATCCGCCCACTCCACAATTTGATCAATGTATCTGTAGATTTCCTCTACATTGGATCTAGAAAGGACTCTGCTTGTGCTCTATGCAAATTTTGGGAGGATACTAATCACTCCATTACTCAGGTCATTAATGTATATAATAAATAATAGTGCGACCAGGACTGACCTCTGAGGTACCCAGCAAGTGACTGGGCCCACTCTGAGCACGCTCCATTTAAAACAACTCGCTATGATCGATTTGAAAGCCAGTTTCCTTTTTATACATTTGAGTATTTATTTCCTTCACTTCAATGGCGATAAGTTTCATCAACATCCTTTCGTGCGGAACGGTATCAAAAACCTTTTTAAAGTCGAAGTAAATTATATCCATCGCTTTAGTTTCAAGTAAGTTGGTTAAGCACGAGTGTCCTCGTCTGAATCCATTATGGGCTTTTTAATGTTTAGGTAACAATAAAACCGTTTTGGTTCGTGCTTCGAATTGAAGGCGAGATCTTTTTCGTAATATATCTTCGCTTTCCTAATGGTTTGCTTTATCAGCATTCGATAATGTAAGTATCTTTCGCCATTTACTACAATTTTTTTATTTTTAATAACAAAACGGTAACCTCTGTTATGCTTCAGAATTAGGTTTATTATTAAAAGGCTAGCCCACGCTTCCCTCTTTGATTTCCCATACTTTCGACGTACGTATTTAACTAGCTCGGTATCCGCAGTCCGTACATTTTGCTGTGGCTCCGAGTACATGCCTTATCCTATTCTATTATGAAAACAACTTTTCCAGTTTATCCTTCTTACGCGGTTACGAAAGGCGTTGAATTTGCTGCTCCCAAATCATGAGACTAATTGTGGGATCTTTTTTACATCTACGCTTATACTAATTTTGAATGTAATTACTTTATGGTCACACACTCAAACGTTCCCTACCAACGTCTCTTCCGTGGTGACAATTAAATCTAGTATATTTGGTACCGCGTAGGTTGTTCTACGTTTTGAAAAAGAAAATTCTCCTGAATGATTAACCACTTTTACCCCTTGTTTATCCGAAATGTTGGTTGCATAGTTAACTTTAGGGTAATTTAAATCTCTACAATTATTTTCTCCCTTTCTCACCATAGTTGAAATGCACCCAAAGAGTAACACATCCGCGGATTCTATTTAGGATGGGGCGGTAAATAACAGCTAAGTTAATGCTATTATTTTTAGTATACTCGAGCTCTACGACCAGAACCCCACTCTTCATATTTACGGTCGTCACGTCGAACGTTATTGCGTTTAGTTCTTCTCTTACGTAAGCTAACACTCCACCGCCTCTCCCAGTTGAACGGTCTTTGTTATAGATTTGGTATCCTTCTATACTGAATTCCGCAATAAAGTCTCTTGTAGCTTTATCCAGCCAAGTCTCGCTAATACATACGATATCGTGATCGCCCTCCTAACTTATGACTTTAAATTCGGGTAGCTTATTCATTAAACTACTGAGGGAAAACAGCATGGAAACTGACCTCCTCGCGCCGGGACTCGGGCCATCCGTATACATTGACATGGATCAAGGGTGACACGAAATGATTCTAAAAAGGTCGAACGCAATAACCCCGGCAATCTAAAAGCTTTAGGAGCAGAGGCGTGGCGAAAAATAGTCAAATGTGCTACCGTCCAAGGTGGCCTCCTAGGCAGAAACAGAGGCGCCACCGGCCAGGGAGCTACACTGAGCTCTAGAAAAAACTTTCTAACCCTGAACCAAAAGGGGTTAGGATATGACTCGGGTCTCTCGGTGGCATAGGCACCTTCAAAATCGGCTGGAGATGCAGGAAGAGCCGTTGGTGAATGAGGGATGCGGCCGGTTCGGATATTGTGCACTGCTTTAAGCGAGTAATATCTCCTCAGAATCAACAAGTAGGCTCTCAATGGGAGAAGTCCCGAAGGCAAGATGTCCAAACGGAGACAGGTCTGGTGGATCGACTGCAACTTTTGCAATACACGCTCATCTGCGGATGCACAAAACTCGTATCCGTAGTCAAGCTTCGAACGAACACAAGATCGTGGAAAAGTAATGCAGTAGACCTATCAGCACCTCATGTGCTAAACGTCATGGAACGAAGAATGTCCATGGCGTCGGTACAAGAGCTCTCAAGGCTACGAATATGATCCTCCTATGGGAAACCCGTTTAGGAACAAGTTTGGTTCAGGGTTGAAGCGTAGATGGCGGCAGAAATGCACTATCTTATTCTTGACCAAGGAAAACCAAAGCCTGTGTATTTCAGCAGAGCAAAGGATGCCTTTCAATGCCTATTGGATTGGACGTTCCACAGTTGGCATCTAGGCCGCGCCAAAAGAGATCGAAAGGTTGTCCACGTAGAGCGTAGCAATAACATCTTCCAGCAGAAATGATGCTCCGGGCAAAGAGTATGAGACTAAGGAGACTTACCTGCGGAACACTCTCTTCCTGATCCATTGGATCAGGAATTGGCCCTCTCTCAAAAACTTTAGGATAAAGATTGGGAGGCTTCCTTTCGGACCCATCGTGTGGAGAGTCTCTATGATATCGTATAACCATGCGGTATCAAAGGCCTTCTCCAGATCTAAAAACACCGTGGCGTAGTGTATACGAAAGAAGGCATTTTAAGATAAGGGCGAAACATCCGACATGGGGTGGAATTTGCGTAAGTCGCACTGTGCAGAAGCCAGATGGCGTCTGATCTACAGGAAAAAGATCTGTCTAACATTTACCAATTTCTCCATCAACTTATACACGCAGGAGGTTAGCGAGATTGGGCGGAAATCTTCTGGGTTAGAGTGTTCTCTCGCCGGTTAACGAAATGCAAGCGTAGTACATAGATATTCGGCAGTAGTCTGCGAGGATACCTACTGAACAGATCCTGTTCAACAAATCTAACAGAAAGTCTATGCCTTGCTCATCTAGGTTTCGGAGCATGGCATTCGGGTCATCGTCCGGACCAATGGCGGTGTCCGCTCACGAAATGACAGCAGAACGAAACTCACTTAATGTAAACCTGTTGTTGAAGTGTTCTCCACCTTTGTAGGTAAACCCAGACGGCGGTCTTGGGTGAAATCACGACGTTCATTGAATGCTCGGACCAGTGGCCTGAGATTGCGGTCACATTCTCCTGAAGAAAAGGCGAGCGGTCCTCCTAGAAATTGCCCGAATCCTTTTGATTTGCTTTCACACCTCATCTAGAGGGGTCTTTTCGTTAAGGGAAGACAGTTGCCCAACAGGAAGAGCGGCAAACGTGCTTCTAAATATACCAGAACCTAGCCTTACCTTGACAAAATTGACCGACAGTGAATGCTTTCGGGCGGCGCTTGTAGTGCATATATGCACAATGCTTCAAATTGAGGGCTGTCTCACACTCAGGTGAACACCACGGAAGCGGTCAGCAGGCAAAGACGGCCAGACGTTCTAGAAATAGTAGTTAGGTCTACATCTATGTGCTTGCCGACGAAAAACTCCACGGCCTCATTCACCAACCTAAACTCTTTAAGTCGGAAAGATAAATCTGTCATTTCCTGAAAGGCTGAAAAGCAGAATCGCTCTGTGCTAGAGCCAAGCACCCCAGCGCGCGTCTCTCAGATGGCAGTTATCCAGAAAATGATATTTGAATGGGAAATTGATCACTACCATGGAGGTTATCGACCACCTCCAACCAATATGATACGGCGATTGATCGATTAGGGGTATTGTCTACCGTTCAAATCCATCCGCATTAGGAAAGCCCTTGGCAAACGTGCCACAGTGCGGCGGAAGTCCCCCGCGTCGAAGTTTTATGACGGTTGAATGTACACAAAATAACAGTACACCTCCTTTCCAGGTGTAGCTGCACTGCTATTGCCTGAAAGGAATTATTCAAAGCAAAGAGAGGAACGGAGACCATGCCGATCTCATGGTGGTGGGGTCGTAAAACCCTTATAGACCGGGAGAGTGGGCAGGGGGCACGCGCCGAGCATGATCTCCTTCCAAAAGAAAGCAAACGGGGACCGGGAGGAGACGAGCCTCTGCAGTTCCTTCCAATTGGCCCAGAGTCTGCGGTAATTCCATTGAATGAATATACCTTCCAAGCCTAGCTTGGAGGAGATGCGTGGGCTCTCTTCGACGAGAAGACCCTCACTGGAATGGCCGTGCGCTTCCCAGAGGCAGAAATCCGGGTACTATTGGCTGGACAAGGTCCTGAAGACGCTGTCCCCTTCCAGGATTTATCCGTGGAGGTTAGGCTCGACATTTGTCTTTTCGTCCCTCCCCGTCGACACCTTCGACAGGTTACGTGGCGTCGGAGGCGGGGGGTCCCTGTTTTGAATGATGCACTGTCTCCGTTCCACCCAATCCAGCCTTGAATGGGTTTCGTAGGAGCCGAAGCTCCTTTAGTGCTGTCCTTCTTTCCGGGGAAAGCTGTAGGAGTACCGAAAGACGGCCTCAAGACCACTTTCAGGGGTATTGTCTCCTGTAAGTCTAGCGACTCGGTAGAGGTGCGTGGCCGGTTCGCCTTGTCGGAAATGGTCACGATGGGTTGAGGGGGTATAGGAGCCCTAGTTATACCCGAAGCTGGTTGTGAGACATTTGTGGTACCAGCTCTACCAGAGTTAGAACCCGCAGAATGATTCCAAGTGGGCGTTGAAATGACCTTGCTCGTAGGCCTGGAGGCTCCAGGAGCAGAGAGTGCTTTAAAATAAAAAGAAACAAAAGACCACCCCCCACACCCCCAGGCATCGCTGTACGTACCAGGTTCACGTTCTTAGCCTCGCTAAAAGATAGACGAACCGTAACCTGAACTTCCTGGATTTCCTTCTCCATGAGATATGCACCACATTGCCTTGAAAAAGTGGGGTTCGTTTCTCTGCAATTGACACACTTGGTCATACACGATATGGACTTATCGTTACTTCACATTTTAAAAAAATTAATAACACAAAAACACATTAAGTTATGAAAGTGGGTCATATATAAAATGAAAGAGGATATCTGGGAAACAGTCCCTCGAGGCATTGCATTCCTGCAATGGTATGAAGGTTCAGAGAATCCGGGTCTACAGGTGATAAAAAACGCTCTGGTAGACCGAAATCTGTGCGAAATGCAGGTGTCATTCAGCGTGTGTTAACCAGTTTTCAACAACAGCCACAAACGTCAACTAGGATACGTTACAGTCGACTAAAAATTTCTCGAACATCATTGCAACGCATCCTAACAAAAGAATTGAAACTTTATCCATACAAAATTCAAATAATCCAACAATTAAATATTGCAGACCATCTAAAAAGAGTAAACTTTGCACGCGCATTTTTGGGACTAACAAATGATCCGACTTTTACCTCACACCTAATCATGTCCGATGAAGCCCATTTTCACATTACTGGATACGTCAATAAACAAAATTGCAGATTTTGGTGTGCTAAAAACCCCATGATAATTCACGAGTAGCCTCTTCATGGACAAAAAGTTACGATCTGGTGCGGCATAACCAGTTCGCGAATCATGGTTCCTACTTCTTCGAGGATGTGACGGAAAAACAGTGACAGTAACAGGGGACACTTACAGAGAAATGATACAAGATTATTTATTGCCAGAACTGGAAGATTTGGATATGCACAATATGTGGTTTCAACAAAATGGGGGCGACACCACACACAACGAGAGAAACCATGACAACACTAAGAGCAGCCTTCCCTGGTCGGTTAATTTCACGTTTAGGGGACGTTTCTTGGCCACCACGATCACCTAATTTTACCGCTCCAGATTTTTTTCTTTTGGGGATACCTTAAGAAAAGGTATACGTAAGTAAACGTAATAATCTTCAAGAATTTAAACAAAATATCATTGAAGAAATCGACAAAATCCCTCCTGATGTTTTGGGAAATGTCATGGGAAATATGGTGCAAAGAATCTGCCTTTGTCTTAACAATAATGGAGAAAAGTTGAAGGATATTATATTTAAATAATAAAAACCCAAAATCTCCTCTTTCATTTTATATATGGCCCACTTTTATAACCTAATTAGTTTGTGTGTTATTAATTTTTAAAAATGTGAAGTAACTTTTGAGCCACCCGTTTTATATATATATATATATATATATATATATATATATATATATATATATATATATATATATATATATATATATATATATATATATGTATATATATGTATATATATATATATATATATATATATATATATATATATATATATATATATATATATATATATATGATGTGTATCTCTCATAATCGCGAGAGAATGATGAAATAAATCGATTGTTTTATGTAAACTGTAAATTATTGTATAGTAAGTTGCCTATGAGTCCAGACTTTTGCACCACCCGAGTAGTCTAAGGGGCGGTTTAATTGATAACAAAACGGTTGCATGCTGCCTCAGTGTGCACGGTTCGAATCCCACCCTACTCGGATTTTTTCGAAGTAGGAAATAACTATTTCCGAAGAGAAATAATTCCGTTTTCCCTTTCTTACGGTGTGTTGGATATTTACACAAATCATTTATTGGCCGGACGTTGCGTTTCGGACCTTCACTAGGACCATCTTCAGCGACTGTATTGACTAATGAGAAGGAGAAGGAACTGTTATCGGTAATATTCCTTCCCCGTCTCATTATTCGATACAGTCGCTGAAGATGGTCCTAGTGAAGGTCTGAAACGTAACGTCCGGCCAATAAATGATTTGTGTAATCACCTGGGTCTTCATATTCCTACTACATATCAAATTTCCAAGGAACAAATCAATTACAAGTATTATATATATATATATATATATATATATATATATATATATATATATATATATATATATATATATATATGTATAACTGAATCATGAAAATAAGGAACGTGAGGAATTAATGAATAACGTTACAGCCACGAGGAAAATGAAACAACGGAGAAATGCGAGGCCTTTCGACTAATGGTCCTAACAGGGGCCCTAGGGGGGCTAAACGAGACATCCCTGCGTAAATTGCTCGCCTTCTCCTCCATCGCGCACCTATCCTGAATATTAGCCTGCATACTCCTGGCCCCCTGCTCCTGATTTACTTACTTCCTGCTTTACTCATTTGTATCGGCTTCTCTATTACCCCCCCTAAATAAGTTCCAAATCACTCATACCTCTCACATCTGGACCTCCCAAAGCAACGTCTCATCCAAAATTTCACTTCTAATCGCTCTTTTATCTCTCATAGGCTTGCCACCGTTGCTTGGGTTTTTACCAAAGCTTATAGTCCTCTCCATACTCCTCTCTTTCTCCTTATTCTTTTTAACTCTAGCTCTCCTGGCCTCCGCTATAATTACGCTCTACTACTACCTCCGGTTAGCCCTTATCTTCATTTATTTAAACCGGGCGGCCCAACCCTCTCTGAATCCTTTAGCTCACGGAAAAAGTAGCCCCACCCTCTTAAACCTTAGAGGATTAATATTCCTCCCCGCCCTAAGTTTCATTTACAATTAACCTACTTACGTAAATTATTGATTTGCAATCAAAATTGGCCAACCTTATAGAGGTTCACACCTTAATAAGATTTACAATCTAACGCCTGTTCTCAGCCATCTACTTTATGCGATTTTACTTCTCTACCAACCCCAAAGATATCGGCACACTTTATTTCTTATTCGGGGCTTGATCCGGGGTTGTAGGGGTGGCCTTCAGTCTTCTAATCCGGGTGGAACTCTCCCAGCCCGGCACCTTTATCGGGAGGGACCAGTTGTACAACGCCGTAGTCACTGCCCACGCCTTCATCATAATTTTCTTTATAGTAATGCCTATTATAATCGGGGGGTTTGGTAATTGGCTCGTGCCTCTTATACTAGGGGCCCCTGACATGGCCTTCCCCCGCATAAACAACATAAGATTCTGACTCCTGCCCCCCGCCCTAACCTTATTAATCGTAAGTGCCGCAATCGAAGAGGGGGCAGGCACAGGCTGAACGGTATACACCCCCCTCTCCGCAAAGATAGCGCACAGGCGGGCCTCAGTAGATTTCGCAATTTTCTCCTTACATTTAGCCGGCATCTCCTCCATCCTAGGGGCGGTTAATTTTATTACAACAATTATCAATATACGCCCGTCATCAATAACAATAACGCGCATACCTTTATTTGTGTGGTCTATTTTTATCACAGCATCCTGCTACTTCTTTCGCTACCCGTTCTTGCCGGAGCCATTACTATGCTACTGACCGACCGTAATTTAAATACCTCCTTCTTTGACCCCAGCGGTGGCGGAGACCCTATTTTATTCCAACACTTATTCTGTTTTTTCGGCCACCCTGAAGTTTACATTCTCATTCTACCTGCATTCGGTATTATCTCCCACATCATTAACCACGAAGCCGGCAAAAAAGAGACATTTGGCAACCTAGGAATGATCTACGCCATGCTTACCATTGGTATCCTAGGCTTCGTAGTATGAGCCCACCATATATTCACTGTGGGCATGGATGTTGACACCCGCGCCTACTTCACCTCAGCCACCATAATTATTGCCATCCCCACTGGGATTAAAATCTTCAGGTGGCTAAGAACCTTATATAGGGCCCCTGTCACTTTTAGACCCTCCCTACTCTGAGTTCTTGGATTTTTATTTCTGTTCACTACAGGGGGATCAACCGGCATTGTGCTGGCAAACTCCAGTATTGATATCGTCCTACACGACACTCATTACGTAGTGGCCCACTTCCATTACGTCTTAGCAATGGGTGCCGTATTCGGCATCTTCGGGGGATTAGTCCACTGGCTCCCACTAATAACCGGAGTGCTAATAAATAACTCCTGGTTAACCGCGCAATTCTTTCTGATATTTGTGGGAGTTAACCTAATTTTCTTTCCGCAGCATTTCTTGGGCCTCAGAGGCATGCCCCGGCGGTACTCTGACTACCCTGACATATTCACCTACTGAAATATTATATCCTCAGAAGGGGCTTTTATATCTGTTGCCGCCATAATTTTATTTACATTTATTATTTGGGAGGCCTTAGCATCTCAACGCCCTGCGCTATTCCCCAACCACCTCAACACGTCAGTAGAATGGTTTCACAGCACCCCTCCCATAGACCATAGATACCCGGAAACCCCTATAGTCTCTTACTTATAAATACTCAATAAAGTCCAAACAAGTTTATTATTTAAACATACAGAACATTGAGCATTATACAATGGAACGATATTAATATCCAAAACAACATATTGCCCCTTATAGAGCAACTAACCTTATTTCATGACCACGCCATAATTATAATCTCCTCCATTATCACACTGGTGGCCTATATCCTCGTAACATTATTATTCAACAAATATATCAACCGCCCTATAACAGAAAACCAGGCCTTAGAATTCATTTGAACCATTGTCCCCGCCGCCATCCTTATCTCCCTCGCGCTGCCCTCCCTACGCCTACTATATTTACTTGACGAGTTCCACTCCCCCTCTATTACTATTAAAAGAGTAGGGCATCAGTGGTTCTGATCTTATGAATATTCAGACTTCAATAATAAAGAGTTTGACTCCTATATAATCCCAACCCATGAACTCTCCGATAACATGTTTCGCCTATTAGAGACAGACAACCACACTGTAATCCCAATACTAACACGTGTGCGGCTATTAACCTCCTCCTCAGACGTAATCCACTCATGAGCCGTGCCCTCTTTGGGAGTAAAAGCTGACGCTATGCCCGGCCGGCTCAACCAGCTCAACTTTACAACACTCCAGCCAGGCCTATTCTACGGCCGGCCAATGCTCAGAAATTTGTGGGGCCAATCACTCCTTCATGCCTATCACTGTAGAGTCTACCTCGATAACTAACTTCCTCGCCTGACTAAACACTGACTAATAAAATGGCTGAATACAAGCGCAGGTCTTTTAAACCTCAAATGGCACTGCCTTTTAAACGGATCCAGTTTAAGAAATATAAAACTGTCAATTTTAAGTCACCACGCGCTTTTCCGAAATACCTCAAATAGCCCCTATATTATGATTATTATATTCACTTGTATTCGTAACCACCCTAATAATTCTCTCACCCTTTATATACCTCTTAAACCCTGCGCCAACCCCCCCTGAAAGAGCCCAGAGGGTCTGTTCTAGAAAAAAATTAAAATGATAACAAACCTATTTTCCATCTTTGACCCTTCAGCCACCTTCCTAGGACTCCAACTAAATTGAAACTGATTAGCCCTATTCGCGGGGGGGGGGGGGGCAGTCCCTTTTACCTACTGAGCCTCTGACTCCCACTACTCTCGCCTTTCTAAAATCCTTATAAATTTTATGACTAGAGAGTCCTTAAACATCCTCGGCCCTAAGAACAAAGCCACTGTTATATTTATACTCAGCTTGTTTACATTTATCCTTTTAAACAACTCCCTTGGGCTCCTCCCCTTTGTATTTACTGCCAGAGCCCACCTGTCATTCACCTTATCACTCGCCCTAACTATATGGCTAGGGTACTTTATATCGAGGGCTATCTCCAACACTACCCACGTCCTGTCCCACATGCTCCCCCTAGAAACGCCTGGCCCTTTAATACCTTTTATGGTCCTCATCGAAACCCTAAGAAGCTTAATCCGCCCATTCACTCTGGCAATCCGCCTATCAGCCAATATGGTAGCGGGACACCTTTTACTGGCCCTAATAAGCAGAAGGCTTTCAATTATAACCCCATTCACCAACATCACAATCATTTTACTGCAAATCTTACTAATATTCCTAGAAACTGCAGTCTCCTTAATTCAAGCCTATGTGTTCACCACATTATGCACTTTCTATATCCAAGAAGCCTATGATAGCCCCGCCTTGACCTGCAGTCAAAATCTCCTGCGCCCCATCCACCACAACCGAGCCAGGGGCTGCCCGGGGTTCCCTAAGATTAACTACATTATTACCATACCCAACAACGGTGAGATGTCCTAGACCCCAAGGGGTAGACAGACTTAAAATGAGGAATGATCTTATTTACTACCCCAGGGCCGTATTCCTTGCTCTTCCGGGCCCGCAATACCCCCCTCCCCTCTGCCGTTGGGCCAGCCCCTTGATTCAAGCCAGGCCGCTGCTGCCTCTGTCAGCCCTAGTGAATAAAGCTTTAAGGCTGCCGCTTCCTCATCAACACCAATCATCTTACTGCGGGCCCCACTGCACTCCCGAGAGCTACGCCCCACAATTCAAACCTATGTATTGGCGGCATTGACCGCCCTCTGCGCCCGAGAAGCCCATGATAGCCCCCCCCCCTTTCCACCTCGTTAACATAAGCCCTTGACCTTTAGTCAGAATCTTCGGCGCCTTATTTACCACAGCCGGGCTAGTAAACTGATTCCACTACCTCTCCCCGGGGTTCCTGTTTCTAGGATTAATCATCACTATTTTTACCATATACCAATGATGGCGGGATATTACTAGGGAAGGAGCCCTCCAAGGACTACACCCCCAAAAAGTGCAGACAGGCTTGAAATGAGGGATAATTCTATTCATCACCTCCGAAATCATATTCTTTTTCTCGTTTTTCTGAGCGTTCTTCCACTCCAGGCTATCCCCAGCCCTTGATTTAGGCCTATCGTGGCCCCCTGCAGGAGTGCAACCCCTAAGTTACATTGAAGTCCCCCTACTTAACACCATTATCCTATTAACCTCTGGCATGACAGTCACTTGGGCCCACCACAGGCTTGTCGAGAATAACCACACCCAAGCCCTTGCTGGCCTTGTTCTCACCGTAACTCTAGGCTTTTACTTCACTGCCCTCCAGGCCCTGGAATATTACGAAGCCTCTTTCACTCAGGCGGACTCCGTATACGGCTCCACTTTCTTCGTTGCCACAGGGTTCCACGGCGCCCACGTAATCATTGGGTCCGTGTTCCTTGCTATCTGCACACTCCGGCTTAAAAGGGGGCACTTCTCTAGGTCACACCACTAGGGATTCGAAGCGGCAGCGTGATACTGACATTTCGTCGATATTGTTTGATTATTCCTTTACTCTGTTGTGTACTGATGAGGCAGATAAATCTAAAGTGTCCCACACATTTAACTTCGAATTAAAAAATCTTATATAGTAGCTTTTTAAAGTATAACTTATATATATTTGACTTCCAATCAAAAGATTCTATAAATTCATAATTATGACCCAAATCATAGCCATCGCCTTCGCTGCACTCTCCCTAGTTATAATGGCATTAGCGTTCCTATTGAGGAAAAAAACACCCAAGACCTTGAAAAAAACTCCCAATTTGAATGCGGGTTTAATCCATTAACAACATTCCGCAGCTCATTCTCCTTGCAATTCTTCCTGATTACAATCATTTTCTTAATCTTTGATGTAGAAATCGCTCTCCTGCTGCCCTTCATAGTCGCCATAACTGAAACAGGGCTACTAGATTGGGCCTGCCTTCTAACCCGTAGACTGCGTGGTCAGCTCATCGAAGTTTTCAAAATACTTCGAGGGTTCGACAATGTTGACTACCGGGATATGTTCACACTGAGTGAGAACAGAATGCGCAATCACGGCTTCAAACTTGAACTGAAGCGTTACAACCACGATCTGTGTGGAAAACTTTTCACCTATAGTATCTGCGGTAAATGGAACGCACTTCCAGTGGAAGTTGTCAACAGTGAATCTGTTGACCAGTTCAAGTCAAGACTAGACAAAGTCTTGAAAAGTGGCCGTTTAGGGACGCAAAACAATTGAGCAGCCTTGTGCCCGCTCAATTGCTAGTCCAAAGGTACCCTCTTTGAATGGACCGTAAGGTCTCCTAGGGTACCTTCTTTCCTTGTTGTTACTCCTTGTTGTTACTCCTAATATTTACAAGAATCCTCATCCTGGGTGTTGCGTATGAATGGCAAGACATGTCTTTAGAATGAAAATAAAACCATAGTTTATTAATAAAACATATAATTTGCAATAATAAGAACCACGGTAAACTAAAATGTAGTCTATATTTAAGACAATTGGTTGACAACCTTTAAAAGCCGCCCATTTCATTCGTGATAAAACCAAAGTAGCGGTGTATCTTTGTTAAAGATATTAATGGGGAGCCTGTCACAATTTAGTTTAATTCTGGCTAAATGATTCTACAAAAATAAATCTCACAGATAACTTCCTTAATAAACCTCTTCCTAATGATAAAAATTAATAAGCAGCTAACCTGGCTTTGGTATTAACACTGACACAACAGGTGCCAGCAGTCGCGGTTACACCTGAAGGCTATAATCTATTCCCACCCTGAATTGAACAACCTGTAAAACTTTCGTCCTGTTGGTAAAATATAAACTACGCACCCGCCACATTAGCAATTCTAACACTTAGGAAGTAAAAAAGGATTAGATACCCTTGTATTCTAAACAACAAAAAGGGCCAGGTAGTAAAAGATACACCTATAAAACCTTAAGAATTTGGCAGCCTACTATAAAATCCAAGGAACTTGTTTTGTAACCGTCATTACCCGCTCCACCTCACCTTTTTTATACTTGTATACAACCGGAAAATTGGTCGGCAACACCCCCTAATGCCAGGGCAAACCCCTCAAAGCCAGGTCACCGTGCAGTATTTAAAGGAAAAATGAGTTACATTAACCTTTGATGCGGATTAAACCTGAAACCTTATATGAGGATGAATTGGACAGTAAAGCCTAATTAATATCTAGCCTTGAACTTCTATAAAACGTGTACAAATCGCCCGTCACTCTCGATAAAATTGAGACAAGTCGTAACAAAGTGGGGCTACCTGAAGGTGGCCCTAAACTATAAACTAGTGAGGGCACCCCCTCCTTAATGAATGATAGCCATTAAAGATATTTTACTAGTTAGCAACAACCCTATGACTTCAATATAAACCTTACTAATAAGTCCGTGGGGTTGGGCGCGGAGTAGTACAGCTCTCTTATCTTTTAAATTATTGCGAGAGCTCTACTACTATCTGCTTCCAGGAGTCAACAGCTCTGCCTTCTCTATCCCCTCTAAAGTTTACCTCTGCCATTGGGCCCGACGATAGTACTTACCTAGCGGAGTAGTAGAGCTCTCTTATCTTTTAAATTATTGCGAGAGCTCTACTACTATCTGCTTCCAGGAGTCAACAGCTCTGCCTTCTCTATCCCCTCTAAAGTTTACCTCTGCCATTGGGCCCGACGATGGTACTTCCCTAGCAGGGTAGTAGAGCTCTCTTATTTTTTTAAATTATTGCGAGAGCTCTACTACTATCTGCTTCCAGGAGTCAACAGCTCTGCCTTCTCTATCCCCTCTAAAGTTTACCTCTGCCATTGGGCCCGACGATAGTACTTACCTAGCAGAGTAGTAGAGCTCTCATCTTTTAAATTATTGCGAGAGCTCTACTACTATTTGCTTCCAGGAGTCAACAGCTCTGTCTTCTCTATCCCCTCTAAAGTTTACCTCTGCCATTGGGCCCGACGATAGTACTTACCTAGCGGAGTAGTAGAGCTCTCTTATCTTTTAAATTATTGCGAGAGCTCTACTACTATTTGCTTCCAGGAGTCAACAGCTCTGCCTTCTCTATCCCCTCTAAAGTTTACCTCTGCCCTTGGGCACGACGATAGTACTTACCTAGCGGAGTAGTAGAGCTCTCTTATCTTTTAAATTATTGTGAGATTAAAAGGGGTGGGATTAGCAGATACCTGGAAAAAACCTATTAACAAGATGAGGTTGCTGCAGCCGCAGATAAATTGTATAGAAGTCCTTATGTGAATTGGGGCAACGGACAAACTCACGGCCCATTTAACAATGCTTCAATTTCGCAGGTTCGAGGCACGTCGCGTTCCTCTGACGAACGGGCCGAGCCTTCAAGGGTTCAATCTTCCCTATCGAGAGACCTTGAGACTTCAATACGGAGGATGGAAGCCGACATCCAGCGGTTAAAGCTACAGCGTGAACCACAGAGCAAGCACAGACACGGGTTTGGCGATTGAAGGCGCAGGTCCCGCTCTGGTTCACGAAAGAGAAACTAACGAGGGCATCCCGATGCAAGAGGTAAGAGACAGCAAAATTTTCAACCTCATTCTTCCAACTATTGTCACCATCAGGGCCTATGTTGGTATCACCAAAGGTATGGACACAACGCTGTACACTGTACACAGCCTTGTAGTCACAGTTATGCTTCTTCACATACTGCGCCAAGTAGTCTCCTGAAGCATAACTTTTCCTTTTCCTCTCATCCAACTCAATGGTGCTGGTACCACAACAAATATGGTGCAAAAGCTCTAAAATGCTTGCAACTGTGCACATATTTGGACCCAGTATCTTCAAATCTCAACCCTGCAGTTTTCTCACTTCACCCAACTCAACCACTTTCTCAAAATACTCAAACTTCAAATTCTTGCATTCCTCTCACCCAGTCTCTCAATCACAAACTTTAAACTAGAAAGGCAAGGGACAAAAGGGTCTAAATTCCCTGCCTTCACCTCATTTCCTCAAGTAACTCGTCCATTTCGTATTTTTGACCCACTTTCTGATTTTTCATTCCTGGTGGACACTGGTGCTGAATGCAGTGCCATACCAATTTCTAAGGCCGGCAAAGCATCTGCCCCTTCAAATTTAGTTCTAAAGGCAGCCAATTCGACCAATATTAGGACCTATAGAAGGCGTAACCTTCAAGTCTAACTCGGTCTCCGTCGGGTTTTTCGATGGACTTTCATCATGGCAGAGGTAGATTGTCCAATATTGGGCCTCGACTTTCTTTCGGCTCACGACCTCTTGGTCGATTCTCGACAACGCAAGCTTGTCGACCGCAAAACTCTCCTCACTGTCTCAGCTTCGTACTCACCTTCCTTCTCAGAGTTCCCTCCTCTCTATTCGTCTCCCATACACCGAGCCACTGTTTCAGCGCCTCCTTCAGGAGTTTCCTGAGCTCACCCTTCGACCTTCGAAGGACCGGTTCATTTAACATAGTGTGGTGCATCGGATCGAGACAACAGGAGGTCCTGCATTCTCAAGGCCACGCCGTCTAGCACCTGATAAACTCTCTGCTATGCGTGATGAATTCCAATTGATGATTGATTCAGACATTTGTAGGCCTTCCTCTTCTCCGTGGGCCTCTACACTTCACATTGTGCCCAAATCCACGCCACGGGGAATTCAGAGCAGTTGGAGATTACAGAGCTCTTAACGCTGTAACAATTCCTGATCGTTATTCCTTGTCGTACTTAGCCGATTTTACCTCTTCTCTCCATGGCTGTACGATTTTTTCTCGCTTGGATCTGGTTCGTGCTTTCAACCAGATCTCTATTCACCTAGATGATGTCGCAAAGACTAACATCACCACTCCGTTTGTGCTTTTGAAATGCTCAAGATGCCATATGGATTGCCTAACTCCGGTCAAACTTTCCAGCGCTTTATGGATCAAGTCCTTAGGGGTCTTCCGTTTGTATTTTGCTGCATCGATGAACTCCTAATATCATGTTCCTCGCTGGAGGAACACCTTTCTCACCTTCGCCAAGTTTTTCTCGTCTTCAGGAGTACGGTATCGTACTAAACACCTCCAAGTTCCTCTTTGGTGTCCCGCAACTCTCATTCTTGGGGCACCATGTCTCGAAGATAAAGTTACCGCAATGCGAAACTTTGCTCGTCCTACATTACGCAAACAACCCAGGAGTTTCTGTAGCATGGTCAATTTCTACCACAGATTCATCCCTAAATGTACCCAGGTCATGCAACCTCTCAACTCTATGCTCACCAAGACCAACAAGAATTCTCCTCTTGAATGGTTTGCTGAGGCGTGCGATTCATTCTCTCGCACCAAAGAGGCTATTGCCCTCGATGTGGAATTGGCTCATTCTTCTCCAGGAGCCCCCATCAGCGTCGCCTCAGATGCATCCTCAACCCACGTAGGTGCAACCTTGCAGCAGAAAGTTGGTGACCAATGGCAACCTTTTGCTTTCTTCTATCGCGCTCTTACAAACCCTCAAAAGAGATATTCAACGTTCTCTCGAGAACTCCTCGGAATATATCTCACTGTCTGCCACTTCCACCATCATTTAGAAGAGCGTGAACTTACCATTTTTACTTAACCATAAGCCCTTGGTCGGTGCATGTTCGTCTCGTAGTACTTCGTCAGTACACACTGCAGTTGACACTAGTCATCTTGACTTCATCCTGCAGATGACGAACGATATTCGCTACGTTCCTGGCTCTTCCAACGTCGTACCGGACGCGCTCTCTTGCATTTCATCGATTTCGGGCACGCAACTCTCCTACACTGCACCCATCGATCATGCAACAATAGCGCTTGCCCAAGAACAAGATGAAGACACGCAAACACTGCGTCACTCTTCTCAACTCGTTGTTCGCGAGATGGACTTGCCAGACAGTCCTTCCAGGCGCATCCTGGTTGACTATTCAATTCCTGACTGTCCTCGTCCTCTTATTCCTCCCGCTTACCGTCGGCACATCTTCGACCAAATTCATGGCCTCTCTCATCCTGGCGTCAATGCCACTCACAAGCTCGTTGCACAACGCTTCATTTGGCCAGGTATGAATGCCGACGTGGCCAAATGGACTCGCTTATGCCTGCCATGCCAGCGTGCTAAGGTCCACTGCCACACAAAAGTTCCTCTGGCCCCTTTTCCTCTTCCTTCATCACGTTTTGACGCCGTTCACATCGATCTAGTAGGTCCTCTTCCATACTCCCGCGGTTGCAATTATCTTCTCACCATGGTCGATCGTTTTACTCGCTGGCCAGAGGCGGTTCCTATCTCGGACATCAGAGCTTCCAATGTCACTCGAGCTTTCGTCTCAGCATGGGTTGCTCGTTTTGGTGTTCCCTCAACGATCATGTCTGATCGTGGGAGCCAGTTTGAAAATCCAATCAATGGGATGCACTCATGTCAGTCCTTGGCTCCTTTCGCATTCGTACTACAAGCTATCACCCCTAGAGTAACTCTAAAGTAGAACGTCTGCATCGGACCATCAAAGCAAGCTTACGCTCCACCGATCCAAACATAACTTGGGTGGATAAGCTACTTTTGATTCTCCTTGGCATTCGCTCGTCCTTGAAAGAGGATTTGGGTTGCTCTGCAGCGGAATTAGTTTACGGTACTCAACTTCGTCTACCCAGTCAATTCTTTTCTTCCTCTGACCGACCTCTACCTTCTCACCTAGATCCTTCTTCATACGTACATAACCTTGTACGGGTGAAGGCTTAAATTAAGCCAACTGCCCCTAGAGTGCCTGCTAATTATAAAACCTTCGTGCCAAAGGAGATGACAACATGCTCCCATGTTTTCACCCGTAAAGCGATTCAGCTCGCACTTCGTTACAACCAGTCTATGACGGACCGTTTCTCGTTATCTCCAGGAAGCCGAAATTCTTCGTTTAAAGCTTGGCACCAGGCAAGATACTGTCTATCGACCGCCTTAAGCCCGCTTATACCGAAAATGTTCGTCTAGAACCCCAATCACCTCATTCTCCTCCTACTATACCCCTTTCTGGTAAGGAATCCCTCAAAACAACCTAAAACCCACCTTTTTAACTACTCCTGCCTCTCCAACCCCATCTTCCTCCTTTGTTGCAGGAACCCTCGTCGGCAGAAGTGGTTAGTCAGGAGCAAATCTCTTCCCCACTGGTCATTCCGTCAGCGGACAACGGGACTCAAGACTCCCACATCCCGCTTGACGCCATCTCGGAAGGAACCAGCAAGCGGATCACCTTCGCTCCATCGACCTTCTCTCGTGTCAGTGCCTCGTTCAACGCTAATGCCACTGCCACAACAAATATGTGTCCCCGTACCCGCAGCCAAATCAATGGCACTGTCACACGCTCCAGTCGCGTTGTCAGGAGGCCTCTTCGGTACTCGGAATTGTAATCTCAAAATAGTAAAAAAAAGGGGGGGGGCGACCTTCTTAGAGGGGGGAGTGTTATAGCAATGCCTCCGGGCATTCCTATAATAAAAACCTCCTGGGAAACTTAAATATGTATATACATCAATTAATATGTAAAATTCATATTATACATTACTTTAACTGTTAATTTAATCATTCAATTATTTTACTTTAACTTTGTTAATTTAATCATTCAATTATTTTACTTTAACTTTGTTAATTTAATCATTCAATTATTTTACTTTAACTTTGTCAATTTAATCTTCCAATTATTTGACTTAACTTTTGTAAATTAAGTCATTTTATGTAAAACTTAATAATTAATTAATTCATTTATTTTACTTGTCAATTAATTTAACGTATACTGTTCCAAACAACATCTCTTAAAATTTCACACACAAACAAACAAACACACGCTTCCAGCTCGACAAAATAGCACACTATTCCTTCTTAGTCGACTCTCAACATTCTCCGCATAAAGGTCGGTAATCATTCCATCGAAAAATTATTCATTTACCTCTAAACAAATCATACCTAGTTAATTCCATTTTCTCTCACAATTCTTTGCAAACGACCATACGAGAGTAGGTCCTAATGATATTTACTTTTCATATTGCAGTCCCTAATTCACAGTCCATCATAGTCATTACTACACTATATTATATATTATTATTTCACTATATAATTCACCATATTATTCCACCATATTAATTTCACATACTTCAATTCTTTTCGCATCTTGTTACTATAAATCATATGTTAAAATATCTTACATTGTATACCTAATCTACTTATCTCATTGTGCATTCGTTGATTTTATGAATATATTTATATTTGTGTAATTGTCTTTCTTAAAGCCCAAGTAATTATTTCAAAATTTATTTCGTTGTCGCCTTTGGCCTAAAACTATCAGCAGACAACTTCGATCAAACAAATCTATGGTTATGGTTTTCGAAACGCTATTTAGGCTGATTTTTAACAGAAATGAAATCACATGAATAACCATATACTATAGTAGCAAAGGAATTCGATAAAGTGCGGAAAAGAGGCATACATCATAAAACTCTAAATATAGAAATGAACAACTATTTGGAAAGAATTTTATGCATAGGTAGACACGGGGAATTACCAAGGAGAAAGGAAAGATTCAAGCTTAATGCAGGCCTCGCAGAGGGAGGTTGTTTAAGTCCTTCCATATACTCAGCGTATACCTCAGACATTCCCTCACCTAGAAAGGAGAGCTTTGTGAACATACAATACGCAGATGATTTCACTCAATTAATTCCCTGTGTTTATCGGATCCCTCGGATGCAGGCCAGAGTAGCGGAAACAGAAATAGAACATCTAAACAAGTATGAACGCAAATGTAAAATTAAAACGAATAAAGATAAATTCAAAATTATACTTATGTATCGCAGAAAACTATCCGACGTTTACGTAGATGGAGAGCGATACCGGTATAACGGTAAAGGCAAGATTTAAGGCCTAACTGGGCTGATTCTGATGCTGTTGTAATGCAGGAGGAATTGACCATTCTCTCCAATTGGGCCGAGAAATGGCAAATGAAGTTTAACATAGACAAATGTAGTGTACTTAGTATAGGTAGAAATAATCCACTGAATAGTTATAAATTAAATGGGAGAAATTTAGGGAGGACCGATTGTGAGAGGGACTTGGGTATTTTGGTAAGTTCAGACCTTCGTCCTAGAAAGCAATGCCTAAATGCTAAGAATAAAGCTAATAGGATATTGGGATTCATTAGGAGGAGTGTAAGCAATAAGAGTGCTGAAGTCATTCTAAAACTGTATCTGGCGCTAGTTAGGCCTCATCTAGACTATGCAGTACAATTTTGGTCACCATATTATAGGAAGGATATTGATTTGCTTGAGTCTGTGCAGAGAAAGATGACAAAGATGATTGGTGGGCTAAGGAACTTACCTTATGGTGAAAGGCTCAGAAAACTAAATCTACATACATTGGAAAGGAGAAGAGTCAGAGGGGAATTGATTGAAGTCTTTAAATGGGTAAAAGGATATAATAAAGGGGATCTGGGTAAGGTTCTTATACTTAGTGAACATGACAGGACACGTAGCAATGGGTTTAAGCTTGATAAGTATAGGTTTAAGAAGGAGATTGGGAGGAATTGGTTTACAAATCGTGTGGTAGATGAATGGAATAGGCTCACTAGACATGTGATAGAAGCCTCCTCTCTGGGTAGTTTTAAGAATAGATTAGATAAATATATGGATGAAGCTGCTAGATGGGACTGACTTTTTTTATGTAAATATGTATATATTTTTCTAAGGAGTGGGGAGATTATATTTTGCGGCTGCATAAATGGACATAATCCTCTGGATGCATTTTATGTATATTGTAGATTAGATCTGACGAACTCCTGTAAAGGGTGACAATGTTGATGACTTTTCTCTGGTAAGAAATCTTTTGTGTGTTGACTGGAACAGGAGCTGCCAAGTGTAGGCCATGAATGGTCTTTTGCAGTCTCCTTCTTTTCTTATGTTCTTATGTTCTAAAGAATAAACAAAGCACGAGGCCTGCTAACTTTACAGATTAAGAAATCTAAACATGAAAAATAAGAAAGAAAAAGATCTACCAGGCCATGATACAGACTACTTTGATATATCCAACAATTGGCATGTATACGGTTTCAAGAAGCAATCTAATAAGAATGTAACGTATACAGAATAAGGCAGTATACATAATTACGAACACGCGACGATTAGAGAGGAAAAAACAAAGAGACTAACACATCGAAGCGAAAATAAAACCATTATACAAAATAATTGAAAAAAGAGTAAAAAAAAATCATAGAAGAAACACAAAAAATAAATAGGAGAGGAACTAAATAATCAAATAGCACGAGGAGCAAGATGCAGAAAACATATGCTGTTTCCTTGTGCTAAAAACAAAGGGGACCAAGGCGAAGAGGAGGAGATTTACGTGCAAACCAAATAAGGAAACCCGATTGTGACCAAAATTTCTCGAATAATGACAAACTCACCGGATTGGACTTGATACCCCCAAAGAATGACAAAACTAACCAAAAAGTGCAAATGAACAAAAAAGGAAAAACATCATAAATGTAGAAGATAAAAATAAACAAATAAACAACCAAAAAACACGAGCCTACACAGCAGATACAGATACGAGAACTATGCTACAAAAATCATAGAAACTCGAGTTATTAACATAGCAGGAAAACTAACAACGGTTTGAACGCCTCTTTAATACACACATAACATAATAACAAAACAACCACATAAATAAACAAACAGACACACTTTCACTCTAACTTATTTCGAACTTAACTTTAAAATTAGTGTATAGTACAGCGATTAGCGTCACCTCCACCCAACTTGCACCTCTCTGCAAACCTCCAACTTCCTTCCACTTCAATCCTCTTCTTCCTTTAACCGCTATCTAAAGATGGGCCAAACACTAACACCAGGGACAGGTACAGCAAATAGTAACAAATGGGAGCTAGAAAAACATAAAAACACCATGGTCTGGGTCCCACATTAAATAGGACCACAGGCCAACTTTCAAACCTTTGACTTTATTCCAGTCTGTCCTATCCTTACTTCTTTCTTCTTCCCCTCCCTCTCTTCCCCTTTCCGGACCTCTTTTCCATCGTTGCCTTCAGGCCTCGAGAAAGGAAGGCACCGGGGAACCTCGGAGGAACCGGGCCTCGCCCCCCCCCCGACTGGGTCTCTCCTCCGGGAGGGACTGGTCGGGGGTGGGGGAGGGGCACGGGGATCTAAATCTCTTTCTCTCACTTTCCCTTTCATTTCATTTCATGCTATGCAGTCGAAAATTATTTAACAAAGGACTGCACGGCGACGGTAGTTGCATGCTCTAACCTGGCCAAATCCGGGCACGGTTGGAAAGATTGCACGGAGGGGGAAAAAAGTGCGTAAACTGTAGAGGGGACCATAAGGTCTTGGCCATGAGGTGCCCCATCCGCAAAGAAGCCATCCGTACAAAACGGGAGAATATAAAAAAGTAAAAAGAGGCAAGAACCAAGACCAACTACGCTTAAGCGGCGGCCCTGAAGAACTTCGTCACAACAAGTGCCCCAAAGATGGTGATGCCAGAGGCGGGTAAAGATATCATGACAATGATCATCTTTGCTCACATAGCTAACCCGGTTAACTCCGGCTCCTCTTCCGAAGAACTTAACCGTCTTCTGGAGAAGAACGGAGTTACCAAAAAAGCTTTGGTTCTCCCAAAATCCAGACTCGGCGGGAATAATTAATATCCAGTTTACCGACGAATCCCAACTGGAACATCAACTAAATGAGGAGCCGACGCAGTCCCTTACCGAAGAACCAAAAATAACTGAAGAAACTTCGGAAGTTGAGGGAGAAACGAAGAAAGGCGCACAAAAGAAAAGGAAGGAAGAAGAAAAAAAACAGAGGAAAAGACAAACGAACAAAATTCGTCGGACGAAGAAGAAGCGCACGAAGAGCACTACACGGAGGTCCCCATAACCAACAAGAAGGAAGTCCTCGAGAACGGTTACTTCTTCGGCGACAAGGACGTGTGCCTCAAGGTTTTGGTTCTCCCCCTGTGACCGCCCCTAAGAAGAGACGACCCATATTTTCTTCTACTTGTCATTGCCAAGGGGGAATTCAAGTGGACCTTCGAGGGACCTTTTTTACCGGACGAAATTGCAGCATTGATGCTGAAGGGCACGGTGTTCATCCCACCATCGGACGTACACGCCGTGAACATGTCAACATTTAAAGCCATGAAAAGTGGACAAAAAACGTCCGAAATAAAGTGAAAGTGCAAAATACAAATGTATAAAATATAACGATAAACCCAAAAGTGAATTAAATAAATAATGATAAAATAATTGATGATATCAGTGATTCGGAAAAGTGTACATAGAAAGTGTTTGTTAATTAATTTACGAAATATATCTAGTATCAAATTATCTATTGTGAATTAATCAAATAAGTGACTTAAAATTAGATTAAAATCATCAGCTGGACTGAAATAGAATACTAAACATGTTTTTACAACAAACGTGTAGAAATAATGTAAAATAATTAAAATAATGTGTAGTTAACGTTAGAAATATGTAAATTTTTAGCAATACCTTTTTTATAACTATTAACTCTTATGAGTAAATGTGAAATTTGCATTGTATAGAGCTAAAATATTTGATTTCCACGTCTCCAGATACCTTTATCTTCCTACTTATACTTATAACTATTTCTTCTCTGCTAAATTCTATTTTCCACACTGTCCGATATATATTTACATTTATGTAATCTCTCTTTGTAATTCATTCTTAATAAACCATGAACAGTGTCATTTCATGCGGGACGGCCGAATATTTGATTCATACTACCCGACGGGGGAACCTGCTCGGATGAAAGGGTGCGCCCAACTCGAAAATAGACGGGAGTGCTCTCACTGACGTTTTTGAACTTCCACAAAGCACTACCGCCTTTGCCACGTACTCACATTCTTTTTTACTCACAAAATACAAAAATAATTATACAATGGTTACAGCGGACAAGAAGAAAAGAAGAGGACATAGTATGGAACGAAGAAGACCATGGAGACCCTTCCTAAGAGGGTTCCCCTCAGAACCATACAGGGAGAAAAGGCCCCGGAAAAGAGAAAGCTATGTGAAACCCTCTACCTAGAACACAAGGTGGCCCTGGTGAAATTAATTGAAGTTTCATCGGGTTTTATTGCCACCTGCGCAGAAACCAAGATGTGGACCGGCTCTTGTCTGAAGAAGGAGCTACCACATTGAAGAGAATTGGACTCAAAGTAAAGAACCCTCCACAAGTGGCAGCAAACCGCAGTGTCATTTGCCGCAAAGTGAAGAGTTAGGTCGGTGAAAACTCAACCGAAGAGATGAAAGAAGAGATTATGAGGAGCAACCCGTGGGCAAAAGTCGGGGATATAATCAAATTTCAAGAACACACCCACGTGTTCAACATAACCTTCTCTATCACCGACATGGCCAGGAAATTATATAAATGTGTTATGATAAAACATTTATATAATTTACATTACAATATTGTTTCTGTAGTTTATGTTAGTTGTGCAATTTCATTTGTATTATTCCTATTTCTGGTACAATAACTATATTCCTTTGTTTGTGTTTTATTTAAGTGATGAAGAGTTTGTAGAATTCATAAGTGACATTTTTTTAAAAAATTCTAAAGTAACAATAATAGTTCAATAATAGTTGTTTTGTGAAAGTTATGGCTGTCCTAAACTTCTTATGTACACTGTGGAGGGGAGGGGGGCCGTAGGTGAGGTTCGCCCAGGGCGCCATTTAGGCTAGGACCGCCACTGGTTGTAGTAATAAATTATTTTAATCAATTTAGTATTATGCTTAGTGTTTTTTTTTGTGTATATCTTGTAGTGAGTGCAAATCTTGTATTTTATTTTTTCTTTGATGTCTTCTTCGTTATTGTTGGGTCTTCATACGTGAATTCTTGTAGAAATTGGTGAGCTTTCGCAATTAGGTATTCTTTTCTTGGTCGGTTTTCCTGGTTTGGGTAAAAACATATTTATTCTCATGCAAAAAACAGCACTTCTGCTAAAAGCCCAGCGAATCTCGGAAATCTGGCGCGACTTATACCTCTTCTGCTCTGGTTAATCATTTGGACGATATCATCGTTCAATTCTCGATTAACCAGTTCCTGCATATTCCTTGTCCGTTCTTCTATGACAACGTTAATGGGACTTAACCCCGCCTCTCGGTGCAGCTCTTCCTGGCGTCTTGTTTCTCACCTGAGTGTACCTGTAATTAGGTACACACATTTGTGCTGCACCACTTGTAGTTTTCTCTTTTGTGTCTTCGAGACACACGAGAGGGCGAAAGCTGGGTGTAGCAGCGTCGATCTTACAAGCGCATTGTAGATCTTTTTCTTATTGTTTTCACGGAGATTTCTGAACCTGTATAGAGTTTTGACTGCAGCTACGACCTTGGTGATTCTTTCATGGATGTGATTTTTGTACCTGGTTGAAGTAACCTTTGTTCCAAGTACATTGCATTTCGTGGTGTATGAATAGCGTCTATCCCCCACACTGATATCGTATAGTAGTCTCCTGCCTATGGGGACTACTTTGGACATTTCCTGGTTCGTGCGGATCTTCCACCGGGCCTCGTAGGTGTTAAGGTTTTCAATTTCTGCTGCTGTCATACGAGCAGGTCAAGGCGCATTCCTCCATGGACAAGTGATTATCTCGGTGAAATCATCGGTGAATTGAATTTTGAGGTAAGTGGGGGTTACAGGGGCTGGTACAGCGGTGTAAATCAAGAAGAGAGTGGAGGACATGCAACCCCCCTGTGGGAAGCCCGCAGTGAGCGGAAACTTTGGTTCGTCCGTGCACCCTAAACTGATATATGCCACTCTCTCCATGACATAGTCACAGAGAGTGCTTTCTAAGTTTTTACTTAGGCCTAGTCGTAACTTCTTTTACTTCATTCCCCGTTGCCATACCTTATCAAACGCCTTTGATACATCCCGACAAACAATGTCCACGTAACTCTTTTCCCGTTTTGCTTGGGCTAGCTTTTTCGTGATAACATTAATCGCCATCTCCGTACTTCGCTTCTTCCTAAACCCTAATTAA
Source organism: Ceratothoa steindachneri (assembly GCA_963969495.1). Taxonomy (NCBI): domain Eukaryota; kingdom Metazoa; phylum Arthropoda; class Malacostraca; order Isopoda; family Cymothoidae; genus Ceratothoa; species Ceratothoa steindachneri. Next base: position 170,853,558 of record OZ018327.1, read on the forward strand.
TGTGGGTTAAAGAGGGAGTTCTCCTCCAGGCGAGAATTGCCTCGTCCAAGTTGGGCGGATCGTAGGCCTCGAGAAGGCGCGCGTTCTGCTCTTTTGTAATTCTATCTGAGTACAGCTCGACTGCATTGAAGAATGTCACCTCCAACTTCTCCAAAGCATCATTTAAGGGCTCATCACATGCTTCATAGGAGAAGTGCCGCTTTGTATACCTTAGCCGTTTCTGTTTTAACACAGCCTCCACATGTATTTGTTCACAGATATCTTTGGCTGCCATCTGTGCAGCAACAAAACCTGTTGCCCTGTAATCATAGTGAGCTCTCTCTGTCTTATTTAGGAGATTTACTGCAACATCAACTTGCATGCTATGAGATTGCATCTGCTTGCTCACATGCTGAATTTGACACAACATGTCATACCACACAATTGAACAAATGGCGAAGGGATATGATCCAACTTCCTTTGCTAGAGGTTGGGCCTCAACCTTTATTACAGAATCTTTGGTGTGATCTCTTACCTCGATCAGTGCATCTCTCACTCCAGCTGCTTGATATCTTAGGGGTTCCACACTCTTGATCTCGCTCTCCCATCTTGTGTCAGATCACATCTTCAAGGTGATATTCACATGTTTTTTTCAAAATGGCCATCGTTGTGTGGAGGTTGAAAACAAGTTATAAAGCTTCTGCAGGATGCCAAAGTAACTTGTGGCATCAATAGATCCCTTGGCAGCATCGGCGAAAAGCAAATTCAGAAAGTGAGCCCCACATGGAACAAACAGAGTTCTGGGATTCATTTCAAGTAGCCTGGATTGAACACCCTCGTTTTTTTTCCTTCATGTTGGCCTCATTATCGTATGATTGTCCTCTACAGTCCATGAAATGAATTTCTAACTCCTCCAGTCTCTTCAAAATCATAGATGCCAAATGCTGACCAATGGGCTCTTCCGCCTCCAAGAACCCCATGAAATGTTCCATGATATGGCGCTTCCCCTATAGTGATACTGCCCGAATCACAACTGACAACTGTTCAGTGTGGCTGATGTCTGGAGTGCAATCTAGAATTATTGAGAAGAAGTTAAATGGTTTGATGTCAGCCACCATTGCTGAAATGGTCTTGCTGCTCAACAAATCAATGAGCTCGTTTTGTATGTGGTGGCCAAAGTAGCTGGTGTAACTGGAGGTCCCTTGTTAGACACGGTTAATGTGCTCTTGCATTATAGGGTTAAATTGTGCCATAAGCTCAACTTCTTTCAAAAAATTGCCATTTTATGGTGATAATAACTTTTTTGTGTGTCCCCTTAGTGCCAAATTACTAACTGCCAGAGAATGCACAACATCAAGAAAACGTGTTAACACTGCTTTCCATCTTGATATCTCAGCCTCCTGAAGTGCCATCTCTTGCTTGTCAATTATCTCCCCTCTTTTAATCCTCACTGCCAGCTCTTTCCAAGTTTTCATAGATTTTAGGTGTTCTGGACTGCTTTCTTGTGATGTGAGCAATGAGCCTGCCTGCTTCCAGTCTGAAAGTCTCAGTCTTGTTAAATGTATCTTTCTCTTGCAAAATAATGCGCAACAGAAACAGAAGAGGCGGTTGTTTTTTGATGAATAGACCAACCAAATTCTGGTTATATTCTCAACATTAATCAACGACTTCCTGAAATAATGATGGTGGTATAGCAATGCCTCTGCGCATTCCTATAATAAAAACTTCCTGGGAAACTTATATATATATATATATATATATATATATATATCATCATTTATTATGTATAATATTCATTCAATTATTTTACTTTAACTTTGTTAATTTAATCATTCAATTATTTTAATTTAACTTTGTTAATTTAACCATTCAATTATTCTACTTTAACTTTGACAATTTAATCTTTCAATTAATTTACTTCAACTTTTGTAAATTAAATCATTTTATGTTAAACTTAATATGTAATTGATTCATGTATTTTACTTGTCAATTCAATTAACGTATACTGTTCCAAACAACATTTCTTAAATTTCACACACAAACAAACAAACAAACACACGTTCCCAGCGCGATCAAAATAGCACGCTATTCTGCCCACTCTACTCGCATCTTTCTTCGTATAAAGGTCGGTATTCATTTCTTCTACAATTATTCATTTACCTCCAAACAAATCGTACATAGTTAATTCTATTTTCTCTCACAATTCTTTGCAAAGGACCATACGAGAGTAGATCCTAATTATATTTACTTCTCATTGCAGCCCCAATTCAGTCCATCATAGATACTCTATATTATTTACTATTGGGTTGAGGAATAAGTTCTTGCGGTTTCATCAATTTTTTTCATTACATTAACAATTCTAGAAAAACTTTATTTTTAATTGATGACAATATGCAATTTAATCAATATTGTATCCTTCGTTGTTATTTACGACTTCTTCCCAACGTTTAACTAGTTTTTCAATGCCTCTGCAATAAAAATCTCTGGATTTTGACTCGAAGAATTCGCCTAACCAGGTTCTTAGTCTCACATCAGTATTGAACGAAACGCCGCGCAAATTGTTGGAGAGCGATCAGAATAGATAGAAATCTGATGGAGCCAAGTCTAGCGAGTATGGAGGAAGCGGCAGGATTTCCCAATTAAGCATTTGCATGGCGTCTTTTGTCATATTGGCAATGCGAGGACGAGCATTGTTGTGTTGCAGAAGGACTCCATAATGTTGATGAGGTGGCTTTTCACGAATAGCTTCGGCGAGTAGATACATTTGTTGAACGTAAAGTTCTGCATTGTCAATCTTGTTCGCAAGGAGCTCATAAAGAATGATGCCTTCACAATCCCACCATACACACAGCATCGCTTTTCGTGGATAAAGTCCTTGCTATAATCGCGGGTGTTTTTTTTTATTGGGGCTAAGCCATTGTTTTCGATGTTTCATGTTGACATAAACACACCACTTTTCGTCGCCAGTGATGATGCGGTGAAGAAATCTGTCGTTATATCCACGAGTAGCCTTGTGACGAGCAAGCAAACCTGCGGCAAGCGTGGAACGTTGAAGTTTGTTGCTTTCGCTCAAAGCGTGCGGAACCCATGCGTCGAGTTTTTGAATTTTCCCCATCGAATGAAGGTGATTTACTACAGTTTTCTGATCACACGCCAATTGTACAGCCAATTCTCTAGTCGATTGACGAGGATTTTCATGAAGAAGGTTGTTCAATCGATCTTCATCAAACTTAATGGGGCGACCAGAGCGTTCTTCGTCATTAAGATTAAAATGAACGTTTTTGAAACGTAAAAAACACCATTGAGCTGTCCTTTCTGATAAAGAATTTTCTCCGTACACAGCACAAATATCTCGACGAGCTTTGGCTGCGTTTACATTGTTCCCGTCTCGATTGGAAATGAATAACAACAAGTGTCCAAAATGCGCCTTTCTTTCAACTTGACATTCCATTTTGAGGGAACAGAACAAAAATTAAATCAACACCTCTTTTAAATAAACCGCAATGACTTATTACTCAACTTCAAGACGTAGCCTAAGCAAAAGCCTAATAGTCTACGCTGTTAAGAGGAGTAGCCTAACCTTTGCAAATTTTGCTCTCATTATTTATTATTGTTTCTTAATATGTGCACAAATCACATCAACAAAACTTAAATCAACACAACATTAAAAAAAAACACGCAAGAACTTATTCCTTAACCTAATATATTATTATTTACTCTATTATTCACTCTATTATTCACCATATTATTCCACCATATTAATTTCACCTCTTTCAATTCTCTTCGCATTTTTTTTTACTGTAAATCATATGTTAAAATATTTTACATCGTATACCTAACCTACTTATCTCATTGTACATTCGTTGATTTTATGAATATATTTATATTTGTGTAATTGTCCTCCCTAAAGCCCATGTCATTATTCACCCAAATTTATTTCGCTTTCGCCTTAGGCCTAAAACTAACTGCAGACAACTTTGATCAAACATATTTATGGTTATGATTTTCGAAACGCTATTTAGGCTGATTTATTAACAAGATAAATCACATAGATAACCATACACTATAGTGGCAACTTCTTCCATCACTGTAATTTTTAGGGAGTACAAAGTCAGATGATACTTGAATTGGTCCTCTGGAAGTCAAGTGTATCCTAATTCTGTCTCTCAGAACTGAAAGCCAATTAGCAGGGTCAGTGGACAGAGGCTCATCCTCGGTAGTCAATTCAGCTCCAGACAGTTCTAATAGAAAGAACAAGAGAAATATAAATTAGTATGCAAATCTAACTTAGACAACATAATATTCACAGCATGTGTTATGGTGGTGGTGTCATGGAATGATGGTTGTGACTCGTGAGACACCACAATCATCTGGTAACCCCAGGGAATCAGTGATAATAACATTATAATTCCTATCTGTTTACAGAATTGTTTACACACACACACACACACTAATAAATAATTTACTGCTTTATATTTGAAATACATCATTTATTATTTTAAATTATTATTTACCATCCTATGTGCAAAAAGATAAATAAATAAATAACTCACCTAAAGAGTCCTGATCGGAAGCAGTGGAAGCGAATGGGTCTTCTTCCTCTGGATCTGACTGCATTTGTGAAGACACAGGTCTATGTGAGGCTGTAGAAGTACATGGTTTCCCAGCCGGGTCCGAAGGCTCTAAAACCATTTCTGTATAGGCTTGTGTGGCTGCAGAAGTAGACACCTTACCATCCTGGCTAGTGGCAGAGGTTTCAAAATATTTCAAAAGGACCCCTGCAATCAGGAAAAAAAAACATAAGTGACCAATGCATGAGTTTGCCAAAACAATAATTTAAATTATTGAGCACAAGTTACTAAACATTTTCCTAGGAAACTAGGCAAATTAGGACTTAGGCTAAATGCATCAATGCACTTCAAATATCCTAGAAAGATGTATGATCACAAAATAGCAGTGAGAAGAACTGGCAAAGTTCTATACCTTCATCTTTTGCTCGTATCTCCGCTTCTTCTTTCCTCTTTTTTCTACATTGAACACCTGATAGCTTAGACCTTTTCTTATCCATTTGCGTTTCTCAGACCTTGATGGTTTAGTGTTAAGAATTGTACTCTGTAATAAATATCATATGATATAATACTATTCTTACTATATGAGCTTTATATATATATATATATATATATATATATATATATATATATATATATATATATATATATATATATATATATATATATATATATATATATATATATATATATATATATATATGGGCTTCCATTAGTTTAACGAGGATAGCCTAAAATACAGGTCTTTCCGCAAATATCGCCCAACTTCGGTTCCCAATGGCACAAATACATTCAATACTTCATGCTCAATTAAAAAACACCACAAAAATCAAATTAATTAATTAATTAGACGGTTTAAAACTCACCGCCGTCCAAAATGGGATGAATTGCAACGCGAATGAAAATTTGAGACAACTAGAAAATGAAAGTTGCCAGATCGCTGGTTAAAGGGCAATCATGAAAGACATATTTTAATGATGAAAAACGTTTCTAAGGGGGCCGCAATACCTCCCCCTCACAAGAGCCGCCCTGGGCGACCGCTCTTACCACCCATAGGAAGAACCGCCACTGACAACAACAGCAAATGCGCATAACATATCTAAGAACTTTAATTTTTTGAAGAAAAATGGCTTGAACGCCATAATAATATAAACTATCCCAAAGACAAAAAAGGAACCACAAAACAAGAAAATATTTAAAACCGATAGGCCTGATCACCAGGCACTTAGCATCTCTTTGCATCTTTCCACACTTCTTTCTCTTTTCACCAATTGTCAATTTTCAGCTATCTGTTTCCACACCTTTTTTTTTTTATCCCCTACACATACACCTACCCACTTACATCATTCATAGTTCATTCCATGCGACTGCCTTATACGCTTGTGGAATTCTACTCTCGCTGATCTCGAAGAATCAGTATAGGAGGATATTAAACAGATACAACCTGTGCCTTAACTCCCATAACAAGGAATTACTAACTTCAACGAGAACTCGAAATGAAATCGTAGTGATAAAAAAGTGCAAAAATAAAATAAATCCGATATTGCCTAATACGGTAATAAAATATACAGAGCAAAAGTGATTTAATATTAAATAAGTGCTCAGATGCTCGCCAAACACTGGAAGTGGTATTAATTGTGAATACGTTAAATAAACTTTAACAAACATTGTTCGCCTGGTGCCTTTTAATACTAAAGTGGGATTGAGTGCCCCAAATTTAGAAATAAGTGATCTAATTAGTGAACACTGCGCTTATACTCCTCAATTGACCTATCTAACTCAAAATAAATAGGTTAATGCATAAATATCCGAGGGCTGATTATAAGTGATTAAAATCATTCGACCATTAGAAACAGTGCTCCCACTGGCACGCTTCAACACATAAAGTGAAAACAAGTGTTTTTAATTACATGAACTCACCATCGGAGACTTGTGTGTAAATAATTAATAAGATACTTACACCGACCTCTTACCAAACTGAACAAGTGAACAATAGTGAGTAATAACAAACGGGGCTATATCCTAAACATAGAAGAAAACTCAGAAGAAAGGTACGTGGACAAGGACATACAAAATTCTTTATTCTATATCTTTCTCTCCTACCCCCCCCCCCCCCCTATCCACCGAGGTCTTTAAATAAAATTACTTTCAAGTAGGCAAGTCCTAGAGTTCCCCCCCCTTTTTTGTCCTCGATTACTACAAACAATAAGGGCATCATGGTTCACTAAAATTCACTACAAATATGAGCGAAACTACAAGGATCCCTCTCAAAGCGCCTAACCCGGGAAAATCCCGACAGAAGGAAAGTATTTTCAACAATATATATATCCAACTCAATATTGCATTGGTTAGATTAATTAATAATATCCAAGGCTATATAGCACTCTGCCAAAATGAGAAGGACGTCGAAGCCCTGATGACACAAAAGTCCGTGGACGTTCTGAAAAATATCGGTCTAGCTCCCAAAATCCTAACCCAAATACTAACACATAGAAGCGTTATATGTAGACATCTGGACCCATGGGTCAGGTCTCATGATACTGAAGAGTTAAAAAGAAAAGTTAAAACCAACCACAGCTTGGCTTCAGTGATAGAAGTTATCAAAATTTAAAGAACATACTCGTGTCTTCAAAGTGTTATTTAGAGATACAGGTATGGCTCAAAAAGCCACTGAGACACGACTGTTGGTTTTCAATGTGAAGCTCACTCCCGATCAAATAGAGAGGGAGGAGTTCACAAAGATTCAGATCTGTTTCAGATGCTACCACATAGATGACCACCTCACAAGAGCATGTCAATGAAAAACATAAAATGCTCTGAATGCAGTGCGGATGACTATAAATGGAGGAGCTGCAATAGCGAACGGAAAAGGTGCTTGAATTGAGGAGGAGATCACCGCCCCCTCGCAATGACATGTTCCTTCAAAAAAAGCATAATAAAAAAGAAGAAAGAGGAAAAAAGACAACAAGAAGAAAAACCCGTAAGCCCAAGTTGCGAAAGCATCCACGACAGAAACAACCAAGGACAGTACTTTGGTACATGTGGAAAACGAAAACTCAACGTAGATAATGGCCTGTATTTATTACACCCACATTGCGAACCTATCAAGACCAGGGACGTTCAACACGGAACTGAATATGATGCTAAAAAACAACGGAATGCCTCAAATGTGGTGCCCTGACAATCCTCCATAAGAAGTTCTGAAAGTTAAACTTGTTGAGCCCACCCAGGATCAACTACCAACTCAAGCAGGGAAAAACGCCTCCAACTGCATAGGCCAATAATTGCTGCACATGAAGCGAGAAAGAACGCGGAAGCAAACAAGAAACAAGAAAACAATATCGTAATGCAGATGAGATGAAAACAGATACAGAGCATGAAGAAAAAAAACAAAAAAAAACTCAGAACGTGCAGCCAGGGACCAAAAGAGGTCCAACAGCCAACTGAGGAATAGATCCCCGACGTGTACCCCGAGAAAAAAAACAACAAATAAATGCAAAAATGATTAATCTCAAACTTTTCGCTACAGAGAACACTCTCTATCCCAAGGAACACAATGCTGAGGCCATCACCGCGGGAATCATAAATCAGAAAATTAAATGGCAATACGAAAACCAAATGCCAGAGAATCAGGTTGAAGAGGCCTTTAATCAAGGAAAAATTAAGTATACACCAGAAATTTCCAATAATATATCTCAGAATGAGTTCAATAAAAAGCGAAACTGTAAATGTAGAAACTCCCTCATCAGGCCACAGGATCAAAGCAAGACAGAAGAGAAGACTAAAAAGGTACAAAACAAGGTAAAACAAAACAACAAACAAACAGAAGACAAATACTACAAAAATGGACACTGCAAAAAAAAAACTAAAAAAAATGTACATGAATGTGAATGGTTGGACAAGAAAAAGTGTCTGGAACCTCTATTAGAGCGAAACGTAGCAGTGCGCATTGAACCAGAGTTCCCGACCTATTACTCAGCGAGGGGTGTAACTGAGCCCGACATAGTCTTAACAAGCTCAAGGCTTCCCTACAACTAACACATCACCCCCGGACCCGTGATACACAGCGACCACGAAGCATTAGCCATCACACTGTCAACAAGCCCAATTCAAATACCAATAAGAGAAAGGAAATCGTACGCGCGAGCAGACGGGGAGGCCTACCAGGCCGTTTGCCAGAAATACGTTCCAGCAAGCCTAGACGAAGCTACACCGGGAGAGGTTGATGAGGAATTAAGCCACCTAACAACGAAACTATTGAAGGCAGATAGGAACACTATCCCAAAGATAAAATATAAAACCTTACCAGCTCCAAAATGAACACCGGAAATGATTGCTATTCAAGAAGAATATAGAAGCTTAGTGGACACAATCAACAGATGAGGACCAAGCAGGGACCTCCACCAGATGAGGCGTGAAGCCAAAGAACAGCTCCACCAGCTAATCATACAACAGCAAGCAGACATTTGGGACCGACTCATTGAAGAACTCGATTTTCCAAGAGAATGAATGTACATAATTGCGATATGCGACGTGGTGTCCTCTCTTCGAGTTTATTTCTACATATGTCCAATGAAAATCATTAAATTGATATTGATAATGCTAAAATAGTTTATAAGTCTCACAATCATATACATCCACGCTTAATTGAATCGGCACTTATAAAAGAAATTCCCAACTTTAATACTATTACTCTGATTTCATTGAAAAATTTAGGAAAATCAACATAAAAGAAACCCGGTTAATAAGCTTTGATGTAGACAACCTGTTCACTAATGTCCCAGTTAACGAAGCTCTTGATGTTCTATCTAAGGTATTAGATAATAAAAAATTAAACCTCCGTCTAGGCAAAGATACAATTATAAATCTTGTTAAACTTTGTGTTACTGACACTGTATTTATCAGCGATATGTTTTTTTACCGTCAAAAATATAGTCTTAGCATGGGTAATACTTTATTGCCCATATTATGCAACCTTTTTTTGGAGCATTTCGAAGTATCATAACTCCCTTCTGTGATTCCCCATCATGTTTTTTTTTCTGGTATAGGTATGTAGATGAGGTCATATCGATTTTGACTATAAATACTTTAAACTTATTTGACAATTTCCTTAAAAATCTTAATCACCTCCATCCCACTATCAATTTTAAAGTAGGATGGGAAAAATCTAATTGTATAAACATTCTTGATGTAAAAATGTTAGAGTTATAGGTTTTAAATGAATATTGCGTCAATATCCTAGATAGCTCTGATCACACTGAGCATAAAAACCTATTTTTCGTTATTCAAGGGAATGCAGTTAAATGCTAACGCGAAATCTAAATGTTTGCAGACAAAATTTCCTTAGGCCTAAATTTGAGGGACGTTGTAAAAACGTGTATTAAAAACAAAGAGTTAAGAAAAATATATATTATTGAATAAGCACTTATTATTGAAAAGTGAAATTATACACTAACAGTTTATGATTGGATTGAATTACGCGTGTGAATTAAATTTGCATGAGTTAATGAAAATGGATTTACAATTGATAAATATTAAATAGATTATAAATTGGTAAATGTTTTTTAAGAAATTGGATGATATATTGGATTTCAGTTAAATAGGTAAATAGTGGTAAATCGCTGATGAATATTAAATTGCATAAATAGAAAAATTGGATATATAGATTAAATTGGATAAATAGTTAAATGGATTGATAAATAGTTAAATTGGATAAATAGATATATGGATTAAATTGGATAAATAGATTTAGTTAAATTGTTTTATGGGATGATAAATAGTTAAATGTGTAAACAGATTATATGGTTAAATTGGAAATAAATAGTTAAATAGATTGATAAAGGTTGGTAAATAGTTAAATGTGTAAATAGATTATAACGGAGTTGGAAGGGTCTGATTCACCGAAGCGAGGACAACGAACGAACCTCATGGGTTGATTTTAAGACGCTTGGGATAGCGAGTGTACCAATTAAGTCATGGTTACCAACCATTCTTTAATTTATTTATATAAATATTTATATATATATATATATATATATATATATATATATATATATATATATATATATATATATATATATATATATATATATATATATATATAGAGAGAGAGAGAGAGAGAGAGAGAGAGTAGGAAATAAATATTTACACTTGTAGGGGTATAGACCACTTCAGAGTCATTAGCTTCATTGTGTATCGAAAACCAACCCATTCTAACTCTTATATACATTTATTTTCTCATCATGATATTAACATTAAGCGAGCTGTTGCATCAGGTATGTTTTCGAGAACACTTAGGATATGTGACCCTTGCTTTCTAGAAGACGAGATTTCATATATAACCTGCAGTTTCATTAAATTAAATTACTCCCTCCACGTGATCAATGAAAATTTATCTAAAGCAAAATCTACTCATTACCGTCACAAGGATAAAAACAAATTTAGTAATACGAAGTGTCTATCCCTCCCCTTTCTCCCCTCCTCAAAGGAGTGACAAAGTTGTTTCTCCAGGCCTAACCACATTTAAATACCCTTTTGTTATCCTTAAATAATGATTAAATCTTTCCCTTCGACCAAGCACGTGGATCAACCAAATGAAGCAGGTGTATATTTAATCCCGTGTGGCTCTATAAACTGTCCCTCATTTTACATAGGAGAGACCGGAAGAACCTTAACAAAACGAATTTATGAACATAAAGATGATGTCAGACGATATAGTACCACATCCAGTACTTTTATTCATATTAGCAATTTCAACCACCAAATTGACTATCCGGCAATTGTAAGTGGTTGAGGCGGTCAACGAAATCTTGAGTGTTCATAATGTGTGCAGATGAGATTCTTCCTACTGCTGGAGATAAATGCTTGGCGAGCCATTTGGAGAGCTTATAAGTGGGAGAATTAATATTGGAAATGATTGGGCGTAAGGGACATCCCTCTTTGTGGGTCTTTGGGAGCCCATACATATACCAAAGTTCCGGTTGACCAAACCATGGGCCTTCTGCGGGAAATCATGCCTAGACTTAATTTGGATCTTCCCATTTCTACGAGTAAATTTATCGCTTTAGTTGAATTATGTCTCTTTGACAATGTGTTTCGAGTAAATAATGAGTTTTATAGACAAATATTTGGGCTTAGCATGGAAAATAGTTTATCTCCGATATTGGCATGTCTCTTCATGGAATTTTTCTGAGACTGAACTCCTTCCCACAATTTCTCCCCCTAACTTTATATGGTTAAGGTACATTGACGATGTATTTTCTGTATGGCCTAATGGCCATGCTTTTGATACCTTTTTTAATAATTTGAATAATTTGCATGTCTCCATCAAATTTAAATATGAATGGGAATATGATAATATATTACCCTTTTTAGATGTCTTCATTAATAAAGATCACCATGAATTAAAACTTGACGTGTATAGGAAACAAACCCACTCGAATGCCAATATACATTATTTTTAGTTTCACGATAATACTGTTAAAAAATCGTTAATTTCTAACCTTTTCCTTAGAGCATACAAAATATGTCATCCTTCCTATTTAGATGAAGAAATTGTCATTATCAGGACCATTTTTTCTAATTTGTATTACCCCGATTGGTTCATATCGTCTGCCCATTTTGCAGCTAGGAAAACATTCTATGGTAATAAGCCTTCCCGCACTAACGGCTTCAACAAATGTATAACATTGCCATTTAATAATAAATTAAATAGTTTAAACCAATTGATGATGGCCAGGAAATCCAAAGAACATCATAACATAGAAGTATATGCAATACCATGCAACGATTGCCATAAAGTTTATATAGGGGAAACAGGGAGAAATCTAACAAGAGATTGTACGAACACAAAAAAGATATTAGAGTGGGTAGCGAAAGCAGTGGAATATTTTGCCATGTTAGAGACAAGAATCATACGATCGATTTCAATGAAGGTAAAATGGTATTTAAATCGGCTAACTATGTTAAGAGAAGAATTGTAGAATCGAGCTTGATATCGTCAGTTCCTAATTTAAATCTATCTGATGGTCAATTTTCTTTTAATCCTGTAATACGAAAGCAAATAAACAAAATAGTAAAATGTCAGCCCTTCAATATGTTTAGGCCTACCCCCCTCCAGATCAGCCACAAGTAGGGGATTGGGGATAAAAGAGGGGATATTTCACGACCTGTTATGCTTGTATGCATTTTTTCTTATATTTTCTATCCAGTGTCAGTTTAAAAAGGGGGTGAGATACATCGAAACTGTTCTGAATTAAATTCTCTTCGGAGAATGTGGTTTAATTCCTCATCTTTTCTTGCGATATTGGATTAATTTTCATATATATATATATATATATATATATATATATATATATATATATATATATATATATATATATATATCATAGGTGAAGGCGATAACGAAAATATGTATTACGATAACCGATAAGGTGATAACCAATAAATCCAAAATTCCGTTGGCCTTGCAAGCTTCATCAACTCGTTTTGCCTTGTCAAGATGAATCCTGTTGAAGTGGCTCTTCGAGTTGGCCTTGGTACCCTTGTTCACCTTCACCTCAGTGATCATTTGGAGGCATGACAAGCACTGGAAGATGTAGCCTTCGCCATCCATCTTCTTGTACTTCACCCACTTGCCAAGTAATAGGCAGAGTAACTGAGGCTCAGCCTCAGTGAGCTCAGAGTCAATAGACTCCAGAGAGTCTCTTTGGCTTGATGCAGGCGCAGTCTCTTGCGACGCCATCACTAATTCAATACTATAAAATATCAAAGCACTGCACTACTCAATTACAATAAAAATAGGATATTAAACGGATATTAAAGAATAGCACCGAATAGTACATGCATTCATATACAGGTTCACAAAAAAATAGAACGGAAGAAGCACGGGATCATAGCGAAAAAATCATCAGAGAACGTGTAAAACCGTTAGCGTGCAGGATCACACTTCGTGACCTCTCGTTCGACAGCTGGTGAGAGACTTCTAGCTGAGCGAACGTTTTGAGAAGGCATCAAGATCGATCACCCAGCACTCCATTCAGTATACGTTCGGTTTCCGGCTCGGACCTACCTTTTCTGCCCCAAATGGACGCGCGGCTCGGCCCTGTGTTAAACTGGAACAAAAAAACTGAAATTATCGATTATCGCTAGTTTGGAACCAAAAATATCGTCGATACCGATGAATCGATAACGCGGGGAAAAAATCGAATAACCGATTACCTGATATCGTTATCGCGATAACGCCCACCTATGATATATATATATATATATATATATATATATATATATATATATATATATATATATATATATACGCACCCACAGCTGGGAACTTCAATAGAACCTGCATACAACATCGCCTTTTACCTAATTATATATATATATCTATATATATATATATATATATATATATATATATATATATATATATATATATATATATATATATATATATATATATATATATATATATATATATACACGCGTGAAGATTTGATACATTTTTTCCTATTCCTGTGATGTGAGGGATTTTCTTGGTGCAATTTTAATGCCAGGGCTATGCTCTCCAGGATACCACGTCTGAAGATATTGAAGTTTGCTATAATTTAAATTTATTTTTCTTACCATTTGATTTCACACCGATGCGTGGATCATCAATAAATTTCAGGGTTAACAAATATATATATATTTTTGGCGTCTGCCGTTTAAAAATTGACAAAAGAAATATTTTTTCACTCCGGTGGAGGGTTTGCAGACTGGATCTTTGGAGAAAACCGATGTGTTTCGCTGGAAATTTTAGTTAGTTTGTTTCCACGGCATTCCATTTCCCCAAACCCTATCGGCACTAACGTCAATTCCTTTAATTTGGATCATCAGTATCCCTGCTAATCTCTCCCTCTGTACACTTTCTCCCGAAAGGTTGTATTGCTCCACACTTTCCAAATCTTGCTTGATATAAGTGATTAATCGTTAGGTACCTTAGTGAGAATTTTGCTTAACCTAGGTTATCTCCTTATATCCACTGCCTTAATAACCTAAGACCTTTTCTTTAACGAAAGTCGCCCGTGCCCTAGGGCACGGGGGCGTTCTTCTCTCGAGATGTCTCAAAAGGACAAATCTCGAGTTAAACTAAAACGACCTAATTCTAATACTGATCTCGAATCCCCTAACGTTGATCCTACTCTAAAACAACTACACAAAGTGATCAAAGAGACTGACCAAGCTGTCTCTCGTTTCTCTTCACAGCCATCAACTTCTGGTTCAGAGAAATCGAACAAGTACCCGAATTACCCTGCTATATATCATAGTTCAACACACAGTAATAAAGCTCCTGTAACATCACAAAGTAAGATCAATGATACAGGTAGTATAAATGTGACTTCCATAAACAAAAATGACCCCAAATTGAATATTGATCCCAAATTTGTTTCTTGGGTATATTTAAGTTCTCCAACAGTTAATTTGACAAAATTAAGTCCATTAACAATTAAAACAGTTGTTGAATCCATTTGTCATGGCCCTGTCATCGAGGTTAAATATTGCAGAACAGGATCCCTCTTAATACATACAAAATCCTCAGATCAGACAACAGCCCTTTTAAATACAAAAACCATTATCAATGGACAATATGATGTAGAATGCTCAGTTGCACAAAATTTAAACACTATTCAAGGTATCATATATGCACCTGATCTACTATACTTTGAGGAAGAATTATTACTTAATGAATTAAAAATTCAAAATGAGTCCGTTATGAAAATTAGACGCCTCAATAAAGGCCCTTCCCGAATCCCTACCCCCTTGTTAGTATTAACTTTTGCTGGAAATGTCTTGCCTTCTAAATTATATTATGGATACCTTACGTTCAGTATTGATAACCACTACCCTAATCCCTTGATGTGCTTTAATTGCTGGCATTTTGGACATGGAAGTAGGACCTGTACAAATAAATCTAGATGTCTAGTTGGCTGTCTGGCTTTGTTCTCAGTTGGCTGTCTGGCTTTGTTCTGGAAGGTTGTCTTGCAGGAAGCTCTTGATTCTCATTGTAAGATTGGGATATAATACTGATTTGGGTGTATAGTTTTTCTTGTATTTATTTAATACATCAATCACTGTATAATAAATACATTAGTGATTAATACTTTTGGGGAAGATAACTGGCAGCAATTCTGAGCAAGAATTTTTTTGGGTGAGTGTTAACTTTTTCCTTAGTAAATTTCTGAGAGTATGGCTGTTTGTATAGATGGTGAGAGCATGCCGTTTGAAAGTAGTGTGTATGTGGTGTGTGATGCATGTGGAGTTGAAAGGAGAGTGAATGTAACTGAATGCCGTGTGTGTTTTCTGGAAGGGGAGGTTAGGAGGTTGAGTGGGGAATGTAAGAGGTTGAATGATTTGGTGTTTGAGGTGAGAAGAGATGCAAGTGTGCGATTGAAGGGTGAGATTAGTGCTAAGAGGGTGGAAGATAGGGCTAGGACATAACATAACATAACATAATTACACGGATGACAAAAGCCACAAGGGCCTATCAAAGGTCATCCGCCTCCATCAAAACCCACCCACAAAAAGCACCATCACCAGGGGAAGACAAAATCAAAGTCCCCCACAATATAATATAACGGATGACAAAAGCCACAAGGGCTCATCATAGGTCATCCGAGTCAAGCGGCCTCTTTTTCAAGGCACCCAAACTCCCAGGAAAACTACATCCAGAGGATTGCATCCAGAAACAAGGGTATCACCAATCAAGGCTTGTCAAGAACTAAATCATGCAGCTATAGATATATACAAACAATATTAATATATACAAAACTTAGGAACCATCACAACCTTCCCTTCCCATAAACTCATCCAACCTACTCTTAAATACATTTAGATTTGGACTACCTACTACCCTCTGCGGCAATTTGTTCCAGAAGTCTACCACTCTATTGGTGAAAAAATATTTTCTTAAATCCAACCTACACCCTTGCTTTTTAATTTTCAAGTGGTGACCTCTAGTCCGATTTCCATCATCTAACTCAAAAAACTTGCTAACATCCAATTTATCTATCCCGGAAAAAATTTTAAACAGCTCAATCATATCCCCTCTCACACACCTCCTTTCGAACGAGAACATATTTAATACCCTCAGTCTATCTTCATATTCAAGGTGCCTCAGGGAAGGAATAATCTTTGTTGCCCTCCGTTGCACTGACTCAAGAAGGTTAATATCGTGTCTAAAATGTGGGGACCATGCCTGTATACAGTACTCTAGATGTGGCCTAACATAAGAGTTATAGAGTTTAAGAATAACCTCCTTACTTTTGTAACTGACATTTCTCTTAATAAAACCCAGCACTCTATTTGCCCTATTTCTTGCTTCAATACACTGCTTAGAAAACATTAATGACTTATCTATTACTACTCCTAGATCTTTCTCATCCTCTACTGAGCTCAGCCAATGCCCATCCATTTCATAGTTAAATTCTCTATTATCTTTTCCCATGTTAATAACTTTGCACTTATCAAGGTTGAAAGTCATTTGCCACTTATGTGCCCAGGATAACAATTTATTTAAGTCCCCCTGCACTTTAAAATTATCATCAATATCTTTAACTACAGCTGCTAATTTGGTATCATCCGCAAAAATTGACACTTTATTATTAACTGCCTCCCCAAGATCGTTTATATAGATGACAAATAATAATGGACCGAGAACTGATCCCTGAGGAACCCCACTGATAACATCCCTCCACTCTGACTTTACACCATTTAGCACTACCCTTTGCTTCCTGTCTTTCAGCCACTCAGCTATCCAATTTGAAACACCCCCACATATCCCAATCATTTTTAATTTATGAACTAGTCTCCTGTGTGGTACCTTATCAAATGCTTTACTAAAATCTAAGTAAATTATATCTACATTCTCTCCCTTATCTACTTGATCTGTTACAAACTCCAGAAAGTCTAGTAAGTTAGTCAAACATGATCTACCTGATCTAAACCCATGCTGAGCATCGCTGATTAACCCCTCCCTCTCTAGATGTTGGCAAATCCCTTTTTTAACTATTTTCTCAAGAATTTTACAGACTACAGGAGTTAGGCTAACCGGTCTAAAGTTATTTGGATCCTCTTTACTACCCTTCTTGAAAATGGGGACTACATTCGCTCTCTTCCAATCATCGGGTATTTCTCCATATTCCAATGACCTAGTATATAACTTGTCCAGAGCTATTGAGATACTTTCTACCCCTTCTTTAAGTATCCTAGAATGAATATTATCAGGGCCGGAGGCCTTGGTAGTATCTAAATCACCTATTAGTCCTTTTATCATCCTCCGATCCACACAAATGTTAGTAAACACCTCTTTTCCTGACCTATGAGTACTATACATAGGACTATTTAGTTTCTCTTTTGTAAATACTGATGCAAAATGACCATTTAGTACCTCAACTATTTCCTCATCAGTTTCTCTCACAAACCCTTCATATTTGATAGGTCCTATTTTAACTCTGCCACACTTGTTATTAATTTTATAGTAACTAAAGAACTTTCTAGGATCTTTGTTGCTATCCTGAGCTAATTTAATTTCTGACACCCTTTTGTTCTTCTTTATAATCTTATTTAACTCATTCCTAGCCATTCTATAATCACTTAAATTTTGAATATTATTTTCTACCTGTAATTTTTTATATGCCCTTTTCTTCTCTGAAATTTTTCTAGCTGGGAACAGTGTGGAAGTTGTGAGTGATGATGAATGGTGGGTGAAAATGGATAGGATAGATAAGTTAGGACAGGTTAGGTGTGTGAATGAGAGGGACATAGAACCTGTTAGGTTGACTAACAGATTCAATGTCCTGAGAGAGGAAGAGTGTGAAAGTGATTTGCCTGGTGTGATTGTGGATGAAAGCAGGATGGGTGGTAGTGTGACTGAGAGCAGGAGGGAGTGTAATGTTAGGCCAAGACAGAATAGGAGAATGACTGAGGTGCTAGTGATGGGTGACTCTCAGATTAGGTATTTAGATAGGAAGTTGAGTGATAGCAAGTGGAAGGGAATGAGAGTTTGTCTGCCAGTTGCTGGTGTAAGTGATGTTTGTGAGAGGTATGATAGGCTGGTTTCTGGGTGTGAGAGGGATGCAGTTGTGATTACGCATGTGGGAGTGAATGATGTAAAGAAGGTGGGTACATGTGAGTTACGTGAGCAGTATAAAAGGTTAGTTGAAAGGATGAGTAAAAGTAGGGTAAAAGGTGTTGTTTCTGGTGTGCTTCCGAGATTGGATGTGGGGGTAGAATGGTTGTCGCGTGCAATTGGTTTGAATGAATTTGTGAAAGGACTGTGTGAGGAGTTAGGATTGGTGTTTGTAGATGTCTGGGGAGGGTTTTACAGGAATAGGAGGTTGTATGCGATGGATGGGCTCCATCTTAGTCGGGCAGGTGTTGAGGTTCTATGGGGGGAGCTGGATAGTGTGATTAGGTCCTTACGGGTGGGAAACTAGAAGCTGTTAGAGGTAAGGGAATAACAGGAATAGAGGGCAGGTGTAGGAAATGGAAGGGATGCAGAGATAGAGGAATAGCTAAGGGAGAGGGCATACTGATGTGTTATAGGGGGACTAATGCACAAGTGAATGAGCAGATAACTAGGAATAGAAAAGCACGATGCAATGAAGATGGGAATAATAAAAAAAACTTAAAAATATACTACACAAATGGTCGGAGTATAAGGAATAAGATAGATCTCTTAAGAG
The DNA here is from genome assembly GCA_963969495.1 of Ceratothoa steindachneri. Classification (NCBI taxonomy): domain Eukaryota; kingdom Metazoa; phylum Arthropoda; class Malacostraca; order Isopoda; family Cymothoidae; genus Ceratothoa; species Ceratothoa steindachneri. The sequence continues at coordinate 170,872,828 of OZ018327.1, forward strand.
CGTTAGCGAGTGAAGAGAATTTTGATATAATTGCGATAACAGAGTCATGGCTTGATTTGGCAGGAAATCACTTTAAACCTGAGGTTGAGATTGAGGGCTTTAACATGTTCCATACAGATAGGAATAGGAAGAGAGGAGGAGGGGTTATTATTTATATTAAAGATAATCTCCAGTGTTGTGTAAACAGTACAATTAAATTAGATGATAACACAGTCATTATGGCTAAATGTAAAGGAAGGTAAAAACAAGCTTGTCATAGGATTATTATACAGACCACCAAATCTTAGTAAGGAAGCTTCAAATCTTCTGTGGCAGGAGATTGAACGGGCATGTAGAAGTAAGCATGTGTGTATAATGGGCGATTTTAATTACAGAAATATAGACTGGGAAGCTCTTGTGGGTGATCAGGAGGCTGAGGAATTTTTGAATGTTGTCCAAGATAATTTTCTGAGGCAGATTATTAACGAACCCACTAGAGGTAATAATATACTGGATTTAGTTCTGACAAATAGGGAAGAAGTTATTAAGGATACTGAGATTGGAGGAAATTTGGGTAATAGTGACCATTGTGAAATTAGATTCATGATGAAATGGAATGGTATTAACATAACATAACATAACATAATTTAACGGATGACAAAAGCCACAAGGGCCTATCAAAGGTCATCCGTATCCATCAAATCCCACCCATATAATGCATCCATAGGATTTTGTCAGATCATGCAGCTACAATATACAATTTAACAATCCATAGGAATGTCCAACCATGCATCTACAATATATAATTTAAAGCCTCCATAGGAGTCTGTCAAAAACCAAAATCAAAATCCCCCAAAATATACAATAAAAAGAAACTGCATCCACAGGAATGAGTCAAGAAACATATCCATATACCAAAAAGTAAGAAATTAACCCTCCATCCCCATATAATCATCCAATCTGCGCTTGAAAACATTCAGATCAGATCAGATCAAATGGTTCGGTATTACCTTTACATCGGCACCTGATATATAGTCATATTTATTAGAAAGTATTAAAATATTCAGATTATTATCTTTGTCCACAATATTATTTTTCAGGCTCTTTACCTATTTATAGTTGCCTTTGTCTTGTATTTACATTAAGATTATGTACAGAGTTTCAGAATATATATACATATATATAAATAAAATATGTCATATGTTTCAATTTATATTATCACATAAAATAGGGCAAATGTCTCAATTCAAACTACTTACAAATTTTTCTCTCATTTTCCACATTCTTGATAAAATCATCTTATGTTTTTCTTGTTCATTCTTATTCATATTACTGCTAAACAATAGAATTGCAGCTATAAATGATTTTTTATCAGTGTAAAATTTACTCTCCTGTCTAATGTTTATCAATCTTGGACATTCGTATAAAAAATGATCTATATTTTCTATTTTTTTCATGTTGCAAAGGAGACATTGGTCTGTTTGATTTTTATCCAATTTTTCATTCCTCCAGTTCAGTTTGAGTGTATTGGTTCTTGCCAAAAATAAGATTCTTGAGTACTGGTCATTGTAATAAATTCCATCTTCTTTAATTTTCTTTTTATATTCACAATATATTGCAAGACTACTTCTTTCTGCTAGCTCTCTCTTCCATTTGTCTGTATCTATGTTATTTATAATGTTTTTCAGTTCAGTTTTATTTTTGTATTTAATATTGTCCAACGATAAATTATGGGCATTCATGTAGGATTGTATACTTTTTATCCATTTGTTAGATTTATTATTGTATAATACAATAAATATCTTACTTAGCAATTCATTTTCATTATTGCTGATTAGATATTTTATATACATGATCACCTTTAGGGCCAACCTATTTTCAAAAGTAGAGGATCCAATTTCTCCTCTAAGGGCAGCAACAGGAGTATATTTTGGAGCTCCAAGAATATGTCTATATGCCCTATTTTCAGCCTTCTGGTATTCATTTATTTCATTTTTTGTAAAATACATAATTTCCGCTGAGTATATTGCACTTGGTAATATGATGTTTTTCCAATAGGCTTTACCAATAAGCACCTTATTTGTGCTTTTACTAATTACTGAGGGCAGCATATGACTCATTGATTGAATAAATTTAAGCTTCTCTTCTTTATGTATTTTGAAATAATTCCTAGAGTTATTAAATTCAACTCCAAGGTATTTTAAATGGCTAACCACTTGAATATCATTTATTTGAACAATATTTTTTATTTCACAGTAGCTTTTATTATATATGATAATTTTACTTTTATTATAATTTATTGATAGACCGAATATTTCAGCAGCTTCTTTCAAGGTTTTTATTAGGAATGTTGTTTCTATAAGTGAATTAGATATCAAAAGGCCATCATCAGCATAAAACAGGGCCGGGATATAGAAATCTTTAGATTTGAATCCATATTTACTGTCTATTATCTTACTAAGTATAATATACGTTATTAATACAAATAAAGTGGTTGAACCATTGCATCCTTGTTTGATGCCACTACTTATATCAATTTTAACTTTGTTTGTTTAAGCAGAGAAAAGTATAATCACTTGTATATAGAGCTGCTATAGTATTAATTATTTCTGGACATATTCTATATTTTTTTAGGGTTTCTATTATTTTACCTCTTTTTATTGAATCAAATGCTTTTTTGAAGTCTATTGATACCACATATAGTGGTTTTTTATTTTGATAACTATAATCAATACAGTAGGATAACATTAACATATTATCTTCAATACGTCTTTTTTTGGTAAACCCTTGTTGATATTCAAGCTGGCACAAGTTTTCACGTAAATGGACTTCAATTTTTTCTTTTATAATTGCCATATATATTTTATATGTAATATTGGTTAGGGCTATAGGTCTAAAATCTGATGTTGTTGGTCTTTTTGTTTTTGGTATCAATTTTGTGAGGGATGATTTCCAATTTTCTGGTATATTATTTCCCTTTACATCATTTAGTGCTTCCAAAATCTTCTTTAGGAATTTTTTACTATTCTCTAGTACCTTTATAAATTCACATTTTAATCCATCTGGTCCTGAGGCTTTTTTGTTTTTCAACCTGCTTATTGCTGCCTTAACTTCTTCTTCTGTTATCAATGGACATTTCATGCTATTGCATGGATTTGATGGTAATTTGGCCACATAATCAAAATTTTCCATTATAAATTTATTGTCTGTTTGGAAATGTATTATTTGGTCGTTATCCATCTTAACTGTCAGTAGTCTATTGTAGAATTCTTTTTCATAATTCTGCTTTAGTGTATTATTCCAGTAATTATTAATATCATTTTCATGTATTTTATATTGATTACTCCAAAAGTTATTTATTTCTTTTACACATTCTGTTTCATCTAGTTTTTTTCCAGTGGAGTTATATACTGATATCTCTCTTGGGTTCTTGTCAGTATTTCTTAAGGTGTTTATGTGTTTCCAAAGTTTTCTGCTCTTATCTTCCTTTATTTGTTCTGTTAGAGCCTTTTCTAGTTTTTCCCTTGAGTCACGAACAAGTAATTGCACTTTTAATTTCTGCTCTAAATATTTCTGAGTGAATTCTTCTTTGATAGATTCTTCTTTGGCATTTCTTTTTATTCTATTATAGTACTTTCTTAATTTAATATTCTGCTTTATTTCAAAATTTAGCCATCTTGGTTCTGGATTTGTTTTATCTATATTTGCCTTTTTCTTATACGTTTTTTTTTAGTATAGCATCTGCTTTTTCTTTTATGCATTTTTCAATTTTTGTTATAGACCACTTTGAGTTGTCATTGTCCATTTCTTCTTCTATAGATCTTATATAATTTGACACATTTTCTTGATTAAATTTATAATAACTATATTCCAAAATTTGTTCTCTTTTTGGTACAATTTTATTAGCTTCAAAAACTATTTTTATGAGATTATGATCTGATATGTCAAACCATTCTCTTTCTTCATCAATGTGCATAGTGCAGAAACTTTGGTACATATGATCATTTACAATTGCGTAGTCAATTGTACTTTTCAATCCTCTCTGTTCCCATGTGAATATCCCCTCACAGTTTGGATCTGCATTTAATATTATTAAGTTTTCATCTTCTATAAGTTGTAGAAGTTGCTTACCATTTGTATTTGTGGTGTGAGCTCCAACAAGGTTAACATGACCATTGAAGTCTCCAAGAATTAGAAGTGGGTTGTTATTATACTTTTTTATTAATTCTTTAATTTGATAGTACTTTTGATAGTTTTCATGGGGTCTCACAGACATATAAACCAATATTAAAATTATCATTTTTCCTTTGCATTTGTAAGAAATTGCCAGGATATCTCTTTCTTTGCAATTTATCTTTTTAAAATCATACTTGTTTGAATTTTTACTCATGAACAACAGGCCACCACCTTTTTTATCATTTAAGTCACACATTGAATCAAGTATTAATAGATCTTTGCTAAACATCATTTTATGATATTTCCATTGTGTCTCAGAGAGGAGTAACAAATTATTATCATTTTTAAAATCTATTGTGTTAAATAATTCTGTTATTTTACTATTTGTCAGCCCTTGTATATTTATATAATAAAAGTTGAGCTTTTCTCTTTCCCCAGAATTCTTTTTTTCTTTGAATTCCTTTTTATTGACATTATTTTCTAGTCAATCATCTTTAATTATATTATTTTCTGTTATTTTGTCTAAAATTATATTTGCCATTAAGTTTTTTCCTCGCTCATTTAAATGGATTCCGTCTGGCCGATATAGATGCTGCTTATTTTTAAGTCTATGCCATAAAGTAATATAATTTATACCTAATTTCGAACATAGGTTTTTCAGCTCATTATTAATGAATTTTGCTTTAGACCACCATTCATGGTTCTCACTCATTCTAGGTAAAATTTCTGCGGCAAATATATTATTATTTCTTTCCTTTAGACTCTTTAGGAGGTCTTTATATCTTTTAAGAATATGCTCTTCACTTTTGTTGTTAATATCATTTCCTCCACATAATAAAATTAAGTTTTGTTTCTTATTAATATCCCCCGTAAGGGGCGCGGCGTTTTGCCATCCTGGCCGCCGTGCTGACGGGATCCAGCGCTCCGTCCGGCCCCAGCTTAGCCTCTCTTCCTTCCTTCAGATAGCCCGATTTCTCCCCTACCTCGTCGCTTTTCATACAACCTCTCCCACAACTTTCTCTGGTCAGCCTCTAATTTCACAGGGTAGAATGCTGACCTTCTTCTCAAGCCAACCACCCCGGATCGGGGCTGAGGGGGGGAGGGGACATTGTTCCCTAACCCCTCAGCTCCGGTTCGGGATGGGGTTTTTTTAACAACCTGCTTCATCCCCACCCACATCTTCCTCACATCCCTTTTCCTCTCCTCTTCACAACCTATATTTTTTACGCCGTGTCCAAGGTGGAGCCGCCATGCCGAAGGACTGCCAGGCCACCAGGCGGGAGGGGTGGTCCCGAATGGCGGCGCCTGGCTCTGCCGGGCTTGTAAGCACCTCTCGCAGTGCGGGCAACTGCGAGAGGTGATGAGCTATTGCGTCCCGTAATCAAAAGAGGGTCACCATGCCCATGTATGAAAAAAAACAAAAACCCCAACCCCCAACTTCCCCAAAAACATCTACGGAGCCGCCCTCGGGCAGCTCCACCGAGAAAATGGAGGTCCCCCCCCTTGTGCTTGCGCAAGGGACCCTCCATAATTCTTTAACCGGAGAGGAGGCTTACTCCTCTCCTACGCCTACGGGTGTAGGGGACTCCCCCTCACCCCCTTCTCTGGAGGTGCTTTCGGGCACCTCCCTATCTCCAGCGGCAGTCCCTCCTTTGCTTTCTAAGGGGACTGCCAAGAAAGCCAGCAGGCAGCCCATTGCCGACCGCCCCTCGTGCAAGCGGCTCGGTAGGGCAAACCCCCTTAGGGGGGAGAGGGAAGCCAGGCCCCTTCGGTCGCTTCCCTCAAAAGACCTGCTGGCAAGAATTTTGAACCTTGCTGGGGTCAAGGCCTGTGCCTCCCCACACCACCTGACTAGTGACAATACTGCCAAGGGGACCTGCGATGTCCTGGGAGGGGATGGCCAACTGGAGGCCCCTCCTGTGATAGACATGGTCCTTGAGGAGACCCAGCCCCAGACGGTAGGGCCTTCCATGGGGGGGAATTCGGGCTCGGCGCCAAGCACCGAACCCGAATCCGCCCCTATGCAAGGTCCTCCTCAAATGGCTGAGGGCTCCGAGGCAGTAGAAGGAGGGGAGGGATCTCCTCCGACAGGTGCCCCTACGACAACCAGGACCTTCTCCATTTCGGAGAGGGACCTGGCTGAGGCTGGTCCATCTGGCCTGGGGACTTCTGCCGGCGGAGGTGAAAAGCGGGTTCATTCCCCGCCCTCCTCTCCTAAAAAGAAAAAGACTAAAAAGACTCAAAAGACGAAGAAGACTCGGGGCTCCTCTCCATCCGCGGGGGCTGCGGGGACGGATGGGTCTGCTGCCACTTTGGTAGGCGACCAAGCCAAGATCGGCACATCCGGCCCCTCTACCCCCTCGTGTGCGGAGCCCATGACTACGACTAAGACCAAGAATGCACAGGGCGGAGCCTCGATGACATCGGGGCCCCTGATTCAGAGGTTACCTGGCGTTTTCGAGCCCGCTGGCTTCAAACGCTTCCTCGTTATTCGCTCCACTGATGGCACCATGTTGTCCAAGGGCAACATGATCCATCAGAGGAGAGGATTAGCTAGTGCAATTGGTAGAGAGCCGAAGGTAACCCGTTTCTCGGACGGGAGCCTTCTGGCGAATGCGGCGAATCCCGCCGAGGCGGCCAAGATAAGTGCTCTTCGGACACTTCATGGCACCCCGGTGAGTGTGACGCCGCACTCTACCATGAACTTTGTGAAAGGAGTAGTTTATGCGAGGGAACTCGTTGACTACTCCATTGAGGACATCACCCTAGAGCTGGCCGACCATGGGGCGGTCAAGGTCGAGCGTGTGATGAGAAAACAGGGAGGGGCCTCGAGACCCACCCCTACACTCTTCGTCATGTTCGACTGTGACAAGCTCCCTGAGTCGGTGCGTGCCGGTTGGTACCGCTACCGCGTGAAGGCATTCGTGCCACTGCCGCGGCGGTGCTATTACTGCCACCGCTTCGGCCATACGAATCGATCATGTAGACGTGCAAAATCGGGGTCACCCGAAGTCTGTGTAAATTGCTCCAAGGTCGCACACGATAAGTCCAAATCGTGTGTGGCCAAGTGTGTCAATTGCGGAGAGCCGCACCCTGCTTCTTCGAAGCAATGTGGTGCATATCTCCTTGAGAAAGAAATCCTGGCCGTTCAGGCCCAGGATCGACTCTCATTCCGCGAGGCAAAGGACTTGGTCCTGGCGCGCCCGGCTCTGCCTGGGACGTCATATGCCTCAATAGTTAGAAAGGCACCCTCTGCTCCTGGCCCATCCAGGCCAACGAGCACGGTTGTTTCCGCGCCCATTCGGAGCCCTTCTGTGGGCTCTACCCAACCTGGGCGCTCCCCTGGTAAAGCTGGCGGCAAAAAGGGTTCATACCCTGCCCCGGCTAAAACCAGGGCTCCCCCCTCTTCCCCCAGCGTGACCGTTTCGCGTAAAGCGAAACGGCCACGCGCCTCCACCGAGTCGTTAGACTCACAGGAGGCAACACCCCTGAAGATGGTCGCTAGGCCATCTTCCGGGGTTCCTAAAGCTGTTCCCCGAAAGGAGGACAGCAACAAAGGAGCTTCGGCCCCTTTGCCCACGCCCCGAGGTGGAGCGAGTGGCTCGGAGACGGTGGTTCCTCGAAAAGAGGGCCCCCCGCCTCCGAAGCCGCAACGCCCGCCTAAAGTTTCGAGGCGGAGGGAGGAAAAGACTCGCATGGCGAGCCCAACCTCCCCCAATAAGTCCTCGAAGGCGACAGCGCCTTCAGCGCTTTGTCCGGCCAACAGCGCCCGAGGTTCTGCCCCCGGGAAGCGTACGGCCATTCCCGTGAGGGTCTTCAATTCGAGGAGGGCCCCCGCGTCTCCTCCGAGCTAGGCTTGGAGGGCATATTCCTTCAATGGAATTGCCGTGGACTCCGGGCCAACTGGGAGGAGCTGCGGAGGCTCGCCTCGTCCCGTTCCCCGTTAGCTATTTTTTTGCAGGAGACCATGCTAGGCGCGTGCCCCCTGCCTGCCCTCCCGGGGTATAAGGGTCTTGCGACCCAACCACCGCGGGACGGCCGGGCTGGGGGATGCGCGGTTTACACCCGGCATGATGTCTCCGTTCTTCCTTTCTCTTTAGATACCTCCTTTCAGGCAGTGGCTGTGCAGCTGCACCTGGATAGGAGGTATACTATCATTTCTGCGTACATTCCACCGTCAGCTGACTTCGACGCGGGGGACTTTCGCCGCGTCGTGGCACGGTTGCCGAGGCCCTATCTCTTGCTTGGAGATCTGAACGGCAGGCATCCTCTCTGGGGAGATTACACCATAAATCCCAGGGGACAAGTCCTTGCCGATCTGATCGAAGAGCTTGAGATGGGTGTCCTAAACGTGGATGAGTTTACGCATCACTGTCCGAGAACCGCTTCATTTTCTTGCCTTGACCTATCTTTGTGCTCTTCGGATGCACAGCCTGATTTTGATTGGGGGGTGGTCGATGACCTCCATGGTAGTGATCACTTTCCCATTCAAATATCATTTTCAGGGCAACTGCCGCCTGAGAGACCACCTCGGTGGTGCTTGGCGCGGGCGCGGTGGCCTGCATTTCAGGAAATGACTGAATTCTCTATCTCAGTCAAGGAGTTTAGGTCGGTAGATGAGGCCGTCGAGTTCTTCTCCGGCAACCTCATCGCCGTGGGCCTGACTACTATTCCTAGGACGTCTGGCCGTTTTGCACGCCGACCACTCCCATGGTGGTCGGCCGAGTGTGAGACGGCCCTCAAACAGAAGCGTTATGCCTACATGCGCTATAAGCGCCGCCCGAACGATTTCACCGTCGCTGAATTTCGTCGGGCTAGGGCTAGGTTCCGGTATATTTCGAAGCACGCCCGCCGCTCTTCTTGGCGGGCATACGTGTCTTCACTTAACGGGAAGACCCCTTTAGCTGAGGTGTGGAAGCGAGTCAAAAGGATTCGGGGCAAGTTCTCGCAGGACCCCCCTCCCGTTCTCCAGGAGAATGGGACCGCAATCTCGGACCCCGCGTCCGTGGCGGAATCCTTAGCGACCGCTTTTTCCGCATTCTCTAGCCGTGATGCTGCTCCGCCAGCATTCAATGCACGTCGTGATGTCGCGGAAGGCCGCCGGCTGGACTTTACCTCCAGAGGCGGAGAACCCTTCAACGACAAGTTTACTGTGAGTGAGTTGCGTTCCGCTCTCGCTTCGTGCGCGGACACCGCCCATGGTCCGGACGATGTCCCGTACGCCATGCTTCGACACCTGGGTGAGCGAGGCATGGCCTTTCTATTAGATTTGTTCAACAGGATCTGGGTGGAAGGTCTCCTCCCAGACTCCTGGCGAATCGCTACTGTGCTCGCCTTTCGCAAGCCGGGGAGAGATCACTCTACTCCGACCGGTTTCCGCCCAATCTCTCTAACCTCTTGCGTGTGCAAGTTGATGGAGTAATTGGTAAATGTTAGATTAGCCTATTTCCTGGACAGCGGAGGCCATCTGTCTTCTGCACAGTGCGGCTTCCGTAAGTTCCACTCCACGTCGGATGCTCTGCTCCGACTGGAAAATGCCGTCTGCGAGGCTTTCCTTCGTAGACAGCACTACGCCACGGTGTTTTTTGATCTGGAGAAAGCCTATGATACCGCATGGCGATACGGTATCATGGAGACTCTCCACACGATGGGGGCGAGGGGACGCCTCCCAATGTTTATATCTGAATTTTTGCGAGATCGTCGATTCCGCGTACGGGTGGGGGGAGCCCTCTCCGGCCCAAAGGAGCAGGAAGAGGGTGTCCCGCAGGGAAGTGTCCTCAGTGTCACACTCTTTGCCCTGAGCATCAACGGCATCACCTCGGTGCTGCCGGAAGATGTTCTCGCTACGCTCTACGTGGACGACCTTTCGATCTCTTTTGGCGCGGCCCAGATGCCAACTCTGGAGCGCCGACTCCAACAGGCATTGAACCGCGTCTCTTGCTATGCCAAAGCGCACAGGTTTCGGTTTTCTTTGGCCAAGACTAAGGTGGTGCACTTCTGCCGCCATCCACGGCTTCACCCCGACCCAGATTTGTTTCTTAATGGGGTGCGCCTGGATGTGGTTGAGTCGCACCGTTTCCTTGGTCTTGTATTCGACCGACGCCTCACCTGGGAGGCTCACATTCGCAGCCTTAGGGTCTCTTGTACCCGCGCCATGGACATTCTCTGTTCCGTGACGTTCAGCGCTTGGGGCGCTGATAGGGCTACCGCCTTACTTTTTTATCGATCCTTTGTTCGCTCGAAGCTCGACTACGGATGCGAGTTTTATGCATCCGCAGCCGAGCGTTTATTGCGGAAGGTGGATTCGATCCACCACACCGGCCTTCGCCTTGCGACCGGTGCCTTCCGCACTTCCCCCATTGAGAGCCTGTTGGTCGATGCTGGGGAGATGCCACTCGCTCTGCGCCGCGTGCAGTGCATCACTCGCCTGTACGCGCGAGCCCGGCGCCTCCCCCAGTCGCCAACAGCTCTCACTGCATCCGCAGCTGATCTCGATGGTGCCTATGCCGCCGAGAGACGCCAGTCATACCCTAAGCCCTTTGGGTTTAGGGCCAGGAAACTCCTTCGAGAGGTAGATATAGCTCTCGGGCCGGTGGCGCCCCTGGTTCTGCCCAGGACGCCACCCTGGAGGGTACCACATTTGGCTATTTGTCGCCACGCCTCTGCTCCCAAAGCTTGTACTGCGCCGGGAGTATTGCGTTCGATCTTTTTGGAGCACACATCGTGTCACGCTGGTACCGTGCCAGTGTATACGGATGGCTCCAAGTCCCAAGAGGGGGTCGGCTTCCACGCCGTATCCCCTCTGTTTGAAGTCAGCGGGGCTCTACCAGGCGCTGCGTCTGTCTTCACGGCCGAGCTGGTGGCAATACACCACTCGGTACGGGAGATTACGCGACGTGCCCGGTTCGGAGACCGGATTGTGATTTATAGCGACTCACAAAGCGCCCTGAGTGCTCTCGGGGCATTGGAATCTCCGCATCCCCTGGTTCGCGAAATCCGTGACGCCACGGTTTTGGCGAGCCGGGCAGATGTCGAGATTATCTTCTGCTGGGTTCCTGGACATGTAGGAATTGCGGGGAATGAGCGCGCCGATGAGGGCGCCAAAGAGTCCGCGAGGACTCTGCGACCGGACCAGCGTTTCGCTCTTCCTCACACCGACTACATGGCAGGAATACGGGCAGCTCTTCGGACTGCTTGGCAAAGAAGATGGGAGACGGTCGAGGGGAACTTAAAGTTGCGTGCCATTGCGCCGCGACTGTTCCCATGGACCTATCCCCCAATGCCGCGGCGGCTTCAGGTTGCTTTCTGTCGTCTTCGAATCGGACACACTCGTGTGACGCATCGTTACTTGGTGGAGCGCTCGCATGTGCCCTATTGCAACGACTGCGTCGTCCCCCAGACTGTTCGGCATATTCTTGTCGAATGTCCCAGTCTGGGTGATCTTCGCGCACGATACCTGTCTCGGTACCGGGATGGGCGGGGTCGCTACCGCCTGTCCCTTGTACTCGGGACGAGTGCGTGCACCATGACTGGTGGACTTATTGACTTTTTGGGGGAGGCCGGCCTTCTCCCCTTTATTTAAGGTTCCTTTTTTTGTTATTGTTTTGTTTTAGATTGCACTCTCCTGCACCGGGGTGAGGGGGACCTCCCCCCGCTGCCGGAGATTGCTTCGATTGTTAAGTTTTTCAAATTTATATTAATTGTTAAGTTTTCATATTTTAACTTTAAAGTAGCCTAATTCTAGGCTGTCGTGTTTTTCGGCGACTTATGCCCAAGTGGGTAGTTGCCAGATGGGCTCTAAAAAAAAAAAAAAAAAAAAAAAATCCTTGGTCTTGTATTCGACCGACGCCTCACCTGGGAGGCTCACATTCGCAGCCTTAGGGTCTCTTGTACCCGCGCCATGGACATTCTCCGTTCCGTGACGTTCAGCGCTTGGGGCGCTGATAGGGCTACCGCCTTACTTTTTTATCGATCCTTTGTTCGCTCGAAGCTCGACTACGGATGCGAGTTTTATGCATCCGCAGCCGAGCGTTTATTGCGGAAGGTGGATTCGATCCACCACACCGGCCTTCGCCTTGCGACCGGTGCCTTCCGCACTTCCCCCATTGAGAGCCTGTTGGTCGATGCTGGGGAGATGCCACTCGCTCTGCGCCGAGTGCAGTGCATCACTCGCCTGTACGCGCGAGCCCGGCGCCTCCCCCAGTCGCCAACAGCTCTCACTGCATCCGCAGCTGATCTCGATGGTGCCTATGCCGCCGAGAGACGCCAGTCATACCCTAAGCCCTTTGGGTTTAGGGCCAGGAAACTCCTTCGAGAGGTAGATATAGCTCTCGGGCCGGTGGCGCCCCTGGTTCTGCCCAGGACGCCACCCTGGAGGGTACCACATTTGGCTATTTGTCGCCACGCCTCTGCTCCCAAAGCTTGTACTGCGCCGGGAGTATTGCGTTCGATCTTTTTGGAGCACACATCGTGTCACGCTGGTACCGTGCCAGTGTATACGGATGGCTCCAAGTCCCAAGAGGGGGTCGGCTTCCACGCCGTATCCCCTCTGTTTGAAGTCAGCGGGGCTCTACCAGGCGCTGCGTCTGTCTTCACGGCCGAGCTGGTGGCAATACACCACTCGGTACGGGAGATTACGCAACGTGCCCGGTTCGGAGACCGGATTGTGATTTATAGCGACTCACAAAGCGCCCTGAGTGCTCTCGGGGCATTGGAATCTCCGCATCCCCTGGTTCGCGAAATCCGTGACGCCACGGTTTTGGCGAGCCGGGCAGATGTCGAGATTATCTTCTGCTGGGTTCCTGGACATGTAGGAATTGCGGGGAATGAGCGCGCCGATGAGGGCGCCAAAGAGTCCGCGAGGACTCTGCGACCGGACCAGCGTTTCGCTCTTCCTCACACCGACTACATGGCAGGAATACGGGCAGCTCTTCGGACTGCTTGGCAAAGAAGATGGGAGACGGTCGAGGGGAACTTAAAGTTGCGTGCCATTGCGCCGCGACTGTTCCCATGGACCTATCCCCCAATGCCGCGGCGGCTTCAGGTTGCTTTCTGTCGTCTTCGAATCGGACACACTCGTGTGACGCATCGTTACTTGGTGGAGCGCTCGCATGTGCCCTATTGCAACGACTGCGTCGTCCCCCAGACTGTTCGGCATATTCTTGTCGAATGTCCCAGTCTGGGTGATCTTCGCGCACGATACCTGTCTCGGTACCGGGATGGGCGGGGTCGCTACCGCCTGTCCCTTGTACTCGGGACGAGTGCGTGCACCATGACTGGTGGACTTATTGACTTTTTGGGGGAGGCCGGCCTTCTCCCCTTTATTTAAGGTTCCTTTTTTTGTTATTGTTTTGTTTTAGATTGCACTCTCCTGCACCGGGGTGAGGGGGACCTCCCCCCGCTGCCGGAGATTGCTTCGATTGTTAAGTTTTTCAAATTTATATTAATTGTTAAGTTTTCATATTTTAACTTTAAAGTAGCCTAATTCTAGGCTGTCGTGTTTTTCGGCGACTTATGCCCAAGTGGGTAGTTGCCAGATGGGCTCTATAAAAAAAAAAAAAAAAAAAAATCCTTGGTCTTGTATTCGACCGACGCCTCACCTGGGAGGCTCACATTCGCAGCCTTAGGGTCTCTTGTACCCGCGCCATGGACATTCTCCGTTCCGTGACGTTCAGCGCTTGGGGCGCTGATAGGGCTACCGCCTTACTTTTTTATCGATCCTTTGTTCGCTCGAAGCTCGACTACGGATGCGAGTTTTATGCATCCGCAGCCGAGCGTTTATTGCGGAAGGTGGATTCGATCCACCACACCGGCCTTCGCCTTGCGACCGGTGCCTTCCGCACTTCCCCCATTGAGAGCCTGTTGGTCGATGCTGGGGAGATGCCACTCGCTCTGCGCCGAGTGCAGTGCATCACTCGCCTGTACGCGCGAGCCCGGCGCCTCCCCCAGTCGCCAACAGCTCTCACTGCATCCGCAGCTGATCTCGATGGTGCCTATGCCGCCGAGAGACGCCAGTCATACCCTAAGCCCTTTGGGTTTAGGGCCAGGAAACTCCTTCGAGAGGTAGATATAGCTCTCGGGCCGGTGGCGCCCCTGGTTCTGCCCAGGACGCCACCCTGGAGGGTACCACATTTGGCTATTTGTCGCCACGCCTCTGCTCCCAAAGCTTGTACTGCGCCGGGAGTATTGCGTTCGATCTTTTTGGAGCACACATCGTGTCACGCTGGTACCGTGCCAGTGTATACGGATGGCTCCAAGTCCCAAGAGGGGGTCGGCTTCCACGCCGTATCCCCTCTGTTTGAAGTCAGCGGGGCTCTACCAGGCGCTGCGTCTGTCTTCACGGCCGAGCTGGTGGCAATACACCACTCGGTACGGGAGATTACGCGACGTGCCCGGTTCGGAGACCGGATTGTGATTTATAGCGACTCACAAAGCGCCCTGAGTGCTCTCGGGGCATTGGAATCTCCGCATCCCCTGGTTCGCGAAATCCGTGACGCCACGGTTTTGGCGAGCCGGGCAGATGTCGAGATTATCTTCTGCTGGGTTCCTGGACATGTAGGAATTGCGGGGAATGAGCGCGCCGATGAGGGCGCCAAAGAGTCCGCGAGGACTCTGCGACCGGACCAGCGTTTCGCTCTTCCTCACACCGACTACATGGCAGGAATACGGGCAGCTCTTCGGACTGCTTGGCAAAGAAGATGGGAGACGGTCGAGGGGAACTTAAAGTTGCGTGCCATTGCGCCGCGACTGTTCCCATGGACCTATCCCCCAATGCCGCGGCGGCTTCAGGTTGCTTTCTGTCGTCTTCGAATCGGACACACTCGTGTGACGCATCGTTACTTGGTGGAGCGCTCGCATGTGCCCTATTGCAACGACTGCGTCGTCCCCCAGACTGTTCGGCATATTCTTGTCGAATGTCCCAGTCTGGGTGATCTTCGCGCACGATACCTGTCTCGGTACCGGGATGGGCGGGGTCGCTACCGCCTGTCCCTTGTACTCGGGACGAGTGCGTGCACCATGACTGGTGGACTTATTGACTTTTTGGGGGAGGCCGGCCTTCTCCCCTTTATTTAAGGTTCCTTTTTTTGTTATTGTTTTGTTTTAGATTGCACTCTCCTGCACCGGGGTGAGGGGGACCTCCCCCCGCTGCCGGAGATTGCTTCGATTGTTAAGTTTTTCAAATTTATATTAATTGTTAAGTTTTCATATTTTAACTTTAAAGTAGCCTAATTCTAGGCTGTCGTGTTTTTCGGCGACTTATGACCAAGTGGGTAGTTGCCAGATGGGCTCTATAAAAAAAAAAAAAAAAAAAAATCCTTGGTCTTGTATTCGACCGACGCCTCACCTGGGAGGCTCACATTCGCAGCCTTAGGGTCTCTTGTACCCGCGCCATGGACATTCTCCGTTCCGTGACGTTCAGCGCTTGGGGCGCTGATAGGGCTACCGCCTTACTTTTTTATCGATCCTTTGTTCGCTCGAAGCTCGACTACGGATGCGAGTTTTATGCATCCGCAGCCGAGCGTTTATTGCGGAAGGTGGATTCGATCCACCACACCGGCCTTCGCCTTGCGACCGGTGCCTTCCGCACTTCCCCCATTGAGAGCCTGTTGGTCGATGCTGGGGAGATGCCACTCGCTCTGCGCCGAGTGCAGTGCATCACTCGCCTGTACGCGCGAGCCCGGCGCCTCCCCCAGTCGCCAACAGCTCTCACTGCATCCGCAGCTGATCTCGATGGTGCCTATGCCGCCGAGAGACGCCAGTCATACCCTAAGCCCTTTGGGTTTAGGGCCAGGAAACTCCTTCGAGAGGTAGATATAGCTCTCGGGCCGGTGGCGCCCCTGGTTCTGCCCAGGACGCCACCCTGGAGGGTACCACATTTGGCTATTTGTCGCCACGCCTCTGCTCCCAAAGCTTGTACTGCGCCGGGAGTATTGCGTTCGATCTTTTTGGAGCACACATCGTGTCACGCTGGTACCGTGCCAGTGTATACGGATGGCTCCAAGTCCCAAGAGGGGGTCGGCTTCCACGCCGTATCCCCTCTGTTTGAAGTCAGCGGGGCTCTACCAGGCGCTGCGTCTGTCTTCACGGCCGAGCTGGTGGCAATACACCACTCGGTACGGGAGATTACGCGACGTGCCCGGTTCGGAGACCGGATTGTGATTTATAGCGACTCACAAAGCGCCCTGGGTGCTCTCGGGGCATTGGAATCTCCGCATCCCCTGGTTCGCGAAATCCGTGACGCCACGGTTTTGGCGAGCCGGGCAGATGTCGAGATTATCTTCTGCTGGGTTCCTGGACATGTAGGAATTGCGGGGAATGAGCGCGCCGATGAGGGCGCCAAAGAGTCCGCGAGGACTCTGCGACCGGACCAGCGTTTCGCTCTTCCTCACACCGACTACATGGCAGGAATACGGGCAGCTCTTCGGACTGCTTGGCAAAGAAGATGGGAGACGGTCGAGGGGAACTTAAAGTTGCGTGCCATTGCGCCGCCCCGTAAGGGGCGCGGCGATTTGCCATCCTGGCCGCCGTGCTGACGGGATCCAGCGCTCCGTCCGGCCCCAGCTTAGCCTCTCTTCCTTCCTTCAGATAGCCCGATTTCTCCCCTACCTCGTCGCTTTTCATACAACCTCTCCCACAACTTTCTCTGGTCAGCCTCTAATTTCACAGGGTAGAATGCTGACCTTCTTCTCAAGCCAACCACCCCGGATCGGGGCTGAGGGGGGGAGGGGACATTGTTCCCTAACCCCTCAGCTCCGGTTCGGGATGGGGTTTTTTTAACAACCTGCTTCATCCCCACCCACATCTTCCTCACATCCCTTTTCCTCTCCTCTTCACAACCTATATTTTTTACGCCGTGTCCAAGGTGGAGCCGCTATGCCGAAGGACTGCCAGGCCACCAGGCGGGAGGGGTGGTCCCGAATGGCGGCGCCTGGCTCTGCCGGGCTTGTAAGCACCTCTCGCAGTGCGGGCAACTGCGAGAGGTGATGAGCTATTGCGTCCCGTAATCAAAAGAGGGTCACCATGCCCATGTATGAAAAAAAACAAAAACCCCAACCCCCAACTTCCCCCAAAACATCTACGGAGCCGCCCTCGGGCAGCTCCACCGAGAAAATGGAGGTCCCCCCCCTTGTGCTTGCGCAAGGGACCCTCCATAATTCTTTAACCGGAGAGGAGGCTTACTCCTCTCCTACGCCTACGGGTGTAGGGGACTCCCCCTCACCCCCTTCTCTGGAGGTGCTTTCGGGCACCTCCCTATCTCCAGCGGCAGTCCCTCCTTTGCTTTCTAAGGGGACTGCCAAGAAAGCCAGCAGGCAGCCCATTGCCGACCGCCCCTCGTGCAAGCGGCTCGGTAGGGCAAACCCCCTTAGGGGGGAGAGGGAAGCCAGGCCCCTTCGGTCGCTTCCCTCAAAAGACCTGCTGGCCAGAATTTTGAACCTTGCTGGGGTCAAGGCCTGTGCCTCCCCACACCACCTGACTAGTGACAATACTGCCAAGGGGACCTGCGATGTCCTGGGAGGGGATGGCCAACTGGAGGCCCCTCCTGTGATAGACATGGTCCTTGAGGAGACCCAGCCCCAGACGGTAGGGCCTTCCATGGGGGGGAATTCGGGCTCGGCGCCAAGCACCGAACCCGAATCCGCCCCTATGCAAGGTCCTCCTCAAATGGCTGAGGGCTCCGAGGCAGTAGAAGGAGGGGAGGGATCTCCTCCGACAGGTGCCCCTACGACAACCAGGACCTTCTCCATTTCGGAGAGGGACCTGGCTGAGGCTGGTCCATCTGGCCTGGGGACTTCTGCCGGCGGAGGTGAAAAGCGGGTTCATTCCCCGCCCTCCTCTCCTAAAAAGAAAAAGACTAAAAAGACTCAAAAGACGAAGAAGACTCGGGGCTCCTCTCCATCCGCGGGGGCTGCGGGGACGGATGGGTCTGCTGCCACTTTGGTAGGCGACCAAGCCAAGATCGGCACATCCGGCCCCTCTACCCCCTCGTGTGCGGAGCCCATGACTACGACTAAGACCAAGAATGCACAGGGCGGAGCCTCGATGACATCGGGGCCCCTGATTCAGAGGTTACCTGGCGTTTTCGAGCCCGCTGGCTTCAAACGCTTCCTCGTTATTCGCTCCACTGATGGCACCATGTTGTCCAAGGGCAACATGATCCATCAGAGGAGAGGATTAGCTAGTGCAATTGGTAGAGAGCCGAAGGTAACCCGTTTCTCGGACGGGAGCCTTCTGGCGAATGCGGCGAATCCCGCCGAGGCGGCCAAGATAAGTGCTCTTCGGACACTTCATGGCACCCCGGTGAGTGTGACGCCGCACTCTACCATGAACTTTGTGAAAGGAGTAGTTTATGCGAGGGAACTCGTTGACTACTCCATTGAGGACATCACCCTAGAGCTGGCCGACCATGGGGCGGTCAAGGTCGAACGTGTGATGAGAAAACAGGGAGGGGCCTCGAGACCCACCCCTACACTCTTCGTCACGTTCGACTGTGACAAGCTCCCTGAGTCGGTGCGTGCCGGTTGGTACCGCTACCGCGTGAAGGCATTCGTGCCACTGCCGCGGCGGTGCTATTACTGCCACCGCTTCGGCCATACGAATCGATCATGTAGACGTGCAAAATCGGGGTCACCCGAAGTCTGTGTAAATTGCTCCAAGGTCGCACACGATAAGTCCAAATCGTGTGTAGCCAAGTGTGTCAATTGCGGAGAGCCGCACCCTGCTTCTTCGAAGCAATGTGGTGCATATCTCCTTGAGAAAGAAATCCTGGCCGTTCAGGCCCAGGATCGACTCTCATTCCGCGAGGCAAAGGACTTGGTCCTGGCGCGCCCGGCTCTGCCTGGGACGTCATATGCCTCAATAGTTAGAAAGGCACCCTCTGCTCCTGGCCCATCCAGGCCAACGAGCACGGTTGTTTCCGCGCCCATTCGGAGCCCTTCTGTGGGCTCTACCCAACCTGGGCGCTCCCCTGGTAAAGCTGGCGGCAAAAAGGGTTCATACCCTGCCCCGGCTAAAACCAGGGCTCCCCCCTCTTCCCCCAGCGTGACCGTTTCGCGTAAAGCGAAACGGCCACGCGCCTCCACCGAGTCGTTAGACTCACAGGAGGCAACACCCCTGAAGATGGTCGCTAGGCCATCTTCCGGGGTTCCTAAAGCTGTTCCCCGAAAGGAGGACAGCAACAAAGGAGCTTCGGCCCCTTTGCCCACGCCCCGAGGTGGAGCGAGTGGCTCGGAGACGGTGGTTCCTCGAAAAGAGGGCCCCCCGCCTCCGAAGCCGCAACGCCCGCCTAAAGTTTCGAGGCGGAGGGAGGAAAAGACTCGCATGGCGAGCCCAACCTCCCCCAATAAGTCCTCGAAGGCGACAGCGCCTTCAGCGCTTTGTCCGGCCAACAGCGCCCGGGGTTCTGCCCCCGGGAAGCGTACGGCCATTCCCGTGAGGGTCTTCAATTCGAGGAGGGCCCCCGCGTCTCCTCCGAGCTAGGCCTGGAGGGCATATTCCTTCAATGGAATTGCCGTGGACTCCGGGCCAACTGGGAGGAGCTGCGGAGGCTCGCCTCATCCCGTTCCCCGTTAGCTATTTTTTTGCAGGAGACCATGCTAGGCGCGTGCCCCCTGCCTGCCCTCCCGGGGTATAAGGGTCTTGCGACCCAACCACCGCGGGACGGCCGGGCTGGGGGATGCGCGGTTTACACCCGGCATGATGTCTCCGTTCTTCCTTTCTCTTTAGATACCTCCTTTCAGGCAGTGGCTGTGCAGCTGCACCTGGATAGGAGGTATACTATCATTTCTGCGTACATTCCACCGTCAGCTGACTTCGACGCGGGGGACTTTCGCCGCGTCGTGGCACGGTTGCCGAGGCCCTATCTCTTGCTTGGAGATCTGAACGGCAGGCATCCTCTCTGGGGAGATTACACCATAAATCCCAGGGGACAAGTCCTTGCCGATCTGATCGAAGAGCTTGAGATGGGTGTCCTAAACGTGGATGAGTTTACGCATCACTGTCCGAGAACCGCTTCATTTTCTTGCCTTGACCTATCTTTGTGCTCTTCGGATGCACAGCCTGATTTTGATTGGGGGGTGGTCGATGACCTCCATGGTAGTGATCACTTTCCCATTCAAATATCATTTTCAGGGCAACTGCCGCCTGAGAGACCACCTCGGTGGTGCTTGGCGCGGGCGCGGTGGCCTGCATTTCAGGAAATGACTGAATTCTCTATCTCAGTCAAGGAGTTTAGGTCGGTAGATGAGGCCGTCGAGTTCTTCTCCGGCAACCTCATCGCCGTGGGCCTGACTACTATTCCTAGGACGTCTGGCCGTTTTGCACGCCGACCACTCCCATGGTGGTCGGCCGAGTGTGAGACGGCCCTCAAACAGAAGCGTTATGCCTACATGCGCTATAAGCGCCGCCCGAACGATTTCACCGTCGCTGAATTTCGTCGGGCTAGGGCTAGGTTCCGGTATATTTCGAAGCACGCCCGCCGCTCTTCTTGGCGGGCATACGTGTCTTCACTTAACGGGAAGACCCCTTTAGCTGAGGTGTGGAAGCGAGTCAAAAGGATTCGGGGCAAGTTCTCGCAGGACCCCCCTCCCGTTCTCCAGGAGAATGGGACCGCAATCTCGGACCCCGCGTCCGTGGCGGAATCCTTAGCGACCGCTTTTTCCGCATTCTCTAGCCGTGATGCTGCTCCGCCAGCATTCAATGCACGTCGTGATGTCGCGGAAGGCCGCCGGCTGGACTTTACCTCCAGAGGCGGAGAACCCTTCAACGACAAGTTTACTGTGAGTGAGTTGCGTTCCGCTCTCGCTTCGTGCGCGGACACCGCCCATGGTCCGGACGATGTCCCGTACGCCATGCTTCGACACCTGGGTGAGCGAGGCATGGCCTTTCTATTAGATTTGTTCAACAGGATCTGGGTGGAAGGTCTCCTCCCAGACTCCTGGCGAATCGCTACTGTGCTCGCCTTTCGCAAGCCGGGAAGAGATCACTCTACTCCGACCGGTTTCCGCCCAATCTCTCTAACCTCTTGCGTGTGCAAGTTGATGGAGAAATTGGTAAATGTTAGATTAGCCTATTTCCTGGACAGCGGAGGCCATCTGTCTTCTGCACAGTGCGGCTTCCGTAAGTTCCACTCCACGTCGGATGCTCTGCTCCGACTGGAAAATGCCGTCTGCGAGGCTTTCCTTCGTAGACAGCACTACGCCACGGTGTTTTTTGATCTGGAGAAAGCCTATGATACCGCATGGCGATACGGTATCATGGAGACTCTCCACACGATGGGGGCGAGGGGACGCCTCCCAATGTTTATATCTGAATTTTTGCGAGATCGTCGATTCCGCGTACGGGTGGGGGGAGCCCTCTCCGGCCCAAAGGAGCAGGAAGAGGGTGTCCCGCAGGGAAGTGTCCTCAGTGTCACACTCTTTGCCCTGAGCATCAACGGCATCACCTCGGTGCTGCCGGAAGATGTTCTCGCTACGCTCTACGTGGACGACCTTTCGATCTCTTTTGGCGCGGCCCAGATGCCAACTCTGGAGCGCCGACTCCAACAGGCATTGAACCGCGTCTCTCGCTATGCCGAAGCGCAAAGGTTTCGGTTTTCTTTGGCCAAGACTAAGGTGGTGCACTTCTGCCGCCATCCACGGCTTCACCCCGACCCAGATTTGTTTCTTAATGGGGTGCGCCTGGATGTGGTTGAGTCGCACCGTTTCCTTGGTCTTGTATTCGACCGACGCCTCACCTGGGAGGCTCACATTCGCAGCCTTAGGGTCTCTTGTACCCGCGCCATGGACATTCTCCGTTCCGTGACGTTCAGCGCTTGGGGCGCTGATAGGGCTACCGCCTTACTTTTTTATCGATCCTTTGTTCGCTCGAAGCTCGACTACGGATGCGAGTTTTATGCATCCGCAGCCGAGCGTTTATTGCGGAAGGTGGATTCGATCCACCACACCGGCCTTCGCCTTGCGACCGGTGCCTTCCGCACTTCCCCCATTGAGAGCCTGTTGGTCGATGCTGGGGAGATGCCACTCGCTCTGCGCTGCGTGCAGTGCATCACTCGCCTGTACGCGCGAGCCCGGCGCCTCCCCCAGTCGCCAACAGCTCTCACTGCATCCGCAGCTGATCTCGATGGTGCCTATGCCGCCGAGAGACGCCAGTCATACCCTAAGCCCTTTGGGTTTAGGGCCAGGAAACTCCTTCGAGAGGTAGATATAGCTCTCGGGCCGGTGGCGCCCCTGGTTCTGCCCAGGACGCCACCCTGGAGGGTACCACATTTGGCTATTTGTCGCCACGCCTCTGCTCCCAAAGCTTGTACTGCGCCGGGAGTATTGCGTTCGATCTTTTTGGAGCACACATCGTGTCACGCTGGTACCGTGCCAGTGTATACGGATGGCTCCAAGTCCCAAGAGGGGGTCGGCTTCCACGCCGTATCCCCTCTGTTTGAAGTCAGCGGGGCTCTACCAGGCGCTGCGTCTGTCTTCACGGCCGAGCTGGTGGCAATACACCACTCGGTACGGGAGATTACGCGACGTGCCCGGTTCGGAGACCGGATTGTGATTTATAGCGACTCACAAAGCGCCCTGAGTGCTCTCGGGGCATTTGAATCTCCGCATCCCCTGGTTCGCGAAATCCGTGACGCCACGGTTTTGGCGAGCCGGGCAGATGTCGAGATTATCTTCTGCTGGGTTCCTGGACATGTAGGAATTGCGGGGAATGAGCGCGCCGATGAGGGCGCCAAAGAGTCCGCGAGGACTCTGCGACCGGACCAGCGTTTCGCTCTTCCTCACACCGACTACATGGCAGGAATACGGGCAGCTCTTCGGACTGCTTGGCAAAGAAGATGGGAGACGGTCGAGGGGAACTTAAAGTTGCGTGCCATTGCGCCGCGACTGTTCCCATGGACCTATCCCCCAATGCCGCGGCGGCTTCAGGTTGCTTTCTGTCGTCTTCGAATCGGACACACTCGTGTGACGCATCGTTACTTGGTGGAGCGCTCGCATGTGCCCTATTGCAACGACTGCGTCGTCCCCCAGACTATTCGGCATATTCTTGTCGAATGTCCCAGTCTGGGTGATCTTCGCGCACGATACCTGTCTCGGTACCGGGATGGGCGGGGTCGCTACCGCCTGTCCCTTGTACTCGGGACGAGTGCGTGCACCATGACTGGTGGACTTATTGACTTTTTGGGGGAGGCCGGCCTTCTCCCCTTTATTTAAGGTTCCTTTTTTGTTATTGTTTTGTTTTAGATTGCACTCTCCTGCACCGGGGTGAGGGGGACCTCCCCCCGCTGCCGGAGATTGCTTCGATTGTTAAGTTTTTCAAATTTATATTGATTGTTAAGTTTTCATATTTTAACTTTAAAGTAGCCTAATTCTAGGCTGTCGTGTTTTTCGGCGACTTATGCCCAAGTGGGTAGTTGCCAGATGGGCTCTATAAAAAAAAAAAAAAAAAAAAAAAAAAAAATGCCATTGCGCCGCGACTGTTCCCATGGACCTATCCCCCAATGCCGCGGCGGCTTCAGGTTGCTTTCTGTCGTCTTCGAATCGGACACACTCGTGTGACGCATCGTTACTTGGTGGAGCGCTCGCATGTGCCCTATTGCAACGACTGCGTCGTCCCCCAGACTGTTCGGCATATTCTTGTCGAATGTCCCAGTCTGGGTGATCTTCGCGCACGATACCTGTCTCGGTACCGGGATGGGCGGGGTCGCTACCGCCTGTCCCTTGTACTCGGGACGAGTGCGTGCACCATGACTGGTGGACTTATTGACTTTTTGGGGGAGGCCGGCCTTCTCCCCTTTATTTAAGGTTCCTTTTTTTGTTATTGTTTTGTTTTAGATTGCACTCTCCTGCACCGGGGTGAGGGGGACCTCCCCCCGCTGCCGGAGATTGCTTCGATTGTTAAGTTTTTCAAATTTATATTGATTGTTAAGTTTTCATATTTTAACTTTAAAGTAGCCTAATTCTAGGCTGTCGTGTTTTTCGGCGACTTATGCCCAAGTGGGTAGTTGCCAGATGGGCTCTATAAAAAAAAAAAAAAAATGTGCTCGCCTTTCGCAAGCCGGGGAGAGATCACTCTACTCCGACCGGTTTCCGCCCAATCTCTCTAACCTCTTGCGTGTGCAAGTTGATGGAGAAATTGGTAAATGTTAGATTAGCCTATTTCCTGGACAGCGGAGGCCATCTGTCTTCTGCACAGTGCGGCTTCCGTAAGTTCCACTCCACGTCGGATGCTCTGCTCCGACTGGAAAATGCCGTCTGCGAGGCTTTCCTTCGTAGACAGCACTACGCCACGGTGTTTTTTGATCTGGAGAAAGCCTATGATACCGCATGGCGATACGGTATCATGGAGACTCTCCACACGATGGGGGCGAGGGGACGCCTCCCAATGTTTATATCTGAATTTTTGCGAGATCGTCGATTCCGCGTACGGGTGGGGGGAGCCCTCTCCGGCCCAAAGGAGCAGGAAGAGGGTGTCCCGCAGGGAAGTGTCCTCAGTGTCACACTCTTTGCCCTGAGCATCAACGGCATCACCTCGGTGCTGCCGGAAGATGTTCTCGCTACGCTCTACGTGGACGACCTTTCGATCTCTTTTGGCGCGGCCCAGATGCCAACTCTGGAGCGTCGACTCCAACAGGCATTGAACCGCGTCTCTCGCTATGCCGAAGCGCACAGGTTTCGGTTTTCTTTGGCCAAGACTAAGGTGGTGCACTTCTGCCGCCATCCACGGCTTCACCCCGACCCAGATTTGTTTCTTAATGGGGTGCGCCTGGATGTGGTTGAGTCGCACCGTTTCCTTGGTCTTGTATTCGACCGACGCCTCACCTGGGAGGCTCACATTCGCAGCCTTAGGGTCTCTTGTACCCGCGCCATGGACATTCTCCGTTCCGTGACGTTCAGCGCTTGGGGCGCTGATAGGGCTACCGCCTTACTTTTTTATCGATCCTTTGTTCGCTCGAAGCTCGACTACGGATGCGAGTTTTATGCATCCGCAGCCGAGCGTTTATTGCGGAAGGTGGATTCGATCCACCACACCGGCCTTCGCCTTGCGACCGGTGCCTTCCGCACTTCCCCCATTGAGAGCCTGTTGGTCGATGCTGGGGAGATGCCACTCGCTCTGCGCCGCGTGCAGTGCATCACTCGCCTGTACGCGCGAGCCCGGCGCCTCCCCCAGTCGCCAACAGCTCTCACTGCATCCGCAGCTGATCTCGATGGTGCCTATGCCGCCGAGAGACGCCAGTCATACCCTAAGCCCTTTGGGTTTAGGGCCAGGAAACTCCTTCGAGAGGTAGATATAGCTCTCGGGCCGGTGGCGCCCCTGGTTCTGCCCAGGACGCCACCCTGGAGGGTACCACATTTGGCTATTTGTCGCCACGCCTCTGCTCCCAAAGCTTGTATTGCGTTCGATCTTTTTGGAGCACACATCGTGTCACGCTGGTACCGTGCCAGTGTATACGGATGGCTCCAAGTCCCAAGAGGGGGTCGGCTTCCACGCCGTATCCCCTCTGTTTGAAGTCAGCGGGGCTCTACCAGGCGCTGCGTCTGTCTTCACGGCCGAGCTGGTGGCAATACACCACTCGGTACGGGAGATTACGCGACGTGCCCGGTTCGGAGACCGGATTGTGATTTATAGCGACTCACAAAGCGCCCTGAGTGCTCTCGGGGCATTGGAATCTCCGCATCCCCTGGTTCGCGAAATCCGTGACGCCACGGTTTTGGCGAGCCGGGCAGATGTCGAGATTATCTTCTGCTGGGTTCCTGGACATGTAGGAATTGCGGGGAATGAGCGCGCCGATGAGGGCGCCAAAGAGTCCGCGAGGACTCTGCGACCGGACCAGCGTTTCGCTCTTCCTCACACCGACTACATGGCAGGAATACGGGCAGCTCTTCGGACTGCTTGGCAAAGAAGATGGGAGACGGTCGAGGGGAACTTAAAGTTGCGTGCCATTGCGCCGCGACTGTTCCCATGGACCTATCCCCCAATGCCGCGGCGGCTTCAGGTTGCTTTCTGTCGTCTTCGAATCGGACACACTCGTGTGACGCATCGTTACTTGGTGGAGCGCTCGCATGTGCCCTATTGCAACGACTGCGTCGTCCCCCAGACTGTTCGGCATATTCTTGTCGAATGTCCCAGTCTGGGTGATCTTCGCGCACGATACCTGTCTCGGTACCGGGATGGGCGGGGTCGCTACCGCCTGTCCCTTGTACTCGGGACGAGTGCGTGCACCATGACTGGTGGACTTATTGACTTTTTGGGGGAGGCCGGCCTTCTCCCCTTTATTTAAGGTTCCTTTTTTTGTTATTGTTTTGTTTTAGATTGCACTCTCCTGCACCGGGGTGAGGGGGACCTCCCCCCGCTGCCGGAGATTGCTTCGATTGTTAAGTTTTTCAAATTTATATTGATTGTTAAGTTTTCATATTTTAACTTTAAAGTAGCCTAATTCTAGGCTGTCGTGTTTTTCGGCGACTTATGCCCAAGTGGGTAGTTGCCAGATGGGCTCTATAAAAAAAAAAAAAAAAAAAAAAAAAAAAAAATCCTGCACCGGGGTGAGGGGGACCTCCCCCCGCTGCCGGAGATTGCTTCGATTGTTAAGTTTTTCAAATTTATATTGATTGTTAAGTTTTCATATTTTAACTTTAAAGTAGCCTAATTCTAGGCTGTCGTGTTTTTCGGCGACTTATGCCCAAGTGGGTAGTTGCCAGATGGGCTCTATAAAAAAAAAAAAAAAAAAAAAAAATTGTACTGCGCCGGGAGTATTGCGTTCGACCTTTTTGGAGCACACATCGTGTCACGCTGGTACCGTGCCAGTGTATACGGATGGCTCCAAGTCCCAAGAGGGGGTCGGCTTCCACGCCGTATCCCCTCTGTTTGAAGTCAGCGGGGCTCTACCAGGCGCTGCGTCTGTCTTCACGGCCGAGCTGGTGGCAATACACCACTCGCTACGAGAGATTACGCGACGTGCCCGGTTCGGAGACCGGATTGTGATCTATAGCGACTCACAAAGCGCCCTGAGTGCTCTCGGGGCATTGGAATCTCCGCATCCCCTGGTTCGCGATATCCGTGACGCCACGGTTTTGGCGAGCCGGGCAGATGTCGAGATTATCTTCTGCTGGGTTCCTGGACATGTAGGAATTACGGGGAATGAGCGCGCCGATGAGGGCGCCAAAGAGTCCGCGAGGACTCTGCGACCGGACCAGCGTTTCGCTCTTCCTCACACCGACTACATGGCAGGAATACGGGCAGCTCTTCGGACTGCTTGGCAAAGAAGATGGGAGACGGTCGAAGGGAACTTAAAGTTGCGTGCCATTGCGCCGCGACTGTTCCCATGGACCTATCCCCCAATGCCGCGGCGGCTCCCCGTAAGGGGCGCGGCGATTTGCCATCCTGGCCGCCGTGCTGACGGGATCCAGCGCTCCGTCCGGCCCCAGCTTAGCCTCTCTTCCTTCCTTCAGATAGCCCGATTTCTCCCCTACCTCGTCGCTTTTCATACAACCTCTCCCACAACTTTCTCTGGTCAGCCTCTAATTTCACAGGGTAGAATGCTGACCTTCTTCTCAAGCCAACCACCCCGGATCGGGGCTGAGGGGGGGAGGGGACATTGTTCCCTAACCCCTCAGCTCCGGTTCGGGATGGGGTTTTTTTAACAACCTGCTTCATCCCCACCCACATCTTCCTCACATCCCTTTTCCTCTCCTCTTCACAACCTATATTTTTTACGCCGTGTCCAAGGTGGAGCCGCCATGCCGAAGGACTGCCAGGCCACCAGGCGGGAGGGGTGGTCCCGAATGGCGGCGCCTGGCTCTGCCGGGCTTGTAAGCACCTCTCGCAGTGCGGGCAACTGCGAGAGGTGATGAGCTATTGCGTCCCGTAATCAAAAGAGGGTCACCATGCCCATGTATGAAAAAAAACAAAAACCCCAACCCCCAACTTCCCCAAAAACATCTACGGAGCCGCCCTCGGGCAGCTCCACCGAGAAAATGGAGGTCCCCCCCCTTGTGCTTGCGCAAGGGACCCTCCATAATTCTTTAACCGGAGAGGAGGCTTACTCCTCTCCTACGCCTACGGGTGTAGGGGACTCCCCCTCACCCCCTTCTCTGGAGGTGCTTTCGGGCACCTCCCTATCTCCAGCGGCAGTCCCTCCTTTGCTTTCTAAGGGGACTGCCAAGAAAGCCAGCAGGCAGCCCATTGCCGACCGCCCCTCGTGCAAGCGGCTCGGTAGGGCAAACCCCCTTAGGGGGGAGAGGGAAGCCAGGCCCCTTCGGTCGCTTCCCTCAAAAGACCTGCTGGCCAGAATTTTGAACCTTGCTGGGGTCAAGGCCTGTGCCTCCCCACACCACCTGACTAGTGACAATACTGCCAAGGGGACCTGCGATGTCCTGGGAGGGGATGGCCAACTGGAGGCCCCTCCTGTGATAGACATGGTCCTTGAGGAGACCCAGCCCCAGACGGTAGGGCCTTCCATGGGGGGGAATTCGGGCTCGGCGCCAAGCACCGAACCCGAATCCGCCCCTATGCAAGGTCCTCCTCAAATGGCTGAGGGCTCCGAGGCAGTAGAAGGAGGGGAGGGATCTCCTCCGACAGGTGCCCCTACGACAACCAGGACCTTCTCCATTTCGGAGAGGGACCTGGCTGAGGCTGGTCCATCTGGCCTGGGGACTTCTGCCGGCGGAGGTGAAAAGCGGGTTCATTCCCCGCCCTCCTCTCCTAAAAAGAAAAAGACTAAAAAGACTCAAAAGACGAAGAAGACTCGGGGCTCCTCTCCATCCGCGGGGGCTGCGGGGACGGATGGGTCTGCTGCCACTTTGGTAGGCGACCAAGCCAAGATCGGCACATCCGGCCCCTCTACCCCCTCGTGTGCGGAGCCCATGACTACGACTAATACCAAGAATGCACAGGGCGGAGCCTCGATGACATCGGGGCCCCTGATTCAGAGGTTACCTGGCGTTTTCGAGCCCGCTGGCTTCAAACGCTTCCTCGTTATTCGCTCCACTGATGGCACCATGTTGTCCAAGGGCAACATGATCCATCAGAGGAGAGGATTAGCTAGTGCAATTGGTAGAGAGCCGAAGGTAACCCGTTTCTCGGACGGGAGCCTTCTGGCGAATGCGGCGAATCCCGCCGAGGCGGCCAAGATAAGTGCTCTTCGGACACTTCATGGCACCCCGGTGAGTGTGACGCCGCACTCTACCATGAACTTTGTGAAAGGAGTAGTTTATGCGAGGGAACTCGTTGACTACTCCATTGAGGACATCACCCTAGAGCTGGCCGACCATGGGGCGGTCAAGGTCGAACGTGTGATGAGAAAACAGGGAGGGGCCTCGAGACCCACCCCTACACTCTTCGTCACGTTCGACTGTGACAAGCTCCCTGAGTCGGTGCGTGCCGGTTGGTACCGCTACCGCGTGAAGGCATTCGTGCCACTGCCGCGGCGGTGCTATTACTGCCACCGCTTCGGCCATACGAATCGATCATGTAGACGTGCAAAATCGGGGTCACCCGAAGTCTGTGTAAATTGCTCCAAGGTCGCACACGATAAGTCCAAATCGTGTGTGGCCAAGTGTGTCAATTGCGGAGAGCCGCACCCTGCTTCTTCGAAGCAATGTGGTGCATATCTCCTTGAGAAAGAAATCCTGGCCGTTCAGGCCCAGGATCGACTCTCATTCCGCGAGGCAAAGGACTTGGTCCTGGCGCGCCCGGCTCTGCCTGGGACGTCATATGCCTCAATAGTTAGAAAGGCACCCTCTGCTCCTGGCCCATCCAGGCCAACGAGCACGGTTGTTTCCGCGCCCATTCGGAGCCCTTCTGTGGGCTCTACCCAACCTGGGCGCTCCCCTGGTAAAGCTGGCGGCAAAAAGAGTTCATACCCTGCCCCGGCTAAAACCAGGGCTCCCCCCTCTTCCCCCAGCGTGACCGTTTCGCGTAAAGCGAAACGGCCACGCGCCTCCACCGAGTCGTTAGACTCACAGGAGGCAACACCCCTGAAGATGGTCGCTAGGCCATCTTCCGGGGTTCCTAAAGCTGTTCCCCGAAAGGAGGACAGCAACAAAGGAGCTTCGGCCCCTTTGCCCACGCCCCGAGGTGGAGCGAGTGGCTCGGAGACGGTGGTTCCTCGAAAAGAGGGCCCCCCGCCTCCGAAGCCGCAACGCCCGCCTAAAGTTTCGAGGCGGAGGGAGGAAAAGACTCGCATGGCGAGCCCAACCTCCCCCAATAAGTCCTCGAAGGCGACAGCGCCTTCAGCGCTTTGTCCGGCCAACAGCGCCCGGGGTTCTGCCCCCGGGAAGCGTACGGCCATTCCCGTGAGGGTCTTCAATTCGAGGAGGGCCCCCGCGTCTCCTCCGAGCTAGGCCTGGAGGGCATATTCCTTCAATGGAATTGCCGTGGACTCCGGGCCAACTGGGAGGAGCTGCGGAGGCTCGCCTCATCCCGTTCCCCGTTAGCTATTTTTTTGCAGGAGACCATGCTAGGCGCGTGCCCCCTGCCTGCCCTCCCGGGGTATAAGGGTCTTGCGACCCAACCACCGCGGGACGGCCGGGCTGGGGGATGCGCGGTTTACACCCGGCATGATGTCTCCGTTCTTCCTTTCTCTTTAGATACCTCCTTTCAGGCAGTGGCTGTGCAGCTGCACCTGGATAGGAGGTATACTATCATTTCTGCGTACATTCCACCGTCAGCTGACTTCGACGCGGGGGACTTTCGCCGCGTCGTGGCACGGTTGCCGAGGCCCTATCTCTTGCTTGGAGATCTGAACGGCAGGCATCCTCTCTGGGGAGATTACACCATAAATCCCAGGGGACAAGTCCTTGCCGATCTGATCGAAGAGCTTGAGATGGGTGTCCTAAACGTGGATGAGTTTACGCATCACTGTCCGAGAACCGCTTCATTTTCTTGCCTTGACCTATCTTTGTGCTCTTCGGATGCACAGCCTGATTTTGATTGGGGGGTGGTCGATGACCTCCATGGTAGTGATCACTTTCCCATTCAAATATCATTTTCAGGGCAACTGCCGCCTGAGAGACCACCTCGGTGGTGCTTGGCGCGGGCGCGGTGGCCTGCATTTCAGGAAATGACTGAATTCTCTATCTCAGTCAAGGAGTTTAGGTCGGTAGATGAGGCCGTCGAGTTCTTCTCCGGCAACCTCATCGCCGTGGGCCTGACTACTATTCCTAGGACGTCTGGCCGTTTTGCACGCCGACCACTCCCATGGTGGTCGGCCGAGTGTGAGACGGCCCTCAAACAGAAGCGTTATGCCTACATGCGCTATAAGCGCCGCCCGAACGATTTCACCGTCGCTGAATTTCGTCGGGCTAGGGCTAGGTTCCGGTATATTTCGAAGCACGCCCGCCGCTCTTCTTGGCGGGCATACGTGTCTTCACTTAACGGGAAGACCCCTTTAGCTGAGGTGTGGAAGCGAGTCAAAAGGATTCGGGGCAAGTTCTCGCAGGACCCCCCTCCCGTTCTCCAGGAGAATGGGACCGCAATCTCGGACCCCGCGTCCGTGGCGGAATCCTTAGCGACCGCTTTTTCCGCATTCTCTAGCCGTGATGCTGCTCCGCCAGCATTCAATGCACGTCGTGATGTCGCGGAAGGCCGCCGGCTGGACTTTACCTCCAGAGGCGGAGAACCCTTCAACGACAAGTTTACTGTGAGTGAGTTGCGTTCCGCTCTCGCTTCGTGCGCGGACACCGCCCATGGTCCGGACGATGTCCCGTACGCCATGCTTCGACACCTGGGTGAGCGAGGCATGGCCTTTCTATTAGATTTGTTCAACAGGATCTGGGTGGAAGGTCTCCTCCCAGACTCCTGGCGAATCGCTACTGTGCTCGCCTTTCGCAAGCCGGGGAGAGATCACTCTACTCCGACCGGTTTCCGCCCAATCTCTCTAACCTCTTGCGTGTGCAAGTTGATGGAGAAATTGGTAAATGTTAGATTAGCCTATTTCCTGGACAGCGGAGGCCATCTGTCTTCTGCACAGTGCGGCTTCCGTAAGTTCCACTCCACGTCGGATGCTCTGCTCCGACTGGAAAATGCCGTCTGCGAGGCTTTCCTTCGTAGACAGCACTACGCCACGGTGTTTTTTGATCTGGAGAAAGCCTATGATACCGCATGGCGATACGGTATCATGGAGACTCTCCACACGATGGGGGCGAGGGGACGCCTCCCAATGTTTATATCTGAATTTTTGCGAGATCGTCGATTCCGCGTACGGGTGGGGGGAGCCCTCTCCGGCCCAAAGGAGCAGGAAGAGGGTGTCCCGCAGGGAAGTGTCCTCAGTGTCACACTCTTTGCCCTGAGCATCAACGGCATCACCTCGGTGCTGCCGGAAGATGTTCTCGCTACGCTCTACGTGGACGACCTTTCGATCTCTTTTGGCGCGGCCCAGATGCCAACTCTGGAGCGCCGACTCCAACAGGCATTGAACCGCGTCTCTCGCTATGCCGAAGCGCACAGGTTTCGGTTTTCTTTGGCCAAGACTAAGGTGGTGCACTTCTGCCGCCATCCACGGCTTCACCCCGACCCAGATTTGTTTCTTAATGGGGTGCGCCTGGATGTGGTTGAGTCGCACCGTTTCCTTGGTCTTGTATTCGACCGACGCCTCACCTGGGAGGCTCACATTCGCAGCCTTAGGGTCTCTTGTACCCGCGCCATGGACATTCTCCGTTCCGTGACGTTCAGCGCTTGGGGCGCTGATAGGGCTACCGCCTTACTTTTTTATCGATCCTTTGTTCGCTCGAAGCTCGACTACGGATGCGAGTTTTATGCATCCGCAGCCGAGCGTTTATTGCGGAAGGTGGATTCGATCCACCACACCGGCCTTCGCCTTGCGACCGGTGCCTTCCGCACTTCCCCCATTGAGAGCCTGTTGGTCGATGCTGGGGAGATGCCACTCGCTCTGCGCCGCGTGCAGTGCATCACTCGCCTGTACGCGCGAGCCCGGCGCCTCCCCCAGTCGCCAACAGCTCTCACTGCATCCGCAGCTGATCTCGATGGTGCCTATGCCGCCGAGAGACGCCAGTCATACCCTAAGCCCTTTGGGTTTAGGGCCAGGAAACTCCTTCGAGAGGTAGATATAGCTCTCGGGCCGGTGGCGCCCCTGGTTCTGCCCAGGACGCCACCCTGGAGGGTACCACATTTGGCTATTTGTCGCCACGCCTCTGCTCCCAAAGCTTGTATTGCGTTCGATCTTTTTGGAGCACACATCGTGTCACGCTGGTACCGTGCCAGTGTATACGGATGGCTCCAAGTCCCAAGAGGGGGTCGGCTTCCACGCCGTATCCCCTCTGTTTGAAGTCAGCGGGGCTCTACCAGGCGCTGCGTCTGTCTTCACGGCCGAGCTGGTGGCAATACACCACTCGGTACGGGAGATTACGCGACGTGCCCGGTTCGGAGACCGGATTGTGATTTATAGCGACTCACAAAGCGCCCTGAGTGCTCTCGGGGCATTGGAATCTCCGCATCCCCTGGTTCGCGAAATCCGTGACGCCACGGTTTTGGCGAGCCGGGCAGATGTCGAGATTATCTTCTGCTGGGTTCCTGGACATGTAGGAATTGCGGGGAATGAGCGCGCCGATGAGGGCGCCAAAGAGTCCGCGAGGACTCTGCGACCGGACCAGCGTTTCGCTCTTCCTCACACCGACTACATGGCAGGAATACGGGCAGCTCTTCGGACTGCTTGGCAAAGAAGATGGGAGACGGTCGAGGGGAACTTAAAGTTGCGTGCCATTGCGCCGCGACTGTTCCCATGGACCTATCCCCCAATGCCCCCGTAAGGGGCGCGGCGATTTGCCATCCTGGCCGCCGTGCTGACGGGATCCAGCGCTCCGTCCGGCCCCAGCTTATCCTCTCTTCCTTCCTTCAGATAGCCCGATTTCTCCCCTACCTCGTCGCTTTTCATACAACCTCTCCCACAACTTTCTCTGGTCAGCCTCTAATTTCACAGGGTAGAATGCTGACCTTCTTCTCAAGCCAACCACCCCGGATCGGGGCTGAGGGGGGGAGGGGACATTGTTCCCTAACCCCTCAGCTCCGGTTCGGGATGGGTTTTTTTTAACAACCTGCTTCATCCCCACCCACATCTTCCTCACATCCCTTTTCCTCTCCTCTTCACAACCTATATTTTTTACGCCGTGTCCAAGGTGGAGCCGCCATGCCGAAGGACTGCCAGGCCACCAGGCGGGAGGGGTGGTCCCGAATGGCGGCGCCTGGCTCTGCCGGGCTTGTAAGCACCTCTCGCAGTGCGGGCAACTGCGAGAGGTGATGAGCTATTGCGTCCCGTAATCAAAAGAGGGTCACCATGCCCATGTATGAAAAAAAACAAAAACCCCAACCCCCAACTTCCCCAAAAACATCTACGGAGCCGCCCTCGGGCAGCTCCACCGAGAAAATGGAGGTCCCCCCCCTTGTGCTTGCGCAAGGGACCCTCCATAATTCTTTAACCGGAGAGGAGGCTTACTCCTCTCCTACGCCTACGGGTGTAGGGGACTCCCCCTCACCCCCTTCTCTGGAGGTGCTTTCGGGCACCTCCCTATCTCCAGCGGCAGTCCCTCCTTTGCTTTCTAAGGGGACTGCCAAGAAAGCCAGCAGGCAGCCCATTGCCGACCGCCCCTCGTGCAAGCGGCTCGGTAGGGCAAACCCCCTTAGGGGGGAGAGGGAAGCCAGGCCCCTTCGGTCGCTTCCCTCAAAAGACCTGCTGGCAAGAATTTTGAACCTTGCTGGGGTCAAGGCCTGTGCCTCCCCACACCACCTGACTAGTGACAATACTGCCAAGGGGACCTGCGATGTCCTGGGAGGGGATGGCCAACTGGAGGCCCCTCCTGTGATAGACATGGTCCTTGAGGAGACCCAGCCCCAGACGGTAGGGCCTTCCATGGGGGGGAATTCGGGCTCGGCGCCAAGCACCGAACCCGAATCCGCCCCTATGCAAGGTCCTCCTCAAATGGCTGAGGGCTCCGAGGCAGTAGAAGGAGGGGAGGGATCTCCTCCGACAGGTGCCCCTACGACAACCAGGACCTTCTCCATTTCGGAGAGGGACCTGGCTGAGGCTGGTCCATCTGGCCTGGGGACTTCTGCCGGCGGAGGTGAAAAGCGGGTTCATTCCCCGCCCTCCTCTCCTAAAAAGAAAAAGACTAAAAAGACTCAAAAGACAAAGAAGACTCGGGGCTCCTCTCCATCCGCGGGGGCTGCGGGGACGGATGGGTCTGCTGCCACTTTGGTAGGCGACCAAGCCAAGATCGGCACATCCGGCCCCTCTACCCCCTCGTGTGCGGAGCCCATGACTACGACTAAGACCAAGAATGCACAGGGCGGAGCCTCGATGACATCGGGGCCCCTGATTCAGAGGTTACCTGGCGTTTTCGAGCCCGCTGGCTTCAAACGCTTCCTCGTTATTCGCTCCACTGATGGCACCATGTTGTCCAAGGGCAACATGATCCATCAGAGGAGAGGATTAGCTAGTGCAATTGGTAGAGAGCCGAAGGTAACCCGTTTCTCGGACGGGAGCCTTCTGGCGAATGCGGCGAATCCCGCCGAGGCGGCCAAGATAAGTGCTCTTCGGACACTTCATGGCACCCCGGTGAGTGTGACGCCGCACTCTACCATGAACTTTGTGAAAGGAGTAGTTTATGCGAGGGAACTCGTTGACTACTCCATTGAGGACATCACCCTAGAGCTGGCCGACCATGGGGCGGTCAAGGTCGAACGTGTGATGAGAAAACAGGGAGGGGCCTCGAGACCCACCCCTACACTCTTCGTCACGTTCGACTGTGACAAGCTCCCTGAGTCGGTGCGTGCCGGTTGGTACCGCTACCGCGTGAAGGCATTCGTGCCACTGCCGCGGCGGTGCTATTACTGCCACCGCTTCGGCCATACGAATCGATCATGTAGACGTGCAAAATCGGGGTCACCCGAAGTCTGTGTAAATTGCTCCAAGGTCGCACACGATAAGTCCAAATCGTGTGTGGCCAAGTGTGTCAATTGCGGAGAGCCGCACCCTGCTTCTTCGAAGCAATGTGGTGCATATCTCCTTGAGAAAGAAATCCTGGCCGTTCAGGCCCAGGATCGACTCTCATTCCGCGAGGCAAAGGACTTGGTCCTGGCGCGCCCGGCTCTGCCTGGGACGTCATATGCCTCAATAGTTAGAAAGGCACCCTCTGCTCCTGGCCCATCCAGGCCAACGAGCACGGTTGTTTCCGCGCCCATTCGGAGCCCTTCTGTGGGCTCTACCCAACCTGGGCGCTCCCCTGGTAAAGCTGGCGGCAAAAAGGGTTCATACCCTGCCCCGGCTAAAACCAGGGCTCCCCCCTCTTCCCCCAGCGTGACCGTTTCGCGTAAAGCGAAACGGCCACGCGCCTCCACCGAGTCGTTAGACTCACAGGAGGCAACACCCCTGAAGATGGTCGCTAGGCCATCTTCCGGGGTTCCTAAAGCTGTTCCCCGAAAGGAGGACAGCAACAAAGGAGCTTCGGCCCCTTTGCCCACGCCCCGAGGTGGAGCGAGTGGCTCGGAGACGGTGGTTCCTCGAAAAGAGGGCCCCCCGCCTCCGAAGCCGCAACGCCCGCCTAAAGTTTCGAGGCGGAGGGAGGAAAAGACTCGCATGGCGAGCCCAACCTCCCCCAATAAGTCCTCGAAGGCGACAGCGCCTTCAGCGCTTTGTCCGGCCAACAGCGCCCGGGGTTCTGCCCCCGGGAAGCGTACGGCCATTCCCGTGAGGGTCTTCAATTCGAGGAGGGCCCCCGCGTCTCCTCCGAGCTAGGCCTGGAGGGCATATTCCTTCAATGGAATTGCCGTGGACTCCGGGCCAACTGGGAGGAGCTGCGGAGGCTCGCCTCATCCCGTTCCCCGTTAGCTATTTTTTTGCAGGAGACAATGCTAGGCGCGTGCCCCCTGCCTGCCCTCCCGGGGTATAAGGGTCTTGCGACCCAACCACCGCGGGACGGCCGGGCTGGGGGATGCGCGGTTTACACCCGGCATGATGTCTCCGTTCTTCCTTTCTCTTTAGATACCTCCTTTCAGGCAGTGGCTGTGCAGCTGCACCTGGATAGGAGGTATACTATCATTTCTGCGTACATTCCACCGTCAGCTGACTTCGACGCGGGGGACTTTCGCCGCGTCGTGGCACGGTTGCCGAGGCCCTATCTCTTGCTTGGAGATCTGAACGGCAGGCATCCTCTCTGGGGAGATTACACCATAAATCCCAGGGGACAAGTCCTTGCCGATCTGATCGAAGAGCTTGAGATGGGTGTCCTAAACGTGGATGAGTTTACGCATCACTGTCCGAGAACCGCTTCATTTTCTTGCCTTGACCTATCTTTGTGCTCTTCGGATGCACAGCCTGATTTTGATTGGGGGGTGGTCGATGACCTCCATGGTAGTGATCACTTTCCCATTCAAATATCATTTTCAGGGCAACTGCCGCCTGAGAGACCACCTCGGTGGTGCTTGGCGCGGGCGCGGTGGCCTGCATTTCAGGAAATGACTGAATTCTCTATCTCAGTCAAGGAGTTTAGGTCGGTAGATGAGGCCGTCGAGTTCTTCTCCGGCAACCTCATCGCCGTGGGCCTGACTACTATTCCTAGGACGTCTGGCCGTTTTGCACGCCGACCACTCCCATGGTGGTCGGCCGAGTGTGAGACGGCCCTCAAACAGAAGCGTTATGCCTACATGCGCTATAAGCGCCGCCCGAACGATTTCACCGTCGCTGAATTTCGTCGGGCTAGGGCTAGGTTCCGGTATATTTCGAAGCACGCCCGCCGCTCTTCTTGGCGGGCATACGTGTCTTCACTTAACGGGAAGACCCCTTTAGCTGAGGTGTGGAGGCGAGTCAAAAGGATTCGGGGCAAGTTCTCGCAGGACCCCCCTCCCGTTCTCCAGGAGAATGGGACCGCAATCTCGGACCCCGCGTCCGTGGCGGAATCCTTAGCGACCGCTTTTTCCGCATTCTCTAGCCGTGATGCTGCTCCGCCAGCATTCAATGCACGTCGTGATGTCGCGGAAGGCCGCCGGCTGGACTTTACCTCCAGAGGCGGAGAACCCTTCAACGACAAGTTTACTGTGAGTGAGTTGCGTTCCGCTCTCGCTTCGTGCGCGGACACCGCCCATGGTCCGGACGATGTCCCGTACGCCATGCTTCGACACCTGGGTGAGCGAGGCATGGCCTTTCTATTAGATTTGTTCAACAGGATCTGGGTGGAAGGTCTCCTCCCAGACTCCTGGCGAATCGCTACTGTGCTCGCCTTTCGCAAGCCGGGGAGAGATCACTCTACTCCGACCGGTTTCCGCCCAATCTCTCTAACCTCTTGCGTGTGCAAGTTGATGGAGAAATTGGTAAATGTTAGATTAGCCTATTTCCTGGACAGCGGAGGCCATCTGTCTTCTGCACAGTGCGGCTTCCGTAAGTTCCACTCCACGTCGGATGCTCTGCTCCGACTGGAAAATGCCGTCTGCGAGGCTTTCCTTCGTAGACAGCACTACGCCACGGTGTTTTTTGATCTGGAGAAAGCCTATGATACCGCATGGCGATACGGTATCATGGAGACTCTCCACACGATGGGGGCGAGGGGACGCCTCCCAATGTTTATATCTGAATTTTTGCGAGATCGTCGATTCCGCGTACGGGTGGGGGGAGCCCTCTCCGGCCCAAAGGAGCAGGAAGAGGGTGTCCCGCAGGGAAGTGTCCTCAGTGTCACACTCTTTGCCCTGAGCATCAACGGCATCACCTCGGTGCTGCCGGAAGATGTTCTCGCTACGCTCTACGTGGACGACCTTTCGATCTCTTTTGGCGCGGCCCAGATGCCAACTCTGGAGCGCCGACTCCAACAGGCATTGAACCGCGTCTCTCGCTATGCCGAAGCGCACAGGTTTCGGTTTTCTTTGGCCAAGACTAAGGTGGTGCACATCTGCCGCCATCCACGGCTTCACCCCGACCCAGATTTGTTTCTTAATGGGGTGCGCCTGGATGTGGTTGAGTCGCACCGTTTCCTTGGTCTTGTATTCGACCGACGCCTCACCTGGGAGGCTCACATTCGCACCCTTAGGGTCTCTTGTACCCGCGCCATGGACATTCTCCGTTCCGTGACGTTCAGCGCTTGGGGCGCTGATAGGGCTACCGCCTTACTTTTTTATCGATCCTTTGTTCGCTCGAAGCTCGACTACGGATGCGAGTTTTATGCATCCGCAGCCGAGCGTTTATTGCGGAAGGTGGATTCGATCCACCACACCGGCCTTCGCCTTGCGACCGGTGCCTTCCGCACTTCCCCCATTGAGAGCCTGTTGGTCGATGCTGGGGAGATGCCACTCGCTCTGCGCCGCGTGCAGTGCATCACTCGCCTGTACGCGCGAGCCCGGCGCCTCCCCCAGTCGCCAACAGCTCTCACTGCATCCGCAGCTGATCTCGATGGTGCCTATGCCGCCGAGAGACGCCAGTCATACCCTAAGCCCTTTGGGTTTAGGGCCAGGAAACTCCTTCGAGAGGTAGATATAGCTCTCGGGCCGGTGGCGCCCCTGGTTCTGCCCAGGACGCCACCCTGGAGGGTACCACATTTGGCTATTTGTCGCCACGCCTCTGCTCCCAAAGCTTGTATTGCGTTCGATCTTTTTGGAGCACACATCGTGTCACGCTGGTACCGTGCCAGTGTATACGGATGGCTCCAAGTCCCAAGAGGGGGTCGGCTTCCACGCCGTATCCCCTCTGTTTGAAGTCAGCGGGGCTCTACCAGGCGCTGCGTCTGTCTTCACGGCCGAGCTGGTGGCAATACACCACTCGGTACGGGAGATTACGCGACGTGCCCGGTTCGGAGACCGGATTGTGATTTATAGCGACTCACAAAGCGCCCTGAGTGCTCTCGGGGCATTGGAATCTCCGCATCCCCTGGTTCGCGAAATCCGTGACGCCACGGTTTTGGCGAGCCGGGCAGATGTCGAGATTATCTTCTGCTGGGTTCCTGGACATGTAGGAATTGCGGGGAATGAGCGCGCCGATGAGGGCGCCAAAGAGTCCGCGAGGACTCTGCGACCGGACCAGCGTTTCGCTCTTCCTCACACCGACTACATGGCAGGAATACGGGCAGCTCTTCGGACTGCTTGGCAAAGAAGATGGGAGACGGTCGAGGGGAACTTAAAGTTGCGTGCCATTGCGCCGCGACTGTTCCCATGGACCTATCCCCCAATGCCCCCGTAAGGGGCGCGGCGATTTGCCATCCTGGCCGCCGTGCTGACGGGATCCAGCGCTCCGTCCGGCCCCAGCTTATCCTCTCTTCCTTCCTTCAGATAGCCCGATTTCTCCCCTACCTCGTCGCTTTTCATACAACCTCTCCCACAACTTTCTCTGGTCAGCCTCTAATTTCACAGGGTAGACACCCCGGATCGGGGCTGAGGGGGGGAGGGGACATTGTTCCCTAACCCCTCAGCTCCGGTTCGGGATGGGTTTTTTTTAACAACCTGCTTCATCCCCACCCACATCTTCCTCACATCCCTTTTCCTCTCCTCTTCACAACCTATATTTTTTACGCCGTGTCCAAGGTGGAGCCGCCATGCCGAAGGACTGCCAGGCCACCAGGCGGGAGGGGTGGTCCCGAATGGCGGCGCCTGGCTCTGCCGGGCTTGTAAGCACCTCTCGCAGTGCGGGCAACTGCGAGAGGTGATGAGCTATTGCGTCCCGTAATCAAAAGAGGGTCACCATGCCCATGTATGAAAAAAAACAAAAACCCCAACCCCCAACTTCCCCAAAAACATCTACGGAGCCGCCCTCGGGCAGCTCCACCGAGAAAATGGAGGTCCCCCCCCTTGTGCTTGCGCAAGGGACCCTCCATAATTCTTTAACCGGAGAGGAGGCTTACTCCTCTCCTACGCCTACGGGTGTAGGGGACTCCCCCTCACCCCCTTCTCTGGAGGTGCTTTCGGGCACCTCCCTATCTCCAGCGGCAGTCCCTCCTTTGCTTTCTAAGGGGACTGCCAAGAAAGCCAGCA
This sequence comes from Ceratothoa steindachneri, assembly GCA_963969495.1. Taxonomy (NCBI): domain Eukaryota; kingdom Metazoa; phylum Arthropoda; class Malacostraca; order Isopoda; family Cymothoidae; genus Ceratothoa; species Ceratothoa steindachneri. Next base: position 170,913,931 of record OZ018327.1, read on the forward strand.
GGCAGCCCATTGCCGACCGCCCCTCGTGCAAGCGGCTCGGTAGGGCAAACCCCCTTAGGGGGGAGAGGGAAGCCAGGCCCCTTCGGTCGCTTCCCTCAAAAGACCTGCTGGCAAGAATTTTGAACCTTGCTGGGGTCAAGGCCTGTGCCTCCCCACACCACCTGACTAGTGACAATACTGCCAAGGGGACCTGCGATGTCCTGGGAGGGGATGGCCAACTGGAGGCCCCTCCTGTGATAGACATGGTCCTTGAGGAGACCCAGCCCCAGACGGTAGGGCCTTCCATGGGGGGGAATTCGGGCTCGGCGCCAAGCACCGAACCCGAATCCGCCCCTATGCAAGGTCCTCCTCAAATGGCTGAGGGCTCCGAGGCAGTAGAAGGAGGGGAGGGATCTCCTCCGACAGGTGCCCCTACGACAACCAGGACCTTCTCCATTTCGGAGAGGGACCTGGCTGAGGCTGGTCCATCTGGCCTGGGGACTTCTGCCGGCGGAGGTGAAAAGCGGGTTCATTCCCCGCCCTCCTCTCCTAAAAAGAAAAAGACTAAAAAGACTCAAAAGACAAAGAAGACTCGGGGCTCCTCTCCATCCGCGGGGGCTGCGGGGACGGATGGGTCTGCTGCCACTTTGGTAGGCGACCAAGCCAAGATCGGCACATCCGGCCCCTCTACCCCCTCGTGTGCGGAGCCCATGACTACGACTAAGACCAAGAATGCACAGGGCGGAGCCTCGATGACATCGGGGCCCCTGATTCAGAGGTTACCTGGCGTTTTCGAGCCCGCTGGCTTCAAACGCTTCCTCGTTATTCGCTCCACTGATGGCACCATGTTGTCCAAGGGCAACATGATCCATCAGAGGAGAGGATTAGCTAGTGCAATTGGTAGAGAGCCGAAGGTAACCCGTTTCTCGGACGGGAGCCTTCTGGCGAATGCGGCGAATCCCGCCGAGGCGGCCAAGATAAGTGCTCTTCGGACACTTCATGGCACCCCGGTGAGTGTGACGCCGCACTCTACCATGAACTTTGTGAAAGGAGTAGTTTATGCGAGGGAACTCGTTGACTACTCCATTGAGGACATCACCCTAGAGCTGGCCGACCATGGGGCGGTCAAGGTCGAACGTGTGATGAGAAAACAGGGAGGGGCCTCGAGACCCACCCCTACACTCTTCGTCACGTTCGACTGTGACAAGCTCCCTGAGTCGGTGCGTGCCGGTTGGTACCGCTACCGCGTGAAGGCATTCGTGCCACTGCCGCGGCGGTGCTATTACTGCCACCGCTTCGGCCATACGAATCGATCATGTAGACGTGCAAAATCGGGGTCACCCGAAGTCTGTGTAAATTGCTCCAAGGTCGCACACGATAAGTCCAAATCGTGTGTGGCCAAGTGTGTCAATTGCGGAGAGCCGCACCCTGCTTCTTCGAAGCAATGTGGTGCATATCTCCTTGAGAAAGAAATCCTGGCCGTTCAGGCCCAGGATCGACTCTCATTCCGCGAGGCAAAGGACTTGGTCCTGGCGCGCCCGGCTCTGCCTGGGACGTCATATGCCTCAATAGTTAGAAAGGCACCCTCTGCTCCTGGCCCATCCAGGCCAACGAGCACGGTTGTTTCCGCGCCCATTCGGAGCCCTTCTGTGGGCTCTACCCAACCTGGGCGCTCCCCTGGTAAAGCTGGCGGCAAAAAGGGTTCATACCCTGCCCCGGCTAAAACCAGGGCTCCCCCCTCTTCCCCCAGCGTGACCGTTTCGCGTAAAGCGAAACGGCCACGCGCCTCCACCGAGTCGTTAGACTCACAGGAGGCAACACCCCTGAAGATGGTCGCTAGGCCATCTTCCGGGGTTCCTAAAGCTGTTCCCCGAAAGGAGGACAGCAACAAAGGAGCTTCGGCCCCTTTGCCCACGCCCCGAGGTGGAGCGAGTGGCTCGGAGACGGTGGTTCCTCGAAAAGAGGGCCCCCCGCCTCCGAAGCCGCAACGCCCGCCTAAAGTTTCGAGGCGGAGGGAGGAAAAGACTCGCATGGCGAGCCCAACCTCCCCCAATAAGTCCTCGAAGGCGACAGCGCCTTCAGCGCTTTGTCCGGCCAACAGCGCCCGGGGTTCTGCCCCCGGGAAGCGTACGGCCATTCCCGTGAGGGTCTTCAATTCGAGGAGGGCCCCCGCGTCTCCTCCGAGCTAGGCCTGGAGGGCATATTCCTTCAATGGAATTGCCGTGGACTCCGGGCCAACTGGGAGGAGCTGCGGAGGCTCGCCTCATCCCGTTCCCCGTTAGCTATTTTTTTGCAGGAGACAATGCTAGGCGCGTGCCCCCTGCCTGCCCTCCCGGGGTATAAGGGTCTTGCGACCCAACCACCGCGGGACGGCCGGGCTGGGGGATGCGCGGTTTACACCCGGCATGATGTCTCCGTTCTTCCTTTCTCTTTAGATACCTCCTTTCAGGCAGTGGCTGTGCAGCTGCACCTGGATAGGAGGTATACTATCATTTCTGCGTACATTCCACCGTCAGCTGACTTCGACGCGGGGGACTTTCGCCGCGTCGTGGCACGGTTGCCGAGGCCCTATCTCTTGCTTGGAGATCTGAACGGCAGGCATCCTCTCTGGGGAGATTACACCATAAATCCCAGGGGACAAGTCCTTGCCGATCTGATCGAAGAGCTTGAGATGGGTGTCCTAAACGTGGATGAGTTTACGCATCACTGTCCGAGAACCGCTTCATTTTCTTGCCTTGACCTATCTTTGTGCTCTTCGGATGCACAGCCTGATTTTGATTGGGGGGTGGTCGATGACCTCCATGGTAGTGATCACTTTCCCATTCAAATATCATTTTCAGGGCAACTGCCGCCTGAGAGACCACCTCGGTGGTGCTTGGCGCGGGCGCGGTGGCCTGCATTTCAGGAAATGACTGAATTCTCTATCTCAGTCAAGGAGTTTAGGTCGGTAGATGAGGCCGTCGAGTTCTTCTCCGGCAACCTCATCGCCGTGGGCCTGACTACTATTCCTAGGACGTCTGGCCGTTTTGCACGCCGACCACTCCCATGGTGGTCGGCCGAGTGTGAGACGGCCCTCAAACAGAAGCGTTATGCCTACATGCGCTATAAGCGCCGCCCGAACGATTTCACCGTCGCTGAATTTCGTCGGGCTAGGGCTAGGTTCCGGTATATTTCGAAGCACGCCCGCCGCTCTTCTTGGCGGGCATACGTGTCTTCACTTAACGGGAAGACCCCTTTAGCTGAGGTGTGGAGGCGAGTCAAAAGGATTCGGGGCAAGTTCTCGCAGGACCTCCCTCCCGTTCTCCAGGAGAATGGGACCGCAATCTCGGACCCCGCGTCCGTGGCGGAATCCTTAGCGACCGCTTTTTCCGCATTCTCTAGCCGTGATGCTGCTCCGCCAGCATTCAATGCACGTCGTGATGTCGCGGAAGGCCGCCGGCTGGACTTTACCTCCAGAGGCGGAGAACCCTTCAACGACAAGTTTACTGTGAGTGAGTTGCGTTCCGCTCTCGCTTCGTGCGCGGACACCGCCCATGGTCCGGACGATGTCCCGTACGCCATGCTTCGACACCTGGGTGAGCGAGGCATGGCCTTTCTATTAGATTTGTTCAACAGGATCTGGGTGGAAGGTCTCCTCCCAGACTCCTGGCGAATCGCTACTGTGCTCGCCTTTCGCAAGCCGGGGAGAGATCACTCTACTCCGACCGGTTTCCGCCCAATCTCTCTAACCTCTTGCGTGTGCAAGTTGATGGAGAAATTGGTAAATGTTAGATTAGCCTATTTCCTGGACAGCGGAGGCCATCTGTCTTCTGCACAGTGCGGCTTCCGTAAGTTCCACTCCACGTCGGATGCTCTGCTCCGACTGGAAAATGCCGTCTGCGAGGCTTTCCTTCGTAGACAGCACTACGCCACGGTGTTTTTTGATCTGGAGAAAGCCTATGATACCGCATGGCGATACGGTATCATGGAGACTCTCCACACGATGGGGGCGAGGGGACGCCTCCCAATGTTTATATCTGAATTTTTGCGAGATCGTCGATTCCGCGTACGGGTGGGGGGAGCCCTCTCCGGCCCAAAGGAGCAGGAAGAGGGTGTCCCGCAGGGAAGTGTCCTCAGTGTCACACTCTTTGCCCTGAGCATCAACGGCATCACCTCGGTGCTGCCGGAAGATGTTCTCGCTACGCTCTACGTGGACGACCTTTCGATCTCTTTTGGCGCGGCCCAGATGCCAACTCTGGAGCGCCGACTCCAACAGGCATTGAACCGCGTCTCTCGCTATGCCGAAGCGCACAGGTTTCGGTTTTCTTTGGCCAAGACTAAGGTGGTGCACATCTGCCGCCATCCACGGCTTCACCCCGACCCAGATTTGTTTCTTAATGGGGTGCGCCTGGATGTGGTTGAGTCGCACCGTTTCCTTGGTCTTGTATTCGACCGACGCCTCACCTGGGAGGCTCACATTCGCACCCTTAGGGTCTCTTGTACCCGCGCCATGGACATTCTCCGTTCCGTGACGTTCAGCGCTTGGGGCGCTGATAGGGCTACCGCCTTACTTTTTTATCGATCCTTTGTTCGCTCGAAGCTCGACTACGGATGCGAGTTTTATGCATCCGCAGCCGAGCGTTTATTGCGGAAGGTGGATTCGATCCACCACACCGGCCTTCGCCTTGCGACCGGTGCCTTCCGCACTTCCCCCATTGAGAGCCTGTTGGTCGATGCTGGGGAGATGCCACTCGCTCTGCGCCGCGTGCAGTGCATCACTCGCCTGTACGCGCGAGCCCGGCGCCTCCCCCAGTCGCCAACAGCTCTCACTGCATCCGCAGCTGATCTCGATGGTGCCTATGCCGCCGAGAGACGCCAGTCATACCCTAAGCCCTTTGGGTTTAGGGCCAGGAAACTCCTTCGAGAGCTAGATATAGCTCTCGGGCCGGTGGCGCCCCTGGTTCTGCCCAGGACGCCACCCTGGAGGGTACCACATTTGGCTATTTGTCGCCACGCCTCTGCTCCCAAAGCTTGTATTGCGTTCGATCTTTTTGGAGCACACATCGTGTCACGCTGGTACCGTGCCAGTGTATACGGATGGCTCCAAGTCCCAAGAGGGGGTCGGCTTCCACGCCGTATCCCCTCTGTTTGAAGTCAGCGGGGCTCTACCAGGCGCTGCGTCTGTCTTCACGGCCGAGCTGGTGGCAATACACCACTCGGTACGGGAGATTACGCGACGTGCCCGGTTCGGAGACCGGATTGTGATTTATAGCGACTCACAAAGCGCCCTGAGTGCTCTCGGGGCATTGGAATCTCCGCATCCCCTGGTTCGCGAAATCCGTGACGCCACGGTTTTGGCGAGCCGGGCAGATGTCGAGATTATCTTCTGCTGGGTTCCTGGACATGTAGGAATTGCGGGGAATGAGCGCGCCGATGAGGGCGCCAAAGAGTCCGCGAGGACTCTGCGACCGGACCAGCGTTTCGCTCTTCCTCACACCGACTACATGGCAGGAATACGGGCAGCTCTTCGGACTGCTTGGCAAAGAAGATGGGAGACGGTCGAGGGGAACTTAAAGTTGCGTGCCATTGCGCCGCGACTGTTCCCATGGACCTATCCCCCAATGCCCCCGTAAGGGGCGCGGCGATTTGCCATCCTGGCCGCCGTGCTGACGGGATCCAGCGCTCCGTCCGGCCCCAGCTTATCCTCTCTTCCTTCCTTCAGATAGCCCGATTTCTCCCCTACCTCGTCGCTTTTCATACAACCTCTCCCACAACTTTCTCTGGTCAGCCTCTAATTTCACAGGGTAGAATGCTGACCTTCTTCTCAAGCCAACCACCCCGGATCGGGGCTGAGGGGGGGAGGGGACATTGTTCCCTAACCCCTCAGCTCCGGTTCGGGATGGGGTTTTTTTAACAACCTGCTTCATCCCCACCCACATCTTCCTCACATCCCTTTTCCTCTCCTCTTCACAACCTATATTTTTTACGCCGTGTCCAAGGTGGAGCCGCCATGCCGAAGGACTGCCAGGCCACCAGGCGGGAGGGGTGGTCCCGAATGGCGGCGCCTGGCTCTGCCGGGCTTGTAAGCACCTCTCGCAGTGCGGGCAACTGCGAGAGGTGATGAGCTATTGCGTCCCGTAATCAAAAGAGGGTCACCATGCCCATGTATGAAAAAAAACAAAAACCCCAACCCCCAACTTCCCCAAAAACATCTACGGAGCCGCCCTCGGGCAGCTCCACCGAGAAAATGGAGGTCCCCCCCCTTGTGCTTGCGCAAGGGACCCTCCATAATTCTTTAACCGGAGAGGAGGCTTACTCCTCTCCTACGCCTACGGGTGTAGGGGACTCCCCCTCACCCCCTTCTCTGGAGGTGCTTTCGGGCACCTCCCTATCTCCAGCGGCAGTCCCTCCTTTGCTTTCTAAGGGGACTGCCAAGAAAGCCAGCAGGCAGCCCATTGCCGACCGCCCCTCGTGCAAGCGGCTCGGTAGGGCAAACCCCCTTAGGGGGGAGAGGGAAGCCAGGCCCCTTCGGTCGCTTCCCTCAAAAGACCTGCTGGCAAGAATTTTGAACCTTGCTGGGGTCAAGGCCTGTGCCTCCCCACACCACCTGACTAGTGACAATACTGCCAAGGGGACCTGCGATGTCCTGGGAGGGGATGGCCAACTGGAGGCCCCTCCTGTGATAGACATGGTCCTTGAGGAGACCCAGCCCCAGACGGTAGGGCCTTCCATGGGGGGGAATTCGGGCTCGGCGCCAAGCACCGAACCCGAATCCGCCCCTATGCAAGGTCCTCCTCAAATGGCTGAGGGCTCCGAGGCAGTAGAAGGAGGGGAGGGATCTCCTCCGACAGGTGCCCCTACGACAACCAGGACCTTCTCCATTTCGGAGAGGGACCTGGCTGAGGCTGGTCCATCTGGCCTGGGGACTTCTGCCGGCGGAGGTGAAAAGCGGGTTCATTCCCCGCCCTCCTCTCCTAAAAAGAAAAAGACTAAAAAGACTCAAAAGACGAAGAAGACTCGGGGCTCCTCTCCATCCGCGGGGGCTGCGGGGACGGATGGGTCTGCTGCCACTTTGGTAGGCGACCAAGCCAAGATCGGCACATCCGGCCCCTCTACCCCCTCGTGTGCGGAGCCCATGACTACGACTAAGACCAAGAATGCACAGGGCGGAGCCTCGATGACATCGGGGCCCCTGATTCAGAGGTTACCTGGCGTTTTCGAGCCCGCTGGCTTCAAACGCTTCCTCGTTATTCGCTCCACTGATGGCACCATGTTGTCCAAGGGCAACATGATCCATCAGAGGAGAGGATTAGCTAGTGCAATTGGTAGAGAGCCGAAGGTAACCCGTTTCTCGGACGGGAGCCTTCTGGCGAATGCGGCGAATCCCGCCGAGGCGGCCAAGATAAGTGCTCTTCGGACACTTCATGGCACCCCGGTGAGTGTGACGCCGCACTCTACCATGAACTTTGTGAAAGGAGTAGTTTATGCGAGGGAACTCGTTGACTACTCCATTGAGGACATCACCCTAGAGCTGGCCGACCATGGGGCGGTCAAGGTCGAACGTGTGATGAGAAAACAGGGAGGGGCCTCGAGACCCACCCCTACACTCTTCGTCACGTTCGACTGTGACAAGCTCCCTGAGTCGGTGCGTGCCGGTTGGTACCGCTACCGCGTGAAGGCATTCGTGCCACTGCCGCGGCGGTGCTATTACTGCCACCGCTTCGGCCATACGAATCGATCATGTAGACGTGCAAAATCGGGGTCACCCGAAGTCTGTGTAAATTGCTCCAAGGTCGCACACGATAAGTCCAAATCGTGTGTGGCCAAGTGTGTCAATTGCGGAGAGCCGCACCCTGCTTCTTCGAAGCAATGTGGTGCATATCTCCTTGAGAAAGAAATCCTGGCCGTTCAGGCCCAGGATCGACTCTCATTCCGCGAGGCAAAGGACTTGGTCCTGGCGCGCCCGGCTCTGCCTGGGACGTCATATGCCTCAATAGTTAGAAAGGCACCCTCTGCTCCTGGCCCATCCAGGCCAACGAGCACGGTTGTTTCCGCGCCCATTCGGAGCCCTTCTGTGGGCTCTACCCAACCTGGGCGCTCCCCTGGTAAAGCTGGCGGCAAAAAGGGTTCATACCCTGCCCCGGCTAAAACCAGGGCTCCCCCCTCTTCCCCCAGCGTGACCGTTTCGCGTAAAGCGAAACGGCCACGCGCCTCCACCGAGTCGTTAGACTCACAGGAGGCAACACCCCTGAAGATGGTCGCTAGGCCATCTTCCGGGGTTCCTAAAGCTGTTCCCCGAAAGGAGGACAGCAACAAAGGAGCTTCGGCCCCTTTGCCCACGCCCCGAGGTGGAGCGAGTGGCTCGGAGACGGTGGTTCCTCGAAAAGAGGGCCCCCCGCCTCCGAAGCCGCAACGCCCGCCTAAAGTTTCGAGGCGGAGGGAGGAAAAGACTCGCATGGCGAGCCCAACCTCCCCCAATAAGTCCTCGAAGGCGACAGCGCCTTCAGCGCTTTGTCCGGCCAACAGCGCCCGGGGTTCTGCCCCCGGGAAGCGTACGGCCATTCCCGTGAGGGTCTTCAATTCGAGGAGGGCCCCCGCGTCTCCTCCGAGCTAGGCCTGGAGGGCATATTCCTTCAATGGAATTGCCGTGGACTCCGGGCCAACTGGGAGGAGCTGCGGAGGCTCGCCTCATCCCGTTCCCCGTTAGCTATTTTTTTGCAGGAGACAATGCTAGGCGCGTGCCCCCTGCCTGCCCTCCCGGGGTATAAGGGTCTTGCGACCCAACCACCGCGGGACGGCCGGGCTGGGGGATGCGCGGTTTACACCCGGCATGATGTCTCCGTTCTTCCTTTCTCTTTAGATACCTCCTTTCAGGCAGTGGCTGTGCAGCTGCACCTGGATAGGAGGTATACTATCATTTCTGCGTACATTCCACCGTCAGCTGACTTCGACGCGGGGGACTTTCGCCGCGTCGTGGCACGGTTGCCGAGGCCCTATCTCTTGCTTGGAGATCTGAACGGCAGGCATCCTCTCTGGGGAGATTACACCATAAATCCCAGGGGACAAGTCCTTGCCGATCTGATCGAAGAGCTTGAGATGGGTGTCCTAAACGTGGATGAGTTTACGCATCACTGTCCGAGAACCGCTTCATTTTCTTGCCTTGACCTATCTTTGTGCTCTTCGGATGCACAGCCTGATTTTGATTGGGGGGTGGTCGATGACCTCCATGGTAGTGATCACTTTCCCATTCAAATATCATTTTCAGGGCAACTGCCGCCTGAGAGACCACCTCGGTGGTGCTTGGCGCGGGCGCGGTGGCCTGCATTTCAGGAAATGACTGAATTCTCTATCTCAGTCAAGGAGTTTAGGTCGGTAGATGAGGCCGTCGAGTTCTTCTCCGGCAACCTCATCGCCGTGGGCCTGACTACTATTCCTAGGACGTCTGGCCGTTTTGCACGCCGACCACTCCCATGGTGGTCGGCCGAGTGTGAGACGGCCCTCAAACAGAAGCGTTATGCCTACATGCGCTATAAGCGCCGCCCGAACGATTTCACCGTCGCTGAATTTCGTCGGGCTAGGGCTAGGTTCCGGTATATTTCGAAGCACGCCCGCCGCTCTTCTTGGCGGGCATACGTGTCTTCACTTAACGGGAAGACCCCTTTAGCTGAGGTGTGGAGGCGAGTCAAAAGGATTCGGGGCAAGTTCTCGCAGGACCCCCCTCCCGTTCTCCAGGAGAATGGGACCGCAATCTCGGACCCCGCGTCCGTGGCGGAATCCTTAGCGACCGCTTTTTCCGCATTCTCTAGCCGTGATGCTGCTCCGCCAGCATTCAATGCACGTCGTGATGTCGCGGAAGGCCGCCGGCTGGACTTTACCTCCAGAGGCGGAGAACCCTTCAACGACAAGTTTACTGTGAGTGAGTTGCGTTCCGCTCTCGCTTCGTGCGCGGACACCGCCCATGGTCCGGACGATGTCCCGTACGCCATGCTTCGACACCTGGGTGAGCGAGGCATGGCCTTTCTATTAGATTTGTTCAACAGGATCTGGGTGGAAGGTCTCCTCCCAGACTCCTGGCGAATCGCTACTGTGCTCGCCTTTCGCAAGCCGGGGAGAGATCACTCTACTCCGACCGGTTTCCGCCCAATCTCTCTAACCTCTTGCGTGTGCAAGTTGATGGAGAAATTGGTAAATGTTAGATTAGCCTATTTCCTGGACAGCGGAGGCCATCTGTCTTCTGCACAGTGCGGCTTCCGTAAGTTCCACTCCACGTCGGATGCTCTGCTCCGACTGGAAAATGCCGTCTGCGAGGCTTTCCTTCGTAGACAGCACTACGCCACGGTGTTTTTTGATCTGGAGAAAGCCTATGATACCGCATGGCGATACGGTATCATGGAGACTCTCCACACGATGGGGGCGAGGGGACGCCTCCCAATGTTTATATCTGAATTTTTGCGAGATCGTCGATTCCGCGTACGGGTGGGGGGAGCCCTCTCCGGCCCAAAGGAGCAGGAAGAGGGTGTCCCGCAGGGAAGTGTCCTCAGTGTCACACTCTTTGCCCTGAGCATCAACGGCATCACCTCGGTGCTGCCGGAAGATGTTCTCGCTACGCTCTACGTGGACGACCTTTCGATCTCTTTTGGCGCGGCCCAGATGCCAACTCTGGAGCGCCGACTCCAACAGGCATTGAACCGCGTCTCTCGCTATGCCGAAGCGCACAGGTTTCGGTTTTCTTTGGCCAAGACTAAGGTGGTGCACATCTGCCGCCATCCACGGCTTCACCCCGACCCAGATTTGTTTCTTAATGGGGTGCGCCTGGATGTGGTTGAGTCGCACCGTTTCCTTGGTCTTGTATTCGACCGACGCCTCACCTGGGAGGCTCACATTCGCACCCTTAGGGTCTCTTGTACCCGCGCCATGGACATTCTCCGTTCCGTGACGTTCAGCGCTTGGGGCGCTGATAGGGCTACCGCCTTACTTTTTTATCGATCCTTTGTTCGCTCGAAGCTCGACTACGGATGCGAGTTTTATGCATCCGCAGCCGAGCGTTTATTGCGGAAGGTGGATTCGATCCACCACACCGGCCTTCGCCTTGCGACCGGTGCCTTCCGCACTTCCCCCATTGAGAGCCTGTTGGTCGATGCTGGGGAGATGCCACTCGCTCTGCGCCGCGTGCAGTGCATCACTCGCCTGTACGCGCGAGCCCGGCGCCTCCCCCAGTCGCCAACAGCTCTCACTGCATCCGCAGCTGATCTCGATGGTGCCTATGCCGCCGAGAGACGCCAGTCATACCCTAAGCCCTTTGGGTTTAGGGCCAGGAAACTCCTTCGAGAGCTAGATATAGCTCTCGGGCCGGTGGCGCCCCTGGTTCTGCCCAGGACGCCACCCTGGAGGGTACCACATTTGGCTATTTGTCGCCACGCCTCTGCTCCCAAAGCTTGTACTGCGCCGGGAGTATTGCGTTCGATCTTTTTGGAGCACACATCGTGTCACGCTGGTACCGTGCCAGTGTATACGGATGGCTCCAAGTCCCAAGAGGGGGTCGGCTTCCACGCCGTATCCCCTCTGTTTGAAGTCAGCGGGGCTCTACCAGGCGCTGCGTCTGTCTTCACGGCCGAGCTGGTGGCAATACACCACTCGGTACGGGAGATTACGCGACGTGCCCGGTTCGGAGACCGGATTGTGATTTATAGCGACTCACAAAGCGCCCTGAGTGCTCTCGGGGCATTGGAATCTCCGCATCCCCTGGTTCGCGAAATCCGTGACGCCACGGTTTTGGCGAGCCGGGCAGATGTCGAGATTATCTTCTGCTGGGTTCCTGGACATGTAGGAATTGCGGGGAATGAGCGCGCCGATGAGGGCGCCAAAGAGTCCGCGAGGACTCTGCGACCGGACCAGCGTTTCGCTCTTCCTCACACCGACTACATGGCAGGAATACGGGCAGCTCTTCGGACTGCTTGGCAAAGAAGATGGGAGACGGTCGAGGGGAACTTAAAGTTGCGTGCCATTGCGCCGCGACTGTTCCCATGGACCTATCCCCCAATGCCGCGGCGGCTTCAGGTTGCTTTCTGTCGTCTTCGAATCGGACACACTCGTGTGACGCATCGTTACTTGGTGGAGCGCTCGCATGTGCCCTATTGCAACGACTGCGTCGTCCCCCAGACTGTTCGGCATATTCTTGTCGAATGTCCCAGTCTGGGTGATCTTCGCGCACGATACCTGTCTCGGTACCGGGATGGGCGGGGTCGCTACCGCCTGTCCCTTGTACTCGGGACGAGTGCGTGCACCATGACTGGTGGACTTATTGACTTTTTGGGGGAGGCCGGCCTTCTCCCCTTTATTTAAGGTTCCTTTTTTTGTTATTGTTTTGTTTTAGATTGCACTCTCCTGCACCGGGGTGAGGGGGACCTCCCCCCGCTGCCGGAGATTGCTTCGATTGTTAAGTTTTTCAAATTTATATTGATTGTTAAGTTTTCATATTTTAACTTTAAAGTAGCCTAATTCTAGGCTGTCGTGTTTTTCGGCGACTTATGCCCAAGTGGGTAGTTGCCAGATGGGCTCTATAAAAAAAAAAAAAAAAAAAAAAAAAATATCCCCCAATGCCGTGGCGGCTTCAGGTTGCTTTCTGTCGTCTTCGAATCGGACACACTCGTGTGACGCATCGTTACTTGGTGGAGCGCTCGCATGTGCCCTATTGCAACGACTGCGTCGTCCCCCAGACTGTTCGGCATATTCTTGTCGAATGTCCCAGTCTGGGTGATCTTCGCGCACGATACCTGTCTCGGTACCGGGATGGGCGGGGTCGCTACCGCCTGTCCCTTGTACTCGGGACGAGTGCGTGCACCATGACTGGTGGACTTATTGACTTTTTGGGGGAGGCCGGCCTTCTCCCCTTTATTTAAGGTTCCTTTTTTTGTTATTGTTTTGTTTTAGATTGCACTCTCCTGCACCGGGGTGAGGGGGACCTCCCCCCGCTGCCGGAGATTGCTTCGATTGTTAAGTTTTTCAAATTTATATTGATTAAGTTTTCATATTTTAACTTTAAAGTAGCCTAATTCTAGGCTGTCGTGTTTTTCGGCGACTTATGCCCAAGTGGGTAGTTGCCAGATGGGCTCTATAAAAAAAAAAAAAAAAAATGCCACTCGCTCTGCGCCGCGTGCAGTGCATCACTCGCCTGTACGCGCGAGCCCGGCGCCTCCCCCAGTCGCCAACAGCTCTCACTGCATCCGCAGCTGATCTCGATGGTGCCTATGCCGCCGAGAGACGCCAGTCATACCCTAAGCCCTTTGGGTTTAGGGCCAGGAAACTCCTTCGAGAGGTAGATATAGCTCTCGGGCCGGTGGCGCCCCTGGTTCTGCCCAGGACGCCACCCTGGAGGGTACCACATTTGGCTATTTGTCGCCACGCCTCTGCTCCCAAAGCTTGTACTGCGCCGGGAGTATTGCGTTCGATCTTTTTGGAGCACACATCGTGTCACGCTGGTACCGTGCCAGTGTATACGGATGGCTCCAAGTCACAAGAGGGGGTCGGCTTCCACGCCGTATCTCCTCTGTTTGAAGTCAGCGGGGCTCTACCAGGCGCTGCGTCTGTCTTCACGGCCGAGCTGGTGGCAATACACCACTCGGTACGGGAGATTACGCGACGTGCCCGGTTCGGAGACCGGATTGTGATTTATAGCGACTCACAAAGCGCCCTGAGTGCTCTCGGGGCATTGGAATCTCCGCATCCCCTGGTTCGCGAAATCCGTGACGCCACGGTTTTGGCGAGCCGGGCAGATGTCGAGATTATCTTCTGCTGGGTTCCTGGACATGTAGGAATTGCGGGGAATGAGCGCGCCGATGAGGGCGCCAAAGAGTCCGCGAGGACTCTGCGACCGGACCAGCGTTTCGCTCTTCCTCACACCGACTACATGGCAGGAATACGGGCAGCTCTTCGGACTGCTTGGCAAAGAAGATGGGAGACGGTCGAGGGGAACTTAAAGTTGCGTGCCATTGCGCCGCGACTGTTCCCATGGACCTATCCCCCAATGCCGCGGCGGCTTCAGGTTGCTTTCTGTCGTCTTCGAATCGGACACACTCGTGTGACGCATCGTTACTTGGTGGAGCGCTCGCATGTGCCCTATTGCAACGACTGCGTCGTCCCCCAGACTGTTCGGCATATTCTTGTCGAATGTCCCAGTCTGGGTGATCTTCGCGCACGATACCTGTCTCGGTACCGGGATGGGCGGGGTCGCTACCGCCTGTCCCTTGTACTCGGGACGAGTGCGTGCACCATGACTGGTGGACTTATTGACTTTTTGGGGGAGGCCGGCCTTCTCCCCTTTATTTAAGGTTCCTTTTTTTGTTATTGTTTTGTTTTAGGTTGCACTCTCCTGCACCGGGGTGAGGGGGACCTCCCCCCGCTGCCGGAGATTGCTTCGATTGTTAAGTTTTTCCAATTTATATTGATTGTTAAGTTTTCATATTTTAACTTTAAAGTAGCCTAATTCTAGGCTGTCGTGTTTTTCGGCGACTTATGCCCAAGTGGGTAGTTGCCAGATGGGCTCTAAAAAAAAAAAAAAAAAAAAAAAATTTAACTTTGCTCAGAAGCCGTAAGTGTGGCACTCGATCAAAAGCCTTACTAAAGTCCAAGTATAAAATATCATAGTTTTCATCCTTATCTGCTGCTTCATACACCTTACTATAAAAAGTCAGCAAATTAGTCAGGCAGGATTTACCCTTACTAAAGCCATGCTGTGATTCTTTTATCAACTTATGCTTATCCAAGTGATCCCTAATATTCCTTGCTATAATAGATTCCATCATTTTCCCTACCACTGATGTCAAACTTACTGGTCTGTAATTAGACATATTTGTGTATGTGGTGTGTGATGCATGTGGAGTTGAAAGGAGAGTGAATATAACTGAATGCCGTGTGTGTTTTCTGGAAGGGGAGGTTAGTAGGTTGAGTGGGGAATGTAAGAGGTTGAATGATTTGGTGTTTGAGGTGAGAAGAGATGCAAGTGTGCGATTGAAGGGTGAGATTAGTGCTAAGAGGGTGGAAGATAGGGCTAGGACTGGGAACAGTGTGGAAGTTGTGAGTGATGATGAATGGTGGGTGAAAATGGATAGGATAGATAAGTTAGGACAGGTTAGGTGTGTGAATGAGAGGGACATAGAATCTCTTAGGTTGACTAACAGATTCAATGCCCTGAGAGAGGAAGAGTGTGAAAGTGATTTGCCTGGTGTGATTGTGGATGAAAGCAGGATGGGTGGTAGCGTGACTGAGAGCAGGAGGGAGGGTAATGTTAGGCCAAGACAGAATAGGAGAATGACTGAGGTGCTAGTGATGGGTGACTCTCAGATTAGGTATTTAGATAGGAAGTTGAGTGATAGCAAGTGGAAGGGAATGAGAGTTTGTCTGCCGGGTGCTGGTGTAAGTGATGTTTGTGAGAGGTATGATAGGCTGGTTTCTGGGTGTGAGAGGGATGCAGTTGTGATTACGCATGTGGGAGTGAATGATGTAAAGAAGGTGGGTACATGTGAGTTACGTGAGCAGTATAAAAGGTTAGTTGAAAGGATGAGTAAAAGCAGGGTAAAAGGTGTTGTTTCTGGTGTGCTTCCGAGATTGGATGTGGGGGTAGAATGGTTGTCACGTGCAATTGGTTTGAATGAATTTGTGAAAGGACTGTGTGAGGAGTTAGGATTGGTGTTTGTAGATGTCTGGGGAGGGTTTTACGGGAATAGGAGGTTGTATGCGATGGATGGGCTCCATCTTAGTCGGGCAGGTGTTGAGGTTCTATGGGGGGAGCTGGATAGTGTGATAAGGTCCTTACGGGTGGGAAACTAGAAGCTGTTAGAGGTAAGGGAATAACAGGAATAGAGGGCAGGTGTAGGAAATGGAAGGGATGCAGTGATAGAGGAATAGCTAGGGGAGAGGGCATACTGATGCGTTATAGGGGGACTAATGCACAAGTGAATGAGCAGATAACTAGGAATAAAAAAGCACAATGCAATGAAGATGGGAATAATAAAAAAACCTTAAAAATATACTACACAAATGGTTGGAGTATAAGGAATAAGATAGATCTCTTAAGAGCGTTAGCAAGTGAAGAGAATTTTGATATAATTGCGATAACAGAGTCATGGCTTGATTTGGCAGGTAATCACTTTAAACCTGAGGTTGAGATTGAGGGCTTTAACATGTTCCATACAGATAGGAATAGGAAGAGAGGAGGAGGGGTTATTATTTATATTAAAGATAATCTCCAGTGTTGTGTAAACAGTACAATTAAATTAGATGATAACACAGAGTCATTATGGCTAAATGTAAAGGAAGGTAAAAACAAGCTTGTCTTAGGATTATTATACATACCACCAAATCTTAGTAAGGAAGCTTCAAATCTTCTGTGGCAGGAGATTGAACGGGCATGTAGAAGTAAGCATGTGTGTATAATGGGCGATTTTAATTACAGAAATATAGACTGGGAAGCTCTTGTGGGTGATCAGGAGGCTGAGGAATTTTTGAATGTTGTCCAAGATAATTTTCTGAGGCAGATTATTAACGAACCCACTAGAGGTAATAATATACTGGATTTAGTTCTGACAAATAGGGAAGAAGTTATTAAGGATACTGAGATTGGAGGAAATTTGGGTAATAGTGACCATTGTGAAATTAGATTCAAGATGAAATGGAATGGTATTGATAGTAGCATGAACAATGTTAAAATTCCTGACTTTAGAAGAGCAAATTATAATGGGCTCAGGACTTACCTGGAGGCAGTTGTACAGAAACCAGGCAATGAAATCAATTCAGGAATAGATTTAATGATATCAGTTAGTGGAGACAATAATCACCAGGAGGAAGAGATTACAATTGAAGAGGAGTATGAAAGAATAATTGAGCAATTAATTACAGGTCAGATGATTAACATTCCATATAAGGAGATTAGGACTAAAAATAATGACCCAAAATGGATGACAGATAAAATTAAGCATTATATTGGCATTAAAAAGGGCATTTATAGGAAAATAAAAAATGGAGAGGATCACTTAAGGCAGAGATATAATGAACTAGCAAGAGATGTTAAAAAGTTAGTTAGAGTAGCAAGGAGAAATTATGAAATTAAAGTGGCAAATAGGGCAAAGGAAGATCCTAAAAGTTTTTATCAATTATACAAAACTAAGGTTAGAGATAAAATAGGCCCACTTATAGATTCCAATGGACAATTAGTGAGTGATAGGGACTCAATGGCTGGAATGCTAAATGACTTTTTTCTCTCAGTATTTACACAGGAGGATACTCTAAATATACCTGAGGTATCAATGATCTTTCGGGGTAATGATGAAGAGAAATTAAAGGATATATTGATCACAAAGGAGATAGTGACAAAGGAAATTGATAAAATCAAAAGTAGTAAAGCACCCGGTCCTGATGAGCTCTTTCCTAGAATTTTGAAAGAATGTAAGGATGTGTTAAGTGAGCCCCTAGCATGCATCTTTAGAAAATCATTGGAGAGTGGCATTGTGCCAGTGGCATGGAAGAAAGCCAATGTGATACCTATATTTAAGAAAGGGGATAAAACAAATATGTCTAATTACAGACCAGTAAGTTTGACATCAGTGGTAGGGAAAATGATGGAATCTATTATAGCAAGGAATATTAGAGATCACTTGGATAAGCATAAGTTGATAAAAGAATCACAGCATGGCTTTAGTAAGGGTAAATCCTGTCTCACTAATTTGCTGTCTTTTTATAGTAAGGTGTATGAAGCAGCAGATAATGATGAAAACTATGATATTTTATACTTGGACTTTAGTAAGGCTTTTGATCGAGTGCCACACTTACGACTTCTGAGCAAAGTTAAAGCACATGGGATCGATGGCAGTATATTTAGGTGGATTCAGTCATGGCTTGGTGACAGACAGCAAAGAGTTAGTATAGATGGAGTTAAATCTGAGTGGGGGTGTGTTAGCAGTGGAGTTCCTCAAGGATCTGTTTTGGGTCCCTTGCTATTCTTAATTTATATTAATGATCTTGACATAGGTATAAGTAGTGACCTGAGTAAATTTGCTGATGATACTAAGCTAGGTAGGGCCATTAGGGCTGATTCTGATGCTGTTGTAATGCAGGAGGAATTGACCATTCTGTCCAATTGGGCCGAGAAATGGCAAATGAAGTTTAACATAGACAAATGTAGTGTACTTAGTATAGGTAGAAATAATCCATTGAATAGTTATAAATTAAATGGCAGAATTTTAGGGAGGACTGATTGTGAGAGAGACTTGGGTATTTTGGTAAGTTCAGACCTTCGTCCTAGAAAGCAATGTCTAAATGCTAAGAATAAAGCTAATAGGATATTGGGATTCATCAGGAGGAGTGTAAGCAATAAGAGTGCTGAAGTCATTCTAAAACTGTATCTGGCGCTAGTTAGGCCTCATCTAGACTATGCAGTACAATTTTGGTCACCATATTATAGGAAGGATATTGATTTGCTTGAGTCTGTGCAGAGAAGGATGACAAAGATGATTGGTGGGCTAAGGAACTTACCTTATGGTGAAAGGCTCAGAAAACTAAATCTACATACATTGGAAAGGAGAAGAGTCAGAGGGGAATTGATTGAAGTCTTCAAATGGGTAAAAGGATATAATAAAGGGGATCTGGGTAAGGTTCTTATACTTAGTGAACATGACAGGACACGTAGCAATGGGTTTAAGCTTGATAAGTATAGGTTTAGGAAGGAGATTGGGAGGAATTGGTTTACAAATCGTGTGGTAGATGAATGGAATAGGCTCACTAGGCATGTGATAGAAGCCTCCTCTCTGGGTAGTTTTAAGAATAGATTAGATAAATATATGGATGAAGCTGCTAGATGGGACTGACTTTTTTTTTTTTTTTTTGTTTTTTATGTACATATGTATATATTTTTCTAAGGAGTGGGAAGACTATATTTTGCGGTTGCATGAATGGACATAATCCTCTGGATGCATTTTATGTATATTGTAGATTAGATCTGACGAACTCCTGTTAAGGGTGACAATGTTGATGACTTTTCTCTGGTAAGAAATCTTTTGTGTGTTGAATGGAACATGAGCTGCCAAGTGTAGGCCATGAATGGTCTTTTGCAGTCTCCTTCTTTTCTTATGTTCTTATGTTCTTATACCCCGTAAGGGGCGCGGCGATTTGCCATCCTGGCCGCCGTGCTGACGGGATCCAGCGCTCCGTCCGGCCCCAGCTTAGCCTCTCTTCCTTCCTTCAGATAGCCCGATTTCTCCCCTACCTCGTCGCTTTTCATACAACCTCTCCCACAACTTTCTCTGGTCAGCCTCTAATTTCACAGGGTAGAATGCTGACCTTCTTCTCAAGCCAACCACCCCGGATCGGGGCTGAGGGGGGGAGGGGACATTGTTCCCTAACCCCTCAGCTCCGGTTCGGGATGGGGTTTTTTTAACAACCTGCTTCATCCCCACCCACATCTTCCTCACATCCCTTTTCCTCTCCTCTTCACAACCTATATTTTTTACGCCGTGTCCAAGGTGGAGCCGCCATGCCGAAGGACTGCCAGGCCACCAGGCGGGAGGGGTGGTCCCGAATGGCGGCGCCTGGCTCTGCCGGGCTTGTAAGCACCTCTCGCAGTGCGGGCAACTGCGAGAGGTGATGAGCTATTGCGTCCCGTAATCAAAAGAGGGTCACCATGCCCATGTATGAAAAAAAACAAAAACCCCAACCCCCAACTTCCCCAAAAACATCTACGGAGCCGCCCTCGGGCAGCTCCACCGAGAAAATGGAGGTCCCCCCCCTTGTGCTTGCGCAAGGGACCCTCCATAATTCTTTAACCGGAGAGGAGGCTTACTCCTCTCCTACGCCTACGGGTGTAGGGGACTCCCCCTCACCCCCTTCTCTGGAGGTGCTTTCGGGCACCTCCCTATCTCCAGCGGCAGTCCCTCCTTTGCTTTCTAAGGGGACTGCCAAGAAAGCCAGCAGGCAGCCCATTGCCGACCGCCCCTCGTGCAAGCGGCTCGGTAGGGCAAACCCCCTTAGGGGGGAGAGGGAAGCCAGGCCCCTTCGGTCGCTTCCCTCAAAAGACCTGCTGGCAAGAATTTTGAACCTTGCTGGGGTCAAGGCCTGTGCCTCCCCACACCACCTGACTAGTGACAATACTGCCAAGGGGACCTGCGATGTCCTGGGAGGGGATGGCCAACTGGAGGCCCCTCCTGTGATAGACATGGTCCTTGAGGAGACCCAGCCCCAGACGGTAGGGCCTTCCATGGGGGGGAATTCGGGCTCGGCGCCAAGCACCGAACCCGAATCCGCCCCTATGCAAGGTCCTCCTCAAATGGCTGAGGGCTCCGAGGCAGTAGAAGGAGGGGAGGGATCTCCTCCGACAGGTGCCCCTACGACAACCAGGACCTTCTCCATTTCGGAGAGGGACCTGGCTGAGGCTGGTCCATCTGGCCTGGGGACTTCTGCCGGCGGAGGTGAAAAGCGGGTTCATTCCCCGCCCTCCTCTCCTAAAAAGAAAAAGACTAAAAAGACTCAAAAGACGAAGAAGACTCGGGGCTCCTCTCCATCCGCGGGGGCTGCGGGGACGGATGGGTCTGCTGCCACTTTGGTAGGCGACCAAGCCAAGATCGGCACATCCGGCCCCTCTACCCCCTCGTGTGCGGAGCCCATGACTACGACTAAGACCAAGAATGCACAGGGCGGAGCCTCGATGACATCGGGGCCCCTGATTCAGAGGTTACCTGGCGTTTTCGAGCCCGCTGGCTTCAAACGCTTCCTCGTTATTCGCTCCACTGATGGCACCATGTTGTCCAAGGGCAACATGATCCATCAGAGGAGAGGATTAGCTAGTGCAATTGGTAGAGAGCCGAAGGTAACCCGTTTCTCGGACGGGAGCCTTCTGGCGAATGCGGCGAATCCCGCCGAGGCGGCCAAGATAAGTGCTCTTCGGACACTTCATGGCACCCCGGTGAGTGTGACGCCGCACTCTACCATGAACTTTGTGAAAGGAGTAGTTTATGCGAGGGAACTCGTTGACTACTCCATTGAGGACATCACCCTAGAGCTGGCCGACCATGGGGCGGTCAAGGTCGAGCGTGTGATGAGAAAACAGGGAGGGGCCTCGAGACCCACCCCTACACTCTTCGTCACGTTCGACTGTGACAAGCTCCCTGAGTCGGTGCGTGCCGGTTGGTACCGCTACCGCGTGAAGGCATTCGTGCCACTGCCGCGGCGGTGCTATTACTGCCACCGCTTCGGCCATACGAATCGATCATGTAGACGTGCAAAATCGGGGTCACCCGAAGTCTGTGTAAATTGCTCCAAGGTCGCACACGATAAGTCCAAATCGTGTGTGGCCAAGTGTGTCAATTGCGGAGAGCCGCACCCTGCTTCTTCGAAGCAATGTGGTGCATATCTCCTTGAGAAAGAAATCCTGGCCGTTCAGGCCCAGGATCGACTCTCATTCCGCGAGGCAAAGGACTTGGTCCTGGCGCGCCCGGCTCTGCCTGGGACGTCATATGCCTCAATAGTTAGAAAGGCACCCTCTGCTCCTGGCCCATCCAGGCCAACGAGCACGGTTGTTTCCGCGCCCATTCGGAGCCCTTCTGTGGGCTCTACCCAACCTGGCGCTGCCCTGGTAAAGCTGGCGGCAAAAAGGGTTCATACCCTGCCCCGGCTAAAACCAGGGCTCCCCCCTCTTCCCCCAGCGTGACCGTTTCGCGTAAAGCAAAACGGCCACGCGCCTCCACCGAGTCGTTAGACTCACAGGAGGCAACACCCCTGAAGATGGTTGCTAGGCCATCTTCCGGGGTTCCTAAAGCTGTTCCCCGAAAGGAGGACAGCAACAAAGGAGCTTCGGCCCCTTTGCCCACGCCCCGAGGTGGAGCGAGTGGCTCGGAGACGGTGGTTCCTCGAAAAGAGGGCCCCCCGCCTCCGAAGCCGCAACGCCCGCCTAAAGTTTCGAGGCGGAGGGAGGAAAAGACTCGCATGGCGAGCCCAACCTCCCCCAATAAGTCCTCGAAGGCGACAGCGCCTTCAGCGCTTTGTCCGGCCAACAGCGCCCGGGGTTCTGCCCCCGGGAAGCGTACGGCCATTCCCGTGAGGGTCTTCAATTCGAGGAGGGCCCCCGCGTCTCCTCCGAGCTAGGCCTGGAGGGCATATTCCTTCAATGGAATTGCCGTGGACTCCGGGCCAACTGGGAGGAGCTGCGGAGGCTCGCCTCATCCCGTTCCCCGTTAGCTATTTTTTTGCAGGAGACCATGCTAGGCGCGTGCCCCCTGCCTGCCCTCCCGGGGTATAAGGGTCTTGCGACCCAACCACCGCGGGACGGCCGGGCTGGGGGATGCGCGGTTTACACCCGGCATGATGTCTCCGTTCTTCCTTTCTCTTTAGATACCTCCTTTCATGCAGTGGCTGTGCAGCTGCACCTGGATAGGAGGTATACTATCATTTCTGCGTACATTCCACCGTCAGCTGACTTCGACGCGGGGGACTTTCGCCGCGTCGTGGCACGGTTGCCGAGGCCCTATCTCTTGCTTGGAGATCTGAACGGCAGGCATCCTCTCTGGGGAGATTACACCATAAATCCCAGGGGACAAGTCCTTGCCGATCTGATCGAAGAGCTTGAGATGGGTGTCCTAAACGTGGATGAGTTTACGCATCACTGTCCGAGAACCGCTTCATTTTCTTGCCTTGACCTATCTTTGTGCTCTTCGGATGCACAGCCTGATTTTGATTGGGGGGTGGTCGATGACCTCCATGGTAGTGATCACTTTCCCATTCAAATATCATTTTCAGGGCAACTGCCGCCTGAGAGACCACCTCGGTGGTGCTTGGCGCGGGCGCGGTGGCCTGCATTTCAGGAAATGACTGAATTCTCTATCTCAGTCAAGGAGTTTAGGTCGGTAGATGAGGCCGTCGAGTTCTTCTCCGGCAACCTCATCGCCGTGGGCCTGACTACTATTCCTAGGACGTCTGGCCGTTTTGCACGCCGACCACTCCCATGGTGGTCGGCCGAGTGTGAGACGGCCCTCAAACAGAAGCGTTATGCCTACATGCGCTATAAGCGCCGCCCGAACGATTTCACCGTCGCTGAATTTCGTCGGGCTAGGGCTAGGTTCCGGTATATTTCGAAGCACGCCCGCCGCTCTTCTTGGCGGGCATACGTGTCTTCACTTAACGGGAAGACCCCTTTAGCTGAGGTGTGGAAGCGAGTCAAAAGGATTCGGGGCAAGTTCTCGCAGGACCCCCCTCCCGTTCTCCAGGAGAATGGGACCGCAATCTCGGACCCCGCGTCCGTGGCGGAATCCTTAGCGACCGCTTTTTCCGCATTCTCTAGCCGTGATGCTGCTCCGCCAGCATTCAATGCACGTCGTGATGTCGCGGAAGGCCGCCGGCTGGACTTTACCTCCAGAGGCAGAGAACCCTTCAACGACAAGTTTACTGTGAGTGAGTTGCGTTCCGCTCTCGCTTCGTGCGCGGACACCGCCCATGGTCCGGACGATGTCCCGTACGCCATGCTTCGACACCTGGGTGAGCGAGGCATGGCCTTTCTATTAGATTTGTTCAACAGGATCTGGGTGGAAGGTCTCCTCCCAGACTCCTGGCGAATCGCTACTGTGCTCGCCTTTCGCAAGCCGGGGAGAGATCACTCTACTCCGACCGGTTTCCGCCCAATCTCTCTAACCTCTTGCGTGTGCAAGTTGATGGAGAAATTGGTAAATGTTAGATTAGCCTATTTCCTGGACAGCGGAGGCCATCTGTCTTCTGCACAGTGCGGCTTCCGTAAGTTCCACTCCACGTCGGATGCTCTGCTCCGACTGGAAAATGCCGTCTGCGAGGCTTTCCTTCGTAGACAGCACTACGCCACGGTGTTTTTTGATCTGGAGAAAGCCTATGATACCGCATGGCGATACGGTATCATGGAGACTCTCCACACGATGGGGGCGAGGGGACGCCTCCCAATGTTTATATCTGAATTTTTGCGAGATCGTCGATTCCGCGTACGGGTGGGGGGAGCCCTCTCCGGCCCAAAGGAGCAGGAAGAGGGTGTCCCGCAGGGAAGTGTCCTCAGTGTCACACTCTTTGCCCTGAGCATCAACGGCATCACCTCGGTGCTGCCGGAAGATGTTCTCGCTACGCTCTACGTGGACGACCTTTCGATCTCTTTTGGCGCGGCCCAGATGCCAACTCTGGAGCGCCGACTCCAACAGGCATTGAACCGCGTCTCTTGCTATGCCAAAGCGCACAGGTTTCGGTTTTCTTTGGCCAAGACTAAGGTGGTGCACTTCTGCCGCCATCCACGGCTTCACCCCGACCCAGATTTGTTTCTTAATGGGGTGCGCCTGGATGTGGTTGAGTCGCACCGTTTCCTTGGTCTTGTATTCGACCGACGCCTCACCTGGGAGGCTCACATTCGCACCCTTAGGGTCTCTTGTACCCGCGCCATGGACATTCTCCGTTCCGTGACGTTCAGCGCTTGGGGCGCTGATAGGGCTACCGCCTTACTTTTTTATCGATCCTTTGTTCGCTCGAAGCTCGACTACGGATGCGAGTTTTATGCATCCGCAGCCGAGCGTTTATTGCGGAAGGTGGATTCGATCCACCACACCGGCCTTCGCCTTGCGACCGGTGCCTTCCGCACTTCCCCCATTGAGAGCCTGTTGGTCGATGCTGGGGAGATGCCACTCGCTCTGCGCCGCGTGCAGTGCATCACTCGCCTGTACGCGCGAGCCCGGCGCCTCCCCCAGTCGCCAACAGCTCTCACTGCATCCGCAGCTGATCTCGATGGTGCCTATGCCGCCGAGAGACGCCAGTCATACCCTAAGCCCTTTGGGTTTACGGCCAGGAAACTCCTTCGAGAGGTAGATATAGCTCTCGGGCCGGTGGCGCCCCTGGTTCTGCCCAGGACGCCACCCTGGAGGGTACCACATTTGGCTATTTGTCGCCACGCCTCTGCTCCCAAAGCTTGTACTGCGCCGGGAGTATTGCGTTCGATCTTTTTGGAGCACACATCGTGTCACGCTGGTACCGTGCCAGTGTATACGGATGGCTCCAAGTCCCAAGAGGGGGTCGGCTTCCACGCCGTATCCCCTCTGTTTGAAGTCAGCGGGGCTCTACCAGGCGCTGCGTCTGTCTTCACGGCCGAGCTGGTGGCAATACACCACTCGGTACGGGAGATTACGCGACGTGCCCGGTTCGGAGACCGGATTGTGATTTATAGCGACTCACAAAGCGCCCTGAGTGCTCTCGGGGCATTGGAATCTCCGCATCCCCTGGTTCGCGAAATCCGTGACGCCACGGTTTTGGCGAGCCGGGCAGATGTCGAGATTATCTTCTGCTGGGTTCCTGGACATGTAGGAATTGCGGGGAATGAGCGCGCCGATGAGGGCGCCAAAGAGTCCGCGAGGACTCTGCGACCGGACCAGCGTTTCGCTCTTCCTCACACCGACTACATGGCAGGAATACGGGCAGCTCTTCGGACTGCTTGGCAAAGAAGATGGGAGACGGTCGAGGGGAACTTAAAGTTGCGTGCCATTGCGCCGCGACTGTTCCCATGGACCTATCCCCCAATGCCGCGGCGGCTTCAGGTTGCTTTCTGTCGTCTTCGAATCGGACACACTCGTGTGACGCATCGTTACTTGGTGGAGCGCTCGCATGTGCCCTATTGCAACGACTGCGTCGTCCCCCAGACTGTTCGGCATATTCTTGTCGAATGTCCCAGTCTGGGTGATCTTCGCGCACGATACCTGTCTCGGTACCGGGATGGGCGGGGTCGCTACCGCCTGTCCCTTGTACTCGGGACGAGTGCGTGCACCATGACTGGTGGACTTATTGACTTTTTGGGGGAGGCCGGCCTTCTCCCCTTTATTTAAGGTTCCTTTTTTTGTTATTGTTTTGTTTTAGATTGCACTCTCCTGCACCGGGGTGAGGGGGACCTCCCCCCGCTGCCGGAGATTGCTTCGATTGTTAAGTTTTTCAAATTTATATTGATTGTTAAGTTTTCATATTTTAACTTTAAAGTAGCCTAATTCTAGGCTGTCGTGTTTTTCGGCGACTTATGCCCAAGTGGGTAGTTGCCAGATGGGCTCTATAAAAAAAAAAAAAAAAAATACAACCTCTCCCACAACTTTCTCTGGTCAGCCTCTAATTTCACAGGGTAGAATGCTGACCTTCTTCTCAAGCCAACCACCCCGGATCGGGGCTGAGGGGGGAGGGGACATTGTTCCCTAACCCCTCAGCTCCGGTTTGGGTTGGGGTTTTTTTAACAACCTGCTTCATCCCCACCCACATCTTCCTCACATCCCTTTTCCTCTCCTCTTCACAACCTATATTTTTTACGCCGTGTCCAAGGTGGAGCCGCCATGCCGAAGGACTGCCAGGCCACCAGGCGGGAGGGGTGGTCCCGAATGGCGGCGCCTGGCTCTGCCGGGCTTGTAAGCACCTCTCGCAGTGTGGGCAACTACGAGAGGTGATGAGCTATTGCGTCCCATATAAAAAGAGGGTCACCATGCCCATGTATGAAAAAAAACAAAAACCCCAACCCCCAACTTCCCCAAAAACATCTACGGAGCCGCCCTCGGGCAGCTCCACCGAGAAAATGGAGGTCCCCCCCCCTGTGCTTGCGCAAGGGACCCTCCATAATTCTTTAACCGGAGAGGAGGCTTACTCCTCTCCTACGCCTACGGGTGTAGGGGACTCCCCCTCACCCCCTTCTCTGGAGGTGCTTTCGGGCACCTCCCTATCTCCAGCGGCAGTCCCTCCTTTGCTTTCTAAGGGGACTGCCAAGAAAGCCAGCAGGCAGCCCATTGCCGACCGCCCCTCGTGCAGGCGGCTCGGTAGGGCAAACCCCCTTAGGGGGGAGAGGGAAGCCAGGCCCCTTCGGTCGCTTCCCTCAAAAGACCTGCTGGCAAGAATTTTGAACCTTGCTGGGGTCAAGGCCTGTGCCTCCCCACACCACCTGACTAGTGACATTACTGCCAAGGGGACCTGCGATGTCCTGGGAGGGGATGGCCAACTGGAGGCCCCTCCTGTGATAGACATGGTCCTTGAGGAGACCCAGCCTCAGACGGTAGGACCTTCCATGGGGGGGAATCCGGGCTCGGCGCCAAGCACCGAACCCGAATCCGCCCCTATGCAAGGTCCCCCTCAAATGGCCGAGGACTCCGAGGCAGTAAAAGGAGGGGAGGGATCTCCTCCGACAGGTGCCCCTACGACTACCAGGACCTTCTCCATTTCGGAGAGGGACCTGGCTGAGGCCGGCCCATCTGGCATGGGAGCTTCTGCCGGCGGAGGTGAGAAGCGGGTTCATTCCCCGCCCTCCTCTCCTAAAAAGAAAAAGACTAAAAAGACTCAAAAGACGAAGAAGACTCGGGGCTCCTCTCCATCCGCGGGGGCTGCGGGGACGGATGGGTCTGCTACCACTTTGGTAGGCGACCAAGCCAAGATCGGCACATCCGGCCCCTCTACCCCCTCGTGTGCGGAGCCCCTGACTACGACTAAGACCAAGAATGCACAGGGCGGAGCCTCGATGACATCGGGGCCCCTGATTCAGAGGTTACCTGGCGTTTTCGAGCCCGCTGGCTTCAAACGCTTCCTCGTTATTCGCTCCACTGATGGCACCATGTTGTCCAAGGGCAACATGATCCATCAGAGGAGAGGATTAGCTAGTGCAATTGGTAGAGAGCCGAAGGTAACCCGTTTCTCGGACGGGAGCCTTCTGGCGAATGCGGCGAATCCCGCCGAGGCGGCCAAGATAAGTGCTCTTCGGACACTTCATGGCACCCCGGTGAGTGTGACGCCGCACTCTACCATGAACTTTGTGAAAGGAGTAGTTTATGCGAGGGAACTCGTTGACTACTCCATTGAGGACATCACCCTAGAGCTGGCCGACCATGGGGCGGTCAAGGTCGAACGTGTGATGAGAAAACAGGGAGGGGCCTCGAGACCCACCCCTACACTCTTCGTCACGTTCGACTGTGACAAGCTCCCTGAGTCGGTGCGTGCCGGTTGGTACCGCTACCGCGTGAAGGCATTCGTGCCACTGCCGCGGCGGTGCTATTACTGCCACCGCTTCGGCCATACGAATCGATCATGTAGACGTGCAAAATCGGGGTCACCCGAAGTCTGTGTAAATTGCTCCAAGGTCGCACACGATAAGTCCAAATCGTGTGTGGCCAAGTGTGTCAATTGCGGAGAGCCGCACCCTGCTTCTTCGAAGCAATGTGGTGCATATCTCCTTGAGAAAGAAATCCTGGCCGTTCAGGCCCAGGATCGACTCTCATTCCGCGAGGCAAAGGACTTGGTCCTGGCGCGCCCGGCTCTGCCTGGGACGTCATATGCCTCAATAGTTAGAAAGGCACCCTCTGCTCCTGGCCCATCCAGGCCAACGAGCACGGTTGTTTCCGCGCCCATTCGGAGCCCTTCTGTGGGCTCTACCCAACCTGGGCGCTCCCCTGGTAAAGCTGGCGGCAAAAAGGGTTCATACCCTGCCCCGGCTAAAACCAGGGCTCCCCCCTCTTCCCCCAGCATGACCGTTTCGCGTAAAGCGAAACGGCCACGCGCCTCCACCGAGTCGTTAGACTCACAGGAGGCAACACCCCTGAAGATGGTCGCTAGGCCATCTTCCGGGGTTCCTAAAGCTGTTCCCCGAAAGGAGGACAGCAACAAAGGAGCTTCGGCCCCTTTGCCCACGCCCCGAGGTGGAGCGAGTGGCTCGGAGACGGTGGTTCCTCGAAAAGAGGGCCCCCCGCCTCCGAAGCCGCAACGCCCGCCTAAAGTTTCGAGGCGGAGGGAGGAAAAGACTCGCATGGCGAGCCCAACCTCCCCCAATAAGTCCTCGAAGGCGACAGCGCCTTCAGCGCTTTGTCCGGCCAACAGCGCCCGGGGTTCTGCCCCCGGGAAGCGTACGGCCATTCCCGTGAGGGTCTTCAATTCTAGGAGGGCCCCCGCGTCTCCTCCGAGCTAGGCCTGGAGGGCATATTCCTTCAATGGAATTGCCGTGGACTCCGGGCCAACTGGGAGGAGCTGCGGAGGCTCGCCTCATCCCGTTCCCCGTTAGCTATTTTTTTGCAGGAGACCATGCTAGGCGCGTGCCCCCTGCCTGCCCTCCCGGGGTATAAGGGTCTTGCGACCCAACCACCGCGGGACGGCCGGGCTGGGGGATGCGCGGTTTACACCCGGCATGATGTCTCCTTTCTCTTTAGATACCTCCTTTCAGGCAGTGGCTGTGCAGCTGCACCTGGATAGGAGGTATACTATCATTTCTGCGTACATTCCACCGTCAGCTGACTTCGACGCGGGGGACTTTCGCCGCGTCGTGGCACGGTTGCCGAGGCCCTATCTCTTGCTTGGAGATCTGAACGGCAGGCATCCTCTCTGGGGAGATTACACCATAAATCCCAGGGGACAAGTCCTTGCCGATCTGATCGAAGAGCTTGAGATGGGTGTCCTAAACGTGGATGAGTTTACGCATCACTGTCCGAGAACCGCTTCATTTTCTTGCCTTGACCTATCTTTGTGCTCTTCGGATGCACAGCCTGATTTTGATTGGGGGGTGGTCGATGACCTCCATGGTAGTGATCACTTTCCCATTCAAATATCATTTTCAGGGCAACTGCCGCCTGAGAGACCACCTCGGTGGTGCTTGGCGCGGGCGCGGTGGCCTGCATTTCAGGAAATGACTGAATTCTCTATCTCAGTCAAGGAGTTTAGGTCGGTAGATGAGGCCGTCGAGTTCTTCTCCGGCAACCTCATCGCCGTGGGCCTGACTACTATTCCTAGGACGTCTGGCCGTTTTGCACGCCGACCACTCCCATGGTGGTCGGCCGAGTGTGAGACGGCCCTCAAACAGAAGCGTTATGCCTACATGCGCTATAAGCGCCGCCCGAACGATTTCACCGTCGCTGAATTTCGTCGGGCTAGGGCTAGGTTCCGGTATATTTCGAAGCACGCCCGCCGCTCTTCTTGGCGGGCATACGTGTCTTCACTTAACGGGAAGACCCCTTTAGCTGAGGTGTGGAAGCGAGTCAAAAGGATTCGGGGCAAGTTCTCGCAGGACCCCCCTCCCGTTCTCCAGGAGAATGGGACCGCAATCTCGGACCCCGCGTCCGTGGCGGAATCCTTAGCGACCGCTTTTTCCGCATTCTCTAGCCGTGATGCTGCTCCGCCAGCATTCAATGCACGTCGTGATGTCGCGGAAGGCCGCCGGCTGGACTTTACCTCCAGAGGCGGAGAACCCTTCAACGACAAGTTTACTGTGAGTGAGTTGCGTTCCGCTCTCGCTTCGTGCGCGGACACCGCCCATGGTCCGGACGATGTCCCGTACGCCATGCTTCGACACCTGGGTGAGCGAGGCATGGCCTTTCTATTAGATTTGTTCAACAGGATCTGGGTGGAAGGTCTCCTCCCAGACTCCTGGCGAATCGCTACTGTGCTCGCCTTTCGCAAGCCGGGGAGAGATCACTCTACTCCGACCGGTTTCCGCCCAATCTCTCTAACCTCTTGCGTGTGCAAGTTGA
Source organism: Ceratothoa steindachneri (assembly GCA_963969495.1). Lineage (NCBI taxonomy): Eukaryota > Metazoa > Arthropoda > Malacostraca > Isopoda > Cymothoidae > Ceratothoa > Ceratothoa steindachneri. The sequence goes on from OZ018327.1 coordinate 170,944,386, forward strand.
TGGAGAAATTGGTAAATGTTAGATTAGCCTATTTCCTGGACAGCGGAGGCCATCTGTCTTCTGCACAGTGCGGCTTCCGTAAGTTCCACTCCACGTCGGATGCTCTGCTCCGACTGGAAAATGCCGTCTGCGAGGCTTTCCTTCGTAGACAGCACTACGCCACGGTGTTTTTTGATCTGGAGAAAGCCTATGATACCGCATGGCGATACGGTATCATGGAGACTCTCCACACGATGGGGGCGAGGGGACGCCTCCCAATGTTTATATCTGAATTTTTGCGAGATCGTCGATTCCGCGTACGGGTGGGGGGAGCCCTCTCCGGCCCAAAGGAGCAGGAAGAGGGTGTCCCGCAGGGAAGTGTCCTCAGTGTCACACTCTTTGCCCTGAGCATCAACGGCATCACCTCGGTGCTGCCGGAAGATGTTCTCGCTACGCTCTACGTGGACGACCTTTCGATCTCTTTTGGCGCGGCCCAGATGCCAACTCTGGAGCGCCGACTCCAACAGGCATTGAACCGCGTCTCTTGCTATGCCAAAGCGCACAGGTTTCGGTTTTCTTTGGCCAAGACTAAGGTGGTGCACTTCTGCCGCCATCCACGGCTTCACCCCGACCCAGATTTGTTTCTTAATGGGGTGCGCCTGGATGTGGTTGAGTCGCACCGTTTCCTTGGTCTTGTATTCGACCGACGCCTCACCTGGGAGGCTCACATTCGCACCCTTAGGGTCTCTTGTACCCGCGCCATGGACATTCTCCGTTCCGTGACGTTCAGCGCTTGGGGCGCTGATAGGGCTACCGCCTTACTTTTTTATCGATCCTTTGTTCGCTCGAAGCTCGACTACGGATGCGAGTTTTATGCATCCGCAGCCGAGCGTTTATTGCGGAAGGTGGATTCGATCCACCACACCGGCCTTCGCCTTGCGACCGGTGCCTTCCGCACTTCCCCCATTGAGAGCCTGTTGGTCGATGCTGGGGAGATGCCACTCGCTCTGCGCCGCGTGCAGTGCATCACTCGCCTGTACGCGCGAGCCCGGCGCCTCCCCCAGTCGCCAACAGCTCTCACTGCATCCGCAGCTGATCTCGATGGTGCCTATGCCGCCGAGAGACGCCAGTCATACCCTAAGCCCTTTGGGTTTACGGCCAGGAAACTCCTTCGAGAGGTAGATATAGCTCTCGGGCCGGTGGCGCCCCTGGTTCTGCCCAGGACGCCACCCTGGAGGGTACCACATTTGGCTATTTGTCGCCACGCCTCTGCTCCCAAAGCTTGTACTGCGCCGGGAGTATTGCGTTCGATCTTTTTGGAGCACACATCGTGTCACGCTGGTACCGTGCCAGTGTATACGGATGGCTCCAAGTCCCAAGAGGGGGTCGGCTTCCACGCCGTATCCCCTCTGTTTGAAGTCAGCGGGGCTCTACCAGGCGCTGCGTCTGTCTTCACGGCCGAGCTGGTGGCAATACACCACTCGGTACGGGAGATTACGCGACGTGCCCGGTTCGGAGACCGGATTGGGATATATAGCGAATCACAAAGCGCCCTGAGTGCTCTCGTGGCGTTGGAATCTCCGCATCCCCTGGTTCGCGAAATCCGTGACGCCACGGTTTTGGCGAGCCGGGCAGATGTCGAGATTATCTTCTGCTGGGTTCCTGGACATGTAGGAATTGCGGGGAATGAGCGCGCCGATGAGGGCGCCAAAGAGTCCGCGAGGACTCTGCGACCGGACCAGCGTTTCGCTCTTCCTCACACCGACTACATGGCAGGAATACGGGCAGCTCTTCGGACTGCTTGGCAAAGAAGATGGGAGACGGTCGAGGGGAACTTAAAGTTGCGTGCCATTGCGCCGCGACTGTTCCCATGGACCTATCCCCCAATGCCGCGGCGGCTTCAGGTTGCTTTCTGTCGTCTTCGAATCGGACACACTCGTGTGACGCATCGTTACTTGGTGGAGCGCTCGCATGTGCCCTATTGCAACGACTGCGTCGTCCCCCAGACTGTTCGGCATATTCTTGTCGAATGTCCCAGTCTGGGTGATCTTCGCGCACGATACCTGTCTCGGTACCGGGATGGGCGGGGTCGCTACCGCCTGTCCCTTGTACTCGGGACGAGTGCGTGCACCATGACTGGTGGACTTATTGACTTTTTGGGGGAGGCCGGCCTTCTCCCCTTTATTTAAGGTTCCTTTTTTTGTTATTGTTTTGTTTTAGATTGCACTCTCCTGCACCGGGGTGAGGGGGACCTCCCCCCGCTGCCGGAGATTGCTTCGATTGTTAAGTTTTTCAAATTTATATTGATTGTTAAGTTTTCATATTTTAACTTTAAAGTAGCCTAATTCTAGGCTGTCGTGTTTTTCGGCGACTTATGCCCAAGTGGGTAGTTGCCAGATGGGCTCTATAAAAAAAAAAAAAAAAAAAAATTATGTTCTTATAGTAAATCAATATTATCCTGCATACCTGGAAGAGATAAGGAGCAGCCAAGGGATGGGGCTGAGGAGTGAAAATATAATTTGAGGTCATCAGCAAACATCTTAAAGTTGCACTGAATTTGGAAGCAGGTGTGATTTATGAATATGAGAAACAACAATGGGCCCAGAACCGAACCCTGGGGAACTCCACTTAAGACTGGTTTTGCCAGGCTTGTGTATCCATTTATTGAGACCTTCATTGAGCGGCCGAGTAGAAAACTGCTGATCCACTGTAAAAGATTGCCGGAGATACCAATCGCCACTAGTTTGTCAATGAGTGTCTGGTGATGCACTCGGTCAAACGCCTTAACAAAGTCAAATAGAATTAAATCAACCACTTGGTGGATTATTGGAATAGTTTGCCACCTGAGACTGTAGACAGCCCAAACTTGAATGTTTTCAATTACAGATTGGATTATTATATGGAGATGGAGAGTTAACTTCTTACTTTTTGGTATGGGGATATGTTTCTTGACTCATTCCTGTGGATGCAGTTTCTTTTTATTGTATATTTTGGGGGACTTTGATTTTGTTTTTGACAGACTCCTATGGAGGCTTTAAATTATATATTGTAGATGCATGGTCGGACATAATCCTAATGGATTGTTTAAATTGTATATTGTAGATGCATGATCTGACAAAATCCTATGGATGCATTATGTGGGTGGGATTTGACAAATGCGGATGACCTTTGATAGGCCCTTGTGGCTTTTGTCATCCGTGAAATTATGTTATGTTTGTTATGTTAGGATCCTGAGTTTCATTAAATTTGGGGGGGGGCATAGCCCCCCAGTATATAATCCTAATTGTTTATAGAATAATAGGTAATTGTGTAGATGATGGCCGGATCCTAGGCCTAGCCATGAATGGTCTTTTGCAGTCTCCTTCTTTTCTTATGTTCTTATGTTCTAGCTTTTTTGGGGCTATTTTGGGCTACTTTTCGTTGTTACTTTTTAAGAGATGAAATCAACGAATTTTATGGCGATTGAAACTCAGGGTCATTGCAGTGTTATCCCTGCGGCGAGCCGTACCCAACAATGAGCCGACACTCAAAATAATCGCATCTGGCCATCGTCTACACAATTACCAAATAATAATTCGAAAAGGACTCAAACACGCATGAATATTCCGACACGAGTGAACGATAATATTTACACACAAATTTTTTTCGGCCTGGCTGCTAATCTACATATTTACCAAAAATGGAGTGCTCTTGCTCTTATAGGTACCCTCTGTTGGTCGTCCCAGGGTTGGCCTTCGTATCGGCAGCTCCTGTAAATGGGGAAAAGAAAGAGAAAAAAACAACAAAACAAAAAAGAAAATAACAAAGTTAATCCACTTTGCTTCTTTCAGAGAGAAAGAAGTGACTGATGTGAGTGAATATGGATATTTCTCTGGTAAGAAATCTTTTGTGTGTTGACTGGAACAGGAGCTGCCAAGTGTAGGCCATGAATGGTCTTTTGCAGTCTCCTTCTTTTCTTATGTTCTTATGTTCTTATGTTAGGACAGGTTAGGTATGTGAGTAAGAGGGACTTAAAACCTGTTAGGTTAACTAACAGATTTGCTCCCCTGAGAGAGGAAGAGGTTGAGGTAAATATGTAAATTAGTGGCTCGGCCCCCAAAAGTGTTTTTCGTGTGTTTATATTTCGTTCCCCCCTGCCTGAATATTCATGCGCGTTTGAGTCCTATTCAAAATATAGCTGACGCCATTTTTTTTTGTAAAAGAAATGCCTGAAACTAAACAACTGAAAAACGCTGTTTACTTATGCCACTTTTGGTTAAATCATTCACTTCTGTAAATGTTAGAACATTATTCTATAAGCAATTAGGATTATATACTGGTGGGGCTGTGCCCCCCAGACCCCCCTAATTGATTAAAACTTGGGATCATCGTTGGCCTAGCTTATTTTGGGCTACTTTTCGTTGTTACTTTTTTAGAGATGAAATCAAAGAATTTTATGGTGATTTTTGCTTTTATACTGGGCGGGGGCTGTGCTCCCCATGCCTCCCCCCAAATGATTGAAACTCAGGGTCATTGCAGTCATATCCCCGTGACGAGCCATCCCCAACAACGAGCCGATGCTTCATTATTACTTTTTTAGAGATGAAATCGAACAAGTTTATGGCGATTTTCGCTTCTATACTGGGGGGGGGAGACCCCCCCAAAGGATTGAAACTCAGGGTCATTGCAGTCACATCCCCGCGATGAGCCATCCACAACAACGAGCCGATGCTCAAAATAATCATTAATACTTACATAGGGGGATTTTGCCGTCAGCATCAATACACGATTTATCGCACCGAAACACCCAATTTTTGTTGATTCTGAGCTGTGCAGAACAATTAGGACACTGACGTGTTGATTTGAATACCCCATGGGCTTTGAGAAACGCAACACATTTATCATTGTCGGTTAAAACAGCACCTAAATGGTGATAATGTAATGAACAAACCGCACGAAAATTAAATTTGACAAATGACCAGAAAACTGCGTGGGTGGGCGTTTAAATATGAGACATGGACGGAAAAGTAGTTGCTTTTTTCCGTACTGAAATTGAGTATTTCTGTTTCGAAATTGAGCATTTGTGTTTCTTGAACTACACATACATAGTAATAAAAACACTTATACTGAACGCATCCTTTTGGAAAAATAATCTAAATAAAGGTTGTAAAAAAACTTTTTAAAAAATCAAAAAAGAGAAATAAATACTGAAGAGAAAAAATGAAAAAGTCGTTTTTTCATCAGAATTAAGATGCGAGACTTCATTAACAACATCGAAATATGGTTTAATCGAGCATTAAACAATGGAAAATTAAGTAACAAGTAATTAAAAAGACTAAATAATGTCAGGCATAGAGTATGTAGGGTATATAGAAAAGAAATAAGGGGGAAAAAAACATATAAATAAAAGAAAAACCGAGTTTTGATCAATATAAAAAGCACAAAGAGCCTTTAAACAAATAGAGCTTTCTGATTGGTCATTGATGACACTGAATGACCAAGGGGATTTAAATAAATTGTTATCCTGGGCACATAAGTGGCAAATATATCGTGTCTAAAATGTGGGGACCATGCCTGTATGCAGTACTTTAGATGTGGCCTAACATAAGAGTTATAGAGTTTAAGAATAACCTCCTTACTTTTGTAACTGACATTTCTCTTAATGAAACCCAGCACTCTATTTGCCCTATTTCTTGCTTCAATACACTGCTTAGAAAACCTTAATGACTTATCTATTACTACTCCTAGATCTTTCTCATCCTCTACTGAGCTCAGCCAATGCCCATCCATTTCATAGTTAAATTCTCTATTATCTTTTCCCATGTTAATAACTTTGCACTTATCAAGGTTGAAAGTCATTTGCCACTTATGTGCCCAGGATAACAATTTATTTAAATCCCCCTGCACTTTAAAATTATCATCAATATCTTTAACTACAGCTGCTAATTTGGTATCATCCGCAAAAATTGACACTTTATTATTAACTGCCTCCCCAAGATCATTTATATAGATGACAAATAATAAAGGACCGAGAACTGATCCCTGAGAACCTGAGATCCCATAGAACCTCAACACCTGCCCGACTAAGATGGAGCCCATCCATCTCATACAACCTCCTATTCCCGTAAAACCCTCCCCAGACATCTACAAACACCAATCCTAGCTCCTCACACAGTCCTTTCACAAATTCATTCAAACCAATTGCACGCGACAACCATTCTACCCACACATCCAATCTCGGAAGCACACCAGAAACAACACCTTTTACCCTGCTTTTACTCATCCTTTCAACTAACCTTTTATACTGCTCACGTAACTCACATGTACCCACCTTCTTTACATCATTCACTCCCACATGCGTAATCACAACTGCATCCCTCTCACACCCAGAAACCAGCCTATCATACCTCTCACAAACATCACTTACACCAGCACCCGGCAGACAAACTCTCATTCCCTTCCACTTGCTATCACTCAACTTCCTATCTAAATACCTAATCTGAGAGTCACCCATCGCTAGCACCTCAGTCATTCTCCTATTCTGTCTTGGCCTAACATTACCCTCCCTCCTGCTCTCAGTCACACTACCACCCATCCTGCTTTCATCCACAATCACACCAGGCAAATCACTTTCACACTCTTCCTCTCTCAGGACATTGAATCTGTTAGTCAACCTAACAGGTTCTATATCCCTACAATCACACCAGGCAAATCACTTTCACACTCTTCCTCTCTCAGGACATTGAATCTGTTAGTCAACCTAACAGGTTCTATATCCCTCTCATTCACACACCTAACCTGTCCTAACTTATCTATCCTATCCATTTTCACCCACCATTCATCATCACTCACAACTTCCACACTGTTCCCAGTCTTATGTTCTTATGTTCTTATGTTCTTTCATTTAGTTCATAATTAAACCCAAAGAATTTGACTAGCCTAGGCAACACCTAAGCTAGACAAACTGTTTATGATGCCAAGTGTAGGCCATGAATGGTCTTTTGCAGTCTCCTTCTTTTCTTATGTTCTTATGTTCTTATGTCCTAGCCCTATCTTCCACCCTCTTAGCACTAATCTCACCCTTCAATCGCACACTTGCATCTCTTCTCACCTCAAACACCAAATCATTCAACCTCTTACATTCCCCACTCAACCTCCTCACCTCCCCTTCCTGAAAACACACACGGCATTCAGTTACATTCACTCTCCTTTCAACTCCACATGCATCACACACCACATACACACTACTTTCAAACGGCATGCTCTCACCATCTATACAAAAAGCCATACTCTCAGAAATTTACTAAGGAAAAAGTTAACACTCACCCCCCAAAAAATTCTTGCTCAGGATTGCTGCCAGTTATCTTCCCCAAAAGTATTAATCACTATTGTATTTATTATACAGTGATTGATGTATTAAATAAATACAAGAAAAATTACACACCCAAATCAGTATTATATCCCAATCTTACAATGAGAATCAGGAGCTTCCTGTAAGACAACCTTCCAGAACAAAGCCAGACAGCCAACTCTGACAAAGCCAGACACCCAACTCTGCAAAGCCAGACAGCCACCCACCCACATAATGCATCCATAGGATTTTGTCAGATCATGCATCTACAATATACAAATCTAAACAATCCATAGGATTATCTCACACCATGCATCTACAATATTTAATTTAAAGCCTGCACAGGAGTCTGTCAAAAACAAAATCAAAGTCCCCCAAAATATACAATAAAAAGCTTGATAAGTATAGGTTTAAGCTTGATAAGTATAGGTTTTAAGCTTGATAAGTATAGGTTAAGCTTGATAAGTATAGGTTTTTAAGCTTGATAAGTATAGGTTTAGGAAGGAGATTGGGAGGAATTGGTTTACAAATCGTGTGGTAGATGAATGGAATAGGCTCACTAGACACGTGATAGAAGCCTCCTCTCTGGGTAGTTTTAAGAATAGATTAGATAAATATATGAATGAAGCTGCTAGATGGGACTGACTTTTTTATGTACATATGTATATATTTTTCTAAGGAGTGGGGAGATTATTTTGCAGTTGCATGAATGGACATAATCCTCTGGATGCATTTTATGTATATTGTAGATTAGATCTGACGAACTCCTGTAAAGGGTGACAATGTTGATGACTTTTCTCTGGTAAGAAATCTTTTGTGTGTTGACTGGAACAGGAGCTGCCAAGTGTAGGCCATGAATGGTCTTTTGCAGTCTCCTTCTTTTCTTATGTTCTTATGTTCTTAACTGCATCCACAGGAATGAGTCAAGAAACATATCCACATACCAAAAAGCAAGAAGTTAATCCTCCATCTCCATATAAGCATCCAATCTGCACTTGAAAACATTCAAGTTTGAGCTGTCTACAGTCTCAGGTGGCAAACTATTCCAATAATCCACCACTCTGTTAGTGAAAAAATATTTTCTAACATCAAGTCTGAACCTCTGTTTTTTAATCTTTTAGTGATGGTCTCTAGTTCTATTACTACCTGCTAACTCAAATAACTTACTGAAATCCAATTTATCCATCCCAGAAAAGATTTTAAAAAGCTCAATCATATCTTCCCTCACACACCTTCTTTCAAATGAAAACATATTTAATACCCTCAGTCTATCTTCATATTCAAGGTGCTTCAGGGATGGTATAATTTTTGTTGCCCTCCTTTGTACCAATTCTAACAAGTTCATATCATGTCTAAAATGTGGTGACCATGCTTGTATACAGTACTCTAAATGTGGCCTAACATACGAGTTGTAGAGTTTAAGGATAACCTCTACACTTGTAGCTAACATTCCTGTAATGTATCCTAGCACCCTATTCGCTCTATATTTTGCCTCAATACACTGCTTTGAAAACTTCAGTGACTTATCTACTACTACGCCAAGAGCTGTACAAGTGTGGAACAGACTGCCACAAGAGGCAGTAATTGCAAGCAACGCACATCAATTCTGGAGAGCAGCACTCCCAGCCATCCGACAGATGCTGCCTCCACCCACCCTCAAGTGCCTGTAGAACCCGGGCACACCAAAGCTTGCATCCCTGGACAGCGGACACTGCTTTTTGGGATTATAAGACTCAAGACTCCTCATCTTCAACTGAATTAAGCCAATACCCATCCATCTCATACCTAAATTCCCTATTATCTCTCCCCATGTTAATAACTTTGCATTTATTAAGGTTAAAAGTCATCTGCCACTTCTGAACCCAAGCTAAAAACTTATTTAAGTCACCCTGCACTTTAAAGCTACCCTCAACCTCTTTGACTACAGCTGCCAATTTAGTGTCATCAGCAAAAATTGACACTTTGCTATTTACACCTTGCCCAAGATCATTTACATAGATTATAAATAATAAAGGGCCTAAAACTGATCCCTGAGGTATGCCACTAATAACATTCCTCCACTCTGACTTCACTCCATTCAGTACAACTCTCTGTTTCCTATCTTTCAGCCATTCAGTTATCAAATTTAAAACTTTCCCACATATCCCATGCAGCTTTAATTTATGAACTAGTCTTCTATGTGGAACCTTATCAAAAGCTTTGCTGAAATCTAAGTAGATCACATCAACTTTCTCACCCCTATCTAATTCTTTAGTTACATAATCCAGTAAATTAGTTAAACACGATCTACCTTTTCTAAAACCATGCTGAGCATCATTTATTAACCTGCTACTCTCTAGATGATCAGAAATTCCCTTCTTAACTATCTTCTCAAGAATTTTACAGACTATAGAAGTTAAGCTTACCGGTCTAAAGTTATTTGGGTCCTCTTTGCTCCCGTTCTTAAAAATTGGCACTACATTTGCCAATTTCCAATCATTTGGTATTTCTCCAGACTCTAGTGATCTAATAAATATCTTCTCAAGAGCTACCGCAATACTATCTACACCTTCTTTGAGTATCCTAGAATGAATGTTGTCAGGGCCAGATGCCTTACTAGTATTTAACTCCATTATAAGCCCTTTAATTTCTTCTCTGTCTACATTAATAGAATTTATCACTACTTCCCTTGACCTAGAATTTTCATCAATTAATCTAACTGGTTTCTCTTCTGTGAATACTGAAGCATAATGATCATTAAGGACCTCTACTATTTCCTCATCAGATTCTTTCAAAACCCCTTCATATTTAATAGGCCCTATTTTATCACTGTTAGATTTATTATTGATTCTATAATAGCTAAAGAATTTTTTAGGATCTTTATTATTATTTTTAGCTAAATTAATTTCTGCTGTCCTTTTGGTCTTATTAATCTTTAGTTCATTTCTGGTTGACCTATAATGGTTTAAATTATCTAAACTACTCTCACTTCGTAATCTCTGGTATGCCCTTTTTTTCTCTGAAACCTTATTAGCTATTTCTTGATTCCACCATAATGGTTTCCTACATTTCTTCCTAATAGACTTCATCGGAATACACTGTTCCTGAACCATGTTTAATATAGTCTTAAAAAGATCCCACATCTCATAAGTATTCTTTCCATGGAATTTTATATCCCACCAAATCTGATTTAGCATGCTGCGTAATTTATCGTAATCTCTCCTATAAAAATTGGGAATTTTTGTGGAGTTTGTCATTGTTCTACCCTTAACTATTTGCAAATTAAACCGAACCATCTGATGATCACCGTTTCCCAATGATTCCCCTACACTCAATCCTTGAACCAAGTGATCATCATTTGAAAGAATTAGATCTAATATATTGGCACTCCTTGTTGGCTTATTAACAAATTGGGTCAAAAAGTTATCCTCAAAACACTATATAAACTTACAACTTGCTCTATCTCTTCCTATCATATTTTCCCAATCTACAGAAGTTAAATTAAAGTCACCCAGAATAACTGTATCTTCTTTGCATCCTTTACTTATTTCCCTAATCATTAACTCATCGATGCAATCAGTCTGTCCTGGCGGTCTATAAAAAGCTTCCAAGTGTATTTTCCTATTTTTACCAACCTCAATATCTATCCATGATGATTCACCTTCTCCTTGCTTTATAGTTATTTGGATTTGAAGAAATGCTATTTCTGATATAAATAATCAACCCACCACCAGTCCTATCTCTCCTTTGACTAATGTACATTGTATAACCCTCTAGTTCAAATTCACTCACATTATCATTAAATATATTTTCATTAACCCATGATTCAACTATACATATTATATCTATATCTTCATGAATGATATAACTAAATAATTCATCCCTCTTATTTCTAAGACTATGAGCATTTGTATAAAGACAACTCAGCCCACCTATCCCTGAAGCACCTGAGGGCCTATCTCCTCTGCATCTCTTTTCTCTCCTTCCCCGACCCTGTACTCTTGTATTTCCCTGACCACTATCACTACTCAAGTAATTTAACCCTAAAGCACTTCCATTAGCCTGCCTACCTTCTACAAATCTGTGTTTGCTTCCTTTCCCTGCCTCACTTTGAGCTATTAAATTTCCCTGACCACTATCAAAACCTAGTTTCCCGCCTCTAAAGACCTAATAACACTATCTAATTCCCGCCACAAAACCTCAACCCCATCTCGGCTCAGATGGAGTCCATCCATTGCATACAAACCCTTATTCCCATAAAACCCACTCTAAACATCTACAAACACCAATCCTGACTCCTCGCACAAACCTTTTACATATTCATTCAACCCCATTGCATGAGACAACCATTCCATCCCCACATCCATTCTCGGAAGCACACCGGAAACAACGCCTTTTACTCTACTTTCACACATCCTTTCAATCAGCCTTTTATACCACTGTCGTAACTCACAAGTACCCACCTTCTTTACATCGTTTACTCCGACATGTGTAATCACAACTATTTCCCTCTCACACACATCATTTACACCAGCACCCGGCAGACAAACTGTCACTCCCTTCCATTTACTTTCACTCAACTTCCTATCTAAATACCTAATCTGATAGTCACCCATAACAATCACCTCAGTCATTCTCCTATTCTCTCTAGGCTTAGTATTACCCTCCCTCCTGCTCTCACTCACTCGGCCTCCTATTCTACTTTCAGGCACGGCCACACCAGACAAATCTCTTTCAAATTCTTCCTCTCTCAGGGCATCAAATCTGTTAGTTAGCCTAACAGGTTCCATGTCCCTCTCATTCACACACCTAACCTGTCCTAACTTATCTATTCTGTTCACTTTCACCCATCACTCATCATCACTTACTTCACTTACTGCTTTCTCTCCAGTCCCTTTTCTAGGCCTAACTTCTTCCAATAACCTGGTCCCAATCTGACTCTTCAAACGTACACTGGCATCTCTTCTCACTTCAGACACTAAATTGTTCAGTCTCAAGCATTCAGCATGTAATCGACTCGCCTCCTCAGTCAAAGCACATACACGGCACTCACACATTCATTCTCTCTACACCACAGACATCGCACACTACATACACACTACTTTCAAAAGGCATACTCTCTACATCCAAACAGTCAGCCATACTTAAACAAGAACAATAATCAAAACAAAAACTTATAAACAGCAAGAATTTGACCCAAATTTGTGTGCGCAAGTTTAAAACCTGCTAATCAAGATGTATACCGAAGTAAACTAAAGTCACTTTCTCACCGAAACAAAATAACCACAATTTATACTGAGTTTAGAATCTATTTAACTGTATTTGTTAACAATTATAATCCTTTCTAAATACACCTTTTGCACAACTTTCCAAACAACAAAAAAATATAATCACAAAAATATGAAAAACTTATCCCCCCCAAATTCTAGTGAAACGAGAGCTCGCCGTTAGCATGTTCGATCCCCGTGATTGGACGTGCAACTTCAAACAGAAGCATTATGCCTACTTTCGCTATAAGTGTCGGTGAATTTTGTCAAGCTAAGGCAAGGTTCCGGTATGTTTCCTTCCCGACTGCTTTCAATGTGCATCATGATGTTGCATAAAGACACCAACTGGACTTTACTTCCAGAGGTTGAGAACCCTTCAACAACAGGTTTCCATTGAGTGAGCTCCATTCAGCTCTCGCTTCTGTTATATTTTTTCAACAGGATCTGGGTAGAGGGTATCATCCCAGATTCCTGATGAATTGCTACTGTGCTTCCTTTCGCAAACTGGGAGAGATCACTCTACCCCAGCCAGTTTCTGCACAATCTCTCTAACCTCCTGCATGTGCAAGTTGATGGAGAAATTGGTAAATGTTAGATTAGCTTTTTTTCTAGCCTGTGGAGGCCATCTCTCTTCTGCACAGTGCAGCTTACGCAAGTTCCATTCCATGTGTGATGCTCTGCTCTGACTGAAAAATAGCTTCTGTGATGCCTTCCTTTGTAGAAAGCACTACACCACTATTTTTTCTTTATCTGGAGAAGGCCTTGATACTGCATGGCGATATTGTATCTTGGAGACTCTCCACATGATGGAGGTGAGGGGATGCCTTCCAATCTTTATTTCTGAATTTTTGAAATCTTGGTGATCCTGTGTATGGGTCACAGGGAGCCCTCTCTGGCCCAATGGGTGTCACATAACATAATTACACGGATGACAAAAGCCACAAGGGCCTATCAAAGGTCATCCGCCTCCGTCAAAACCCAGCCACAAAAAGCACCATCACCAGGGGAAGACAAAATCAAAGTCCCCCACAATATAATATAACAGATGACAAAAGCCACAAGGGCTCATCCGAGTCAAACGGCCTCTTTTTTAAGGCACCCAAACTCCCAGGAAAACTACATCCAGAGGATTAAATCCAGAAACAAGGGTATCACCAATCGAGGCTTGTCAAGAACTAAATCATCCAGAAACAAGGGTATCACCAATCAAGGCTTGTCAAGAACTAAATACATTTAGATTTGGACTACCTACTACCCTCTGCGGCAATTTGTTCCAGAAGTCTACCACTCTATTGGTGAAAAAATATTTTCTTAAATCCAACCTACACCCTTGCTTTTTAATTTTCAAGTGGTGACCTCTAGTCCGATTTCCATCATCTAACTCAAAAAACTTGCTAACATCCAATTTATCTATCCCAGAATTTTTTTAAAAGAGCTCAATCATATCCCCTCTCACACACCTCCTTTCGAACGAGAACATATTTAATACCCTCAGTCTATCTATATATTCAAGGTGCCTCAGGGAAAGAATAATCTTTGTTGCCCTCTGTTGCACTGACTCGAGAAGGTTAATATCGTGTCTAAAATGTGGGGTCCATGCCTGTATACAGTACTCTAAATGTGGCCTAACATAAGAGTTATAGAGTTTAAGAATAACCTCCTTACTTTTGTAACTGACATTTCTCTTAATGAAACCCAGCACTCTATTTGCCCTATTTCTTGCTTCAATACACTGCTTAGAAAACCTTAATGACTTATCTATTACTACTCCTAGATCTTTCTCATCCTCTACTGAGCTCAGCCAATGCCCATCCATTTCATAGTTAAATTCTCTATTATCTTTTCCCATGTTAATAACTTTGCACTTATCAAGGTTGAAAGTCATTTGCCACTTATGTGCCCAGGATAACAATTTATTTAAATCCCCCTGCACTTTAAAATTATCATCAATATCTTTAACTACAGCTGCTAATTTGGTATCATCCGCAAAAATTGACACTTTATTATTAACTGCCTCCCCAAGATCATTTATATAGATGACAAATAATAATGGACCGAGAACTGATCCCTGAGGAACCCCACTGATAACATCCCTCCACTCTGACTTTACACCATTTAGCACTACCCTTTGCTTCCTGTCTTTCAGCCACTCAGCTATCCAATTTGAAACACCCCCACATATCCCAATCATTTTTAATTTATGAACTAGTCTCCTATGTGGTACCTTATCAAATGCTTTACTAAAATCTAAGTAAATTATATCTACATATTCTCCCTTATCTACTTGATTTGTTACAAACTCCAGAAAGTCTAGTAAGTTAGTCAAACATGATCTACCTGATCTAAACCCATGCTGAGCATCGCTGATTAACCCCTTTCTCTCTAGATGTTGGCAAATCCCTTTTTTAACTATTTTCTCAAGAATTTTACAGACTACAGGAGTTAGGCTAACCGGTCTAAAGTTATTTGGATCCTCTTTACTACCCTTCTTGAAAATGGGGACTACATTCGCTCTCTTCCAATCATCGGGTATTTCTCCATATTCCAGTGACCTAGTATATAACTTCTCCAGAGCAATTGAGATACTTTCTACCCCTTCTTTAAGTATCCTAGGATGAATATTATCAGGGCCGGAGGCCTTGGTAGTATCTAACTCACCTATTAGTCCTTTTATCATACTCCGATCCACACTAATGTTAGTAAACACCTCTTTTCCTGACCCATGAGTACTATACATAAGACTATTTAGTTTCTCCTTTGTAAATACTGATGCAAAATTACCATTTAGTACCTCAACTATTTCCTTATCAGTTTCTCTCACAACCCCTTCATATTTGATAGGTCCTATTTTAACTCTGCCACACTTGTTATTAATTTTATAGTAACTAAAGAACTTTCTAGGATCTTTGTTGCTATCCTGAGCTAATTTAATTTCTGACACCCTTTTGTTCTTTATAATCTTATTTAACTCATTCCTAGCCATTCTATAATCACCTAAATTTTGAATATTATTTTGTACCTGTAATTTTTTATATGCCCTTTTCTTCTCTGAAATTTTTCTAGCTATCTCCTGATTCCACCATAATGGTTTCCTACTTTTGTTTCTAATGGCCTTCATTGGGATACATTGTTCTTGGACTACATTTATTATATGCTTGAAAGTATCCCACATCCCATAAGCATTTTTACCTCTGAATTCTACATCCCAGTCTACCAAATTTAGCAAGCTTCCAAGTTTTACATAATCTTCCTTATGAAAATTTGGAACTTTTTCAGCATTCTCAGTTATTTTACCCTTCTCAATTCCCAAGTTAAAACGAACTATCTGATGGTCACTATTTCCCAATGCTTCCCCAACAGTCAATTCTTGAACTAAATGATCACTGTTAGAAAGTACTAAATCTAATATATTGTCCTCCCTCGTTGGCTCATTAACAAATTGATTCAAAAAATTATCCTCAAAGCATTCTATGAACCTGCCACTTGTTCTATCCCTACCTATCATATTTTCCCAGTCCACAGAGTTTAAGTTGAAGTCCCCAATAATAACTGCATCTGTTTCACATCCCTTACTTATTTCCCTTATCATTAGTTCATCCATATCATCAATCTGCCCAGGTGGCCTGTAAAAAGCTCTTTTTACCTCTGAATTCTACATCCCAGTCTACCAAATTTAGCAAGCTTCGAAGTTTTACATAATCTTCCTTATGAAAATTTGGAACTTTTTCAGCATTCTCAGTTATTTTACCCTTCTCAATTTTCAAGTTAAAACGAACTATCTGATGGTCACTATTTCCCAATGCTTCCCCAACAGTCAATTCTTGAACTAAATGATCACTGTTAGAAAGTACTAAATCTAATATATTGTCCCCCCTCGTTGGCTCATTAACAAATTGATTCAAAAAATTATCCTCAAAGCATTCTATGAACTTGCCACTTGTTCTATCCCTACCTATCATATTTTCCCAGTCCACAGAGTTTAAGTTGAAGTCCCCAATAATAACTGCATCTGTTTCACATCCCTTACTTATTTCCCTTATCATTAGTTCATCCATATCATCAGTCTGCCCAGGTGGCCTGTAAAAAGCTCCCAAATGCACCATTCTATTTTTTCTGAACCTAATATCTATCCAAAGTGACTCAACTCCATCCTGCTTTATTGAAGTATTTAAACTTGAAACAATGTTGTTTTTTATATAGATAATTATTCCTCCACCAATCCTACCTGTCTTTTGACTAATGTGCATATTATAGCCCTGTAAATCAAATTCACTTATAGTGTCACTAAATTCTATTTCATTAACCCATGATTCAGTAACGCATAATATATCTATATCCTCATTGCTAATATAACTAAATAGCTCATCCTTCTTGTTTCTAAGACTACGACCATTTGTATAGAAACAATTTAACCCCCCTATCCCTGAAGCACCTCTTCCAACCTGAATGACCTCACCTCTATTGCCTTGGAACCTATTTATGTTATCTGCCAAGTCCATTCTACTTTCAGTACTATAATGTCCTCTCATAATTTCCTGACCACTATTAGTATCTAGTTTCCCGCCCTCAAAGACCTAATAACACGATCATACTCCTCCCACAACACATCTACCCCCCTCCTACTTAAATCCAGTCCATCCATCGCATACATTTCTTTCATTCCAACAAACCTATCCCACACATCCACAAACATGACACCTTCCATTTCACACATCCTCCTCACATAATCACTCAGCCCAATTGCACGAGACATTCATTCTACCCCAACATCCATTCTTGGAAGCACACCTGTCACAACACCTTTCATTCTACTTTCTTTCACCTTTTCAATCAACCTCTTGTACCTCTCACGTAACTCACATGCACCCACTTTCCTCACATCATTCACTCCTACATGTGTAATCACAACCGCATCCTTTGCACAGTCAGAGTACAGGGAAATGTATTGCAGGGAAATGTCTCACTCTTTGCCCTGAGCATCAGGCTGCTTTCTGTCATCCCCCAGACTGTGTGGCACATTCTTGTTTGATGTCTCAGCCTGGGTGATCTTCGTGCATGTTACCTGTCCCAGTACTGGGATGAGTGGGGTCACTCCAGCTTGTCCCTTGTACTCGGGACAGGTTTGTGCACATAAGACTTATGGACTATGACTTTTTGCACTTTATTTGACCATTTGTTGTAGGTCGCATGTTCCTGCACAGGGGGGGGGGGGAGGCAAGCCAGCCTACCCCCTTTACTTTTTATTATTTGTTTTTTTTATATTTTGTTTTTTAGTTTTTAACCCATTGGTTGCCCAAGGGCCTTCTTAGATCCTTGATTCAGTGCTATGTAATTTCCTGAGGGCCCTTTGTGGCCTTTCACTTTTAGACTACTATTCCCTCTGATTATTATGATAATTCGTCATTTTTTTTATCAAACTTTTATGTTAGTGATTAATCATCTAATTAAAATACATAAATCACTTAGGTCAGTCCATCTTTGTTTGTAAACAGAGATTTATGAATGAGAGTAACTTGACTCCATTTTAGGCCACACCATAAAGCGACTGCAAAAAAGGGCTGAAATATGGTTCACACATGTTTAAACAGCCAGTTTTGGAGGACTTCCTTTTTTTTGTTCAATACTTATGTTTCTCATCTTTCATCCAATTAAAATCAATTAGAAATCATCAAATTAAAATTAGCATGTTATTCAAAGGGGACTAAGGAGAGAAAGCCTATTCAGCCTCAAAATAGAGGATTTTTAATTTTTCCGCCAAATTTTAAAAATTCCTTCATATAAAAATGTTATCCATAAATATAAGCAACATTTTCTATAAAATGGCAGTGTCTAAAAACCAGTAACTAAAATGTGATAATTAATTTCTTCAGTTAACAAGAAATAACTTTGAACAACAAGCAAATATTTCCAATTATAATTCTAAATATGTAGAAGGCTATTAATAATTTTTAGGCTAAAATGATATATTATTTGATAATAAAGGATTTAAATATTTTATTTTATTGTTTTCCATAACACTGTACCAATGCTAATTTTGCCAGGGTGATTTCAAGAAAATGAGATCGGAGCTTTAAGGGTCAATCTAGCCTAGTGGTAGGCTTTTTTTGTGAGTACAGTAAATTTTGCCCTAGTAGGCAGTTGCCAGATGGGTTTCTCTGGTGAAGTACTTTACCCAGCAGATGCTACTGTAAGAGTTCCAACATGGCTGGATTCCTCCATTTCTGAATATGAAAGAAAAATGGAAAATAAAGGGCTAATTTAGAACATACATCTATTGGAGTGGAAACCATTCAAATTTTACTCACTCAAGCTCCACTAATAACAATAATATCTGACTTATAATGCTCCAGCTTCACAGTTTTGGGTATAGTATAAAACAGCACATTATAGTATACAGGGTTTTGCAAAGTCCTGTTTTACTCATTTCATTGATTTTAAGAGAGGTTTAGATGTGTGATAGAAAAAGTTCTTATCAAACAAACTTACAATTCTACTTTTCCAGCCCATGTCACTAATACGTCTTTTCCTTTGTGTGTAGGTGTGTTGAGATGGAAGTGAAAAGAATCTAGATCTCTGCTTTCCTACATATGGGCCATAACAACTCCATCATTGCTAAGCAGCTTTACTCACATCAGCCAGATGACCATCCACATAGTTGCAGAGAGGCTCAAGAATGAGGAAGACCCTAAAAAATCGGTTGTGTTCAGGCACTCACCATATGCGAGAACAAGTCGGGAACGCTGCCATTGCTTGTCATGGTAATCAAATTCTCATTTTTCTCGCAGGAAAAAACCTTTATGGTCGATCTGGTCATCAAAAAGCAGAATGACTCCATAGTAACCTTGGAGTTAGGATTTCTCTGAGGTTTGCTACATATCCAGGACCACGCACCCAGCCTCTGTGATAATGTTTGCCGTTGTGGCTTCGAATGGTGAGGGGATGATGGTGTGGTTCGTTGCTGTTTACAGGCTCACTGTGGCTGATTAGAGGGACATATTGTCCATGAGAGTCCTGCCCTAGGTGAGAAAGATCACAAAGAAGGCGGAGTACATCTTTCAGCAGGACTGTGCCCCCAGTCCACTCGGCCAAGACTGCAAAAGTGGTTGTAGTCGAACAAGAACTTCTGGTTGAATGACCTTTGGCAATCACACTTGCCCGACCTCAATCCCATTGACTACAGCATGTGGGCGCATGTCGAGGGCAAGGTCCATGAGTTTTACTCCTCCTTCAACCGTGTGTGGGTTAGCATGAGGAAGGACTTCATCCACAATGTGTGTGCAGCTTTCAGGTCATCCCTGGAGCAGGTAGGGTGGCCACATTGATTAATATTACAATGTAAACAGATTTAAATTTTAAAACAAACAAGATGTGTCTAATAGCATTATTACTATCATTGTGTCCTTTTTTGAGTGTGTCATAATGTGTGTAACAGGACTTTTGTAATATCCGGTACAACTTGCCTGTAGATGCATAGTCGGTAGGATTTTGGTCATTATTGTAAGAAATATATAATAGATTTTGCATATGTATATATATAGCCCTTTGTCTCACATAAAACATTATAATTTATTTTATACCAATATGATTGCTATTAAAATGAATTCATCTTTATATTAGCTTTCCCCGCCTCAAATGTAGCTTTGCAAATAAAATTTCATGTAGCTAGATTGTTTTAAAATATATATAAAAGTTTGTCATAGTATTGGAAAACTTTCACTAATTACAAAGGGATTATAAGGATTTGGAGATGAGGATGCATCATGATCTTTAAGAGATTCTTGCAAATAATCAAAGTATTGGAAGTAGTGGAGTCATTATTGGATCAGGATAATCCATATATTATACCATGTAAACTTTTTTTCCTATTCCCTTTTGTTTAGGTGGTTCAAACATGCGCATATCTCCCTAAAAATATATTCTTTATTTTCTTTCTACCTAGAATAACCTTAAATATTTAAACTTTTTAAAGATTTTCAGAATATTTTAACCCTTAATACCATTTGATAGGAATTTCAAGATGGAATCACCCCCTAAAGAGAAAGGTACAGTATATTTTAAGGTGTTTCTGATTTAATCAAGCTATGCAACCATAATTTAAAAAGACAGAGCTAGAAACTAAAATGTGACATGGTTGATATTCTTAAATAAATATTTTTAAGTCATTACCAGAAATCTTTGCATATTTTTAGAGAATTATTTAGTGTTATTTAACTGAGTTGATTGTAAGATCAGCTATAGCTTATCCTTTCTGTAGTTACTCCTGATCTATCAAATATACTCCTATCCACATAGATTAAAGAGAGCAAACATGAATGAAAGCATAAATTTTAGTTAAGGTGAGGAGACTGGTTCATGAATTATTACAGTTATGAACCAGAAGAGACCATAAGATCCACTCAAGGCTATCTTAAAGATGAGGGGAAAAAGATGGAAATCAGGTTTAGGATAGGGAAAGGAAGAGAAGATATGGATAAAAAATTAGTTTCATAACTCTTTATTTCTGCAAGGTCACATTTTAGGTTAATATAGATTCTATTAAGTATATTTACTCTGTTTTTTATTACATTACTAGATAAGCCATTCTAAATCTGTTATTTTCTAAGAAAAGAAATTTTGTGCTATCGCATTGTTAAATCTTGTTTGTTTGTTATTTTGAAACTAATATTTCTAGTTGCTGCTTGAGTATCTCAAATATTGAGTCATAAGTTATATTAGTAAACATTTTATTTTAAATAATCAATAAGTTAGCCAAGCAGATGCCGTTCCTTCAGTTAAAGTAATAAGGTGCCTCAGCTTTTTTTAGTATAATCTATTTTCTAAGTTCAGGAATGAATTTTGTTGCTCAATGCTGGATGTATTTAAAAATTGCAGTGTGCTTTTGAATTTAAAGAGACCAGAATTGTACTTCATATTCCAACTGAGGTCCATAGGAATACCAAAACTTGTATTATGATTTTTACCTTGTATCATATTCACAGATTCTTTTATGACAGTGTGGATTTATCTTTGTGCTTCTCACTGCTTTTCTGATTTTGAATTGGTTGGTTCCTAATGACATATAAGGGAGTGATAATTTAGTACCTGTTAACCAGGCGTATAATTCTCTCATGCTCCCCAAGGGAATATAATGACTTATAAGGGAGTGATAATTTTGGTAGCTGTCAACCAGGCCCATAACTCTCATGCTCTGTCAGGGAATATAATAACTTATAAGGGAGTGATAATTTTGGTAGATGTCAACCAGGCCCATAACTCTCTCATGCTCCACCAGGGAATATAAGGTAGCTGTCAACCAGGCCTATAACACTCATGCTCTGCAATCGAATATAATGACTTATAAGGGAGTGATAATTTTGGTAGATGTCAACTTAGGCCCATAACTCTCTCATGCTCCACCAGGGAATATAAGGTAGCTGTCAACCAGGCCTATAACACTCATGCTCGGCCAGGGAATATAATGACTTATAAGGGAGTGATAAGTTTGGTAGATGTCAACCAGGCCTATAACTCTCATGCTTCGCCAGGAAATATAATGACTTATAAGGGAGTGATAATTTTGGTAGTTGTCAACCAGGCCTCAACTCATGCTCTGCCAGGGAATATAATGACCTATAAGGGAGTGATAATTTTGGTAGCTGTCAACCAGGCCTATAACTCTCGCATGCCCCGCCAGGGAATATGACTTATAAGGGAGGGATAATTTTGGTAGCTGTCAACCAAGCCTACAACACTCTCATGCTCCGCCAGGAAATACACGATGAGGCAATTAGAATAGCTTCCATAGGCATCCTCCACTGATGACTCTCGGTGTACTTTTGTGTTGACCTGGCAGTGGATTTCTAAGATGCCTTATTCTTATTGTGCCAAGTGAACCCTATGTAGATGGTCTTCTGTACCCTGATGGAACAGATTGGAACAACAGTACAAGCCTATAAGCTGGCAAATGTATGGTATAATTTTTTTTTTATTGAACCTATTTGGCGACTACCTACTAGGGAAAAGTTCCTGCAATCATGTTACAGCCTAATACTAGTAGGCTAGATAAAAGAAACAAACAAAAACATGCAAATACCAAATAAAAATACAAAAGCAAATATGGAAGAAAAAGAAGAAAGTATATTCCAGCATCAGGAGGAGGCATGCTTCCCCCCTCCCCATCGCATGAACATGTGACGTATGACAAAGAGAGTCAAATAAAATGGAGGAGGCCAGCCTCCTTCAAAAAGTCAGATAGTTCACAATTCTGTGTGCATGAACCCATCCTGAGTAAAAGGGACAAGCAGTAGCAATCTTGTTCATCCTGATACCAAGACGAGTAATGTGCATGATGATCATCCAGACTTGGTCATTCACACCATCGACCCTTATGTGATGACTGTTTAGTCAATTTGACTATATACCATATCCTGATTGAGTACCCATCATATCTGGAATATCGTCAACGATATTTTGGTCCAGGTGCTTACAGATTGAACTTATTATTGGGGAACAAGTACAGTAATCTACATGGCCCCCTGTATCGATATTTAACAGATATAGTTCTCCTTCGAGACCTATAATGTGTTGCTTTTATCAAATTACTATTATATTGTTATTTAGTTAGATATTTATGCTTTTAATAGAAATTTATGATTTTAAATATGACTTATTTTATTCTTATGCTTCTTTACTGAAAGCTCCTGATCTCACTATAATAGATATATCTTATATTCATGTGTCCTTTTTATACTCCAGATTGCTTCTTATATTCCCCAAATTTTAGTCACTGTTGAATGACCCTATGGTGTCTATGGTGGTAAAACACTTAATAATATAATAATAACTTGGACATTCAACAAAAATGTGCCAAATAGTCTGGGGAACAATGAAGTTTAGGTGAGTGTTCCACCAAGTGGTAGTGCATCCTGTGAGTGTGCCCAATTTGAAGATGATAGAAAGCAACCTGAAGCTGTAGTGGGATTGGGGGTAGGTCAATGAGAACAGCCACACTGCAATGGCATGCAACATAAAGTTACCCTCAGCCATCTTCCATTTTTGCCAAGCAGCCAGGAAGGCAGCAATATAGTTGGTGTGAGGAAAAGCAAAATGCTGGTCTGGTCATCCAGTCCTTGAGCACTCTTTGGCACCATCATCGGCTCTCTCATTCCCTGCAATCACCACATGTCCAGGAACCTAACAGAAGATAACTTCAACATATGCCTGGCTCGTGACAACCGTGATGTCACAGATACTGTGAACCAGGGGGTGTGGAGATTAAAATGCCCTGAGAGCCTCAGGGTGCTTTGTGAGTTGCTAAAGATCACAATCTAGTCTCTGAACTGGGTGTGACTCATTATCTCTCATACTGCAGTGTATTGCAACTAGCATGGGTATGAAGACACACAACACCTAGTAGAGCCCCACTGACTTCAAACAGAGGGGATACAATGTGGAAACTGTCCCCCTCCTGTGATTTGGAGCTATCCATATATACTAGCAAAGATCCAGCGTGATATGAAGTGTGCTCCAAAAAGGATAAACACAATACTCCTGGTGCTGTGGAAGCTTTGGGAGCATAAGTGTGGCAACAAATAGTCAAAGGTGGTACCCTCCATGGTGGCATCCTGGCCAGAACCAGATGCACCATCAGTCAGTAAAGAGCTACACCAAGTTCTCAGAGTTTCTTATCCCTAAACCCAAAGGGATAAGGGTATGATTGATGTCTCTCTCTAGCATAGACCCTGCAATATCGGCTTCATATGCAGTGAGGGTCATTGACGACTGAGGGAGGTGCCAGGCTCTCATGTACAACAGCATAATGCATTGCACATAGAGCAAAGTGAGTGGCATCTCCACAGCATCGACAAGTTGTTTTTCAATGGGGAACATGCTGAAGGAACCAGTTGCCAGGCCGAAGCTGGTGT
This sequence comes from Ceratothoa steindachneri, assembly GCA_963969495.1. Taxonomy (NCBI): domain Eukaryota; kingdom Metazoa; phylum Arthropoda; class Malacostraca; order Isopoda; family Cymothoidae; genus Ceratothoa; species Ceratothoa steindachneri. The sequence goes on from OZ018327.1 coordinate 170,968,844, forward strand.
CGTGGATAAAGTCCACCTTCTGCAATTCACGCTCAGAGTTGAATAAAGGATCGATAGAAAAGCAAGGCAGTAGCCCTATCATCACCCCAGGGTGCTGAATATCATGGAATGAAGAATGTCTATGCAGCAGGTACAAGATACCCTAAGGCTACAGATATATCCATTGTGTGGGTGCATGAGACCATAAAACTGTGAATATGAGCCTCACCTAGGAGGCTCATATTCACAACCTTAGGGTCTCTTGTACATGTGCCATGGCCATTCTTCATTCCATGATGTTCAGCACCTGGGGTAATGATAGGGCTAATAATGCCTTACTTTTTTATCAATCCTTTGTTTATTTGAATCTTTACTATGGTTGCGAGTTTTTTGTATCTGCAGCTGAGCATGTATTGCGAAAGGTGGACTCAATTATCCACACTTTTGTACATCACCCATTGAGAGCCTATTTGTCGATGCAGGAGAGATGCCACTCACTCTGTGCTGTGGACAGTGCATTAATCGCCTGTACGGGTGAGCCCGGCACCTCCCTTAGTCACCAACAGCTCTCACTGCACTCGCAGCTGATCTCAATGGTGCCTATGCTGCGAGAGAGCCTATCATACCTGAAGCCCTTTGAGTCTAGGGCTACAAAACATCAAGAGACACACCCTTTGATTATTTATCGCTACACCTCTGCTCCCAAAGCCTGTACAGTGGCGGGATTATTGCATTCAGTCTTTTTGGAGCACACTAAATGTCATGCTGGAACCATGCCAGTGTATACCAATGGCTTCAAGTCGTGAAAGGGGTTCAGTTTCCACACCATATTCCCTCTGTTTGAAGTCAGCTGGGCTCTGCATGTTGTGATGGCTGAGCTGATTAGAATACACGGCTCGGTATGGGAGACAATGTGTCATGCCATTTTATAGACAGAAATGTGATAAATAGTGACTCATAAAGCGCTCTGAGTGCTTTCAGGGCATTGGAATCTCTGCATCCCTTAGTTTGCGATATCTGTGATGCCACGGCTTAGGCTAGCCTGGCGGATGTTGAGATTATCTTCTGCTAGGTTCTTGGACATGTGGGAATTGCAGGAAATGAGTGCGCCAATGAGGGTGCCAAAGAGTCAGGTAGGACTAAGCGACAAGACCAGCATTTTGCTCTTCTACACACTGATTACATGGCAGGAATGCGGGCAACCCTCCGGGCCCCTTGGCAAAGAAGATGGGAACAGCTGAAAGGAACTTAAAATCGTGTGCCATTGTTCCCCCAGTGTTCCCATGGACCTATCTTCCAATGCCGCGACAGTTTCAGGTTGCTTTCTGTCATCTTCAAATTGGGCACACACTTGGGACGCAACACCATTTGATGCCCTTCTTTCCAGTACCTTATTGTGACTACTGTGTTGTCCCCCAGACTGTTCGTCACAATCTTTATTAATCACACAGTCTGGGTGATCGCACACATCACTGTCCCAGTACTGAGACGAGTGGGGTTGCTCCCAACTTTTTTTTTGTAATTGGGATGGATTCGTGTACACACACTTTCGCACAATATGACTTTTTGGAGGAGGCTTATCTCTTCCACTTTACTTGACTTTGTTATAGGCAGCATGTTCCCGCGCCATGGGGAGGCAGCCCTACCCCCAACGTTGGAGCACATTTCCTTCTTGTTGCTTTTATGCTTATCTTGTTTTATTTTTATTTGTTGTTTTTGTAACTTGCCTTTGTTGTTCTTTTTTTATCATTACTTGTTTTTATTCTAACCCAGTAGTATGCTTTGCATGAATTACAGCAACTTTTGCCCTAGTATGCATTTGCCTGATAGACTATTAAAACATATATATATATATATATACAGTGGCGGCAACAAAAAAAGTGACATTGAATATTGGCAATAGAAATCGATACATAAAATCGCTTTCACGATTTTACTTGCCAACAAGCCAATGAAAAGGGGCGGGGCTTATGCCACGAGTGGATGACTCTCCTGAGCTAAGACAACAGAACTGCGCTTTATTGGAACTCACTGTCTCGTTTGAGCTCGTACAGTGAGGTTTTGGTGTACAACGCTCCAGCGTGCTGATTTCCTGCATTCGTGCCTACATTTGACGTGCTATAACTTCTGTGCAAGTGGATACAATGGGGCGGAAAAAGCTTTCTATGACAGAGAAAAGCCGTGCCTTGACCCTATTAGAGCAGGGAAAGTCTTTTATTGATGTAGCAGCAGATTTAGGAACCTCAAGAAATACGATTTATCGCCTAAAACGGGCAGCTGAGTTATTGCCACCAGGTACCATACCAAAGAGGAAGGAGGGCACTGGTGCAGCTAGGAAGACATCTCCAAGGACTGATAATATCCTAAGGCGTGAAGTGATGTCAGACCCTTCTGTAACCTCCGCTTCAATCAAGAAAAAACACCCAGACCTTCTCCAGAACGTCGCCCTCAGGACCATCCGTCATCGCTTACAGAAGGACTTAGGCCTACCGGCTCGCCGCGCTGCCAAGAAGCCACTTCTTACCAAGGCTATGAAGATGAAAAGGCTCAATTTTTGCAAGACCTATAAACATTGAACAGCTGCCCATTGGAAGAAGGTGATGTTCAGTGATGAGAGCACCTTTAGGCTGGTCAGAGGAGAGTCAAAGATCGTGCGTCGTCCCAGCAATGTGTCTCGGTATGACCCAAAATATACCGTGAAAACTGTGAAGCACCCTGATAGTGTGATGGTGTGGGGTGCCTTTAGTGGAAACAAGGGCAGAGGAGGTCTGTACTTCCTTCCCAAGAATGTAACCATGAGGGGGACTAACTATCTCGAAGTTTTGAAGCAGCACATGCTGCCATTTTGGGAAATTCATCGGTGTGAATTTTTCATGCATGATGGTGCCCCTGCTCACAGGTCCCAGTTAGTAAAAAGGTTCTTCAATGATAATAATATTAGTGTTTTGGAGTGGCCTGGTAATTCCCCGGACCTAAATCCTATTGAGAATGCTTGGAATCTGATGAAATCCAAAGTTCAAGAGACAGCATCCGGCAGCATCAAGGACCTGATAGAATCACTGAAGAATCAATGCCCAATCGACTCAGAATGGTCATCAAGTGCAAGGGCAACATGACCAAGTATTAACTTTCATGAAATATTCATAATAAAATATGTAAGTTACATTTTTCTGTTTCATTTTCCCCGAATTGTCAAATGTCACTTTTTTTGTTGCCGCCACTGTATATATATATATATATATATATATATATATATATATATATATATATATATATATATATATATATATATATAATTAGGTTATGACTATGTAGGTAAATCAAAAATTAGAAAATAACTCAGGAGTTTAAAAGTCAAGAGAATCAAATTATCAATCTAATATAACACTATTGAAATGAAAAAAACTCAGAAAAAACAAAAGTAAATAATTACAGTATAATATTGCTTACCAATAATTCAGGAATTTAAAAAGCAAAAGAATTAAATTATTAATCTAATGTAATCACTATTGACACGAAAAAAAAAGCAAAAACACAAAAAGTAAAAAATTACAGTATAATATTGCTTACCGATGAAGTTCAGGAGAAATCACAAAGTGAAGAAATTATAAAGGATGTGGCTTAAAGATGGATAGGAATTTGATTGGTTGGTTGTTAAATAAGAGAAGGTTGGTTGGTTGTTGAATGAGGTAATTAAAATTAAGAAATAAGAAGAGGAACAGCGGTATTATCTATGTTGAGTGTAGGAGATTTTGTACGTATTAGTAGGGATTCCAAAATTCTTAGACTATATTCATTGTTATTATGACCAATTATTTTGAAGTTATCTATGGAACATTCTGTCTTGCATTGTATACTATGATTTCTAATTACAGAAGCTTCCTTCTTAGACAATATTTTTCCAGTGCGATGGCTTATTCCCATGTGAGAACAAAACCTCTCTTTCAATGAGCGAACCGTACTACCAATATAGGTTCCTTGCAAACAACAAGGACAAGTAAAAGCATAAACAACACAGCTGCTCATTTCTAGAGGAAGTTTGTCTTTTGACGAGAAAAAACTTCCTATGGAAAGTGGGTTAACAAAAGTGATTTTGAAGTTTGTATGAAAGAAATATTTTTTAAGTAATTTGTTGCATTTTCTAGTGAATAATTTATTGTAAGGTCCCATTTCTGGTACTACGAAAATTTTTTCATTTTTGGGAATATTATATGAGAGAAAGGATGGAGAGTAAATTTTGGTAAGAAAATTATTGATTAGTTTGTCAACCAAAGGTGGGGGGGGTAACAATTATTTTTAAAATAAGACTTTAGAGTCTGGAATTCATTGTACATTAGGGAATAATTGGAGGAGAGATGGTAACCTCTATATATTAGAGATTTAATTGCACTGAGTTTGTGTGACAAGTCACAATGGCTGAAAAAATTGATTCCTAGGCCACTAAAGGTAGGCTTTCTGTATATTGAGGTAGTTAGTTTGTCGGTTTTTTCTATCAACTTCCTTTTCTAGACGTCATTATAGAAAAAACCGACAAACTAACTACCTCAATATACAGAAAGCCTACCTTTAGTGGCCTAGGAATCATTTTTTTCAGCCATTGTGACTTGTCACACAAACTCAGTGTAATTAAATCTCTAATATATAGAGGTTACCATCTCTCCTCCAATTATTCCCTAATGTACAATGAATTCCAGACTCTAAAGTCTTATTTTAAAAATAATTGTTACCCCCATCTTTGGTTGACAAGTTAATCAATTGTTTTCTAACCAAAATTTACTCTCCATCCTTTCTCTCATATAATGTTCCCAAAAATGAAAATTTTTGGGAAATATTTCCGAAGAAAACTTGTCCCTTTTTCTGTTTCTTGCGGTTTGTTGGATTCATTTTCATCATTCTTTCGCATTCATGAAAGATTTATATATATATATATATATATATATATATATATATATATATATATATATATATATATATATATATATATATATATTTCCTTTTTTTAGGGAATAACTTGATTATTGTTTCTATAATTATATATATTTTTTCAGGTTTAATTATGGTGCTCCTGGAAGCAGCAAGTGATGTTGAATTAAGTGTTCGAAAAACAATTTCACATTCACTTATTAAATTAGGATGCCAACATCCATGTTTAGTGTTATCTTCAATTAGAACCTACCTTGATAATAACCAAACAACTCCCAAGGTATTTATTTATTTCTTAAGTATGTTATTTTCTTTTTTGCATGTTGCAATTTTTGTCTGTTTTAATGTTTGGTTACAGTATTCTTTATGGTGGAAAGGGAGTCTATATATCTATCACTACTAGCCCACTGTTATACCAGTGAAGCAATATTATAGCATTTGGCATTAAGTAACAAATAATATAAATCAAGTTTAATTAACTTAATTTGAGTAGATAGCCTATGTGTCATTTGTGTTAAACCTACTTCCATAAAAAAAGCAATGAATCCCAAAGGCATACTGAGGTACTGTGAGGCATCCTATTTTCCTGTCTTTGTTGTGAAAAGTGGAGCTATGTTTACAAATTTAAGTTCTAATTATGGATTGCCCCTGTAAGGTGTACGGCCATTTGCTTTCCTGGCCACCATGCTGACAGGACTCAGTGCCCTGTTCAGCCCCAGCTTAGTTAGCCTCTTCTCCTTTTTTCTGATACCCTGTCTTCTTACCCTGCTTCCTCAATTTCCCTACAATCTCTCCTACAACTTTGGTTGGCCTCTAATTTTGCAGGGGGACAGTGTGGTGGATGGCTGATGCATGAATGGAGAGTATATTTTGAAGCCATTCTCCCCATTTTGTCAGCCTTGGATTTTTCACCACTTTGCCTTAGTCTGCCCTTTTAATCTACTTTTCTTTATTTATGGTAAAAGACTGTGAGGGTTGCTAGGAATGAGGGTTGGGATAGACTAGGTTATAGATAGAAATTGGTAGTGTAGATTGTTTTTTATATATGTGGTTTAAAAATGTTTCTCTCATTGCAGGAGATAATTTGTAATTGAATTATAAAATTTTAGATGTATTAAATTCTCAAAGAGAGAAATTGGAGCCCACTTAAATTTTTCTGCTCAATCAGGCTCAATAATTTGCTACCGGGACAATTAATTTATGGCAATCGCCAATCTTTATTTTGGCATCCTGACCTTTTCTTTGGCAGGCATTTTTCTAAGTTGATTTGGCTGACCTTGCTCCAATATCTTGGGTATTTTTGCAAGTCCCCTGGAGCCCAGGAAGGGCAATTAGAATTTGTATCCCGTGGAAATAATAAGGTCACCATGCCCATTGATGATGTTCAAAACACCCTCTCAACTTCCCATGTAACATCATTGGAGCTGCTCTTGGGCAGCTGCATAGCAGAAAATGAAATTTCCCCTCCCCTTGCCACATAGGGGTGTGGCGATTTGCCTTCCTGGCCGCCATGCTGATGGAACTCAGCGCCCCATCTGGCCCCAGCTTAGCCTCTTCTCCTTTAGACAGCCTGTGTTTCTTCCCTACTTCCCCACTTCCCATACAACCTCTCCCACAACTTTCTCTGGTCGGCCTCTATTTTCACAGGGTAGATGCTGACCTTTTTCTCAGCCAACTATCCCGAATCGGGGCGGAGGTGGTGGGGGATAATGTTACCTAACCCCTGAGCTCCAGTTTGGGATGGTGGGTTTTTAACAACCTGCTTCATCCCCACCCATACCTTCCTCACATCCCCTTTCCTTCTCACTTCACCATCTATTTTTTTTTTACACCGTGCCCAAGGCGGAGCCACCATACTGAAGGGCTGCCAGGTCACCGGGCGGGAGGGGTGGCCTTAAATGGTGGCACCTGGCTCTGCCAGGCCCATACACACCCCTTGCAGAGCAGGCTACTGCGAGGGGTGACGAGCGTTTGCTTACTGTAAGAAAAAGAGGGTCACCATGCCCATGAATGAAAACTTACAAAAACAAAAATCTCTCCCCATTTCCCCTTTAAGAACAACGGAGCCGCCCTGAGGCAGCTCCACAGAAAAAAATGGAGGTTTTTCCCTGTGGTTTCCCAGGGGACCCTCCATAACTCTTCAACTAGAGAGGAGGCTTACTCCTCCGCAGGGGCGGAGGGGACGGACGAGGCCGCTAACATCCCTGAATGCGACCAAACCAAAATCGGCATGTCCAGCCCCGGTGCTCACCTGGGTGGGGAATCCCAAAATAAGACCAAAGGTGCTCAGAGTAGAGCCTCGATTACATCAGGGCCTCTCATTCAGAGGTTACCTGGCATTTTTGAGCCCGCTGGCTTCAAATCTTTCTTAGTTATTTGCTCCATTGATGGCACCATGTTGGCCAAGGGCAACATGATCCATCAGAGGAGAGGATTAGCTAGTGCAATTGGTAGAGAGCTGGTGACCCGTTTCCCCGATGGGAGCCTTCTGGCGAGTGCGGCGAATCCCGCTGAGGCGGCCAAGATAAGTTCTCTTCGGACATTTGATGGCACCTGGGTGAGTGTGACGCCGCACTCTACCATGAACGTTGTGAAAGGAGTAGTTGATGCGAGGGAACTCATGGACTACTCCATAGAAGATATCACTCTAGAGCTGGCCGATTACGGGGCGATCAAGTTCAAGCGTGTGATGAGAAAACAGGGAGGGGCCTTGAGACCCACCCCTACACTCTTCATCACGTTCGACTGTGACAACCCCATAAGGGGCGCGGCGATTTGCCATCCTGGCCGCCGTGCTGACGGGACTCAGCACCCCGTCCGATCCCAGCTTAGCCTCTTCTCCTTCCTTCAAAACACTTGTTTCCTCTCTTTTCATACAACCTCTCCCACAACTTTCTCTGGTCAGCCTCTAATTTCACAGGGTAGATGCTGAACTTCTTAGGGACAAGGCGGTGGATGTGGTTTACTTAGACTTTCAGAAAGCCTTTGATAAGGTACCACACCGCCGCCTTCTCCGGAAAGTGCGAGCGCTGGGCATAGACGGAAAAGTAGCCGGCTGGATCGAGAACTGGCTAAGTGGCAGACGGCAACGGGTGGTGGTGAATGGACAGGCTTCTGAGTGGGTGCCCGTTACTAGCGGAGTGCCTCAAGGTTCTGTCCTGGGACCACTACTATTCATCATCTACGTCAACGACATGGACGGTGACATGGTTGCCAAGATTTCCAAATTTGCCGACGATACCAAGCTTGGTATGAACGTTGCAAAGGATGGAAATACTGCCCGCCTGCAGGAAGACCTTGGGAAGATTGGGGAGTGGTCGGACACGTGGCAAATGCCGTTCAACGTGAACAAGTGCAAAGTAATGCATATCGGCCACAGAAATCCCCAATCTCATTATATCCTTAAGGGCACTGCTCTCGAATCGAGTGACACTGAGAAGGACTTGGGTGTTACTGTCACTAGCGACCTCAAGTTCTCGAAACAGTGCATTGAGGCAGAGAAGAAAGCCCAAAGGATGTTAGGCTACATAAAGCGCCAGTTTGGATACCGTAACAGGGAGATAGTACTTTGTCTGTACAACTCCCTAGTTCGGCCGCACCTGGAGTATGCCGTACAATTTTGGAGTCCTTCGTTTCGAAAGGACATCGCAAGGTTGGAACGCGTACAAGCCAGGGCAACCAAACTGATTCCCTCTATCCGACATAAAAGTTATGAGGATAGACTAAGGGAATTAGATCTGTTCTCGTTGGAAACCCGTAGACTACGTGGTCAGCTCATCGAAGTTTTCAAAATACTTCGAGGGTTCGACAATGTTGACTACCGGGATATTTTCTCACTGAGTGAGAACAGAACGCGCAATCACGGCTTCAAACTTGAACTGAAGCGTTACAATCGCAATCTGTGTGGAAACTTTTTCACCTACAGTATCTGTGGTAAGTGGAACGCACTTCCAGTGGAAGTTGTCAACAGTGAATCTGTTGACCAGTTCAAGTCAAGACTAGACAAAGTCTTGAAAAGTGGCCGTTTAGGGACACAAAACAATTGAGCAGCCACGTGCCCGCTCGATTGCTAGTCCCAAGGTACCCTCTTTGAATGGACCGTAAGGTCTCCTAGGGTACCTTCTTTCCTTGTAACTCCTTGTAACTCTCCTTTCCCTACGGGTGTAGGGGACTCCCCCTCACCCCCTTCTCTGGAGGTGCTTTCGGGCACCTCCCTCTTTCCAGCGGCATTCCCCTCTGTTCTTTCCAAGGGGACTGCCAAGAAAGCCAGCAGGCACCCCATAGCCACCCGCTCTACATCGAAGCGGCTCGGTAGGGCAAACCCCCTTAGGGGGGAGAGGGAAGCCAGGCCCCTTCGGCGCTTCCCTCAAAAGACCTGCTGGCAAGAATTTTAAACCTTGCCGGGTTCAAGGCCTGTGCCTCCCCAAACAAGACTGGTGACACTGCCAAGGGGACCTGCGATGTCCTGGGAGGGGATGGCCAACTGGAGGCCCCTCCTGTGATAGACATGGTCTTTGAGGAAACACAGCCTCAGACAGTAGGGCCTTCCATGGGGGGGAATCTGGGCTCAGCGCCAGCCACCGAACCCGAATCCGCCCCTATGCAAGGTCCTCCGTAAACGGCTGGGGCCTCCGAGGCAGTACAAGGAGGGGAGGGATCTCCTCTGACGTGTGCCGCTGCGACCACCAGGACCTTCTCCATTTCGGAGAAGGACCTGGATGAGGCCGGTCCATCTGGCCTGGGGGCTTCTTCCGGCGGAGGTGAGAAGCGGGTTCATTCCCTGCCCTCCTCTCCGAAAAAGAAAAAGACAAAAAAGACTCGGGGCTCCTCTCCATCCGCGGGGTCTATGGGAACGGATGGGCCTGCTGCCACTTTGGTAGGCCACCAAGCCAAGATCGGCACACCCGGCCCCTCTGCCCCGCCGGGTGCGGAGGCCCTGACTATGACAAAGATGAAAAGTGCACAGGGCGGAGCCTCGATGACATCGGGGCCCCTGATTAAGAGGTTACCTGGCATTTTCGAGCCCGCTGGCTTCAGACGCTTCCTCGTTATTAGATCCATTGATGGCACCATGTTGGCCAAGGGCAACATGATCTATCAGAGGAGAGGATTAGCTAGTGCAATTGGTAGAGAGTCGAAGGTGACCCGTTTCTCGGACGGGAGCCTTCTGGCAAATGCGGTGAATCCCGCCGAGGCGGCCAAGATAAGTGCTCTTCGGACACTTCATGGCACCCCAGTGAGTGTGATGCCGCACTCTACCATGAACTTTGTGAAAGGAGTAGTTTATGCGAGGGAACTCGTTGACTACTCCATTGAGGACATCACCTTAGAGCTGGCTGACCATGGGGCGGTCAAGGTCGAATGTGTGATGAGAAAACAGGGAGGGGCCTCGAGACCCACCCCTACACTCTTCGTCACGTTCGACTGTGACAAGCTCCCTGAGTCGGTGCGTGCTGGTTGGTACCGCTACCGCGTGAAGGCATTCGTGCCACTGCCGCGGCGGTGCTATTACTGTCACCGCTTCGGCCATACGAATCGATCTTGTAGACGTACAAAGTCGGGGACACCCGAAGTCTGTGTAAATTGCTCCAAGGCCACACACGATATGTCTAAATCATGTGTGGCCAAGTGTGTCAATTGCGGAGAGCCGCACCCCGCTTGTTCAAAGCAATGTGGTGCATATCTCCTCGAGAAAGAAATCCTGGCCGTTCAGGCCCACGATTGAATCTCATTCCGCGAGGCTCTGACTGGGACGTCATATGCCTCAATAGTTAGAAAGGCACCCTCTGCTCCTGGCCCATCCAGGCCAACGAGCACGGTTGTTTCCGCGCCCATTCGGAGCCCTTCTGCGGGCTCTACTCAACCCGAGCGCTCCCCTGGTAAAGCTGGCGGCAAAAAGGGTTCCTACCCAGCCCCGGCTAAAACCAGAGCTCCCCCCTCTTCCCCCAGCGTGACCGTTTCCCGTAAGGCGAAACGGCCACGCGCCTCCACCGAGTCGTTAGACTCACAGGAGGCAACACCCCTGAAGTTAGTTGCCAGGCCATCTTCCGGCGTTCCTAAAGCTGTCCCCCGAAAGGACAGCAACAAAGGAGCTTCGGCTCCTTCGCCCATGCCTAGAGGTGGTGCGAGTAGCTCGGAGACGGTGGTTCCTCGAAAAGAGGGCCCCCCGCCTCCGAAGCCGCAACGCCCGCCTAAGGTTTCGAGGCGGAGGGAGGAAAAGACTCGCATGGCGAGCCCAACCTTCCCCAATAAGTCCTCGAAGGCGACAGTGCCTTCAGCGCTTTGTCCGGCCAACTACGCCCGGGGTTCTGCCTCCGGTAAGCGTACGTCCATTCCTGTGAGGGTCTTCTGTTCGAGGAGGGCCCCCGCGTCTCCTCCGAGCTAGGCCTGGAGGGCATATTCCTTCAATGGAATTGCCGTGGACTCCGGGCCAACAGGGAGGAGTTGCGGAGGCTCGTCTCATCCCGTTCCCCGTTAGCTATCGTTTTGCAGACCATGCTAGGCGTGTGCCCCCTGCCCACCCTTCCGGGGTGCGCGGGATGCGCGGTTTACACCCGGCATGATGTCTCCGTTCTTCCTTTCTCTTTAGATACCTCCTTTCAGGCAGTGGCTGTGCAGCTGCACCTGGATAAGAAGTATACTATCATTTCTGCGTACATTCCACCGTCAGCAGACTTCGACGCGGAGGACTTCCGCCGCGTCGTGGCACGGTTGCCGAGGCCCTTTCTCTTGCTTGGAGATCTTAGCTGGCAGGCATCCTCTCTGGGAAGATTACTCAATAAAACCCAGGGGACAAGTCTGCCGATCTGATTGAAGAGCTTGAGATAGGTGTCCTAAACGTGGATGAGTTTACGCATCACTGTCCGAGAACCGCTTCATTTTCTTGCCTTGACCTATCTTTGTGCTCTTCGGATGCACAGCCTGGTTTTCATTGGGGGGGGTGCTCGATGACCTCCATGGTAGTGATCACTTTCCCATTCAAATATCATTTTCAGGGCAACTGCCGCCTGAGAGCCCACCTCGGTGGTGCTTGGCGTGGGAGCGGTGGCCTGCATTTCCGGAAATGACTGAATTCTCTATCTCAGTCGAGGAGTTTAGGACGGTAGATGAGGCAGTGAGTTCTTCTCCGGCAACCTCATCGCCGTGGGCCTGACTACTATTCCTAGGACGTCTGGCCGTTTTGCACGCCGACCACTCCCATGGTGGTCAGCCGAGTGTGAGACGGCCCTCAAACAGGAGCGTTATGCCTACATGCGCTATAAGCGCCGGAAAAACGATTTCACTGTCGCTGAATTTCGTCGGGCTAGGGCTAGGTTCCGGTATATTTCGAAGCACGCCCGCCGCTCTTCTTGGCGGGCATACGTGTCTTCACTTAACGGGAAGACCCCTTTAACAGAGGTGGGGAAGCGAGTCAAAAGGATTCGGGGCAAGTTCTCGCAGGACCCCCCTCCTGTTCTCCAAAAGAATGGGACCGCAATCTCGGACCCCGCGTCCGTGGTGGAATCCTTCGCGACTGCTTTTTCCGCATTCTCTAGCCGGGATGCTGCTCCGCCAGCATTCAATGCACGTCGTGATGTCGCGGAAGGTCGCCGGCTGGACTTTACCTCCATAGGCGGAGAATCCTTCAACGACAAGTTTACTGTGAGTGAGTTGTGCTCCACTCTCGCTTCGTGCACGGACACCGCCCATGGTCCGGACGATGTCCCGTACGCCATGCTTCGACACCTGGGTGAGCGAGGCATGGCCTTTCTGTTAGATTTGTTCAACAGGATCTGAGTGGAAGGTCTTCTCCCAGATTCCTGGGGAATCGCTACTGTGCTCGCCTTTCGCAAGCCGGGGAGAGATCACTCTACTCCGACCGGTTTCCGCCTAATCTCTCTAACCTCGTGAAAGTTGATGGAGAAATTGGTAAATGTTAGACTAGCCTTTTTCCTGGACAGCAGAGGCCATCTGTCTTGTGCACAGTGCGGCTTCTGCAAGTTCCACTCCATGTTGGATACTCTGCTCCGACTGGAAAATGCCATCTGTGAGGCTTTCCTTCGTAGACAGCATTACGCTACGGTCTTTTTCGATCTGAAGAAGGACTATGATACCGCATGGCGATACGGTATCATGGAGAGTCTCCACACTAAGGGGGCGAGGGGACGCCTCCCAGTCTTTATATCTGAATTTTTGCGAGAACGTCGTTTCCACGTACGGGTGGGGGGAGCTCTCTCCGGCCCAAAGGAGCAGGAAGAGGGTGTCCCGAAGGGAAGTGTCCTCAGTGTCACACTCTTTGCCCTGAGCATCAACGGCATCGCCTCGGAGCTGCCGGAAGATGTTCTCGCTACGCTCTACGTGGATGACCTTTCGATCTCTTTTGGCGCGGCCCAGATGCCAACTCTGGAGCGTCGACTCCAACAGGCATTGAACCGCGTCTCTCGCTATGCCGAAGCGCACAGGTTTCGGTTTTCTTTGGCCAAGACTAAGGTGGTGCACTTCTGCCGCCATCCACGGCTCCACCCCGACACAGATTTGTTTCTTAATGGGGTGCGCCTGGATGTGGTTGAGTCGCACCGTTTCCTTGGTCATGTATTCGACCGACGCCTCACCTGGGAGGCTGATATTCGCAGCCTTAGGGTCTCTTGTACCCGCGCCATGGATATTCTCCGTTCCGTGACGTTCAGCGCTTGGGGCGCTGATAGGGATACTGCCCTACTTTTTTATCGATCCTTTGTTCGTTCGAAGCTCGACTACGGATGCGAGTTTTATGCATCCGCAGCCGAGCGTTTATTGCGGAAGGTGGATTCGATCCACCACACCGGCCTTCACCTTGCGACCGGTGCCTTCCGCACTTTTCCCATTGAGAGCCTGCTGGTCGATGCTGGGGAGATGCCACTCGCTCTGCGCCGCGTGCAGTGCATCACTCGCCTGTACACGTGAGCCCGGCGCCTCCCTCAGTCGCCAACTGCTTTCACTGCATCCGCAGTTGATCTCGACGGTGCCTATGCCGCCGAGAGACGCCAGTCATACTCTAAGCCCTTTGGGTTTAGGGCCAGGAAACTCCTTCGAGAGGTAGATATCGCTCTCGGGCCGGTGGCGCCTCTGGTTTTGCCCAGGACGCCTCCCTGGAGGGTACCACATTTGGCTATTTGTCACTACGCCTCTGCTCCCAACGCTTCTACGGCGCCGGGAGTATTGCGTTCGACCTTTTTGGAGCACACCTCTGTCACGCTGGAACTGTGCCAGTGTATACTGATGCCTCCAAGTCTCAAGAGGGGGTCGGCTTCCACGCCGTATCCCCTCTGTTTGAAGTCAGCAGGGCTCTGCCAGGTTCTGCCTCTGTCTTCACGGCCGAGCTGGTGGCAATACACCACTTGGTACGGGAGATTACGCGACGTGCCGGTTAGGAGACCGGATTGTGATCTATAGCGACTCACAAAACGCCCTGAGTGCTCGCGGGGCATTGGAATCTCCGCATCCCCTGGTTCGTGATATCTGTGACTCCACGGTTTTGGCGAGCCGGGCAGATGTCGAGATTATCTTCTGCTGGGTTCCTGGACATGTAGGAATTGCGGGGAATGAGAGCGCCCAAGAGTCTGCGAGGACTCTGCGACTGGACCAGCATTTAGCTCTTCCTCACACTGACTACATGGCAGGAATACGGGCAGCTCTTCGGACTGCTTGGAAAAGAAGAAGGGAGACGGTCGAAGGGAACTTAAAGTTGCGTGTCATTGCGCCGTGACTGTCCCCATGGACCTATCCCCCAATGCCGCGGCGGCTTTAGGTCGCTTTCTGTCGTCTCTGAATCGGACACACTCGTGTTATGCATCGCTATTTGATGGAGCGCTCGCCTGCGCCCTATTGTGATGACTGCATCGTCCCCCAGACTGTTCGGCACATTCTTGTTGAATGTCCTAGTCTGGGTGATCTTCACACACCTTACCTGTCCCGGTACTGGGATAGCCGGGGTCGCTACCGCCTGTCCTTTGTACTCGGGACGAGTGTGTGCACATTGACTGGTGGACTTGTTGACTTTTTGGGGGAGGCCGGCCTTCTCCCTTTCATTTAACTAGGTTTAGTTGTTGTTTTTGTTAGTGTTTTGTTATTGTTATTGCTTCCTAATTGTTATTTCTTTTTATTGTTGTTTTCTGTTTAAATTTTTTAAAGTAGCCAAGAATTAGGCTGTTTGTTTATGGCGACCTATGCCTAAGTGGGCAGTCGCCAGATTGCCCCTAAAAAAAAAATAAAAAAAATCCTTAGGTTTTGAGGCAAAAGCAACCATACTGCTGCAGATATTTGGATGCCCTGCAGAGATATTGAAGGCTCTAGAGAGTTGTGTACTTTAATTCCTAGTGCCCTACCCTATGTCTCATCTACATATAGACTACTTTGCCTCTATACCTTTCCACACATTTTCACTTACTCAATGTTACTACTTTCCTTAACCCATTAGTCACCTGATGGCCATCAGAGGTCCTTGATTCAGTGCTACGTAATTGCCCGAGGGCCTTTTGTGGTCTTTCGCTTTTAGACTCATATTCGCCCTGATTATTATGATAATTCATCTTTTTTTTTTACTTTTATGTTAGTGATTAATCATCTAATTAAAATACATAAATGGTTTAGCTCAGTCGTTCTTTGTTTGCAAAGAGAGATTTATGAATGATAGTAACTTGACTCTGTTCAAGGTGGCACCATAAAGCGACCGCAAAAAAGGGCTGATTTATGGTTCACACACATCTAAACAGCTGTTTTTTGACTACTTCATTTTTTTTTTCAATACTTCCATTTTTCGTTTATCATCATCCAATTAAAATCATTTAATTAAAATCAGCATGTTATTCAAAGCGGACTAAGGGGTAAAAGCATATTCAGCCCCAAAAATAGGTGTTAATTTTTTTCCCCCTTTTTTTGCCGAATTTTAAAAATGAGCAACGTTTTCTATAGAATGGCATTGGCTTATAAGCAGTAACTAAAATGTAACAATTCATTTCTTCAGTTAATAAGAAATAACTGAGCAACAAGCAAATATTTCCAATCATAATTCCAAATATGTTTCAAGTCTATTAATTTTATTTAGGTTAAATCACTAGAATAATTCTTTGCAATTAAAATGATATATTATTTGATTTATAATAAAGGATTTAAATATTTTAGTTTATTGTTTTCCATAGCAAGGATAAATGGTTTGAGGGTGATTTCAGAGCAATTTGCTCAATGACTAATGGGTTAAGAACCCTTTCTTTACAAACTTTCTGGTTATGGTGCTCTTGTTGGTTTTGGTTCTTAGTTTTAAATAATATTAATCTACAGATATTATTTCAATCGACAGTGCGAATTTGGTGATGCATAATTGAGACCCCCCCTCTTTTTATTCCAGGCTCACATTCAAACAGTTTTGTATAATACAGTTGAAGGTATAATTCGAGGATGTGGTGAGAGTATAGTTGATGACAAACTGATTGAAATATGGGTAAATGCAAGCAAGCAGCTTTTGATTCAGTCAACGATTGCTCATGATTTACAGCAAGCTGCCTCTAACTTCCTCATAGCACTTGCCTGCACAAGAAAACACTCAACAGTAGTAAGTATCAGACTACTTTCAACTAGCCCAGGATATGATGATCATAGTTCATCACCCACCCTACTCAGTGGACCTGCCTATGTCTACTTCTCTTTATTACATACCCTCCCACCCCTTTCCAAACTTACTCTTCTATCCACAGAGGTTCTTTATTATATACCCTCCCACCCCTTTCCAAACTTACTCTTTTATCTACAGAGGTTCTGGTTGCTTGGCACACTTTTGTCATATTATGAGCCTTAGTTAAATGACACTGTATGCCGTGAGGTTCCTATCTACTGCGAGGGCCGAAAGCCCACTGGCTAGGCCAAGTGTTAGATACAGGGTATGTTGCACCATGGACTCTGCTCAACTTTCTCCAGTACATATATAAAGTTGCACGCTGACACCATCCTTTATGGTTAAAGCTCCAGGACAAGTCGCCTGAATGGCTGGCCGGGTAGGCAAAGCCCACCAATGCTGGATGGGGACTGATTATGTAAATCATCATATCAAGGAATATCTGATCTTATGGGGACATTTCTCTTAACCTCCAAGTCATTGGGAGGTCATAGTATCTACTTTTCATGTATTCTTTTTCTCTTATATTGTAATATGGTGACAACAGAAGGCAAAAGTGTGAAAGTGCATGGAGATCCGCCTCCAAGTGCAACCTCGCCCTTCCTAGTTGCCATGGAGGATGAGGAAAATTGAGGCACCCGTTCAGTGATGCATCGCTATCTGATGGAGCGCTCGCCTGCGCCCTATTGTGACGACTGCGTTGTCCCCCAGACTGTTCGGCACATTCTTGTTGAATGTCCCAATCTGGGCGACCTTCGCGCACGTTACCTGTCCCGGTACCGGGATGGGCGGGGTCGCTACCGCCTGTCCCTTGTACTCGGGATGAGTGCGTGCACATTGACTGGTGGACTTGTTGACTTTTGGGGGGAGGCCGGCCCTCTCCCTATTATTTAACCAGGTTTTTATGTTTTGTTGTTTTTTTCCCTTATAGGTTGCACACTCCTTCGTCGGGGTGAAGTTGCTTACTACTCGTTTCCTTTTACCTTTTAAAAAATTTCTGTTGTTTGGGTTGTTTTTTTTTGTGTGTTATTGCATTAGATTTTAAAGTATCCTAGTACTAGGCAGTTTTTAATACGGCGACGAATGCCCAAGTAGGCAGTCGCCAGATGAGCTCTTAAATTTTTTTTTAAAAATGAGGCACCCATTCAACCGGTGGAAGGGCTCCCCTTTCACCACATGCAGCAAAGGGGCTTCCTCTTTGCCATCTTTGGAGCCGCTCTTGGGCAGCTCCACCTCTCGAGGATCCCCTCCAACCTTCTTCTACCGGAGAGGAGGATTACTCCTCCTTTATGTATATTGGTGAGGTGGCCTCGAGCGACTCGCATCTTCCTCCCAGCGATATTTCGTTATTTCTCATTGGAGGGGACTGCCAAGAGAAAAGGCAGGTGGCCCGAAATTGGCCGCTCCGGTGCGAGATCGAGAGCAGGCGAAGACCAAAGGTGTAAGTGCGCTTAGCGGAGCCTCAATTACGTCATTGAGAGACTACCTGGAGTTTTCAAGCTGCTTGCAGCAGGTTGAGCAAGCGCAACATGATCCATCAAAAGAGAGCATCAGCTAGCTTGATTGGTAGAAAGCCGAAGGTGACTGTTTCTTGGACTGGAACCTTCTTGAAAATGCGTCGGATCCCTCAGAGGCAGCCATGATTACTGCCCTTTGGAACTTAGTGACACCCTGGTGAGTGTGACGCCGCACTCTACCATGAATTTCGTGAAAGTAGTAGTTTACATGAGGGAATTCTTGGACTACTCTATAGATGACATCACCTTAGAGTTTGCCCACTATGGAGCGGTCAAGGTCGAACATGTGATAAGAAAACAGGGACGAGCCTTTAGACTCAACGCTACTCTCTTTGTCACGTTCGACTGTGACTGGCTCCTTGAGTCTGTGCATAGCAGTTGGTATCGCTACCGCGTGAAGGCATTCGTGCCACTGCCGCGTACGTGCTACTACTGTCCGTGGTTTGGTCATATAACTTATTTAGCCTTACAAAGTCTGGTTTACCCGAAGTATGTGTAAATTGCTCGGAGGCCGCACACGATAAGCCCCTATCGTGTATTGCCAAGTGTGTAAATTGCAGAGAGTCGCACCCCACTTCTTCGAAGCAATGTGGTACGTATCTCCTAGAGAAGGACATCCTGGCTGTTCACGCTATGGATTGTCTCTTATTTTGCGAAGCTAAGGACTTGTCTATTACGCGCCCGGCGTTGCCTGAGACATTTTATGTCTCAACTTTAAAACAGGCACCCTCTGCTCTTGGCCCCTCCAGGCCTACGAGCATCGTCATTTCCGCGCTCATTCAGAACCCTTCTGTGGGTTATACTCAACCAGGGAGCATCCCTGGTAGAATTGGCGGCACATAGGGTTCACACCCAGCATCGCCTAAAACCTGTGCTCCACCCTCTTTCCGAGCCTGACCGTTTCCCGTAAGGCGATACAGTCGCGCACCTCCACCGAGTCGTTAGACTCACAGGAGGCAACACCCATGAAGGTGGTCTTGAGGCCGTCAAAAGCTCTCACTTCATCCGCAGCTGATCTCGACCCTGCCTATGCCGCCGAGCGACGCCAGTCATACCATAAGCCCTTTGGGTTTAGGGCTAGGAATCTCCTCCGAGAGCTCTGTGTAGTTTTTGTGCCGTTGGCGCCACTGTTTCTGCTCACGGCACCACCCTGGCTCTTCTCCCAAAGTTTCACCAGTGCCAGGAGCATTGCGTTCAACATTTCTGGAGCACCCTTCGTCTCACGCTGGATCCGTGCCAGTGTATACGGACGGCTCCAAGTCCCACGAGTGGGTCAGTTTCCACACCTTATCTCCCCTGCTTGAAGTCAGCAGGGCTCTATCAGGCACTGCATCTGTCTTCACGGCTGAGTTGATTTCAATATACCGCTCGCTACGGGAGATATCGCGTCGTGCCCGGTTTGGAAACCGAATTATTATCTTTAGCGACTCACAAAGCTCCTCCAGTGTTCTCTGAGTATTTGAATCTCCAGACCCCCTGGTTCGCGGAATCCGTGATGCTAGAGTTGCTGCGTGCCAGATGGATGTCGAGATTATCTTCTGCTGGGTTCCTGGACATTTGGGAATTGTGGGAAAATGAGCGAGCCGATGAGGGCGCCAAAGAGTCCGTGAGGACTGTGCGCCTAGACCAGCGAGTCGTTCTTCCTCACACCGATTACATGGTAGGAATACAGGTTGCTTTCTGTCATCTTCCAATTTGGCAGACTCGCGATGGCTGCGTCATCCTCCAGATTGTTTGGCTCATTTTTGTTGTTTGAATGTCCCATTCTGGGGGATCTTCGCTCACGTTACCTGTGGTCGCTACCGCTTGTCACTGGTTCGTGCACACAGACTTGCGGACTATACAACCTTTTGTAGAAGGCCGGTCTCCTTTTTTTGTTTTTCCATTTTGGTACTTCTGCACCTACTTGTTTTTGATCTAGCTTAACATTAGGCTTTGGAAGAATTACACTGACGTGCCAACGTAGGTAGTCGCCAGGTAAAAAAAAAGCAAAAAGAAAAGCACCACTATGTCCCACCCCAAGACTAGTCGGCAGTTTTTTGTTGAGTGTACCAATCTGTTACCACTACCTTTACCAGGGCAAGCTGGGACGCTTCCGCTTCTCTCTTGTACTTGGGATGCGTTCGTACACACAGACTCATAGACTATTGGACCTTTTGGAGAATGTTGTCCAACTCCATTTTATCATTTTTTCCTCTCCATTTGGAATGTGCTCCTGTGCCAGGGTGGTGGGCTCCCTCCTTCACAAGCATTCCTTTACTTGTATTTTTTTTATTCCTTATTTTTATTTTAGTATACCCTAATTAATAGGCTGAACCTTTTTTCAATGACACTGGCTTTGGAAAGTCCATCTAGATCGATGATAACGGATGCCCTCTTGAGGGCATCAACCTACGCTAGGTTTAAATGTGTAGGAATGTGGGTGTCTTCGGATGACCAGGTTTCATCCTTGGCTGCAGGGAGCTGATGAGACACCGGTTTTTGGTGCTTGCCTATAGGCACTCCCGATCCTAGTTTGTAATCGAGGTATCTTTCCTCTAGCTTTTCGTTTCAATGACAATGCCCTCGGTGACATTCTCTTGATTTGAGCCTCAAAAAAATCCTTGTCGTCAAAATAATTCAGCGACGATTTATGTCCCATATTTCTTTCACTGGGTGCAATCATTCTGTTCCTGTCACCTTTGTTATAAGGATTGATTAATATAGGCAATAAACCTTTATACCCCTGATCCCGCAATTATATTCCATGAGTTGACAGCCCACTTATTCAATTCTCCATTTTTGTTACTCCCCGACATACGAGTAAGTACTCAAGACACCATTGAGAAAACTAAGCACGTGTGAATGATTTAGCACTGCAGAAATAATTTTCTAATTTTTGTTCCCAGGTTTTGACATCACTTATAGATATTCTGAAGCCGGAAGAAATACCTCCCCAAACAATTATTGAAGCATTGACCTCTGTGGCATCATCAAATTCACGTGGTTCCGCACCTTACTTCAAGCCAGTTATGTCCAACCTACTTCCTTATATTGTACATATTAAACACGATAACCTTCGTCTTGCCATAGCATCTATGCTAAGTAAGTTTTCGGAAGGCGTCATAGATGCAGTGGCCAATAAAAGTGCCACCGACACACTCTCTATAGAAGAACACAACGAGAAGTGTTCTGCTATATATGACATATTGGTTCATCACTGGCTTAAGGCTTCTAGTCTTGTCGTTAAAAATGAAGTCATTCTTTGTCTCGGGCACATGAGTTACCTGCTCCCAAAGGAAAAGCTGGAGACGTATGTTGTGAGTGTTGTGTCTTCTATTATCGGGCATTACAAACGTAATCCTTCCCCATTTACCATCACCTACTCCCTTGCCCTTATTTGTGATGCGATTATTCAAGCTGGGATAGAAAACACAATTCGAATACATATCGAATCAACTCTTAATACGCTGTTTAGTCAAGCGTGTGTCACGCCCAACTTCAACGAACCATTTACTGTGAAAAATCACTGTGAAGTCCTGCGGTGTTTTGATATCTTGGCCAAAAGCTTCCCAGATCCTGTGATTACACTATTGTTGCAGCGACTCGAGAATGCCAGCCATGTACAACGCGTTGGCTCCCTTCTTGTTCTCAAGCACTTAATTAACAGCCATAGCGTCGGGGCGGATCACGTCTCTAAGATAGTGACGGTTCTGAACGTATCCTTGACTGACCCCAACAGCAAAGTAGTACGTAATGTAGCTCAAGTAATTGTAGCACTTTGCCACAACGCTCACCTTGATTCAAACACAGGAGCTCCTTTCGTTTCGTATTTAGTCAAACACTCTGCTGGTGGGACGCTGGATTCTCGCAGGAGGAACTCCTTGAATGAAGTGGGGGAAGAATTCGTGGGAGACGTGTGTTGCCGCGCCCTCAATCTTCTGGCCACATCTGTCGGTCCCGCGATCCCGCTGTTGTGGCCAAGGCTTCTTCACTTTGCCACCAATCTCGAGTATCAGAAAAGCTTTCCCACAGTCCTTTCCTGTCTTTCGGCGCTTTTACAGAACCCTGAGACAGCCCCGACACAATCAACATCTACTTTTGCCGAGTCGGGCCCCACCTCGGCTCCATTCGTTCTCAGCCACTTGATCATTTTATGCTCATCCCCCAAGAGCTCTTCTGTGGGTCTTCTTTCGATGTCCACCCTCCACGGCCTCGCCCCGCACATCGATTCTTCTCTCTTGTCTGTTTGGTCCGAGCATCTGCCGCAGCTGCGAGAGACTTATAGTGCTCTTTCAACAACTACTGATCCCTCTTCTGTACAGGTAAGACTATTTGTCACCAAATAATCAATCAGTTCTTCTTAATCTTTAACGTTTTAAGTTCCAGATTTTTCTACTACTGGCAGTATGGTTCTGACTAAATTCCTGAGTGTTAGCTGGACTTGTACTTCTCTAGCCCCATAAGTAATAAATAAGATTGATAATTGCTAGGTTAGTTTTTGAGACGTTCTTGTTATTTTCGACCTCTCTCCTCCTGGTCGCCTCTCACTTATTTACTTTTTCTTTCCTTTTGTTTCCTGCAAAGTGGTGCGCCGTGTAGACTTACTCCGCATCTGGAGGAGTGACACAAGTTCACGGCCACTATGCCTCCAGCAATCTCAAACTAGTTTGCCTACCTCGGCTTCAGTTCTTCTACACATTTCCATTTTATCTTTGTTCTGCTACTTTCTTAACAACCATTTACTCACCTATTTTCTTCGCAGGATAGTCACCAACCAGCTTTCTTCCATTCATCCCTGGTCATGGATGGGACAGTTGATTTACCTTAGCCTTTAGGAAATGGTTGGGGTGGTGGATTTTAATATTTGCATTCTTACAACCCTCTTCTCCGTTTCCATTCTTTTATGCAAACCCAGAAGCTGGTGGTGCAGTTCCCTCGCCCTTGCAAAGGATGAGGAACGTCCCAAGCCCAAAGACACCCGCTCGCCAAAGGTTTCGAGGTAGGAGGAGACAAAGGTGGCGGTGCGGTTACCTCGCCCTTGCAAAGGTTTTGAGGTAGGAGGTGACAAAGGCTCTTACCTCAGAGGTTTTGAGGTAGGAGGCGACAAAGGCTCTTACCTCGAGCCAAGCCTCCTCCAGTAAGCTATCGAAGGCATCAGTGCTTTCTGCTCTTTCCGCTGTAGTCTCCAAGAGGACTACGGCCATTCTCATGACTGTCTTCACGTCGAGGATGACACAGAGTTTTCTAACTATTCCTGGAGGGCATTTTTCTTTGAACAATGAAATTGCCCTGGACTCTGAATTAATTAGGAGGAGCAGTGGAGGCTCGTCTGATCTCGTTCACCTTTCTCTTCAGAAGACCAAATTGGGCACGTGTCCCCCACCCCCCACCGAAGTATAAGGTTTTGCAACCCCACCACCACGAGATTAGGGCCGAGCAAGTCGATGTGCAATTTACACCCGACATGGTCTCTTTCTCTCTGGTTTAAATACCTCCTTTCAGACAAAGTGGCAGTGCCGCCACACCTGAATACGTGGTACTATCGTTTCAGTGTATATTTCACTGTCAACTGATCCTGATATGGCGTACATAGACCCTGAATTTGAGTAAGATGTGGTTAAAGACCTGCATGGTATCGATAACTATGCCATCAAAATATCCTTTTTAGGCAGCTACCGCCTTATCCTGTGAGCGGTTGCGGCTGCTTGCATTTCAGGTTAATGGCGATTTTTCTGTTTCAGTAGATGAGTTTAGATGGGTCGATGAGGCCGTTGAGTTCTCTGGCAACCTCATCATCCTGGGCCTAACTACCATCCATAGAAAGTCTGCGCTTTTGCACGCTGCCCAGTTCCTGGTTTGTCGGCCGTGTGTGAGATGGCCCTCTGAGAGGAGTTATATCCTTACAAGCGAAATAAGCGCCGCCAGAACGATTTAGTCGAGCTACGTCTAGATTCCAGTATATTTCGAAGCACGTCCGGCGATCTTCATGGCGGGCATACGTGTCTTCACTTAATGGGAAGACCCCTCTAGCAGAGGCGTGGAAGGGAGCCAAAACAAGTTGGGGCAATTCTCGCTGGAACGTTGCATTCTCCAGGACAACTGACCGCATTCTTGGACCCCGCTTCCGCGGTGAAGTCTTTCCCGAAGGCTTTCTCCACATTTTCTAGCCGGGCTGCTGCTCCGCCAGCATTCAAGTGCGTCGTAATGTCGCGGAAGGCCGCCGACTGGACTTTACATCCAGACGCGGAGAATCCTTCAACGACACGTTTATGTTGCGTTCCGCTCTCGTTTCATGGGCGCACACCACTCCTGCTGCGGACGATGTCCAATGCGTCATGCTTCGATACCTAAGTAAGCGAGGCATGACCTTATAGATTTGTTTAATAGGATCTGGACAGAGGGTATCCTCCCAGACTCGTAACGAATCGCTACTGTACTCGTTTTTTTTGCAACCCAGGAAAAGATTACTCTCCCTGCCGGTTTCAGCTCAATTTCTCGTTTTTATGTCAGATGCTTTTTTTCTGGCAATAAAATGCTCTGTGTGAGGCCTCCCTTTCCAGAACGCAATATACCACTTTTTCGATCTGAAGAAACTTTATGATTCTGCATGGCTATACGGTATAATTGAGACCCTCCACACAATGGGGACAGCTCCAAGTTTTAAAACGTTTTTATAAGATCGTTTCCGCCTACTGGTCGCAGGGATCCCTCTCTTGCCCATTACGATAGGAAGAGGGTGTCCTGCAAGGAAGTGTCCACAGCGTCGCACTCTTTGTCCTGAGCATCAACGGTATCACCTCGGTGCTGCCGTAAGATTTTCTCGCTACGTTCTATGAGGAGGACCCTTCGATCACTTTTGGTGTGGCTCAGATGCCAACTCTGGAACCGCAATTCTTGCAATTTCCGAAATGGATAACTTTCGTTTTTCCTTGGCTAAGACTAAGGTAGTGCACTTCTGCCATTACCCACGTCTCCACTCCGACACGGACGGACTTGTTCCTAAACGGTGGCCACCTGGAAGGGGTGGATTCGCACCATTTCCTTGGTCTATAGGGTTTCTTGTACCCGCCAATGAACATTATTAATTATGTGACGTTCAGTACTTGGGACGCTGGTAGGTCTACCGCTTGGTTATTCCATCGATCCTTTTTCGTTCACAGTTTGACTACTGATAATAGTTTTTCGCATTGGTTGCCGACCGTTAATTGCGGAAAGTGGAATCTTTCCACCACACCGGTCTCAGTTTTCTTCTCCCCAAAATAGAGATTAAGATTCTTCTTTGTGTACTGTTTTTCAAATGTGTAGTCTGGTTTGCATTTTAAAATTCCATTGTCTCTACTCCATTAAGTAAGTTTTTATCATTCCTGAAAGTTTTTAATAATCTTGTTCAGTCCCTTATCACAATTATTCTGTCGCCTGTTTAGTAACTGCTCATTTTGATGCTTCATTTTCGTCTCTTCTCTGCCTTCCCAACCTTTTCTACACTGAACATTGTCCCTGTCGGTGGGTGGTTACCTTTTCCCATTTCTTTGCAGATATGGCAGGATTCTCTGCGAGATTTCTTGAGCTGCACAATTGAAACAATTGGAAATGACGGCTTCACTTGCAGTCTTGTCACTTCACAGGTGAGTTCTCTTTAGCACTGAGTGGGTGGGTTTGAAAGCTGCCAATGGAAGGTGGGAATTGATGGTTTGTGCATTGAAATAAATACTGCAATAGGGGTTTTATCCCCGATCTGGTCTTATTTAATATGCCTTTTATTTCTCAGTGAACCCCTGCAGTTTAGTGTTTGCATCCAAGGACTTACTATCCAATATGCCTCTATTTGGCTGTAATAGGAAGGTCCATTTCCACTCGGCTTGGTTTTAATCCAGTTTTGGACTAAGTAGAGAAACTGGGTGGGTTTTTGATGCACTCAAAAAGCCAAATTCCCCAAAGAACTGATTTCAGAAGGCCCACTGTGTAGTTTCAAGTTCCTGCGCATGTATCCTTAGGCTTATTTGTGTGTGCGTATTCATACTGGACATTGTGGAGCTTATGCAGATTCAGGAGGCATTTGTTCCCTCCTTTCTCAAGTACCACTCTTCTTATGGCTAACCAATCCATGTTCAGTACCATCCATAAAAATTAGAATGCCTGTGTTTCTATTACAAAATCTTCCATGAATTTTGCCGGACAAAATCCAAGGTTTCCAAAATAAGTGTATGATACAAGTGTAGACTATGCATGGGTAAAGATTCCACAAATTTGGATGAATAGAACAAAAGTTATCAACAGATAAGCAATTTACTAGAAAAATTGGCACCCAAACGACAGTGGAAACAAATTCCTTAGGAATATAATGATTAAATTATGAGTGAAAAATATTTGTACAAATTATAAATAGTATTTAGTGGGGAGGCCTTTATTCTTGACATCTGCCACAGGATCAACCCTGCAGGGGACTTGCCTGTTTAGTCTGTTCCTTTCAAGAGTGGTACCATGTGTAGCTTGTTGCACTTGGTACCTGCAGGAGCTGCACATTCTCCCGGCTTGAGAGCAAATTAGGTAAACTCTGTCACTGGGTTGATTTGAACTCTGATGGGGCCTGGGAAATCTGTTGTTCTTCCCGCCTCGCTCCTTCTAGCACTTCTAACTTTTTATGGGTCCTTAGTCGAGTGTCAGTGTATACCATGAGGTTACCACTTGCTGCGATGACAAAAAGCCCACTGGCTAAAGCAAGTATTAGGTACAGGAAGTGTTGGGCCATTATCTCTGCTCACCTTCTTCCAGTACACACATAAGGTGGCTACACCGGCACCATCTTTTGATTAAAGCTCGAGGACAATTTCGTTTGAATGGCAAGCCATGTTGTCAAAGCTCATCAATGCAGGACCCATGGACTGTGTATGTGTAAATGATCACATTCTGAAACTTTGTGACTCTAGGGGGACTTTTGTCATAATCTCCCAAGTCTTTAGGAGGTCATAGTATCCTTTCCTGCATTTTCTTATCTTTTTTCTCTAATCTTGGAAACAATAGAAAAAAATAAGTGTGGAGCATCCGGAAATGCATGCAGAGCTGCCTCCAAGTGCGGCTTTGCCCTCTTAAGGTGATGAGGAGGATGAGGTAACACGAGACACCACTTATACCGGTCAAGGGGCTCCCCCCTCACCATTCACCCTCTTTGCCATATTTGGAGCCACCCTTGGGCAGCTCCACCTGAGAATAGGAGGTGGCTCTCCTGTGCTTTTTCAGGGCCCCTTCCAAACTTATTCCAGTGAAGAGGGCACTTTCCCCTTACCCTCTTTTTTGCACCCTTGGGCGAGTCCATATTAGTACCACCGGTAGTTCAATCTTTCCTACCACAGGGGACTGCTAAGTGAGCGGGCAGGCGGCTCGATAGACCCCGTTAGGTGACAAAGGGAAAGCAGGGCACGCCGGGCCAATGTAGGTCGGTTGGCCGGCCCAAATAAATGATGACTCCAGGACTGAAGATCCTTTGATACGGATATGTGATACCTTAGTGGAGGTGGCCACATGGAGGCCCATCTGGGTTGGAAATTGTTTCCTTGGTGACCCAGCCCCAGATAGCAGGATCTAGCATTGTGGTGCTCTCTTGACAGCCAAGTCTTCATTTCTGATAAATATGACTAGGGATTCCTCTTCCACCAGGGGGCTTCTGGGAAGGACGGATCCGCTGCCGCATCAGCAAGCAACCAGGGCAAGATCTGCATATGCGTACTCAAAGTGCCCTCGGGTGCGGATACCCAGACAAAGACCAAGGTTCCAAGTGCATTTTGAGCCCACTGGTTAAAATACTTTCTGGTTATTCGTTCCACAGATGGCATCTTGTTGGCCAAAGGCAACATGATCCATCAGAGGAGAGCTTTAGCTAGCTTGATTGGTAGAGAGTCGAAGGGGACCCGTTCCTCGAAGAGGAGCCTTCTGGCGAATGCTCTGGACCCTTCTGAGGACTTGGTCCTGGCTCGCCCGGCGCTGCCTCGGACGTTTTATGCCTCAATTTTTAAAAACGGTATACACTCCTCCTGGCCCCTTGAGGCTTATGAGGGCTGTCGTTTCCTCGCCCATTCAGGATTCTTCTACAAGTTCTACCCTCATCGGGCACTCTCCTGTAGACCTCGGGGCACAAAAGGTCTAAATCCAGGGTTCCTCTCCTCTCTTACAGCGTGACCGTTTCCCATAAGGCGAAACGGCCGTGTGCCTCCACCGAGTTGTTAGACTCGCAGTAGGAAACACCCCTGAAGGTGGTCTTGAGGCCGTCTTACAAGGTTCTTAAAGCTGGCGCTCGAAGAGATGACCATCAAAGGAGCTATGGCTCTTATGCCCTCATCCCAAGGCTGGACTAGGTGTCTCGGAGATGGTGGATCCTCCAATGGAGGGACCCGTACCTAAAAAGCGGCACCGCCCGCCATAGGTTTCGAGGCGGAGGGAGGAAAAGTCTTAGCGAGGCCAACATCAGTGGATAAATCCTTGAAGGACACAGTGCTTTCAGCGCCTTGTTGAGCCAAAAGCACCCGAAGTTCTGCCTGCGGGAAGTGTACGGCCATTCTCTTGAGGATCTTTTCTTCAAAGAGTGTCCCCTGTATCTTCTCGGAGCTAGGCGTGGAGGGCATATTCCTTGCCAACTGTGAGCAGCTGTGGAGGCTCGGCTTCTTCCATTCACTGATAGCAATTCTTTTTGCAGGAAACACCACAGGAGGCTCTCCTATATAGCATGTTAGAGTTGGTACCTTGAAGAGCTGCACATCCTCCTGGCTTGAGTACAAATTATGGACGCCATGTCCCTGGGTTGACTTGAACACTCTGGTGGAGCATGGGAAAGTTGTTGGTGCCCTTCCCCCCCTCTCAGTGCCACTTTATATTTATTTATTGGTATTATTATTCATTTATTTATTTACTATTTTTTTATTTATTTGATTTATTTATTATTATCTATTATTAGTTAATACTATTATTATTAGTTAGTATTATCTATTATATTATGTATTTTTAGCTATTATTATTTATAATTATTTGTAAAATTATTATTGTATTATTAGGATTAATATTATTTATTAATATTATTATTAAGGCTATCCCCTAAACTGTTTTCTATGCACACCCTACAAAGTTTGGTGTGCCAGCCATGGTCCTTTGGTGGACTGCATGCCATCCTGAGATCACCTAGCATCAGGGTATAAAATATATATATATATATATATATATATATATATATTATAATATATATATATATATATATATATATATATATATATTATAATATATATATATATATATATATATATTATAATATATATATATATATATATATATTATAATATATATATATATATATATATATATATATTATAATATATATATATATATATATATTATAATATATATATATATATATATATATATTATAATATATATATATATATATATATATATATATATATATATATATATATATATATATATATATATATATATATATATATATATATATATATATATATATATATATATATTATAATATATATTATAATATATATTATAATATATATATATATATATATATATATATATATATATATATATATATATATATATATATATATATATATATTATAATATATATATATATATTATAATATATATATATATATATATATATATATATTATAATATATATATTATAATATATATATATATTATAATATATATATTATAATATATATATATATATATATATATATTATAATATATATATATTATAATATATATATTATAATATATATATATATATATATATATATATTATAATATATATATATATATATATATATATATATATATATATATATATATATATATATATATATATTATAATATATATATATATATATATATATATATATATATATTATAATATATATATATATATATATATATATATATATTATAATATATATATATATATATATATATATATATATATATATATTATAATATATATATATATATATATATATATATATATATTATAGTTGAGTGTCCCAATCTGGGGATCGTGCATATTGCCTTTCGCGAGACTGTGATGACCTGGGTTGCTACTGTTTGTCCTTTGTACTCGGGACGGATTCATACACACAAACCTATTGGACGAGGCTGGCTGTTTTTTTCTTATTAGCTATGTAAGTTTCATCATTCATCCCTCATTAATTGGTGCAAGTTCTCGTAGGACCCCATTCCCTTGTCCCCAGAGGATGGAGCTGCAATCTTGGACCCCTCTTCAGTGGCTAAGGCTTTCGCAACTGCTTACTCCAATTCCGTAGCTGGGTAGGTGCTGCGGCAGCATTTAGAGCTCACCATAGGCTATCTGAAGGCTGTTGACTGGATTTCACATCTAGAGGCAAAGAACCCTTCAAAGCCCTACTTATGCCAAATGAGCTTGCACTGGTTGCTAGATGGAAAGAATTTAGCCTCGTTTTTGAGTGAAATGATAGGATGATATGGTTGCATACAAGTGAGTGTTCTAAAGTGTGAAAATGTAGCTTTACCCTGCATTGAAATGTAATCATGGTTAATCATGGCGATGCTTATAATTGTTTGTTAGATACCTAAACAATGAGTGAGGGTTATGCTTGGCACTTTTGGTGTATCTGGAGTGAATGGAAATAATAAGAATAGTAGGTTATGGTCCTTTATTGATCATCATGAAGATTTCTTCTTTATGCTTATCTTAACCTGTTGCAGTGTCCCGCTGAATACAGCATTCATCACAATGATCGATAACTTGTTAATCCTTTGATTCTTCTTCCATTCAAATGGGTAATTTGAATTTGCCCCCTTCCCTCTCCTCCCCTTCCCTCCCCTCCCCTTCCCTCCCCTCCTTCCCCTCCAATCATCTGTCCATTCCACAGATGGAACAGTTGGACCTCTGGGACAAGAATCAAGCCCATCGAGTCTTCTTAATGTCTGCCATGGGCATGTCCCTTAAGCACTGCACCAATAAATCCCTCATTGACTCGACGCTTGACTCTTTATACAACATGACCAATCATAAATCTTCTGCAGGTGAGTGAGGACAAAATATGTTAATTTTATTTTTATTGGTAAGAGTTTTACCACTGATCTGCACTCGATATGCCTTTTATTTCTCAGTGGGGACCTACTGATCAATGTAGGATCCGAACAAAGGGTGCCCTGTATAGCCTGTTACACTTGGTACCTGGAGGAGATGCACATCTTCCCAGCCTGAGTTCAAATTAGGAAAGTCACGTCACTCAGTTGATTTGAACACTCTGATGGCCCCGGCAAAGTTGCTGGTGCACTTCCCCCTCCCTCCCACTTAGCACTACTTTACCTTATTATTAGGATTATTATTATTATCATCATCATCATTCTTATTATTTATTAGTATAATTATTTATTATTATTTACTATTTTTATATTTATTTTCATATATTATAATTCTTGTCTTACTATTACTGGGTATTATTATTATGTATTATTATTAATAATATTAGTATTGGTTATTATTACCTAATATTATTTATTATCACTATGCATTTACCCTCAACCTTTTCTATCTGCACTTTGTACCAGGAGGAGTATTTCCACCCGCGCAAAGTTTGATCCACAAGCTATGGTGCTTTGGTAGATTGCATGGCATCCTGGGATCACCTAGCACCAGGGTATGGTGATAATAGGTCATCACCCACCGTACTCGTTAGTGGACCTGCCTATCTCTACCTCTCTTTATTACGTACCCTCCTACCCTTTCCCACACTCGATCTCCTATTCACAGAGGTTCTGGTTGTCCTGCGCACTTTCGTCCTCTTATGAGCATTAGTCGAGTGGTAGTGGATACTGTGAGGACCCTACCTACTGCTAGGGGCAAAAGCCCGCTGGCTAGGGAAAGTGTTAGGTACTGGGTGTTTTGGGGCGTCGCCTCTGCTCGCCTTCCTCCAGTACACATAAAAGGTGGCTACGCCAGCACCATCCTTTAGGGTTAAAGTTCACTGACAATTTCCCCATAATGGGGGGCTGGATTGGCAAAGACCATCAACGCTGGACCGGGACCGATTACATATAAATGATCACATTCTGGAATTTCTAATCCTAG
Organism: Ceratothoa steindachneri; assembly: GCA_963969495.1. Taxonomy (NCBI): domain Eukaryota; kingdom Metazoa; phylum Arthropoda; class Malacostraca; order Isopoda; family Cymothoidae; genus Ceratothoa; species Ceratothoa steindachneri. The sequence continues at coordinate 171,000,987 of OZ018327.1, forward strand.
GGAGACTTTTCTCTTAATCTCCCAAGTTATTTTAGGGTCATAGTATCTATTTTCTTTTTTACTCTGATTATAGTGTAATAGAAGGCAATGGTGGGACTGCGAATGGGGATCTGCCTCCCGGTGTGGCCTCACCCTGCCTATGTGTAGGGGAGGACGAGGTAACACCAGACACCTCTTCAACTGATAACCGATGAAGGGGCTCCTCTGTCACCTACATGCGGCAAAGTGGATTCCTGCCTGCCATCTTTGGAGCCCCTCTCGCTCAGCTCCACTTCTGAAGAAGTAGTGGCCTCCTTGTGCTTTCTCAGGCACCCCGCCAACATTCTGCAACCTAGGCCTATGGGTGCGGTGGCTTCCCCCTCATCCACTTCTGTGGAGTAGCACATGGATGACTCCATCTTCTGAACAATGGCAGTCCCCCCCTTTTCTATCACAGGGGACTGCCAAGAGAGTAGGTAGGCGCCCCAAAATCGACCCCTCCAGGTGGGAGTGACCTTATAGGACCGACCTCCATAGGGGGGCAAGGGAAAGTGGGGCCATTCGGACCGTGTACCTGCAGTCATGTATTTTGACCTTTCCGGGGGTCGGTGTTCCTGCCACCATCTCTTACCTGATTGAGATCGGTTCACCGGCCACAGACTTGACTCACACTGAGACATGATCTGAAGGTGACGCAGCCACACATGGTAGAGTCTTCCATAGGGGTGAACCTGGTCTCGGTGTCAAACACCGAAACTGAATCCACCCCTGTGCAAATTTGCCTTCACGTGGCTTGGGCCCGCGAGGAATAACAAGGAGAGGAAGGAGGTCTATCCTCTCCCAGCTGATGCCGCTTTGATAGCCAAGCCTTAGCCATCTTGGAGAAAGATCTTGCCGAGGTTATCCTTCCAGCCTCGGGTCCTATTTCGGCTGTCAAGAGAAGTGGGTTCATTCCCCACCCTCAGCTCCCGGAACGGACTGGTCTAGTGCCGTTTCGGTCAGCGACCAGGCCAAGATCAGCAGGTCTGACTCCGAGATGCCCTCAGTTGGGGAGGGCACAGCCCAAGACGAAAGTAGCAAGTGCGCTGAGCGGAGCCTCGATTACGTCTGGGCCACTGATTGTGATACTACGAGTAACTAGCGTTTTCGAGCTCGCCGGTTTCTAAAGCTTTCTGGTTATTTGCTCCACTGATGACAGTATGTTGGCCAAGGGTAACATGATCCATCAGGGAAGAGCTCTAGGTAGTGTGATTGGTAGAGAGCCGAAGGTGACCCATTTCCGTGACAGGTACCTTCTGGCGAATCCGTCGCGTCTGACTGAGGCGGCCATGATTAGTGCCCTTCGCACACTTCATGGCACGCCTGTGAGTGTGACGCCGCATTCTACCATGAACTTCGTGAAAGAAGTGGTTTATGCGAGGGAACTCGTGGAATACTCCATAGGTGACATCACCTTAGAGCTGGCCGATCATGGAGCGGTCAAGGTCAAATGTGTGTTGAGAAAACAGGGAGGGGCTTCGTGACACCCCCTACGCTCTTCCTCACGTTCGACTGTGACAGGCTCCATGAGTCGGTGCGTGCCGGCTGGTATCGCTACGGCGTGAAGGCATTCGTGCCACTGCCACGGAGGCGCTACTACTGCCACCGCTTCTGGGATACGAATATCTCCTGTAGACGCTCAAAGTCGGGATACCCGAAGTCTGTGTAAATTGCTCCAAGGCCGCACACGATAAGTCCAAAATCGTGTGTGGCCAAGTGTGTCAATTGCGGAGAGCGCACCCCGCTTCTTCGAATCCATGTTGTGTGTATCCTGTGGAGAAGGAAATCCTGGCCGTTCATACTATGGATCGTCTCACATTTCGCAAGGCTAAGGACCTGATTTTGCGGCTCCCGGCCCTCCCTTGGACGTCTTATGCTTCAATTTTAAAAAAAAGGCATCCTCTGCTCCTGGCCCCTCCAGGCCGTCGAGCACGGTCGTTTATGCGTCCATTCGGAACCCTAGTGCTGCTTTACTCACCCCGGGCGCTCCTCTGGTAGAGCTGGCGGCACAAAGGGTTCATACACATCCTCAGTTAAATCTAGGGCTCCCCCTTTCCCCAACGTAACCGTTTCCCGTGAGGCGAAACGGCTACGCCCCTCCACCGAGTCGTTAGACTCAGAGGAGGCAGCACTCTTGAAGGTGGACGTGAGGTCGTTTTCCGGGGTTCTTAAAGCTGCCCCCTGAAAGAAGGGCAGCACCAAAGGAACTTGGGTTCCCAAGCCCCCAACCAAGGCTGCAATAAGTGGGTCGGAGACGGTGGATCCTCCACAGGAGGCATTCCCTCCTCCGAATCCACCCCCCTCCCCCGAAGGTTTCGAAGCGGAGTGAGGAAAAGAGTAGCATATTAAGCCCCCCCCCCCGATAAGTCCTCGAAGAGCACAGCGCTTTCACCCCATTGTTCGGCCAACAGCGCCCTGGGTTCTGCCTCCAGGAAACGTACGGCCATAACCGCGAGGGTCTTCTCTTTGAACATTGTCCCCCGCATATCTTCCGAGCTAGGCCTGGGGTGCATATACCTTCGTTGGAATTGCTCCGGACTCTGGACCAACTGGGATGAGCTGTGGAGGCTCGTCTTCTCTTAGTCTCCGTTAGCTATCTTTTGGCAGGTGACCATGCTGGGCACGTACCCACTGTCCACCCTCCCGAACCATAAAAGTTTTGCGACCCCACCACAACAGATGAGGGCCGTGCAGGAAGATGCGCCATTTACACCCAGTATGGCGTCATTTTTTTTTTTTGCTTTAAATACCTCCTTTCAGGCAGTAGCAGTTCAGCTGCCCCTAGATAGGAGGTATACTATTAGCCGAATTCGACGCGGGGGACTTGGCCGCATCCTGGCACGGTTGCTGAGGCCATTTCTACTGCTCGGAGATTTGAACAGTAGACCACCCCTCTGGTTGAACTAATCGATTTATTCCACGGGGCAGTTACTTGCCCACCTGATCGACGAGCTGGAGATAGATCTCATAAATGTGGTTGAGTTTATGCATCATTGCCCGAAAACCGCTTCATTTACCTGTCTTCATCAATCCCTGAGCTCCCGATACACAACCTGATTTTGGGTGGGAGATGGTCTATAAAATCCACGTTAGTGACCACTTTTCCATTCAAATGTCATTTTCTGGACGGCTGCCCCCTGAAATACCCCCCACCCCATTTCCGTTGGTGCTTGGTCTGCTTTTCAGGAAATTACTGTTTTCTCTCCTAGTCGAGGAGTTTAGGTCGGTGGATGATTACTATTCCTAGAACATCTGGCCGTTTTGCCCCTCAACCTCTTCCGTGATGGTCAGCTGAGTCTTAGGCGGCCCTCAAACAGAAGCGTTATGCCGCCATGCGCTATAAGCGCCGTCCGAACGATTTGATTGTCGGTGAATTTCGTCGGGCTAGGGCTAGGTTCCGGTATATTTCGAAGCACGCCCGCTGCTCTTCTTGGCGGGCATACGTGTTTTCACTTAACAGGAAGACCCCTCTAGCAGAGGTGTGGAAGCGAGTCGAAAAGATTCGGGGCAAGTTCTCGCAGGACACCCCTCCCGTTCTCCAGGAGAATGGGACCACAATCTCGGACCCCGCGTCCGTGGCGGAATCCTTCTCGACCGCTTTCTCCGCATTACCTAGCCGGGATGCTGCTCCGCCAGCATTCAATGCACGTCGTAATGTCGCAGAAGGCCGCCGACTGGATTTTACCTCAGAGACGGAGAACCCTTCAACGACAGCTTTACTCTGAGTGAGTTGCGCTCCGCTCTCGCTTCGTGCGCAGACACCGCCCCTGGTCCGGACGATGTCCAGTACGCTATGCTTCGACACCTGGGTGAGCGAGGCATGGTCTTTCTCTTAGATTTGTTCAACAAGATCTGGGTGGAGGGTCTCCTCCCAGATTCCTGGCGAATCGCTACTGTGCTCGCCTTTCGCAAACCAAGGAGAGATCACTATCACGGCTGGTTTCAGCCCAACTTCTCTAACCTCTTGTGTGTGCAAGTTGATGGAGAAATTGGTAAATGTTAGATTAGCCTTTTTTTTCTGGACAGCGGAGGCCACCTGTCTTCTGCTCTCTGCGGTTTCCGCAAGTTCCATTCCCCGTCTGATGGTCCGCTCCGACTGAAAAATGCCGTCTGCAAGGCCTTCCTTCGTAGACGACACTAGGCTATGGTGTTTTTGTTTTTTTTTAGATCTGGAGAAGACTTATAATATCGCCTGGCGATACGGTATCATGGAGTCTCTCCATACGATGCGGGCGAGGGTACGTTTACCAATCTTTATTTCTGAGTGTTTGCAAGATCATCGATTCCACGTATGGGTGGATGTCTCTCTGTTTGCCCAATGAAACAGGAAGAGGGTTTCCTGTAGGTAAGTGTCATCATTGTCATACTATTTGCCCTGAGCATCAACGATATTACCTTGGTGCTGCTTGGAAATTCCCGTTACGCTCTTTGTGTTCGGCCCAGATGCCAACCCTGGAGCTTCTACTCCAACAGGCATTGAACCGCATCTCCCGCTATGTCGAAGCGCAAATGTTTCGGTTTTTCTTTGCTAAGACTAAGGTAGATAACTTGTGCCGCCATCCACGGTTCCACCCCGATCCGGACTGGTTCGTAAATGAGGTTCGTCTGGAATTGGTAGATTCGCATTGTTTCCTTGGTCATGTTTTCGACCGAGTCCTGACCTGGGAGGCTCAGCAACTGGGGTGCTGATACGGTTACTCTTGCTTTTCAATCGATCTTTTGTTAGTTTGAAGCATGACTGGGGATGCGAGTTTTATGAATACGCACCCGATCGTGTATTGCTCAAGGTGAACTCGATACACCACAGCGACCTCCGCCTTGCTACCGGTCCCTTCAGCCCGTCCCCCATTGTGAGCCTACTTGTCGATGCAGGGGAGATGCCACTCGCTCTGCGCCATGCACAGTGCATTATTCGCCTGTACGCCCGAGCCCAGCGCCTCTCTTAGTCGCCAACGGCTTCCACCGCATCTCGACGGAGCCTATGCCGCCGAGAAACGCCAGCCATACCTTAAGACTTTTGGGTTTAGAGCTACAAACTCCTTCGTTAACTATTTGTAGCTCTTGGGCCGGTGGCGCCTCTTCTTCTGCCCAGGAGGCCACCCTGGAGGATACCACCTTTGACTATTTGTCGCGACGCCTCTGATCCCAAAGCTTCTACACCGCCCGGAGTATTGCATTCGGCCTTTTTGTATCACACTCCATGTCACGCTGGATCCATGCCAGTGTATACTGATGGCTCCAAGTCCGAGGGTTGGGTTGTTAACCAAGCCGTATCGCCTCTATTTGAAATCAACGAGGCTCTGTGTCTGTCGTCACGGTCGAGCTGATCGCAATACACTACTCGGTACGGGAGATAAAGCGTCGTTCCCGGCTCAGAGACCAGATTGTGATCTATAACGAGTCACAAAGCGCCCTGAGTGCCCTCAAGACATTGGAATACCCACACTCTCAGGTTCGCGCTATCCGTGACAGCACTGTTGACGCGAGCCGGATGGATTAAAAGACTTATCTTCTCCTGGGTTCCGGGACTTATGGAATTGCAGGGAATGAGGGCGCCAAAGAGTTCGCGAGGACCGGCCTACCAGATAGGCGAATTAAAAAAAAAGACCTAAATTTAGTAGGTTTTGGCAGCCCCCAAATTACAAAGCCATTAATTTACTTAGAAGGTTAACCAAAAAGCCATTCTAACGAGAATATTTAGCTCTAACATTGATTAATTCAGTATTTTAGCCAGGAACACTATTAAAGTTACGTCCATCAAATTTTTTAAATGGTGGTGGCATCCCCAAGTACAGGGAATCGAAAAATATATTCCAAAAAAAAGCACTATTCCTTTTATTTCTTACAATGCATTTGTCACTACGCCTCTGCTTCCTAAGCTTTTCACAGCGCTGGGAGTGTTGCGTTCGGCCTTTTTGGAGCACATCCGTGTCGAACTGGATGGCTCAAAGTCCCAGGTTTCCAAAGTTAGGTTTCCACGACGTATTCCTTATGCTTGACACTTTCGGGGCTTTACTATGCGCTGCGTTTGTCTTCATTGCAGAGTCGATTACAATACATCTTGGTACGTGAGAGAAGAGGTTGTGCCTGGTACCGAGACCGGATCGTGAACTATAACGATTCACAAAGTGTTAAGAGTACTCTCGGGTCTTTGGAATCTATGACCCCCTGGTTCGAGGTATCCGTGACGTCACGGTGTTGTGACCCGGGTGTATGTCTAGATTATCTTTTGCTTGCTGCTTAAATATAGGAATTGCTGGGAATGAACTCTCCGATGAGGACGCCTAAGGCTCCGCGAGTACTGTTCGATCAGAGCAGCGTTTCGCTCTTCCTCACACTGATCGCATGGCAGGAATTAGGTTACCCTCATGGTCTTCTTGGCAAAGAAGATTTGACACGGCCGAGGTGAACAAGTGCCATGTCGCCCGACTGTTTACGTGACCTAGCCTCTGTCTAGACGGCTTCTGGTTGCTTTGTCGTCTTCTAATTGGGCACATTCACGCGGCGCACGTCCATTTAATGACGCACTCCTCTCCACCAATGCGATAACTTCTTTGGCCGCTAGATTCTTATGCACATTCTTGGTGGAAGTCTCTGTTTGGTAGATCTTGTCCCAGTACGGTGACGAGCGGGGTCATTACAGATTGTCCTTTGTACTCGTGTTGAGTTTGTCCACACACTTGTTGACGCTTTGACTTCTTGGAGGAGGCTGTCTTTCTCCATTTTATTTGACTCTTTGGGGTTGGCCACATGCTCTGATATAGTGGGTGGGGGTAACGCTCCCCCCCCAACGACAGAGTGTATACCTAAGCAATTGTTCAATGGTGAAAGAGAATAAAATTACCATCCGGGATTGTTTTCCCAAATGTTTTTAAATGTTGAAGAAAAGTGTAAGGAAATATAATTCATGGGGGCTTTGTGTATTTCTTACTGGGAGTAAAAGAATCTTGACCCTGCTTTCATGTGGCAGGCTTCTATTATCCAGAGAGGATAGTGGAGAAGCATGAGTGAGGGGATTCAATTCATCCTGAAGGAGAGTAGCATCACAAACTCTGTATGTGCTCAGAAAAAGTGAGTGGAGAACTTCTCGTTTGGTGGACAAGTTATGATGCCATGAGAATAAATCAAGGTATGACTGTGAAGGTCGACCTACATCAAGGTGTGACTCAGGGTGTGTAGGTGTTTGAGTCACTTTGATAGATGGCGAAGGTCAGCCTCAGCAAGTTCTAAGGACCATGTTGAAGAACAGGAGTACATTCTCTTATTTCCATTGTACTATAATTTTAGCAGTTACCATACTGAAAAAGTTATTGTCTACATAGTGGAGCCAAACTAGGTTAAGGGCAAGGTGGGCAAATCAAAAAACCTGCGTTTTATTCCCATTTTTTTTTTTTGCTTTTTCAAGTGAAACCCAGGTTGTTTTTTTTTTAAATTACATTTTTTTCAAGAAATAAATTCTACTTATCAATATTTTATTCAAAATTCATATTTATGTTTATAATTTCAACAAATATGTATCAAGTTAAGGTTATTTCTCTGATACTGACTCATAATTCATCTCTCCTTCTACAGGTTATTCGCTATCATAGGACATGGGTACCCCAAATTCTCGATCAGTGATCTGTTACTGTGATCTTTTCTTACTATAATATAATTATTAAAATAAGTAATTATTATTATATACAAATAAAGATAGCTATTCTTTGTCTATGTTATTCTAATGCTTGTAGCATTTGTTTTTTGAAAAAACCCAGAATAAAACCCAGGTTTTATTGGGCTTTTTCAAAATTTGGGGGGTTTTGCCAACCCTGGTTAAGGGGGGATAATTTTGGGAGGTACTTAGTTTCCACTTTTTCCATAAAAAGGTTACATGGATAAAGTGAAGAAACTGAAAATAGTCCTTCCTGACAATTCACCCCTGACCTTCTTTGGCTGTGCTATGTAGACCATCTTTTTCATCATGGCCACAGGATAAAACCAATTTTCTTCTATGTAGTTGGCGTAACTTTTCTAATTTGCTTTTTTTTTATAGTTTGTGTAAAGCCTTAAACAATACATATCAATTTGGGTTTCAGTGGGGATGTTTTCTTTGGTTGTTATCAACTAAATTTTAAAATTAACCAAAAGGAGTTTTTGATTCGACTTTTTTCCATCAACATGCCTCAGAACACTGTTTCTTACATTCCTTTGTTTTTTTTTTCTCAGTGGCTCATTTGGTTATTATTGTTCATTGTTTTCTCATTTTCAGAGCAAGAGTGTTTCGGCTTGTCTGTGGGAATGTGCTCTGTGACACACATGAATATTGTGCTATTGCATATTGAGACGTGGCTAAAAAATACAGATACTCTAAAGCGCTCCACCCTCTCTCTCTTTCACCTCCTCAAAGTAAGCCTTTGTCCATGTTTTACTCTCCTTAAGGCACACATAATGATGTTGGTCTGAAATTCAAGTTCTGAGAGGAATGCCAGACTCAATTATGAGTGACATTCTCTGCAATGGTAAAGCAAAATTTTCAAAAGGGGTTCAAAGCTTGCACATTTAGAAGAGCTCCTTGGAATTTTTTATTGCTTCTCCGCCCTCAAAATTTTTAATTTTGAATGCTTTCTATATATATTTGATTTTCTTTTTTTACCCTTTTTCCATTGCTTACTGTTATGTAAATTCACATTAGTCTGAATTACGGTAGCTACAGTGTATGGCAGCTGCTGGAGAGACTGTAAGTCTCAACCCCCAAATAAAAGTCATCTTAACCCATCCGGCGCTCCAGGGCCTTTCGAGGTTGCCAACTCAGTGCTACATAATCACCTGGAAGGCCTTTTGTGGCCTCTTACTGATAGACTCATATTCACCCCGAATGTTATGATGATTCATCCATTTTGGGGTTTCTTACCTTTATGTTGGTGATTAATCATCCAATTAAAATACATAAATGCCTTAGGTCAGTCCTTTGTTTGTAAACAGAGATTTATGAATGAGAGTAACTTTACCCAGTTTCAACCAATTTCTTTTGACAGCAACCACACTACACGCTTTATTTATGCTTCTTCACACTTGTGTAAACACCCATTTTTTGACAAGTCATCCATTTCTTTTAGTTTTACACACTTATGTTTGTGGGTTTTCATCCAATTAAAATGTAGAAATCCCTTAGGTTAGCATGTTATTCAAAGCTCACAAACGAGAAAGCTTATTCAGCCCCCAAGATAGCCTGCTAGGTGAAAAATATTTAATTTTTTTTTATTTAAATTGAAAATTCATTGATTTAAAAACATTTTCCATAAATAGAAGCAAAGTTTTCTATAAAATAGGGGTTTTAAGCAATAACTAGAATGTAATAATTAATTTCAGCAGTTAACAAGAAATAATTTTGAACAAGCAAATATTTCCAATCATAATTCTAAATATGTAGAAGGTTATAAATAATTTTTAAGTTAGATTAATAGAATAATTCTTTGCAATTAAAATATATTATTTAATTTCTAAAAAAAATATTTAAATATTTCATTTTATTATTTTCCCTAATGATGTACCTTGGCTAATTTCACACACAGCGATTTCAAGCAAATTTGTTTTGAGGTTTAATGGTTAAATTAATGTAAATTTGTGCTCAAACTCATTCAAAATTTTATTAAGAGAATTTGTTATAACAAAAAACTGATTTGTCAGATGATAAGATTCATAGATAGACTCACTGAGACTTAATAGGAAATGGTCCTGAGATGATTTTTGAAGTAACTGATGGTGGAATCCTGGATGAAGAAAGTACTGCATCTAGTCATAATTAAGGATCAATTTATGCGCCATTAGAGAAGTTGTTTCTTTACTTCTTGACTCATGAATTTGGAGTTTTGGTGATGCATTTAATTATGCTCTCACTGGACTGATACTGACGTTGCAGTCTATTATGGCTACTTTTTAAAACCCCTTCTGTCTACTTGAAATTTTGAAGGTTCTTCCCATTTCCATTCAAAGGAGGGATTGGTAGATAGGGGAAATATGGGTTCGAAAAATAGCAGCTGGGAGTGGTCCTTTCCCTACTCTAGGAAATATTTGCCGGAGAATGATCCTTCATTGAGACTGTTGCCTTTCTGGAAAATCGAGCCTTCATGGATTGTTCCAACATTGGTGACATTTCAGCTTAGCATTGTGTTTTTTTACCAGCCTGCACTTTGTTCACCCTTTGCCTCCTTGTGTTGTTCCACACTGCAGATGATTTATCCACAAGAAGCACATACTTCACAAATCCCACTTTTTTTTTTACTTTATCCCTATTCTTTTTTGGGGGGTCAATTTTCGTCTCGTCTTTCTTTAGGGATATCTGCTTTCGTTTGGTTATTACCAGTTGTACTTTTTAAATATATCCAACGAGTTTTCCAAACCTAAAATCTAATATTTGATGGGATTAATCTATGATCCAGTTTCATCAAAGATCACTTTTGAATCCTCTAATTGCAGTCGCAAGATGGACGTGCCGAAGATGCTCTGTGGGCCCGATCTAGTCTCGTCCTTTCGCTGGGTTTCATAGCAAGTCTGGCATCACCAGAAGTAGTTGGCAATTACATTGATGGCCCTATTATGCTTCATTTGCTCAATATCATCAACAGCAACAAGGTAGGCTTCTACAGAATCAGGGTTTGTCCAACAACCTTTTAATAATAGCTTTATGAGGGTTCAAAGTTCGTATGTCTGAGATCCATTCTCTTTTGTATGTATCTTGCTCATGCTGGTCTTAAAAATTCTAAATCTTAATTCCCCTTAAACAGTGGTTTTCCATTTACCTTTTCTTAATCAACTGCAAAATTGGTTCTCCAAAAAAAATAAGAAATTTAGGCTTACAGTTGTTGTATTCTCTCTTCAATGAACTGCACCTACCCAGAAAGGTTTTCCTAAAAATCCAATATTTCTGTTTTGTTGTGCTATATGTTTTGAGTGAGAAGTAAATGTTTGACCTCCATGTGGTTTTTAGTTTGCCATTAATGTTGTAGCATTGTGTCCCAAGCCTGTGCTTGTGGGAGTATGTTTCATTGGGGTTGTTAATGAGGTTCTTGAATATGGGGTGAACTGGTTTGGGGTTAGAGGCTACTATCTAGTGATTGAACACATATGATAGGGGCATCCTTTATGGGGTAGTCTTATTAGAAACCTGCACACCGTTTCTTGTAGTGAGGCCAGCTCTTTCATGTTGAACTGCTTGTCCCAGTCTGAGTACTGGCATGTGGTTATAGGGCTTTGATGCAAGGTGCTTATAATGTATTTTAGTCTACCTACATTGACAGCTCGGGGGAAAAGTCTAATTTTAATATTGCTCTTGACCTCTGGCTGTATCTTATGGTTATAATTGCTCATTAATGATTTAGCAGTTGTTCTAATCTCAGGCTGGAAGTTACTGTTGGCTATATGATAGTAAAGTTAATCAGAGGCCGGATTTACTGTGATTAACTTGAGCCTTCTGATGGTTTTTCTGTTATTCAGAGGTCTGTCGAGAGCCTTCAGTTACAGGTTTTGAAAGTGGCTGACTTACTTTGTAGTCCCTAAGTTCCTTTCCCTCAAACCTGGCAGCAGTCATGATGCTCACCATGGCAGGTCATTTTTAGAAGTCCCTTAAAGATGAGACATTTAAACAGGTCAGGCGCTGAGGGCTTGGCAGGGACGCTTTGTATTCATGTAGGGAAAGGTGGTTTCCTGACTGGCTCAGACAAATTCTCACCCATGACAATCCACTCATGATCACTGAACCAATGTTAGTGGGGGACACGTTGGAGTAGGTGGTTTTGTAGCTAGTTTCTGAACTGCTATGCGGGTGGTGGTTGTGCATGTTGGAGGAGGTTTTGCAAATAACTGGGTGGTTAGTGTTTTTTTTTTTGTGTGTGTGTGTGTTCTAAGGGTGGGATTGGAATGGTGGGTATGCAGGTCAATGCACCTCAATAAATTTAAATTTTAACTGCAATACCAATGAGGGTGTCGTATGTAGAGTTTATGAGAAGAGGTATGTGAAGTGAGAGAGAGTGAAAATGTGTAGAAGATAAAGGGCTACAGATCCTTCTGCAAGAATAGGGGCTGGCAGGGCACACAATCCTCCAGATGTCACCTGCAGCAAAGGTGCCCATGCTACGTTGCTAGACATGCCATCAGATGGGAAAACTTGCTGAAGAATTGTGTGTGTCTCATGTTTAGGTGGTCTTTGATAGGGAGAACTTGGGTTTCAGTGGGGAGGTGGTGTATTGGGGGTGGTTTTTGTGAAGTCATTTGCAATGCAGATGTCATTCTTTTGGTTGTTTGAGGTGCAATATGTTAAGGTTGAATTTGTGCTGATGGTTTCACTGATAATGACCTTTTGGTCATTGTTCTGTCATGTCTGGTTATGTCAAAGGAGGAAAAGTTAAGGGTAGGTCTAATACTTTCTCAAGTCATGTTGGACTTCACTTTTCTTACTTGTGTTGCTCCTGCCTACAGTGTCTCTCCCAGCCTGATCACCGACTGGACTGGGTTCTGGGTTCTCCCAGAGTCCACACTGTACATATTGTAGGTGTTGTTTTAGCTGTGCTTGTGTTGTAAATGTCAATAAGTTTGGACAGTGTCCGATTCCTGCTGCTAGTGAGGGCATATCTCTGTGTCTGACAGGCTGGTACAGCTTTTGAATATGTCTTTAGTTTGTAGTAGTGGCCACACCACAGCCTTGATAGGGTGATCCTTTTGTGGTGTAAGAGGATCTTTCCTTTTGGTTGATGTATGGGAGAATGGCATTGAGGATATTGTTTGAGCTTCGACCCTAGAGATTGTATTCCTTGCTGTTTTGTGTATGGATAGTTTTGTGAGCGATGGAGGGGGATTTTGGAGTGTTGCATATGTCACGTGTACCCGTGCCATGGATATTCTTCGTTCCGTGACGTTCAGCGCTTGGGGCGCTGATAGGACTACAGCCTTACTCTTTTATCGATCCTTTGTTCGTTCGAAGCTCGACTACGGATGCGAGTTTTATGCATCGGCAGCTGAGCGTGTATTGCGTAAAGGTGGACTCGATCCACCACACTGGCCTTCGCCTGGCGACCGGTGCCTTCCGCACTTCCCCCCTTGAGAGCCTACTTGCTGATACCGGGAAGATGCCACTCGTTCTACGCCGTGTACAGTCCATCATTCGCCTGTACGCGCGAGCCCGGCACCTCCCGCAATCGCCAACAGCTCTCACTGCATCCGCACCTGATTTCGACGGTGCCTATGCCGCCAAGAAACGCCAGTCATACCCTAAGCCCTTTGGGTTTAGGGCTAGGAAATTCCTCCAAGAGCTAGGTATAGCTCGCGGGCCGGTGGCGCCTCTGGTTCTGCCCAGGACGCCACCCTGGAGGGTACGACCTTTGGCTATTTGTCACCACGCCTCTCCTCCCAAAGCTTGTACAGCGGCGGGAATATTGCGTTCGACCTTTTTGGAGCACACCTCGTGTCACGCTGGAACCGTGCCAGTGTATACGGATGGCTCCAAGTCCGAAGAGGGGGTCGGCTTCCACGCCGTATCGCCTCTGTTTGAAGTCAGCGGAGCTCTGCCAGGCACTGCGTCTGTCTTCACGGCCGAGCGGCACATTCTTTTGAATGTCCCGATCTGGGTGATCTCCGCGCACGTTGCCTGTCCCGGTACCGGAATTGGCGGGGTCGCTTCCGCCTGTTCCTTGTACTTGGGACGAGTTGGTGCACATTGACTGGTGGGCTTATAGACTTTTTGAGGAGGCCGGCCTTCTCCCCTTTATTTAACTATTTTTTTGTGTTCGTTTTTGTTATTTTAGTAGGTCGCACGTTCCTTCGCCGGGGGGAGGCGGACCTTTCCCTCGACGCCTGAGCTTGCTTCCTGCTTTTTGCCTTTTTTCTTTTTTTGGTTTTTTTTTGTTTGTTGTTGAATCTTATTTTATAGTAGCCTAGTACTAGGCAGTGTTGAATAGTGCGACTAATGCCCAAGTAGGCAGTCGCCAGATGAGCTCTTAAAATTAAAAAAAAAAATGTCAAGATGTTTTAGTGGTATGACTGTCATTTCATGATCTCTGTGGTTAATCATGGTGCTGCAGGTACAACCTATTTACTAGGCTGAGTGCTTTGTTTTGTCTTTTATAGTGTGCTGAGGTGAGTTGGAGTGGGAATGGGTGCCTAGGCTGGGGAGGCATAGCTAAATGAAGGAGTGTTTCATTTTCCTGTTTGGATGAATTTAAAGATTAAGAAAGGGTAACTAAATTGACTACTTTGGTGCTGGAGCTCCTTTCTACTTCGCTACTTCATTAGCCCTCCCAGAGTGTAGCGAGTGTAGAGAAAGTTTACAGGGGAGAGAAGGCAATTCTGAAGAGATGAGTCTTCAGGAGACGTTTAAGAGGAGCAAGGGAGGGAGAGGATCGGACTTGGGCAGGAAGAGCATTCCAGAGTCTAGGAGCACAAACTGAGAAGGAACGGTCACCCATCGAGCAGAGGACAGAATGAAGAGTGTTCAGGATGGGAGCGAGGTTTGACCGGTTGCCCGATGAGTTTGACGACGGGAGAGGGCAGACGAGAGATAAGGTGGAGTCTCGAGGTTTAGGGCCTTGTAGGTATTAGGGAGTATTAGGGTGGGGGTATTAGGAAGTATTTGCCAGTTGGCGGGAAATGTTGCACACCATAACAAGAAAACCACAATTATCTTACCCATCTTCAACTTGGTTGTCCACATTGATAAAGTTAAACAATTTCTCTACTGAGTTACCATCACTCAGAGTGGTGTCTTACCTACGTCGTTTCGGATGCTTGCCTAGTGGAGTGTTTTTGGAGGAGTTGTATTTTGCGGTTGATTTTGTATTATATGTCAACTATATGCATAAGTGTTTCAGGAGGTGATGGTTTGGAAGTGGTGACTAGCCTGTAGTTATAGTGGTTTAGGAGTGGATTCGTTTTGGAGGGGGGGGGGGTGAAGACTAAGGGCAGGTATAGAGAGGAAGAGGTGTGAGGTTCAGCAGTCTATGAAGAATTGGGTCAAAATCATGGTGCGGTTGGCTTTTCATGGTGAAAATGTTCATCAGAAAAACTGAATTTGGCCACAAACTTTACTAAAATTGCTTCTTTTGATTAGTTATTAAGAATGTGCATTTAAAAATGACCCCTTTTAAATAGGACTAATATTTAAGAGATGAATGGATGGATTAACAAAATGAATGAAAAGCGCTTTCTGGAGATGCCAAACTGTTAAGACTGGTATGGAAGGTTATGCCAGTTTATCTGGTAATGTAGTCTGTTATGACTTGGAGAAGGCACGATGCTCGGAACGTCGTCTGATACGACTGGTGAGGAAGTTTACGCCAGTTTACGACTGGTAACGTGGTCTGTTACGACTGGAAAAAGCACGATGCTCGACGGAGGAGGAGAGGACCAGTCACTTGAAGGTGTGAATTGGTTATGTCAAATTATGTCTGAGTAGCTCTTCTCTCTCACCAAGCTTTGTAATTTTTTTATATGCTCATTTCAACTGGGTATGGTTACCTAAAATATTGAACATAGTAGGAGGGGTTTTATAATAATGGTCCAGTTATATTTGTGACTTAGTTTCTAAGTTTTTTAGATTTTTACAATTGAGCCAATGGTTATATAGAGCATTGAACACAGTGGGATGGTTTTTACAATAACTATCCAGTTATCTTTATCATAAGGTTAATGGGGAAGAAATTTCTTACAACTGCGCCAATGTGAATACATCATGAAGATAGAGGATACTCCTAACTTACTATTAACCAATAGCATATAATTCAAGGCGATTAGAGGTGGAAACAGACAGCATTTACCTAAGAATCTGTCTTCTGCAAAGAAACGGTGAAACCACAGGAAATTAGTTGGTGGTAGTAAAGAATTTTGCTACGTAAAATGGAAGATTGCTTGCTGATGCCAGAGGGGTTAGCTGAAGCAGGGAGGCTGAGTCAGCAATAAGAGGGTTGGGAAAATGGAATGCCTGTGTCAGATACTGCAGCAGTTTTGGCTTCGGAAGGTAATGTACGTTTGTGCGAATCTCTGAGCTTTTATTTCATCCCTATCTGATAAATCTTTTAATTTTTATTATTATCTACATAATATTTATTATTATTATTATCACTTATTATTTTTATCATTATTATCCTCATTATTATTATCATCATATTATTAGTATTATAATAATATAGTACTGTTGGAGTTTGATTATAGGTAAGGATGTAATCCTAACAATAATTTAATTTTTTGAGTCAAGATTTGCATTTTTCAGACAGTTGTATAGAAATAGTTTGATATAAACTGGCTACAACCAGCTATCAAATATAATTGTGAATCTGTTACGGTTTCAGGAACATTTGGATCATTTAATTGTCAAGCTTGCCTGAGTGTGATAGGAACATTAATTAAGGAAAATAAATTAACATGTATTCCTCTTTCTGGAATTTCACTTCATATGTCACATTGCAGAAAGTGATGAAAGAATGGAAGGACCTAATATGAAAGAAAAAGTTGTAAAAAGAGAGAACATTAGTCGGATGATGTTCTTTCAAATAAATGGATTCAGGAAAATTAGTGAAAGTTTTTTTGAATTTATAATGGCCTATAAAGAATGAGTTAATAAAAAAACTATGAATCGACTCATTTTGTGTTCAAAGGAGATATTTCACCTGAGCAATGAGTCATATATGGTAAGCATGTTTGGAAGACTATGGCTTGATAGATGAAACAGATGATGAGCACTGGTCACCACAACTAGGGAAACCTTTGTCTGAGTATTCATAGGATTAACTAAGTCTTGAGTATTCATAGGATTAACTAAGTCCTGAGTATTCAGAAGTATGATTTTTTTTTTTCTCTCCAAAGTCCGACTTCATAAATGATGTGACTCTGCAGACATTAAGCAAAATCGCCAAGGCCCTTCTGTGTTTACCTTCGTTCCGACTTCGCCAACGACCTCTGTTCCTCACACACATTGTTAACACCATTAAACAAGAGAACCTTTCACTTACATCCCTGGCCGGAGCTCTTCAGGTCCTCCGGGATTTAATGTATCCTTTTGGTTCGAATTAATTAAAAACAAAAATTAGCCAATTCAGACCAGTTGTGATGTTTGTGTTGATCGCATCGGCTGGGGAAATGGCATTTAGGGGCTACTTTGGACCCGGACATTGGATGGCTTGGGGTGTTGTGTATGGATTGTTTGTGTGATGTAAACCTCGTATCTATGGTAGCGGAAGTCCTTAAGAGTTGGCAAGGGAGGTTTAGAGTTGTACACTAGGGAGAAATTGTGCTCCCCCTAAGTTTTGTGGTTTTACAGGTATGACCTTAGTTATGAGTGTAGGTGGCTAACTGTTGCTGTTCCGAAGACCTCCACTAGGAGTATCTTGTGTAGACTACCTCACCTAGGTCTGAGTACTGCGTTTACTTTAAAACTGGCCGGATATACAGAAGCTGGCCAGTTTCCCTGGTCCTTCTATACCAATTTCCACCAAGAGTATTCCATCCTTTGCCCTTTCTTATTTCTTCCTCTAGATTCAAAGACCTGTCAGAGTATAGGAACCTCTATGAGCAACGCCCTTTACGCCGGCAAGTTGTAAGACACCGGGCTAAAGGGGCTCTGAGCATTGGAGCGCGAAGAATAAGATCGGTTTTCCCTAAAAAATCCGAGTCTCTCTCTCATAATGGACTGACCACTTCCCTGCGGCCGTTCTCTGGTGCATAAAGCTGTACTTTCTAAGGGCCAGCTTTACTGCCTTGTTGGCTGCCAGGCCAACCTGCCTCATCCCCACCCATACCTTCCTCACATTCCGTTTCCTTATCTCTTCACACACTATCAATTTTACGCTCTGTCCAAGGTTGAGCCACCATGCTGAGGGACTGCCAGGCCACCAGGCGGAGGGGGTGGTCTTGAATGGCGGCATCTGGCTCTGCCAGGCCTGTACTCACCCTTCGCAAAGCGGGCCACTGCGGGGGATGATTAGCGTTTGCATCCCGTAAAAAAAAGGGTCACCAAACCCATTGATGAAAACTTGCAAAAACCAAAATCTCTCGCTATTTCACCTTTAAGAACCCTGGAGCCACCCTCGGGCAGCTCCACAGAAAAAAAATGGAGGTTTCCCCCTCCCCCCCTGTGGTTTCCCACAGGACCCTCCATAACTCTTCAACCGGAGAGGAGGCTTACTCCTCTGCAATGCCTACGGATGCAGGGGGCTTCCCCTCACCCCCTTCCTTGGAGTCATCATGTGACTCCAGCTCAAATCTGGCAGTCCCTCCTTTGCTTTCACAGGGGACTGCTAGGAAAGCCAGCAGGCAGCCCATAACCGGCCTCTCCCCGTTGAAGCGTCTCGGTAGGGCAAACTCCCTTAGAGGGGGAGGGAAGAAAGGACCCATCGGCCGCTTGCCTCTAAAGACCTACTGGCCCGAATACTGAATCTAGCGGGGGTGAAGGCCTATGCCCCCCAAAAGAACATGGACGAAACTGACATGACCTGTGATGTCATGGGGGAGATGGCCAAATAGAGGTCTCCCCCTGAGATAGACATGCTCCCTGACGCAGCCCAACCTCCGAAGGTTGCGCCTTCCATGGGGGCAGATTCAGGCTCGGCATCAAACACCGAGCCCGAGTCTGCTCCTGTGCGGGGGCCCTCGCCAGAAGGGTCAGGCTGTTAAGACAGCACAAGGAGGGGCCCCTCATTCAAAGATTACCTGGCGTTTGAGCCCGCTGGCTTCAGACACTTCTTAGTTCTTCGCTCCACTGATGGCAGCATGTTGGCCAAGGGCAACATGATCCATCAGAGGAGAGCTTTAGCTGGTATAATTAGTAGAGAGCCGAAGGTGACCCGTTTCTCGGACGGGAGCCTTCTGGCGAATGCGGCGGACCCCTCCGAGGCGGTGCATATCTCCTTGAGAAAGAAATCCTGGCCTTTCAGGCCCAGGATCGACTCTCATTCTGCGAGGCTAAGGACTTGGTCCTGGCGCGCCCGGCTCTGCATGGGACGTCTTATACCTCAATGGTTAGAAAGACACCCTCTCCTGTCTTACTCTAAAACAGTTCATATTAAATAAGGCATAAGAACTTTTGAAAAACTAACATTATCCAATAAGGATTTTAAGATCACTTATGCGAAATGGTTTAATAATATAGTTGTAAATATTATTTTAACGTATGTATTTTTAAAGAGTTCTTCGCCGCGGGCCTGACTACTATTCCTAGAACGTCTGGCTGTTTTGCACGCCGACCACCCCTTTGTTGGACGGCCCTGAAACAGAAGCGTTATGCCTACATGCTCTATAAGCGCCCGCCGCTCTTCTTGGCGGGCATACGTGTCTTCACTTAAGAGGAAGACCCCTCTAGCAGAGGTGTGGAAGCGAGTCAAAAGGATTCGTGCAAGTTCTCGCAGAACCCCCCTCCCGTTCTCCAGGAGAATGGGACCGCAATCTCGGACCCCGCGTCTGTGGCAGAATCCTTCGCTACCGCTTTCTCCGCATTCTCTAGCTGGGATGTCGCGGAAGGCCGCCGCCTGGACTTTACCTCCAGAGGCGGAGAACCTTTCAACAACAGGTTTACTCTGAGTGAGTTGCGTTCCGCTCTTGCTTCGTGCGCGGACGCTGCCTATGGTCCGGACTATGTCCCATACGCCATGCTTCGACACATGGGTCAGCGAGGCATGGCTTTTCTCTTAGATTTGTTCAACAGGATCTGGGTAGAGGGTAACCTCCCAGACTCCTGACGAATCGCTACTGTGCTAACTTTTCGCAAACCGGAGATATATCACTCTACCCCGGCTGGTTTCCGCCCAATCTCTCTAACCTCTTGCGTGTGCAAGTTGATGAAGAAATTGGTAAATGTTAGATTAGCCTTTGTTTCTGGACAGCGGAGGCCATTTGTTTTCTGCGCATTGCGGCTTCCGCAAGTTCCATTCCACGTCGGATGCTCTGTTTCGACTGGAAAATGCTGTCTGCGAGGCCTTCCTTCGTAGACAGCACTTCGCCACGGTGTTTTCCGATCTGGACAAGGCCTATGATACCGCATGGCGATACGGTATCATGGAGACCCTCCACACGATGGGGGCGAGGGGACGCCTCCCGGTCTTTATATCTGAATTTTTGCGAGATCGCCGATTCCGCGTACGGGTTTGGGGATCCCTCTCCCGGCTAATGGAGCAGGAAGAAGGTGTCCCGCAGGGAAGTTACACTCTTTGCCCTGAGCATCAACGGCATCACCTCGGTGCTGCCTGAAGATGTTCTCGCTACACTCTACGTTGACCATCTTTGGATCTCTCTTGGCTGGGACGAGCGGGCTCGCTAACGCTTGTCCCTTGTCCGCGGGACTGGTTCGTACACGCAGATTTTTGGACTATACGACTTTTTGGAGGAGGCTGGCCTCCTCCATTTTACTTGACTCTGTTGTAGGTAGCATGTTCCTGCCCTGGGGCGTAGGTGGGCCTACCCACAACACCAGAGTGCGTTTCCTTCTTGTTGCCTCTTTGCTTTTGTTTTTCTAATTGTTGTTTTTTAACTTTTGTCTTGCCTTTGTCCTTTTTATATTTATTTTTTTTTAATCTAGCCTAGTATTATGCTTTCCGTTAATTACGGCGAGTTTTACCCTTGTAGACAGTCGCCAGATGCGCTCTTTAAATTAAAAAAAATAAAATAAAAATTGATGTCTTTTGGTGCAACTCTGAATCATCGACTCCAAACAGGCATCGAACCACGTCTCTCGCTATGCCGAAGCGCACAGGTTTTTGTTTTCCCTTGGCCAAGATTAAGGTAGTGCAATTCTGCCACCATCCACGACTCCACCCTGACCCAGACTTGTTTCTAAATGCGGTTCGCCTGGAAGTGGTGTACCTGTACCGTTTCCTTGGTCTTACTTTCGACCGACGCTTCACCCCGGAGGCCCTTCCTCGGAGCCTTAGTATCTCTTGTACTAGCACCTGGACATTCTTCGTTCCGTGACGATCCATTGTTCGTTCTAAGCTTGACTATTGATATTAGTTTTATTCATCCATAGCAGAGTGTTTTATTGCGGAAGGTGCACTCGATCCACCACACCGACCCTCGCCTGCCGATCTGCTACTTTCTGCATGTCCCTCCCTCATTGAGAGCCGACTTGTCGATGCTGGGGAGATGTCACTCGCTCTGCGCCTCACACAGTGTACGCCCCTGTACGCGCGAGCCTGGCACCTCCCTCAGTCACCAAATGGCTCTCGCTGCATCCGCAGCTTATCTCGACGGTGCCTATGCCGCCGAGAGACGTTGTCATAATCTAAGCCCTCTAGGCTTATGGCTAGGAAAGTCTTTCGAGAGTTCTCTGTAGCTCTTTGGCCGATAGCGCCTCTGGTTTTGCCGAGGACGCCACAAAAAGGCTACCTACCACTTTTGACTATTTGTGGCCACGCCTCTTCTCTCAAAGCTTCTACAACGCCGGGAGAATTGCGTTCGGCCTTTTTAGAGCACACTTCGTGTCACGCAGGAACCGTGCCAGTGTATACGGAAAGCTCAAGAGGGGAGATCGTATTCCATGGTGTATCCATATTCTTTCTCTTTAAGAAAAAAAGTGGTGCTCTACCAGGCACTGCTTCTGTCTTCACGAAGGAGCTGGTTTTATTATACCGCTCGGTTCACGAGATAACGCATCGTGCCTCGTTCGGAGACCGGATTATGATATTTAGACGCTCACAAATCGCTCTTAGTGCTCCTGGGCTATTAGAATCTCCACACTTCCTGGTTCGCGGTATCCAGGACGCCACGGTTGCCGCGAGCCGGGTAGATGTCGAGATTATCTGCTGGGTTCCTGTACAAGTGGGAATTGCGGAGAATGAGAGCGCCAAAAAGTCCGCGAGGACTGGGCTACCAGACCAGCGTTTCGCTCTTCTTCCACACCGACTACATGACAGGAATCACCGTTACTTGGCAAATAAGATGAGAGTTGGCTGAGTGGTTCTTAAATTTTGTGCCATTGCGCCGAACTGCGCTATCTGTCGTTTTCGAATTGGCCACACTCCCAGAACGCACCGCCATCTGATGGAGCGCTCGCCTGCATTTTATTGCGACTACTGCTTTGTTCCCCAGACTGTTAGTCACATTCTTGTTGAATGTCTCTGTTTGTGTTATCTTCACGCACTTTACCTGCCCCGGTACCTGGAGGAACGAGGTCGCTACCGTTTGTCCCTTGTTCTCGGAACTGGTCTGTGTACAGATTTGTGAGTTATCTTCATTTTGGAGGAGTCTGCTCCTCTCCATTGTTGTAGGCCGCATGTTCCTGCTACAGGGGTAAGCAGGTCTCTTCCGCATCCCACCCCTGACGCCAGTGCTTACTTCCTTGTTCTTTTTGGGGTGGGGGTGGAGGTTCTTTTAGTTTGGTTTTGGTAAGTTTAAAGTAGCCAAGTACTAGGCAGAAATTTTAAATCAAGGAAGTCGCTAGATGGCCTCACACCGCTTCCGTCGTCGTTTCGAAATGCACTCTTCATGGCCAGCATGTCGACTAAATGGAAGAACTCCTGCATAGGTGTGGACGCGTGTAAAATCTTTAGGAATCTCCTTCCCGCTCTCCGGAAGGCGGGATCACCTTTGTTTTTATTTTATTCGCAAAATTAATTTTTTTCTTGCATGTTCAACCCTTATTTTTCATTAATAAACATTTATTTTCTAAATTTATTTTCATTCTGATTAAAATATTCGCTCAATATGATATTAAATAGGTAATAGAATTGATTTTCCTTAACAAATTGCCAGCGCTTTGGAACCGGAGTTGAATGTGGAAGAACGAACAATCGTGTTACAAGCGAGTCTCTCTGCCACGCTGCAACACCTCCAAAAGGCTACGACCCTCGATTCATTTCTCGAGCGTTGCTACTCCCAGCTGAATGTTTTAATCAGGTTTCTTGATACGATTATCTTCCCTGTCAAATTTTGTATGCATCCATATATATCCAATTTTTTGCAGTTTCTTTGCAGAAAAAGAATTCTATCCTAATGTTGCTAAGCTGTACTAAAGGCGATAACATTAGTCAGCCGCATTGCCAATTCATTGTGCGACACCATAGAGATCCTCTGATTTAGTACTCTCATTTAGGGGTGAAGTTGAGTCTGTTAAATGATTAATTTTCACTTATCTGTATTGACTTTGTATAAATGACAGTCCTCCGGCCAATTTCAGAACTTTGATTCAGCACGACACATGCCCATCGACTTTGGATGATGTCACAACACTATTGCATATGTGGACACTGTCGCCTTCTGAGGTTGTGAGAATAAAGGCTGTGGATCTTCTCTCTTCCGCTTTCTGCACCTTCTTGCAGCATCTTGTTCTCACACATTCTGTAAGTTGCCTTGCTGTGACTCTCCTGGAAAAGGAAAAAGAAATCGAATATCACTGATCTACGGTGCCATGGTAATTAGAAAGAAAAACAGTTTGAAAAAATATTTAATAAAGTTGGTTCGGGTAAATGATTTTCAATGGCAGTGTGCTACAAAGGAACTCTCATTAACCTTAAATGCTGGGAGAGTGTATTGTTTGGGATGCAGGTGCATTTCAATTTGCTTGTGACTGTATTGGGCTTCTAGTTTAATTGAATTAAACTCATTCCATACAAAAGGACTCCTTGATGCAATTTCCTCATTCTAGTGAGTTCCATTCAGACATCCAAATCTTTGTGCTCTTTTTTTTGTTTGACCATTCAGAAATTTTTATCTTCACTTCCACATATTTCAATTTGCCTAAGCTTGTGACTGGGATTCACGAGTTTATCTTCATTCGTTGGTGTGTGTGTGGGGGGGAAAGGGGTAAGATTGCTCATGCTGTCGTTTCCCTTCCTTATTTTCTTCATCTACCTCTTATATTTTCCCCCTGTAAGCACAAGCCATTACCCTTACTTCTAATTTTCCTTCCTACTGCACCAAGTCATTGCAATGGAGGGCAATGAGGTCCCCAAATTTACTCTTTGTCATAATCAAGAGCTTGGTTTCGGTTTATTCTCTTTTTCTTTCTGCGCTTAATGAATATGGTCTCTTATACCAGTTTCCTTTCTCTTCTCAATTAAAAAAAAAAACGGCACATTTTTCTTATCGAACTCGTATGAGGTAGGATCAACCCGGGGTGTAAATGGATCTGGGCACCATGGAAGGATTTTATCTTGAGCTCTTACTAGTGACACCCAGTAGTAAGTCAATAGAATTGACACAATGAAAAAAGGAAGTAATACCATTTAGAAAAGTTACTACAATTGCTAGTAGGTAGGGTCAAAATTTTGAATTCTGATTCTACATAGTGCAAAGAATTCCTATTTAGGTACTTAACATAAGTTGTACCCTCCCATTTAATATTAAAATTAATGCTATTCTTAGGGTAAGATTTTAAAAATCAGAATTTTATATTAAAAATGAAATAATATAAAAATAGTATTTAGAAAAGAAAACATTACCTTAATCCAATTGTTATCATAGTTGTTTAAATTAATTTCTCCTTTGAGATTTCCACTGAAAAATGCATTTGCTTCCTTGATTCTGAACATTCAAAATATAGTGATGTCTATTTTCATAGCCAATATGATCTTAAGAAGCTTTTGTTATTAAATTAATTGCCCTTTCAACTCTCTGGATGTAGCAAAGAATAGAGAAAATAAAGCATTCATCCTTAATAAAATGTTACAAAAGTGGTGGTGATAATATTTTCCCAATTAATCATGTCACATAATTATCAGCTTGAAAATTTAGGGTCTGGCCCAAATTTCGAAATTAATTCTTGCCGATAGAAGATTTAAAATTCTTCAGCCTTGTTTTGCCATCACTGGCTTCAAAAACATACCAAAAAGGCAATTCATTGGCATCCAATAGACAAATTAAGCACTGAACAAGTCTCTCAAGAAATAATTTGATATACTTTATAACTAACTAATCAGGTCAGTGATAACGGCAGTGCCATCGCAGAGCAAATCCATAAGGGATCGCCGACTATTGGAATCAATCAAGAATGTTGTTAATTCTTCTGCTTTGCAATGAGCACTGACTTGTTCAGGTGTAACATGGACTAATTAAATATCTTCAAGTTCTCTGACTTACATAATGCTCATCATTTTCCTCACCTCGCAGCATCTTAGTTTGATCTTTCCTCTTTCCTTCCATCAAATAATCCATTGCACTCACTCTTACTTTCCAAACTTGTTTTTCTTGCAAACTTTGTGTGCCTTTCTCTTTTCTAATTTCATTCTATCTAGCTCTTTATTGTAATTTAGCATCCCCATATCTCGTAAAGCTGTATTAATTATAGCTATTCCATATTCTGGAATAAAGTCATGTTCACTTTGCTGTTATTGATTGTCTTCTGAAATTTCTAGAAAATCCAATTTACATTATTATTAGAAAAAACATGAATATCATAACCTTAACTTTGCTCTTCTTCTTTCAAGCTTTTGCATTCTTTGCTTAGTTCTTTTTCTGGTAGAATTTCTTGCTCTGTAAATTTGTTCAAGCTGATTTTTTGTCTTTCTTTTTGTCGTATAAAAGCATCCCATTCATTTACTGGAATTTTAACTGTGCATCAGTAATCCTATTGGGCCTTCTTTTTTTTTCAATCCATATGTAAGGGCAAATGCCTTAGCATTTTGTGGAAGCTCTCATTCCTTTACTTCTGAATGACTTTAAATGTGCAGTTGATTCATGCAATCTTTCAATCTTGATTGAAATCCCTTCAAAACCAATGTGAGGGAAGGAAACATTTTTCCAGATGTTTTCTACCTTTTCTGCTATGATTTATAGCATTCTTTTGCAGTTTTTGTAACTTTTGATGCAATTTTCTCCATAATTCTAATGAACAAGTAATGATGAATTACATCAGCTCTCAGTATCATAGAAGTGGGAAATGGTGTTAGTTGTCCAAGCACAGAATTTTAGGGTTTTGCTTCTTGTGGTAATTCTTAAAATTGATAGTTAATTCAGCAAGTAGTAAAAATAAGATAAACGGTAAGTAATTAAGCTATAAACATCACTAACAATTAATCAATCCATTTTTCTTTAAAATAATAATAATCTTAATTTATAATTAATCTGAAATTATATTTAATATAGTTAATTGATATGGAAGCCTAAAAATCACACGTATCATTTTTAGGACTACAATCCATGATGATGGTTTGTTAGGTTTTTTAAATACCAACCAAGTCCTCATCTAGGTCATAAAAGCATACATACATTAAATAACATTTTAAAAATGAACAAAATATTATCAAATTTGTAAAATTGGATTAAAAATTAGTGACATTTAAAAGCAAATAACACAAATTTTAACATTTGTAAAATGTTCTCAATATTTCAATTATTTATAGATTGAAATGGAATGCTTTCAATCACTAAAATAGTTTGTACCCTTTAATTTATTTTGCAAAAAAGCTCTTTAATAGATAAGGGCATAAATCACAGTTTATAAAGACAAAAACCTTGTATTTACCCATGAAAAATTGTGTGGGTGGATATGGTTTGCAAGCGGTACACACAATGACTCATAAATCTAAAAATTTATACTTTTATTAAAGACACATTATCCATCTTCATCCATAGTGTAGAAGGATAAAATTAAAAAAATAATATAGGTTTTGACCGCCCCTAAGGGGCCCTTTCATTAGCTTATATCATATTAGGTTACTACTCCCCCTGCATAATTCTAGAATACATTTATGGAAGAATCTCTTGATACAAAAAACTAAAATTTGAAATTAATCTATTTGCTACTTATTCTACCTGTATATTTGAATCCCTATTTGCACTATTTATATTTATGTATTCATTCAAGGGACCAACGACATTCAACCAAACTTGCCAGCTTCTAGCCATGCTTACCCCGAGATTCACTGATCCCTGCAAGGAAATCAGCATCCAGGCAGTATCCTGCCTCGTCCTCGTTCTCAAAATTTTGAATCGTTACAACGGACTGGGGCCGGATTTCGTTGATGAAGACTTGGCTACCTTAAAAGTAAGCTGCTGCAACCGGCGGACCAGTTTTGTTGTCTCTCAGCTGGGAGATCTCCGCTTGCAGTAGAACTTTGTATTGTTGAGTCCAATTTGCTCTCAGTTTGGGTGGGCTTTGTTCCTTGTTCTTGCAATTTGTCCGAGCTGCTAAATCCTTTCCTATGCCTTCCTTGCTGTAGTTCCTGAGCTAGAGTCAGGCTCCCAGATCACTTCCTCACTGAACTCCAATACGGCTGGGCTAGTTTCTACTAAAGATCCCTTTATTCATGTCTAGGATGTGCAAGCGCCGGGTACACTATGAATATCTATTTAATCTGTATTTCATTTCGGAAAAAAAAGGTGCACAGGTGCTTGTAGTTCTTGCGTATGGGGTGCGAAGTGCCGAGCACCGTTGCCAGTTGTTTAAGAAGTGGTTTGGATCCAGATTTTGGATGGCTCCTTGTGTGTGGATTGTTTTATGCCTGACGCCTTGGAGAGAATGAATGGTTCCCATTGTATGGAAGCTTTTGAGGACTAAGGGTGCATGCTCGGGCCTCTTTCAAGCATCCTCGCCGAGGTACCCTGGGTAGGCTTCTACAACTGTTATTTGGAGGAGCAACACGTCATCCCGGCTTAAGAGCCACTAGAGACGGCTGCCTCCTTGAGTTGTCTTGAACTCTATGACAGGGCTTGGGAAGCTCTTGCCTTCCTCTTCACGCATTATGCACCCACCTTCCCTAAGTGTATCCTCTTCCTTAATTCCTCTATCTACATCTAAGCATCTGACAAGCTACTCTATGGTGTATCAGATGCTTTGTAAACTCTATATCGCACGTTACTAGTATTTTTTAGATAGGCAAAGGAACTGGTCATGTTGCTTCCTGTATGACCTAGGACTATATATGCCTCTCGGGTGAAAAAAAAACACTATGCTCATGGACCCTCCAGGCCTACGAGCACGGTAGTCACCGTCCCTATTCTGAACCATTTTGCTGATTCTACCTCACTAGGGCGCTACCCTGGTAAAGCTGGCTGCAGCACGGGATCTCGCCTCCTTTACGGGTATAACTAGGGATCCCCCATGCGACTCCTTCGCGAAAATCCGAAGCCGCTCTGCAGCAGCTCTTTCGTTCCCGTCCGACGTTAGACGAAGGAATTTGGATCGCTTGGCCCCTTCCAAAGGACGAGGAACCCCCTGCCACAAAGGTTTCAAGGGAGAAGGTGTGAAAGGCTCGTACGATGACCCAAGCTTCTTTCAGTAAGCCATCGAAGGTGGCTCCGCCTTCTACAGCCAACAGCTCCCAGAATTGTCTCCAGGTAGTTACGGCAATTCCCACGATGGTTTCGCGCATCTCCTTCGAACTGTGCTTGGAGAACATTTCTGCTTCATTTGAATTTCCGTGGATTGGGTGGACCTACGGAGTCTCGTCTCTCGCCTCTCCCTTTTAACTATTTGCTTGGGCATATAAATGAACGTAGATACCCCTTCTAGGGGCAATGCACAATCAACTCCAGGGTTCAGGTCCTTGCTGACCTAAGCGAAAAGATGGAGACTGGTGTCTTTAACGTGGATGAATTCGCGCTTTATAGTCCGCGAACCGATCTCAGGACGAACAGCCTTACTTTGATTGAGAAGCGGTGGATGGCCTTCATATTAGTTGTTATTTTGCCATCGAAATATCGTTTTTTTGGTTCTCTAGTTTCTGAGAAACCATATCGGTGGTGATTGGAATGGGCGCTATCTCCTGCATTTCAGGAAATGACTTCGCTATCTCAGGCGAGGAGTTATCTGGCCCCCTCATCGCGTGAGTGTGACTAATAATCCCAAAATTCTTTTCTTTTTGCACGCCCTCCACTTCTTTGGTGGTCGGCCGACAGTGAGACGGCCCTCAGAGAGGAGCGATCTGCATATATTCGCTATAGGCAATGCCCAAACGATAGTCAAGCCAGGGCTAGGTTTCATTACGTTTCCATAAGAGTATTCGCTTAACGAGAAGACCTCGCCTCCTCTTTCAGAGATGTGGAAGCGCGTTAAACGGAGTTGGAGCAAGTACTCGTGGGACCCCTCTCCATCCACCAGGAAGACGGTAACGCAATCTTGGACCCCGTCTATACGGATACTTCCAGGTCCGAGGAGGGGGTCGGTTTCCACGCCGTTTCCCCTATTTTTGAAGTGTCAGTGGGGCTCTACCAGGCGCTGCGTCTGTCTTCACGGCCGAACTGGTTGCAATACAACGCTAGGTACGGAAGAGAGCGCGTGGTGCCCAGTAAAGTTGAGTGCCATTGTGCCACGACTGTTGCCGTGGACCTAACCCCCAATGCCGCGACGGCTTCAGTTCGATTTCTGTCCTCTTGAAATTGGATACACGGCCATTTTATGGAACGCCCGCCCGCACCTTAGTGCAACGACTGCGTTGTTCCGCAGACTGTTCGGCACATTCTTTGTTAATGTCCTAGTCCTGGTGATCTTCGTGTATGTTACCTGCTTTGGTATCGTGACCAGCGGGTCGCTCCCGCTTGTTCCTTGTACTCAGGATAGGCTCGTGTACGCGGACTTTTGGACTACTTGGCATTTTGGAGGAGGCTAGTCTCCTGCATTTTATTTGACTCTTCCTTTGTCGGTCCTATGTTCCTGCGCCGGCTGGAGGCGGGCCTTCCCTCGACGCTGGAATGTGCTTCCCTCTTGTTTTTGTTTTTGTTTTATTCTTTTTTTTTTGTTCCTTTTTTTTTGCATCTTTTATAATACCCTAGCACTAGGCTAGAATTTTAATTATAGTGACTTTTGCCCATGAAGGCGATCGGCAGATGGGCGAATAAAAAAGAAACAAACTTAGCGGCCTCGTAAAGAAGATTGGAGACGGCGTCAAGGTCAAAGTTTGCGCGCCTTTGCACCGCGATTGTTTCCGTGGAGCTATCCCTCAATCCCTCGGCGGATTCGGGTCACTTTCTGTCCTTTCCGAACTGGGCCTCCTCCCGGGATGCACCCCTCTTTAAAGATGTCTCCCTTCCATCTAACTGCCACGACTGCGTGGCTCCTCAGACTATTGGCACATTCTTGTTGAGTGTCTCAGTCTGTGTTATTTTGGCATAAGTTACCCCCTCGTGGTACCGGAACGAGCGGGGTTGCTACCCCCTTCCATTCTACTTGTGCCAAGTTGTGCACTCTTGACTGGCTTTTCTTTTTGTTTTTTTTGAG
Organism: Ceratothoa steindachneri; assembly: GCA_963969495.1. Classification (NCBI taxonomy): domain Eukaryota; kingdom Metazoa; phylum Arthropoda; class Malacostraca; order Isopoda; family Cymothoidae; genus Ceratothoa; species Ceratothoa steindachneri. The sequence continues at coordinate 171,031,108 of OZ018327.1, forward strand.
GTTTGCATCCTCCAATGTATGGAGATTTGGGGGCGGGGCATGCTCGGTCCTTAGGAAAAGTTTGCCCTGATAATGTTCTTCATCAATTTTTGTCTTAGGCTTTGAGTTATTTGTAGCTTTTTGTTCACTTTAAACTATTTCTCCTAATGGCTAATCCTTTTATTTAATGTTTAATTGTGTAAATTTGGCCATTCAGTCCTTGCTGGCAGTAGCCACTATGGAACCTTAAAAAATAATATTGGCCCAGCCAATGCGATCCCATAAAAAAAAATGTTGCCTTAAAACTATTAATCCTATTTTTTCTTTGTGCTCGTTTTCTCATGACGAAGTACTTTGGGCTTGTTATGCAACTCGTTGCTCTGTTCTTCCTTCCTCCAGCTTCTTAGGTTTTCTACTCAAAAATTTAAACATATTTTACATATGTTTTCGTTCTTGTTTGGTTTTCTGTTCTAACAGCTCTTTTAGCATTTTAGAGTGTCGAGGTTTGGTGTTTGTATACTTCTTCAGTATCTTTCAATTTTTTTTGTACTTTTTTCCTTTTTCTGCAAGGAAAACTGTCTTTATTGTTGTATTATTTTCTCTTTAAAAACAAATGCAAAAATTAATAAGGGTGTCTCTGCTAAAACTTTAAAAAATGTTAATAGAAAAATTGATGTCAGGAGAAATGAATTTGTATGAACAGTTCTTAGTTAGAGTAAACTACTGCAATCTCATGAGACTGAGTGTGCATCTCATCTAAAATCTCTTGCTGAAGGACCTTTCCTGCATTCCCGAAGTTTTATGCCATCCCCTCTTCATTTTTTACTACTCAGACTGCATACCTTACACACATCTACTATTTCCTATTTTTGGATACTTTTTAATTTCACCTAGAGTTGCACTTAGTGTTTCACCAAAAAAGGTTTGTTTTTCTTGCCCCTTCCCAAATAAGATTTATTCTTTACTTGCCACTCTGTTTTCTCTTCCCCCAAAGTCGTAACTTCTAGCCCAATTTTGGTCATTGATTTGATTTTGCCATTTCTCTGTGTCAGCTACTTTAGTTCCTTCTATGACGATATGACTTCGGCTCATAGTATTGGCCACCTCAATGAACTCCTGCTGACTGGATAGGGTTCTCTGCATATATGTAGCTTTTGTTTGTGTTGGGTTGGTCATGTATATTCACAGGAGCTGCCAAGTGTAGGCCATGAATGGTCTTTTGCAGTCTCCTTCTTTTCTTATGTTCTTATGTTATGAATATGTATTGAACCTTGTCTAGTACCCTTTGGCAATGAATAATATGTGCTGATCAAGCTGATGGTAGGGCTTGTTGGTGTTAAGTTTTGGATGATGATTGCTTCTACGTAATGCCAGGGCAATCTCTTTGCGATATGGCAGAATGCCTTTTTGGAGATGATTTTAACTCAGAAGAGATTGAATGGCTTTCTGGATTGGGTGTGTGTGGATGACCCTCTGTGTGATATGCGCCTGGTTTCTGGCGAATATGTTCTGAAGCACACCAGTGTACTATACCTTTGGTTGACCTGCAACATTGAGGCCAAAACCATATTGGCATATACGAATTTGGGGGCGGGGGGTAGTGGTTGGTGATGGATTCCATGAATTGAACAAATGAAATGCATGTGACTCCTTGGAGTGAGTTCATTTTTATGTTTTTGTGTTTTGTCTAATTCTTAGACTTTGGCACTAAACATGGTTTGATTTTAGTTTATAGGCAGTGAGGTATTTGGTAATTTAATGTCGAGGTGAAGGTTGTTCTCCTTGGTGGATGATTTTAAGGGGGCGGAGGCCTTAGTCATAAGCTTCTCCTGCAATCAGTTGATCTTGTATTGCTCAAGCTGCATTTTGTTAAGTGACAATGGTGATGTCATCTGCAAGCTCTTTTGTAGTAGAATACCTTTCATGATGCTCATATTATTGTCTATTGTAGAGATGTCGCCATATGCTTATTGTGACACTGTCATTGAAGATGAATGTAAAAGTTTATCCACCACTTCCTTTATAGGTGGATGATGAAGAGAGAAAAGGATTGGAAGAGGGACATTCATTAGAGCTTCTGGTTCTCATCTCTAAGGTGAGATTATATTTTGTGGCGGAAAGAAAAATTTTATTTATGTCTACAAAAGGATTGTTCACCATATGTTTCTATTTTGAGCAGAAATTTAAATACATGCCACTGGTGTAGGCATTTTAATTATTCTCTTGATTAATATTTTAATAATTTCAGTGATATAGTAAATGCTGCCTATTCATTCCAAAGATAATGCAAAAATCCAATCTAAAGTGTTCCAGACCCCGAAAGAATTTATTTTGGCTCATTACAAAATTAAACACAAGAGTTTAACATCTACAGCTTGTCCTCTTTTTTTTTCTTTCGTCAAATTCGCTTTTTTTAATTCCACTAACATATTTATTATTAGAACCTGTGCTTTGTGAGGGTCATTTGAAAATATAAATTTCAGAATCTTTTAAAGCCTTTTTTCCCTATATAAGCTGTACATCTTGAATATGGAGACTTCTCTCTCAACCCCCCACAAGGCATTGGGAGGTCCTAATATCTAATTTCGATGCATTTTGCTATTTTGTCGCTTAAAATGGCTACAATGGAGAAGAATAGTGGGTGACCGGTTGCGCATGGAGATCCTCCAAGTGCGGCCTAGTCCTCCCTAGGTGCCAGGGAGGATGAGGCAAAACTTCGACTAGTGAGACGGCTTCCCTCTCACCATCCCCATGTGGCTAAGGGGCTTTCCTTTTGCTATCTTTGGAGCCCCCACCTCTGAAAATTAGGTGGCCCTCCTTAGGGGCTTCTCTACAAATCTTCCAGCAGAGAGGGCGCTTCTCCTTTCTTGACCTCGTAGGGGGGGGGGATACCCGGGGGGTAGCTTGTTACACTTGGTATCCAGTGGAGTTCCACGTCCTCCCGGCCTGAGTGCTAATTCGAGAGGCCCCGCCTGTCACTGGGTTGACCCGAACTCAGTGAATGTGACCTGGGAAAGTTGCTGGTGTGATTCCCCTCGCCCCCACTCACCACACTTTACCTTTATTATTATTAGTTATTATCATTCTTATTTATTATTATTATTTAGTATAATTTTATATTATTTTTACTAGTATTTGTTGTATTTTTATTATGCATTATAATTATTATTGATTATTATTATTATTATTAGTGTTATTGTTTATTAATATTACTTATCATTCTGGCTATCCACTCAACCTTTTCTACCTACACTTTATACCAGGAGGAGTGTTTCCAACTGTACAGAGTTTCAGTCCGCCCACCATGGCCTTGGTGAACTGCATGCCATCCTGGGACCACCTAGCAACGGGGTATGATAATAATAGGTTGCGATGCCCTGATGGAATCGCTCACCATGCTCCTGTAAGGAGGAGTCGCGAAGCCTCTCCTCTTGTGATCTATAGAGACGAGAACCAACAAGAGACTCCTGCAAAATCTGCAGCCCCAACTACCGTGTGTGGCTACGAGGAGGCACAACAGGAGGAGTCTTGGTAATGGAAAGGCTTTGTACTGACAGGAAGAGGCTTCTTACGCACTCACCTTCCCTTTTCACCACGAGGGCTAGCCAACAGGAGAAACTGCAAAGTGAGAAGGCAAGCAAAGCAGGCATTTGACACTAAAGTGCAGGCCCACCGGTTGGTGGACACGCCATGGCGCCTGCCAGCCACTGTCCCCTCTCCCCACTGCCCCCCTCCCCCCACTGCCTTGTAGGTTCTGCCTTTTTAGGCAAAGGCTAGAGGAAGGATACCTCGATCACAAACCAGGATCAGGAGTGCCTAAAGCGAGCACCAACAGACCGGTGTCTCGGCAGCTCCCTGCAGCCGCGGATGAAGCCTGGTCCGAAGACTGCACACATTCCTCCTCGTTTAAACCTAGTGCAGGTTGATGCCCTCAAGAGGGGATCCGTCATCATCGATCTCGATGGACTTCCCAAAGCCCCCCCCCCCCAAAACAATCACGTGTCGCGAGTAAATTCAGGGTAGGCAGAAACTGTGAAGCTGCTGCAATTAATTTTAACAATTCCTACTTTTTGCCGATAATTTACTTTATAAGGGGTCTTTATAAAATGAATTCCCGCAGCTTCACAGTCTCTGCCTACCCTGAATTTACTCAGGGCACGTGCCTGGTGATCACCCACCCTATCTTTAGTGGACCAACCTATCTACTTTTCTTTATTACATACCCTACATCCTTTTTCCAACTTGCTCTTGTATCCTCAAAGGTTCTGGTTGTACAGTGCACTTTCGTCCTCTTATGAGCCTTAGTTGATTGGCAGTCTATACGGTGAGGGCCAAAAGCCCGCTAGCTAGGGAAAGTGTTAGGTACTGGGCATTTTGGGCCGTCGCCTCTGCTTGCCTTCCTCCAGTACACATAAAAGGTGGCTACGCCAGCACCATCCTTTAGGGTTAAAGTTCACTGACAATTTTCCCATCATGGGGGGCTGGATTGGCAAAGACCATCAACGCTGGACCGGCACCGATTACATATAAATGATCACATTCTGGAATTTCTGATCCTATGAAGACTTTTCTCTTAATCTCCCAAGTCATTAGGAAGTCATAGTATCTACTTTCCATCAGCCCTTCTTTTTCTCCAATATGGTGGCAACAGTGGGAAAGCACATAGGGATCCGCCTCCAAGCGCAGCCTCACCCTCCCCTCCCTAAATGTTCGGGAGGATGAGAACAATCTTGACAGCCCTTGAATCGGTGCAAGGGCTGCCCTCTCATCATATGCAGCAAAGGGCCTTCGCATTTTTTGCCATCTATGGAGTCGCTCTCAGGCAGCAGCTCTTTTATCTATAGAGGAGGTGACGACAACAAAAACCACCTTGAAAGGGATCCGTGTAGCCTGTTACCCTTGGTATCTGGAGGAGGTGCATGTCCTCCCAGCCTGACGGGGCCTGGGAAGGTTGGTGCGTGTTCTCCTCAGCCCCTCTCAGCACTACATTACCTTTTTTATTAATATATTTATTAGCATTATTTTTATTATCATTCTTATTATTTAATAGAATTTTTTATTTTATTTGCTCTTAATATTTTATGATATCTTATCTATTTTAATTATTTAGGATTAGTATTAATTATTATTATTTATTTTTATTTAATAATATTTATTACTATTATTTAGCCCTATTAATTTTTTATTAGTATGATTTTTATAGTAGTATTAGTATTTATTATGATATACTATTATTATTTATCATTATTATGTATTATAATAATTAATACTAATCATAATAATTGTTATTTATTATTTAATACTATTTATTATAAGTATTGGTATTATTATTACGGCTCTCCACTCAATGTTTTCTCCCCGCACGGCACCAGGAGGAGTGTTTCCACCTGGACAGAGTTCAGTCAGGTAGCCTCATGCCTTGGTGGACTAGATGCCATCCTGAAATCGCCTAGCACCTTGTTATGGTAATAATAGGTGATCACCGAGCCTACCTGTTTATGGACCTGCCTTATTCGAGTGGCAGTGTATCGCATGAGGGACGAAAGCCTACTGGCTAGGGCAAGTATTAGATATGGGTGTGCTGGACTATCGACTCTGCTCACCGTATTCCAGTACACACATAAGGTGGTTATGGTGGCACCATCTTATATGGTAAAAGTTTCAGGACAATTTCACCTGAATGGTGGACTGGTTTGACAAAGCCCATTAATGCTGGACTGGGACCGATTATGTGTAAATGATGATATTATTGAATTTCTGATCCGATGTGGACTTTTCTCTTCACCTCCTCACTCAGGGAGGTCATAGTATCTACTTTCCACGAGGCCCCTTTCAATAGGAAGCAAGGGTGGGCGAGCGCAGGCGCATGGACATCCGCCTCAAGCACAGACTCATCCTCCGTGGGTGTCGGGGAAGATGAGGAAAATTGAGGCACCCCTCTCAACAGAGAATTGACTGTTAAGTAGGGTACCTCCAATAGGATTTATGATGCCTTGGGGCTGGATGGCCACACTGAGAGCCCCCCCCACCCCCGAGAAAGAGATGGTCCTTGAGGTGACCCAGCTCCAGATGGAAGGATCTTCCATGCGGTGCCAAACACAGAACTTGCATTGGTCCCTGTACAAGCTTCTCTTCAGACGGCTCAAGCCCCTAGGGACTCAAAAGGAGAGGAGGGACCTACTCCCCCAGCTGGTGCCCCTCTGGAAGCTAAGACCTTCTCCATCTCGGAGAAGGATCTTGCTGAGGATGCTCCTTCTGGCGGTGGAGACGAGGTTCATTCCCAAACCTCGTCTCATAAAAAGAAAATAATAAAGAAGAGGACTCATGGTTCCTCTCATTCCGCGGGGACTCCGGGGACGGTTAGGTGCACTGCCGTTTCGACAAGCGACCACGCCAAGATCGGCACGTCCAGCGCCGAGGCGCTCCCGGGTGGGCTGTCCCAGCCCAAGACCAAAGTTGCACGTGTGCTGAGGAAAGCCTCGATTACGTCGGTGACCCTCATTGAGACACTCATTGAGACAAACGCTTTCTAGTTATTCGCGCAACTGATGGCAGCAAGTAGGCCAATGGCAACATGATCTATCAGACGAAAGCATTAGCTAGCATGATTGGTAGAGAGCTTAAGATTGCTTGTTTCTCGGACGGGAGCCTTCTGGCGAATGCGTCAGATACCTTGGAAGCAGCCATAATTAGTCCCCTTCGAACACTTAATAGCACGCCGGTGAGTGTGACGCCGCACTCTACGATGAACTTTGTGAAAGGAAAGGTCAAGAGACATACCCCTACTCTCTTCGTAACGTTCGACCGTGCCAGGCTCCCTGAGTCGGTGCCTGCCTGTTGGTATCGCTACCACGTGAAGGCATTCATGCCCCTCCCGCGGAGGTGCTTTTACTGTCACTGCTTTTGCCATACGAATCGCTCTTGTAGACAGGTAGAGTCGGGTTTACCATATTTACCCGAAGTCTGTGTAAGTTGCACCAAGACCGCATTTGATAAGTCATCGTATAAGGCCAAGTGTGTCAATTTCGGAGAACCGCACAGCGCTTCTTCGAAGCAATGTGGTGCGTATTTCCTGGAGAAGAAAATGCTGGCCGTTCAGACCCAGGATCGTCTCTCATTTCGCGAGGCTAAGAACTTAGTCCTCGCGCGCGTGGTGCTGCCTGGGACCTCCTATGCCTCAATTTTTAAAAAAGACACCCTCTGCTCCTGGCCCCCTCCAGGCCTACAACACGGTCGTTTTCGCGCCCATTCGGACCCCTTCTGCGGCTTCTACCCACTTTTTTGGCCGCTATCCTGGTAGAGCTGGCGACACAAACGGCCCATACCCAGCCTCGGCTAAAACCAGAGCCTCCACCCACACCCAGTGTGACCGTTTCCCGTTAAACTAAATGGCCTCACGCCCCCACCGAGTCGTCAGACTCACCGGAGGCAACACTCCTAAAGGTGGTCGCGAGGCCGTCTTCTGAGGTTCCTAAAGCTGCCCTCCGAAAGGATGACATCACCAAAGTCGCTTAGATTCCTAAGCCCACCCATCAGGTTGGGTTATGTGGCTCGAAGAGACTGAATCCTCCAGGGAGGGACCCCGAATCTGCCTCGCCTTTCTAAGGTTTAGAGGTGGAGAGAGGAAAAGATCGCATGGCGAGCCCAACCTTCCCCGATAAGTCCGCGAAGGTGACAGCGTCTGGAGTTCTGCCTCGTGGAAGCGTACGGCTATTACGCTGAGGGTCTGCTCTTCGAAGTGGAGACACTCAGTTCTTCCGAGCTAAGCCTGAGGGACATATTATTCCTCACTGGAATTGCTGCGGAGCTCGTCTCCTCCCGTTTCCCGTTAGCTATCTTTTTTCAGGAGACCATGCCTGGCGCCTGCCCCCTGCTCATCCTTCCTGAGTATAAGAATTTCGCGAGCCCATCACTACGCGATGGAGGCCTGGCAGGAAGAAGCGCCATTTACACCCGGCATAATGTCTCCGTTCTTCTCTGCTTTAGATACTTCCTTTCAGGCAGTAGCAGTGAAGCTGCACCTGTATAAGAGGTATACTGTTATTTCTGTGTACATTCCACCGTCAACCGACTTCAACGCGGGGAACTTTCGCCGCGTCGTGGCACGGTTGCCGAGGCCCTTTCTTTTGCTCGAGTATTTGAACGATAGACACCCCCTCTGGGGAGACTACTTGATCAACCCCAGGGTTCAGTTCTTTGAAGCCCTGATCGACTAGCTTGAGATAGGTGTCCTAAATGTGGATGAGTATACACATGACTGCCCGAGACTGCTTCACTTACCTTTCTTGATCTATCGTTTTGTTCTCCGGATGCACTCCTGATTTTGGTTGGGAGGTAGTTGATAACCTCCATAGTAGTAATCACTTTCCGATTCAAATATCATTTTCTGGATCGCTTCCGCCTGAGAGACCCCTCTTCCCGATGGGGCTTGGCGCAGTTGTGGTGGTCAGCATTTCAGGAAATGACTGATTTCACTGTCCCAGTCGAAGAGTATAGGTTGATGAATAAGGCCGTTGAGTTCTTTCCCGGTAACTGAGTCGCTGTGGGCGTGGCTACTTTTCCGAGAACGTCTCGCCGTTTTGCACGCCGACGTCTTGCGTGTTGGTCAGCCGAGTGTGACACGGCCCTCAAACAGAAGCGTTATGCTAGCATGCGCTATAAGCGCCATCCGAACGATTTCGCTGCCGGTGAATTTCGTCGAGCTAGGGCTAGGTTCCGGTATGTTTCGAACCACGCCCGCCACTCATCCTGGTGGGCATAGGTGTCTTCATTTAGCTGGGAAGACCCCTCAAGCAGAGGTGGAAATGAGGCAAAAGGATTTGGGCCAAGTTCTCGCAGGACACCCCTTCCATTCTCCAGGAGAATGGGACCGAAATCTCGGCAATCTCGGACCCTGCGTCCGTGGCGGAGTCCTTCGCCACCGCTTTCTCCGCATTCAGTAGCCGGGATGATGCTCCTCTACCATTCAATGCACGTCATAATATCACTGATGGCTTCGAACTGGATTTTACCTCCAGGGGCAGAGAACCCTTCAACGCATGTTTACATTGAGTGCCCGGACACCGCCTCTGGTCTGGAAAATGTCCCGTATGCAATGCCTCCACACCATGGTGGGCGAGGCATTGCATTTCTTTTAGATTTGCTCAACAGGATCTGGGTAGAGGGTATCCTCCCAATCTCCTGGCGAATGGGTACTGAGCTCGCTTTTCGCAAACCGGGGAGAGATCATTCTACCCCAGCCTGTTTTCGCCCAATCTCTCTAACCTCTTGCGTGTGCAAGTTGATGGAGAAATTGGTAAATACTAGTCCACCCTTTATCCTGGAGGCCAACCTTCTTCCGCACAATGCGGCTTACGCAATTTCCACTCCGACTGGAAAATTCCGTCCGGAGGCCTTCCTTCGCGTACATCACTACGCCACGTTGTTTTTCGATCTGGAGAAGGCCCAGATACCGCATGGCCATATTGTATCATGGAGACTCCACATGATAAGGGCGATGGGACGCCTCCCAATCTCGCAATTTTTGCAAGATCGTCGATTCCGCGTATGGGTAGCAGAACCCTCTCCGTCTCAAGTAAGCAAGATCCTCAGTGCCCCGCTCTGCCCTGAGCATCAACGATATAACCTCGGTGCAACCGGAAGAAGTTCTCACTACCCTCTTCGCGGATGACCATTTGATCTCTTTTGCTGCGGCCCAGATGCCAACTCTGGAGCGTCGAATCCAACAAGCCTTAAACCGCATCTCTCACTTTGCCGAAGCCCGCAGCTTTGAGTTTTCCTTGACCAAGGCTAAGGTGGTGCACCTCTTCGGCGAACCACGGCTCCACCCCTATCCGTACTTGTTCCTAAAGGGGATTCGCTTGGAAGTGGTGGATTCTCAACGTTTCCTTGGTCTTGTTTTCGACCGACGACGTTACCCGTTTTGTGACCGGGAGGAGCGGGATCGCTAAAACTTGTCCCTTGTATTCTGGACGGCTTCGTGTACACAGACTTGTGGACTATCTGAATTTTTCCTCCATTTTATTTAACTCTTTATGGTAGGTCGCATGTTCCTGGAACAGGGGGAAGCGGGCCTTTCCCCCCCGACACTAGAACGTGGTTCCTTATATCATATTGGGTTTTTTTTTGCAAATTTTAGAATAGCCTAGTACTAGGCTAAATTAAAAATGGGTTTAAGACAAGGAAACACCTTCTTGCCCTCGGTGTCTTGGTTTGGTCTAGAAACTTTCATAATTGCTAGAGTTTTAATGCCCAAAGAATTTAACAGAGGTATCCGCGCTCTGAGTGCTTTCAAATTTGGTTTGGTTGTTTTGTGGGGAGTCAGAAATAAGGTTTTATGTACCTTGAAATGCATCATCGATGGCAGGGTTTTAGTGATGAACATATTTGATTCTTACAAATTTATTCTACAAAACTCGGCACATATTTGGTATCATCTTAAAGGCACTGAGGAGATTTTAAAAAAAATTATGTGTTCACTGGGTTGAATTTAAATGAATATAATCGTTTGATTGCATGGGTTTATATTTAAATTTAATCAAGCGATATTAAAAATAGATCATCTATCTAAAACCATACTCCTGTCCATACTAGTTCCTTTTAACTGTCAATACATTGACAGTTTTAACTTCCTTTATTTTCACTACATTCTTTACAGATCTCTCTTTAAAGGCCTTAGGGTGGGGGGGAGCTATAAATTTCCCTCAGCATGCAACTGCCTCCTTGCACTCTTTTTTTATATTATTGTTTTTTTAGTTTTTTAAGCTTGTGTCTTGCCTTTGTTCCTTTTTTTATATTTGTTATTTTCTTGTTTTAATATATCCTAGTATTAGTCTTTCCGTTAATTACAGTGACTTTTGCCTTAGTAGGCAGTCACCAAATGGACTCTTAAAATTAAAAAATAATAATAATAACAGGTCGGCGGCCACACTTAATTGTGGTAAGGTTCGCGGGACCTTCGGCGAAAGCTGTAGGCTCCAAGCTATCTCCCTTAATCTCCCAACGTTCGGAGGGAGCAGAGATGCCATATTCTCCTGGGAAGTTATAAACATCATTAAAAAAATGTCTGCATTGTTTGAGATGTAGGGTTTTCCGCTATTCCTAAACTTCTTTTTTTTATGTCTAAAAGTATTTGTTAATTTCAGGTTCTTTGCAATAAGCTTTCCTTTGTGCAATTGCGAACTTACTTGGGTCTTTTGGTGACTGGGCTTCAGGACTCGCAACCACAGTCCTCTTCTGGAGTCGCTCAGATCTTGGCTAATATCTTTGCTCTTCGAGGTCATCAATTTCATCAACACGTTCGGGAAATGCTCGGTAAAAGCTTTGATCCTTGGTTTCTTATCTTTCCATATAATCTATGTGACAAAGTATGCCTTTGCCTCCTATTTGCTAAGGGGTTCTTTGAACCTCTTAGCCAGTTTGTACATTTGCCCCTATTTTCTCTTTACTAAGAATTTGCTTTGAAAATGTTCTCTTTGCAGACCCCTTTTCTCGAGTGAGTTGTTGTTGTTGTTGTCTTGTCTTGTATTCATCCCCTTGCCTCTTCCCATTTTGGCGAAATTAAGCTACATTGTATGGGTTGAGTCACCGATTAGGGTCGACCACCCTGGTTGCCATATGCTGTAGATACCCGTGGTTCGTAATCCACGTTAATCAGTAGGTCCCCTAAACAGAAAGGCATCTTAAATGAACACAGATTGGTGGTAAAATACACAGCATTAAAATCAAGGTCAACAGACTTAAGTCGCGTGCTCTCAATTATTCTGACTTATGACCATATGACCTTCAAAATTTTCAATAATTCCCGAACTAACCTTGGGAGGACCTTTTCAATTATACCATTCGAAAGAGAATGTAAAACAACATAAGGGTTTCAAACTTCGTTAGAATCGGCCGAATAGTTAGGATGTTATTGCCAAAAAACTCATTGAAAAGTAAAATGGTTACCATGCTACCTACGGACCGACATAGGTCGGTCTAAAAGACCTCCCGATTGACTCCTTGACCCTTTTACCCCACTGATATCATGGAAACGACACTTGCATATTATGGTTTTGGAGTTAAATAAGTATCAACCTTATAACATGAATACCTTTTCTCCAGACTTGATTTATAGACGCCTCGAGAAAGTTTCCGATCCGGAAACGCGACGTTATTCCGTAGAAGCGATTTGCAACCTCTCCAAACACAACATCATCACCGTAATCGATTCCTTGATGTCTTATCCAGTTCCTTACGAAAGGTGAGCTTCGTGAGCTCTACAGTTTGTTCCGTCGCAAATTTTCTTCATATTTATGCAGTAACAATAACATTTTAAGTGTTCTCCAAAGGGTTACGGCCATGTCGAGTAGAAACACCGCTGCCGAATTGCGGGTGAGACTTTTACGGCGACTGCCATAAACCAGATAGCCGTGGTTAGTACCCCACATTGAACTGTAGGCCTCCACTGAGGAACTAAAGGCTACCCCCTTTTATTTTTAATCTTCAAACCCTGGCCATGCCTCCATTAGTGACAGTGGGAGGAAAAAAGGAGAGACTTATAAAAGTAAAACTGCAAAAGAGTTCAGAGTAAATGCCTGAAGTCATGATTGGTTAGTCCCTAATGAAAAAGTTTGACCACAATTCATTTATTCCATCCATTTAGAAGGCCCACATGGGGAATTTTTTGACATAATCTAACTACCCTAAGCTGATCCCCCTCCCTTCCCTGATAGTCATTCAACTGTATTAAACACTTTGTACTTTAGTCCCGCAAGGGGATGCTCCGTATAGACTGACAAGGTAAAATCAGGCTCAGTAACAGGAAGTTCGGCGCCATGTGGGACTGGTTTTCAGGTAGAAGGAACATTGGAGTATTGAACATGGCGATTGTTCTTGCGATTGATGCCTTTCAAATTTGTCATACAGAAATAGCAGTCGGTTACGTGATCTTTGCCTTCCCTCCACACCATTGAGACACCAAATGGCATACTTTTCCTTTTCGTATTGCTCCAATCCTGTAAATTTTCCACACGTTTTGCAGCAAATATGGGGAGCAAATGGCTTACCCTGGTCCCCTAGTTTCATTCCAAAGTAAGCTCGATATGCCTTGTTCACAAAATCCGTGATTTTTGCTTGATTGTCTGCAAGAGAGACGTCCGCAGATGGAAAAAAAAACTTCGGATGATTCTTACACCTACGATCCATTGTAATGAAAATCTAGACCTGAACAGATGAATAAAATAGGTTATGTATGGTTACTCATCACTAGATGTGAGGATCTATCTTCCCTGCACCTTCCTGAGACTACTGTATTTTCCCCTAGAATGTTCGGCCCAGTCTTTTTCTCTTTCCTTCTGCCTCCTTTTTTTCTTGTTTCGTTTTTTTGTTTTGTTTTTTGTTTAGTCTGCATTGTTTTTTGGAGTGAATTTTAAAGTTTTTTTAGGAATAGGCTGATTCTAATTACAGCGCCCTTTGCCCATGGTGCCGTCGCCAAATGGGCGTCATAAAAAAATGACCGCTCCCGATGTCATTGTCTCCATAAGGCAAATTCGCTTTAGATGGGCAAGAGTTTGCTTTGCCCTGGAGCCGTGCCCACCGCCGTTTTATATACAGTGTTGACCTTTGCAGGTGGAGGAAACGTTTTTTGAGCCGTGGGCGAAAGTTTCTGATGAAAGAAGTCGGCGGGCGATAAATAAAATTTGACTCCTGTCTCTTTGTAAATGTTGCTTAAATTTCTGACATAGTGGGATAGACTCGTGGATTAATATCTAAAAAAAAAAAAAATAATACGCACATTTTTATTGACTGCCACCATGGAAATTGGACATACAAATATTATTCAAATTTCAGTATTGAAAATTTGTTCATATAAATATATAACTCAGGAGGCGATGAAAATTGGGCTTGGCCCGTGCCTGATGGTCTCCCCCACCCCTGCCCTATTGGATACTGACATGCCAGCCCCCTCCCCCCTTTCTTCCCCATTTGAGCTCGGCTCGTCGGCACCGATGACTTTGACTTCAGGCTATAGGTCTGGAGAGTAGGGTGTCTACTGCCCTTGAAATCCTTGAAAAGCCCTTGAATTTATTTGTTGCCCGCTGAAATCCTTAAAAGTCCTTGAATTTGATGAAAAAGGTAGATGGACCTTGAATTTAAAAAAATAAACCATTGAGTGATTGTTCAAATGATTTTTTTCAAATTCACTATTTATATACTTTTTAATGTCTATTAGGAAAATAGTAATATTCAAGTTAATCTACTCACTAATGTGAGTGAACATATGTATGCTTTGGATGCATTGTATTTTATGATGGATGCTCGCTATACTTCTGTGACTGTTGCTTGGATACCTTGTTTTTGTTTTGTTTTTTTACTGGTGAATTGATTTTGGTTATGCTTTGCTTATAACCCTTTTTTTCCTTAAATACCTCACCTTCGTCAATGTCCCATAATGTTTATTGCACTTTTATATTTTTTTGCTATTCTATGTTGCATAATTTTACTTGTGTGGGGAACATTTGGCTTTCTGGTCAACCCTATGTGTGAAGACTGGCACCCACTCAGGTTTAAGCCTAGGTCTTTTTCTGTTTTCTTTTCACCTGCCCTCTGCTGTCCTGTCAGACGCCCCTTCATTCTTTAGTTTTTCTAAGCAGAGGAAGAGCTGAAGACTTGCTAGAAGCTTTTAATAAAGGGGTATCGAATCGCGACCAATCAAAAATTATTCGGTTATCAATGGACGACCCGAACGTTAACCATAAGTTTCTGAGGCTGTTGAATGCTGAAAGAAGTGGCAATTCTCCTCCTCTACTTGATTGTGGCACTTGCTCATTGCATATAGTTTCTGGCAGCTTCAAGTTTGCTGATGAGAACGTTTTTTGGAATGTTAGCAAATTTTTGTCTACATTATATTATGTTTTCAAAGATTCTCCAATGAGACGAAAATTGTTTTTGCAAGCAAATGAAGTTTGTCAATCTGATTTTCCTATGAAATTTTGCTCAACAAGATGGGGAGATAACACAAGAAAACACAAAGGGCAATTAGTCTTCTCCCCAAAGTCAAGATGTTTGTTGAAATAATCAAGAATACTCACAAAGAACCAAAAAGTGCATCATATGTCACGATGAAAGAGGCTCTATGCAATAAGCTTCTTTCTGCTAAAATAGCTTTTTTTCCTGAAGATTTCATCGGAATTGGAAGATTTGTAGTCCGGTATCAAACTGACTCCCCAATGATGCCATTCCTTTACGAGGACATGTGTGCCACGCTGTCGACTCTCTTGCTACGTTTTATCAAGAAAAATTTAGTTGAGGAAAAATCTTTCAAGCAGCTGAGTTGTCTGGATTTAACCAATCCGTCTCACCAATTACCTACTGAAAAAGTGGATCTCGGCTTCGCTGTTAAAGAAGAGATTAGAAAAGCTCGAGAGCAACTGACCAACACTGACATTCTTCTGTTTCGGAAGGAAGCGGTGAACTACTTCGTAGCTGTAGTAAAAAAAATCAAAATCACGAGAGGAGCCCTCTTAAGTATTTGGTTGTTAAAAGCTTCAGCTATTTGAATCCAAATGTGATGTTGAATGCATCCAAGTACGAGTCCAGGATTGAGATCCTTCTGAGAGAACTTGTGTCTATAGAAAAACTGTCTGGAGAAGCTGTTGATGACATCAAAACAGAGTACAAGCGATTTGCCACTGACAATAATGTCTGCAAATGAAATAAAAAGTTCTCCAGAGAAACTCGTCTTGATGCTCATTTTGATCACCTATTCCAGGTAGGGAATTTCAAGGTAACTTCCCTCTTCAAGAGATTTATTTATGAGATATTGTGCCTCACTCACGGACAAGCAGCTGTCGAACGGAGTTTCAATATTAACAAAGAAATCTTAGTCGAAAATCTTCAACAGAAGTCTATGATTGCTAGGAGAGTTGTACACGATGCCTTGGTTGCAACCGAGAAGCCTTTAACTGAGTTTAAAGTGACTAAGTCACTTATGCGCGTAGTTAGGAATTCTTCTCGCCTGTACAAAGAAGATCTTGAAAAGAAAAGGAAGCAGGACAAAAGTCTTACAGACATGGAAGCCAAGAAAAGACGAACTGATACTCTGATAAAAAAAAAGAAGAGAAACAAAGACTAAAAATGGATTTTGAAGCAAAAATGAGTCTTCTTGATGATAAGGAAATTGTAACCATCAAGCATGATTAAATAAAAAATTAAATTAAAACATAATCTCTGAATCATGAATGTTCATTCTCTTTTGTAATACATTTAATTTTCAATTGAAATATTTCAGATTTTTTCCTAAATGCTTCATGATTCAGTGTTTGAGGGTCATTTTGAAACAAAGAATTCTTTTTAGGAAGACTGGAAAGTAATGGATATTTTTGCTAAGTATAATTTAGGTAATTTTGTGGCTGAGTAAAAATATATGCTTTAAAATATATTTTTATACCTGAAAATGGAAGCATTTCCAAATGTAGGTACTAAATTTTCATGAAATGGATAGTTTTTGATGATAGAAATTATTTAATTAAAAAAAATGATGTCTCCTAAATGTAATAAAACATACAAGGGTCGTGTAACTAATAACTTAAAGGAAAAAAAATGGCTAAAACCAGTCCTTGATTATTTAAAAAAAGGGTCCTTGAAATCTTTGAAAAGTCCTTGAATTCAAACTCACCAAACAAGTAGACACCCTGAGAGAGTCCCCGGTCGTGATCCTCGAAACCTTGGGAGTGGATGGCCATTTTGAGTCCCCCTTCTCAGGTAGAAATAGTTTTCCCTGACGTCCCTCTTTCTTAGATGGTAGGGGCTTCCAAAAGGGCGGGCAAAGACTGGGAAACCACCTCGAGCCATAGTTCACCCCTTCGCAAGATCATCCCGAGTTGGCATGGGCCCCCGATGACAAAGAGAGGAGGTATCTCTTCCCTCGGTTGGTGCTCCCTTTTCAGCCATGGACTTGCCCATTTCGGACAAGGACATGGCTGAGGCTGGCTCGTCCCGCCTTGAGACCTCTTCAGCGGTTGGACAGAGGGCGGCTCACTCTTCACCCTCCTCTCCTAATTGAGGAACGGCCTCAGGGATTGCCAACCATTGTCATTCTATTCTGGGTGTGGGACCTCGTCCAGGAATGAAAATGGGTGGGTTGTACAATTAACTAAGATAATTATCTATAAAAGAGCATAGTTTTTCATAGCCACATATATAGACTTCATAAATATACTCAAATGAGTAAAATTACAATGCAAATAAGACTATGCACTGGATTCTTTTTGGGAAATTCTTGCGAAATTTGAAGTAGAAATACGATCAACATTACATCTACTACTCTTAGATGACAGGAGGGTAAAGAAAATCAAATTTCCTCAACAAAAAAATCATTAGTTCATAATATTAATAATATATAAAATATGAGACTGAGGTTTGTCCCCCCATTGGAATACTTCAGTGGCCCCAACAAATTAACTAGTCTTTCTCTCTCTGGCATGTTCTTGCCCTTGCAGAAGCATCTGTGAAACACTGCAGAGAATTGGATGTGAGAGTGAGCTGTGCGCTTCCTCTCTCACCCACCTCACACACATCCTCGAGCGGACGCAGTTTTTCACCGAACAGCAAACGGCGATGCAGGAAGAGGTGAAGATTGCCACGTTGCCAACTCTTACTGTAAGCCTTTGGGGGCGGAATTCCTCACAATTTTCTGTTTTTGTGTTGCAAGCCTGTTTTTGTGTGTGTCTGTGTGTGGCTTAGGGGGTAAGCGTAGTAATAGTTCGCTAACCTGCCTTTGTCCAGGCGGATTCCCACCGGATAATGAAATAGACATAAAGGTCAGTATGACAAACGCTGGTGACCCCTAGGGCACCAAAGGCCGGTCTTCTTTGGGGAGAGGTGCCAGGAAGTATCGTGTTTTGACACCAGCCAGCGTTCAGGTGGAACCTTCGTCTCCCCTGGGCAGAGGGTCCTGTTCCACGTCAGGGGTATGTGGATATAGTTACCCATCGGCAGGATTCCTTGAAACAGGTGTGTGTGTGTATGTTGTGCTGCGAAGACGGGAGAGGAAGTAAAGCAGTATTGTAATTGGCTATGTGTGTGGTGAGAAGTGTAAGATCTACCCACCCAAGTACAGCGCGTCCACTAATCGGTAGCTACATCTCTCCGTGCGCTGACGTTTGTGTCCGCGCATGCCGGGATCGAACCCGGTACAGCGACGTTGGCTGACCAATGCCGTATCACTGCGTTGAAAAAATAATCCGGTTGATGTGCTCTGGTAACAATTTGTTGGAAAGCCTTTGATGATAATTATGATAAAATTTAAAGACATACGAGGACTATTAAAACCATCAAGCCGTAAGACAAAGTATTAGAATTTGTCATTGCCAGATAAAAATGGTATGGATTTTACTACCAATCTGTACTCAATTAAGATTCTTTTATCTCTCTCCCTCTCCAGCTATGCTGTTTTGAGACTCACGGTGAGGGTCTCCTGCCTTCTAGCGGCAAAGGAGGTGTAGGGTCCACCCTCACCACAGTGGGGATGTCAAAGTAGATTTTGTACACGTCCCATTCCTTATTTCCCTAAATTGTATGATTTGGATGTCTAAATTATATATCCTTCATTTATATACTCTCCATCTACCTTCGGTTTGTTTTTGTATCATTTGCTGAGACCGTTGAGTTCTTGTCCGACCACCTACTCGCCCTGGGCGTAACTACTATCCCTAGAACGTGTGATCGTTTTGCACTCCGACCGCTCCCTAAGGAGGTCGGCCGAGTGTGAGGTTGGGCTCGGACATGCACCCTAGCGCCGCCCGAACATCGGTGAATTTCCTCTCCCCAGTAGCGTCACGTCCTCTCGCTCCGACGGCAAATAGGGAAGTCCCCGCTCATTGGATTAACTCTTTGGCGGGGCCTGAAGAAGCTAGTTCTTTCCCTTTCTGGCACCCTCTTTTCACTAGAACTAACCCCTCTTTTCTTTTTATTATGTCAGATGGTAGGCCCTCGATGGCAGCCGCTATTATAATTAAAAACAAAATTCTTTCTACGATTAAGTTTTCGCAGGGGAAGGCGCCCTGTCTAGTTCGCTACATATGGTACCTCATGGATTGTGCGTCCTTCCGGCATTATCTACCGCCGGGGTATAATAAGAGGTGATCACCCACCCTACTCTCCTTTCTTTCTTTTTATTCCATTCTCTTATCTACCCTCTTCCAAGTTTTGCTCTTACTATGCAGAGATTGTTGCGGCTTTCGTCCTCGTACCATAACCTAGCCTAGTGGTTGTATACAACTCATGGTCCATCCTGCTGCCAGGACCGAAAGCTTGCCGGTTAGGGAAGGTCTTAGGTACGGAGTGCGCTGAGTCGTCGACTGTGTTCACCGCTTCCAGCGTAGATATAAGGTGGCTCGCGAGCACTATCTTCTATGGTTCAGAACCCCAGGACAGTTTCCATTACGTCGGATGGGATTGTCAAGGCCCATCTTAGCTCGAATCTGCAGACCGTGTATGTGTAACTGATCACATTCTGCATGTTTTTGATCCTATGGGGACTTCTCCCTTAACCTCCATGCAACCTTTTTTTTCTTTTCACTGTCTAATATGGCTAAATCTGAAGAAATCAGTGCGTCCACTGCCTAAAGGAGAGCTGCCAATAAGCGCGCCCTCACCTCCCTGGGTACTGGAGAGGATGAAGCAACTCTAGGCACGTCTTGGACTGGTGGAGCAGTTTCGCTCCGACCAAACATTTTCGCTTGGTTCTAACCTACCATCTTCGGAGCTTCCCTCGTGGTGCTCAACTTCCACAAGGGAAATTTACCCTTCACCACTTTATCTTATTACTGGGCAGCTCCAAGCCTCTCCCAGTTGAGGGGTTTTACCCTCTACTAGGTATACAAGTGAGAGGCTTTCCACCTCAACCCCTTAGTTAATCGTCTCCGAACCTCTCTTTACTGAGCGACCCCACCACCACGGGATGGGGGCCGGGCGAGAGGATGTGCGATTTACATCCGGCATGATGTCTCCGTTGTTCTCTTTGCTTTAGATACCTCCGTTTAGGCAGTAGCTGTGCAGCTGCACCTTGATAGGAGGTATACTGTTATTTCCGCGTACATTCCACCATCAGCCGACTTCGACGTGGGGGACTTCCGCCGCGTCGTGGCACGGTTGCTGAGGCCCTACTCTTGCTCGGATATCTAAACGGTAGCCACCCCCTCTGGGGAGACTACTCTATTAATCCCCGGGGTCAAGTCCTTGCCCACCTGATCGACGAGCTTGAGATGGGTGTCCTAAATGGGGATGAGTTTACGCATCACTGCCCGAGAACCGCTTCATTTTCCTGCCTCGATCTATCTTTGTGCTCTCCGGATGCACAGCAAGATTTTGATTGGGGAGTGGTCGATGACCTCCATGGTAGTGATCAGTTTCCCAATCTGGGCCACTGCTGCCCGAGAGCCCGCCCCGGTGTTGCTTGATGCGGGCGCGGTGGTCTGCATTTCAGGAAATGACTGAATTCTCTATCTCAGTCGAGGAGTTTAGGTCGGTAGATGAGGCCGTTGAGTTCTTCTCCGGCAACCTCATCGCCGCGTGCCTGGCTAATATTCCTAGAAGGTCTGGCCTTTTTGCACGCCGACCACTCACATGGTGGTCGGCTGAGTGTGAGACGGCCCTCAAACAGAAGCGTTATGCCTACATCTGCTATAAGCGCCGCCCGAACGATTTCACTGTCGCTGAATTTCGTCGGGCTAGGTTCCGGTATATTTCGAAGCACGCCCGCCTCTGTTTTTGGTGGGTATACGTGTCTTCACTTAACGGAAAGACCCCTCTAGAAGAGGTGTGGAAGCGAGTCAAAAGGATTTTGAGCAAGTTCTCCCACGACCCCCCTCCCGTTCTCCGGAGAATGGGACCGCAATCTCAGGACCTGCGTCCGTGGCGGAATCCTTCGTGACCGCTTTCTCTAGCTGGGATGCTGCTCCGCCAGCATTCAATGCACGTCGTGATGTCGCGGAAGGCCGCCGACTGGACTACTCCGGCCGGTTTCCGCCCAATCTCTCTAACCTCTTGCGTGTGCAAGTTGATGGAGAAATTGGTAAATGTTAGATTAACCTTTTTTTTCTGGACAGCGGAGGCCATCTGTCTTCTGCACAGTGCGGCTTCTGCAAGTTCCACTCCGCGTCGGATGCTCTGCTCCGACTGGAAAATGCCGTCTGCGAGGCTTTCCTTCGTAGACAGCACTACGCCACGGTGTTTTTCGATCTGGAGAAGGCCTATGATACCGCATGGCGATAAGGTATCATGGAGACTCTCCACACGATGGGAGCGAGGGGACGCCTCCCAATGTTTATATCTGAATTTTTGCGAGATCGTCGATTCCGCGTACGGGTGATGGAAGCCCTCTCCGGTCCAATTGACAAGGAAGAGGATGTCCTGCAGGAAAGTGTACTCAGTGTCACACTCTTTGTCCTGAGCATCAACGGCATCACCTCGGTGCTGCCGGAAGATGTTCTCGCTACGCTCTACGTGGACGACCTTTCGATCTGTTTTGGCGTGTCCCAGATGCCACCTGGTTTCGGTTTTCATTGGCCAAGACTAAGGTGGTGCACTTATGCCGCCATCCACGCTCCACCCTGACCCAGACTTGTTTCTTAATGGGGTACGCGTGGAAGTGGTTGAATCGAACAGTTTCCTTGGTCTTGTATTTGACCGACGTCTCACCTAGAGACTCATATTCGCAGCCTTAGGGTCTCTTGTACCCGCGCCATGGCTATTCTCCGTTCCTTCCATGACGTTCAGCGCTTGAGGTGCTGATAGGGCTACTGCCTTACTTTTTTTATCTATCCTTTGTTCGTTCGAAGCTCGAATACGGATGAGAGTTTTATGCATCCACAGCCGAGCTTTTATTGCGGAAGGTGGACTCGATCCACCACACTGGCCTTCGCCTTGCGACCGGTGCCTTCTGCGCTTCCCCCATTGAGAGCCTACTTCTCGATGCTGGAGAGATGCCACTCGCTCTACGCTATGTATAGTGCATTATTCGCCTGTACGCGCGAGCCCGGCGCCTCCATCAGGCGCCAACAGCTCTCACTGCATCTGCAGCTGATTTCGACGGTGCCTAGGCTCCCGAAGTATGTGTAAATTGCTCCAAGGTCGCACACGATAAGTCCAAATCGTGTGTGGCCAAGTGTGTCAATTGCGGAGAGCCGCACCCTGCTTCTTCGAAGCAATGTGGTGCATATCTCCTTGAGAAAGAAATCCTGGCCGTTCAGGCCCAGGATCGACTCTCATTCCGCGAGGCTAAGGACCTGGTCCTGGCGCGCCCTTCTCTGCCGGACTCTGCGACTGGACCAGCGTTTCGCTCTTCCTCACACTGACTACATGGCAGGAATACGGGCATCTCTTCGGACTGCTTTGTAAAGAAGATGAGAGACGGTCGAAGGGAACTTAAAGTTGCATGCCATTGCGCCGCGACTGTTCCCATGGACCTATCCCTCAATGCCGCGGCGGCTTCAGGTTGCTTTCTGTCGTCTCCGAATCGGACACACTCGTGTGACGCATCGCTATTTGATGGAGCGCTCGCCTGCGCCCTATTGCAACGACTGCGTCGTCCCCCAGACTGTTCGGCACATTCTTGTCGAATGTCCCAGTCTGGGTGATCTTCGCGCACGATACCTGTCCCGGTACCGAGATGGGCGGGGTCGCTACCGCCTGTCCCTTGTACTCGGGACGGATTCGTGCACACTGACTTGTGGACTTGACTTTTTGAGGGAGGTTGTGCTTCTCCCCTTTATTTAAGGTTCTTTTTTTGTTTGTTATTGTTTTGTTTGTAGGTTGCACTCTCCTGCACCGGGGTGAGGGGGATCTCCCACCGCTGCCCGAGATTGCTTCCTGATTGTTAAGTTTTCCAATTTATATCATTGTTTTCATATTTTTATTTTAAAGTAGCCTAGTTCTAGGCTCTCGTGTTTTTCGGCGACTTATGCCCAAGTGGGCAGTTGCCAGATGGGCTCTATAAAATTTAAAATAAATAAATAAAAAAAAATAATTGATTCTGGCGACTTATGCTCAAGTTGGCAGTCGCCAGATAGGCTCCTAAATTAAAAAAAAAAAAATGGAGGCTCTGAGCTACCTTGGCATTAGAGTGCCAATAACTATGGTTATATATCAGCTCATCCTGAAGATTTCGGTGATAACACAGACACACACATATATGAAGTAGTTAGTTGTCCGTTGATTTTGGCGATGACGTCGCTCCATGCCCTTAAAAAGAATAAGTTGGGCATATAGAAAAACTTGCACAAAAGATGCTTAGAGTTGGAAGTGGGTGTGCCTTCCTCAGCCCTCTATCTTGGCACTCTATAGTTGGGCTGGTGACAAGGTGATCCAAGACAACCAGCCATTGTGGAATGTTGCAGGAGACTGCCGAGTCGTCGGTCTAATAACGCTCGCCTAATGCGGGTTGCCACAACAGACTTTGCATTAGGGGTTGCTTCCTGTAGTCTTTGTCCAGTCAAGGACATCCACAAGACAGTGGGTCAGGAGTTGGCGAGGGACCAGGGCACACCTTGGTGGGCCAAGGTACAAAATCTCTGGGGCCTCCTGCTGCTACGAGATCCTCCTGATTCGTTGTTTTATTTTCGAAGCTGATCTGCATTAATTTTATCATTTTATAGGGGTAGCTTTTGCGCGTTGCACGCAGACCTTCGACGACAAATGAAGCCGCACATTTAATGGTATATAGCACATCACAATTACGAGGTTATGGAGTCCGAGGGAGATCTTCCAGAACAAAACAGTTGAACATATGAAGAACTGCAATTAATTGACCATATACAATATTAATCCCAGGGGTGAAATAAATCATTTACTGATTTATAATTTGACAATTTCTCTGTATGATGATGATGATGATATTGTTGTTAATTTTTCCCTATGAGCTGATGACTTCTGCTCCCTCGGACCATTTGGGGCATTGAGGGAGGAAACCATTGATCTTACAGTCTGTACTGTAGCCCCCCTGTTAACGTTACCACAATTAAGTGGGGCACCGCCTTCTGTGAGGCTGTTTTGAGGGACCAGGTTAGAACGGAGGGAGGCTGTTGCATGCTGGAGGAATTTTATAGCCCTCCCCCTCCCCCATTTGGGTTAGCGGTCCATATAACAGCGAGGAAGTTAAGGTTCAATGGCAACTACCTTAAATAGGATATATCCAAGTTATGTGGTACCACTATACAGAATTGCATCCAGGTGAGGGGGGGGGGCAGGTCATGTCATATACGCGTGGAAATGACTGAGCACTCCACAACTTTGTTTCTCTACAGGGTGGATAGAGTTTCAAAACAGCCCCTCCTGCTGGGTGTCCGCTTGCCATGAGAAGAACAGCCTTATGCTCATGAAATTGGCAGCAGGGAGGTGGTCAAGCCATTACACGCAGGGAAGGGGTTATTGGGGCCCCTTCCCATTAATCGCTTTCCAATGCCCAGGATCCCTCTCCTGGTCTCTTGTGACGTGTAGACGTTAAAGGTTGGAGGCTTTTCTGACACAGCATGAGGTAGCTGGTCAGGTCCCTAAGCATAGGTTGGTTGCTGGAGATGAAGAGAGTTGGTATAGAGTAGATGTTGGTAGGAGAGGCTAAGCTGGGGCTGGGCATGACACTGAGTCGCGTCAGCGCGAAAACGCATCGCCGTGCCTCTTGCGAGGTCTGTCGTAGTGTCTCGGGAGTCAACTGGATCTTCAGCTTTAGGTGTCATATTATAAATGTGTGTTTATCTGTAGCTCGGGTGAAATGTCTGAAATGTCTTTCTTCTTACAGGCGATATGTTGCATGAAAGAGCTGTTGATCAAACTTGGGTTGCCAAAGACCTTGCAAGAGTCAGACTCTAGTCCATTGCAAGGAACTGGGCATGTCTTCAACTTCGCCCCATCTCAACAGGTAAGAGGAGGAGGAGGGGTAGTTAATTTTCATTTGTAGGGTCGAGTTATATTTGTTTTTGGTTTGACTCGAGTTCATGTCATGTCATGACTCGGTTAACCAAATTGTATGTGCGAGGACAGGTCTAAAAAAAAAAGATTTGAGATTATGATCCTTGGTGATGATGATGTTATCCCTGGCTTAATGTCCTTTGCTTAGGCTAACCCGGCGCAATCAACCTGCAGTGAGTGCCAAGAGTCTCGGTGTGTAAATCATCCATCCTTAGTCCAACCACCATAATTAACTTCACTGATCAGACCGGGTTCTCCAAAGAGCCAGCACTTTGTGTATTACTATGCTTTGTATTGATACATAAGTGTTGAGTAAGTTGTAAATATACGTTGAACTTTCTGATTCTTATAGTGCATTTGGTTGCATTGTTCAAGCCGATGTATTTTTGTTAGAGGTAAAGTTTTGGTTATTGTACATTTCAGAGCCATGCAAGGGTGACCCTTGTATTTTTTTTTTTTTCACTTTTTATCTAAATACCTAATTAATCGTGGGCTAAAGTTTTATTTGGTGATTCGGTAGCAATTGCCCAATGGATGTTAAAAAAAAAAACGAAAAGAAACTCCTCCCACATCAGATATGGGTCGCCCTGACAACCAAAAACTAATCACAAATGCATCACTGCCCTTACCAACACATACATGTGCTTCTGCTACCACCATCCCCGACACTTATACAACCTAGACAATACCTGCACTTGCATGGAGTGGTGTATATCTAGGAGAACCCCGTCTGCTCGGTCGAGTTCATCGACCCCCTCATCCCCAAGGGACAGTTCAGGAAAGAGAACATTCCATCATTCACCCACCAATAACTTTTTCTCTTTTTCCCCTGGGCTAGATCGTGAATGAAAGACTGCCCAGCCTCGTGGCCCTCCTGCTGCTCTCCTATGGATCGTACATCGGCACTTTTGCGCCCCTTCACCAGTCCACGGCTCAAGTATCGAAAAACTCTTTTATCCCAAATCGCAATGCTACGGAGCTCGTGCCTTCAAAGTAAAGGATGAGTGTGTGTTGTGCGAGAGTTCTTTCTCAAGTTCTTAATGGTGGTTCTGCTGTTTCTATCTTACGCACCAAAGTCTATCAGTTCGATGGATGAATCCTTCACATGAAAAGACTTAGACCTTGGTTGCTATGGCCACGAAAGTTTGAGTTTACAATTGTCGAGGCCAAACGGGTTTGTCACCCGTGTGTCCCTCAAAAAATTGACATCCTATCCACCACCACTTTCCCACAGGGGGTCAGTTCACAAGTACCCCCTCATCCTAACCTTAATGCCCACATATGGACAAGAGGTACCCATCATTTTTCTCGCCACTGGACTTTCTTAACAATGAAGCACATTGTGCAGTAGTATTTTGTCCTGTGCAGGCTCATCTGAGGGCAGAAGGTTCAAGGATGTGTCCTCCAAATCCCCTCAACTATGCCCATTTATTCATGATCTCCATATGGCTCTCTCTCCGCCCTCAATGATCATTCATTCATTCCAACCTTCCACACACAGTGTCATACATTCTCTTGTTAAGTATATTCTCATCCATTTTTCTTGAATGCCTATACCATCTCAGACCTCATTTACAACTTCATTCTTTCTTCACATAATATATATACCCCTTACCCATTCATTTTTCACTTTACACTTCTTGCTGCCAAAATCTCTGAAATTCTCCATTCATACTGAACTCACTCTTGTTCTTTCTTCTTCTATAACATATTCTCACTCCTATACTCAAATGTTTGTACAAGCATATTTTCTTGAACATCCCATACTGAAACTTTTAGTACTCACTAATTTTTTTATTGTTTCCCCAAGACTTTCTTGCCACACCAAAAAGAACCACCTCAGTCTGCCTCAGCCATACCAATATCATTCATGAACCACACTTGTTAAAAAAAAAATCAGAGCACTTACTAATAACTGTCCCTCCCAGATATTTTTATATATATACCGAGTATCCCAGAAAAAAGTTAACCGTACTTCGAATTAGTATAACTCAAAAACTATTCGATATTTTTGGGTCCTGCAAAAAGCGTTTTATTTAACAACTATTTATCTGTCGATTATGGAAATTTCACTAAATTCGTTTTTATGATATTGATACACTAATGGGTTTAGTGGAGGCTACCAAACATACGAGTATGTTTGCGCGAGGAAGTAAAATAATGAAACTAAGCCTAGGAAGGCTAGGCCACCGTGCACTTTCAAGAGAAGCATAGGCAGCCTAGGTAGGCTCGGTCACTGTGCGATTCTTCAAGCAAACCCTAGGCCATCTTACAGTGTTTTTTTAGCCACACTGTGTTGTGGTCTCGTCATTATTGCTTACTAAGCAGTTAAAAAAAGATAAACGCATATTTGTATTAACAAACTTTATTAAGACTGGCAGTATTAAACAAGTACAAGATTCATTTGAACAACGTTTCCAGGTAGGCACCCACCAAGGAAGCCCACACTTTGAAAAAAGGTTCGCAAATACCAACATGAAGGAACATCCTTAAATCTAAATAAAGGTCGTTCGGGTCGTATGAGAACCATAGGAACAACAGAAAATATCGAAAATGTTCAGATGACACTTCTTCAAAATCCACATGTATCAGTCAGAAAGAATGGGTTACAATTGTCAAAGTCATCATTTAACCGCATTATTAAACATGCTGATGCATGCAAGACACCAGCTTCTTGAAACTGATTTTCCTCATCGTAGACAATTTTTCGAATGGCTTCTCCATAAACTTGCTCATTTCTTGGAAAACATTTTGATTGGTGACGAGGCATTCTTTTTCATGAATGGAAAGGTAAATAGCCATAACATTTGGCAATATGCGCCGCTCAACTACCCCCCAGCATTCAACTTTGACACACGTATTCGTCAGCAGAAAGTGTCTCTGTGGATCGGAATATGCGGGAATAGCTATCTTGTCGGCCGATTGTTTTACGAGAATAACTTGAATGGCGCTGCCTACCTGAGCATGATCAACGAAAGGATCTTCACGAAACTCCGCCAGATTTACGGCAATCAATTCAATAGACTTTGGTGGATTCAGGACGGCGCACCAGCTCATAGACAGCTTGCTGTAATAACAAAACTAAGAGAAACGTTTGACAACCGCATTGTCGCGCTAAATCATGCAATTGAATGGCCCCCAAGATCCCCTGACTTAACACCGTGCCATTATTTCTTATGAGGATATCTAAAGAATAAAGTGTATTCTACTCCACCACAAAGCATCAACCAGTTAAGAGATAGTATCACACATGAAGTCAATAAACTTAAGGAAAATCACAAGTTAATCAAAAAAATTGTTCAATCAATGTGATCAAAGGCGCAACTGTGCTTGGAAAGAAATGGAGGACATGTGGAAGGAAATGGTGCTTAGAAAATTAAAAAAATAATTTTATTACCCATATGAAGAGGTGTTTTTGTTAAAAATGGATTTAAATATATTTGTTGATTTTAAACTTTGAAGTTTCATTATTTTACTTCCTTGCACAAACATAATTTTGATAGCCTCCACTAAACCCATTAGTGTATCAATATCGTAAAAGGAAATTTAATGAAATTTCTAGAATCGACAGATAAATAGTTGTTAAATTTGATTTGTTTTGCCGAACTCAAAAATCTCTAATAGGTTTTGAGTTATTTTAATTCAAAGTACGGTTAACTTTTTTCTGGGACACCCTGTATATATATTCAACAAAGTTGCTTCTAAGAAGGCGTAATTATAATTGCAGTAGGAAGGATACGACCATCGGTGACATTCTTATTTATTCCAAGCAACGTTTTGGATTACCCAATTCATCATCAGGCTAAAGGGATAAACACAATTTGTGAGGCGAACAAATGTTAACATAAACTAGATACAAATCAAAAGCAAAATAATTTAGATAGTGAACCTATAAAATTAAAAGTATTAATAATTGCAAGTACATATAAGATAAGGAGAGGAACAAATTCATACCTGCTGTCAGCGAGTCAGGGGAATGACTAAGAAATTTACCTAAAACCGAACACGATTATGGGTAGTTTGTTTTCGGAATATTAACAGGTCTGAAGCTGGTTGGTGTTAACATTTGTTCGCCTCACAAATTGTGTTTATTCCTTTAGCCTGATGATGGATTCGGTAATCCAAAATGTTGCTTGGAATAAATAAGAATGTCACCGATGGTCATATCCTTCCTACTGCAATTATATATATATATATATATATATATATATATATATATATATATATATATATATATATATATATATATATATATATATATATATATATCTAGGAGGGACAGTTATTAGTAAGTGCTGTGATGTTTTTTAATAAGTGTGGTTCATGAATGATGTTGGTATATATATATATATATATATATATATATATATATATATATATATATATATATATATATCTAGGAGGGACAGTTATTAGTAAGTGCTGTGATGTTTTTTAATAAGTGTGGTTCATGAATGATGTTGGTATATATATATATATATATATATATATTTAAAGGCCCAAGGAAAATTGAAATTGGTAACACAACCCGGAAAAACACTAAGGAGAATAAAAGCTTATTGGTACATGTAATATTCTCCTTACTGTTTTTCCGGGTTGTGTTACCAATTTCTATTTTCCTTGGGCCTTTAAATACATCTATATATCACGCATTGTGTGATTTTCAATTATTACAAACATATATATGTATATATGCGGTTAAGAAGGCAATTTTATTGCTAACTAGCTCTTCAATGCCCTCAGAAGGAGCTCTTCTCACATACATGAGAAGATAACACATAATCCAACTTTTCTAAGACCGCCCCCAAAAGTGTCTTTCAATCAGCCTTTTTAATTGCTATCGAAAGGCAGTTTTTTGGCTCTTAGAAAAATTGGATTATGAGTTATCTTCTTGTGTATGTGAGAAGAGCTCCTTCCAAGGGCTTTGATGAAGAGCTAGTTAGCCATAAAATTGCCTTCTTAACTGCATAATTATGATTGCACTATTGCAAATAATAATCTCTCTCTCTCTCTATATATATAGCGATAAATATATATTAATTTTTATTTATATCAACAGTAAGGAATGCAGGCATTTCTTACATGTAAAACCATGGAAGACTCCAAATATTCCTAAATGAAAAGGTTTAGTTTTCTAAATTCCTTTTCCCTCCTGAATGCAGGTGTGCTTTGGAATGCCTGCAGGTGCTTGTGAGCATCAGCGGCTGCTCTCAGCTAGATGATGCGCTGTCCTCTGAACTTTTGAATCCTAATGGAGACAGCGTCCAGGAGTTCCTTCAAGCAATCTCAACCATTGCTCTGTGAGTTGACCTTCGAAAGACTTGGCCAGTAGTTCTATCACATTTCCATAAACGCAACTATTGAATCGTATTGTCAGTTCGTGATTCACTTCTACCACACTTGTCTCAGGGTAGTCTCTCCTTGCCTTCATTTGGATTCAAATAATGCCAGACTTCTGCTGAGATATGCATCATGAATTCTCATTTAAGCAATTCTCCTAAACATAGTGCTAAGAATTGTGGAAAACTATCAGGAGACTTGTCAACCTTAACAATACGTAACAGGACACACACGAATCCATCTATTTAAATGTACACGAGTCGATTTCACCAGACATTCAAACTCCTTTGTCCAACACTAAACAAAAAAATGGTTAAACA
Source organism: Ceratothoa steindachneri (assembly GCA_963969495.1). NCBI lineage: Eukaryota > Metazoa > Arthropoda > Malacostraca > Isopoda > Cymothoidae > Ceratothoa > Ceratothoa steindachneri. The sequence continues at coordinate 171,061,692 of OZ018327.1, forward strand.
CCTTCTCTCACCCAGAGCTAGCACCCACACAATTCACTACAGAAATGGTGATGTTCTACGGCTGGCAAAATGCTTCCAGCCTCTGGTATTGACAAAATATCAAATATTTCCCTTATCCACTTTGGTCTTAGAGGCAGCGATTCCTTCTCAAAAAATTACAACCTCTCTTTTCTACCAAATTACAACCTCTCTTTTCTCCCATAACACTATTGCAAACATCTGCGAATCTTACCACATAATAACAATACAAAATTTAAATTACCACACACCGACCATGCATCATACCACCTTATCTCTCTACTCTTCACCGAGCGGGCACTGGCCTCCCTCGGCCCCAACCTTCGATTGGGAACCAAACCTCCTTCGGTGAACGAGGGAGAGCGTGCGCTCTCTCGGTGGGAGTGGATGCAGCTGGGGTGCCTACGGTGTGGACACCGCACAGTCAGCCCGGCATACACACAGAGGATTGGAGTTGCTCGGACGATGCCTGCCGGAACTGCAATTTGGGACCGGCGGACACGGAGCATGTCCTCCTACACCGCCCGCACACACTAATACACAGGGTAACACACGAAATAGACAACATGGAGCACCTCTGGACCCGCCCTGCCGCCGCCATGCAGTTTCTGCTAGGCGCTGGCATCATCCGAAGGCGCATATAAGCCCACACCATCCCAAGTGGACGCCTCGACTGCGTCAGGGCGGAAACCCGCCGGGTGGCGGGGCCCTCCCCAAAGAGCCGTCGGAGGTTAAACAACAACAACAACTCTTCGCTCTCTCCATAATCAACCCAACATGGAATCTGCCTTTTACGCACAACAAACACTACTCGCCCAGCTTATACGAGGATACTTCAACTAATTCACACCAACACCAGGAGACGAATAGTAACAATAGATATAAGCAATATATCCTACACTCACTTACCCATGCCACCGGGAACCAGACAAATTTCAACACATTCACAACGTGTTCAACGCGAGCTCTGAATGAAACTGCCTGTGTATGTGATGACTTCTGGGAATGAAGCTGCCTGCATATGAGGTGACCTGCGAATAAGGCTGCCTGCATATGTGATGATCTTTCAGAATGAATCTGCCTGCATATGTGATGACGTCTGTGAATGAAGCTGCCTGCATATATGATCACCTCTGGTAATGTAGCTGCCTGTGTATGTGATGACCTCTGTGAATAAGGCTGCCTGCATATGTGGTGATCTTTCAGAATGAAGCTGCCTGCGTATGTGATGACCTCTGTGAATGAATATGCCTGCATATGTGATGATCTGTGAATAAGGCTGCCTACATATGTGATGATCTTTCAGAATGAATATGCCTGTGTATGTGATGATCTTTCAGAATGAAGCTGCCTGCATATGTGATAACCTCTGTGAATAAGTCTGCCTGCATATGTGGTGATCTTTCAGAATGAAGCTGCCTGCGTATGTGATGACCTCTGTGAGTGAATATGCCTGCATATGTGATGATCTGTGAATAAGGCTGCCTGCATATATGATCTTTCAAAATGAAGATGCCTGTGTATGTGATGATCTTTCAGAACGAAGCTGCCTGCATATGTGATAACCTCTGTGAATGAAGCTGCCTGCATATGTGATGACCTCTGTGAATAAATCTGCCTGCATATGTAATGACTTCTGTGATTGAGTCTCTCTGCATATGTGATGATCTTTCAGAATGAAGATGCCTATGTATGTGATGATCTTTCAGAATGAAGCTGCCCACATATGTGTTTACCTCTGTGAATGAAGCTGCCTGCATATGTGATGACCTCTGTGAATGAATCTGCCTGCATATGTAATGACCTTTGTGAACAAGGCTGCCTGAATATGCGATGATCTTTCAGAATGAAGCTGCCTGCATATGTGATGACCTCTGTGAATGAAGCTGCCTGCATATGTGATGACCTCTGTAAATAAAGCTGCCTGTGTATGTGATGACCTTTGGGAATGAAGCTGCCTGTGTATGTGATGACCTCTGTAAATGGAAATGCCTGCATATGTGTTGACCTCTGTGAATGCATCTTCCAGCATATGTGATGACCTCTGTGATTGAATCTGGCTGCATATGTGATGACCTGTGAATAAGGCTGCCTGCATATGTGGTGATCTTTCAGAATGAAGCTGCCTGCATATGTGATGACCTCTGTAAATGAAGCTGCCTGTGTAGGCAATGACCTCTGTAAATGAAGCTGCCTGTGTATGTGATGACCTTTGGGAATGAAGCTGCCTGTGTATGTGATGACCTCTGTAAATGGAAATGCCTGCATATGTGATGACCTCTGTGATTGAATCTGGCTGCATATTTGATGACCTCTTTAAATAAGGCTGCCTGCATATGTGGGGATCTTTCAGAATGAAGCTGCCTGCATATGTGATGACCTCTGTGAATAAGGCTGCCTGCATATGTGGTGATCTTTCAGAATGAAGCTGCCTGCGTATGTGATGACCTCTATGAACGAAGCTGTCTGCATATGTGATGACCTCTGTGAATGAATTTTCCAGCATATGTGATGACCTCTTTGATTGAATCTGGCTGCATATGTGATGACCTCTGTGAATAAGGCTGCCTGCATATGTGGTGATCTTTCAGAATGAAGCTGCCTGCGTATGTGATGACCTCTATGAATGAAGCTGCCTGCGTATGTGATGACCTCTATGAATGAAGCTGCCTGCATATGTGATGACCTCTGTGAATAAATCTTACAGCATATGTGATGACCTCTTTGATTGAATCTGGCTGTATATGTGATGACCTCTGTGAATAAGGCTGCCTGCATATGTGGTGATCTTTCAGAATGAAGCTGCCTGCGTATGTGATGACCTCTGTGAATGAAGCTGCCTGCGTATGTGATGACCTCTGTGAATGAAGCTGCCTGTATATGTGATGACCTCTGTGAATGAAGCTGCCTGCGCCATGCATTAGACCGCGCATCCACAATCGGCCACTATTCCTACAAATGCACAATGTTTTTCGTTTGTATTAGTACAGCCATAAGACATATCTTTCCTTGCAGTTGAATTCGTTGCTAATGGTAATAATATGGTGAGGACTTATTTTGTTTTAGTTGGATTTTAAAGGAAAACCTCTTTGTTAATTATGTAGAAATCGTGGCCGTTAAGTATCCAACTACTATGATGCTACTGTAATTGAGAATTATTGCAGAGAAGGTTCTGAATATCCCAAGTGGCAACGAAATATTTTGCCTATACTATTCAGTATGATCGCTCTTATAAACTGATGTAAGTTCCATGTAGCATTCACTCCTGAGAGAAGCGTCTTGAATTAGTCAATCCTTAACCTCCCTTAGATTGTTTGCTCAAGAGGCTCCAAAGCATATTTCTTCTCTTGTGGCCTATTTGGACACCCATCACAATCATGAAATCCAGCGAATGACAGTGACGGCTGTCTTTGGAGAGGTGATATTACCTGTATTTTGGGGACTTAGATCTTATTTTTCTGCAAAGATGTTCCAAATGAACTACCCGGATAATTATTTCTTTTTTAATCTTTTTTCGATTTTGTACTTGTTTATCCTGTAGGTTGAAATTCACTCTTCTGGCGAGGCATGTAACATTGAGCATATTTGCTTCTAATTTTTTTAATATTTTTTCAAATTTGCTTTAATTATTACCATCTCTTCCTCAAGTATTTCACTTGTTTGGTCAAGGTCATTTTATCACTTTCCTTTACCCTTGTTTCTGAGACTAGTAGCACCTGCTAGACGCTTGTCATATTTGGGGTGAATGCGAGCGAGGCTTCTCATTCAGTACTGCAAGCTTTATGGCTCTCGCTTGTGGTGAGAGAGGAGTCTTGCCGTCTGTGTGAAGTGATTATTTATTTTTGGCTTTTGTGTTTAGTTTTATGCTTTTTATTTCATCTGATTACTGTTTCCTATCTCCAATTGTCTTCCCATCCTCTGGAATTGACGCTTGCTAATACCAAGTTTTTAGGTAGTATTATTAAGCTTTTCCTTTCTTTTTCTTTGACGTCCTGGTTGATTGCAGCTGGTGGCAGAAAAGTGTTGTGGAGATTTCGAGTTGTTGGAGATCATCACTTCTGGTCTTTTGTCGAGGCTTAACGACAAGTCCAGCCATGTACGACGTCTCGCCGTTAAAGGATTGGCGAATTTCGCCCGTCTCCAAAAAGATATGGTGAGAAGTTGATGACCTTTCTTTTTCGTGATAGCGCTAAAATACCCAAGTATCATCGCGAAATATTTCGTGGGTAACAGAGAGGTTTATCATTATTAATATTTTTTAACTGAAAGGAAAAAAGAAAGAAGCCAGTAGAAAAAATATTCAAGGTAGAAAAATAAACAGAATTAAAAAAGGAATATTGGTACTTTGTAGGCTCCCTTGGTGGTTATTATGGCCAGCTCACATTTACCAGGAAGACTGATACAACAGATGCTCGATCGCATACTTCTCTGACTGAGGATATATTGCGCCTTTCTCTCGAGTTTAGAGTTGTTGTAGTTTATAGCTCACCCAGAGCCGATGGCCTCCGTTTCTTTATACCGTTTCGGGGGGATTAAAGGAGAAAGCTTTTGATCCTACAGCCTTTTGTGATGTAGGCCAAGCCAATGTTGACACAATTAAGCTGTTTCATGCTTTGGGGAATTTTATAGCAGTTCCCTATTCTAGCGGCCAATGCAACAGATGGGACATGGAAGTTCAATTGCAACTTGACCTCATGCGGATACACGGCCGCTAGGTCGTCTTCCTGGTTCATTGCAGCTGTTAGCAATTTGGAGTGTCCATCGTTTTAGGTGTTTGGTGTGTTGCAGTTTTGTTTCACCGCTGGGGTAGGTACCCTATGTCACCTGTTAAACTTGCTAACCAGAAGAATTGCACCTCCTCCCAGCCTGTATGCAAATTAGGGAAGCCACGTCACCGAGTTGACTTGAATACTTATGGGACCTATAAAAGTTTTGGGTGCGCCCCCCCTCCGCTTCCTCTTAGCAATACTTTATTAGATTTATTATTATTTTTATTTTCATTCTTATTATTCTATATTATTATTGTATATTAATAGTATTATTATTAATGCTATCCCCTCAACCTTTTCTACCTGCACTTCATATCAGGAGGACTGTTCCCACCTGGATGGAGTTAGTCCGCTAGCCATGGTGCCTCTTTTGGAATGCATGTCGTCATGGAATCACCCAGCACCTGGGTATGATAATAATAGGTGAAGATATTCCACCTTACCTATACAGGTGCAGCTGCACAGCTACTCCCTGAAAGGAGGTATCTAAAGTAAATAGAAGAATGGAGACATCATGCCCGGTGTAAATGGCGCTTCCTCCTGCCCGCCCACCATTCAGTGGTGGCTGCGTAAAAAACCCTTATACCCTGGGAGAGTGGGTGGAGGGCACTCGCCCAGTATGGGCTCCTGCAAAAGGATAGCTAAAGGGGAATGAGACGAGAGCAAAGCGGTCTTTCTTTCCTGGCATCAGGTAAGATGCACTGCCACTCGGTAAAGACTCATAAGAGGATGAAAGTGCGGCGGCACGTTCTTGTTGAATGTCCCGATCTGGGTGATCTTCGTGCACGTTAGCTGGGCTCGCTACCGCTTGTTCCACTGTACTCTGGACCGGTTCGCGTACACAGACTTGCGTGCTATATGACTTTTTGGAGGAGGCCGGCCTCCTCCATTTGATTTAACTCTCTGTTGTATGTTCCTGCGCTGCGGGGGAGGGGGGCGCTCTCCCCCCGACGCCGTAGCGTGCTTCCTTGTTTTTCTTTTTTGTTTACCTTAGTTTTGGGAATTTTTAAGTCGCCAAGGATTATTCCCTCGATGGCAGTCTTCAGATGGGTGCTAAAAAAAAGAATCATCACCCGATCTCGCCGGTTCCTCTATCGCCAAGAAACGGTACTCATACTTGTAATATAGTGACAAAGGCCTAATGAAACAACCAACTATCTAAGGTGTGTTCGGACAGCTGGTTTGAACTCAGTCAGTCACAAGCAAAGAGCCTCACTAAAAGGGTCTGCCTGATGTGCTCCGGTCTAAGTTTATAATACTCAAGATAATATATGTACGTTTGTACCATAAGCCATACTTAATCTGATCAACACTACCTTTAACTATTCCTACTTAACCTATACTATTATTTTCCTTATTTCCATTCCGTTTACCCTTTATATGGTTATTACCAGTGTTGATTATACTAAGATAAAAAGGTTAGTACAAATATTATATGTTTGGGGTTTTATAGTGTTGTGCTCTATTATAAGTGTGTTGCCTTATTCCGGGTCTACATAAGAACATAACATAAGAAAAGAAGGAGACTGCAAAAGACCATTCATGGCCTATACTTGGCAGCTCCTGTACGGAATCCCTCTATCTAACTATCTATAGCGTAATATCGGTAGGTGTGACTGTCCCTATGAAAAGCCTGGACTAAACCTTTTAATAATATAATCTACAGTCACTACATACAGATATTATAATACTCTAAGCCATTTACCTCTACAGCTAGGAAAGTGGTTCTAGAGCTCGCTGTAGTTCTCGACCCGAGGCGCCTCTGCTTATGTGCAAAACGCCACTCTGGGGGGTACCACCTTTAACATTTTGGATCACACTTTTCACACTGGCTCCTCCCAGTGTACATGAGGAGTAGGGTCGCCTTCTACGCCCTATCCCCTTTGTTTGAAGTCAGCGGGGCTCTACCAGGCGCTGCGTCTGTCTTCACGGCAGAGTTGGCTGCCACTAACTGCTCAGTACCGGGGAGAACGCGTCTTCCTCATTTCAGACACTGGATTGTGATCGTTAGCTACTCACAAACCGCCCTGAATGTTTTCGGGACATTAGAATCCCCACATCCTTTGGTTCGTGATCTCCGTGATTCCACGATTTCGGCGAGCGGGCGTGTGTCGAGATTATCTTCTGGGTTCCTGAGCCTATGGGGATTGGGGGGAATTAGGGCAGCATAGAGTCTGAGAGGACTGGATGACCAAACCAGCTTTTCCCTCTTCTTCACCCTGACTATATGGCAGGAATCAGGTCAAACTTCCAGTCTGCCTAGCAAAGAAGATGGAAGACGGCCATCTGGAACCTAAAGTTAGGTGCCATCGTTCCGCGATTCTGCTTCAGGCTGCTTTCTGTCTTCTTCTAATTGTGCATACTCGCTGGACGTATCACCACTTGATGGAGGGCACCTCCACCTTACTGTTAAAATGCGTGGTCTCCCAGACTTGTGCATATTCTTGTTGTGTCACATGGTTTGTACAAGTTACCTGCCACGTTACTGGGACGATCGGGTTCGCTATCGCTTGTCCCGTGTACTTGTAACCTATTAGACTTATTGGAGGAAGCTAGTCTCTTCCATTTTGTTTTACTTGACCCTTTTGACTATTTTATTTGAGGGGGAGGGGGGTGTTTGGTCCATGCTCAGTCTAATGGGATGAGGCCTCCTCCTGATGCTGGAGGATGCTTTTGTATTTCTTTTTACTCTTTGTTTTGGTCTTAGTTGCTGTTGTATTTGATTCAGTTAGTTTTGTGTTCGCTTTTCTTGTTGTTTTTTTGTTTTCCTTTAATGAAATAGCTTCTTTTTTTATCAGCTACCTATGTCTGTGGTGGTAGGCACCAGATTGGCATTTAAAAAAAAAGTACTCTCCTGCATCTTCTATTTTTTATTTGGTGATTATAAAAATTTCCCCATCCAAGCAAAATGATATAGAGAATTTCTATGGCATCATGTGTTTTGAATCCCCCTTCCCGAACACATACATACACACATTTTGCTGACTTGGTTTAACACATCAAGCTTCTCATCTGACTGGGACCATGTTTACAATAAGTATTTAAATTATTTATTCATTATTGATGATGATGATCATATAATCATTATTAAATGTTCTATCTTTTTTTCAATATATGAAATGCATTAAAATAATTAATACTATCATGCAATGGTCAGTATTATCCTGAGATGACAATGATCAATCCCAAACCATTAATTAACTTTTGTTAATTACACTGGCCTACTACCATTGTATTTTTGTTGTGTAAATAAAATAGGATTGATTACAACCTGTGGGAGTGGTTAAGAGACCTTTAACTACAGAGAAATGGATGATGTGTATGAGAAGTTTGCTTGAGTCGTGCCTGGGGATGGAACCAGACTGGAACAGATGCCACATCACATAGTGCTTATTGGTAACCGGTGGCCTGGTTTAATGAATGGATAGCATTATGCTTAGTACAGCAGACTGAGGTTGTACCAGGGACTGTATTTTTTGGTGTTAATGTGCCTTTCCGCCACATTTTTATTGGAAAGGAAAATTTATCATTATTATTGTCACTACTTTAAATTATTTTATTTATCACTTCTAGCTACTTTTCCCATCATGGTTTCAGGTAAGAACTGCAAAGACAACTCCCAATTTTTCCTTTTCTCACCGTTGGTGCTTTTCAAGAGATGTCTTTATTATTTTTTTAAATATTAATTAGTTTCTTACTTTTGTGGTAAAATGAATGATTTTTGCAGTAATGTTAAATGCATTTGTTTAAATAGCTATAGTACTGACCCCACTAAGCTTAGAAATTAACTTTATTCAAATTAATGAACTAGTATGACTTTTATAATGCCTGTATTCACTCTTAAAAAAAAAAGTGTTAAATGTAACAGCTCTTTATTACTTGTTATTCGCTTGATACATTATTTATAATTTGCCATTTTACTCATACTTATCAGTCGCACAAATACATTCTGCCCGGATCTCTAAAATGCTGAGTTTCTAAAAAAGAATAGCATATGACATTTTTTTGAGTCATGTACCCACGAAATATATACATTCAGGATGTATTCAATTGTTTATTACGGAAAAATAATCAATGAAAACAGAAAAAAAATACATTCTACACTGTTAAAAGAAAAGATACAGCCTAAACTTTGAAAAATAAATCTCAGACTGGTTGAAAGAAAGAGACAAACTAAAACAAATCGGCATCTACAACAAATCTGACGCCTCAATACTCGCATAACCAACCAAATATAAAAAAATCAAATGGAAAAGTGTAAAACACTTGTATTTCTCCTTTAACTCCTGTTTCCCCATAACTCCATAACATCGCTGTAATATGCACCAATGTGTATGTGCAAAACATGAGGGCAAATAGAAGGAAAAATTATCGTAGTTTTTGACCCCATGTTAAACTCTCGGTCCCCACTATTAACCTTCAAACATTTCGAATCAATGAGAGGAAAAACACACAAAAAAACTACCATTTAAATGGACCAAACAACGGAATTGCTTCTTGTCAGATTCCTTCTTGTTTCTCGTATTTAAAGTTTGAATTGGTTTTAATTCAGTAGGAAGACTCCCCCCCCCCCCTTGATTATCCCCACCCTTAGTCGCCTCTTACACAAGACGGACCCTATCCCTACAAAGAGATTTGCATCCATTTTCTTACGATCCCAATTAATGACTTGTTTTCCAGATGAGTGATAAAATGAATGAAGTGGTGAGCGCCCTTGTTGGAGCAACAGACTTAAGAGAAGGGAGTGAAGCTATGACAGAGTGTCAAGTAGCACTTGAAGCCCTGCGTGGCTTGGCATCCCTTCTTCCGCATTTGCCTTCTGCTCTTATCAGTCAGCACACACCTACTCTTTTAATTAGGATTAGGCTTTTCGTCGGAAAGGTAAGAGACTAAGCATCGTATGCCAAGAGCAGGTGCTGTCATGGGCTGCTGTTCTGGTCAAAGATGCCTCCTTCCTGTACCAGGGGTTCTATTTTGGGGTCTCTAGCAACATTTAAGGAATTGAAAAGATTAGTTTTTGTTTTTTTATCACTGATAATTGCATAGCAATGAAACTACCCTGTGAAATTTTATGGCATGAAAAGGATAGTGAGCTACTGTATGGATTCTTCGTTCTTCTTGTTCACTCTGTCTCTAGGATAAGAAATAACTTGTATGTTATTACCCTATATTTTCCTTTTGTTCAGCTTTAGTGTTTTGATACTTGATTTTCTTGATAATATATGAAAAGGAAATGGGAAAAGTAGATAATGCCACTACAGGAAGCATTTTTAATTGTTCAAAATGAATAAAATACTGCAAGATAAACCACAAGCCATTGTAAAATTTACACACTTTCCTTACCAACATATAAATTAATGTTAATCCGATAATTTCCCTTAACAGCTCCGCTTTCTTTCACTACAGAATAGCGGCGAGGTACGAGAAGCATCCATGGGTGTTCTACGAGGTCTTACCGTGTCGGTGGGGGACTCTGAGGACTTTCGCGACCACATCCCGCTCCACCTCCTCACTGCTCTTATCCATTTGGAAGATCCCTACCCATCTATGGTTGTGGTACGTAAAGCAAGACTACTAAGATCCATCTGAATATTGTGTGCTCATTCTCGACGACAAAAACGCTTAGTGGAGAAAGGAGCAAAAAGCGAATTAACGATAATAGGAAAAATGTTGGAAGGTGGCAGATAACTAGGGCGGCAAATCTTATCTCCTAAGGATGTCAAATGGGTTTGTAGGAAGTCGTGTTTTCAAGCCTATGTAGGCATATATAAGTTCGTAGAGAGTACAATTTCTTAGAAAGGTAGGACCTAGTGTTGCTCATCCTCAAGCTGTCTGCGAGCAGACCAAAGCCCCCGAGGAAAGAGGCGCCCTGTACCATGTTTTCCCACAGTAGACTCGAGTAGTGTCTATTCCGTAGTAGGAGTGTGTGATTGTGTGACGTGCAGCCTTCCATCGTGTATTTAATTGTGCTGGGTTTGGGGGGGAGGGTAATTTTGAGAGCCCACCTGGCGACTGCCTACTAGGGCAAAAGTTGCCATAATGTTAGGCTAGATTAAAAAAAACATTATATAAATAACAAAAAAAAGCACAAAGACTAAGAAAAAAAAACAAGAAGAAGGAAGCGCGCTTCTCCGGCGTCAGTGGTAGGCCCGCCTCTCCCCGGCACAGGAATATGCGACCTACTACAAACAGTCAAGTGGGGGGAGGGGGGGGGTTGCACTCTGGACGGGCATCCGAGAGGCGACTTAGGCCCCTGTAGGCAGTGTCCAAATGGACAATATAAAAAGGGGTAGGGTGGGCACTCAGGAGGGTCACATCCAACCTCTTATGGTAAGATAGAAGGGCTGGTTGACTCTGTCCTCGCAAGGAGAGGAAGATTCAGAAGGGTGGATGTCAATGGACGGCTTATGCAACAGGGTGGTATGTGAAAGGAATCCGGTAGAGCGTTGAGTGAAGTAGAAGTGTAAGTTTCTGAAAGCTTGTTTGGCTTGGGCGAGGTGGGATAGTTTTAATGTTTCTTTTTTGACTGGATGTTCTGCTATGGATAGTGGCTGCTCTGGGTTTGTCGTACACCATGCTGCGACACATCCTTGAATAAAGGTACCCTGTTTGGCATGTTACACGGTTCCTGGAGGAGCCGGACGTCTTCCCAACACGAGTACAAATAGGAAAGGCCCCACACCCCCCTCCAGGACATATCCACCTCGCCTTCATAGCTCTTCAAAAAGCAGCCGCACAAATGTTCTACTCCCAAATTCCCCAATGGACATTCACCCATCCGAATCCACTCCGAATCTTGAAGCAGTTTCTCTGGCTTATGTCCTCCCTTACCCCTCTCATACTATCTTTCCTTCCCTCGACCTCTGAAAAGCCCCCCTTACCTGCTACTAGGTTTGAAAACCCGTTGTCTAGGGCAAGTATTAAGTATGGGATGTGCTGGACAGTCTACTATGCTAACCTTCCTCCAGTACACAGATAAGGTGGCACACATAAGAGACCTCTGGGAAAGACCATTTGGGGGTGTCGTTCCCTTACGCCCCACAGACATGCACACACACAGATAGTGAGCAGGAAGACCTTCCGTTCCAGTTTCCAGAGCGCTCATGGAGGCAGATTTCGATGGGAACAAGTTCCCGCAAGTGGGGGGGGGTGTTGTTTTCCTCAACTAAATATGAGGATATTACTTATTAATCCAAAAATTCCAATATATTTTATATAAATAAAATGAGTCTACTTGCAAATGTAATTTAGTATATACCATATATATTTTCGACATAATTATTAAAGACAATTTCTCGTTAGAATTGACCTCATTTTGTGATTGTTTGGCTTCTGATATCACTATTTTTTGACAGATGTGTAAGAGTGCATTACAGTCGCTTGGGCCCCATCTGGAATCAAAGCAAATCCAGAAACTCTTTGAACAACAATTGGTACCCAGCGATATAATAAATTACCAAGAATTCATCAGTAATGTGTGTCAAAACTTGGTAAGTATGGGTGCGATTTCGAATACTTTATGCTAGAGTATCCCTGCGTGGGAGAACTTGGCAGGCAATAGCTTTCCTAGTGCAGGAAGTGCGATGGCTGGTACCGTCTCTCCCTAGTACTGAGAGCGGATTTCTTCCAGCCAAGGGTTGGTTGGTTGGTTAACATGTTGACTGCGAAGGCTTCCAAAGAGTAAGTTATACAGGTATTATATGTTATGAACAGCGCCCTTGTGTGTTAATGCTTAAAGAGTGATATAAAAAAAGCCGGTAAAGATAAATTATTTGAGACTACCAGTGTACCATATATGGCTCAACTTCTGGTTAAGAGGTGTCTTAGCGCACACTGCACGGTGATCAGGCCGTATTCCAGCCAAGGGGATGGTATTGAGGGTTAGTAATTTGTGCTGATGGTTTGTCTATAATTTGAGTCTAGTAAAATGAACGCTCCAAAAAATACTAATGGCAATATTTAGTAATATGTGTCATCCCCAAACACTAGGCATTGGAGCGCATCAAAAGGAGAGGGAATAAGTGCGGAGGGAAGTTGGACGCCCGACGTCGGGAGGGGCTGATCGATCGATCCCATGGTCATTAACCACATTCGTAGTGTGGTAGTTGTACATTACACCGCGACTTATACCCAAGTAGGCAGTCTCTAGATGGGCTCCTAAAAAAAAAAGTACATTACGCCATCCATTTCTCGTGGGGGAGCCGATAATGAAAGGCACATAAAGATCAGAATGATAATTGCTGACAAACCCGAAGGTACCAGGGGCCTGTCCACGTGTATGAAGGCAGTGGGAGGGACTCGAACCAGCGATCATAGAACCCATCGTGGTTCTGCGTCAGGAGTATGTGGATAAGGATATCTCCGTAGGGGATATCAGTACTCCATCGGCAGGGTTCCGGAACTGAGGAGAGCGCGCGTATGTACTGCTACGAAGACGGGAAGTAAATGATAGCGGTGTTATGTGGGCTATGTTCGTGATGATTTGTATGAAACTACTCAGTCACGCAAGGGTGATTAGGATCTTATCACCACAACGTGAGGTGAGCTCGTGAGGCCCCCGCAAGAGGGTGCCCCATATAGAATGGTACACATGGTACCCGGAGGGCAGGTACGCCCTCTCATTCCCATGACCCTAAAATTATCAAATGGGTAGGTAGTGGACATGCCTATCCATTTACTTCCTTATCACCTACCCTACCCTTACCCTTAATCTACCCTTACCCTTAATCTACCCTTACCCATAATCTACCCTTACCCATAATCTACCCTTACCCATAATCTACCCTTACCCATAATCTACCCTTACCCATAACCTACCCTTACCCATAACCTACCCTTACCCATGACCTACCCTTACCCATAACCTACCCTTACCCATAACCTACCCTTACCCATAACCTACCCTTACCCATAACCTACCCTTACCCATAACCTACCCTTACCCATAACCTGCCCTTACCCATAACCTACCCTTACCCATAATCTACCCTTACCCATAACCTACCCTTACCCATAATCTACCCTTACCCATAACCTACCCTTACCCATAACCTACCCTTACCCATAACCTGCCCTTACCCATAACCTGCCCTTACCCATAACCTACCCTTACCCATAACCTACCCTTACCCATAACCTACCCTTACCCATAACCTACCCTTACCCATAACCTACCCTTACCCATAACCTACCCTTACCCATAACCTACCCTTACCCATAACCTACCCTTACCCATAACCTACCCTTACCCATAACCTACCCTTACCCATGACCTACCCTTACCCATAACCTACCCTTACCCATAACCTACCCTTACCCATAACCTACCCTTGCCCATAACCTCCCAACTTTTTCTATTTAAGGAAAGTCTGTATTATGAGTCCACTTTCGGCCTTTTGTTTGAACCGAGTGGCGGGATACACCACGAGGCCCCCAAACCCCAGGACTTAGGAATGAATGGCATTTGGACAAAATTCAAGGACATTTGTTCGGGTTGACGAGGTATTTTCAGGTTCGGATCTCTGTATGTGTAAATGATCATAGTCTAGATGTTTGTAATCCAATGGGGGCTATTCCTATACCTCCCAAGGCCACCGACTTTAATTAAACTCTAGAGGTTGAGAACCCTTCAACGACATGTTTACATTGTTATTCGCGTTCCGCTCTTGTTTTGTGCGCGGACACAGCCCATGGTCCGGACAATGTCCTGTATCCATGCTTCGACACCTGGGTGAGCGAGGCATGGCCTTTCTGTTAGATTGACTCAATAGGCTCTGGACAGAGGGCATCCTCCCCGACTCCTGGCGAATGGATTTTCGCAAACCAGAGAGAGATCACTCTACTCCAGGCAGCTTCCCCCCAATCTCTCTAACATCCTGCGTGTGCAAGTTGATGGAGAAATTGGTAAATGTTATATTAGCCTTTTTATTGTACAGCAGAGGCCATGTGTCTTCCGCACAGTGTTGCCACCACAAGTTCCACTCCACATCGGATGCTCTGCTCCGACTGGAAAATGCCGTCTGCGAGGCCTTCCTTCGTAGACAGCACTACGCCACAGTGTTTTTCGATCTGAAGAAGGCCTATGAAACCGCATGGTGATAGGGTATCGTGGAGATTCTCCATACGATGTGGGCCAGGGGACACCTCCCAATCTTTATATCTGAGCTTTTGCGAGATCGTCGATTCCGCGTACGGGGGGTGGGAGCCCTCTCCATCCCAATGGACCAAAAAGAGGGGGTCCCGTAGGGAAGTATCCTCAGTGATTATTCTTTGCCCTAAACATCAACGGCATCACCTTGGTGCTGCCGGAAGATGTTCTGACTACGCTCTACGTGGACGACCTTTCTATCTCTCGCTATGCCGAAGCGCACAGGTAATGCCACCTACGGCTTCAGCCCAATGACCCTGACTTTAGCCCTAAATTGGATCTTCCTGACAGTGGTAGACTCGCACCATTTCCTTGGTTTTGTATTCGAACGACGCTTCACCTGGAAAGCTCATATTCACAATATTATGTTCTCTTGTACCCTTGTCATGGCCATTCTTCGTTCCCTTAGGCGCGAGATCGGCGTCTCCCTCTGTCGCCAACGGCTCTCATCGCATTCGAGGTCGATCTCGGCGGTTCCTCTGCCGCCGAGAAATGGCATTCATACTATAAGCCCTTTGGGTTTAGGCTGGCTAATTGGTCATCAACCTGATTTAATGAAAGGTACCTACGCAAGTGTACGGATAGGAAGCTCATGGACAGTGCGCTACTGGCCAGCAGACCCATTGCAGTGTAAACCTTTTCCTGGAGGTAGAGGTTTTGTGTTGGATTTCCTTCTATGTCGTTTAGGAGTTCTGCATGCTGCTAGATCTTGTTCGATTTCCTGATCTACCCCACGTTACGTCCTTTTTTCTCCTGCTATCTACTCTGATCAATCCTACCCTCTTCCTAGAGGGAATTTGAGGATCTCTCCTGGTCTGTAATTTTAAAATTAAACGCCGCTGAGTTGTTATCGCTGCAACTGCTTCGGTCATACTAATAAAGCATGTTGGTGTCCAACGAAGAGTCTAAGATTGACATTATTGATATATGATCAGAAGTGAGTAACAGAGAGTAGAAGATGGTTTGGCTTCGTTGTTATTTTCGTAAGAGTTAAACTGGATTAGGTTGTGTACCCCTAGAGGCTAGGGGCAAAAGGTGTATGATAATTTAGCTACAGACCCACTTAAGTTCTGTACCTTTTACTATCTTCAAAGTTTTTCCTGTGAAGATGCCTACGTTGATTTATAAATTTGCAGTGTGTATCATACGGTGTACAATAGAGGAAGAAGGGTGGGTGTGCCGGAAAAAAATGACGGATTGACTATGACCGTGCGAGCCAATATAGAGAACTGTCGGCTGAGCAAACATCGAGTATTTTGTATGGTTGGAAACGAAATGTAAGGAAGCGTCGTTAGACTTCTATGGTGTAGGGGTTGAGCCCCTGGGTGACGAAACACCGTGGCCTTGGTTACAATCATATCGGGGTCTGTAGTGGATGTCTAATGGAAGCTAAGGCTGGTTTCCTGATTCCTTTTCCATTATCTCTTATCATCTGGCATTGTCCTGTGGCTACACAGTATAAAGTGTACTAAAATGATAATGATATTTAGAGTATTTACTTTCATATATATTTTCAGCAATTGCATTGTATTTATCCTTCTAGGTGAATGACATGAGCGATCAAGTCAGTTTGTTCCTTCAGGTATCTTCTTCCTACTTCAGGCATTCCGAAGCAAACATACGTCGAGCTTCGATTTTATTCACAGGTACTGTCAGATAAGACCTTTGAAAAAAAACTAATTAATCATGAAGTGCATTTCCCCCTTTTTTTAAAAGAATACAAGCTTTTTAGTTTTATTGAAATGTAAGAAAGAGCTTTGCTTTCGATAAATGTTACTAGTGCAACAATGTGCGTCCCTCAGGCTAGTGAAAAATTAATTTAAAGTAAGAAAATAGATTTCGAAGTTGTTGGACTTTTTTTGGGGGGGGAGTGGGGGTTTGTATTACATATGTCTACTATCTGAGGCTTATACAAGTAGCCTTCTATTTTGTACTTGGATTTTGCCTTGATCTTGGGACTGGATCATATTTTTTACTCCACTTCCCAAATAGACGGCCTAGTTTTTCCAGTCTGTGTAAATTGCTCAAAGGCCGCACATGATAAATCATCGTGTATGACTAAGTGTTTCAATTGCTGAGAGTCGCACCCTGCTTCCTCGAAGCAATATGATGCGGGTCTCATTGAGGAGGTGGTCTTGGGTGTTTAGGCTGTAGATCGGCTCTTTTCGCGAGGCTAACGACTTGGTCCTGTCGTGCAGTGTGAGGCCTCGAACGTCCTATGAGCACGGTCCCATAATAGAGCTAGCGGCTCAAAGCACTCACACACCGCTAAAACGAGGTTCTTCCCCCGCATAACCGTTTCTCCTAAGGCAAAACGGTAGCGCCTCTCCACTGAGCTAGACTCAGAGGATGCACCCCTTCCCCTCCGAAGCTGGTCATGAGGCCGTCTTTGGGGACTCATAAGGCTTTCTCTCGAAAGGAGGACAGGATCAAAGGAGCTTCGGCAGCTACGCCTCCACCCAAGGCTAGATCGGGCGACTCGGGAGTGCAGAACCCTGCAAAAGAGGTAGCCCTATCTCCGAAGCCGCCCCGAGGTGGACGAGGGAGGAAAAGACTCATGGCGAGCCCCCCTTCCCCCAGAAGTCTTCGAAAGCGAAAGCACTTTGTACTTTCAACAGAATTGAGGAGCTTTTCCTTGAATAGTGTCCCCCTCATCTTCGAGCTAATCTCAATGGTTAGGTTCTTGCCGACTTGACCTGATCGACGAGCTGGAGATCGGTGTCTTACATTTGGGTGAGTTTGCACATCACTGCCAGACAACAGCTTCATTTTGTTGTCTCAATCTATCCCCATGCTCCCCGCAGGCACAGCCTGATTTTGGGTGGGTGGTGGTCAATGACCTTCATGCTAGTTACCACTTTCCCATTAAAAATATATAATTTTCTGGGCCGCCGTCACATGAAAAACTACCTCGGTGATGCTTGGATTGGGCGTTGTACGATGCTGCCCTGCCAGTGTTCAATACTCGTCGTGATGTCGCTGAAGGTGTCGATTCGAAGAAGAATCATTCACAACAGGTTTAGTTGCGTCCCGCTCTTGCTTGACGCGCGGACAATGCTCCTGGTCCGGATGATCTCCCATATGCTATGCTTCGTTGACTAGGTACGGCGATTTGCTCTCCTGTCCGCCGTGCAGACTGGAATCAGCGCCCCGTCCGGCACCAGCTTGGCATTCTTTTTCTCCTTCTGCTAACCCCTACTCGTCTGTACCAATTCTCTTTCATCCTGCATCGTCCTTCCATCTACGTTTGTTTGTCGATCTCGATGTATCATAGCTATCCGTCAGGGGGTACGACCCCATGGCTGGATCCTGCCTATGTTGGTTGGTGGGTGCCTGAGCCGGAGTGGCGCTCTTGGGGGTCTTTGCTTTCCCAACCGGTAAAATTTCCGAGGCTAGCCGGCCATTTAAAAAAAAACAAAAAAAAAACGATGGTTAGGTCAGGGGTCGAAGGGTTTACCATCCTGGTTGGGCCGGCGCTCCGAGTAGGTGTCTCGACAGTAGACAGTGACTTCGCTGCGCGAGTTCGCAGCCCCTTTTATACTCTACTTTATTTCGATCTCTTTTGGCGCGGCCCAGATGCCAACTCTGGAGCGTCGACTCCAACAGGCATTGAACCGCGTCTCTCGCTATGCCGAAGCGCACAGGTTTCGGTTTTCTTTGGCCAAGACTAAGGTGGTGCACTTCTGCCGCCATCCACGGCTTCACCCCGATCCAGATTTGTTTCTTAATGGGGTGCGCCTGGATGTGGTGGAATCGCACCGTTTCCTTGGTCTTGTATTCGACCGACGCCTCACCTGGGAGGCTCATATTCGCAGCCTTATGGTCTCTTGTACCCGCGCCATGGACATTCTCCGTTCCGTGACGTTCAGCGCTTGGGGCGCTGATAGGGCTACTGCCCTACTTTTTTATCGATCCTTTTTTCGTTCGAAGCTCGACTACGGATGCGAGTTTTATGCATCCGCAGCCGAGCGTTTATTGCGGAAGGTGGATTCGATCCACCACACCGGCCTTCGCCTTGCGACCGTTGCCTTCCGCACTTCCCCCATTGAGAGCCTGCTGGGGAGATGCCACTCGCTCTGCGCTGCGTGCAGTGCATCACTCGCCTGTACGCGCGAGCCCGGCGCCTCCCTCAGTCGCCAACAGCTCTCACTGCATCCGCAGCTGATCTCGATGGTGCCTATGCCGTCGAGAGACGCCAGTCATACCCTAAGCCTTTTGGGTTTAGGGCCAGGAAACTCCTTCGAGAGGTAGATATAGCTCTCGGGCCGGTGGCGCCCCTGGTTCTGCCCAGGATGCCACCCTGGAGGGTACCACATTTGGCTATTTGTCGCCACGCCTCTGCTCCCAAAGCTTGTACGGCGCCGGGAGTATTGCGTTCGACCTTTTTGGAGCACACATCGTTTCACGCTGGAACCGTGCCAGTGTATACGGATGGCTCCAAGTCCTAAGAGGGGGTCGGCTTCCACGCCGTATCCCCTCTGTTTGAAGTCAGCGGGGCTCTACCAGGCGCTGCGTCTGTCTTCACGGCTGAGCTGGTGGCAATACACCACTCGGTACGTGAGATTACGCGACGTGCCCGGTTCGGAGACCGGATTGGGATATATAGCGAATCACAAAGCGCCCTGAGTGCTCTCGGGGCGTTGGAATCTCCGCATCTCCTGATTCGCGATATCCGTGACGACACGGTTTTGGCGAGCCGGGCAGATGTCGAGATTATCTTCTGCTGGGTTCCTGGACATGTAGGAATTGCGGGGAATGAGCGCGCTGATGAGGGCGTCAAAGAGTTTGCGAGGACTCTGCGACCGGACCAGCGTTTCGCTCTTCCTCACACCGACTACATGGCAGGAATACGGGCAGCTCTTCGGACTGCTTGGCAAAGAAGATGGGAGACGGTAGAAGGGAACTTAAAGTTGCGTGCCATTGCGCCGCGAATGTTCCCATGGACCTATCCCCCAATGCCGCGACGGCTGCAGGTCGCTTTCTGTCGTCTCCGAATCGGACACACTCGTGTGACGCATCGCAATTTGTTGGAGCGCTCGCCTACGCCCTATTGCGACGACTGCGTCGTCCCCCAGACTGTTCGGCACATTCTTGTCGAATGTCCCAGTCTGGGTGATCTTCGCGCACGTTACCTGTCCCGGTACCGGGATGGGCGGGGTCGCTACCGCCTGTCCTTTGTACTCGGGACGAGTGCGTGCACATTGATGGTGGACTTGTTGACTTTTTGGGGAGGCCGGCCTTCTCCCTTTCATTTAACCATGTTTAGCTGTTGTTTTTGTTATTGTTTTGTTATTGTTATTTCTTTTTATTGTTGTCTCCTGTTCAATTTTTTTAAAGTAGCCTAGAACTAGGCTGTTTGTTTACGGCGACTTATGCCTAAGTGGGCAGTCGCCAGATAGCCCCTTAAAAAAAATAAATAATAATAATATATATACTCTACTTTATATTGTTATTAAGTCCTCTTTTCCGCGCTTGTTAGATCCCTTCACAGAATCCTATTTGAATTATCCTCGTTTTCTGGTGTTGAATTCCAGTTCCGGGTCTGCTTTCTAAATTAGACGCGTTTGATTTGAATGTGGAGTTTTAGTCCCGCCGTACGTGGGCCCGTGGTAGTGGCGATTTAGTGTTTGAGGTATTTTCGCGAGAGCAGTGTGGTGCTGTGCGGGATTTTTCCTCCCTTTCGGAGGTCCCGGTTTCGGTTGTGTCACACATTCGCCTTAATTTTGTTAAGGGAGTGATTTGTTCCAACGAATTATTGCAATATGATGTTCCGAGACTAAAGGATAAACTTTTGTCCCAGAGGGTTACGGACGTTTATAGGGTTTCTAATTCTGATGGTCCCGCTAAGGTTCCTACGAGTAGGCTCATCGTTACCTTTGAGCGTCAGGATCTGCTCCAATTATTTCGTGCTGGTTATCTTCGTGTCCCTATGTCCCGTTATGTCGAGCTCCCCAGACGTTTTTTAATTGCCACCAGTTTGGCCATATGAGTAGCAATTGTAGGCAGGCTCGTCGCTGTGTGGCTTGTGCGTTGACGTATCATGGCTCATCCTGTGGGGATCATTAATGCTGCGCCAATTGTGGAGGTTTCCATAGCGCGGCTTCGCGTTCTTGTCCCTTATTCCTTTTTAAGGAGGTACTGGGTGTTCGGGACTTCCTCAGGCTGGACTTCCGTGAGTCCCGTGGTAAGGTGCGGGTTTATCTCGGCCCCCTCCGGCTGTCTCTTTCTGACTTTCTCAGGGAGGCGGGGTCCCGCCATCCTACAACTTCTTTGTCTCCTCTCGGACCCGCTGTTGCTCCTTCTCCCCTCCCTTTGGTCCGTCCTCGCGGTTCCTCCGTTGCGCCCTCTACTTTGCCATTGGTCTCTTCTCATGTTCTTTCTTCTGTCGCGCAGTCACCAGATAGCCTTAAAAAAAAAAAAAAAATCCCTCTGTCGCGGACCGTGAGACCGACCGAACTGAGACGTTGGAGGATATCCAGCATTTCCTCCAGGCATCTGCCACCGCTGCCTCTTCCGTTCGTTTGCCTCAGCGCAAACGGAAGGGTTCTTCCTCATCCCGTTCGGAGTCCAAGCGCGCTGCCTCTGATGAGGCTGGTTTGGCCCTCCCGAGTCGGTTGTTGCGTCCTCCGTTTTAATGTCTTCTCCCCCGTTGGCATCACCGATGTCATTGTCCGGGTGGAAGTTCACCCAGTTCCGTCTTCCTTGCCCCTTACCTTTGTGCAGTCTTCTATGTCTCTTACCCCAGTTTCGTCTCCCTCGACTCCTACTCGTGTACTTTCCTCTTCATATGATCCAATTCCCTCCCCATCCTTTGACTCTTCCTTTCTCACCCTCTGTCCATGTTCCGCCTTCTGTTCCATCTTCTTCGCATCTTAGTTCTCGTCCGTCTCTGCTCGATCTCCCTTTCCCTCCGGGCCATGAGCACTCCGCATTGGGGATTCGGTCTGGCTCTCAGCTGTCGTCTCCCGCCGTTCACGATGCTAAGTACGTGCCGGGTGTCCCCGGCTCATCGCAATTTGTCGCTTGACCCTTCTGGGTATTCTAGTAGTCGGGAACCTTCGACGGTTTCCATCACTAGAATCACGACGTTGGTGTCGAGACGACAGTAATGTCTGTCATCCTACAGTGGAATTGTCAAGGGGTTCTCCCCAAGTCGGAGAAACTTCAGCTCTTGCTTTCTAGCGTTCGCCCTTAGTTGTCTGTTTGCAAGAAAATAAGCTTGGGACTCGCCCCTTCCCGGCACTTCCGCGTGTTTAATTCCATCCCCCCGACCGGGGGCGTGTCCCATGGTGGTGCTTCTCTTTTAATTTCCTCTTCGCCACTTCCCCTCTGTACTACCTTGCAGGCTGTTGCTGCGAAGGTTTTTATTTCCAAGCTTTTAATGGTTTGTTGTGTACATCCCCCCGGATTTTAATTTGAGTCGATCTACCTACCCCATTTTTATTACTTGGTGATTTTAATGCTCGCCACCCATCTTGGGGTGATACTGCCCGTAATCCCCGGGGCAGAGTTGTTGAGTCCCTCTTATTGTTCGATTCACTTTGTCTTTTAAATTCCGGCGATTTTACTTCTTACAATGTTCAAACGGATTATTTTACTGCTGTATATTTGTCTTTATGTTGGCCCGACTGTTTCCTCGATTTCCGATGGTCGATTCGGAACGACCTTTCCGGGAGTGATCACTTCCCGATCGTCCTGTCGGCCGCCCTTCCTGGCCCGTGCCTTTCCCTCCCTCCTCGTTGGAATCTGCGGCGAGCAAATTGGGTTGGGTTCCGGGAGGCTTCCTTTATTGATTCCTCCCGCGTTTCCTTCGATACCGTAGATTCAGCGGTCTCATATTTTAGAGGCTGCTGAGCGCTTTGTTTCGCGGAGGTGCCCAGTTGCGGGGCGCTCCACCGTTTCCTGGTGGTCGAAGGATTGCGCGTCGGCTATTTCTGCCTATCAGTTGGCCCATTCCCGTTATAGACGGAACCCGACCGTCTCAAATAGGGTCGATCGGAACCGGACTCGCGCTATCCGCCAAAGGGGACCCTCCGTCATTCCCGCCGTGAGTCTTGGCGCCGGTACGTATCTTCCATTTCTTCGTCCACGCCGCTGACTCGGGTTTGGAAGCGGGTAAATAAAATCCGTGGCCGCTACGCTGGTCATGCCATCCCCACTCTGGACGTCGGATGGAGGGTTGGTCAGCGAAGCTCTGGCTGACCATTTTGCTTCGGTGAGTAGCGCTGGTAGCTACCCTCGATGGTTTCTCGATCATAAGTCTCGCCTTTTAGATTTTACCACGTACGCCACCTACTCTTATAATGCTCTCTTTTCCGTCTATGAGCTGCGGGATGCTTTGTCTCACTGTGGCTCCACCTCTCTTGGAGATCATTGCATTCACTACGACTTTCTCCGTCGTCTCCATCCCCACTTAGTTATTTTTCTCTACAACCTGCTTCGGGTCAAAGGAATCTATCCGTCATCCTGGCGTGTGAGGGTTGTTCTACCCTTTCTCAAGCCCGGTAGGGACGGTTTGGACCCCAGTCACTATCGCCCGATTGCTCTTACGAGCTGCCTCAGTAAGTTTTCGAGAAGATGCTTCAAGTTCGCCTCACTTGGTTTTTGGAGTCCTCAACTCACTCCTCTCTCCATTTCAGTGCGCTTTTCGCAGCGGCCGTAGTACTCTTGACCACCTCATTCGTTTGGAAGACTCCGTTTTACGGGATTTTTCCTCCGGGCATCAAGTGTTGGCGGTGTTTTTCGACATTGAGAAGGCCTACGATACCACCTGGAGATATGGTGTTTTACGTCAGTTATACGATTGGGGTATGAGGGGCTTTTTACCGTTTTTTATTCAGGAATTTTTATCGTCCCGTAATTCTAAGGTCCGATTGGGGATGCTTTCTCAGGCTTGCGGATTCAAGAGAAGGGTGTTGCCCAAGGGCGTGTTTTAAATGTGACATATTTCGCCGTTGCCATTAATAGTCTGGTGTCCACTCTTCCGGAGAGGGTTTCAGCTTCTCTCTTCGTGGATGACTTGGCGTTGTTTTGTTCATCTCACCGCTTGCCTTCTGCTGCCAGTCGATTACAGCTGGCAATGGATGCCGTGTCGGGTCGTGCTGTCTTAAAGGGTTTCCGTTTTTCGGTCACCAAAACGAAGGCCATGCATTTTTATCGGGGTCGTGGTGTCCTTGGTTCCCCTCCCCTCTTCTTGGATGGCACGGCGATTGAATATGTCCCTGTTTTTAAGTTCTCGGGTTTAACGCCTGATACGAGGGGCGGTTAATAAGTTTTGCAATTCGGCTATAAGAAAACGAGATATGAGGAAAAGTGTTTTATTATTTTTCAATATAACTACCCTCGACTTCAATGCACTTGCGCCACTTGTCCCTGAGGCTTCGAATTCCCGACAACCAGAAATCTCCCGACTGCTGTTCAATCTACTCCTGGACGGCGAGCTGGACATCTTCATCGTCCCCAAACCGGCGTCCACGCATTGCAACCTTGAGCTGGCGGAATAAAAAGTAGTCGCTAGGGGCCAGATCTGGACTGTAGGGGGGATGGTTGAGCTCATCGAATCCGCACTCGCGCAGGACAGCTTGTGCAACTCTGGCCTTGTCGACTTTGACGACGTTGAAGTCGATCATGGGTCGTGAGGTTTCTAGGGACCCAACGGGAAGAGACCTTCGCCATGGCCAAATTGTCGTGGATGATGTTGATAACACTTCCATGGGATATTCCAAGTTCTCGCTCGATTTCTTCGACCTTCGCCCGTTGATTTTTGAGGATCATCCTCTGCACGTGGGCCACATTGTCCTCGTTGGTCACGTCTGACGGGCGTCCTGGACGGGGGTCATCTTCAAGGGAATCACGACCATGGCGGAACTCCCTATTCCAGCGAGCAATGGTTGCATTGGAAGGGGCGGTGTCGGTGTACACTGCAACCATGCATTCATGGATCTCCTTTGCATTCTTGCCTTCCTTGGTCAAAAATTTGATCACTGCGCGGTGCTCAACCTTCTCCATTGTTGAGAAATTTGTGACTGACGATCTGCGATCAGCTACTGCTTCTTAAATAGACGAGGCAGGAGCGTGCGGCTGCAGGCCCTAACTTGTCCTAACACCCCCACAAACACCCATTCCCCTTCCTCTGTTTTGCCCTACCGATTCGCAAAACTTATTGACCGCCCCTCGTAGTAAGCTCACTTGGGTGCCCCATTTGCGTCTGCTTGAGGGCGTCCTGTTCGAAGGCTATGGATTTGCTTAGGGTTTTATCCCACACCACTTGGGGTGGTGATAGCCGCACCTTGTGGTCGCTTTATTCGGCACTGGTCAGCGAAGCTCTGGCTGACCATTTTGCTTCGGTGAGTAGCGCTGGTAGCTACCCTCGATGGTTTCTCGATCATAAGGTCGCCATAGTCTCGCTGGACTACGGTTGCCAGGTGTACTCTTCAGCGTCTCCTTTAGCCTTGGAAGATACTTGACTGTTCGTTCGCTTGGACCCGTCTTAGTAGTGGAGCCTTTGGCTCTTTATGGAGGGTGGTGTGCTTCCCTTGCGATATCACCGGCTGCAGGTGTGCCTACGATCCATATTTCGTGTTCAGCAATACCCTTCATCCCCAGTCCATGAGTGCCTTTTTGCCCCGGTCTCTGGAGCTCCGGGTTGGGTACCATCTCGCCTCCCTGGGTATTCCCGGCGTGTTGGCCCTCCTATTCTCGCTTGCTTGTGTTGTAGCGTTCGCCCTCCTGAGTTCTGTACTACTGCTTTTTGGCATTTCGAGAAAGGGTCTACTGACCCTCATCTATTAAAGCGCCTGTTTCTTGAACATGCGTGTTCTCATGCTCACCAGCGTCCCATCGATACTGACGGCTCGAAGTCTGACGTCGGTGCTGGGGCGGCCGCGGTGTCCTTTACGGAGTCTCTTCGGTCCGCTTTTCCTCCTGTAGCATACGTTTTACGGCAGAGTTGACAGCCATTCTTTTGGCTTTTAATTTGATTTTATCCATCAATTCTTCTTATTGTTCTTTTACGTCCACCCACCGTTTGGTTTTACGGATTAGCTCCTGGCTGGTTAGAAATGCCTCCCGTTACAGGGTGGCATTCTGTTTTGTTCCGGCTCATGTTGGGGTCCCGGGCAACGAGGCGGCCAATCGGCTGGCCCGCTCGGTCACCCTCGAGGTGCCAGATGCAGCCCCTCTGCCCTTTAGGAATTCCAACCCCGTAATCTGGCGTGTCTTTTGTTTGTGGCAGAGAGTGGGATTCGTTCCGCGACTTCTAAAGTTGTCCCTTATTAAACGCTCTGTCCGTTTCTGGTCCTGTAACTATCAGAGACTCTGGCCTTGGGAGGTTGCGAATTGGGCACACGCGACGCACCCATGGCTATTTAGTTTCGGGTGGAGGCAGAGTTGCCCCTAGTTGTCACTTTTGCGGTGGCGAGCTGTCTGTGGCTCCCATTTTAGTAGTTTGTCCCAGCCTTGCTTCTCTACCCTTTCTTGGCGTCGCCTTTCCTGCTCGACTTCGCTTTATTTTAACAGGACTCCCTTCGGTCGTCCTTCCTCCTTACATTTCTATCACGAAGTGGCGTTTTATCCCTTTTATAAATTCTTTTCATTTTTGTGTTTAGGTTTATTGTTTTATCTTTTATCCTGTGCCCTCCCCTGCGGCTGGCGCATGTCATTTGTTTATTGCCCCAACCGCCTTTGTTTTTAGAGTGTGTGCTGTATGCCCGTAATTTGTGTGCGTTTCTGTGTGTAGTACTGTTTTCTTCTAATCCTTTGCTTTCCCCCTTTTTATTGAGTTTCTCCCACGCTTCAGAATTTTGGGGGGCGATCCCGTTTTAACAGTGCTGCCATTAAGAATTCATTAGGATTGGGCGGCTCTCACCTAGTTTTCTCTTAACCTAAACTAGGTACGTTATCCTTGTCAAAAGACTAATGTAGTGCACTTCCGTCTCCACCCACAACTTAACTCGTATGAGGATTTGTTCCTAAACGAGGCTCGCCTGTAAGTGGTGGACTCACCCCGCATCCTTGGTCTTATTTTTAACCGGCGCCTCACCTGAGAATCCCATATTTGTACCCTTAGATTCTCTTGTACCTGCTCATGAACATATCTTACGAGACTTTCAGCACTTGGGTGTTGTTAAGACTACCGTCCTGCTGTTTAATCGTTCCTTTGTTAGCTCAGAGCTTTACGCATCCGTAGCTTAGCTGAATTATGAAAGATGGACGCAATCCACCACACCTGCTTCCGCACACTTCCTATTAACAGCCTGAATGTCGATGCTGGCGAGAAGCCACTTCCTCTGCGCTTTTATGCTCGTGCTCGGAGTATTTCGCATCCGCGGCCGATCTAGACTGGGTACTTATGCCACCGAGAGACTATTGGCGCCTCTCCGAGTTGTTTTTTTTTAGGAGGGAGGGGGTGCTTTTTTGAGTAGCTATTAGTGGAGATCTGTGCCCTTGGAATCTATCACCAGATAGACCTTTAGAAAAAAATGCCGCGGTCAGCACTCTTTATTTTGTGGTCCTTTGAATACATTGATCCCTTTTCGAATGCCCATTTAATCCCCCCTACATAACAATTGTGTTCTCCTTTAACACACTCCTTGTAACCTATTCGACATTACATTAGACCTTTCTCCCTCCACATTCACACGCTTGGCCGAGTTTGAGGCATTAACGGCCGTCACTCGGCCATCATAATTATCTGCCACAAAAAGCTAGTAGTAGTTAACTCCAGATTGGACACGCCCGCGTAGTAGTTATTTGCCGTTCATAAACAGAGTACGGGTAAAAACCTTCGTCGCCCCCGGGGCAGAGGAACCTGTTCCGCGTCAGAGGTTTATCGATATACATACCCATGGGCAGGATTCCATTGAACAAAGAATTTGCACGTGTGCGCGCTGCGAAGACGGGAGAGGAAAGAAAACAGTGTTGTAATTGTCCTTGTGGTTGAAGAGAAGGGTAAGATCTACCCACCCGAAAACGCGGTGAGCACAGCGCGTCCACCAGTCGGTAGCCAGATCTCTACGTGCGCTGACGTCTGTGTCCGCTCTTGACGGGATCTAAGACGTTACCACCACATTAGAAAACTAACGCCGTATCCAGTCGGCTACAAAGAGCTCTATCTAGAGAAATTAAATATCTTCGTAAGATATATTTAGATGCAGATTCTCTTGTAGGCATTGGCCTCGTGTGGTCAAATTGCAGGTGTTGGGGTCGGGTGGGCACAAAAGTGTCTAGGTATCGCCCCACATCTAAGTAAAGGATAGATAAGGAAAAGAAGGAAAGAAGAGGTAGTAGAATGAGAAAAAGGTGGGTAGAAGGCAACTATTTTTAAACCCACCACCCGAAGCGCAGCCAACAGGTGAACCAGACCACTCCGAGACAGGAGGAAAGCTGATTGGCGACTAGCCTGTTATATTACCCTCCGGCCAAGAAAATAAGTGAGGAGCAGCTCGTAAAGAAATATTAAAGGGTAAAACAGATATTTCTAAAAGAATAAAGCCCAGGGATTTTCACTCTACTTATAGAGGCCAGAAGGCACTGAGGCTGTGTGTGCCCTTCCTCTCGGTCTAATATTCTACACCCCCTCCCCCCCCTTTTGCTGTCCATAAGTGCAACGCTATCGGCAGTTGCCATTTGGGCGTTAA
The DNA here is from genome assembly GCA_963969495.1 of Ceratothoa steindachneri. NCBI lineage: Eukaryota > Metazoa > Arthropoda > Malacostraca > Isopoda > Cymothoidae > Ceratothoa > Ceratothoa steindachneri. The sequence continues at coordinate 171,090,263 of OZ018327.1, forward strand.
ATAAAAAAAACACAAAAAAACACATGGCCTCAAATACTCCGCCCCGGACTCCTGCGAGTACTGTTATGTATATAAGACTGGCCCCGAATGCGTTGCACGTATCAGTCCTGTACAGGGATGACGGGGTTCTTGCGCGCCATCTTATGGGGTTATTGAAGATGTGTTTCATGCAAGATACCAGAGCTGGTTCTAGGATATGGCATACTCAAGTACTTGGAGGAGGCAGGCCTCCTTGAGGCGTCGTTGTTATGGTCTTTTACTTTCTTCTTTTCGAGGTTAGCTTGTGTACTTCTGTAGATGTAAATTAAGGGACGTCTTAGGTGGCTATGCCCACGTTTGCCACCATGACTATCTTAAAATTAAAAATAAATCTGCTGCCTGCAAATATCCTATTGGACTGGGGGCTATATTTCGTACCGCCTTTCTAAATTTTAATTTCCTTTACAGGGCATTTAATCCATTACAGTTCTGAATCCGCTGTAAACAGTAATATGCAGAGGATTTATCATGGAATTATTTTCCTTCTAAGAGATATTGATCCATCTGTTCGAATCGCTGCCGCCACAGTTGTTCCCTTAATTGCCAAGCATGAAAAGATTTTGTAGATGGCCACTACAGATTTTTACTCCAATTTCTCAGTAGAAATTTTGTATCTGCATAAACAAATATATCCTTGTTCCTAAATTGTTTTGCTTAGACTTGATTTGTTGATATATATATATTTTCATACGTGTCGCTTGTTTTTGTTTGAACAAATATATAATCAGAGATTTTTCTTAAATATTCCAAATTACTCCAACCTGATTTGAATGCGTTTTGTCATCATTACTAGGCTGCCCTGGTGTGGAATAGTCTCTGGTATATCAATGCCACAGAATGAAGCCAAAATAGAGACAAAGTGAGGAAAGCTTCGCATCCACCAGCTGTCGACGAGGAGTGGCTTTATCCAAACTAAGGCTGCCCGATCGGTCCCGAAGGGGATGGTCGCCCTTCCTTCTTTTGCTCTTTTTCTGTTTCTTATTCCTTGCTTCCGTTTATATCTTTGATATTTTTTTTTATTTTACATGTTTTAACTTTTTTTTATCCGGAAAGGGATAGCAACTGTTGCTCCTGGTGTCTGGAGGAGAAGCAAGTCCTCCCAGCCCTAATGCCAAAATGGAAGAAGTGTGGCAATGGCTGAGATAGCTGGTGCGTTCCCCATTTACGACACTATGGAATTTCTATAAACAACGCCTGCAGGACTTTGGTCCTGGGCATTGGGGCGCGATTAGTGGGAAGAACTGTTTACATCCCAATAATCCCTTCCCTGCGTGTAATGGGCTCACAACCTCTTTACTGCCACAACAGATCTTGGCCGTATCGTCGACAATTAGTACAGCATATTAAGAGATCCTCCACCTTGTCGCGGTGACTGCTGTTCAGGTGTGAACACAGCTAACGCACACGAGGTTGTCGCCTCTGAAAAGTCCCAAACCCTGAAGTCCAGTGGCTAGACGCGGGTTATAGTCGAACATTTTTTTTTTCTATATGGTTCCATCGGAGTAGATCTAGACAAGACATTCCGTAATGAAACAAAGGCCAACAATTTTTCGAAGAGGAGAGTTTTGGTTAGTAGAAAGAGTCCGTTAAATTCTCCGGCAGCGTCATAGACGTGGGCCTAACTACTATTCCCACCATAAGGGAACGGCGATAAGTTTCTCTGTCCGCCGGGCTGATGCGACTCGGATTAGCCTCTTTTTTTTTCTTCCTTCGCTAACCCCTAATCTCCATCATTGTGCCCATGACTTCCGTCATAACCTTTATAAATCCCCTTTCTCTACCCCTAACTTATAAGCCAAGATGTTAGGTGTGATGACCCTAACCGCTCAGAAGCCGGTCACCAAGTTGGATCCGTCATCCCAACTTACCGATCACGCCACGTGTAGGAATTTGTCCGCTATATAATCGTCGGAGACGCTTTCGAGCTGCTGCACATCAGAAAAAAGGTCACCCCCCACCCCGTGCTTTCTCAGGGGCCCCTTCTAGCGGAAAGGTGGCTTACTCCTCTTCCAGGCCTACCTGTGCGGTGGACTCCCCCCTTCTCTAGAGGCGCCCTTGGACGACTCCATCTCTTTACCAGCGAGTCTCTCCTTTACATTCACAGGAGATTGCCAAGAAAGCACGTCAATAGCCCATAATTGACCGCTCCCAGTGGAGGCGGCTTGATAAGGCCAACCCTCTTAGCGGGAACAAAGGATAGCACCTTTAACAGCCAAGCCAGTCTCTATTTCAAAGACTGATCTTGCTGAGGTTGGTCTATCGGGCCTATGGGCTCCTTCCAGGGGTGGAGAGAAGTTTGTTCATTCCCCACCCTTCTCCCGAAAAGAAATAGGACAAAGACTAAAAAGAGTAAAGGTTCCTATCACTCTGCGGGACCTCTGGGAGCGGAAGGGTCGGCTGCAGTTTTGACAAGTGAACAGGCCAAGATCAGCACCTCCAGCATCGATGGTGTCCTGAGTGGAGGTACCAGACCAAGACCAAAGTGGAAAGTACGCCGAGCGGAGGCCGTCATTAAGACTATCTGGCGTTTTGGAGAGCGCTGGCCCAGATCGTGTATGATCAAGTGTGTCAATTGCGTAGAGCCGCATCCGTTTCTCCTTGAGAAGGAAATCCTGGCCGTTCAGTCCCAGGATAGTCGCTCATTTCGCAAGGATAAGGACTTGGTCCTGGCTCGCCCGTCGCTTCCTGGGCTCTTATCCATAATTTTTAGAAGGGGCACCGTCTGCTTCTTGCTCTTCCAAGCACGGTAGTTTCCGCGCCCATTCGGAACCCTTATGCGGGCTCTACACACCCCGGGCAGTTCCCTAGTACAAGTGGCAGCTTCCCCACCCCCCTTCCTGCCTCAGAAGACAGTTTCCCGTAAGACGAAAGGGCCGCGCGCCTACACAGAGTCGTCATACTCACGGGAGAAAACACCACCCCTGAGGTTGGTATTAGGGGCCATCTTCCAGGGTTCCTAAGGCTGCTCCCCGAAAGGAGGACAGCAGTAAAGGAGCTTTGGCTCCGAGTGCTAGGCGGGGTGAGTCGAAGGCGGTGGATCCTCCAGAGAAGGGATGCCCGCCTTCCTAAGGTTTCGAGGTGAAAGGAGGAAAAGACTAATGTCTAACCTAACCCCCGATAAGTCTTCGACGGCGAACCTGCCTTCAGCGCATTGTCCGGTCAACAGCCTTCGGGAACAGTAAGGCTATTCCCGTGAAGGCTTCTCTTCGACCCCGTAAGATGCACGGCGATTTGCTTTCATGGCCGCACTGCTGACGGGACTCAGTGCCCCATCCGGCCCCAGCTTAGCCTCTTCACCTTCTTCTTACCCTGCTTTCTCACTTTCCATACCTCTCCAACAACTTTCTCTGGTCAACCCGCTTCGCCCCTCCGCCGGCAAGAGACCCGAGGCCAGATAGACAGGCCTCGGCCAGGTCATTCTCTGAGATGGAGAAGATCATGGCAATAGCAGATCTCTCCCCTCCTTGTTCGTGTTTCGAACGAAAAAAGGATCGATAAAAAGTAAGGCAGCAGCCCTATCAGCGCTGAACGTCACGGAACGTAGAATATCTATGGCGCGGTTACAAGAGACCCTAAGGCTGCGAATATGAGCCTCGCAGGTGAAGAACGGGCAAATACAAGACCAAGGATACGGTGTGATTCAACCACTTCCAGTCGTACCCTATTAAGAAACAAGTCTGGGTCAGGGTGGAGTCGTGGATGGCGGCCGGAGTGCACTACCTTAGTCTTGACCAAAGAAAACCGAAACCTGTGCGCTTCAGCATAGCGAGAGACACGGTTAAATGCCTGTTGGAGTCGACGGTCCCGAGTTGGCATCTGGGCCACGCCAAAAGAGATCGAAAGGTCGTCCACGTAGAGCGTAGCGAGAAATCTTCCGGCAGCACCGAGGTGATGCCGTTGATGCTCAGGGCAAAGAGTGAGACACTGATGACACTTTCCTGCAGGACATCCTCTTCCTGCTAAATTGGGCCAGAGAGGGCTCCCCCCACCCGTACGCGGAATCGACGATCTCGCAAAAATTCAGATATAAACATTGGGAGGCGTCCCCTCGCCCCCATCGTGTGGAGAGTCTCCATGATACCGTATCGCGATGCAGTATCATAGACCTTCTTCAGATCGAAAAACACCGTGGCGTAGTGCCGTCTACGAAGGAAACCCTCGCAGACGGCATTTTCCAGTCGGAGCAGAGCATCCGACGTGGAGTGGAACTTGCGGAAGCCGCACTGTGCAGAAGAAAAATGGCCTCCGCTGTCCAGGAAAAAGGCTAATCTAACATTTACCAATCTCTCCATCAACTTGCACACACAAGAGGTTAGAGATATCGGGCGGAAACCGGCAGTGGTAGAGTGATATCTCCCCGGTTTGCGAAAAGGCGAGCACAGTAGCGATTCGCTAGGAATCTGGGAGGAGACCCTCAGCCCAGATCCTGTTGAACAAATCTAACAGAAAAACCATGCCTCGCTGACCCTGGTATCTCAAGCATGGCGTACGGGACATCGTCCGGACGATGGGCGGTGTCCGCGCACGAAGCAAGAGCGAAGCGCAACCCACTCGCAGTAAACCTGTTGTTGAAGGGTTCTCTGCGTCTGCAGGAAAAGTCCAGCCGGCGGCCTTCCGCGACATCACGACGTGCATTGAATGCTGGCGGAGCAGCATCCCGGATAGAGAATGCGGAAAAAGCGGTGACGAAGGATTCCGCCACGGATGCGGGGTCCGAGATTGCAATCCCATTCTCCTGGAGAACGGGAGGGGGGGTCCTGCGAGAACTTGCCTCGAATCCTTTTGACTCTGCCAGAGTGGTCTTCACGTTAAGTCAAGACACGTATGCCCGCCAATAAGAGCGGCGGGCGTGCTTCGAAATATTTCGGAATCTAGCCCTAGCCCGACGAAATTCACCGACAGTGAAATCGTTCGGCATAACGCTTCTGTTTGAGAGCTGTCTCACACTCGGCCGACCACCATAGGAGTGGTCGGCGTGCAAAACGGCCAGACGTTCTGGAAATAGTAGTCAGGCCCGCGGCGATGAGGTTGCCGGGGAAGAACTCAACGGCCCCATTTACCGACCTAAACTCCTCGACTGAGATAGAGAATTCAGTCATTTCCTGAAATGCAGGCCACCGCGCCCGCGTCAGGCACCACCGAGGTGGGCTCTCAGGGGACAGTTGCCCCTAAAATGATATTTGAATGGGAAAGTGATCACTACCATGGAGGTCATCGACCCCCGCCCCCCAATCAAAATCAGGCTGTGCATCCAAGGAGCACAAAGATAGATCAAGGCAAGAAAATGAAGCGGTTCTCGGGCAGTGATGCGTAAACTCATCCACATTTACGACACCTATCTCAAGCTCTTCGATTAGGTCGGCAAGGACTTGTTGTCCCCTGGGATTTATTGAGTAATCTCCCCAGAGAGGATGTCTGCCGTTCAGATCTCCAAACAAGAGAAAGGGCCTCGGCAACCGTGCAACGATGCAGCGGAAGTCCCCCGCGTCGAAGTCAACTGACGGTGGAATGTAAGCAGAAATGATAGTATACCTCCTATCCAGGTGAAGCTGCACAGCCACTGCCTGAAAGGAGGTATCTAAAGTGAAAGGTAGAACGGAGACATGCCGGGTGTAAACCGCGCATCCCCCAGCCACGCCATCTTGTGGTGGTAGGGTCGCAAGACCCTTATACCTCGGGAGGGCAGGCAGGGTGCACGCGCCTAGCATGGTCTCCTGCAGAAAAATAGCTAACGGGGAACGGGACGAGACGAGCCTCTGTAGCTCCTTCCAGTTGGCCCGGAGTCCACGGCAATTCCATTGAAGGAATATGCCCTCAAGGCCTAGCTCGGTGGAGACGCGGGGGCCCTCTTCGAACCCAAGACCCTCACGAGAATGGCTGTACGCTTACCGGAGGCAGAACCCCGGGCGCTGTTGGCAGGACAAAGCGCTGAATGCGCTGTCTCCTTAGACGACTTAATATGGAAGGTTGGGCTCGCCATGCGAGTCTTTTCCTCCCTCCCCCAAGAAACCCTAGGCGGGGGACCCTCTTTTCGATCCACTCAGCCCACCACTAGTCGTGGGCGAAGGAGCCGAAACTCCTCTGTTGCTGTCCTCCTTTCGGGGAACAGCTTTAGGAACCCCGGAAGATGGCCTGGCGACCAACTTCAGGGGTGTGGCATCCTGTGAGTCCAACAAGTCGGTGGAGGCGCGTGGCCGTTTCGCCTTACGGGAAACGGTCACGCTGGGGGAAGGGGGTGGGGAAGCCCTGGTTTTAGCCGTAGCTAGGCGTGAACCCGGGTCGAGTAGAACACGCAGAAGGGCTCCGAATGGGGGCGGAAACAACCGTGCTCATTGGCCTGGATGAGGCAGGAGCAGAGGGTGCCATTCTAACTATTCAGGCATTAGACGTCCCAGGCAGAGCTGGGCTGGCTGGGACCAAGTCCTTAGCCCCGCGGAATGAGAGTCGATCCTGGGCCTGAAGGGCCAGGATTTCTTTCTCAAGGAGATATGCACCACATTGCTTCGAAGAGCGGGGTGCGGTTCTCCGCAACTGACACACTTGGCCACACACGATTTAGACTTATCGTGTGCACCCTTGGAGCAATTTACACAGCCTTCGGGTGACCAAGACTTTCACGTCTACAAGAACGATTCGTATGGCCGAAGCGGTGACAGTAATAGCACCGCCGCAGCAGTGGCACGAATGCCTTTACGCGGTAGCGGTACCAACCGGCACGCTCCGACTCAGGGAGCTTGTCACAGTCGAACGTGACGAAGAGTGTAGGGGTGAGTCTCGAGGCCTCTCCCTGTTGTCTCATCACACGTTCGACCTTGACCACCCCATGGTCGCCCAGCTCTAAGCTGATGTCTTCTATGGAGTAGTCAACGATTTCCCTCGCATAAACTACTCCTTTCACAAAGTTCATGGTAGAGTGCGGCGTCACACTCAACGGGGTGGCATCAAGTGTCCGTAGAGCACCTATCTTGGCCGCCTCGGAGCGATCCGCCAGAAGGCTCCCGTCGGAGAAACGGGTCACCTTCGGCTCTCTACCAATTATACTATCTACTATCTCCTCTGATGGACCATGTTGCCCTTGACCACTATGCTGCCATCAGAAGAGGGAATAACGAGGAAGCGTTTGAAGCCAGCGGGCTCGAAAACGCCAGGTAACCTCTGAATGAGAGGCTGGGTGTGCCGATCTTGGCTTGGTCGCTTACCGTAGCAGCAGACCCATCCGTCCCGCAGTACCTGAGGGTGAAGAGCCCCCACCCCCCGAGTCTTCCTATTTTTTTTTGTTTTTAGGAGAGGGCGGAGAATGAGCCCGCTTCTTCCCTCCGCCAGGTCCTTCTCCGAAATGGATAAGGTCCTGGCAGTCTTAGGGGCACCGGTCGTAGGAGATCCCTTCCCTTCTTGTACTGCCTCGGAAACCCTCGCTGTTTAAAGAGGACGTTGCATAGCCCAGATACCCCCCCCCCCCCATAGAAGGCCTCAAGGAGCATTTCTATTTCAGGGATGGATCCAGTTACCCCCCCCCCCCCAGACGTAGCAGGTCCCGTTGGCATCATTGTCACTAGTCAGGCGTGGGGAGGCACAGGTCTTGACCCCAGCAAGGTTCAATATTCTTGCCAGCAGGTCTTTTGAGGGAAGCGACCGAAGGGGCCTGGCTTCCCTCTTCCCCCTAAGGAGATTTGCCCTACCGAGCCGCTTCATTGGGGAGCGTTCTTCTATGGGCTGCCTATTGGCTTTCTTGGCAGTCCCTTAGAAAGAAAAGGAGGGACTGCCGCTGGAAACAGGGAGGTGCCCGAAAGCACATCCAGAGAAGGGGGTGAAGGGGAGTCCCCTACACCCGTGGGCGTAGGAGAGGAGTAAGCCTCCTCTCCGGTTAGAGAAGTTTGGAGGGTCCCCTGCGCAAACGCAGCATGGGGGGGGGGGGGGGGTTATACCTCCATTTTTGCTTTGGAGCTGCCCGAGGGCGGCTCCGTCGATGTAGAAGGGGAAATTACGGGGAGATTTTTATTTTTCTCATCATTGGGCATGGTGACCCTAAATTTTCTACGGGAAGCAAAAGCTCATCATCCCTCGCAGTAGCCCGCACTGCAAGGGGTGCGTACAGGCTTAGCAGAGCCAGGTGCCACCATTCAGGATCACCCCTCTGTCGTGGTGGCCTGGCAGTCCATCAGCCTGGCGGCTCCACCTTGGACAGGGCGTAAAATTGATAGTGTGTGAAGAGGAAACGAAAAGGGATGTGAGGAAGGTTCTGGTGGGGATGAAGCAGTTAAAAAAAAAAAACCCATCCCGAATCGGAGCTCAGGGGTTAGGCAACATTGTCCCCTTTCCCTTCAGCCCCGATCCGGGACGGTTGGTTGAGAAGGTCAGAATCTACCCTGTGAAATTAGAGGCCGACCAGACAAAGTTGTGGGAGAGGTTGTATGAAAAGCGACGAAGTAGGAAAGAAATACAGGCTCTCTGAAAGAAGGAGAAGAGGCTAAGCTAGGTTCGGACGGGGTGCAGAGTCCCGTCAGCACGGCGGCCAGTAAGGCAAATCACCGTGCCTCAAACGGGGGCAAGCCGGGGAGAGATCATTCTACCCCAGCCTGTTTCCGCCCAATTTCTCTAAACTCTTGCATGAGCAAATTGATCGAGAATTGGTAAATGTTAGATTAGCTTTTTTTTCTAGACAGCGGCGTCCATATATCTTTTCTGCACAGTGCAGCTTTAGCATGTTCCATTCCACGTCGGAATCATTGCTCAGACTGGAAAATGCTGTTTGCGAGGCCTTCCTTCGTAGACATTACTACGCGACGGTGTTTTTCGATCTAGAGAAGGCCTACGATACCACATGGCACTAGGGTATCATGGAGACATTCTCCACGAAGGGGGCAAGGGAACGTCTCCCAATCTTCATCTCAGAATTTTTGCAAGATCGTCGATTCCGCGTACGGGTGGGGGAAGCCCTCTCCGGCCAAATGGAGCAGGAAGGGGTGTCCCGCAGGTAAGTGTCATCAGTCACACTCTTTGTCCTGAGTATCAAGGGCATCAAGTTGGTGCTGCAGGAAGATGTTCTCGTTATGTTCTAGGCGGATGACCTTTAGATCACTTTCGGCGCGTCCCAGATGCCAACTTTGGAGGTTTATAGGGTGTCTAAGTCTGATGGTCCCGCTAAGGCTCCTACGAGTACGCTCACAGTCACCTTTGAGCATCAGGATCTGCTAAGTTTGCTTGTGCTGGTTATCTTCGTGTTCCTGGGTCCCGTTATGCCGAGCTCCCCAGGGGTTGTTTTAATTGACACCAGTTTGGACATATGAGCAGCAATTGTAGGCAGGCTCATCGCTGTGTGGCCTGTGTGTTAGCGTACCATGGCTCTTCTTGTGGGAATAATGAATATTGTGCAAATTGTGAAGGTTCCCCCAGCGCGGCTTTGCGTTCTTGTCACTTATTCCTTTTTAAGGAGGTACTGGGTGTTCGGGACTCCCTCAGGCTGGACTTGCGAGGCCCGTGGTAGGGTGTGGTGGCAGCTCGCCCCCTCCGGCCGTCTCTTCTCTGACCTTCTCCGAGAAGTGTGTTCACGCTGTCCCACTCCTTTGCCTTCTGCCCGCGGTTTCTCCGTTGGACCCACTCCTTTCCATTTGGTCTCTTCTCTTGTGCTTCCCTGTCGCGGACCGTGAGACGGACAAAGCCGAGACGCTGGAGGATATCCGCCAGTTCCTCCAGGCATCTGCCCCCGCTGTTCCTTTGCCTCAGTGCAAACGGAAAGGTTCCTCCTCACCCCGTTCGGAGTCCAAACGCACTGCCTTGATGAGTCTCGTTTGGACCCAGTCGGTTATTAGGGGACCCTCCGTTTTGATGCCTTCTCCTCCCTCGTTGGAATAACCGGTCATTGTGAGGGCGAAGGTTAACTCGTTTCCGTCTTCCTTTGACTCCTACACCTGTTCCCTTCTCACCTTCTGACTCTGTTCCTTCCTCTCCTCTCCTCTGACTCAATTCACTACTTACCCTACCCTGTCCCCTTCTCATCCTCTTCGCATCTTAGTTCTCATCCGTCTCTGTTCGATCATCCTTTACCTCCGGGCGATGAGCCGTCCACGTTGGGGGGTTCTGTCTCGCTCTCAGCTGTCGCCTAGCGCCGTTCACGCTGCCAAGTGCATCCCCGGCTCAATCGCGATTTGTTCCTTGTTCCCTCTGGGTCTTCTACTCGTCGGGAACCTTCGACAACTTCTGTAACTAGAATCCCGACTTTGGTGTCGAGAGGACAGTACTGTCCGTCATCCTCCAGTGGAATTGTCAAGGGATTCTCCCAAGTGGGAGGAGCTCGAGCTCTTGCTTTTTAGTGTTCGATCTTTGTAGGCAGCAATGAGACTGCCTACAATTTCTGCTCATAATGGCCAAACGGGTGGCAATTAAAACGTCTAGGGAGCTCGACATAATGGGAGACGAAGATTACCAACACCAACTAGGGCAGATCCTGATGCTCAAAGGTGACAATGAGTGTAATCGTAGGAACCTTAGTGGGACAATAGATTTAAGATACCCTATTAACGTCTGTAACCCTCTGGGACAAAAGTTTAACCTTTAGTCTCAAGACATCATACTGCAGTAATTCGTTAGAGCGAATCACTCCCTTCAAATTAGGGCGAGGGTCGGGCACAACCGAAAACGGGAGCTCCGAAAGGGAGGACAAATCCCCCAAGACACTACACTGCTCTCGCGAAGATTCCTCAATCATTAACTTGCCACTAACATGGGTCCACATACGGCGGGGGGCACCACAGCAGGACTCAAACTCCTTATTCAAATCAAACGCATCCAATTTAGAAAGCAGACCAGGAACTGGAATTCAGCACCAGAAAATGAGTATAATGCCTTTGCACAAACGCGGACTTATTGACAGGCATAGTACGAGAACCAGAAGCCTGCGATTTCTGCGAAAAAAATTTGTATTGCCCATAAACAGGAGAGTAAGCGCGTTGACGCATGACCCAGGCATTATTTTACAAATGGCCAGCAAGCCTTGGAAATTTACCGGTTGGGAAAGCAAAGACCCCTGTCAAGAGCACCACTATGGCTCAGGCACACACCAACACAAGCAGGACCCAGCCATGGGATTGTGCCCCCTGACGGACAGCTCTGATACACCAAGATCGCCAAACGTTGATGAAAGGACGATGCAGGGTGAGAGAACTTGCCAAGCTGGGGCCGGACAAAGCACCTGTTGATGTATAGGGGAATATTATTTGTTGTCATAAAAGGACAATGGGACACTCAAGAGATAATACTGAATGAAAATAATTGTGTAGATTTCGACAACTGGCCTTCTAGTTCCTCCTGTTATCCAATGCAGGCAAACAAAAGGTTGAGGGGATACTTTGGTACCTTTTAAGGCTTGATCTTCTTCCAATCTTGCAACAAAGTAACTTTTGTGCACCAGTTGCCCTATGTCGTTTCTTTAGCTTCGGGGATCAAAAAAAGCTCTTTATCACAGGGGCGGATTTAGCCTCGGGGTGGGGGGTGTATATAGATTTAGTTCTGTGGTCTGGGGAGGGTTCACTTCAAACATTTCAATGTCAGGGGCCTCCAAATAGATAACACCCAAAGTATCGAGTATAGTGATTAAGGACTCGGAATGTGGTAGAGTCCTTCCTTGCAGTCAATTGGGGCGGAAGAACGTCCTGCATTCAGGTAAAAGGTGCCTCTGCCTACGGTCAATTCCAGGTAATGGGGGTGCGTGTTTGTCTTCTATTGTTTCAATTGTAGAAGAGGGTTTCACCCACAGGTACACCATCTACATAATTGCGGGTGGAGAAAGCATATTGGGGAAGAGTCGTAAAAAAGAAGTTGGTGCTAAGAGGGACAGGAATGGCACCAGCTTCCCCTGGCATCAAAAAGTTTTAGTCAACTCAGTGAGCGAGGCCTTCCCTATTTTCCTTCAAGCTGCAAGGAAATGGTTCCTCTGGATTTCAGGTTCAACAGCCTACGTCAAACTCTGGCTTGAGAATACCTCCTGAACTGCGTGGCCCTAGCATCTATCTCACACGCTCTCTCTTTATGCAGAAAGTGGCAAGGGTAAAGAAACACGCCAGTATAAACTTTGAATATTTTAACAATATTTGATTATAAAGTAAATAGAGACGTGCGAAGCATGCAAATTAGCATAAATGCTAGGTTAATCATTTAATTTTTCTTGGCAGATATACTCATAACCAGTTCTTTCCATTTCTGTTTTTTTAGTTCCCACTGTTCAAGCATATTCAACAATTTCACATGTTCGGCTTTCTCATTCGGGATATCATCTTCGAGTGCCCTCAACCTCATTTTCTTTTTGTACCGACATTTCTTTGAGGAGATGTTGTTTATACGTCTCATTCGTCGAAATTTCTCCGCTTCACTCAATTGCTCAGAAGAGCGCCGCTGACCCTCTTCTTCAGCAGAAGAGCGCCGCTGATCCTCTTCTTCACCAGAAGCACTAGATTGAAAATCGTCAAACCGCAAAGGCCTTTTAGAGGCCCTTCTGAGACGCATAGTTTTGGGGGGCGAGGCGGGTATCGAGTCTTTTATTGCATCATCAGAATTTGCAAGAGAATTAGGAGACTGGCCAATAATTTTTGCTGGAATAATGATCCAAACTGGCTTTGCAGATGTGGCTGATTCAAAGGTTTTTGAGACCAAATCATTGTCCTTAGGAGAGGCAATTTGAACTATATTGCCTTGCTCAGATACTGATGATGCATGATGGTGAACTATATTGCCTTGCTCAGATACTGATGATGCATGATGGTTGCGTGGCTCTGGAACTGAAGATGTGTGAAGATTATGCGGTTCATGGACGGAGAGCGACGCCGCATTAAGGTTGTGCGATTGGGGACCCAAAAATGTGTGATGATCGTGCGGTTCAGGGAGGGGATTTTCATTGATAACAGGATTCAAATCTTTGTCTCTTCTTTCTAAATTGGCTTTCTTGAAAGAAAAAGGAAGATTTAAAATTCAAGAAAGACATTTTCCCACTTTTGATAACCTTGCATTACAAATAAGGCCAGATTTCAAAGTATAAAATTTACAATGGCTGTGGCTAGCAATCCCCAAACCTTTAAATAATTCAGCCACAACTCACATATAAACTTTTCTCAATTTTAGATAGTATAGCTAAATCTATCATTAAGGTCACAGACTCTCAAAAGAACCAAAATAGCATAAATAATACTCACCATTTTTGTTTCCTTCAATATATCTCTGGTAGCAGACGCAAACACATTTTCTCTATCGTCACATAAGTTGGTATTGACAGTATCAAATTTAGTCTCAAAAGTTTCAGATGATATTTGGGGAAGCTTAGATTCCAATATGCCTTCTAGATCTGGGCCCCAAAGATCCAAATCCTGAGTCAATTCTCTGGATTCTGCGTCAGTCAAATGCTTATTTTCTTGGTTATTCATGTACTCTGTTTCATTTATAGGAGTACAGAGCTCCTTGTGAGAAGCCAAATTCAAACTATCTTCATCTGAAACATAGGACATGATATGCAAATCAATCCAATTCGCTTGAGGGAAAGCTGTGTCAGGAAGATAGCTACACCAAAAGTTAAGATTCTTTAAAACCTCATAATACTGTTTATTTTTATTTTTATGACTAATGTTATTTCAAATAAAACTTTTAATCACTCACCATTCTGTGATTTAGCATAATTGCTAACATTCAAAGCATTGGTCATTTCATTACCAGAACTCATAGGGCTTTCATTAACCTGAAAAAAGTTGTATTTTTTAACATCTGTTCTGCTGAAGATGGTGTGTGTGTGTGTGTGTGTGTGTGTGTGTGTGTGTGTGTGTGTGTGTGTGTGTGTGTGTGTGTGCATGCGTGCGTGGAGCTTATTAATGTCGGCATCTCAAGGCCAATTTATTTATTAAAAGATTGTTGGATAATAAGGCAATGAAAGTTTTCCATGTTGTCTTGGTGGGTACGTTTTTGAGCAATAGCTTGGTGAATGCCCAGAAAGGTATAAAATAAGCAAAATCAGCTCATACATCCGACGAGCATATAAATGCTGCTCTACATGGCAACTTTTCCACCAAGAGATAGCACAAGTAAAACAAGCAATTGTGAACAACGGTTTCTCAAACACCATGATTGACAAATTAGGAAGAAGTCAACAACATCAAAGTATATTAATGGCCACATCCTATAAACTACATGAAAAAAAACATCAGGGAGATTATTAACTGTAATATCAAGGTTAAAAATCAAATGGATAAAATTCAACTCATCACTTATTATAAAATACAAAATCCAGCAATTTCCTGATGCGTAAACTCCTTGAATCTCAAGCCAACCAACATAGTTTACGAGTTCATCTGCCCAGAGAAAGACTAAGCTTTATACAACTCAAAATATGTTGTTGTTTTTTTTTGTTTTAAGGAGGCTATCTGGCGACTGCCCACTTGGGCATAAGTCGCCCAATCACACAGCCTAGCTCTAAGCTACTTTAAAATAAGAATATGAAAACAAAACAACGGCAAAAAGGAAAGATGATAATAATTAGGAGCAAGCTCTGGCCTCAGGGGAAGGTCCCCCTACCCCCGGCGGAGGAGCGTGCGACTTACAAAGCAAACAACAACAATAAAAAAATAAAACCTAGTTAAATAAAAGTCCACCAGTCAATGTGCACGCACTTGTCGCGAGTAAAGGGGACAAGGGACAAGCGGTAGCGACCCCACCCATCCCGGTACTGGGATAGGTAAGGTGCGCCAAGATCGCCCAGGCTGGGACATTCAACAAGAATGTGCCGAACGGTCTGGGGGATAACAGAGTCTTCACAGTAGGGCGCTGGCGAGCGCTCCTTCAAATGGCGGTGCGTCCCGCGAGTGTGTCCAATTCGGAGACGACAGAAAGCAACCTGAACCCCTCACGGCATTGAAGGGTAGGTCCATGGTAACAGTCGCAGCGCAATGGCACGCAACTTTCAGGTCTCCTCGACCGTCTCCCATCTTCTTTGCCAAGCAGCCCGTATTCCTGTCATGTAGTCGGTGTGAGGAAGAGCGAAACGCTTGTCCGGTCGCAGAGTCCTCGCGGACTCTTTGACGACCTCATTCCCCGCAATTCCGACATGTCCAAGAACCCAGCAGAAGATAATCTCACGGATATGGCGAACCAGGGGATGCGGAGATTCCAATGCCCCGAGAGAACTCAGGGCGCTTTGTGAGTCGCTATAGATCACAATCCGGTCTCCGAACCAGGAACTTCGATTAATCTCCCGTAGCGACTAATGTATTGCCACCAGCTCGGCCGTGAAGACAGAATCAGCGCCTGGCAGATCCCAGCTGACTTCAAACAGAGGAAATACGGCGTGGAAGCCGACCCCCTCTTGGGACTTGGAGCCATCCGTATACACTGGCACGGTTCCAGCGTGACACGAGGTGTGCTCCAAAAATGTCGAACGCAATACTCCCAGCGCCGTACAAGCTTTGGGAGCAGAGGCGTGGCGACAAAGAGCCAAATGTGGTACCCTCCAGGGTGGCGTCCTGGGCAGAACCAGGGGCGACACCGGACAGAGAGCTATACCTAGCTCTCGAAGGAGATTCCAGAGGGAGTGGCCGAGCTCGCGCGTACAGGCGAATGATGCACTGTTCACAACGTAGAGCGAGTGGCCTCTCCCCAACATCGACTAGTAGGTTCTCAATGGGGCAAGTACGGAAGGCACTGGTCGCATCCGTAGTCGAGCTTCGAACGAAAAAAGGATCGATAAAAAAGTAAGGCAGCAGCCCTATCAGCGCCCAGAGCGCTGAACGTGAGGGAACGGAGAATATCCATGGCGCGGGTACAAGAGACCCTAAGGCTGCGAATATGAGCCTCCCAGATGAGGCGTCGGTCAAATACAAGACCAAGGAAACGGTGCGACTCAACCACTTCCAGGCGCATCCCATTAAGAAACAAATCTGGGTCGTCGTGGAGCCGTGGATGGCGCCAGAAGTGAACTACCTTAGTCTTGGACAAAGAAAACCGAAACCTGTGCGCTTCGGCATAGTGAGAGACACGGTTTAATGCCTGTTGGATTCGACGTTCCAGAGTTGGCATCTGGGCCGCGCCAAAAGAGATCGAAAGGTCGTCCTTTTTTTCTTTTTTTTATAGAGCCCATCTGGCAACTGCCCACTTGGGCATAATTCGCCGAAAAACACGACAGCCTAGAATTAGGCTAATTAAAAAAAAAAATATGAAAAAATAATGATATAAATTGGAAAATTTAACAATCAGGAAGCAATCTCCTGCAGCGGGGGGAGGTCCCCCTCACCCCGATTCAGGAGAGTGCAACCTAAAAACAACAATAACAAACAAAAAACCAAACTAACCTTAAATAAAGTGGAGATGCCCAGCCTCCCCCAAAAAGTCAATGTGCACATACTCGTCCCGAGCACAAGGGACAGGCGGTAGCGACCCCGCCCATCCCGGTACCGGGACAGGTATCGTGCGCGAAGATCACCCAGACTGGGACATTCGACAAGAATGTGCCGAACAGTCTGGGGACGACGCAGTCTCAATAGGGCGCTGGCGAGCGCTCCATCAGATAGCGATGCGTCACACGAGTATGTCCGATTCGGAGACGACAGAAAGCGACCTGAAGCCGTCGCGGCATTGGCCGATAGGTCCATGGGAACAGTCGCAGCGCAATAGCACGCAACTTTAAGTTCCCTTCGACCGTCTCCCATTTTCTTTGCCAAGCAGTCCGAAGAGCTGCCCGTATTCCTGCCATGTAGTCGGTGTGAGGAAGAGCGAAACGCTGGTCCGGTCGCACAGTCCTCGCGGACTCTTTGGCGCCCTCATTCCCCGCAATTCCTACATGTCCAGGAACCCAGCAGAAGATAATCTCGACATCTGCCCGGCTCGCCAAAACCGTGGCGTCGCGGATATCGCGAACCAGGGGATGCGGAGATTCCAATGCCCCGAGACCACTCAGGGCGCTTTGTGAGTCGCTATATATCACAATCCGGTCTCCGAACCGGGCACGTCGCGTAATCTCCCGTACCGAGTGGTGCATTGCCACCAGCTCGGCCGTGAAAACAGACGCAGCGCCTGGTAGAGCCCCGCTGACTTCAAACAGAGGGAATACAGCGTGGAAGCCGACCCCCTCTTCGGATGTGCTCCAAAAAGGTCAAACGCAATACTCCCGGCGCCGTACAAGCTTTGGGAACAGAGGCGTGGCGACAAATAGCCAAATGTGGTACACTCCAGGGTGGCCTCCTGGACAGAATGGGAAAGTGATCACTACCATGGAGGTCATCGACCACCCCCCAATCAAAATCAGGCTGTGCATCCGAAGAACACAAAGATAGGTCTAGGCAAGAAAATGAAGCGGTTCTAGGACAGTGATGCGTAAACTCATCCACGTCTAGGATACCCATCACAAGCTCTTCGATCAGATCGGCAAGGACTTGTCCCCTGGGATTTTTGGAGTAATCTCCCCAGAGAGGATGCCTGCTGTTCAGATCTCCATGCAAGAGATAGGGCCTCGGCAACCGTGCCACGACGCGGCGCAAGTCCCCCGCGTCAAAGTCAGCTGAAGGTGGAATGTACGCAGAAATGATAGTATACCTCCTATCCAGGTGCAGCTGCACAGCCACTGCCTGAAAGGAGGTATCTAAAGAGAAAGGAAGAACGGAGACATCATACCGGGTGTAAACCGCGCACCCCCCAGCCCGGCCATCGCGCGGTGGTGGGGTCGCAAGACCCTTATACCCCGGGAGGGCGGGCAGGGGGCATGCGCATGGCATGGTCTCCGGCAAAAAGATAGCTAACGGGGAACGGGACGAGACGAGCCTCTGCAGCTCCTCCAAGTTGGCCCGGAGTCCACGGCAATTCCATTGAAGGAATATGCCCTCCAGGCCTAGCTCGGAGGAGACGCGGGGGCCCTCCTCGAACTGAAGACCCTCACGGGAATGGCCGTACGCTTCCCGGGGGGCTGTTGGCCGGACAAAGCGCTGAAGGCGCTGTCGCCTTCGAGGACATATTGGGGGAGGTTGGGCTCGCCATGCGAGTCTTTTCCTCCCTCCGCCTCAAAACCTTAGGCGGGCGTTGCGGCTTCGGAGGCGGGGGGGGCCTCTTTTCGAGGAACCACCGTCTCCGAGCCACTCGCTACACCTGGGGGCGTGGGCGAAGGAGCCGAAGCTCCTTCAACCATCTTCAAGGGTGTTGCCTCCTGTGAGTCTAAAGACTCGGTGGAGGCGAGTGGACGTTTCGCCTTACAGGAAACGGTCACGCTGGGGGAAGAGGGGGTGCCCTGGTTTTAGCCGGGGCTGGATGTGAACCCTTTTTGCCACCAGCTTTACCACAAGAGTGCCCGGGTTGAGTAGAGCCCACAGAAGGGCTCTGAATGGGCGCGGAAACAACCGTGCTCGTTGGCCTGGATGGGCCAGGAGCAGAGGGTGGCTTTCTAACTATTGAGGCATATGACGTCCCAGGCAGAGCCAGGCGCGCCAGGACCAAGTCCTTAGCCTCGCGGAATGAAATTCGATCCTGGGTCTATATGGCCAGGATTTCTTTGTCAAGGAGATATGCACCACGTTGCTTTAAAGAAGCGGGGTGCGGCTCTCCGCAATTGACACACTTGGCCACACACGATTTGGACTTATCGTGTGCACCCTTGGAGCAATTTACACAAACTTCGGGTGACCCAGACTTTACATGTCTACAAGAACGATTCGTATGGCCGAAGCAGTGACAGTAATAGCACCGCTGCGGCAGTGGCACGAATGCCTTCACTTGGTAGCGGTACCAACTGGCATGAACCGACTCAGGGAGCTTGTCATAGTCGAACGTAACAAAGAGTGTAAGGGTGGGTCTCGAGGCCCCTCCCTGTTTTATCATCACACATTCGACCTTGACAGCCCCATGGTCGGCCAGCTCTAGGGTGATGTCCTCAATGGAGTAGTCAACGAGTTCCCTCGCATAAACTACTCCTTTCACAAAGTTCATGGTAGAGTGTGGCGTCACACTCACCGGGGTGCCATGAAGTGTCTGAAGAGCACTTATCTTGGCCGCCTCGGCGGGATTCGCCAGAAGGCTCCCATCCGAGAAACGGGTCACCTTCGGCTCTCTACCAATTGCACTAGCTAATTTTCTCCTCTGACGGATAATGTTGCTCTTGGCCAACATGGTGCCATCAGTGGAGCGAATAACGAGGAAGCGTTTGAAGCCAGCGGGCTAGAAAATGCCAGGTAACCTCTGAATCACGGGCCCTGATGTCATCAAGGCTCTGCCCTGTGCACTTTTCGTCTTAGTCAGGGACTCCGCAACTGGGGGGGCAGAGGGGCCGGATGTGCCGATCTTGGCTTGGTCGCTTACCAAAGTGGCAGCAGACCCATCCGGATGGAGAGGAGCCCCCCGTCTTTTTCTTTTTTGGAGAGGAGGGCGAGGAATGAACCCGCTTCTCACCTCCGCCGGAAGGAGCCCCCAGGCCAGATGGACCAGCCTCAGCCAGGTCCCTTTCCGAAATGGAGAAGATCCTGGTAGTTGTGGGAGCACCGGTTGGAGGAGATCCCTCCCCTCCTTGTACTGCTTCGGAAACCACAGCCATTTGAGGATGACCTTGCATAGGGGCGGATTCGGGTTCGGTGCTTGGCGCTGAGCCCGGATTCCCCCCCATGGAAGTCCCTGCCGTCTGAGGCTGGGTTTCCTCAAGGACCGTGTCTATCTCAGGGGGGGGCCTCCAGTTGGCCATCGCCCCCCGCAGGTCCCGTTGGCAGTATCGTCACAAGTCTTGTGTGGGCAGGCATGGGACTTGACCCTGGCAAGGTTCAATATTCTTGCCAGCAGGTCTTTTGAGGGAAGCGACCGAAGGGGCCTGGCTTCCCTCTCCCCCCTAAGGGGGTTTGCCCTACCGAGCCGCTTCGATGTGGAGCAGCTGGCTAAGGGCTGCCTGCTGGCTTTTTTGGCAGTCCCCTTGGAAAGAACAGAGGTGCCCGAAAGCACTTCCAGAGAAGGGGGTGAGGGAGAGTCCCCTACACCCGTAAGCGAAGGAGAGGAGTAAGCCTCCTATCCGGTTGAAGAGATATGGAGGGTCCTCTGCGCAAGCACAGGGAGGGAACCTCCATTTCTTCTGTGGAGTTGCCCGAGAGCGGCTCCATCGTTTCTACAGGGGGAGTTAAAGGGTTTTTTTTGGTTGGACTCATCATTGGGCATGGTGACCCTCTTTTTATTATGGGATGCAACCGCTCATCACCTCTCGCAGTTGCCCGCACTGCAAGAGGTGCTTACAGGCCTGGCAGAGCCAGGCGCTGCCATTTGGGACCACCCCTCCCGCCTGGTGGCCTGGCAGTCCATCGGCATGGCGGCTCCACCTTAGACGCGGCGTAAAAATGGATAGAATGTGAAGAGGAGAGGAAAAGGGATGTGAGGAAGGTATGGATGGGGAAGAAGCAGGTTGTTAAAAAAAAAAACATCCTGAACCAGAGCTCAGGGGTTAGGGAACATTGTCCCTTTCCCCCTCAGCCCCGATCCGGGATGGTTGGCTTGAGAAGAAGGTCAGCATCTACCCTGTGAAATTAGAGACTGACCATTGAAAGTTGTGGGAGAGGTTGTATGAAAAGCAATGAAGTAGGGGAGAAATACAGGCTATCTGAAGGAATGATGATTGGCTAAGCTAGGGCTGGACGGAGCGCTGGATCCCGTCAGCACGGCGGCCAGGATGGCAAATCGCCGTACCCCTTAGGGGCAATGCCACTTCAAATGAGAGACAGGTCATCAGTTCTTGCTTGCTTATGGGAACAAATCTATGATATTTTTGAGTTCTCAGAATAGAATCGATGTTCAGACTCTTGTTCTGTATCTTTCAAATCAGATGTAGTTACAAAGAAAAAATTTATTGTCTTGCCCAAGTTTTCTTCACAGAGGTGAAACATGTCTTCTGGTGTAAGAATTTGCCTCTCCGTAGTTCTCTGTAAACCGGCATGAGCAGCAACTCTCTTCACTATTCCCCCAATCCCATCACATGCATTTTTGCTATGGGATGTAGCAAAGAAGTTCCATTCACAAGACAAACCAAAATCTGCTTTTATATTGGCCAGCACATCCATCCGAAAAATAGTACACCTTCAGTTGTGGGCATCTGAATTTAATATAGTTCATAAGCTTTATTATAAATGAATATCCATTATAGTGTTGTGTTTTAGTGATGGAAATAAGAAACAGACACTAAAATGGTTAAGTTCCTGGTCTGCAGATGATCAATAATAGATGAACTGTACATTGTGAATTGTCCCAATGTAATCCTTGGGCAGCATCTTGGACAATGAAAGAATAATTTTCAGAGAAATCAACTAATATAACTGCCTCGCTCTGAGGTGGTAGTGTTTCTTTCAACTGTTTTAAGTACTGCGGTTGCTGCTGTGCAACAAAATGATGATGAACCATGCAGGATATTTTCATGCTTTGTCTACCATTGTACAACAACGGTCAACAGTCACCCATTGCTTGTAAGATATTTCATTTGGAGCTCATTTTACACTGTCAAGCAACTCAAGAAAGTTTACAACACACTATTCTCTTGGGCAATCCTTGCAAAGTTACATCATGCAAGCCTCTCTCAGTACTGCAGACACTATAATCCATAAGATTTTTGTATGAGACCTTTTTTTCCTAATGCAGCCAGCTGTAATTTGGGGTTTCGATAATATGTGCAGACACAGGCAGAATGAGTCCCACTACTACCGGCAAGCACAGAATGGTGTGGGGGAGCGGTGTGTGTGTGTGTGTGTCTGTAGGGCCATTCTCCCACCCCCCTTTACCCCTGTGTGAGAGTGTGGGTATAATTTGCCTTCCGATTTTTTTATTATGAATGCGAATAATGTTAACCAATTGTATTCTCTTTTCAGAGATATAGTTTGTGGAAATCCTAAGTAATATAACAGTAAATATTTAAGAATTGTAAAAGTTATAAACAGGAATTTGTTGTGTACACTTGGATGTTCACTTAGAGAGTGGAAGCTTTTACGCACTGAGAAGAATCCTTGAGGCGAGTGCTCCGCTGAAACCCAGCCCTGAAACGGAGGGTGGTACCTGCATTGGCTGACGAGCCTGTGCCCCTTCTTATTTGACAAGACTGCTACTACCCCCCACCCCCAGTGCCAAGAAAAAGCCCTGTGCCCCTTCTCATTCAGGTGGTTTTTGTTGTGTGGACCTTGGTTGGGTTGTTGACATTTGTTCTCTGCGCCCATCATACTTTATTTTTGTTTTCGGTTGGGAAAATTACAATTTGTATAAAATATTTATTTGAATGTGCACCGGTGTTTATTTATCTTTTTGTAAATATAAACTGTAATTATAATTGTATTTTTTTGTAAAGTAAAGGACTGTATATCAAATCGTATCAATTCTTCCTCAGGGTTAAGGTCCATAAACCCTAGGATAAGGTTGGAACGCGGGTTAGTCTAGATTTTCGGCCCGCTACAATATGACGGCCATAATTTGGCAAATGTGGAAAATCCTATTTTTATCATTTTTATGTAGTTCAAATAACTCTTAAATTCCCAAGGGCCAGTTGTTTTTGCTCCTTCAGCAAATCCTATCAGCATAATATTGATCAGTGCAGGTCATCAATTACATCATTGGACAACAGTGAAAAATTTGACACAACCTTTCAAATGCTTTCCAATTTTCCCATCAATTTTCATAAAAAAGTGACCAAGCGGTAACTCATTGCAATTTTGGAATCATATAACCCATTGTAATGTGTTTTGTTTACAGCAAAGATTCCAATAATTCCAAGGAGCCGTTGTTATTGTCAGTCATTGTTGCAGTGCCATCTCATCTTATTATCTTGATTTTATGATGCAGATGCAGTGTTTTATTGCATTATATAGGGATATTGCAATTTGTCTGCCTTTACCACTATCTGGAGCCACATGTGTCAAGTAGAAAGAACCTGGTTTGCCAACTACCACATAATGTTCTTCCAGCTCTATCTTGTGATGTTTTTCCATTTGCGTCTGACATTTTTATCGTTGCATTCTTCCTGCCATCAATGTAATCCCATCTACACATTGAAATAATTTTTCTTCTTCTGCCTGAATTTCTCTCCCTTCCGTTTACTCCTATCTATTACAAATCTTTTGTTTTCATCATTAACTAAACCAAAATCCTTAAAGTTGCAGTTGCAACAGCGCAATCTGATATTTGAAATAGTTCACACATTAATGCTATCCTATTTTGGTCATAAAACTTCTGACTGATATTCTTGTGAGTACCAGGTAGCATCAGAGACAAAGCTTGTAGAACTAACTACATTGACTTTCACTATCAGATTGGAGATAAGTGCTAGGTAGTGCATTTTCAGCTATCGGTATTGACTCTGCGCTTGAACTATGCCTTTTCATGAAATATAAGTCCAAGTTTCAAAAGCTTTCTGTGACGGGTAAACATTTGCAAATACGTGCACCCTTTTGGTCATTGCAGAACTCATAATCTTTACTATTCATCTACAACTTGTTTTCCTTTTCCAAAACATGCCTTTGTTTTTCATCATAACAGAATATGTTGAAAAGCTGTTTTTCATTCTCCATAAACTTTGTGACATACCCTTCAAATGTTGGAACACACTACTTCTTTGGATATTTCTCCCAAAACAAAAACCATTTCATTACCTCTGTAATCTTTTTCACTACTCTCACTTAATGCACAGTAAACACATTGCACCACACCCAATGTTAAATCAATTCCTTATCTACTATTTTTGCAGGCTGATTAGTTTTCTATTCTTTTTCAGACAACATACGTACCTCTACTTTTTTCTTTGTCGGCAGCATACTTCAAGTAGGAAACTGACTTCTTCTCTTCACAAATTTATATCCCATCCCCCAGAGAGCTCTTTTACATTTTAACTTCTTAGCATTTTTATTTTTATATAATTTAATGCTAACCAATAGATATACAATATGTAAAAGATAAAAAACATTAGTGTAAATAAAAATACATGGTAGCATTAGCGGTAGAACCATATTGTTAATGCTAATGCTATATAACATTGCTTGAGAACATACCTATATAAATTATAATAATAAAATAGATGTATCAGCTAGTTGTAGTAGTGAATAAGTTGACTGTTAATCACTATAAAATAATTAGGCCAATTTTACAATAACCTGTGCATTTCTAGTGTTATACTAAAACAAAACATTTTTGGCCATAAAATATCATTAAAAATTCTTTGTTCATAACTTTTTTATATGTAGAGATAGAATAAAAAATTTTAATTATGACATATAAACATGCATCTTCCACATCTTTTGACACCAATTTCAGCTTCCTATGACCAATAGTTCAAAAGTTATGATGAAATAGTAGAATTTGACCCTTGCGTGACCTTTAATTGGTGGTAGCCGGCTAATTTTGGGGGGCTACCACCCAAAATTGGGTTAGGGGTTATTTTTGGATGTATATGCACCTATTGAGAACTACTCAATCATTATTCTAGTTAAAAAAAATTCACTCCACCATATACCCCAAGCCCTGCCAGTGGGGGGGGGGGGGGGGTGTCAACCCTGTGAGCCATGAGACTCCTATTTCCATATGGGCCAGAAAGCTGCTGCTCCTCCAGATGCCAGATGTAAAATTTATGCACAGTACCTCCCTAGGTATTAAGAGACCACAGCAATGTGAACTACCTGTACTATTTAAGGTTTTAGAAAATTTTCAATTATAAAAAGGAATTTTAAAAACAAGATTGAAAGTACTTTGAATCTGCCTTTCATTTACCTGTGGGATTTTTTGCATTTATTGCTTTACTCACACGCTACTTTGTGAGTTTCTCATATATATATATATGTGTGTGTGTGTATAATTATAAGTAGAATGTTCAGTCACCCAATACAAATCTCCAAAGCTTGCTAATCCTATGTACAATATACTCCAGACAACTTGGTTTCACATTCTTTTGTCTTTCCAATCCACTTCCTTTTTAATTAAAAAAGAAATCATATAACAATTCTACCCTTTCTTCTTACATTAAATTCTTACCAGAGCTGAGCAGAGCATTCGCAAGAACTTCTCTTGCAGTGCGTAAAAGCGTCCACTCTAAGTGAACATCCAAGTACGCACGACAAATTCCCATTTATAACTTTTATAATTCCTAAATATTTACCCATATTTAGAAACTATTTCAACGAGATATATCTCGGAAAAGAGAATACATTCGGTTATTATTTGTATTAATCAAAATTGTCTACCCACGCACTCACACAGGGGTAGGGAAAGATATATGTAAAGGGGGGGTGGGAGAATGGCCTTACAGACACACACAAACACAAAACTCCCCCACAGTGCTGGTTAGCACTCCATCAGATGGCGGTGCATCCCGCGTCTGTGCCCAATTCAGAAATGACAGAAAGCAACCTGAAGCCTTGGTGGCATTTGGGGGTAGGTCCATATAAACAGTCGCGGCGAAATGGCACGCAACTTTAGGTTCCCTTCAACCATCTCCCATCTTCTTTGCCAAGCAGCCCGTATTCCTACAATGTAGTCAGTGTGAGTAAGAGCGAAATGCTGGTCCGGTTGCAGAGTGCTCATAGACTATTTGGTGCCCTCATTCCCCGCAATTACTACATGTCCAGGAACCCAGCAGAAGATAATCTCATGGATATCGCAAACCAGGGTATGCGTTATAGATTACAATCCGGTCTCCGAACCGGGCACGTCGCATAATCTCCTGTACTGAGTGGTGTATTGCCACCAGCTCGGCCGTGAAAACAGACACAGCGCCTGGCAGAGCCCGGCTGACTTCAAACAGAGGGAATACAGCATGGAAGCCGACCCACCCCTTTGGACTTGGAGCCATCCATATACACTGGCACAGTTCCAGCATGACACGAGGTATGCTCCAAAAAGGTTGAACGCAATACTCCCGCCGTTGTAGATGGTTTGGGGGCAAAGGCGTGGCAACAAATAGCCAAATGAGGAGCCTCCAAGGTGGCATCCTGGGCAGAACCAGGGGCACCACCAGTCTGAGAGCTATACTTAGCTCTCGAAGGAGTTTCCTGGCCATAAATGCAAAGGGCTTAGGGTATGACTGGCATCTTTCGACGGCATAGGCACTGTCGAAATCAGATGCAAATGGAGTGAGAGCTGTTGGCAACTGAGGGAAGCTCCGGGCATGCAGGTACAGGTGAATGATGCACTGTACACAGCATAGAGCGAGTGGCATCTCCCCAACATCGAGAAGTAGGCTCTCCATGGGAGAAGTGCGGAAGGCCAGTGTGGTGGATTGAGTCCACCTTAGGCAATAAACGATCAGCTGTGGAACCATAAAACTTGCATCCATAGTCGAGCTTAGAACGAACAAAGAATCGATAAAAAGTAAGGCAGTAGCCCTATCAGCGCCCCAAGCGCTTAACATCACGGAATGGGAGAATATCCATGGCTGTGAATATGAGCCTCCCAGGTGAGGCGTCGGTCAAATACAAGACCAAGGAACAGTGCGATTCAACCACTTCCAGGCATACCCCATTAAAAACAAGTCTGGGTCTGAGTGGAGCTGAGGATGGCAGCAGAAGTGCACCACCTGTCTTGGCCAAGGAAAACCAAAACCTGTGCGCTTCGGAATAGCGAGATACGCGGTTCAATGCCTGTTGGAGTCAACACTCAAAAGTTGGCATCTGGGACACGCCAAAAGAGATCAAAAGGTTGTCCACATAGAGCATAGTGAGAACATCTTCAAGCAGCACTGAGGTGATGCCGTTGATGCTCAGGGCAAAGAGTGCGACACTGAGGACACTTCCCTGCAGGACAACCTCTTCATGCTCCTATGGGCCGGAGAGGTCTCCCCCCCCACCTGTACGTGGAATCGACGATCTCGCAAAAATTAAGATATACACATTGGGAGGCATCTCCTCGCCCCCATCGTGTGGAGAGTCTCCATGATACCATATCGCCATGCAGTATCATAGGCCTTCTCCAGATCGAAAAACACTGTGGCGTAGTGCTATCTACAAAGGAAGGCCTCGCAGACGGCATTTTCCAGTCAGAGCAGAGCGTCTGATGTGGAGTGTAACTTGCGGAAGCTGCACTGTGCAGAAGACAGATGGCCTCTGCTGTCCATAAAAAAGGCTAATCTAACATTTACCACTTTCTCCAGCAACTTGCAGACGCAAAAGGTTAGAGATTGGGCAGAAACTGGCCGGAGTAGAGTGATCTCTCCCCAGTTTGCAAAAGGTGAGCACAGTAGCCTTACGGGCAAACGGTCGCACTGGGAGAAGGGGTGGGGAGCCCGGGTTTTAGCCGGGGCTGGGTGTGAACTCTTTGTGCCACCAGCTTTACCAAGGAAGCGCCCCGGGTTGAGTAGAACCCGCAGAAGGGCTCAGAATGGGTGCGGAAACAACAGTGCTCGTTGGTCTGGATGGGCCAGGAGCAGAGGGTGTCTTTCTAACTATTGAGGCATAAGACGTCCCAGGCAGAGCTGGGACTAAGTCCTGGGGCTGAACGGCTAGGATTTAATTCTCAAGGAGATATGCACGCACATTGCTTCAAAGAAGCGGGGTGTGGCTCTCCACAATTGACACACTTGGCCACACACGATTTGGACTTATCTGTACGGACTTGGAGCAATTTACACATACTTAGGGTGACCCTGACTTTGCACATCTACATGAGCGATTCGTATAGATGAAGCGGTGACAGTAATAGCACCTCTGCGGCAGTGGCATGAATGCCTTCACCCGGAAGTGGTACCAACCAGCACGCACCAACTCAGGGAGCTTGTCACAGTCTAACGTAACAAAGAGTGTAGGGGTGGGTCTCAAGGCCCAGCCGCATTTTCTCATCATGCCTTCAACCTTGACCGCCCAATGGTCTGCCAGCTCTAAGGTGATGTCCTCTATGGAGTAGTAAACTACTCCTTTCACAAAGTTCACGGTAGAGTGCGGCATCACACTCACTGGGGTGCCATCAAGTGTCGGAAGAGCACTTATCTTGGCCGCCTCCGAGGGATCCGCCATATTCGCCAGAAGGCTCCCCCATCCGAGAAAGGTGTCACCTTCGGCTCTCTACTAATTACACTAGCTAATGCTCTCCTCTGATGGATCATGTTGCCCTTGGCCAACATGCTGCCATCAGTGGAGCGAATAACGAGGAAGCATTTGAAGCCAATGGGCTTGAAAATGCCAGGTAACCTCTGTATGAGGGGCCCCGATGTTATTGAGGCTCTGCCTTGCGCCCTTTTCGTCTTAGTATGGGGCTCCGCACACAGGGGGGGGGGAGAGGGGCTGGATGTGCCAATCTTGGCTTGGTCACTGACCGAAGTGGCAGCAGACCCATCAAACCACACGGACTAATGGGAATGAACCCGCTTCGAGATGGAGGTCCTGGCATTTTCTCATCATGCCTTCAACCTTGACCGCCCAATGGTCTGCCAGCTCTAAGGTGATGTCCTCTATGGAGTAGTAAACTACTCCTTTCACAAAGTTCACGGTAGAGTGCGGCATCACACTCACTGGGGTGCCATCAAGTGTCGGAAGAGCACTTATCTTGGCCGCCTCCGAGGGATCCGCCATATTCGCCAGAAGGCTCCCCCATCCGAGAAAGGTGTCACCTTCGGCTCTCTACTAATTACACTAGCTAATGCTCTCCTCTGATGGATCATGTTGCCCTTGGCCAACATGCTGCCATCAGTGGAGCGAATAACGAGGAAGCATTTGAAGCCAATGGGCTTGAAAATGCCAGGTAACCTCTGTATGAGGGGCCCCGATGTTATTGAGGCTCTGCCTTGCGCCCTTTTCGTCTTAGTATGGGGCTCCGCACACAGGGGGGGGGGGAGAGGGGCCGGATGTGCCAATCTTGGCTTGGTCACTGACCGAAGTGGCAGCAGACCCATCAAACCACACGGACTAATGGGAATGAACCCGCTTCGAGATGGAGGTCCTGGTAGTAGCAGGGGCACGGGTTGGAGGAGATCCTTCCCCTCCTTGTACTGCCTTGGAAACCCAGGCCATTTGAGGAGGACCTCGCATGGGGGTGGATTCGGGTTCAGTGCTTAATGCCGAGCCCAGATTCACTCCCATGGAAGGCCCTACCGTCTGAGGCTGGGTTGCCTCAAGGACCATGTCTATCTCAGGGGGGCCTCCAGTTGGCCACCCTCCCCACCCCAGACATTGCAGGTCCCATTAGGAGCAGCATTAGTCATGTCTGGGGAGGCAGAGGCCTTGACCCCAGCAAAGTTCAATATTCTTGCCAGCGTCTTTTGTGGGAAGCGACTGAAGGGGCCCGGCTTCCCTCTCCCCTAAGGGAGTTTGCCCTACTGAGCTGCTTGAATGGGGAGCAGTTGGCTCTGGGCTGCCTGCTGACTTTCTTGGCAGAATCCTTGGAAAGTAAAGGGGGGACTGCTGTTGGAAAGAGGGAGGCACCCGAAGGCACCTCTAGACAAGAGGGTGAGACCCCTACACCCATAGGTGAAGGAGAGGAGCTCTCCGGTGAAAGAGAGAGAGCAGATGGGAGGGGGCTCCCTTTTAGGCCACCACTCCCAACTGGTGACCTTGCAGCCCTTCGGCAGGGTGTAAAAATGATAGTGAGAAGGAAAGGATATGTTAGCAAGGTATGGGTGGAGTGAAGCAGGTTGTTAAAAACCAACCATCCGAAACTGGAGCTCAGGAGTTAGGAAATATTGTCCCCCACTCCCTCAGCCCCGATCCAGGATAGTTGGCTGAGGTCAGCATCTACCCTGTGAAAAATAGAGGCCGACCAGAGAATGTTGCGGAGAGGTTGTAGGGCAAGTGAGGAAGTAGGAGATATATACAGGCTGTCTGAAAGGAGAAGAGGCAAAGCTGGGGCTTGACGTGGCACTGAGTCCAATCAGCATGGCAAATCGCCGCGCCTATCCTTTTTTTCTTTCTTTTTTCAAATAATCAACCAGAGAATCTATGAAATGTTTTGGATGGCTCATCGGGCTTGGCAAGATTGTTGAAATATAACTTTTACATTATATACACTGCTCTCTCTCTTAGTATTGCAGTGTAAATTGCTTCATTGCCCAGAGCCTATGTGTGGACCAATAGGATGCTAAATCTGTTAAAGAATTGAATCCCATGATTAGAGAACAACCTAAAATAATTAAAATTTCACTGCTTACACTATTTGGCATTGTTGTCCCTCCCCCCCCCCCTCCTTTCAGTCAATAGCTATCCTTTCATTTGTACATTGAGCAATGTAATTGATCAGACTGAGAAAATAGCTTTCTATATATATATATATATATATATATATATATATATATATATATATATATATATATATCAATAGCTGATGAATCTTGACCAATATCACAGAAAACTTTACACCTCTGAATGGGAGGAATTTGAAATTTTGGAACAAAATCATTACTCACATGTTTCCATTGTAATGGTGCGTCATCTGTAGTTAGTGGCATGGGGGTATTCTCAATATTATTACTATTTTCAGCTTCATCGGTTACACAATCCTCTTCATTTTCAGATGAATCACTGCTCTCGGGTGCATTTCCATTAGGAGGAATATAGTCCTTGTCTTCGTCACTATCATCCCCTAGACTCTCTGTTTCTTCTTCATCTTCACTTGAATCACAGGAGTCATCTTCACAATCGTTTACCTTATTTAGTTTTTCAATAGATTCTTCCACTTCCAATGGTTTTTTCCTACTCATTTGTCACGTTCTGAAAAAGGAAAAATTCATATAGCCCGGCAGGTACACATATGGCCAATACCCTCCCCTTTCTCTATGTAAGGATGTGTGTGTGAATGGAGAATGTTTTTTTCTTCCAGGATGTAGTTTTGATATATCAGTCTATTGCAAACAAAGAGCCATTCAAATATTCTGTTAGATTGTAAGATTTGCAATTGTACGTCAAGAAGTTATTGTGAGTCCCGACAGGACAGAGGGCTTTAATAGCCTCAAGACGTAACCAGATTGCTTTTTTTCTTTCATATAAAGATTTTGTGGTACCACACGAGTCCTTTTTTTTTTTTAATTTATAGTTTGTTGTTGTAGTCGCAAATAGCTTTTGTTGTTGATTTTACATAGGAATTGTGTTTTTTCTGATTGGTAGTATCTGAGCGAATGTTTTTCTTAAATATAATAATAGTCTAATTGAGTGCTTTGTATATATTTTGATTAATAGTATTCATAAGATAGAATTAATTGTTTAGTATATATATTATTAGAGTGTTGTATATAAATATATTTACCCCCTCCCCCCTATAATTTTGTAAGTAAAGGACTGTACATACAATCTGTTTCATTTCTCCCTCTATTTCTCACACCTGAAATAGTGTAGGTTGGATTGATTGGGGTTAGAGTATAGATTTTCAGCCCGCTACATTTGGTGCCCGAATAGGGACCTGAGATCTCGAAACCGGGATAGTGACAGGATTGGATTGCAGTCAGTCATTGTATTGGATGTAGTGAGTGATTGTTCCCCCCCCCTTTTTTTCTATCACTTTATTACTAACCTGGGAGGGTGGCTTCTGTGGAACAGGGCCTTCATGATGAGATTGTGAGAGAGGCTCAAGTTGAGGCAATGTGATTGAGGGATTGAAGAGTGATGAGTATGGATGTGAAGACAGGATGAAGAAATGGATGAAAGACAAAGGCAGGTCGACCAAAGGGTGAAGGGCCTCTATGACATGATGAAGGGATCAGGACCCTCTACCCTGACCCCTGCTCTGACGAAGGAAGACTGGGTCAAAGAGAAAGGATCGGAAGGCGAGAGGAAAGAGTGTGGACTCGTTGTACTCGGATGAAGGAGAGTGAGAGTGAAGTGAATGCGGGGAAATTTATTTTGATAAGGGAAGTGCCAAAGGTGGATAAGTTTAGGTTGCATGGTGGGAAGTGTGTGCAAGAATTTTTCAGGGAGTTTGAGCAGTATTGCAAGCTCAAGTACCCAGAGAATAAGGGATATTGGGTGAATATATTAAGAAAGTGCTTGGAAGGGAATGTGCGCAGGATCACAAGTGTGGGTGAGCCAAGGTATGAGGTGGTGAAGAAGCGAATGATTGGGCAAGTGAAACGAATGAGTGTGTGAAGTATAAAAGGGTGAATGAATTTGAGATGGCTCGCATGGGAAAGAGTGAAAGTGTGAATATAAATACGCATAGGCTTGAGACTATGGCGAAAAAGAGGTATGTATGGTGATATTGTGAATGAGTGTAAGCAATTGATGAGAAAGTTCCTTGATACAGTCCTGCGAAGATAAGTGAATGGATGAATGGGAAGAGAAAGGAAAGGGTGAGATCGAAAGGGTGAACGATTGGTGTGGGAGGATGTGTTAGAACTGCTGGAAGATGGCTGATTTGATGAGGAAAGTGATTTAGACAAGGATGGATGGTACAGTGTAAATGTTAGGGGTAAGAATCCCAGGAACTTTCCTCCATCCCAGCAGTTTGTCAGCTATCAGGATGCCCTGAGGGCTGCGCCAGCTGGGGTGATGTCGAGCTTCTTGGGCTGGCAGACTGGATGGGTGAATGGAAGGGAACAGATGGCTGGTAAGCATGTGAATGGGTACATGAGGGAGCAACGGAGGTATGTCCCAGGAAATGAGAGACCAAATGGTGTGAGAAAGATCGTGGAATGTCGTGTGTGAGGAAGGAAGGGGCATATGTTGGCAGAATTTAGGTGGACGTCTTGTGCGTGTTTTGGGTGTGGTAACAAGGGGCATATGATAAAGGATTGCCAGGAAAGTGTGAAAGTGTTTTTTGAAGAATGTCTGAAGTTGAATGGTTGAGCCACTGATGGAGGGAAGTATGAAGTATGCTTGTGTAAATTGCAGAAAGGCTAGTCATTATGCGAGGATGGTATGTCTGTCTAGTGTGAAAGTGCTTCCTGGTGGGAAATACAAGCTTGGTATATAAGGACATGTATGACAAGCTGAATGATAAAGCCCTCCTGTCTGAGTGTAAGGATAGTTTGGTGGGGATTGGTAGTATGAGAGTACCTGTGATTGGAATGATAAGGTCAGCTGTTCGAATGCATGTTTATGTTGATGAATGAGTGTGAATTCTCTGTGATTGATAAGGTGAGTAGTGAGTATGGTGTGATTTTGGGGTATGATTTTATAAAAGTGAACCGTATGGTTGTGCATCCTGCGAGCAATCGGATTGAGAAAAAAAATTGGTAAAAATGGAGTGTATAAGTTGTATGTAAGGAAAGATGGTAGTGTTTTGAGGAGTGTGTTTGGCGGTATAGAATTGTGAGTCTGGGAGAATGGTGTGACGTATGTTTTGGAGAGTTTGAATGGTGTGACAGAGAATGCACGCTCATCAGAGACAGTTGAGAAGGTGAAGAGAACCTCCTAACAACCTGATGAGGCATCCAGTGTATAACATAACATAATTTCAGGGATGACAAAAGCCACAAGGGCCAAACAAAGGTCATCGAAATCTGTCAAAACCTACCCACAAAATGCATCCATAGGATTTTACAGATCATGCACCTACAATTTAAACAATCCATAGGATTGTGTCGAATCATGTATCTACAATATACAATTAAGAACATAAGAAGAACATAAGAAAAGAAGGAGACTGCAAAAGACCATTCATGGCCTACACTTGGCAGCTCCTGTTCCATTCAACACACAAAAGATTTCTTACCAGAGAAAAGTCATCAACATTGTCACCCTTAACAGGAGTTCGTCAGATCTAATCTACAATATACATAAAATGCATCCAGAGGATTATGTCCATTCATGCAACCGCAAAATATAATCTTCCCACTCCTTAGAAAAATATATACATATGTACATAAAAAAAGTCAGTCCCATCTAGCAGCTTCATCCATATATTTATCTAATCTATTCTTAAAACTACCCAGAGAGGAGGCTTCTATCACATGCCTAGTGAGCCTATTCCATTCATCTACCACACGATTTGTAAACCAATTCCTCCCAATCTCCTTCCTAAACCTATACTTATCAAGCTTAAACCCATTGCTACGTGTCCTGTCATGTTCACTAAGTATAAGAACCTTACCCAGATCCCCTTTATTATATCCTTTTACCCATTTGAAGACTTCAATCAATTCCCCTCTGACTCTTCTCCTTGCCAAGTGTAGGCCATGAATGGTCTTTTGCAGTCTCCTTCTTTTCTTATGTAGATTTAGTTTTCTGAGCCTTTCACCATAGGGTAAGTTCCTTAGCCCACCAATCATCTTTGTCATCCTTCTCTGCACAGACTCAAGCAAATCAATATCCTTCCTATAATATGGTGACCAAAATTGTACTGCATAGTCTAGATGAGGCCTAACTAGCGCCAGATACAGTTTTAGAATGACTTCAGCACTCTTATTGCTTACACTCCTCCTAATGAATCCCAATATCCTATTAGCTTTATTCTTAGCATTTAGACATTGCTTTCTAGGACGAAGGTCTGAACTTACCAAAATACCCAAGTCTCTCTCACAATCAGTCCTCCCTAAAATTCTGCCATTTAATTTATAACTATTCAATGGATTATTTCTACCTATACTAAGTACACTACATTTGTCTATGTTAAACTTCATTTGCCATTTCTCGGCCCAATTGGACAGAATGGTCAATTCCTCCTGCATTACAACAGCATCAGAATCAGCCCTAATGGCCCTACCTAGCTTAGTATCATCAGCAAATTTACTCAGGTCACTACTTATACCTATGTCAAGATCATTAATATAAATTAAGAATAGCAAGGGACCCAAAACAGATCCTTGAGGAACTCCACTGCTAACACACCCCCACTCAGATTTAACTCCATCTATACTAACTCTTTGCTGTCTGTCACCAAGCCATGACTGAATCCACCTAAATATACTGCCATCGATCCCGTGTGCTTTAACTTTGCTCAGAAGTCGTAAGTGTGGCACTCGATCAAAAGCCTTACTAAAGTCCAAGTATAAAATATCATAGTTTTCATCATTATCTGCTGCTTCATACACCTTACTATAAAAAGACAGCAAATTAGTCAGACAGGATTTACCCTTACTAAAGCCATGCTGTGATTCTTTTATCAACTTATGCTTATCCAAGTGATCTCTAATATTCCTTGCTATAATAGATTCCATCATTTTCCCTACCATTGATGTCAAACTTACTGGTCTGTAATTAGACATATTTGTTTTATCCCCTTTCTTAAATATAGGTATCACATTGGCTTTCTTCCATGCCACTGGCACAATGCCACTCTCCAATGATTTTCTAAAGATGCATGCTAGAGGCTCACTTAACACATCCTTACATTCTTTCAAAATTCTAGGAAAGAGCTCATCAGGACCGGGTGCTTTACTACTTTTGATTTTATCAATTTCCTTTGTCACTATCTCTTTTGTGATCAATATATCCTTTAATTTCTCTTCATCATTACCCCGAAAGATCATTGACACCTCAGGTATATTTAGAGTATCCTCCTGTGTAAATACTGAGAGAAAAAAGTCATTTAGCATTCCAGCCATTGAGTCCCTATCACTCACTAATTCTCCATTGGAATCTATAAGTGGGCCTATTTTATCTCTAACCTTAGTTTTGTATAATTGATAAAAACTTTTAAGATCTTCCTTTGCCCTATTTGCCACTTTAATTTCATAATTTCTCCTTGCTACTCTAACTAACTTTTTAACATCTCTTGCTAGTTCATTATATCTCTGCCTTAAGTGATCCTCCCCATTTTTTATTTTCCTATAAATGCCCTTTTTAATGCCAATATAATGCTTAATTTTATCTGTCATCCATTTTGGGGCATTATTTTTAGTCCTAATCTCCTTATATGGAATGTTAATCATCTGACCTGTAATTAATTGCTCAATTATTCTTTCATACTCCTCTTCAATTGTAATCTCTTCCTCCTGGTGATTATTGTCTCCACTAACTGATATCATTGAATCTAATCCTGAATTGATTTCATTGCCTGGTTTCTGTACAACTGCCTCCAGGTAAGTCCTGAGCCCATTATAATTTGCTCTTCTAAAGTCAGGAATTTTAACATTGTTCATGCTACTATCAATTCCATTCCATTTCATCTTGAATCTAATTTCACAATGGTCACTATTACCCAAATTTCCTCCAATCTCAGTATCCTTAATAACTTCTTCCCTATTTGTCAGAACTAAATCCAGTATATTATTACCTCTAGTGGGTTCGTTAATAATCTGCCTCAGAAAATTATCTTGGACAACATTCAAAAATTCCTCAGCCTCCTGATCACCCACAAGAGCTTCCCAGTCTATATTTCTGTAATTAAAATCGCCCATTATACACACATGCTTACTTCTACATGCCCGTTCAATCTCCTGCCACAGAAGATTTGAAGCTTCCTTACTAAGATTTGGTGGTCTGTATAATAATCCTAAGACAAGCTTGTTTTTACCTTCCTTTACATTTAGCCATAATGACTCTGTGTTATCATCTAATTTAATTGTACTGTTTACACAACACTGGAGATTATCTTTAATATAAATAATAACCCCTCCTCCTCTCTTCCTATTCCTATCTGTATGGAACATGTTAAAGCCCTCAATCTCAACCTCAGGTTTAAAGTGATTACATAACATAACATAACATAACATAATTACACGGATGACAAAAGCCACAAGGGCATATCAAAGGTCATCCGCCTCCGTCAAAACCCACCCACAAAAAGCACCATCACCAGGGGAAGACTGACCTTCGAACAGGTAGCACATGTTTCGTAGAGCTCTCAGAATATTTTGATTATTTGATATACTTTGGTGTGTGATATAAACATAAATATTAAGTTATAAGATCATATATTTGGTTAATATAACAAAGTTAAATTGTGGTTATTTTGTTTTGGTGAGAAAGTGACTTTTGTTTACTTCGGGGCCATCTTGATTAGCAGGTTTTAAACTTGCGCGCACAAATTGGGGTCAAATTCTTGTTGTTTGTAAGTTTTTGTTTCTATTATTGTTCTTGTTTAAGTATGGCTGACTGTTTGGATGTAGAGAGTATGCCTTTTGAAAGTAGTGTGTATGTAGTGTGCGATGTCTGTGGTGTAGAGAGGAGAGTGAATGTGTCTGAGTGCCGTGTATGTGCTTTGACTGAGGAGGTGAGTCGATTACGTGCGGAATGCTTGAGACTGAATGATTTAGTGTCTGAAGTGAGAAGAGATGCAAGTGTACGTTTGAAGAGTCAGATTGGGACCAGGAGGGAGGAAGTTAGGCCTAGAACAGGGACTGGAGAGAAAGCAGTAAGTGAAGTAAGTGATGATGAGTGGTGGGTGAAAGTGAACAGAATAGATAAGTTAGGACAGGTTAGGTGTGTGAATGAGAGGGACATGGAACCTGTTAGGCTAACTAACAGATTTGATGCCCTGAGAGAGGAAGAATTTGAAAGAGATTTGTCTGGTGTGGCCGTGCCTGAAAGTAGAATAGGAGGTCGAGTGAGTGAGAGCAGGAGGGAGGGTAATACTAGGCCTAGAGAGAATAGGAGAATGACTGAGGTGATTGTGATGGGTGACTCTCAGATTAGGTATTTAGATAGGAAGTTGAATGAAAGTAAATGGAAGGGAGTGAGAGTTTGTCTGCCGGGTGCTGGTGTAAATGATGTGTGTGAGAGGTATGATAGGTTGGTGTCTGGGTGTGAGAGGGAAGCAGTTGTGATTACACATGTCGGAGTAAACGATGTAAAGAAGGTGGGTACTTGTGAGTTACGACAGCGGTATAAAAGGCTGATTGAAAGGATGTGTGAAAGTAGAGTAAAAGGCGTTGTTTCAGGTGTGCTTCCCAGAATGGATGTGGGGATGGAATGGTTGTCTCGTGCAATGGGGTTGAATGAATATGTGAAAGGTTTGTGCGAGGAGTCAGGATTGGTATTTGTAGATGTTTGGAGTGGGTTTTATGGGAATAAGGGTTTGTATGCGATGGATGGACTCCATCTGAGCCGAGATGGGGTTGAGGTTTTGTGGCGGGAATTAGATAGTGTTATTAGGTCTTTAGAGGCGGGAAACTAGGTTTTGATAGTGGTCAGGGAAATTTAATGGCTCAAAGTGAGGCAGGGAAAGGAAGCAAACACAGATTTGTAGAAGGTAGGCAGGCTAATGGAAGTGCTTTAGGGTTAAACTACTTGAGTAGTGATAGTGGTCAGGGAAATACAAGAGTACAGGGTCGGGGAAAGAGAGAAAGGAGATGCAGACGAGATAGGCCCTCAGGTGCTTCAGGGATAGGTGGGCTGAGTTGTCTTTACACAAATGCTCGTAGTCTTAGAAATAAGAAGGATGAATTATTTAGTTATATCATTCATGAAGATATAGATATAATATGTATAGTTGAATCATGGGTTAATGAAAATATATTTAATGATAATGTCAGTGAATTTGAACTAGAGGGTTATACTATGTACATTAGTCAAAGGAGAGATAGGACTGGTGGTGGGTTGATTATTTATATCAGAAATAGCATTTCTTCAAATCTAAATAACTCTATAAAGCAAGGAGAAGGTGAATCATTATGGATAGATATTAAGGTTGGTAAAAATAGGAAAATACACTTGGGAGCTTTTTATAGACCACCAGGACAGACTGATTGTATCGATGAGTTAATGATTAGGGAAATAAGTAAAGGATGCAAAGAAGATACAGTTATTCTTGGTGACTTTAATTTAACTTCTGTAGACTGGGAAAATATGATAGGAAGAGATAGAGCAAGTTGTAAGTTTATGGAGTGTTTTGAGGATAACTTTTTGATCCAATTTGTTAATAAGCCAACAAGGGGTGCCAATATATTAGATCTAATTCTTTCAAATGATGATCACTTAGTTCAAGGATTGAGTGTAGGGGAATCATTGGGAAACAGTGATCATCAGATGGTTCGGTTTAATTTGCAAATAGTTAAGGGTAGAACAACGACAAACTCCACGAAAATTCCAAATTTTTATAGGGGAGATTACGATAAATTACGCAGCATGCTAAATCAGATTAGGTGGGATATAGAATTCCATGGAAAGAATACTTATGAGATGTGGGATATTTTTAAGACTATATTAAACATGGTTCAGGAACAGTGTATTCCGATGAAGTCTATTAGGAAGAAATGTAGGAAACCATTATGGTGGAACCAAGAAATAGCTAATAAAGTTTCAGAGAAAAAAAGGGCATACCAGAGATTACAAAGTGAGAGTAGTTTAGATAATTTAAACCATTATAGGTCAACCAGAAATGAACTAAATAAGATTATTAAGAAGACCAAAAGGACAGCAGAAATTAATTTAGCTAAAAATAATAATAAAGATCCTAAAAAATTCTTTAGCTATTATAGAATCAATAATCAATCTAACAGTGATAAAATAGGGCCTATTAAATATGAAGGGGTTTTGAAAGAATCTGATGAGGAAATAGTAGAGGTCCTTAATGATCATTTTGCTTCAGTATTCACAGAAGAGAAACCAGTTAGATTAATTGATGATAATTCTAGGTCAAGGGAAGTAGTGATAAATTCTATTAATATAGACAGAGAAGAAATTAAAGGGCTTATAATTCAGTTAAATACTAGTAAGGCATCTGGCCCTGACAACATCCATTCTAGGATACTCAAAGAAGGTGTAGAAAGTATTGCAGTAGCTCTCGAGAAGATATTTATTAGATCACTAGAGTCTGGAGAAATACCAAATGATTGGAAATTGGCAAATGTAGTGCCAATTTTTAAAAAGGGAAGCAAAGAGGACCCAAATAACTTTAGACCAGTAAGCTTAACTTCTATAGTCTGTAAAATTCTTGAGAAGATGGTTAAGAAGGGAATTTCTGATCATCTAGAGAGTAGCAGGTTAATTAATGATGCTCAGCATGGTTTTAGAAAAGATAGATCGTGTTTAACTAATTTACTGGATTTTATGGATTATGTAACTAAAGAATTAGATAGGGGTGAGAATGTTGATGTGATCTACTTAGATTTCAGCAAAGCTTTTGATAAGGTTCCACATAGAAGACTAGTTCATAAATTAAAGCTGCATGGGATATGTGGGAACGTTTTAAATTGGATAACTGAATGGCTGAAAAATAGGAAACAGAGAGTTGTACTGAATGGAGTGAGGTCAGAGTGGAGGAATGTTATTAGTGGCGTACCTCAGGGATCAGTTTTAGGCCCTTTATTATTTATAATCTATGTAAATGATCTTGGGCAAGGTGTAAATAGCAAAGTGTCAATTTTTGCTGATGACACTAAATTGGCAGCTGTAGTCAAAGAGGTTGAGGGTAGCTTTAAAGTGCAGGGTGACTTAGATAAGCTGTTAGCTTGGGCTCAGAAGTGGCAGATGACTTTTAACCTTAATAAATGCAAAGTTATTAACATGGGGAGAGATAATAGGGAATTTAGCTATGAGATGGATGGATATTGGCTTAATTCAGTTGAAGATGAGAAAGACTTAGGAGTGGTAGTAGATAGGTCACTGAAATTTTCAAAGCAGTGTATTGAGGCAAAAAATAGAGCAAATAGGGTGCTAGGTTACATTAAAAGAAATGTTAGCTACAAGAGTAAGGAGGTCATCCTTAAACTATACAACTCTTATGTCAGGCCACATTTAGAGTACTGTATACAGGCATGGTCACCACATTTTAGACATGATATAAACTTATTAGAGTCAGTACAAAGGAGGGCAACAAAAATAATACCATCCCTGAAGCACCTTCAATATGAAGATAGACTGAGGGTATTAAATATGTTTTCATTTGAAAGAAGGTGTGTGAGGGGAGATATGATTGAGCTTTTTAAAATCTTTTCTGGGATGGATAAATTAGATTTCAGCAAGTTATTTGAGTTAGAAGGTAGTAATAGAACTAGAGGCCACCACTTAAAGATTAAAAAACAGAGGTGCAGACTGGATGTTAGAAAATATTTTTTCACTAACAGAGTGGTAGATTATTGGAATAGTTTGCCACCTGAGACTGTAGACAGCCCAAACTTGAATGTTTTCAAGCGCAGATTGGATGATTATATGGGGATGGAGGGTTAATTTCTTACTTTTTGGTATGTGGATATGTTTCTTGACTCATTCCTGTGGATGCAGTTTCTTTTTATTGTATATTTTGGGGGATTTTGATTTTGTTTTTGACAGACTCCTATGGAGGCTTTAAATTATATATTGTAGATGCATGGTTGGACATTCCTATGGATTGTTAAATTGTATATTGTAGCTGCATGATCTGACAAAATCCTATGGATGCATTATATGGGTGGGATTTGATGGATACGGATGACCTTTGATAGGCCCTTGTGGCTTTTGTCATCCGTTAAATTATGTTATGTTATGTTATGTTAAGACAAAATCAAAGTCCCCCACAATATAATATAACGGATGACAAAAGCCACAAGGGCTCATCATAGGTCATCCGAGTCAAGCGGCCTCTTTTTCAAGGCACCCAAACTCCCAGGAAAACTACATCCAGAGGATTGCATCCAGAAACAAGGGTATCACCAATCAAGGCTTGTCAAGAACTAAATCATGCAGCTATAGATATATACAAACAATATTAATATATACAAAACTTAGGAACCATCACAACCTTCCCTTCCCATAAACTCATCCAACCTACTCTTAAATACATTTAGATTTGGACTACCTACTACCCTCTGCGGCAATTTGTTCCAGAAGTCTACCACTCTATTGGTGAAAAAATATTTTCTTAAATCCAACCTACACCCTTGCTTTTTAATTTTCAAGTGGTGACCTCTAGTCCGATTTCCATCATCTAACTCAAAAAACTTGCTAACATCCAATTTATCTATCCCGGAAAAATTTTTAAACAGCTCAATCATATCCCCTCTCACACACCTCCTTTCGAACGAGAACATATTTAATACCCTCAGTCTTTCTTCATATTCAAGGTGCCTCAGGGAAGGAATAATCTTTGTTGCCCTCCGTTGCACTGACTCAAGAAGGTTAATATCGTGTCTAAAATGTGGGGACCATGCCTGTATACAGTACTCTAGATGTGGCCTAACATAAGAGTTATAGAGTTTAAGAATAACCTCCTTACTTTTGTAACTGACATTTCTCTTAATAAAACCCAGCACTCTATTTGCCCTATTTCTTGCTTCAATACACTGCTTAGAAAACCTTAATGACTTATCTATTACTACTCCTAGATCTTTCTCATCCTCTACTGAGCTCAGCCAATGCCCATCCATTTCATAGTTAAATTCTCTATTATCTTTTCCCATGTTAATAACTTTGCACTTTTCAAGGTTGAAAGTCATTTGCCACTTATGTGCCCAGGATAACAATTTATTTAAATCCCCCTGCACTTTAAAATTATCATCAATATCTTTAACTACAGCTGCTAATTTGGTATCATCCGCAAAAATTGACACTTTATTATTAACTGCCTCCCCAAGATCGTTTATATAGATGACAAATAATAATGGACCGAGAACTGATCCCTGAGGAACCCCACTGATAACATCCCTCCACTCTGACTTTACACCATTTAGCACTACCCTTTGCTTCCTGTCTTTCAGCCACTCAGCTATCCAATTTGAAACACCCCCACATATCCCAATCATTTTTAATTTATGAACTAGTCTCCTGTGTGGTACCTTATCAAATGCTTTACTAAAATCTAAGTAAATTATATCTACATTCTCTCCCTTATCTACTTGATCTGTTACAAACTCCAGAAAGTCTAGTAAGTTAGTCAAACATGATCTACCTGATCTAAACCCATGCTGAGCATCGCTGATTAACCCCTCCCTCTCTAGATGTTGGCAAATCCCTTTTTTAACTATTTTCTCAAGAATTTTACAGACTACAGGAGTTAGGCTAACCGGTCTAAAGTTATTTGGATCCTCTTTACTACCCTTCTTGAAAATGGGGACTACATTCGCTCTCTTCCAATCATCGGGTATTTCTCCATATTCCAATGACCTAGTATATAACTTGTCCAGAGCTATTGAGATACTTTCTACCCCCTCTTTAAGTATCCTAGAATGAATATTATCAGGGCCGGAGGCCTTGGTAGTATCTAAATCACCTATTAGTCCTTTTATCATCCTCCGATCCACACAAATGTTAGTAAACACCTCTTTTCCTGACCTATGAGTACTATACATAGGACTATTTAGTTTCTCTTTTGTAAATACTGATGCAAAATGACCATTTAGTACCTCAACTATTTCCTCATCAGTTTCTCTCACAAACCCTTCATATTTGATAGGTCCTATTTTAACTCTGCCACACTTGTTATTAATTTTATAGTAACTAAAGAACTTTCTAGGATCTTTGTTGCTATCCTGAGCTAATTTAATTTCTGATACCCTTTTGTTCTTCTTTATAATCTTATTTAACTCATTCCTAGCCATTCTATAATCACTTAAATTTTGAATATTATTTTCTACCTGTAATTTTTTATATGCCCTTTTCTTCTCTGAAATTTTTCTAGCTATCTCCTGATTCCACCATAATGGTTTCCTACTTTTGTTCCTAATGGCCTTCATTGGGATACATTGTTCTTGGACTACATTTATTATATGCTTGAAAGTATCCCACATCCCATAAGCATTTTTACCTCTGAATTCTATATCCCAGTCTACCAAATTTAGCAAGCTTCGAAGTTTTACATAATCTCCCTTATGAAAATTTGGAACTTTTTCAGCATTCTCAGTTATTTTACCCTTCTCAATTCCCAAGTTAAAACGAACTATCTGATGGTCACTATTTCCCAATGCTTCCCCAACAGTCAATTCTTGAACTAAATGATCACTGTTAGAAAGTACTAAATCTAATATATTGTCCCCCCTCGTTGAATCGTTAACAAATTGATTCAAAAAATTATCCTCAAAGCATTCTATGAACCTGCCACTTGTTCTATCCCTACCTATCATATTTTCCCAGTCCACAGAGTTTAAGTTGAAGTCCCCAATAATAACTGCATCTGTTTCACATCCCTTACTTATTTCCCTTATCATTAGTTCATCTATATCATCAGTCTGCCCAGGTGGCCTGTAAAAAGCTCCCAAATGCACCATTCTATTTTTACTGAACCTAATATCTATCCAAAGTGACTCAACTCCATCCTGCTTTATTGAAGTATTTAAACTTGAAACAATGTTGTTTT
This sequence comes from Ceratothoa steindachneri, assembly GCA_963969495.1. NCBI lineage: Eukaryota > Metazoa > Arthropoda > Malacostraca > Isopoda > Cymothoidae > Ceratothoa > Ceratothoa steindachneri. The sequence continues at coordinate 171,134,303 of OZ018327.1, forward strand.
TTATATAGATAATTATTCCTCCACCAATCCTACCTGTCCTTTGACTAATGTACATATTATAGCCCTGAAAATCAAATTCACTTATAGTGTCACTAAATTCTATTTCATTAACCCATGATTCAGTAACGCATAATATATCTATATCCTCATTGCTAATATAACTAAATAGCTCATCCTTCTTGTTTCTAAGACTACGAGCATTTGTATAGAAACAATTTAACCACCCTATCCCTGAAGCACCTCTTGAAACTTGAATGACCTCACCTCTATCGCCTTGGAACCTATTTCTGTTATCTGCCAAGTCCATTCTACTTTCAATACTATAATGTCCTCTCATAATTCCCTGACCACTATTGGTATCTAGTTTCCCGCCCGCAAAGACCTAATAACACGATCATACTCCTCCCACAACACATCTACCCCCCTCCTACTCAAATGCAGTCCATCCATCGCATACATTTCTTTCATTCCAACAAACCTATCCCACACATCCACAAACATGACACCTTCCATCTCACACATCCTGCAAAATCTAGCCATGACTCTGTTATCGCAATTATATCAAAATTCTCTTCACTTGCTAACGCTCTTAAGAGATCTATCTTATTCCTTATACTCCGACCATTTGTGTAGTATATTTTTAAGTTTTTTGTATTATTCCCATCTTCATTGCATTGTGCTTTTTTATTCCTAGTTATCTGCTCATTCACTTGTGCATTAGTCCCCCTATAACGCATCAGTATGCCCTCTCCCCTAGCTATTCCTCTATCACTGCATCCCTTCCATTTCCTACACCTGCCCTCTATTCCTGTTATTCCCTTACCTCTAACAGCTTCTAGTTTCCCACCCGTAAGGACCTAATCACACTATCCAGCTCCCCCCATAGAACCTCAACACCTGCCCGACTAAGATGGAGCCCATCCATCGCATACAACCTCCTATTCCCGTAAAACCCTCCCCAGACATCTACAAACACCAATCCTAGCTCCTCACACAGTCCTTTCACAAATTCATTCAAACCAATTGCACGCGACAACCATTCTACCCCCACATCCAATCTCGGAAGCACACCGGAAACAACACCTTTTACCCTGCTTTTACTCATCCTTTCAACTAACCTTTTATACTGCTCACGTAACTCACATGTACCCACCTTCTTTACATCATTCACTCCCACATGCGTAATCACAACTGCATCCCTCTCACACCCAGAAACCAGCCTATCATACCTCTCACAAACATCACTTACACCAGCACCCGGCAGACAAACTCTCATTCCCTTCCACTTGCTATCACTCAACTTCCTATCTAAATACCTAATCTGAGAGTCACCCATCACTAGCACCTCAGTCATTCTCCTATTCTGTCTTGGCCTAACATTACCCTCCCTCCTGCTCTCAGTCACGCTACCACCCATCCTGCTTTCATCCACAATCACACCAGGCAAATCACTTTCACACTCTTCCTCTCTCAGGACATTGAATCTGTTAGTCAACCTAACAGGTTCTATGTCCCTCTCATTCACACACCTAACCTGTCCTAACTTATCTATCCTATCCATTTTCACCCACCATTCATCATCACTCACAACTTCCACACTGTTCCCAGTCCTAGCCCTATCTTCCACCCTCTTAGCACTAATCTCACCCTTCAATCGCACACTTGCATCTCTTCTCACCTCAAACACCAAATCATTCAACCTCTTACATTCCCCACTCAACCTCCTAACCTCCCCTTCCAGAAAACACACACGGCATTCAGTTACATTCAGTCTCCTTTCAACTCCACATGCATCACACACCACATACACACTACTTTCAAACGGCATGCTCTCACCATCTATACAAAAAGCCATACTCTCAGAAATTTACTAATGAAAAAGTTAACACTCACCAAAAAAAAAATTCTTGCTCAGGATTGCTGCTAGTTATCTTCCCCAAAAGTATTAATCACTAATGTATTTATTATACAGTGATTGATGTATTAAATAAATACAAGAGAAAAATTACACACCCAAATCAGTATTATATCCCAATCTTACAATGAGAATCAGGAGCTCCTGTAAGACAACCTTCCAGAACAAAGCCAGACAGCCAACTGACGACAAAGCCAGACAGCACCTCAGTCATTCTCCTATTCTGTCTTGGCCTAACATTACCCTCCCTCCTGCTCCCAGTCACACTACCACCCATCCTGCTTTCATCCACAATCACAAGTCCCAAGAGGGGGTCGGCTTCCACGCCGTATCCCCTCTGTTTGAAGTCAGCGGGGCTCTACCAGGCGCTGCGTCTGTCTTCACGGCCGAGCTGGTGGCAATACACCACTCGGTACGGGAGATTACGCGACGTGCCCGGTTCGGAGACCGGATTGTGATCTATAGCGACTCACAAAGCGCACTGAGTGCTCTCGGGGCATTGGAATCTCCGCATCCCCTGGTTCGCGATATCCGTGACGCCACGGTTTTGGCGAGCCAGGCAGATGTCGAGATTATCTTCTGCTGGGTTCCTGGACATGTAGGAATTGCGGGGAATGAGTGCGCCGATGAGGGCGCCAAAGAGTCCGCGAGGACTCTGCGACCGGACCAGCGTTTCGCTCTTCCTCACACCGACTACATGGCAGGAATACGGGCAGCTCTTCGGACTGCTTGGCAAAGAAGATGGGAGACGGTCGAAGGGAACTTAAAGTTGCGTGCCATTGCGCCGCGACTGTTCCCATGGACCTATCCCCCAATGCCGCGGCGGCTTCAGGTTGCTTTCTGTCGTCTCCGAATCGGACACACTCGTGTGACGCATCGCTATCTGATGGAGCGCTCGCCTGCGCCCTATTGCAACGACTGCGTCGTCCCCCAGACTGTTCGGCACATTCTTGTCGAATGTCCCAGTTTGGGTGATCTTCACGCACGACACCTGTCCCGGTACCGGGATGGGCGGGGTCGCTACCGCCTGTCCCTTGTTCTCGGGATGAGTGCGTGTACTTTGACTGGTGGACTTATTGACTTTTTGTGGGAGGCCGGCCTTCTCCCTTTTATTTAACGCGATTTAATTGTTGTTGTTGTTTTTGTAATTGTTTTGTTATTGCTTTGTTATTGTTATTGTTATTCCTTTTTATTGTTTTCTGTTTAATTTTTTAAAGTAGCCTAAATTAGGCTGTTTGTTTACGGCAACTTATGCCTTAGTCGGCAGTCGCCAGATAGCCCCTTAATTAAAAAAAATCCACAATCACACCAGGCAAATCACTTTCACACTCTTCCTCTCTCAGGACATTGAATCTGTTAGTCAACCTAACAGGTTCTATGTCCCTCTCATTCACACACCTAACCTGTCCTAACTTATCTATCCTATCCATTTTCACCCACCATTCATCATCACTCACAACTTCCACACTGTTCCCAGTCCTAGCCCTATCTTCCACCCTCTTAGCACTAATCTCACCCTTCAATCGCACACTTGCATCTCTTCTCACCTCAGATACTAATAGTGGTCAGGGAATTATGAGAGGACATTATAGTACTGAAAGTAGAATGGACTTGGCAGATAACAGAAATAGGTTCCAAGGCGATAGAGGTGAGGTCATTCAAGTTTCAAGAGGTGATTCAGGGATAGGGGGGTTAAATTGTTTCTATACAAATGCTCGTAGTCTTAGAAACAAGAAGGATGAGCTATTTAGTTATATTAGCAATGAGGATATAGATATATTATGCGTTACTGAATCATGGGTTAATGAAATAGAATTTAGTGACACTATAAGTGAATTTGATTTTCAGGGCTATAATATGTACATTAGTCAAAGGACAGGTAGGATTGGTGGAGGAATAATTATCTATATAAAAAACAACATTGTTTCAAGTTTAAATACTTCAATAAAGCAGGATGGAGTTGAGTCACTTTGGATAGATATTAGGTTCAGTAAAAATAGAATGGTGCATTTGGGAGCTTTTTACAGGCCACCTGGGCAGACTGATGATATAGATGAACTAATGATAAGGGAAATAAGTAAGGGATGTGAAACAGATGCAGTTATTATTGGGGACTTCAACTTAAACTCTGTGGACTGGGAAAATATGATAGGTAGGGATAGAACAAGTGGCAGGTTCATAGAATGCTTTGAGGATAATTTTTTGAATCAATTTGTTAACGATTCAACGAGGGGGGACAATATATTAGATTTAGTACTTTCTAACAGTGATCATTTAGTTCAAGAATTGACTGTTGGGGAAGCATTGGGAAATAGTGACCATCAGATAGTTCGTTTTAACTTGGGAATTGAGAAGGGTAAAATAACTGAGAATGCTGAAAAAGTTCCAAATTTTCATAAGGGAGATTATGTAAAACTTCGAAGCTTGCTAAATTTGGTAGACTGGGATATAGAATTCAGAGGTAAAAATGCTTATGGGATGTGGGATACTTTCAAGCATATAATAAATGTAGTCCAAGAACAATGTATCCCAATGAAGGCCATTAGGAACAAAAGTAGGAAACCATTATGGTGGAATCAGGAGATAGCTAGAAAAATTTCAGAGAAGAAAAGGGCATATAAAAAATTACAGGTAGAAAATAATATTCAAAATTTAAGTGATTATAGAATGGCTAGGAATGAGTTAAATAAGATTATAAAGAAGAACAAAAGGGTGTCAGAAATTAAATTAGCTCAGGATAGCAACAAAGATCCTAGAAAGTTCTTTAGTTACTATAAAATTAATAACAAGTGTGGCAGAGTTAAAATAGGACCTATCAAATATGAAGGGTTTGTGAGAGAAACTGATGAGGAAATAGTTGAGGTACTAAATGGTCATTTTGCATCAGTATTTACAAAAGAGAAACTAAATAGTCCTATGTATAGTACCCATAGGTCAGGAAAAGAGGTGTTTACTAACATTTGTGTGGATCGGAGGATGATAAAAGGACTAATAGGTGATTTAGATACTACCAAGGCCTCCGGCCCTGATAATATTCATTCTAGGATACTTAAAGAAGGGGTAGAAAGTATCTCAATAGCTCTGGACAAGTTATATACTAGGTCATTGGAATATGGAGAAATACCCGATGATTGGAAGAGAGCGAATGTAGTCCCCATTTTCAAGAAGGGTAGTAAAGAGGATCCAAATAACTTTAGACCGGTTAGCCTAACTCCTGTAGTCTGTAAAATTCTTGAGAAAATAGTTAAAAAAGGGATTTGCCAACATCTAGAGAGGGAGGGGTTAATCAGCGATGCTCAGCATGGGTTTAGATCAGGTAGATCATGTTTGACTAACTTACTAGACTTTCTGGAGTTTGTAACAGATCAAGTAGATAAGGGAGAGAATGTAGATATAATTTACTTAGATTTTAGTAAAGCATTTGATAAGGTACCACACAGGAGACTAGTTCATAAATTAAAAATGATTGGGATATGTGGGGGTGTTTCAAATTGGATAGCTGAGTGGCTGAAAGACAGGAAGCAAAGGGTAGTGCTAAATGGTGTAAAGTCAGAGTGGAGGGATGTTATCAGTGGGGTTCCTCAGGGATCAGTTCTCGGTCCATTATTATTTGTCATCTATATAAACGATCTTGGGGAGGCAGTTAATAATAAAGTGTCAATTTTTGCGGATGATACCAAATTAGCAGCTGTAGTTAAAGATATTGATGATAATTTTAAAGTGCAGGGGGACTTAAATAAATTGTTATCCTGGGCACATAAGTGGCAAATGACTTTCAACCTTGATAAGTGCAAAGTTATTAACATGGGAAAAGATAATAGAGAATTTAACTATGAAATGGATGGGCATTGGCTGAGCTCAGTAGAGGATGAGAAAGATCTAGGAGTAGTAATAGATAAGTCATTAAGGTTTTCTAAGCAGTGTATTGAAGCAAGAAATAGGGCAAATAGAGTGCTGGGTTTTATTAAGAGAAATGTCAGTTACAAAAGTAAGGAGGTTATTCTTAAACTCTATAACTCTTATGTTAGGCCACATCTAGAGTACTGTATACAGGCATGGTCCCCACATTTTAGACACGATATTAACCTTCTTGAGTCAGTGCAACGGAGGGCAACAAAGATTATTCCTTCCCTGAGGCACCTTGAATATGAAGATAGACTGAGGGTATTAAATATGTTCTCGTTCGAAAGGAGGTGTGTGAGAGGGGATATGATTGAGCTTTTTAAATTTTTTTCCGGGATAGATAAATTGGATGTTAGCAAGTTTTTTGAGTTAGATGATGGAAATCGGACTAGAGGTCACCACTTGAAAATTAAAAAGCAAGGGTGTAGGTTGGATTTAAGAAAATATTTTTTCACCAATAGAGTGGTAGACTTCTGGAACAAATTGCCGCAGAGGGTAGTAGGTAGTCCAAATCTAAATGTATTTAAGAGTAGGTTGGATGAGTTTATGGGAAGGGAAGGTTGTGATGGTTCCTAAGTTTTGTATATATTAATATTGTTTGTATATATCTATAGCTGCATGATTTAGTTCTTGACAAGCCTTGATTGGTGATACCCTTGTTTCTGGATGCAATCCTCTGGATGTAGTTTTCCTGGGAGTTTGGGTGCCTTGAAAAAGAGGCCGCTTGACTCGGATGACCTATGATGAGCCCTTGTGGCTTTTGTCATCCGTTATATTATATTGTGGGGGACTTTGATTTTGTCTTCCCCTGGTGATGGTGCTTTTTGTGGGTGGGTTTTGACGGAGGCGGATGACCTTTGATAGGCCCTTGTGGCTTTTGTCATCCGAGTAATTATGTTATGTTATGTTATGTTAACACCAAATCATTCAACCTCTTACATTCCCCACTCAATCTCCTAACCTCCCCTTCCAGAAAACACACACGGCATTCAGTTACATTCACTCTCCTTTCAACTCCACATGCATCACACACCACATACACACTACTTTCAAACGGCATGCTCTCACCATCTATACAAACAGCCATACTCTCAGAAATTTACTAATGAAAAAGTTAACACTCACCCAAAAAAAATTCTTGCTCAGGATTGCTGCCAGTTATCTTCCCCAAAAGTATTAAGCACAAATGTATTTATTACACAGTGATTGATGTATTAAATAAATACAAGAAAAACTATATACCCAAATCAGTATTATATCCCAATCTTACAATGAGAATCAAGAGCTTCCTGTAAGACAACCTTCCAGAACAAAGCCAGACAGCCAACCTTAATAAATGCAAAGTTATTCACATGGGGAGAGATAATAGGGAATTTAGCTATGAGATGGATGGATATTGGCTTAATTCAGTTGAAGATGAGAAGGACTTAGGAGTAGTAGTAGATAGGTCACTGAAATTTTCAAAGCAGTGTATTGAGGCAAAAAATAGACCTAATAGGGTGCTAGGTTACATTAAAAGAAATGTTAGCTACAAGAGTAAGGAGGTCATCCTTAAACTATACAACTCTTATGTCAGGCCACATTTAGAGTACTGTATACAGGCATGGTCACCACATTTTAGACATGATATAAACTTATTAGAGTCAGTACAAAGGAGGGCAACAAAAATAATACCATCCCTGAAGCACCTTGAATATGAAGATAGACTGAGGGTATGTTTTCATTTGAAAGAAGGTGTGTGAGGGAAAATATGATTGAGCTTTTTAAAATCTTTTCTGGGATGGATAAATTATATTTCAGCAAGTTATTTGAGTTAGAAGGTAGTAATAGAACTAGAGGCCACCACTTAAAGATTAAAAAACAGGGGTGCAGACTGGATGTTAGAAAATATTTTTTCACTAACAGAGTGGTGGATTATTGGAATAGTTTGCCACCTGAGACTGTAGACAGCCCAAACTTGAATGTTTTCAAGCGCAGATTGGATGATTATATGGGGATGGAGGGTTAATTTCTTACTTTTTGATATGTGGATATGTTTCTTGACTCATTCCTGTGGATGCAGTTTCTTTTTATTGTATATTTTGGGGGACTTTGATTTTGTTTTTGACAGACTCCTATGGAGGCTTTAAATTATATATTGTAGATGCATGGTTGGACATTCCTATGGATTGTTAAATTGTATATTGTAGATGCATGATCTGACAAAATCCTATGGATGCATTATATGGGTGGGATTTGATGGATACGGATGACCTTTGATAGGCCCTTGTGGCTTTTGTCATCCGGGAAATTATGTTATTATTTTGGGGGACTTTAATTTTGTCTTTCCCTGGTGATGGGGCTTTTTGTGGGTGGGTTTTGACGGATGCGGATCACCTTTGATAGGTCCTTGTGGCTTTTGTCATACGTGAAATTATTATTATGTTAAAAATTATTATATCTTTATCAATATCTCTGAATACGCGTTCAAACCTTTGGGAAAATTCTCTGTTCCAGATAATTAAGCTGTTGTTCTTGGGAGGCTAAAGATGGAAGGAATAATTTAAATATTTATTTAATTTAATGTGCTAGAAACTAATAAGCACACTTCAAATATTATAGTGGTTTATAGTTATTACTTTTATAAAACTTGACAATAAATAAAAAAAAGAGCAACAGAGAAATACAGAAAAAAGCGAACGAAGTCGTTTATTTCGGAGGCTTATATATATTCATTAAAGAGTTAAGAACATAAGAACATAAGAACATAAGAAAAGAAGGAGACTGCAAAAGACCATTCATGGCCTACACTTGGCAGCTCCTGTTCCATTCAACACACAAAAGATTTCTTACCAGAGAAAAGTCATCAACATTGTCACCCTTAACAGGAGTTCGTCAGATCTAATCTACAATATACATAAAATGCATCCAGAGGATTATGTCCATTCATGCAACCGCAAAATATAATCTTCCCACTCCTTAGAAAAATATATACATATGTACATAAAAAAAGTCAGTCCCATCTAGCAGCTTCATCCATATATTTATCTAATCTATTCTTAAAACTACCCAGAGAGGAGGCTTCTATCACATGCCTAGTGAGCCTATTCCATTCATCTACCACACGATTTGTAAACCAATTCCTCCCAATCTCCTTCCTAAACCTATACTTATCAAGCTTAAACCCATTGCTACGTGTCCTGTCATGTTCACTAAGTATAAGAACCTTACCCAGATCCCCTTTATTATATCCTTTTACCCATTTGAAGACTTCAATCAATTCCCCTCTGACTCTTCTCCTTTCCAATGTATGTAGATTTAGTTTTCTGAGCCTTTCACCATAGGGTAAGTTCCTTAGCCCACCAATCATCTTTGTCATCCTTCTCTGCACAGACTCAAGCAAATCAATATCCTTCCTATAATATGGTGACCAAAATTGTACTGCATAGTCTAGATGAGGCCTAACTAGCGCCAGATACAGTTTTAGAATGACTTCAGCACTCTTATTGCTTACACTCCTCCTAATGAATCCCAATATCCTATTAGCTTTATTCTTAGCATTTAGACATTGCTTTCTAGGACGAAGGTCTGAACTTACCAAAATACCCAAGTCTCTCTCACAATCAGTCCTCCCTAAAATTCTGCCATTTAATTTATAACTATTCAATGGATTATTTCTACCTATACTAAGTACACTACATTTGTCTATGTTAAACTTCATTTGCCATTTCTCGGCCCAATTGGACAGAATGGTCAATTCCTCCTGCATTACAACAGCATCAGAATCAGCCCTAATGGCCCTACCTAGCTTAGTATCATCAGCAAATTTACTCAGGTCACTACTTATACCTATGTCAAGATCATTAATATAAATTAAGAATAGCAAGGGACCCAAAACAGATCCTTGAGGAACTCCACTGCTAACACACCCCCACTCAGATTTAACTCCATCTATACTAACTCTTTGCTGTCTGTCACCAAGCCATGACTGAATCCACCTAAATATACTGCCATCGATCCCGTGTGCTTTAACTTTGCTCAGAAGTCGTAAGTGTGGCACTCGATCAAAAGCCTTACTAAAGTCCAAGTATAAAATATCATAGTTTTCATCATTATCTGCTGCTTCATACACCTTACTATAAAAAGACAGCAGATTAGTCAGACAGGATTTACCCTTACTAAAGCCATGCTGTGATTCTTTTATCAACTTATGCTTATCCAAGTGATCTCTAATATTCCTTGCTATAATAGATTCCATCATTTTCCCTACCACTGATGTCAAACTTACTGGTCTGTAATTAGACATATTTGTTTTATCCCCTTTCTTAAATATAGGTATCACATTGGCTTTCTTCCATGCCACTGGCACAATGCCACTCTCCAATGATTTTCTAAAGATGCATGCTAGGGGCTCACTTAACACATCCTTACATTCTTTCAAAATTCTAGGAAAGACCTCATCAGGACCGGGTGCTTTACTACTTTTGATTTTATCAATTTCCTTTGTCACTATCTCCTTTGTGATCAATATATCCTTTAATTTCTCTTCATCATTACCCCGAAAGATCATTGACACCTCAGGTATATTTAGAGTATCCTCCTGTGTAAATACTGAGAGAAAAAAGTCATTTAGCATTCCAGCCATTGAGTCCCTATCACTCACTAATTCTCCATTGGAATCTATAAGTGGGCCTATTTTATCTCTAACCTTAGTTTTGTATAATTGATAAAAACTTTTAGGATCTTCCTTTGCCCTATTTGCCACTTTAATTTCATAATTTCTCCTTGCTACTCTAACTAACTTTTTAACATCTCTTGCTAGTTCATTATATTTCTGCCTTAAGTGATCCTCTCCATTTTTTATTTTCCTATAAATGCCCTTTTTAATGCCAATATAATGCTTAATTTTATCTGTCATCCATTTTGGGTCATTATTTTTAGTCCTAATCTCCTTATATGGAATGTTAATCATCTGACCTGTAATTAATTGCTCAATTATTCTTTCATACTCCTCTTCAATTGTAATCTCTTCCTCCTGGTGATTATTGTCTCCACTAACTGATATCATTGAATCTATTGTCAATCTAGTGTCAATTTTTGCGGATGATACCAAATTAGCAGCTGTAGTTAAAGATATTGATGATAATTTTAAAGTGCAGGGGGACTTAAATAAATTGTTATCCTGGGCACATAAGTGGCAAATGACTTTCAACCTTGAAAAGTGCAAAGTTATTAACATGGGAAAAGATAATAGAGAATTTAACTATGAAATGGATGGGCATTGGCTGAGCTCAGTGGAGGATGAGAAAGATCTAGGAGTAGTAATAGATAAGTCATTAAGGTTTTCTAAGCAGTGTATTGAAGCAAGAAATAGGGCAAATAGAGTGCTGGGTTTTATTAAGAGAAATGTCAGTTACAAAAGTAAGGAGGTTATTCTTAAACTCTATAACTCTTATGTTAGGCCACATCTAGAGTACTGTATACAGGCATGGTCCCCATATTTTAGACACGATATTAACCTTCTTGAGTCAGTGCAACGGAGGGCAACAAAGATTATTCCTTCCCTGAGGCACCTTGAATATGAAGATAGACTGAGGGTATTAAATATGTTCTCGTTGGAAAGGAGGTGTGTGAGAGGGGATATGATTGAGCTCTTTAAAAATTTTTCCGGGATAGATAAATTGGATGTTAGCAAGTTTTTTGAGTTAGATGATGGAAATCGGACTAGAGGTCACCACTTGAAAATTAAAAAGCAAGGGTGTAGGTTGGATTTAAGAAAGTATTTTTTCACCAATAGAGTGGTAGACTTCTGGAACAAATTGCCGCAGAGGGTAGTAGGTAGTCCAAATCTAAATGTATTTAAGAGTAGGTTGGATGAGTTTATGGGAAGGGAAGGTTGTGATGGTTCCTAAGTTTTGTATATATTAATATTGTTTGTATATATCTATAGCTGCATGATTTAGTTCTTGACAAGCCTTGATTGGTGATACCCTTGTTTCTGGATGCAATCCTCTGGATGTAGTTTTCCTGGGAGTTTGGGTGCCTTGAAAAAGAGGCCGCTTGACTCGGATGACCTATGATGAGCCCTTGTGGCTTTTGTCATCCGTTATATTATATTGTGGGGGACTTTGATTTTGTCTTCCCCTGGTGATGGTGCTTTTTGTGGGTGGGTTTTGACGGAGGCGGATGACCTTTGATAGGCCCTTGTGGCTTTTGTCATCCGTGTAATTATGTTATGTTATGTTATGTTATGTTATTCCTGAATTGATTTCATTGCCTGGTTTCTGTACAACTGCCTCCAGGTAAGTCCTGAGCCCATTATAATTTGCTCTTCTAAAGTCAGGAATTTTAACATTGTTCATGCTACTATCAATACCATTCCATTTCATCTTGATTCTAATTTCACAATGGTCACTATTACCCAAATTTCCTCCAATCTCAGTATCCTTAATAACTTCTTCCCTATTTGTCAGAACTAAATCCAGTATATTATTACCTCTAGTGGGTTCGTTAATAATCTGCCTCAGAAAATTATCTTGGACAACATTCAAAAATTCCTCAGCCTCCTGATCACCCACAAGAGCTTCCCAGTCTATATTTCTGTAATTAAAATCGCCCATTATACACACATGCTTACTTCTACATGCCCGTTCAATCTCCTGCCACAGAAGATTTGAAGCTTCCTTACTAAGATTTGGTGGTCTGTATAATAATCCTAAGACAAGCTTGTTTTTACCTTCCTTTACATTTAGCCATAATGACTCTGTGTTATCATCTAATTTAATTGTACTGTTTACACAACACTGGAGATTATCTTTAATATAAATAATAACCCCTCCTCCTCTCTTCCTATTCCTATCTGTATGGAACATGTTAAAGCCCTCAATCTCAACCTCAGGTTTAAAGTGATTACCTGCCAAATCAAGCCATGACTCTGTTATCGCAATTATATCAAAATTCTCTTCACTTGCTAACGCTCTTAAGAGATCTATCTTATTCCTTATACTCCGACCATTTGTGTAGTATATTTTTAAGTTTTTTTTATTATTCCCATCTTCATTGCATTGTGCTTTTTTATTCCTAGTTATCTGCTCATTCACTTGTGCATTAGTCCCCCTATAACGCATCAGTATGCCCTCTCCCCTAGCTATTCCTCTATCACTGCATCCCTTCCATTTCCTACACCTGCCCTCTATTCCTGTTATTTCCTTACCTCTAACAGCTTCTAGTTTCCCACCCGTAAGGACCTAATCACACTATCCAGCTCCCCCCATAGAACCTCAACACCTGCCCGACTAAGATGGAGCCCATCCATCGCATACAACCTCCTATTCCCGTAAAACCCTCCCCAGACATCTACAAACACCAATCCTAGCTCCTCACACAGTCCTTTCACAAATTCATTCAAACCAATTGCACGCGACAACCATTCTACCCCCACATCCAATCTCGGAAGCACACCAGAAACAACACCTTTTACCCTGCTTTTACTCATCCTTTCAACTAACCTTTTATACTGCTCACGTAACTCACATGTACCCACCTTCTTTACATCATTCACTCCCACATGCGTAATCACAACTGCATCCCTCTCACACCCAGAAACCAGCCTATCATACCTCTCACAAACATCACTTACACCAGCACCCGGCAGACAAACTCTCATTCCCTTCCACTTGCTATCACTCAACTTCCTATCTAAATACCTAATCTGAGAGTCACCCATCACTAGCACCTCAGTCATTCTCCTATTCTGTCTTGGCCTAACATTACCCTCCCTCCTGCTCTCAGTCACGCTACCACCCATCCTGCTTTCATCCACAATCACACCAGGCAAATCACTTTCACACTCTTCCTCTCTCAGGACATTGAATCTGTTAGTCAACCTAACAGGTTCTATGTCCCTCTCATTCACACACCTAACCTGTCCTAACTTATCTATCCTATCCATTTTCACCCACCATTCATCATCACTCACAACTTCCACACTGTTCCCAGTCCTAGCCCTATCTTCCACCCTCTTAGCACTAATCTCACCCTTCAATCGCACACTTGCATCTCTTCTCACCTCAAACACCAAATCATTCAACCTCTTACAAACCCCACTCAACCTCCTAACCTCCCCTTCCAGAAAACACACACGGCATTCAGTTACATTCACTCTCCTTTCAACTCCACATGCATCACACACCACATACACACTACTTTCAAACGGCATGCTCTCACCATCTATACAAAAAGCCATACTCTCAGAAATTTACTAATGAAAAAGTTAACACTCACCCAAAAAAAAAATTCTTGCTCAGGATTGCTGCTAGTTATCTTCCCCAAAAGTATTAATCACTAATGTATTTATTATACAGTGATTGATGTATTAAATAAATACAAGAAAAATTACACACCCAAATCAGTATTATATCCCAATCTTACAATGAGAATCAGGAGCTCCTGTAAGACAACCTTCCAGAACAAAGCCAGACAGCCAACTGACAAAGCCAGACAGCCAACTGACAAAGCCAGACAGCCAACTGAAGCCAGACAGCCAATTTTTGTCATTCTAAGTCGGATTATATTAAATTAATCTAATTAAATTAAAAAGTTACTCTGAAATAAAGTTATATTTTTCAAAGTAAAATAATGATACCCAATTTTATGATTTTGGAAATGAATAAAGAAACTTAATTTTAATAATGCAATGTTGTGCAATAATATAAAATACTTTTTGTGAAATGTAAGATCTTAAGTACTACTCATTTTATATACTTTTTTTTATTTAATTGTAAAAAAAAATAACATATATCTTATATCTAAAAAGTTTAACATATACAAACACTCATTCTTGCACCACTTTATGCTGCCAATTATTCACTATGCTATGGAAGGGGGGGGGGGGATTTAATACTTTTCTTCCAGTGTGCTACGAGGGGAAAATTCCTTTTTCATTTATGTATCAGCTTACCTTTTATTACTCTATCCATTTAACATAACATAATTTCACGGATGACAAAAGCCACAAGGGCCTATAAAAACCCACCAACAAAATGCATCCATAAGATTGTGTCAGATCATGCATCTACAATATACAGGAATGTGTCAATCGCTTATCCTTCAATTTTTCATTCTCAAACAATTATAAATTCGTATTTTAGGCTCAACACCATCATTGCCATAAAACACTATCTCACAACGTGGGCCTATATCAGGGGTTAGTACTCTTTTACGGCAAGGGGCACTCTGAAGCTGTTGGGAAGTGGTGAAGTAGGTGTGTGTAAGAGATAGTAGTGTACACGAGTGATGGGGAAGAGAGGATAGTGGTGAATTGAGAAGGAAGTACAAGAGGTGCGAGGTTTGCAAAGTTGCCTTGAGATCATTGTGTCTTTTTGTTTGTTTTATTAGTGTTGTTTTGATATATATATATATATATATATATATATATATATATATATATATATATATATATATATATATATATATATATATATATATATATATATATATATATATATATATATATATATATGTGTGTGTGTGTGTGTGTGTGTGTACATATAATGTTATGTATATACTATTGATTTGACGTTCCATTCAAGCCTTTGAATTCGTCTAATATTTCAGCGTTTTCTGTTTCCTTGACGTGTTATTTGGTTGTGTTGTTTCCTTTTTTTTATGTATTTTAATTAGATGATAAATCACTAACATAAGCTTGACAAAAAAAATTACGAATTATCATATTAATCAGGGTGAATACGAGTATATACGTGAAATGCCACAAAAGGCCCTCGTGTGATTACGTAGCATTGTATCGAGGGAGATTTTTTTTGTTGTTTTTTTATGTATTTTAATTAGATGATTCGTCCTACCTCTATGGCGAGGTAGGACTCTTCCAAGTTCCTAAGTAGCTTGAATTTTATTCCCTTCTTAACCACAATGGCTGCTCCGTCGGATCGTTCTTGAGAATGATTTACTAGTTAACACATCATAGTTCCATATCTTGACTATGTTACTATCCGTAACTCTGTGTTCCGAAATTAGTATTATATCCGTATCGATGTTCCTAAAAACGTCTCCCTTCGTAGTCCATCCGTCGGTGTTAATACTCAAGATTGTTAAGTTGTCTGCATTTTAAGATGTTATCTACCGCTTTTGTAATCTGGGGTGCCTGTTGGGGACAGTTTTAGGAACAGGAGGTGGACATTCTACAGTTTCCTCTTGAATTACTTCCATGGCCTTGTTTTTCTTTGATTTCTGTTTCCTAGCGGGACTGGGAGTCTTGAACCTGCTCCTTGAGGCTTTCTGTAATCTAGTCATGTGTTTTAGTTCATTTTCTTCTTATTCTTCTGAGTGCAAGTCATTGGAAGATTCCTCTTGGGTCTCATCTGATTCTTCCGTAGATGTTACCTGTAGCACTTATTTTTGTGGTTGTAGTGAGGCGGTACTCATATTAACTATTATTTGCGAGTCTGGCGTTTTGGCCAGTTTGATCGTCGGCAAGTTGTTCGCTTGCAGCAACGAATTAAGTTTCTTCTCACCAAACGGAATTTGCCTCTAGAAGGAAGGTTTAGGGTACATGTCTGGGTACACCTATCTATCTGAAAAATTATTTTGCTACGTCTTTCTGACTTTATTACTATTGAACTCTGCTGTTCTTTTCATCAAAACCTTTTGCACAATTTTCATTTCCTTTTTCTTTATTTGTATTCTGCAGCTGCCTATATAATTGATAAAGTGGATAAGGCAGTAGGATCATTCTTCATTAATTAGTTTCTATCTCCAATTATTTTTCTTGAAATAGTATCTATTTATAATAAAATATTATAATCACTTGTGTAATTCTATAATTTGTTTCAGAGTTTTATAAGATTTGGGTAATTTATATTTCAATTTTAATTAAAAATAACTTCAAATTCAGACAGAAATAAAATTGTGAAATTCAGAGATGAATAGTTGAATTTAAAAGACAAAAATGGCAAACATTTTAGTGATTGGTGCTAACTTTTAAGCAGTGATAAAGTTTTGTGTGTTGTATGCAATCAAAGTCTCATTTTAAGTCAAAAGGGAAGCAATCACTAGTCGACCACAGTATCATTGACAAACATATTAAATATTTTAGTCCAATAAAAACTCGAACCCTTATGAATATCAATAATAGTGCTAATGGTGACCCTTTACCAAGTGGATCTTCAAAACTTCACTTATATACACTAATAGATGCTAGCTGTAAAGCCGAGCTAAAATTGTGTATACGAGAAGTGCTTAGAAATAACCCTGCTTCAGATTGTGAAGGAATAAATGAATTATTCCAAGAGATGTTTTATGCTCAGCATGGGTTTAGATCAGGTAGATCATGTTTGACTAATTGACTAGACTTTCTGGAGTTCGTAACAAATCAAGTAGATAAGGGAGAGAATGTAGATGTAATTTACTTGGATTTTAGTGAAGCATTTGATAAGGTACCACATAGGAGATTATTTCATAAATTAAAAATGATTGGGATATGTGGGGGTGTTTCAAATTGGATAACTGAGTGGCTGAAAGACAGGAAGCAAAGGGTAGTGCTAAATGGTGTAAAGTCAGAGTGGAGGGATGTTATCAGTGGGGTTCCTCAGGGATCAGTTCTCGGTCCATTATTATTTGTTATCTATATAAATGATCTTGGGGAGGCAGTTAATATGTCAATTTTTGCGGATGATACCAAATTAGCAGCTGTAGTTAAAGATATTGATGATAATTTTAAAGTGCAGGGGAATCTAAATAAATTGTTATCCTGGGCACATAAGTGGCAAATGACTTTCAACCTTGATAAGTGCAAAGTTATTAACATGGGAAAAGATAATAGAGAATTTAACTATGAAATGGATGGGCATTGGCTGAGCTCAGTAGAGGATGAGAAAGATCTAGGAGTAGTAATAGATAAGTCATTAAGGTTTTCTAAGCAGTGTATTGAAGCAAGAAATAGGGCAAATAGAGTGCTGGGTTTCATTAAGAGAAATGTCAGTTACAAAAGTAAGGAGGTTATTCTTAAACTCTATAACTCATTTTAGGCCACATCTAGAGTACTGCATACAGGCATGGTCCCCACATTTTAGACACGATATTAACCTTTCGAGTCAGTGCAACGGAGGGCAACAAAGATTATTCCTTCCCTCAGGCACCTTGAATATATAGATAGACTGAGGGTATTAAATATGTTCTCGTTCGAAAAGAGGTGTGTGAGAGGGGATATGATTGAGCTGTTTAAAAATTTTCTGGGATAGATAAATTGGATGTTAGCAAGTTTTTTGAGTTAGATGATGGAAATTGGACTAGAGGTCACCCCTTAAAATTAAAAAGCAAGGGTGTAGGTTGGATTTAGGAAAATATTTTTTCCCCAATAGAGTGGTTGACTTCTGGAACAAATTGCCATGGAGGGTAGTAGGTAGTCCAAATTTAAATGTATTTAAGAGTAGGTTGGATGAGTTTATGGGAAGATAAGGTTGTGATGGTTGCTAAGTTTTGTATATATTAATATTGTTTGTATATATCTATAGCTGCATGATTTAGTTCTTGAGAAGCCTCGATTGGTGATACCCTTGTTTCTGGACGCAATCCTCTGGATGTAGTTTTCTTGGGATTTGGGTGCCTTAAAAAAGAGGCGGTTTGACTCGGATGACCTATGATGGGCCGTTGTGGCTTTTGTCATGTTATATTATATTGTGGGGGACTTTGATTTTGTGCCTTCCCTGGCGATTATTGATATAGTCCTATGCGGGTGGGTTTTGATGGATGCGGATGATCTTTGATAGGCCCTTGTGGTTTTCTTCATCCGTGAAATTATGTTTTGTTATGTTATGTTATAGCAACTAGGAATGGTTGCTCTGCGTGTGTGTATGAGGATCTTCGAACTCATTTCGTTATTTAGGTTAATTGTAGGTTGATTGATCGTTGTAGGTGTCTTTACTCTGAAAGCAGCCGTCACGTAGCTCTGGGTGCTACGGATTCGTGCTTCCTCCTCTTTGCCTTTGATGACTTCTTTCCATTTAAGGCAGTTGATTACGAGCGTCCTGTGATCGCCGTCGCAGTTTAGACATTTCTTCGTTGTCGATGAACAATCTTTAAGCCGGTGACCTTCTTGCCCGCATTTGGAACAGAGTTTTTTGTCTTTGTTCGACCAGGAGTGACTTGTATGATTTTCTAACCTGTATGGTTTTCTAGCTGGTAGCAGGAGAAACACATTTGAATATTACGAAATTTCTCCTGTTCTATATTTTAGGACTGGATTCGCATATTGGAGGCAAGAATTCCGTCTCTCTTTGTCTGCCGAGCTATTTCGGTAATCTAGAACGTGATCTTGAACACGTGTGCAGTGGCGGGTCCAGGAATAAAATTTGGGTGGGGCCCACTAGATTATTTCGAACTACAATAAAAGTTAAATCTGCTTATTATTTTGATGAGCAGTTTTATTGAATATTAACCATCCAGCAGCTGTAAAAAAAAAACAATAACCACCCCCATCGAACACAGATAAATAGAAGAACGTGGTGCTCACAAAAACATCAATTACCGATTTTTATGGACGAATGCATCGATCACGCTGTTTGTTGCAATGCCAATTTCGTGGTGAACACCAAGCAGCGCTAGACCGTTGAGGCACTCTTGACCCATAGTGTTCCTCAAATAAGTTTTCAGTCACTTCCGCATTCGAAACGGGAAGAGTGATCAAAACTTGGAGAGGCCTGGCCAAGTTTGGATACATTCGAGTCTTGGCATGAGCTAAAGCATCTCCAACAGAGTCAAACTTTGTTGTTGTTGAAAACCAGCGCTCTGCTTCCACTTTGAGAAGGCTCAAGCTCTCAATGTCAGCCTCGTAAACCTGTGCCGCCTTCGGTAAAGCTCCAACACATCTATCAGCGACGTTGAGCAGATGCTTGATGTTAAAGACAGTCATAACGGTGTCGTCCTGGAACCGACGCCGTAACTCACTCAAGACCTGATTCAGAGACGGTATGTATACAGATCGGGAAAAGTACTCTTCTGCTGTTTGAAAAGGTACATTATCACGTTGCGTCTGCCATTTGCAAACTCCGGGCATGGGAAGAGTATCGTGCGTTGAGTCGATCTCGTGCAGGAGCTCCTCTGCTTTCGCGAAGATGTCGTGAAATCTGGTATTGACATTTTCCCTGACTCTGTCGAGATGCGTCACTACTTCCCTGATCGTAGCATATGCAGATAGGAGATCAACTGTAGGAGATTGCAGGGCTCAGCTTGGTTCCACAGTATGAAATAGCACGGACTCAGCGACGACGAAGCCAATCAAAAAGCGCGGCTCTTGGATGGCGATCAGCAGTAGTCCCGCTGTCGCATCCGAATTGCTATCTTCAAGGAAGATGGCTACAACTGGTAGCAGTTTGATGAAAACAACGACGGAATCGTGTCGCTCAACCCTTCTAGTAGCGCAGAGGCCGAGTAATTTCTGCTGCTTCGAGCAAGTGTGGTGTTTCACCCACTGAGCAAACCTCATAGAACGCATGTTCGAGGAATTAACGTAGTTGAAAACCTCGTTTAGGGTCTGGAGAGCAAGTTTGACCTTTTTTGTGTCACAAACCTTAGTCAACACAAGGTTCAGCCCATTATTGCAGCAGTGGATCACCTTCGCGAGTAGATATTCCTGTTGTATAACTGCTGCACACTCACGAAACTTCCCCATCATGGCACTGGCTCCATCAAAACAGAGACCGCGATAGCTGTTCATGTCGAGACCGACACAATCTACTGTGCTGAGAAGTAGACGAGCCAGTCCTTCTCCAGTCAAGTCTACGGCATGAACGAAGCCCATAAAGTCCTCTCAATTGGTCGTTGCTGAAGTGACGGAAGCAGATGGTGGCTTGTTCTTTCTTCGTAGTATACATCGTCTCGTCCATCATGATTGCAAAGACTCCAGCAACTTGAGATACCACCTTCTTTTGCACTAGTCTCCTTGCAAATAAAGATAAAACTTAAATATTTATTGCATTATTCTGTATATGTATGGAAATGCAGAAGCATAAAAATAACAGTGAAAATAGTAAATGGACAATTTTTACCTGGTTTTTCGATGAGTTAATTTTGGGTAGTCTTGCTAATGAGAGTACAATTCTTGTTGGATGTCATTAGGAGCTTCGCTAATTCAGCATCGCCGCCATTGGAGCGGTACCGCAACAGCACTCGAAAAACTCTTTCTCCACTTACACTTGGAGCGGAGAAATCCAAGGGGCCTTAGTCACGGTGCCCTCTAAGAGGAAGCATATTGCGGCCACAAAACACTACAGTCTCAACAATTGGGACACACAGACGACGGTTGCTCTCAATTTGTTCCTTGCTTTTCCTAATCATCATGACATAAATAGCCCTTGTTGGATGGCGGGCAGTGTCTAGAAGCTGTTGCATCCTAACCATAATGGTTGTATGATAGCCGTTGCCGTTATGACTACTGGGCACCTCAATAGTTTTTTTATATTTTTGCATTGGCTGCAAAACTAGTGTTCCCAGCTTCGTCTGTCCGCCAGTTCCAGCTTGGTAACCAGCAAACAAAACACAAGCGACGCAATAGCCGCCTTTCTTCGACGCCGAGTATTTAAGTCAAGGGTATGTGGAACACCATCCAGGTTGAAAGTGTCTCTTATGACCACTTTCATTTGTATACGGAAGTGTCTCTAAGGATGGCGGTTTTTGATGAATTACAGCAAGTTTATGGGCGTCCGTTGCTCGCGTATTCAAAAGAAAATTACCGATGTCAATTGGAGTAGGCGGTTCTCACTCGAAAGGTCGAAACATCGGTTGCCTCTTCGGTAACTGGATCATGTTGACTACAGGAAGTCGCTGTTGAAGTGGTTGTCTTTGGCTCCATTTCGTTGTCTTCATGGCTCCTGGCCGATTTCGATTTGAAAAAACTAATTTTTATCCGCTTCATTGTGATCACCTGATAAATATACGAAAGTTCTAGCTAGCTTTTATAAAGAAAGGATGAAAGATAGGAGGAGGATAAGAGGAGACGAAAGGAACTAGGAGAGGCGTAAAAGAATAAGATTCGGGAGTGGCCTAACCTAGACAGAGATATCAGTGGAGGACTTAGATAGGGCTTAAAAAGGGGACACAGGGCCAATGGTACAACTCCATACATTACACTAATATCAGTAAAGGTATAGCCTAATATTGAAAATTGAGTAAATTATTAAAAATGCAAGACATCAACAGCTAAAAGTAAATTAGCAAGGGGTGTGCAAAAGGTCATAATTATACCATACTTAATTGGCACAAATGTCAGGTGAGAAAATAGCCAAGCTTTAGTATCAAAATAAGGCTTTCTGTCATATATATATATATATATATATATATATATATATATATATATATATATATATATATATATATATATATATAATATATATATATATATATATATATATATATATATATATATATCAAAAATATGTTTTGTATAAGTATTGTTTTCAACATAGTAATGTTAAAACTTTATAACTCTAATTATATATATATATATATATATATATATATATATATATATATATATATATATATATATATATATATATATATATATATATATATATATATATATATTAATTGAAAATCACATAACGCGTGATTTTTTATAGATGTATTTTTAAAGGCCTAAGGAAATGAAAATTGGTGACACAACCCGGAAAAACACTTAGGAGAATATCACGTGAACCAAGCAAGCCCCGTGACATTCTCCTAAGTGTTTTTCCGGGTTGTGTTACCAATTTTCATTTCCTTGGGCCTTTAATATATATATATATATATACTGGGACATAAATCAGAAACCAGGTTAGGCCTAGGATGATTGTGAAAGCCAGAAGATATCACCAGTCGCAGTATATCTCTTAATATCTTGTTGTACATACTGCTTATACTTAACCAATATATAATAAGTATGCAGCATGCATTCGAACCACTAAACATACATAAAAGGTAAAGGAAACAACTAGATAAGGCTATCGTAATTTCCCCAACTAATAAGTGATCCGCATGAAGACTCCTAGCCTACCAACATAAGACTAATAGCGAAAAATTTACCCCAGATGTTAACCATAGATATAAATGTAATCGCATAAAATAGTACTCACACAATATTTCCAATATAATTAATGAACTATAAATGAAATGAGATTACGTACACGGAGGTACAAAAGAGCGTCGGTTGGCGCGCTATCGCCGTAATATTTAACCTCTGGTTTAACTAAATACCTATCAAAATGCAAAATAAGACTCTAAAAAGTGAAAAACTTAACAAAATATAGCGTGATTACTTACCGTAAGCGAGGAAGATCCGGTAAAACCAAGAAACACGAATATTTTAACGGCGCTGAACAACCAAAAGCGGTTGTCTTGAACTGAAAGAAGGGAATGATGTTTCTTCTTGCGAAGCAGTTGCGGGAGTTTTAAACTGCCGATCTTGAGGAAGATATGATAAGAGAGCTGGCAATTGACAAGCATTCTCTTTTGTTCCGTGTTCATACTGGATTTAATTATCCCACTGACAATCAGAAGAGCGTACTGATGTTGATAACTCCTTTAAATTCATATTTCTATGGGATTAGTTTCAGTTCAAATATGGCTGGGGAGCCAATTTTTAGGAACAGCATTAGTCTGACCAAAAATTATGGGATAGAAAACACCAATATTTTAACAAAGGCTTTTCCGGTAGATTAGAAAAAAATGCCGGAAAACAATGTCACATTTTTTAATGACTGAATATTTTTGTCTGAAATATGAAAGTAATTGAATATTAAACATATTTACTATTGAATTTTGATGGTAAATCAGAGGAAATGATATATATTGGTTTGTTTTAGAACAGTTTTTTCCCACCATGGCCTCCTGTGATAATTTTCAAGGGTTGGTTTCCATTATCTGAGGGGGGCCATGGCCTAATACCCCCCCCCCTAAATACGCCACTGTATCTATATGATGTAGACTGACATAGGCTCATAGGATCCTTAGGGCCCTAAGGGCGCCAACATAGCTTCTTAGTTCTTATGGGCGTCGGCATGGCTCATGGGGACATATCCCAACTGCCCCAAAAGATGCGCCTCTGTCCGAATGCGAAAACATCTAGAAAAATATGAAGATGCAATAATGATGGGAAAAAATGCCAATATTTTAACATATTCCTTCACTCGATTTTTTTTGCTTACAAAGACCATAGAAAGAGTGAGTTAACTTGAAGAGTGGGGAGTAGAGACACTACTATCAGAATCGTACATATGTTTCTTATATAACTTAGTGTAGTGCAACCGCAAAAATATAATAACCAATAAAATATTGCATAAATGCTACTTGAGAATTATTATAAACACAAGTGTATACACATTCCTCTTTATGTACGTGACCAGGATTTAATAAAAAATGAGGTCACATTTAGAACGAGGCGTCAATTTTTCGTTAGTTTACATTTGCTATTTTACACACATACCTTACAGTACTACCAGCCTTGTTCCTAGGTGATGAAAAAAGGCTGATTAGTTTAATTAATATACACTGTGTTTGATGCGCCTTTCTTTTCACGTATTTAACAAGCTTCCATTACTATAAAATAATATATTATTGCGTAGTATTTTACGAAATTTCCACTGAGCGACATTTCTCGTACTTGGTCCAATAAATATAAACAAAATCGATAGGGAACCAGCGACGCCGAAACGTTTTAGCCATTTAGTGTTTTATTTATCACTGAGAATGTGTTGGGTAGACCAATTGTAGTATATATTGCACAATTTTTAAATTATTACTGCTACGTAAAATTGTAAATGTTTAAATCGATGTCACCCAGTATGTTGAAATTGCCTTCACTGCGCGAAAAATTATCATCATGAGGCGACGCTCAAATGTTTTATCGCCTATACACTGAGAAAAGAATTCTCTTCGCTCTTAATAATATTTTTTTAATTTTGGGGGGACCCGGGCCCCTGGGACCCCCTATGTATCCGCGTCTGCACGTGTGTATGGTTGTTAAACTTGATCAGTTCCTTAATTTTAGCCCAAGAGGTTTTTTTATTTAACGGTGCTTCTTTCACCGATCCAGCTTTTCAATTTTCCTGCAGATGATGCTCCCTCCTATTGGGGTTGGGTGGGGTGGGGGGTTCTTGCTTCTAGCCCGATCTTCTTTAATTCGACGGTTCCTTGGTTGGAGAGGATGGCGTCCATGTACTCATTGCTTACTTCGATGAGGCGTGGCAGTGCGAGTTTAAGTTCTGTGAACAGAACTTGGCACACGACTTTTGGTCAGAACTGCTTGGCCGGGGAGGGGCCGCAAGGGGATCTTCTTGGTTGGGTACTCCATTTCCACAGGAGGTGGTATCCATCCTTTTGATTATTCCTTCCTTTTCTTCGCTTATTTCTTCTTGTCTGGAATAAATCGTTTAAAATGCCCTGTTACCCGTGTTTAAGGTGAGTGGTCTGAGACGAGTGTAAGTTTTTGAGACAAATATACACAGACGGGATCCCCCAGCGTATTGCGACCCCGTGGTCCATAGAACCACAACTGTTAATGATGGGATGAATGGATAATGAAAGGATAGACCCGGGAAGGGATCCTCCCAAGATGACTCGTGGCAGACTTGGATGATGGGTGAAGGCCGAATCAACTGCCTCCACCATGTTTTTGTTTTTAATTCGCGACTACTTCCTCCATGCACAAAGACGGTTGTGATGTCCCTCTGTGGTCCTGGGTGGGCCCCATCGATAAATCTATATGCTCTCTCAACGGGGGTTGCAGTCCGTCCCTAGTCCCGAGAAGCCTCTGGAATTGAATTCAGCTGTGGGCTAATCCTTAAACCTGCTTCCTTCAATTTCCCCAATTATGCCATATCACAGTTGACTGACGAAGTTGGAACGAGGGTTATGATGCAGTCCAGGTTCACGATGCCCGCCGTCGGGGAACGATCGAGGGGGCTTAAGCGCTCATGAGGTGTTAACGTGCTGTGAAAAAAATTGTAATTTCTCTCTTTTTTAAAGGTCCTCCGGTGCTTTTAATTGGCCTCGACTCAATCGTCCTTCCTTCCAACGTAAGAATGAAGAAAAAATGGAGAAAATTATCCTTTACAAAACTTTACCTATACACGTCAAGTGATATCACACGCGGTAAGGGTACCATCCCCCCTCCCATATACAACACAATGCTTTAGTTAATTAAAAGTCCCTATCTTCTTCTGTTAAGATTATAGCCTCTTGCACCGTCTTACACATGTGTCCGTCTAAGCGTGAACGCATGTCCGTTAATGAAGGACACCTTAGATTGGTTTCCTTCCGTAGTGGGTTCTCTCCCCCCTCCCCCTCTCTGGCCACGCTGTTCATTAGCAATCGGGCACGGACCCGAGTGGTTTATGGTTATATGAGCGGAAATAATGTGTTTACGCGTCTTTTCGGTGTCCGGACGCCTACCGCCCCCGCTCCCATCCCAGCATTATCATCCCACAACCCTCCCCCCTTCCCCCGCTTCCTTGAAAAAAATATTTGCAAAAGGGACTCGCGTTCAGAACAGTTCCAAAGCTGTAAGAAGAAACAACAATCAAGCTCATCTCTCAAAACTCTCAAACTCATGAAGCCTTCGCAGAACAGTTCCAAAGCTGGAAGAACAAAGAACTCTCAAGCTTAACTCAAAACTCTCCTTAAACTCTCAAACTCATGGACTCAGCGCAGAACAGTTCCTAAGCTGAAAGAAATCTCCAGCTCAACTCAAAACTCTCCTCAAACCCATAGACTCAGCGCAGAACAGTTCCAAAGCTAGAAGAACAAAGAACTTTCAAGCTCAACTCAAAACTCTCTTAAACTCATGGACTCAGCGCAAACAGTTCCTAAGCCGAAAGAACTCTCAAGCTAAATCAAAACTCTGCTCAAACCCATGGACTCAGCGCAGAACAGGTATAAAGCACGAAGAAAAAAGAACTCTCAAATTCAACTCAAAACTTTCCTCAAACTCATGGACTCAGAAGAGTTCCAAAGCTAGAAGAACAAAGAACTCTTAAGCACAAACCAAAACTCTCTTCAAACTCTCAAACTCATGGACTCAGCGCAGAACAGTTCCTAAGCTGAAAGAACTCTCAAGCTCAACTCAAAACTCTCCTCAAACTCATGGACTCAGCGCAAAACAGTTCTAAAGCTGGAAGAAGAAAGAATTCTCAAGCTCAACTCAAAACTCTCCTTAAACTCTTAAACTCATGGACTTAGCGCAGAACAGTTCCGGTTCTGGAAGAACAAAGAACTCTCAAGCTTAACTCAGAACTCTTCTCAAACTCTCCGACTCTTGGACTCTGCCAGGCAGAACACTTCCGAAGTTTGCGACACATAGAACCACTCCTCCCTCCAAGTAGGCTCCTCGCCCGTTGCTCTCCAAACAAGGTAAGCTGACACCCATTTTCACAAATTGGTTATGGGTGTTACCTCAAACGTTATATCTACTCTCATACTTAGTAGAAGTACTTGTAGTAGTAGCAGTAGTAGTGGTGGTGGTGGTGGTGGTGTTGATGTTTCACAACCTGCCTTTATGCAGGAGGAACGGACCGGATGATGAAGTAGACATAAAGGTCCTCTTTTGGAAGAGGTGCCAGGCAGTAGTGTTTTGTGGAATGTGTTGGTGGTAGTAGTAACGGTAATGGTATTAATAGCGGTAACTGTGGTACTATTAGCAGTAGTGGCATTGGTGGTAGCAATAATGATGGTTGTTGAGCAATAATTATAGTCGTGGTAGCAATAGTGCAATATCGGTAGTAGTCGTAGCAGCAGTAATAGTAGCAGGAGTAGTAGTAGTAGCAGGAGTGGTAGTAGTAGTAGCAGGAGGTATTAGCTAGTAGGAGGAATGCTAGTAGTAGTGGCAGGAGTGTTAGTAGTAGGAATCAGAGGTAGGCGCCGCTACCCAATTTTTTTTAAAACCCCTATCCGCTACTCCGCTACCTTGGCTAGCTGAAACCGCTACTCCTCCTCCTGCTAAGGGAATGCCTATTCAGGGTGCACCCAGGGGCCCTCAGGTCGAGTCTCGGGAGGACGACCAGGGGAATAAAGAAAACGGCAACGATGTAAGTGTGTTCGACCCAGACGGGGCAGGGATTGCGCTAATGCATGTCACATCTGTAATTTTATCCCAGGCACAGTTTGCAAAAGTCTTCCACTTCCTTCCAACATTGCAAGGGCGGCGGCAACCGAGGTGTCATTTTGTCAGATCAAGTGACAAAATGACAGATGTTATCTGCAACCTGCTGCACGCAGGCGTTCTAGACTGGTTTCACTCAATTAGGTTCGCTGATTGCCTCTTTTGTGAGCCAAAGAATGCACTGGAAAGCCTATCATTTACGATATCCCCCCCCTTACGGAATCAGGGTTGTATTCTCCCCCCCACTTCTCGTTCTCCCTTTCCTCCCTAGCCAAGGCCCGCGAGAGACCCTGGTAGAATCATGGGCAAGTGAAATCGACTTGTGCCAGGGTTTTTTTCATATCCCTTTACATCCGGAGGCGGGTGGGGAGGACGTTTCATTTAAAAAAAAACTCCCAGGTTTTTTGGGGAAGGGGCCCATTCGGAATCAGGCAATATATGACGCCAATTTACAGCCCAGTGGCTAAAGAATTTAGCTGCCTGGCGTATACAAACCTGGACGAGATATAGGGGGCGGGGGGTGAGTAAAGTGGTGAAGTCTGGCGAGGCAGGTATCCAGGGCCTGTATGTAGTAGGCTTACTTTTGTCTTCCAGTCGAGTTTGTTCTGACTCCCAAAGTTTCTCACGGGGAATACTCTTTTAGGCCTGGTTCCGTAAAGTGCCTCGGTAATCACGGGTTAAAGGAAAAGGACTCGAAAGGAAAGCAGCGATAAGTAGGCTTTATTGCTTTTTGGGGGGCTTACCTACAATGGGAGCAAGCGAAACTGTTCGAGCCCTACGCGGCTGTGTGTAAGTTTTCTATTAATGTTAGGTAGCTGAGTCTAAGTAGACAGAGAACATATTCGTGACCCTAATAATAACAAGATGGCAAGTAAGCTATACTGATCATAGGTGGGCGTTATCACGATAAATTATCGCGATAATGATATCGGGTTATCGGTTATCCGATATTTTTTTCGGTGTTATCGATTCATCGGTATCGCCGATACTTTTGGAGGGAGTGCGGTGGTTTGCACTTCAGGAAAGGACTATCTTTGTTCCAGTCGAGACGTTTATTAATGTCATTTGATGATGCGGTTAAGTTTTTTACCAACAACCTCATTTACGTAGGCCTGACTGCTATTCCTAGAACGTCTGGCCGTTTTGCCCTCCTACTACTTTCTTGATGGTCATCCAAATGTGAGACGGCCGTCAGACAGAAGTGTTACGCCTATATATACTTTTTGAACCGCTCAAACGATTTCATCGTCAGTGAATTTGCTTGACCTACAACAAGTTTCGCTATGTTTGGAAACACGTCCAACGCTTTTTGGTGCGCATAAGTGATCGCATTCTAGGGTGCCGGTCCCTGGCGGAATCATTCCCGATTGCTTTCTCCACCTTCCCTAGCCGGGATGTTCTTCCGCCAGCACTGAATGCACGTCATGATCTCGCTGAAGCCTCCTGAATTTAATTTACCTCTAGAGGTTGAGAACCTTTCGACAGTTTACATTAAGTTATTCGCGTTCCGCTCTTGTTTCGTGCGCGGACACCGCCGATGGTCCGGACGATGTCCTGTATACCATGCTTCGACACCTAGGGAAACGAGGCATGGTGTTTCTGTTAGATAAGTTGAACAAGCTCTGGACAGAGGGTATCCTCCCAGATTCCTGGCGAATGGCTTTTCGAAAACCAGAGAGAGATCACTCTACTCCGAGCAGTTTCCACCCAATCTTTCTAACATCCTGCGTGTGCAAGTTGATGGAGAAATTAGTAAATGTTAGATTAGCCTTTTTACTGTACAGCGGAGGCCATGTGTCTTCCACACAGTGTTGCCACCACAAGTTCCACTCCACATCGGATGCTCCGCTCCGACTGGAGAATGCTGTCTGTGAGGCCTTCCTTCGTAGACAGCACTACGTCACGGTGTTTTTCGATCTGGAGGACTATAATACCGCATGGTGATATGGTATCATGAAGATTCTCCATACGATGTGGGCCAGGGGACACCTCTCAATCTTTATATCTGAGGTTTGGCGAGATCGTCGATTCCGCGTACGGGTGGTGGGAGCCCTTTCCAGCCCAATGGACCAAAAAGAGGGGGTCCGTAGAGAAGTATCCTCGGTGATTATTCTTTGCCCTGAACATCAACGGCATCATTTATGTGCTGCCGGAAGATGTTCTGACCCCGCTCTACGTGGACGACCTTTCGATCTCTCGCTATGCCGAAGCGCACAGGTAATGCCACCTACGGCTTCAGCCCAATGACCCTGACTTTAGCCCTAAATTGGATCTTCCTGACAGTGGTAGACTCGCACCATTTCCTTGGTTTTGTATTCGAACGACGCTTCACCTGGAAAGCTCATATTCACAATATTATGTTCTCTTGTACCCTTGTCATGGCCATTCTTCGTTCCCTTAGGCGCGAGATCGGCGTCTCCCTCTGTCGCCAACGGCTCTCATCGCATTCGAGGTCGATCTCGGCGGTTCCTCTGCCGCCGAGAAATGGCATTCATACTATAAGCCCTTTGGGTTTAGGCTGGCTAATTGGTCATCAACCTGATTTAATGAAAGGTACCTACGCAAGTGTACGGATAGGAAACTCATGGACAGTGCGCTACTGGCCAGCAGACCCATTGCAGTGTAAACCTTTTCCTGGAGGTAGAGGTTTTGTGTTGGATTTTTTTCTATGTCGTTTAAGGGTTCTGCCGGCTGCTAGATCTTGATCGATTCCCTGACCTACCCCACGTCACGTCCTTTTTATCCCCTGCTTTCTACTCTGATCTCTCCTACCTTCTTATAGTATATGGTTATCCATGTCATTTATTTTCTGTTAATAAATCAGCCTAAATAGCGTTTTGAAAACCATAAACATAAATTTGTTTTTTTCGGAGTTGTCGGCTGATAGTTTTTAGGCCTAAGACGACAGCGAAATAAATTTTGAAATAATGAACTGGGTTTTAAGAAAAACAATTAAACAAATATAAATATATTCATACAATCAACGAATGTACAATGAGATAAGTAAATTAAGTATACATGTACAATGTAAGATATTGTAATATATGATTTACAGTAACAAGATGCGAAGAGAATTGAAGTATGTGAAATAAATATGAAATAATAATATGGTGAATAATATAGTGACTATGATAGACTGTGAATTAGGGGCTGCAATATGAGAAGTAAATATAATTATGACCTACTCTCGTATGGTCGTTTGCAAAGAATTGTGAAAGAAAGTGGAATTAACTAAGTATGATTTGTTTGGAGGTAAATAACTAATTGTAGAAGGAATGATTACCGACCTTTATACGAAGAATATTGCGAGTCGACTGGGAGGAAATAGTGTGCTATTTGGTCGAGCTGAAAGCGTGTGTTTGTTTGTTTGTGTGAAATTTTAAGAGATGATGTTCGAAACAGTACGTTAAATGAATTAACAAGTAAAATAATTGAAAGATTAAATTGACAAAGTTTAGTAAAATAATTGCATATGAATTTTACATAATAATTGATGTATATATATTTCATTTTCCCAGGTTTTTATTATAGGAATGCCCAGGGGCATTGCTATAACACTCCCCCCCCCCCCTTTTACTATTTTGGGATTACAAGTCCGAGTACCGATGAGGCCTCCTGACGACGGGACCGGAGCGTGTGACAGTGCCATTGGTTTGGCTGCGGGTACGGGGACACAGATTTGCTGTGGCAGTGGCAGTGCTATTAGCGTTGAACGAGGCACTGGTACGAGAGATGGTTGATGGAGCGAAGGTGATCCGCTTGTTGGATCCTTCCGAGATTGCGTCAAGCGGGATGTGGGAGTCTTGAGTCTCGTTGTCCGCTGACGGAGTGACCAGTGGGGGAAGATTTGCTCCTGACTAACCACTTCTGCCGACGAGCGTTCCTGCAACAAAGGAGGAGGAGGCAGCAAAACGGAAGGTCGAGTTGGAGAGGCAGTAGCAGTTAAAAAGGTGGGGTTTAGGTTGTTTGGGGGGATTATTGTACCATCAAGGGGTATAGTAGCAGGAGAATGAGGTGATTGGGGTTCTAGACGAACATTTTCGGTATAAGCGGGTTTTAGGCGTGTTACCAGAGCACTATGTGAGTGATGAATGGGTTTATGGCATGTTGCCAGAGCACTATGCGAGTGCGAGGATTCATGACGTGTTGTCAGAGCGCTATGTGAGTGCGAGAGGATTTATGGCGTGTTGCCAGAAAACTATGAGAGTGCGAGCGAAATGATGACTTGTTGTCAGAGCACTATGCGAGTGCGAGGATTGATGACGTGTTGTCAGAGAACTATGTGAGTGCGAGAGGATTTATGGCGATATGAAGTGAGGTTTGAGTGTGGGTGAAAATGCAAAAGTAAGGACCTACCTGAATAAGTGGTGAGGTGCAGGTGGTAGATGTTGACCCGTTTATTGCCAATTGTTAATGTTTGTTAGTTTAAAGGATGTGAGGTGTTTATCGTTTGTTAATCCCTTGAGATGTTAGTTTAAAGGATGTGAGGTGTTTATCGTTTGTTAATCCCTTGAGATGTTAGTTTAAAGGATGTGAGGCGTTTTTAATCCCTTGAGATGTTAGTTTAAAAGATGTGATTGAGAGACTGGAGTGAGAGGACTGCAAGAATTTTGAGAAAACGGTTGAGTTGGGTGGTGAGAAAACTGGAGGGTCGAGATTTGAAGAAGGTACTGGGTCCAAATATGTGCACGGTTGTAAACATTCTAGAGCTTGTGCACCATATTTGTTGTGGTACCAGCACCAATGAGTTAGATGAAAGGAAAGGGAAACGTTATGCTTCGGGAGACTACTTGGTGCAGTATGAAAGGAAGCTTAACTGTGGCTACAAGGCTGTGTACAGTGTATAGCGTTGTGTCCATACCTTTGATGATACCAGCATAGGCCCTGATATTGTGGAAGATGGTGAGAATAGTTGGAAAAATGAGGGTGAAAATTTTGCTGTCTCTCACCTCTTGCATCAGGATGCCCTCAATTGTATCTCTTTCGTGAACCAGAGCGGGACCTGCGCCTCCGATCGCCAAACCCGTGTCTGTGGTCGCTCTGTGATTCCCGCTGCAGCTTTAACCGCTGGATGTCGGCTTCCATCCTCCGTATTGAAGCCTCAAGGTCTCTCGATAGGAAAGATGGAACCCTTGAACGCTCGGCCCATTCGTCAGAGGAGCTCGAAGTGCCTCGAACCTGCGAAATTGAAGCATTGTTAAATGGGCCGTTGCCCCAATTCACATAAGGACTTTTATACAATTTATCTGCGGCTGTAGCAACCTCATCAATGCTCGTGGGGTTCGAGCTTAGGATTAATGGCCGGATTCCCTCGAGACTCCTCTCTGAAAATTTCGGTCAGGAGGGCTAAAAAGTTCGATTTGAGCACCCATTACCCTGATAAGGTCCTTCAGATGAGTTAAAAAGGAAGTAGGACTCTTATCTCCCATTTCCTGAGTATTCAGGAGTTCTCTAAATTAATTGGGGAGATTTGAGCCCTTGAAATCTATCACCAGATAGATCTTTAGAAAAAATGCCGCGGTCAGCACTCATTATGATATGGTCCTTTGAACCCACATTGATCCCTTTTCGAATACCCATTTAATACTCACATAACAATTGGGTTCTCCTTTAACATACTCCGAACCCTTCCTGAACACTCCTTGTAACCTATTCGACCTTACATTAGACCTTTCTCCTCACTCCTGCTCTTCTTTTCCATCCACCTCTCCCTCCACATTCACACGCTTGGCTGAGTTGGAGGCATTAACTGGCGTCAATGGGCCTTCATAATTATCTACCACAAAAAGCTAGTAGTAGTTAACTCCAGATTGGACACGCCCGCGTAGTAGTTATTTGCCATTCAGCCTTGGCCATTTCGAATCTCCGACCTGATAATGAATAGACATAAAGGTCAGTATGACAACCTGCTGGTAAGCCCGAGGGCACCAGGTACCAGTATTTTTGGAGGGGACATAAACAGAGTATGGGTAAAAACTTTCGTCGCCCGCAGGGCAGAGGAACCTGTTCCGCGTCAGAGGTTTATTGATATAGATACCCATGGGCAGGATTCCATTGAACAAAGAATTTGCACGTGTGCGCGCTGCGAAGACGGGAGAGGAAAGAAAACAGTGTTGTAATTGTCCTTGTGGTTGAAGAGAAGTGTAAGATCTACCCACCCGAAAACGCGGTGAGCACAGCACGTCCACCAGTCGGTAGCCAGATCTCTACGTGCGTTGACGTCTGTGTCCGCTCTTGACGGGATCTAAGACGTTACCGCCACGTTAGAAAACTAACGCCGTATCCACTCGGATACAAAGAGCTCTATCTGGAGAAATTAAATATCTTCGTAAGATATATTTAGATGCAGATTCTCTTGTAGGCATTGGGCTCGTGTGGTCAAATTGTAGGTGTTGGGGTCGGGTGGGCACAAAAGTGTGTAGGTATCGCCCCACATCCCCATGTGCAAAGCAAAGGATAGATAAGGAAAAGAAGGAAAGGCGAGGTAGTAGAATGAGAAAAAGTTGGGTAACCATTTTTAAACCCACCACCCGAAGCGCAGCCAAGAGAGAGGTGAACCAGACCACTCCGAGACAGGAGGAAAGCTGATTGGCGACTAGCCTGTTATATTACCCTCCGGCCAAGAAATAAGTGAGGAGCAGCTCGTAAAGAAATATTAAAGGGTAAAACAGAAATTTCTAAAAGAATACAGCCCAGGCATTTTCACTCTACTTATAGAGGCCAGAAGGCACTGAGGCTGTGTGTGCCCTTCCTCTTGATCTAATATTCTACACCCCCTCACTCCCCTTTTGCTGTCCCTAAGTGCAACGCTATCGGCAGTTGCCATTTGGGCGTTATTAAATTAAAAAAAAAAAACGACAGATTCAAATACTCCGCCCCGGAATCCTCCTGCGAGTACTGTTATGTGATAAGACTGGCCCCGATACGTTGCACGTATCAGTCCTGTACAGGGACGACGGCGTTCTTGCGCGCCAGCTTATGGGGTTATTGAAGATGCGTTTCATGCAAGATACCAGGGCTGGTTCTAGGTTATGGCATACTCCAGTACTTGGAGGAGGCAGGCATCCTTGAGGCGTCTTTGTTATGGTCTTTTAATTTCTTCTTTTGGAGGTTAGCTTGTGTACTTCTGTAGATGTAAATTAAGGGACGTCTTGGGTGACTATGCCCACGTTTGCCACCATGACCATCTTAACTTTAAAAATAAATCTGCTGCCTGCAAATATCCTATTGGACTGGGGGCTATATTTCGTACCGCCTTTCTAAATTTTAATTTCCTTTACAGGGCATTTAATCCATTACAGTTCTGAATCCGCTGTAAACAGTAATATCCAGAGGATTTATCATGGAATTATTTTCCTTCTAAGAGATATTGATCCATCTGTTCGAATCGCTGCCGCCACAGTTGTTCCCTTAATTGCCAAGCATGAAAAGATTTTGTAGATGGCCACTACAGATTTTTACTCTCATTTCTCAGTAGAAATTTTGTATCTGCATAAACAAATAT
The DNA here is from genome assembly GCA_963969495.1 of Ceratothoa steindachneri. Taxonomy (NCBI): domain Eukaryota; kingdom Metazoa; phylum Arthropoda; class Malacostraca; order Isopoda; family Cymothoidae; genus Ceratothoa; species Ceratothoa steindachneri. The sequence goes on from OZ018327.1 coordinate 171,169,748, forward strand.
AATCCTTGTTCCTAAATTGTTTTGCTTGGTCTTGTTTTGTTGAAATATATATATTTTCATACGTGTCGCTTGTTTTTGTTTGAACAAATATATAATCAGAGATTTTTCTTAAATATTCCAAATTACTCCAACCTGATTTGAATGACTTTTGTCATCCTTACTAGGCTGCCACAATGGCGTGGAATAGTCTCTGGTATGTCAATGCCACAGAATGAAGCCAAAATAGAGACAAAGTAAGGAAAGCTTCGCATCCACCAGTGTCGACGAGGAGTGGCTTTATCCAAAGTAAGGTTTCCCGATCGGTCCCGAAGGGGATGGTCGCCCTTCCTTCTTTTGCTCTTTTTCTGTTTCTTATTCCTTGCTTCCGTTTATATCTTTGCTATTTGTTTTTTTTACACGTTTTAACTTTTTTTTATCTAGCCTATTATTATGGGGACTTTTGCCCTAGGAGGAGGTTGTCAGATGGGCTGTTTCTTTTTTTTAATCCCGAAGGGAGTAGCGACCGTTACTCTTTGTGTCTGGAGGAGAAGCAAGTCCTCCCAGCCCTAATGCCAAAATGGAAGAAGTGTGGCAATGGCTGAGATAGCTGGTGCGTTCCCCATTTACGACACTATGGAATTTCTATAAACAACGCCTACAGGACTTTGGTCCTGGGCATTGGGGCGCGATTAGTGGCAAGAACTGATGCGACTCGGATTAGCCTCTTTTTCATTCCTTCGCTAACCACTAATCTCCATCATTGTGCCCATGACTTCCGTCATAACCTTTATAAATAACCTTTCTCTACCCCTAACTTATAGGCCAAGATGTTAGGTGTGATGACCCTAACCGCTCAGAATCCGGTCACCAAGTTGGATCCGTCATCCCAACTTACCGATCACGCCACGTGTAGGAATTTGTCAGTCTTTCCAAGAGGTGGCAGAGAAGGGGTATATCAGTCCGCCCAGTGATGGCGGAACAATCAAAGATGCCCAGTAGTGCAGTACACTTTTTGGGGTCAATGTTGGCCGTCACAGGCAGGGGTAGCGAAATCCATCCTTATGGCATGAGAATGCAAAAAAAGAAACCTCTACTACCCCCCCCCCTCCCCGCTATATAATCGTCGGAGCCACTTTCGAGCTGCTGCACATCAGAAAAAAGTTCACCGCCCCTAACCCGTGGTTTCTCAGGGGCCCCTTCTAGCGGAAAGGTGGCTTACTCCTCTTCCAGGCCTACCTGTGCGGTGGACTCTTCCCTTCTCTAGAGGCGCCCTTGGACGACTCCACCTCTTTACCAGCGAGTCTCTCATTTACATTCACAGGAGATTGTCAAGAAAGCACGTCAATGGCCCATAATGGACCGCTACCAGTGGAGGCGGCTTGATAAGGCCAACCCTCTTAGGGGGAACAAAGGATAGCACCTTTAACAGCCAAGCCAGTCTCTATTTCAAAGAATGATCTTGCTGAGGTTGGTCTATCGGGCCTATGGGCTCCTTCCAGGGGTGGAGAGAAGTTTGTTCATTTCCCACCCTTCTCCCGAGAAGAAATAGGACAAAGACTAAAAAGAGTAAAGGTTACTATCACTCTGCGGGACCTCCGGGAGCGGAAGGGTCGGCTGCAGTTTTGACAAGTGAACAGGCCAAGATCAGCACCTCCAGCACCGATGGTCCCCTGAGTGGAGGTACCAGACCAAGACCAAAGTGGAAAGTACGCTGAGCGGAGCCCGTCATCAAGACTATCTGGCGTTTTGGAGAGCGCTGGCCCAGATCGTGTATGGCCAGATGTGTCAATTGCGTAAAGCCGCATCCGTTTCTTCGAAGCAATGTGGTGAGTTTCTCCTTGAGAAGGAAATCCTGGCCGTTCAGTCCCAGGATAGTCGCTCATTTCGCAAGGATAAGGACTTGGTCCTGGCTCGCCCGTCGCTTCCTGGGCTCTTATCCATAATTTTTAAAAGGGGCACCGTCTGCTTCTTGCTCTTCCAAGCACGGTAGTTTCCGCGCCCATTCGGAACCCTTATGCGGGCTCTACCCACCCCGGGCAGTTCCCTAGTACAAGTAGCAGCTTTCCCTGCCCCCCTCCTGCCTCAGAAGACAGTTTCCCGTAAGGCGAAAGGGCCGCGCGCCTACAAAGAGTCGTCATACTCACGGGAGAAAACACCACCCCTGAGGTTGGTATTAGGGGCCATCTTCCAGGGTTCCTAAGGCTGCTCCCCGAAAGGAGGACAGCAGTAAAGGAGCTTTGGCTCCGAGTGCTAGGCGGGGTGAGTCGAAGGCGGTGGATCCTGCAGAGAGGGGATCCCCGCCTTCCTAAGGTTTCGAGGTGAAAGGAGGAAAAAGACTAATGGCTAACCTAACCCCCGATAAGTCTTCGACTGCTAACCTGCCTTCAGCGCATTGTCCGGTCAACAGCCTTAGGGAACAGTACGGCTATTCCCGTGAAGGCTTCTCTTCGACCCTGTAAGATGCACGGCGATTTGCTTTCATGGCCGCACTGCTGACGAGACTCAGTGCCCCGTCCGGCCCCAGCTTAGCCTCTTCACCTTCTACTTACCCTGCTTTCTCACTTTCCATACCTCTCCAACAACTTTCTCTGGTCAACCCGCTTCGCCCCTCCGCCGGCAAGAGACCCGAGGCCAGGTCATTCTCTGAGATGGAGAAGATCATGGCAATGGCAGATCTCTCCCCTCCTTGTTCGTGTTTCGAACGAAAAAAGGATCGATAAAAAGTAAGGCAGCAGCCCTATCAGCGCTGAACGTCACGGAACGTAGAATATCTATGGCGCGGTTACAAGAGACCCTAAGGCTGCGAATATGAGCCTCCCAGGTGAAGCATCGGTCAAATACGGTGCGATTCAACCACTTCCAGGCGTACTCTATTAAGAAACAAGTCTGGGTCAGGGTGGAGTCGTGGATGGCGGCAGGAGTGCACTACATTAGTCTTGGCCAAAGAAAACCGAAACCTGTGCGCTTCGGCATAGCGAGAGACACGGTTAAATGCCTGTTGGAGTTGACGCTTCAGAGTTGGCATCTGGGCCGCGCCAAAAGAGATAGAAAGGTCGTCCACGTAGAGCATAGCGAGAACATCTTCCGGCAGCACCGAGGTGATGCCGTTGATGCTCAGGGCAAAGAGTGCGACACTGAGGACACTTTCCTGCTCCGTTGGGCCGGAGAGGGCTCCCCCCCACCCGTACGCGGAATCGACGATCTCGCAAAAATTCAGATATAAACATTGGGAGGCGTCCCCTCGCCCCCATTGTGTGGAGAGTCTCCATGAAACCGTATCGCCATGCTGTATCATAGGCCTTCTCCAGTTCGAAAAACACCGTGGCGTAGTGCTGTCTACGAAGGAAAGCCTGGCAAACTGCATTTTCCAGTCGGAGCAGAGCATCCGACGTGGAGTGGAGCTTGCGGAAGCCGCACTGTGCAGAAGACAAATGGCTCTCTCTGTCCAGGAAAAAGGCTAATCTAACATTTACCAATTTCTCCATCAACTTGCACACGCAAGAGGTTAGAGATTTCGGGCGGAAACCGGCAGTGGTAGAGTGATCTCTCCCCGGTTTGCGAAAAGGCGAGCACAGTAGCGATTCGCCAGGAATCTGGGAGGAGACCCTCCACCCAGATCCTGTTGAACAAATCTAACAGAAAAACCATGCCTCGCTGACCCTGGTATCTAAGCATGACGTACGGGACATCGTCCGGACTATGGGCGTTGTCCGCGCACGAAGCAAGAGCGGAGCGCAACTCACTCACAGTAAACCTGTTGTTGAAGGGTTCTTCGCGTCTGCAGGTAAAGTCCAGCCGGCGGCCTTCCGCAACATGACGACGTGCATTGAATGCTGGCGGAGCAGCATCCCGGCTAGAGAATGCGGAAAAAGCGGTGACGAAGGATTCCGCCAAGGATGCGGGGTCCGAGATTGCGATCCCATTCTCCTGGAGAACGGGAGAGGGGTCCTGCGAGAACTTGCCCCGAATCCTTTTGACTCTGCCAGAGTGTTCTTCCCGTTAAGTGAAGACACGTATGCCCGCCAATAAGAGCGGCGGGCGTGCTTCGAAATATTTCGGAACCTAGCCCTAGCCCGACGAAAATCACCGACAGTGAAATCGTACGGCATAACGCTTCTGTTTGAGGGTCGTCTCACACTCGGCCGACCACCATAGGAGTGGTCAAGGTGCAAAACGGCCAGACGTTCTGGGAATAGTAGTCAGGCCCACGGCGATGAGGTTGCCGGGGAAGAACTCAACGGCCTCATCTAGCGACCTAAACTCCTCGACTGAGATAGAGAATTCAGTCATTTCCTGAAATGCAGGCCACCGCGCCAAGCACCACCGAGGTGGGCTCTCAGGTGACAGTTGCCCCTAAAATGATATTTGAATGGGAGGTCATCGACCCCCCTCCCCAATCAAAATCAGGCTGTGCATCCAAAGAGCACAAAGATAGATCAAGGCAAGAAAATTAAGCGGTTCTCGGGCAGTGATGCGTAAACTCATCCACATTTACGACACCTATCTCAAGCTCTTCGATTAGGTTGGCAAGGACTTGTTGTCCCCTGGGATTTATTGAGTAATCTCCCCAGAGAGGATGTCTGCCGTTCAGATCTCCAAGCAAGAGAAAGGGCCTCGGCAACCGTGCAACGATGCAGCGTAAGTCCCCCGCGTCGAAGTCAGCTGACGGTGGAATGTAAGCAGAAATGATAGTATACCTCCTATCCAGGTGAAGCTGCACAGCCACTGCCTGAAAGGAGGTATCTAAAGTGAAGGGTAGAACGGAGACATGCCGGGTGTAAACCGCGCATCCCCCAGCCCGGCCATCTTGTGGTGGTGGGGTCGCAAGACCCTTATACCTCGGGAGGGCGGGCAGGGTGCACGCGCCTAGCATGGTCTCCTGCAGAAAAATAGCTAACGGGGAACGGGACGAGACGAGTCTCCGCAGCTCCTCCTAGTTGGCCCGGAGTCCACGGCAATTCCATTGAAGGAATATGCCCTCAAGGCCTAGCTCGGAGGAGACGCGGGGGCCCTCTTCGAACCCAAGACCCTCACGGGAATGGCTGTACGCTTACCGGAGGCAGAACCCCGGGCGCTGTTGGCAGGACAAAGCGCTGAATGCGCTGTCGCCTTAGACGACTTATTATGGAAGGTTGGGCTGGCCATGCGAGTCTTTTGCTCCCTCCGCCTAGAAACTTTAGGCGGGGGACCCTCTTTTCGATGAACCCTCGTCTCCGATCCACTCAGCCCACCACTAGTCGTGGGCGAAGGAGCCGAAGCTCCCCTGTTGCTGTTCTCCTTTCGGGAAACAGCTTTAGCAACCCCGGAAGATGGCCTGGCGACCAACTTCAGGGGTGTGGCATCCTGTGAGTCCAACAAGTCGGTGGCCGTTTCGCCTTACGGGAAACGGTCACGCTGGGGGAGCCCTGGTTTTAGCCGTAGCTAGGCGTGAACCCGGGTCGAGTAGAACACGCAGAAGGGCTCCGAATGGGCGCGGAAACAACCGTGCTCATTGGCCTGGATGAGGCAGGAGCAGAGGGTGCCCTTCTAACTATTCAGGCATAAGACGTCCCAGGCAGAGCTGGGCTGGCCGGGACCAAGTCCTTAGCCCCGCGGAATGAGAGTCGATCCTGGGCCTGAAGGGCCAGGATTTCTTTCTCAAGGAGATATGCACCACATTGCTTCGAAGAGCGGGGTGCGGTTCTCCGCAATTGACACACTTGGCCACACACGATTTAGACTTATCGTGTGCACCCTTGGAGCAATTTACTCAGACTTTGGGTGACCAAGACTTTCACGTCTACAAGAACGATTGGTATGGCCGAAGCGGTGACAGTAATAGCACCGCCGCAGCAGTGGCACGAATTCCTTTACGCGGTAGCGGTACCAACCGGCAAGCACCGACTCAGGGAGCTTGTCACAGTCGAACGTGACGAAGTGTAGGGGTGAGTCTCGAGGCCTCTCCCTGTTGTCTCATCACATGTTCGACCTTGACCACCCCCATGGTCGCCCAGCTCCGGTGATGTCTTCTATGGAGTAGTCAACGAGTTCCCTCGCATAAGGCCCTACCGTCTGAGGCTGGGTTTCCTCAAAGACCATGTCTATCACAGGAGGTGCCTCCAGTTGGCCATCCCCCCCCCCCCCAAGACGTAGCAGGTCCCGTTGGCATCATTGTCACTAGTCAGGCGTGGGGAGGCACAGGTCTTGACCCCAGCAAGGTTCAATATTCTTGCCAGCAGGTCTTTTGAGGGAAGCGACCGAAGGGGCCTGGCTTCCCTCTTCCCCCTAAGGAGATTTGCCCTACCGAGCCGCTTCATTGGGGAGCGTTCTTCTATGGGCTGCCTATTGGCTTTCTTGGCAGTCCCTTAGAAAGAAAAGGAGGGACTGCCGCTGGAAACAGGGAGGTGCTCGAAAGCACATCCAGAGAAGGGGGTGAAGGGGAGTCCCCTACACCCGTGGGCGTAGGAGAGGAGTAAGCCTCCTCTCCGGTTAGAGAAGTTTGGAGGGTGCCCTGCGCAAACGCAGCATTGGGGGGGGGGGGGGGGGTTATACCTCCATTTTTGCTTTGGAGCTGCCCGAGGGCGGCTCCGTCGATGTAGAAGGGGAAATTACGGGGAGATTTTTATTTTTCTCATCATTGGGCATGGTGACCCTAAATTTTCTACGGGAAGCAAAAGCTCATCATCCCTCGCAGTAGCCCGCACTGCAAGGGGTGCGTACAGGCTTAGCAGAGCCAGGTGCCACCATTCAGGATCACCCCTCTGTCGTGGTGGCCTGGCAGTCCATCAGCCTGGCGGCTCCACCTTGGACAGGGCGTAAAATTGATAGTGTGTGAAGAGGAAACGAAAAGGGATGTGAGGAAGGTTCTGGTGGGGATGAAGCAGTTAAAAAAAAAAAACCATCCCGAATCGGAGCTCAGGGGTTAGGCAACATTGTCCCCTTCCCCTTCAGCCCCGATCCGGGACGGTTGGTTGAGAAGGTCAGAATCTACCCTGTGAAATTAGAGGCCGACCAGACAAAGTTGTAGGAGAGGTTGTATGAAAAGCGACGAAGTAGGAAAGAAATACAGGCTCTCTGAAAGAAGGAGAAGAGGCTAAGCTAGGTTCGGACGGGGTGCTGAGTCACGTCAGCACGGCGGCCAGTAAGGCAAATCACCGCGCCTCAAACGGGGGCAAGCCGGGGAGAGATCATTCTACCCCAGCCTGTTTCCGCCCAATTTCTCTAAACTCTTGCATGAGCAAATTGATCGAGAATTGGTAAATGTTAGATTAGCTTTTTTTTCTAGACAGCGGCGTCCATATATCTTTGCTGCACAGTGCAGCTTTAGCATGTTCCATTCCACGTCGGAACCATTGCTCAGACTGGAAAATGCTGTTTGCGAGGCCTTCCTTCGTAGACATTACTACGCGACGGTGTTTTTCGATCTAGAGAAGGCCTACGATACCACATGGCACTAGGGTATCATGGAGACATTCTCCACGAAGGGGGCAAGGGAACGTCTCCCAATCTTCATCTCAGAATTTTTGCAAGATCGTCGATTCCGCGTACGGGTGGGGGAAGCCCTCTCCGGCCAAATGGAGCAGGAAGGGGTGTCCCGCAGGTAAGTGTCATCAGTCACACTCTTTGTCCTGAGTATCAAGGGCATCAAGTTGGTGCTGCAGGAAGATGTTCTCGTTATGTTCTAGGCGGATGACCTTTAGATCACTTTCGGCGCGTCCCAGATGCCAACTTTGGAGGTTTATAGGGTGTCTAAGTCTGATGGTCCCGCTAAGGCTCCTACGAATACGCTCATAGTCACCTTTGAGCATCAGGATCTGCTAAGTTTGCTTGTGCTGGTTATCTTCGTGTTCCTGGGTCCCGTTATGCCGAGCTCCCCAGGGGTTGTTTTAATCGACACCAGTTTGGCCATATGAGCAGCAATTGTAGGCAGGCTCGTCGCTGTGTGGCCTGTGCGTTGGCGTACCATGGCTCTTCTTGTGGGAATAATGAATATTGTGCAAATTGTGACGGTTTCCCCAGCGCGGCTTCGCGTTCCGGTCCCTTATTCCTTTTTAAGGAGGTACTGGGTGTTCGGGACTCCCTCAGGCTGGACTTGCCAGGCCCGTGGTAGGGTGTGGTGGCAGCTCGCCCCCTCCGGCCGTCTCTTCTCTGACCTTCTCCGAGAAGTGTGTTCACGCTGTCCCACTCCTTTGCCTTCTGCCCGCGGTTTCTCCGTTGGACCCACTCCTTTCCATTTGGTCTCTTCTCTTGTGCTTCCCTGTCGCGGACCGTGAGATGGACAAAGCCGAGACGCTGGAGGATATCCGCCAGTTCCTCCAGGCATCTGCCCCCGCTGTTCCTTTGCCTCAGTGCAAACGGAAAGGTTCCTCCTCACCCCGTTCGGAGTCCAAACGCACTGCCTCGATGAGTCTCGTTTGGTCCCAGAGTCGGTTATTGGAAGGACCCTCCGTTTTGATGCCTTCTCCTCCCTCGTTGGCATCACCGGTCATTGTGAGGGCGAAGGTTAACTCGTTTCCGTCTTCCTTTGACTCCTACACCTGTTCCCTTCTCATCCTCTTCGCATCTTAGTTCTCATCCGTCTCTGCTCGATCATCCTTTACCTCCGGGCGATGAACCGTCCACGTTGGGGGGTTCTGTCTCGCTCTCAGCTGTCGCCTAGCGCCGTTCACGCTGCCAAGTGCATCCCCGGCTCAATCGCGATTTGTTCCTTGTTCCCTCTGGGTCTTCTACTCGTCGGGAACCTTCGACAACTTCTGTAACTAGAATCCCGACTTTGGTGTCGAGACGACAGTACTGTCCGTCATCCTCCAGTGGAATTGTCAAGGGATTCTCCCAAGTGGGAGGAGCTCGAGCTCTTGCTTTTTAGTGTTCGATCTTTGTAGGCAGCAATGAGACTGCCTACAATTTCTGCTCATATGGCCAAACGGGTGGCAATTAAAACGTCTAGGGAGCTCGACATAATGGGAGACGAAGATTACCATCACCAACAAACTAGGGCAGATCCTGATGCTCAAAGGTGACAATGAGTGTAATCGTAGGAACCTTAGTGGGACAATAGATTTAAGATACCCTATTAACGTCTGTAACCCTCTGGGACAAAAGTTTAACCTTTAGTCTCAAGACATCATACTGCAGTAATTCGTTAGAGCGAATCACTCCCTTCAAATTAGGGCGAGGGTCGGGCACAACCGAAAACGGGAGCTCCGAAAGGGAGGACAAATCCCCCAAGACACTACACTGCTCTCGCGAAGATTCCTCAATCATTAACTTGCCACTAACATGGGTCCACATACGGCGGGGGGGCACCACAGCAGGACTCAAACTCCTTATTCAAATCAAACGCATCCAATTTAGAAAGCAGACCAGGAACTGGAATTCAGCACCAGAAAATGAGTATAATGCCTTTGCACAAACGCGGACTTATTGACAGGCATAGTACGAGAACCAGAAGCCTGCGATTTCTGCGAAAAAATTTGTATTGCCCATAAACAGGAGAGTAAGCGCGTTGACCCATGACCCAGGCATTATTTTACAAATGGCCAGCAAGCCTTGGAAATTTACCGGTTGGGAAAGCAAAGACCCCTGCCAAGAGCACCACTATGGCTCTGGCACCTACCAACCAACAGAAGCAGGACCCAGCCATGGGATTGTGCCCCCTGACGGACAGCTGATACACCAAGATCGCCAAACGTTGATGAAAGGACGATGCAGGGTGAGAGAACTTGCCAAGCTGGGGCCGGACAAAGCACCTGTTTATGTATAGGGGAATATTATTTGTTGTCATAAAAGGACAATGGGACACTCAAGAGATAATACTGAATGAAAATCATTGTGTAGATTTCGACAACTGGCCTTCGAGTTCCTCCTGTTATCCAATGCAGGCAAACAAAAGGTTGAGGGGATACTTTGGTACCTTTTAAGTCTTAATCTTCTTCCAATCTTGCAACAAAGTAACTTTTGTGCACCAGTTGCCCTATGTCGTTTCTTTAGCTTTGGGGGATCAAAAAAAGCTTTATCACAGGGGCAGATTTAGCCTCGGGGTGGGGGTGGTATATAGATTTAGTTCTGTGGTCTGGGGAGGGTTCACTTCAAACATTTCAATGTCAGGGACCTCCAAATAGATAACACCCAAAGTATCGAGTATAGTGATTAAGGACTCGGAATAAGGTAGAGTCCTTCCTTGCGGTCAATTGGGGCGGGAGAACGTCCTGCATTCAGGTACAAAGTGCCTCTGCCTAGGGTCAATTTCGGGTAATGGGGGTGCGTGTTTGTCTTCTATCGTTTGAATTGTAGAAGGTTTCACCCACACGTACATCATCTACAAAATTGCGGGTGGAGAAAGCATATTGGGGAAGAGTCGTAAAAAAGAAGTTGGTGCTAAGAGGGACAGGAATGGCACCAGCTTCCCCTGGCATCAAAAAGTTGAAGTCAACTCAGTGAGCGAGGACTTCCCTATTTTCCTTCAAGCTGCAAAGAAATGGTTCCTCTGGATTGCAGGTTTAACAGCCTACGTCAAACTCTGGCTTGAGAATACCTCCTGAACTGCGTGGCCCTAGCATCTATCTCACACGCTCTCTCTTTATGCAGAAAGTGGCAAGGGTAAAGAAACACGCCAGTATAAACTTTGAATATTTTAACAATATTTGATTATAGAGTAAATAGAGATGTGCAAATTAGCATAAATGCTAGGTTAATCATTTAAAAATGTAAAAAATCTATAAACATTTAAATTTTCTTGGCAGATATACTCATAACCAGTTCTTTCCATTTCTGTTTTTTTAATTCCCACTGTTCAAGCATATTCAACAATTTCACATGTTCGGCTTTCTCATTCGGGATATCATCTTCGAGTGCCCTCAACCTCATTTCTTTTTGTACCGACATTTCTTTGAGGAGATGTTGTTTATAAGTCGCATTCGTCAAAATTTCTCAGCTTCACTCAATTGCTCAGAAGAGCGCCGCTGATCCTCTTCTTCACCAGAAGCACTAGATTAAAAATCGTCAAACCGCAAAGGCCTTTTAGAGGCCCTTCTGAGACGCGTAGCTTTGGGGGGCGAGGCGGGTATCGAGTCTTCTATAGCATCATCAGAATTTGCAAGAGAATTAGGAGACTGGCCAATAATTTTAGCTGGAATAATGGTCCAAACTGACTTTGCAGATGTGGCTGATTCAAAGGTTTTTGAGACCAAATCATTGTCCTTAGGAGAGGCAATTTGAACTATATTGCCTTGCTCAGATACTGATGATGCATGATGGTGAACTATATTCCCTTGCTCAGCTACTGATGATGCATGATGGTTGTGTGGCTCTGGAATTGATGATGTGTGAAGATTATGCTGTTCTGGACGGAGAGCGACGCCGCATTAAGGTTGTGCGATTGGGGACCTGAAAATGTGTGATGATCGTGCGGTTATGGGAGGGGATTTTCATTGATAACTGGATTCAAATCTTTGTCTCTTCTTTCTAAATTGGCTTTCTAGAAAAAAAAAGGAAGATTTAAAATTCAAGAAAGACATTTTCCCACTTTTGATAACCTTGCATTACAAATAAGGCCAGATTTCAAAGTATAAAATTTACAATGGCTGTGGCTAGCAATCCCCAAACCTTTAAATAATTCAGCCACAACTCACATATACACTTTTCTCAATTTCAGATAATATAGCTAAATCTATCATTAAGGTCACAAACTCTCAAAAGAACCAAAATAGCATAAATAATACTCACCATTTTTGTTTCCTTCAATATATCTCTGGTAGCAGACGCAAACACATTTTCTCTATCATCACATAAGTTGGTATTGACAGTATGAAATTTAGTCTCAAAAGTTTCAGATGATAGTTGGGGAAGCTTAGATTCCAATATGCCTTCTAGATCTAGGCCCCAAAAATCCGAATCCTGAGTCAATTCTCTGGATTCTACGTCAGTCAAATCCATATTTTCTTGGTTATTCATGTACTCTGTTTCATTTATAGGAGTACAGAGCCCCTCGTGAGAAGCCAAATTCAAACTATCTTCATCTGAAACATAGGACATGATATGCAAAACAATAAAATTCGCTTGAGGGGAAGCTGTGTCAGGAAGATAGCTACACCAAAAGTTAAGATTCTTTAAAACCTCATAATACTGTTTATTTTTATTTTGAAGACTAAAGTTATTTCAAATAAAACTTTTAATCACTCACCATTTGGTGATTTATCATAATTTATAAGCTGCAAAACATAGGTCATTTCATCACCATAACTCATAGTGCTTTTGTTAACCTGAAAAAAGTTATATTTTTTAACATCTGTTGTCTGCTGAAGATGGTGTGTGTGTGTGCATGCGCGCATGGAGCTTATTAATGTCGGCATCTCAAGGCCAATTTATTTATTAAAAGATTGTTGGATGATAGGGCAATGAAAGTTTTCCATGTTGTCTTGGTGGGTAGGTTTTTGAGCAATGGCTTGGTTAATGCCCAGAAAGGTATAAAATAAGCATAATCAGCTCATACATCCGACGAGCATATAAATGCTGCTCTACATGGCAACTTTTCCACCAAGAGATAGCACAAGTAAAACAAGCAATTGTGAACAACGGTTTCTCAAACACCATGATTGACAAACAACTCTAATAATTTTTAAATAATCATTGCAAAGATACAGATAAAATTGAAGAAATTAGGGAGAAGTCAACAACATCAAAGTATATTACAGAAATCAGATGGCCACGTCCTATAAACTACATGAAAAAAAACATCAGGGAGATTATTAACTGTAATATCAAGGTTAAAAATCAAATGGATAAAATTCAACTCATCACTTATTATAAAATACAAAATCCAGCAATTTCCTGATGCGTAAACTCCTTGAATCTCAAGCCAACCAACATAGTTTACGAGTTCATCTGCCCAGAGAAAGACTAAGCTTTATAACAACTCAAAATATGTTGTTTTGTTTTTTTTGTTTTAAGGAGGCTATCTGGCGAATGCCCACTTGGGCATAAGTCAACAAAAAACACAACAGCCTAGAACTAGGCTACTTAAAAAAAAAAAAATGTAAACAATGATATAAATTGGAAAACTTAACAATCAGGAAGCAATCTTCGGCAGTGGGGCGAGGTCCCCCTCACCCCGGTGCAGTAGAGTGCAACCTAAAAACAACAATAACAAACAAAAAACAAAACTAACCTTAAATAAAGGGGAGAAGCCCAGCCTCCCCCCAAAAGTCAACAAGTCATAAGGCAATGTGCACGAACTCGGCCCGAGCACAAGGGACAGGCGGTAGCGACCCCGCACATCCCGGGACCGGGACAGGTATCAACCTGGCATACAAACACAGGATTGGACTTGCTTGGACGATGCCTGCTGGAACTGCAATTTGGGACCGGCGGACACGAAGCATGTCCTCCTACACCGCCCGCACACACTAATACACAGGGTAACACACGGAATAGACAACATGGACCCGCCCTGCCGTTTCTGCTAGGCGCTGGCATCATCTGAAGGCGCATATAAGCCCACACCATCCCAAGTGGACGCCTCAACTGCGTCAGGGCGGAAACCCGGCGCCCTCCCCAAAGAGCCGTCGGAGGTTAAACAACAACAACAACTCTTCACCCTCTTCATAATCAACCCAACATGGATTCTGCCTTTTACGCACAACAAACACTACTCGCCCAGCTTATACGAGGATACTTCAACTAATTCACACCAACACCAGGAGACGAATAGTAACAATAGATACAAGCAATATATCCTACACTCACTTACCCATGCCACCGGGAACCAGACAAATTTCAACACATTCACAACGTGTTCAATGCGAGCTCTGAATGAAACTGCCTGCGTATGTGATGACCTCTGTGAATGAAGCTGCCTGCATATGTGATGATCTTTCAGAATGAATCTGCCTGCATATGTGATGACCTCTGTGAATGAAGCTGCCTGCATATATGATCACCTCTGGTAATGAAGCTGCCTGTGTATGTGATGACCTCTGTGAATAAGGCTGCCTGCATATGTGGTGATCTTTCAGAATGAAGCTGCCGGCATATGTGATGACCTCTGTGAATGAATATGCCTGTATATGTGATGATCTGTGAATAAGGCTGCCTGCATATGTGATGATCTTTCAGAATGAAGATGTTTGTGTATGTGATGATCTTTCAGAATGAAGCTGCCTGCATATGTGATAACCTCTGTGAATAAGGCTGCCTGCATATGTGGTGATCTTTCAGAATGAAGATGCCTGTGTATGTGATGACCTCTGGGAATGAAGCTGCCTGCATATGTGATAACCTCTGTGAATGAAGCTGCCTGCATATGTGATGACCTCTGTGAATGAATCTGCCTGCATATGTAATGACCCCTGTGATTGAATCTCTCTGCATATGTGATGACCTCTGTGAATAAGGCTGCCTGCATATGTGATGATCTTTCAGAATGAAGATGCCTGCATATGTGTTTACCTCCGTGAATGAAGCTGCCTGAATATGTGATGACCTTTGTAAATGAAGCTGCCTGTGTAGGCGATGACCTCTGTAAATGAAGCTGCCTGTGTATGTGATGACCTTTGGGAATGAAGCTGCCTGTGTATGTGATGACCTCTGTAAATGGAAATGCCTGCATATATGATGACCTCTGTGAATGAATCTTCCAGCATATGTGATAGCTGAATCTATCATTAAGGTCACAGACTCTCAAAAGAACCAAAATAGCATAAATAATACTCACCATTTTTGTTTCCTTCAATATATCTCTGGTAGCAGACGCAAACACATTTTCTCTATCGTCACATAAGTTGGTATCGACAGTATCAAATTTAGTCTCAAAAGTTTCAGATGATATTTGGAGAAGCTTAGATTCCAATATGCCTTCTAGATCTAGGCCCCAAAAATCCGAATCCTGAGTCAATTCTCTGGATTCTGCGTCAGTCAAATCCATATTTTCTTGGTTATTCATGTACTCTGTTTCATTTATAGGAGTACAGAGCCCCTCGTGAGAAGCCAAATTCAAACTATCTTCATCTGAAACATAGGACATGATATGCAAATCAATAAAATTCGCTTGAGGGGAAGCTGTGTCAGGAAGATAGCTACACCAAAAGTTAAGATTCTTTAAAACCTCATAATACTGTTTATTTTTATTTTGAAGACTAAAGTTATTTCAAATAAAACTTTTAATCACTCACCATTTGGTGATTTATCATAATTTATAAGCTGCAAAACATAGGTCATTTCATCACCATAACTCATAGTGCTTTCGTTAACCTGAAAAAAGTTATATTTTTTAACATCTGTGTTCTGCTGAAGATGGTGTGTGTGTGTGTGTGCATGCGCGCATGGAGATTATTAATGTCGGCATCTCAAGGCCAATTTATTTATTAAAAGATTGTTGGATGATAGGGCAATGAAAGTTTTCCATGTTGTCTTGGTGGGTAGGTTTTTGAGCAATGGCTTGGTTAATGCCCAGAAAGGTATAAAATAAGCATAATCAGCTCATACATCCGACGAGCATATAAATACTGCTCTACATGGCAACTTTTCCACCAAGAGATAGCACAAGTAAAACAAGCAATTGTGAACAACGGTTTCTCAAACACCATGATTGACAAACAACTCTAATAATTTTTAAATAATCATTGCAAAGATACAGATAAAATTGAAGAAATTAGGGAGAAGTCAACAACATCAAAGTATATTACAGAAATCAGATGGCCACGTCCTATAAACTACATGAAAAAAAACATCAGGGAGATTATTAACTGTAATATCAAGGTTAAAAATCAAATGGATAAAATTCAACTCATCACTTATTATAAAATACAAAATCCAGCAATTTCCTGATGCGTAAACTCCTTGAATCTCAAGCCAACCAACATAGTTTACGAGTTCATCTGCCCAGAGAAAGACTAAGCTTTATAACAACTCAAAATATGTTGTTTTGTTTTTTTTGTTTTAAGGAGGCTATCTGGCGAATGCCCACTTGGGCATAAGTCGACAAAAAACACAACAGCCTAGAACTAAGCTACTTAAAAAAAAAAAATGTAAACAATGATATAAATTGGAAAACTTAACAATCAGGAAGCAATCTTCGGCAGTGGGGCGAGGTCCCCCTCACCCCGGTGCAGTAGAGTGCAACCTAAAAACAACAATAACAAACAAAAAACAAAACTAACCTTAAATAAAGGGGAGAAGCCCAGCCTCCCCCAAAAAGTCAACAAGTCATAAGGGAATGTGCACAAACTCGGCCCGAGCACAAGGGACAGGCGGTAGCGACCCCGCACATCCCGGGACTGGGACAGGTATCAACCTGGCATACAAACACAGGATTGGACTTGCTTGGACGATGCCTGCCGGAACTGCAATTTGGGACCGGCGGACACGAAGCGTGTCCTCCTACACCGCCCGCACACACTAATACACAGGGTAACACACGGAATAGACAACATGGACCCGCCCTGCCGTTTCTGCTAGGCGCTGGCATCATCTGAAGTCGCATATAAGCCCACACCATCCCAAGTGGACGCCTCGACTGCGTCAGGGCAGAAACCCGGCGCCCTCCCCAAAGAGCCGTCGGAGGTTAAACAACAACAACTCTTCACCCTCTTCATAATCAACCCAACATGGATTCTGCCTTTTACGCACAACAAACACTACTCGCCCAGCTTATACGAGGATACCTCAACTAATTCACACCAACACCAGGAGACGAATAGTAACAATAGATACAAGCAATATATCCTACACTCACTTACCCATGCCACCGGGAACCAGACAAATTTCAACACATTCACAACGTGTTCAATGCGAGCTCTGAATGAAACTGCCTGTGTATGTGATGACCTCTGGGAATGAAGCTGCCTGCATATGTGATGATCTTTCAGAATGAATCTGCCTGCATATGTGATGACCTCTGTGAATGAAGCTGCCTGCATATATGATCACCTCTGGTAATGAAGCTGCCTGTGTATGTGATGACCTCTGTGAATAAGGCTGCCTGCATATGTGGTGATCTTTCAGAATGAAGCTGCCGGCATATGTGATGACCTCTGTGAATGAATATGCCTGTATATGTGATGATCTGTGAATAAGGCTGCCTGCATATGTGATGATCTTTCAGAATGAAGATGTTTGTGTATGTGATGATCTTTCAGAATGAAGCTGCCTGCATATGTGATAACCTCTGTGAATAAGGCTGCCTGCATATGTGGTGATCTTTCAGAATGAAGATGCCTGTGTATGTGATGATCTTTCAGAACGAAGCTGCCTGCATATGTGATAACCTCTGTGAATGAAGCTGCCTGCATATGTGATGACCTCTGTGAATGAATCTGCCTGCATATGTAATGACCCCTGTGATTGAATCTCTCTGCATATGTGATGACCTCTGTGAATAAGGCTGCCTGCATATGTGATGATCTTTCAGAATGAAGATGCCTGCATATGTGTTTACCTCCGTGAATGAAGCTGCCTGAATATGTGATGACCTTTGTAAATGAAGCTGCCTGTGTAGGCGATGACCTCTGTAAATGAAGCTGCCTGTGTATGTGATGACCTTTGGGAATGAAGCTGCCTGTGTATGTGATGACCTCTGTAAATGGAAATGCCTGCATATATGATGACCTCTGTGAATGAATCTTCCAGCATATGTGATAGCTGAATCTATCATTAAGGTCACAGACTCTCAAAAGAACCAAAATAGCATAAATAATACTCACCATTTTTGTTTCCTTCAATATATCTCTGGTAGCAGACGCAAACACATTTTCTCTATCGTCACATAAGTTGGTATCGACAGTATCAAATTTAGTCTCAAAAGTTTCAGATGATATTTGGGGAAGCTTAGATTCCAATATGCCTTCTAGATCTAGGCCCCAAAAATCCGAATCCTGAGTCAATTCTCTGGATTCTGCGTCAGTCAAATCCATATTTTCTTGGTTATTCATGTACTCTGTTTCATTTATAGGAGTACAGAGCCCCTCGTGAGAAGCCAAATTCAAACTATCTTCATCTGAAACATAGGACATGATATGCAAATCAATAAAATTCGCTTGAGGGGAAGCTGTGTCAGGAAGATAGCTACACCAAAAGTTAAGATTCTTTAAAACCTCATAATACTGTTTATTTTTATTTTGAAGACTAAAGTTATTTCAAATAAAACTTTTAATCACTCACCATTTGGTGATTTATCATAATTTATAAGCTGCAAAACATAGGTCATTTCATCACCATAACTCATAGTGCTTTCGTTAACCTGAAAAAAGTTATATTTTTTAACATCTGTGTTCTGCTGAAGATGGTGTGTGTGTGTGTGTGCATGCGCGCATGGAGATTATTAATGTCGGCATCTCAAGGCCAATTTATTTATTAAAAGATTGTTGGATGATAGGGCAATGAAAGTTTTCCATGTTGTCTTGGTGGGTAGGTTTTTGAGCAATGGCTTGGTTAATGCCCAGAAAGGTATAAAATAAGCATAATCAGCTCATACATCCGACGAGCATATAAATGCTGCTCTACATGGCAACTTTTCCACCAAGAGATAGCACAAGTAAAACAAGCAATTGTGAACAACGGTTTCTCAAACACCATGATTGACAAACAACTCTAATAATTTTTAAATAATCATTGCAAAGATACAGATAAAATTGAAGAAATTAGGGAGAAGTCAACAACATCAAATTATATTACAGAAATCAGATGGCCACGTCCTATAAACTACATGAAAAAAAACATCAGGGAGATTATTAACTGTAATATCAAGGTTAAAAATCAAATGGATAAAATTCAACTCATCACTTATTATAAAATACAAAATCCAGCAATTTCCTGATGCGTAAACTCCTTGAATCTCAAGCCAACCAACATAGTTTACGAGTTCATCTGCCCAGAGAAAGACTAAGCTTTATAACAACTCAAAATATGTTGTTTTGTTTTTTTTGTTTTAAGGAGGCTATCTGGCGACTGCCCACTTGGGCATAAGTCGCCCAATCACACAGCCTAGCTCTAGGCTACTTTAAAATAAGAATATGAAAACCAAACAACGGCAAAAAGGAAAGATGACAACAATTAGGAAGCAAGCTCTGGCCTCAAGGGGAGGTCCCCCTCCCCCCGGCGGAGGAGCGTGCGACCTACAAAAGCAAACAATAACAATAAAAAAACAAAACCTAGTTAAATAAAAGTCCACCAGTCAATGTGCACGCACTTGTCCCGAGTACAGGGGACAAGGGATAAACGGTAGCGACCCCGCCCATCCCGGTACCGGGATAGGTAAGGTGCGCCAAGATCGCCCAGGCTGGGACATTCAACAAGAATGTGCCGAACAGTCTGGGGGATAACGGATTTTTTTTTTTTAGGAGCTCATCTGGCGACTGCCTACATGGGCATTAGTCGTCGTATTAAAACTGGCCTAGTTCTAGGCTACTTTAAAATAAAATTAAACAAAGAAAAAACAAAAACACCCTTAATGGGGGAAAGGAAAAAAAACAAACCCTCCTTAAATAATAGGGAGAAGGCCGGCCTCCCCCCAAAAGTCAATAAGTCCACCAGTCGATGTGCACACACTCATCCCGAGTACAAGGGACAGGCGGCAGCGACCCCACCCATCCCGGTACCGGGACAGGTGTCGTGCGCGAAGATCACCTAGACTGGGACATTCAACAAGAATGTGCCGAACAGTCTGGGGGACGACGCAGTCGTTGCAATAGGGCGCACGCGAGCGCTCCATCAAATAGCGATGCGTCACACGAGTGTGCCCGATTCGGAGACGACAGAAAGCAACCTGAAGCCGGCGCGGCCTTTTTTTTTTTTTTTTTAAGAGCTTATCTTGCGACTGCCTACTTGGGCATTAGTCGCCGTATTAAAACTGGCCTAGTTCTAGACTACTTTAAAATAAAATTAAAGAGAGAAAAAAAAAACACCCCAAAAGGGGGAATTGTTTTTTTTCCCCCTTTTGGGGTGTTTTTTTTTTTCTCTCTTTAATTTTATTTTAAAGTAGCCTAGAACTAGGCATTGGGGGATAGGTCCATGGGAACAGTCGCGGCGCAATGGCACGCAACTTTAAGTTCCCCTCGACCGTCTCCCATCTTCTTTGCCAAGCAGTCCGAAGAGTTGCCCGTATTCCTGCCATGTAGTCAGTGTGAGGAAGAGCGAAACGCTGGTCCGGTCGCAGAGTCGTCGCGGACTCTTTGGCGCCCTCATTCCCCGCAATTCCTACATGTCCAGGAACCCAGCAGAAGATAATCTCGACATTCGCCCGGCTCGCCAAAACCGTGGCGTCACGGATATCGCGAACCAGGGGATGCGGAGATTCCAATGCCCGGAGAGCACTCAGGGCGCTTTGTGAGTCGCTATAGATCACAATCCGGTCTCCGAACCGGGCACGTCGCGTAATCTCCCGTACAGAGTGGTGTATTGCCACTAGCTCGGCCGTGAAGACAGAAGCAGCGCCTGGTAGAGCCCCACTGACTTCAAAAAGAGGGGATGGCGTCAGAAGTGCACCACCTTAGTCTTGGCCAAAGAAAACCGAAACCTGTGCGCTTCGGCATAGCGAGAGACGCGGTTCAATGCCTGTTAGAGTCGACGCTCCAGAGTTGGCATCTGGGCCGCGCCAAAAGAGATCGAAAGGTCGTCCACGTAGAGCGTAGCGAGAACATCTTCCGGTAGCACCGAGGTGATGTCGTTGATGCTCAGGGCAAAGAGTGTGACACTGAGGACACTTCCCTGCGGGACACCCTCTTCCTGCTCCTTTAAGCCGGAGAGGGCCCCCCCCACCCGTACACGGAATCGACGATCTCGCAAAAATTCAGATATAAACATTGGGAGGCGTCCCCTCGCCCCCATCGTGTGGAGTCTCCATGATACCGTATCGCCATGCGGTATCATAAGCCTTCTCTAGATCGAAAAACACTGTGGCGTAGTGCTGTCTACGAAGGAAAGCCTCGCAGACGGCCTTTTCCAGTCGGAGCAGAGCATCCGACGTGGAGTGGAACTTGCGGAAGCCGCACTGTGCGGAAGACAGATGGCCTCCGCTGTCCAGGTAAAAGGCTAATCTAACATTTACCAATTTCTCCATCAACTTGCACACGCAAGAGGTTAGAGAGATTGAGCGGAAACCGGTCGGAGTAGAGTGATCTCTCCCCGGTTTGCGAAAGCCGAGCACAGTAGCGATTTGCCACGAGTCTGGGAGAAGACCCTCCACCCAGATCCTGTTGAACAAATCTAACAGAAAGGCCATGACTCGCTCACCCAGGTGTCGAAGCATGGCGTACGGGACATCGTCCGGACCATGGGCTGTGTCCGCGCAAAAGCGAGAGCGGAGCGCAACTCACTCACAGTAAAATTGTTGTTGAAAGGTTCTCCGCCTCTGGAGGTAAAGTCCAGCCGGCGGCCTTCCGCAACATGACGACGTGCATTGAATGCTGGCGGAGCAGCATCCCGACTAGAGAATGCGGAAAAAGCGGTGGCTAAGGAATCCGCCAAGGACGCGGGGTCCGAGATTGCGGTCCCATTCTCCTAGAGAACGGGAGGGGGGTCCTGCGAAAACTTGCCCCGAATTATTTTGACTCGCTTCCACACCTCAGCTAAAGGGGTCTTCCCGTTAAGTGAAGACACGTATGCCCGCCAATTAGAGCGGCGGGCGTGCTTCGAAATATACCGGAACCTAGCCCCTAGACCGACGAAATTCAGACAGTGAAATCGTTCGGGCGGCGCTTATAGCGCATGTAGGCATAACGCTTCTGTTTGAGGGCAGTCTCACACTCGGCCGACCATGGGTCATCAACCACCCCCTAATCAAAATCAAGCTGTGCATTCGAAGAGCACAAAGATAGATCAAAGCAAGAAAATGAAGCGGTTCTCGGGCAGTGATGCGTAAACTCATCTACATTTACGACACCTAACTAAAGCTCTTCGATCAGATCGACAAGGACTTGTCCCCTGCGATCTATTGAGTAAGCCCCCAGCCCCCAGAGGATGTTGGCAACCGTGCCACGACGCGGCGGAAGTCCCCCGCGTCGAAGTCAGCTGACGGTGGAATGTACGCAGAAATAATAGTATACCTCCTATACAGGTGAAGCTGCACAGCAACTTTCTGAAAGGAGGTATCTAAAGTGAAACGAAGAACGGAGACATTATGCCGAGTGTAAACCGCGCATCCCCCAGCCCGGCCATTTCGCGGTGGTGGGGTCGCAAGACACTTATACTCCGGGAGGGCGGGCAGGGGTCACGCACCTAGCACGGTATCCTGTAGAAAAATGGCTAACGGGGAACGGGACGAGACGAACCTCCCCGGAAGATCGCCTGGCGACCAACTTCAGGGGTGTTGCCTCCTGTGAGTCTAACGACTCGGTGGAGCGAATAGCCCTGTCGCCTTACGGGAAACTGTCACACTGGGGGAAGGGGGGGTAGCCCTAGGTTTAGCTGGGGCTGGGTATGAACCCTTTTTGCCGCCAGCTTTACCAGGCGAGCGCCCAGGTTGAGTAGAGCCCACAGAAGGGCTCCGAATGGGCGCAGAAACAACCGTGCTCATTGGCCTGGATGGGCCAGAAGCAGAGGGTGCCATTCTAACTATTGAGGCATAAGACGTCCCAGGCAGAGCCAGGCTGGCCAAGACCAAGTCCTTAGCCCCGCAGAATGAGAGTCGATCCTGGGGCTGAAGGGCCAGGATTTCTTTCTCAAGGAGATATGCACCACATGCTTCGAAGAGCGGGGTGCGGTTCTCAGCAATTGAAACACTTGGCCACACACGATTTTGACTTATCGTGTGCGGCCTTGGAGCAATTTACACAGACTTTGGGTGATGCTGACTACAAGAACGATTCGTATGGCTGCCACGGCAGTGGCACGAATGACTTCATGCGGTAGCGGTACCAACCGGCACGCACCGACTCAGGGAGCTTGTCACAGTCGAATGTGATGAACAGTGTAGGGGTAGGTCTCGAGGCCCCTGCCTCTTTTCTCATCACACGTTCAACCTTGACCACCCCATGGTTGGCCAGCTCGAAGGTGATGTCCTCTATGGAGTAGTCAACGAGTTCCCTCGCATAAACTACTCCTTTCACAAAGTTCATGGTAGAGTGCGGCATCACACTCGCCGGGGTGCCATCAAGTGTCCGAAGAGCACTTATTTTGGTCGCCTCAGCAGGATTCGCCGCATTCGCCAGAAGGCGCTCATCCGAAAAACGGGTTACCTTCGGCTCTCTACCAATTGTACTAGCTAATGGTTTCCTCTGATGGATCATGTTGCCCTTAGCTAACATGCTGCCATCCGTGGAGCGAATAACGAGGAAGCATTTTAAGCCAGCGGGCTCAAAAATGCCAGGTAACCTCTGAATGAGGCACCCCAATGTTATCGAGGCTCCGCCCTGTGCACTTTTGGTCTTAGTCATAGTCAGGGGCTCCGCACACAGGAGGGGGGGTAGACGGGCCAGATGTGCCGACCTTAGCTTGGTCGCTTGCCAAAGTGGCAGCAGACCCATTCGTCCCCGCAGCCAGCATGGATGAAGAGGAACCCCGAGTCTTTTTTGTCTTTTTCCTGTTCTTTTTTGGAGAGGGCAGGGAATGAACCCACTTATTCCCTCAGCCAGGTCCATCTCCGAAATAGATAAGGTCCTGGTGTCGCAGGGGCACCGGATGGAGGAGATCCCTCCCCTCATTGTACTGCCTCGAAGACCCCAGCCGTTTGAAGAGGACCTTGCATAGAGGCGGATTCAGGTTCGGTGCTTGTAGCCGAGCCCGGATTCCCCCCCATGGAAAGCCCTACCGTCTGAGGCTTGGTTGCCTCAAGGACCATGTCTATCTCAGGAGAGGCCTCCAGTTGGCCATCCCCTCCCAGGACATCGCAGGTCCCATTGACAGCGTGACCAGTCATGTGTGGGGAGGCACAGGCCTTAACCCCGGCAAGGTTGAGTATTCTTGCCATCAGGTCTTTTGAGGGAAGCGACCGAAGGAGCCTGGCTTCCCTCTCCCCAAAGGGGGTTTGCCCTACTGAGCTGCTTGAATGGGGAGCAGTCGGCTCTGGGCTGCCTGCTGACTTTCTTGGCAGAATCATTGGAAAGTAAAGGGGAGACTGCTGTTGGAAAGAGGGAGGCACCCGAAGGCACCTCCAGACAAGAGGGTTAGACCCCTACACCCATAGGTGAAGAGCTCTCCGGTGAAAGAGAGAGAGAGCAGATGGGAAGGGGGGCTCCATTTTAGGCCACCCCTCCCAACTGGTGACCTTGCAGCCCTTCGGCAGGGTGTAAAAATGATAGTGAGAAGGAAAGGATATGTTAGCAAGGTATGGGTGGAGTGAAGCAGGTTGTTAAAAACCAACCATCCGAAACTGGAGCTCAGGAGTTAGGAAATATTGTCCCCCACTCCCTCAGCCCCGATCCAGGATAGTTGGCTGAGGTCAGCATCTACCCTGTGAAAAATAGAGGCCGACCAGAGAATGTTGCGGAGAGGTTGTAGGGCAAGTGAGGAAGTAGGAGATAAATACAGGCTGTCTGAAAGGAGAAGAGGCAAAGCTGGGGCTTGACGTGGCACTGAGTCCAATCAGCATGGCAAATCGCCGCGCCTATCCTTTTTTTTTTCAAACAATCAACCAGAGAAGCTATGTAATGTTTTGGATGGCTCATCGGGCTTGGCAAGATTGTTGAAATATAACTTTTACATTATATACACTGCTCTCTCTCTTAGTATTGCAGTGTAAATTGCTTATTTGCCCAAAGCCTATGTGTGGACCAATAGGATGCTAAATCTGTTAAAGAATTGAATCCCATGATTAGAGAACAGCCTAAAATAATTAAAATTTCACTGCTTACAGTATTTGGCATTGTTGTCCCCCCCTCCTTTCAGTCAATAGCTATCCTTTCATTTGTACATTGAGCAATGTAATTGATCAGACTGAGAAAATAGCTTTCTATATATATATATATATATATATATATATATATATATATATCAATAGCTGATGAATCTTGACCAATATCACAGAAAACTTTACACCTCTGAATGGGAGGAATTTGAAATTTTGGAACAAAATCATTACTCACATGTTTCCATTGTAATGGTGCGTCATCTGTAGTTAGTGGCATGGGGGTATTCTCAATATTATTACTATTTTCAGCTTCATCAGTTACACAATCCTCTTCATTTTCAGATGAATCACTGCTCTCAGGTGCATTTCCATTAGGAGGAATATAGTCCTTGTCTTCGTCACTATCATCCCCTAGACTCTCTGTTTCTTCTTCATCTTCACTTGAATCACAGGAGTCATCTTCACAATCATTTACCTTATTTAGTTTTTCAATAGATCCTTCCACTTCCAATGGTTTTTTCCTACTCATTTTTCACGTTCTGAAAAAGGAAAAATTCATATAGCCCGGCAGGTACGCATATGGCCAATACCCTCCCCCTCCCTATGTAAGGATGCGTGTGTGAATGGAGAATGTTTTTTTCCTCTAGGATGTAGTTTTGATATATCAGTCTTTTGCAAACAAAGAGCCACTCAAATATTCTGTTAGATTGTAAGATTTGCAATTGTAAGTCAAGAAGTTATTGTGAGTCCCGACAGGACAGAGGGCTTTAATAGCCTCAAAACGCAACCAGATTGCTTTTTTTCATACAAAGATTTTGTGGTACCACAGAGTCCTTTTTTTTAAATTTATAGTTTGTTGTTGTCGCAAATAGTTTCTGTTGTTGATTTTACATAGGAATTGTTTTTTTTTCTGATTGGTAGTATCTGAGCGAATGTTTTTCTTAAATATAATAGTCTAATTGAGTGCTTTGTATATATTTTGATTAATAGTATTCATAAGATAGAATTAATTGTTCGATATATATATATTATTAGAGTGTTGTATATAAATATATTTACCTCCCCCCCCCTATAATTTTGTAAGTAAAGGACTGTACATACAATCTGTTTCATTTCTCCCTCTATTTCTCACACCTGAAATAGTGTAGGAAGCGGGTTGGATTGATTGGGGTTAGAGTATAGATTTTCAGCCCGCTACATTTGGTGCCCGAATAGGGACCGAGATCTCGAAACTGGGATAGTGACAGGATTGGATTGCAGTCAGTCATTGTATTGGATGTAGTGAGTGATTGTTTCCCCCCCCCCCTTTTTTTCTATCACTTTATTACTAACCTGGGAGGGTGGCTTCTGTGGAACAGGGCCTCCATGATGAGATTGTGAGAGAGGCTCAAGTTGAGGCAATGTGATTATTGAGGGATTGAAGAGTGATGAGTATGGATGTGAAGACAGGATGAAGAAATGGATGAAAGACAAAGGCAGGTCAACCAAAGGGTGAAGGGCCTCTATGACATGATGAAGGGATCAGGACCCTCTACCCTGACCCCTGCTCTGACCGAAGGAAGACTGGGTCAAAGAGGAAGGATCGTAAGGTGAGAGGAAAGAGTGTGGACTTGTTGTACTCGGATGAAGGAGAGTGATGGTGTGATTGGTATGAGTGAGAGTGAAGTGAATGCGGGAAAATATATTTTGATAAGGAAAGTGCCAAAGGTGGATAAGTTTAGGTTGCATGGTGGGAAGTGTGTGCAAGAATTTTTCAGGGAGTTTGAGCAGTATTGCAAGCTCAAGTACCCAGAGAATAAGGGATATTGGGTGAATATATTAGGACAGTGCTTGGAAGGGAATGTGCGCAGGATCACAAGTGTGGGTGAGCCAAGGTATGAGGTGGTGAAGAAGCGAATGATTGGGAAAGTGAAACGAATGAGTGTGTGAATTATAAAAGGGTGAATGAATTTGAGATGGTCGCATGGGAAAGAGTGAAAGTGTGAATATATATACGTATAGGCTTGAGACTATGGCGAGAAAGAGGTATGTATGGTGATATTGTGAATGAGTGTAAGCAATTGATGAGAAAGTTCCTTGATACAGTCCTGCGAAGATAAGTGAATGGATGAATGGGAAGAGAAAGGAGAGGGTGAGATCGACAGGTGAATGATTGGTGTGGGAGGATGTGTTAGAACTGCTGGAAGATGGCTGATTTGATGAGGAAAGTGATTTAGATGACGATGGATGGTACAGTGTAAATGTTGGGGATAAGAATCCCAGGAACTTTCCTCCATCCCAGCAGTTTGTCAGTTATCAGGATGCCCTGAGGGCTGCGCCAGCTGGGGTGATGTCGAGCTTCTTGGGCTGGCAGACTGGATGGGCGAATGGAAGGGAACAGATGGCTGGTAAGCATGTGAATGGGTACATGAGGGAGCAATGGAGGTATGTCCCAGGAAATGAGAGACCAAATGGTGTGAGAAAGATCGTGGAATGTCGTGTGTGAGGAAGGAAGGGGCATATGTTGGCAGAATGTAGGTGGACGTCTTGTGCGTGTTTTGGGTGTGGTAACAAGGGGCATATGATAAAGGATTACCAGGAAAGTGTGAAAGTGTTTTTTGAAGAATGTCTGAAGTTGAATGGTTGAGCGACTGATGGAGGGAAGTATGAAGTATGCTTGTGGTAATTGCAGAAAGGCTAGTCATTATGCGAGGATGGTATGTCTGTCTAGTGTGAAAGTGCTTCCTGGTGGGAAATACAAGCTTGGTATATAAGGACATGAATGACAAGCTGAGTGATAAAGCCCTCCTGTCTGAGTGTAAGGATAGTTCGGTGGGGATTGGTAGTATGAGAGTACCTGTGATTGGAATGATAAGGTCAGTTGTTCGAATGCATGGTTATGTTGATGAATGAGTGTGAATTTTCTGTGATTGATAAGGTGAGTAGTGAGTATGGTGTGATTTGGGGGTATGATTTTATAAAAGTGAACCTTATGGTTGTGCATTCTGCGAGCAATCAGATTGAGCAAAAAAATTGGTAAAAATGGAGTGTATAAGTTGTATGTAAGGAAAGATGGTAGTGTTGTGAGGAGTGTGTTTGGCGGTATAGAGTTGTGAGCCTGGGAGAATGGTGTGACGTATGTTTTGGAGAGTTTGAATGGTGTGAAAGAGAATGCACGCTCATCAGAGACAGTTGAGGAGGTGAAGAGAACCTCCTAACAACCTGGTGAGGCATCCGGTGTATAACATAACATAATTTCAGGGATGACAAAAGACACAAGGGCCTATCAAAGGTCATCCACATCTGTCATTTTTTTTTTTTTTTTTTAAGAGCTCATCTGGCGACTGCCTACTTGGGCATTAGTCGCCGTATTAAAACTGGCCTAGTTCTAGGCTACTTTAAAATAAAATTAAAGTTAAAAAAAATGCCCCAAAAAGGCCGAAAGGAAGCAAGCTGGTGCGTCGGGAAGAGGTCCCCCAGGGCAGGAGCGTGCAACCAAAGGGGAAAAAAAACAAAAGCAAAAAACAAACCTTGCTAAATAATAAGGAGAAGGCCGGCCTCCCCCAAGAAGTCAACAAGTCCACGAATCTGTCCCAAGTACAAGGGACAGGCGGTAGCGACCCCGACCATCCCGGTAACGGGACAGGTATCGTGCGCGAAGATCACCCAGACTGGGACATTCGACAAGAATGTGCCGAACAGTCTGGGCGACGACGCAGTCATTGCAATAGGGCGCATGCGAGCGCTCCATCAAATAGCGATGCGTCACACGAGTGTGCCCGATTCGGAGACGACAGAAAGCAACCTGAAGCCGCCACAGCATTGGGGGATAGGTCCATGGGAAAAGTCGCGGCGCAATGGCACGCAACTTTAAGTTCCCTTCGACCGTCTTCCATCTTCGAGGCCAAGCAGTCCGAAGAGCTGCCCGTATTCCTGCCATGTAGTCGGTGTGAGGAAGAGCGAAACTCTGGTCCGGTCGCAGAGTCCTCGAGGACTCTTTGGCGTCCTCATTCCCCGCAATTCCTACATGTCCAGGAACCCAGCAGAAGATAATCTCGACATCTGCCCGGCTCGCCAAAACCGTGGCATCACGGATATCGCGAACCAGGGGATGCGGAGATTCCAATGTCCCGAGAGCACTCAGGGCGCTTTGTGAGTAGCTATAGATCACAATCCGGTCTCCGAACCGGGCACGTTGTGTAATCTTCGTACCGAGTGGTGTATTGCCACCAGCTCGGCCGTGAAGACAGACGCAGCGCCTGGTAGAGCCCCGCTGACTTCAAACAGAGGGGATAGGGCGTGGAAGCTGACCCACTCTTGGGACTTGGAGCCATCCGCATACACTGGCACGGTTCCAGCGTGACACGATGTGTGCTCCAAAAAGGTCAAACGCAATACTCCCGGCGCAGTACAAGCTTTGGGAGCAGAGGCGTGGCGACAAAGAGGCAAATGCGGTACCCTCCAGGGTGGTGTCCTGGGCAGAACCAGGGGCACCACCGGCCCGAGAGCTATATCTACCTCTCGAAGGAGTTTCCTGGCCCTAAACCCAAAGGGCTTAGGGTATGACTGGCGTCTCTCGGCGGCATAGGCACCATCAAGATCAGCTGCGGATGCAGTGAGAGCTGTTGGCGACTGAGGGAGGCGCCAGGCTCGCGCCTACAGGCGAGTGATGCACTGCATGCGGCGCAGAGTGAGTAGCATCTCCCCAGCATCGACCAACAGGCTCTCAATGGGGGAAGTGCGGAAGGCACCGGTTGCAAGGCGAAGGCTGGTGTGGTGGATCGAATCCACCTTCCGCAATAAACGCTCGGCTGCAGATGCATAAAACTTGCATCCGTAGTCGAGCTTCGGACGAACAAAGGATCAATAAAAAAGTAGGGCAGTAGCCCAATCAGTGCCCCAAGCGCTGAACATCACGGAACGGAGAATGTCCATGGCGCGGGTACAAGAGACCCCATCTGTCAAAACCTACCCACAAAATGCATCCATAGGATTTTGTCAGATCATGCATCTACAATTTATACAATCCATAGGATTGTGTCCGATCATGTATCTACAATATACAATTCTAACCATACAAAGGATGTGTCAAAAAACGAAGAGCATCATCATCGAGAGACGTCAAAATCCAAATCAATCGTAATATACAATAGTAAAAAACCTGCATCCACAGGAATGAGTCCAGAATAACATAACATAACATAATACCCCCTCCCTCCCCATAAAATCATCCAATCTGCGTTTGAATAGATTCAAGACTGTACCGTCTCAGATGGAAAACTATTCCAATAATATTTATTTAGATCCTCTTTACTACCCTTCTTGAAAATGGGGACTAAATTCGCTCTCCATATTCCAGTGACCTAGTATATAACTTCTCCAGAGCTATTGAGATACTTTCTACCCCTTCTTTAAGTATCCTAGAATGAATATTATCAGGGCCGGAGGCCTTGGTAGTATCTAACTCACCTATTAGTCCTTTTATCGTCCTCTGATCCACACTAATGGCAGTAAACACCTCTTTCTCTGACCCATTAGTACTATACATAAGTCGAAGGTCAGTCTTCGACTGACCTTCGAACAGGTAGCACGTGTTTTATAGAGCTCTCAGTCTGTTGATCTATTTTTCAGATTTTTCTATAGTTTGTTTGTTTTTTGTTTTTTTTTCTCACCACAATCAGCCAAAGCTAAGTTGCTCTTCTTTTTTTTCTTATTGCTACTTAAATTCTTTCTTTGTTTGAATAAGTGATGGAGTTTGGGGATGAAAGTGAGCATGAGTGTCGGAATGTATGCATTGGTTGTGGTGTATTAGGTGAGGGGTATACATGTGTTGTATGTGGGCTGCGTGAATGCATTGTAGATTTAGAGGGGATGAGAAGGCAGGATTTAGACAGGATATGTAGGCTGGAGGGGTTAGTTGCTGAGCTCAGGAGGGAACTTAGTGTTAGGCCTAGATTTGGGAATAGGTTAGGTGGTGAGGTAGGCCAGTTAGATGTTTCAGGTGAAGGTAGAGGGCCGGTGGAGGAGGTAGGATATGATAGTTCTAGTGAAGTTAGCCCCCTTAGATTAGTTAGAAATAGGCCTAGTGAGGATGGGGGACAGTGGAGAGTGGTTAGGAAACATGAAGCTAGGGAGGCTTCTCCTGTTCTTTGTGAGAATAGGGTTGCCTCTGTTGAGGTAGTTAGCCAGGGGGAGAATAGGTGTGTGAGTCAGAGGGACACAGAACCTATTAGCTTGACTAATAGATTCAGTACCCTAAGAGAGGAAGTAACTGGAAGTGATATGACTGATGGGGGTGGGGGTGGAGTTCGAGTGACTGGTAGTTTGAATGAGAATAGGAGTGGGGATGGAGTTAGGTCTGTGGGGGTTAGGAATAGGAGTCTGACTGAAGTGCTTGTGATGGGTGATTCGCGAGTTAGATATTTAGATAGGAAGTTGAATGCAAGTAGATTGAATGGTTTGAGGGTGTGTTTGCCGGGTGCTGGAGTGAGAGATCTGTCTGATAGGTATGAGGAACTGGTGTCTGGCTGTGCAAGGGATGCGGTTGTGATTACACATGTAGGAGTGAATGATGTGAAGAAAGTGGGTGCATGTGAGTTACGTGAGAGGTACAAGAGGTTGATTGAAAAGGTGAAAGAAAGTAGAATGAAAGGTGTTGTGACAGGTGTGCTTCCAAGAATGGATGTTGGGGTAGAATGGATGTCTCGTGCAATTGGTCTGAATGATTATGTGAGGAGGATGTGTGAGATGGAAGGTGTCATGTTTGTGGATGTGTGGGATAGGTTTGTTGGAATGAAAGAAATGTATGCGATGGATGGACTGCATTTGAGTAGGAGGGGGGTAGATGTGTTGTGGGAGGAGTATGATCGTGTTATTAGGTCTTTGCAGGCGGGAAACTAGATACTAATAGTGGTCAGGGAATTATGAGAGGACATTATAGTACTGAAAGTAGAATGGACTTGGCACATAACAGAAATAGGTTCCAAGGCGATAGAGGTGAGGTCATTCAAGTTTCAAGAGGTGCTTCAGGGATAGGGGGGTTAAATTGTTTCTATACAAATGCTCGTAGTCTTAGAAACAAGAAGGATGAGCTATTTAGTTATATTAGCAATGAGGATATAGATATATTATGCGTTACTGAATCATGGGTTAATGAAATAGAATTTAGTGACACTATAAGTGAATTTGATTTTCAGGGCTATAATATGTACATTAGTCAAAGGACAGGTAGGATTGGTGGAGGAATAATTATCTATATAAAAAACAACATTGTTTCAAGTTTAAATACTTCAATAAAGCAGGATGGAGTTGAGTCACTTTGGATAGATATTAGGTTCAGTAAAAATAGAATGGTGCATTTGGGAGCTTTTTACAGGCCACCTGGGCAGACTGATGATATAGATGAACTAATGATAAGGGAAATAAGTAAGGGATGTGAAACAGATGCAGTTATTATTGGGGACTTCAACTTAAACTCTGTGGACTGGGAAAATATGATAGGTAGGGATAGAACAAGTGGCAGGTTCATAGAATGCTTTGAGGATAATTTTTTGAATCAATTTGTTAATGAGCCAACGAGGGGGGACAATATATTAGATTTAGTACTTTCTAACAGTGATCATTTAGTTCAAGAATTGACTGTTGGGGAAGCATTGGGAAATAGTGACCATCAGATAGTTCGTTTTAACTTGGGAATTGAGAAGGGTAAAATAACTGAGAATGCTGAAAAAGTTCCAAATTTTCATAAGGGAGATTATGTAAAACTTCGAAGCTTGCTAAATTTGGTAGACTGGGATATAGAATTCAGAGGTAAAAATGCTTATGGGATGTGGGATACTTTCAAGCATATAATAAATGTAGTCCAAGAACAATGTATCCCAATGAAGGCCATTAGGAACAAAAGTAGGAAACCATTATGGTGGAATCAGGAGATAGCTAGAAAAATTTCAGAGAAGAAAAGGGCATATAAAAAATTACAGGTAGAAAATAATATTCAAAATTTAAGTGATTATAGAATGGCTAGGAATGAGTTAAATAAGATTATAAAGAAGAACAAAAGGGTGTCAGAAATTAAATTAGCTCAGGATAGCAACAAAGATCCTAGAAAGTTCTTTAGTTACTATAAAACTAATAACAAGTGTGGCAGAGTTAAAATAGGACCTATCAAATATGAAGGGTTTGTGAGAGAAACTGATGAGGAAATAGTTGAGGTACTAAATGGTCATTTTGCATCAGTATTTACAAAAGAGAAACTAAATAGTCCTATGTATAGTACTCATAGGTCAGGAAAAGAGGTGTTTACTAACATTTGTGTGGATCGGAGGATGATAAAAGGACTAATAGGTGATTTAGATACTACCAAGGCCTCCGGCCCTGATAATATTCATTCTAGGATACTTAAGGAAGGGGTAGAAAGTATCTCAATAGCTCTGGACAAGTTATATACTAGGTCATTGGAATATGGAGAAATACCCGATGATTGGAAGAGAGCGAATGTAGTCCCCATTTTCAAGAAGGGTAGTAAAGAGGATCCAAATAACTTTAGACCGGTTAGCCTAACTCCTGTAGTCTGTAAAATTCTTGAGAAAATAGTTAAAAAAGGGATTTGCCAACATCTAGAGAGGGAGGGGTTAATCAGCGATGCTCAGCATGGGTTTAGATCAGGTAGTTCATGTTTGACTAACTTACTAGACTTTCTGGAGTTTGTAACAGATCAAGTAGATAAGGGAGAGAATGTAGATATAATTTACTTAGATTTTAGTAAAGCATTTGATAAGGTACCACACAGGAGACTAGTTCATAAATTAAAAATGATTGGGATATGTGGGGGTGTTTCAAATTGGATAGCTGAGTGGCTGAAAGACAGGAAGCAAAGGGTAGTGCTAAATGGTGTAAAGTCAGAGTGGAGGGATGTTATCAGTGGGGTTCCTCAGGGATCAGTTCTCGGTCCATTATTATTTGTCATCTATATAAACGATCTTGGGGAGGCAGTTAATAATAAAGTGTCAATTTTTGCGGATGATACCAAATTAGCAGCTGTAGTTAAAGATATTGATGATAATTTTAAAGTGCAGGGGGACTTAAATAAATTGTTATCCTGGGCACATAAGTGGCAAATGACTTTCAACCTTGAAAAGTGCAAAGTTATTAACATGGGAAAAGATAATAGAGAATTTAACTATGAAATGGATGGGCATTGGCTGAGCTCAGTAGAGGATGAGAAAGATCTAGGAGTAGTAATAGATAAGTCATTAAGGTTTTCTAAGCAGTGTATTGAAGCAAGAAATAGGGCAAATAGAGTGCTGGGTTTTATTAAGAGAAATGTCAGTTACAAAAGTAAGGAGGTTATTCTTAAACTCTATAACTCTTATGTTAGGCCACATCTAGAGTACTGTATACAGGCATGGTCCCCATATTTTAGACACGATATTAACCTTCTTGAGTCAGTGCAACGGAGGGCAACAAAGATTATTCCTTCCCTGAGGCACCTTGAATATGAAGATAGACTGAGGGTATTAAATATGTTCTCGTTCGAAAGGAGGTGTGTGAGAGGGGATATGATTGAGCTCTTTAAAATTTTTTCCGGGATAGATAAATTGGATGTTAGCAAGTTTTTTGAGTTAGATGATGGAAATCGGACTAGAGGTCACCACTTGAAAATTAAAAAGCAAGGGTGTAGGTTGGATTTAAGAAAGTATTTTTTCACCAATAGAGTGGTAGACTTCTGGAACAAATTGCCGCAGAGGGTAGTAGGTAGTCCAAATCTAAATGTATTTAAGAGTAGGTTGGATGAGTTTATGGGAAGGGAAGGTTGTGATGGTTCCTAAGTTTTGTATATATTAATATTGTTTGTATATATCTATAGCTGCATGATTTAGTTCTTGACAAGCCTTGATTGGTGATACCCTTGTTTCTGGATGCAATCCTCTGGATGTAGTTTTCCTGGGAGTTTGGGTGCCTTGAAAAAGAGGCCGCTTGACTCGGATGACCTATGATGAGCCCTTGTGGCTTTTGTCATCCGTTATATTATATTGTGGGGGACTTTGATTTTGTCTTCCCCTGGTGATGGTGCTTTTTGTGGGTGGGTTTTGACGGAGGCGGATGACCTTTGATAGGCCCTTGTGGCTTTTGTCATCCGTGTAATTATGTTATGTTATGTTATGTTATAAATTAAAGCTGCATGGGATATGTGGGAAGGTTTTAAATTGGATAACTGAATGGCTGAAAAATAGGAAACAGAGAGTTGTACTGAATGGAGTGAGGTCAGAGTGGAGGAATGTTATTAGTGGCGTACAGCAGGGATCAGTTTTAGGCCCTTTATTATTTATAATCTATGTAAATGATCTTGCTGTAAGGGATCAGTTTTAGGCCCTTTATTATTTATAATCTATGTAAATGATCTTGCTGATGACACTAAATTGGCAGCTGTAGTAAAAGAGGTTGAGGGTAGCTTTAAAGTGCAGAGTGACTTAAATAAGTTGTTAGCTTGGGCTCAGAAGTGGCAGATGACTTTTAACCTTAATAAATGCAAAGTTATTAACATGGGGAGAGATAATAGAGAATTTAGCTATGGGATGGATGGTTATTGGCTTAATTCAGTTGAAGATGAGAAGGACTTAGGAGTAGTAGTAGATAGGTCACTGAAATTTTCAAAGCAGTGTATTGAGGCAAAAAATAGAGCAAATAGGGTGCTAGGTTACATTAAAAGAAATGTTAGCTACAAGAGTAAGGAGGTCATCCTTAAACTATACAACTCTTATGTCAGGCCACATTTAGAGTACTGTATACAGGCATGGTCACCACATTTTAGACATGATATAAACTTATTAGAGTTGGTACAAAGGAGGGCAACAAAAATAATACCATCCCTGAAGCACCTTGAATATGAAGATAGACTGAGGTTATTAAAAATGTTTTCATTTGAAAGAAGGTGTGTGAGGGAAGATATGATTGAGCTTTCTAAAATCTTTTCTGGGATGGATAAATTGGATTTCAGCAAGTTATTTGAGTTAGAAGGTAGTAGTAGAACTAGAGGCCATCACTTAAAGATTAAAAAACAGAGGTGCAGACTGGATGTTAGAAAATATTTTTTCACTAAAAGAGTGGTGGATTATTGGAATAGTTTGCCACCTGAGACTGTAGACAGCTCAAACTTGAATGTTTTCAAGCGCAGATTGGATGATTATATGGGGATGGAGGGTTAATTTCTTAGTTTCGGTATGTGGATATGTTTCTTGACTCATTCCTGTGGCTGCAGTTTCTTTTTATTGTATATTTTGGGGGACTTAGATTTTGTTTTTGACAGACTCCTATGGAGGCTTTAAATTATATATTGTAGCTGCATGGTTGGACATTCCTAAGGATTGTTAAATTGTATATTGTAGATGCATGATCTGACAAAATCCTATGGATGCTTTATGTGGGTGGATTTGATGGATACGGATGACCTTTGATAGGCCCTTGTGGCTTTTGTCATCCATGAAATTATGTTGTTATGTTATGTTAAGGCCATTAGAAACAAAAGTAGGAAACCATTATGGTGGAATCAGGAGATAGCTAGAAAAATTTCAAAGAAAAGGGCATATAAAAAATTACAGGTACAAAATAATATTCAAAATTTAAGTGATTATAGAATGGCTAGGAATGAGTTAAATAAGATTATAAAGAAGAACAAAAGGGTGTCAGAAATTAAATTAGCTCAGGATAGCAACAAAGATCCTAGAAAGTTTTTTAGTTACTATAAAATTAATAATAAGTCTGGCAGAGTAAAAATAGGGCCTATCAAATATGAAGGGATTGTGAGAAACTGATGAGGAAATAGTTGAGGTACTACAAAGGAGAAACTAAATGGTCTTATGTATAGTACTCATAGGTCAGGGAAAGAGGTGTTTACTACCATTAGTGTGGATCGGAGGATACTACCAAGGCCTCCGGCCCTGATAATATTCATTCTAGGATACTTAAAGAAGGGGTAGAAAGTATCTCAATAGCTCTGGAGAAGTTATATACTAGGTCACTGGAATATGGAGAAATACCTGATGATTGGAAGAGAGCGAATGTAGTCCCCATTTTCAAGAAGGGTAGTAAAGAGGATCCAAATAACTTTAGACCGGTTAGCCTAACTCCTGTAGTCTGTAAAATTCTTGAGAAAATAGTTAAAAAAGGGATTTGCCAACATCTAGAGAGGGAGGGGTTAATCAGCGATGCTCAGCATGGGTTTAGATCAGGTAGATCATGTTTGACTAACTTACTAGACTTTCTGGAGTTTAATTTAACTTCTGTAGACTGGGAAAATATGATAGGAAGAGATAGAGCAAGTTGTAAGTTTATGGAGTGTTTTGAGGATAACTTTTTGATCCAATTTGTTAATAAGCCAACAAGGGGTGCCAATATATTAGATCTAATTCTTTCAAATGATGATCACTTAGTTCAAGGATTGAGTGTAGGGGAATCATTGGGAAACAGTGATCATCAGATGGTTCGGTTTAATTTGCAAATAGTTAAGGGTAGAACAACGACAAACTCCACGAAAATTCCAAATTTTTATAGGGGAGATTACGATAAATTACGCAGCATGCTAAATCAGATTAGGTGGGATATAGAATTCCATGGAAAGAATACTTATGAGATGTGGGATATTTTTAAGACTATATTAAACATGGTTCAGGAACAGTGTATTCCGATGAAGTCTATTAGGAAGAAATGTAGGAAACCATTATGGTGGAACCAAGAAATAGCTAATAAAGTTTCAGAGAAAAAAAGGGCATACCAGAGATTACAAAGTGAGAGTAGTTTAGATAATTTAAACCATTATAGGTCAACCAGAAATGAACTAAATAAGATTATTAAGAAGACCAAAAGGACAGCAGAAATTAATTTAGCTAAAAATAATAATAAAGATCCTAAAAAATTCTTTAGCTATTATAGAATCAATAATCAATCTAACAGTGATAAAATAGGGCCTATTAAATATGAAGGGGTTTTGAAAGAATCTGATGAGGAAATAGTAGAGGTCCTTAATGATCATTTTGCTTCAGTATTCACAGAAGAGAAACCAGTTAGATTAATTGATGATAATTCTAGGTCAAGGGAAGTAGTGATAAATTCTATTAATATAGACAGAGAAGAAATTAAAGGGCTTATAATTCAGTTAAATACTAGTAAGGCATCTGGCCCTGACAACATTCATTCTAGGATTCTCAAAGAAGGTGTAGAAAGTATTGCAGTAGCTCTCGAGAAGATATTTATTAGATCACTAGAGTCTGGAGAAATACCAAATGATTGGAAATTGGCAAATGTAGTGCCAATTTTTAAAAAGGGAAGCAAAGAGGACCCAAATAACTTTAGACCAGTAAGCTTAACTTCTATAGTCTGTAAAATTCTTGAGAAGATGGTTAAGAAGGGAATTTCTGATCATCTAGAGAGTAGCAGGTTAATTAATGATGCTCAGCATGGTTTTAGAAAAGATAGATCGTGTTTAACTAATTTACTGGATTTTATGGATTATGTAACTAAAGAATTAGATAGGGGTGAGAAAGTTGATGTGATCTACTCCTTTCCAATGTATGTAGATTTAGTTTTCTGAGCCTTACACCATAAGGTAAGTTCCTTAGCCCACCAATCATCTTTGTCATCCTTCTCTGCACAGACTCAAGCAAATCAATATCCTTCCTATAATATGGTGACCAAAATTGTACTGCATAGTCTAGATGAGGCCTAACTAGCGCCAGATACAGTTTTAGAATGACTTCAGCACTCTTATTGCTTACACTCCTCCTAATGAATCCCAATATCCTATTAGCTTTATTCTTAGCATTTAGGCATTACTTTCTAGGGCGAAGGTCTGAATTTACCAAAATACCCAAGTCCCTCTCACAATCGGTCCTCCCTAAAATTCTCCCATTTAATTTATGACTATTCAATGGATTATTTCTACCTATACTAAGTACACTACATTTGTCTATGTTAAACTTCATTTGCCATTTCTCGGCCCAATTGGACAGAATGGTCAATTCTTCCCTGCATTACAACAGCATCAGAATCAGCCCTAATGGCCCTACCTAGCTTAGTATCATCAGCAAATTTACTCAGGTCACTACTTATACCTATGTCAAGATCATTAATATAAATTAAGAATAGCAAGGGACCCAAAACAGATCCTTGCGGAACTCCACTGCTAACACCCCCCACTCAGATTTAACTCCA
Source organism: Ceratothoa steindachneri (assembly GCA_963969495.1). NCBI lineage: Eukaryota > Metazoa > Arthropoda > Malacostraca > Isopoda > Cymothoidae > Ceratothoa > Ceratothoa steindachneri. Next base: position 171,208,665 of record OZ018327.1, read on the forward strand.
TCTATACTAACTCTTTGCTGTCTGTCACCAAGCCATGACTGAATCCACCTAAATATACTGCCATCGATCCTGTGTGCTTTAACTTTGCTCAGAAGCCGTAAGTGTGGCACTCGATCAAAAGCCTTACTAAAGTCCAAGTATAAAATATCATAGTTTTCATCATTATCTGCTGCTTACACATGTGATTACACATGTCGGAGTAAACGATCTAAAGAAGGTGGGTACTTGTGAGTTACGACAGCGGTATAAAAGGCTGATTGAAAGGATGTGTGAAAGTAGAGTAAAAGGCATTTCAGGTGTGCTTCCGAGAATGGATGTGGGGATGGAATGGTTGTCTTGTGCAATGGGGTTGAATGAATATGTGAAAGGTTTGTGCAAGGAGTCAGGATTGGTGTTTGTAGATATTTGGATTGGGTTTTATGGGAATAAGGGTTTGTATGCGATGGATGGACTCCTTAGTCTGAGAATATTACCAAGTTTAAGGATCTAGTATGTAAGGTATATGGAAGTGCCATATATATTGCTCACAATTCTGCAGTTAGCACGCTGGTGGCTCCCAGCAGACGTCTTGAGTAGGATTGGTCTGGAAAAATAGTTGAGCATCATTTAATAGTAGGTTGGATGAGTTTATGGGGAGGGAAGGTTGTGATGGTTCCTAAGTTTTGTATATATTAATATTGTTTGTATATATCTATAGCTGCATGATTTAGTTCTTGACAAGCCTTGATTAGTGATTCCCTTGTTTCTGGACGCAATCCTCTGGATGTAGTTTTCCTGGGAGGTGGGTGCCTTAAAAAAGAGGCCGTTTGACTTGGATGACCTATGATGAGCCATTGTGGCTTTTGTCATCTGTTATATTATATTGTAGGGGACTTTGGTGTGGCTTTTCCTGGTGATAGTGATTTTTGTAGGTGGGTTTTGACGGAGGCGGATGACCTTTGATAGGCCCTTGTGGCTTTTGTCATCCTTGAAATTATGTTATGTTATGTTATGTTACTTAGATTTCAGCAAAGCTTTTGATAAGGTTCCACATAGAAGACTAGTTCATAAATTAAAGCTGCATGGGATATGTGGGAACGTTTTAAATTGGATAACTGAATGGCTGAAAAATAGGAAACAGAGAGTTGTACTGAATGGAGTGAGGTCAGAGTGGAGGAATGTTATTAGTGGCGTACCTCAGGGATCAGTTTTAGGCCCTTTATTATTTATAATCTATGTAAATGATCTTGGGCAAGGTGTAAATAGTAAAGTGTCAATTTTTGCTGATGACACTAAATTGGCAGCTGTAGTCAAAGAGGTTGAGGGTAGCTTTAAAGTGCAGGGTGACTTAGATAAGCTGTTAGCTTGGGCTCAGAAGTGGCAGATGACTTTTAACCTTAATAAATGCAAAGTTATTAACATGGGGAGAGATAATAGGGAATTTAGCTATGAGATGGATGGATATTGGCTTAATTCAGTTGAAGATGAGAAAGACTTAGGAGTGGTAGTAGATAGGTCACTGAAATTTTCAAAGCAGTGTATTGAGGCAAAAAATAGAGCAAATAGGGTGCTAGGTTACATTAAAAGAAATGTTAGCTACAAGAGTAAGGAGGTCATCCTTAAACTATACAACTCTTATGTCAGGCCACATTTAGAGTACTGTATACAGGCATGGTCACCACATTTTAGACATGATATAAACTTATTAGAGTCAGTACAAAGGAGGGCAACAAAAATAATACCATCCCTGAAGCACCTTGAATATGAAGATAGACTGAGGGTATTAAATATGTTTTCATTTGAAAGGTGTGTGAGGGGAGATATGATTGAGCTTTTTAAAATCTTTTCTGGGATGGATAAATTAGATTTCAGCAAGTTATTTGAGTTAGAAGGTAGTAATAGAACTAGAGGCCACCACTTAAAGATTAAAAAACAGAGGTGCAGACTGGATGTTAGAAAATATTTTTTCACTAACAGAGTGGTGGATTATTGGAATAGTTTGCCACCTGAGACTGTAGACAGCCCAAACTTGAATGTTTTCAAGCGCAGATTGGATGATTATATGGGGATGGAGGGTTAATTTCTTACTTTTTAGTATGTGGATATGTTTCTTGACTCATTCCTGTGGATGCAGTTTCTTTTTATTGTATATTTTGGGGGATTTTGATTTTGTTTTTGACAGACTCCTATGGAGGCTTTAAATTATATATTGTAGATGCATGGTTGGACATTCCTATGGATTGTTAAATTGTATATTGTAGCTGCATGATCTGACAAAATCCTATGGATGCATTATATGGGTGGGATTTGATGGATACGGATGACCTTTGATAGGCCCTTGTGGCTTTTGTCATCCGTTAAATTATGTTATGTTATGTTATGTAAGTAGATAAGGGAGAGAATGTAGATATAATTTACTTATATTTTAGTAAAGCATTCAAAAAGGTACCACATAGGAGACTAGTTCATAGATTAAAAATGATTAGGATATGTGGTGGGGGTTTCATATTAGATAGCTGAGTGGCTGAAAGACAGAATGCAAAGGGTAGTGCTAAATGGTGTAAAGTCAGAGTGGAGGGATGTTATCAGTGGGGTTCCTCAGGGATCAGTTCTTGGTCCATTATTATTTGTCATCAATATAAACGATCTTGGGGAGGCAGTTAATATATCAATTTTTGCGGATGATACCAAATTAGCAGCTGTAGTTAAAGATATTGATGATAATTTTAAAGTGCAGGGGGATTTAAATAAATTGTTATCCTGGGCACATAAGTGGCAAATGACTTTCAACCTTGATAAGTGCAAAGTTATTAACATGGGAAAAGATAAGAGAATTTAACTATGAAAAGGATGGGCATTGGCTGAGCTCAGTAGAGGATGAGAAAGATCTAGGAGTAGTAAGAACATAAGAAGAACATAAGAAAAGAAGCAGTGTAATGAAGCAAAAAATAGGGCAAATAGAGTGCTGGGTTTCATTAAGAGAAATGCCAGTTACAAAAGTAAGGAGGTTATTCTTAAATTCTATATAACTCTTATGTTAGGCAATATGTAGAGTACTGTATACAGGCATGGTCCCCACATTTTAGACACGATATTAACCTTGTCTAGTCAGTGCAATGGAGGGCAACAAAGATTATTCCTTCCCTGAGGCACTTTGAATATATAGATAGACTGAAGGTATTAAATATGTTCTCGTTCGAAAGGAGGTGTGTGAGAGGGGATATGATTGAGCTCTTTAAAATTTATTCTAGGATAGATAAATTGGATGTTAGCAAGTTTTTTGAGTTAGATGATGGAAATTGGACTAGAGGTCACCACTTGAAAATTAAAAAGCAAGGGTCTAGTTGGATTTAAGAAAATATTTGTTCACCAATAGAGTGGTAGACTTCTGGAACAAATGGCCGCCGAGGGTAATAGGTAGTCCAAATTTAAATGTATTTAAGAGTAGGTTGGATGAGTTTATGGGGAGGGAAGGTTGCGATGGTTACTAAGTTTTGTAATATTAATATTGTTTGTATATATCTATAGCTGCATGATTTAGTTCTTGACAAGCCTTGATTGGTGATACCCTTGTTTGTGGACGCAATCCTCTGGATGTAGTTTTCCTGGGAGTTTGGGTGCCTTAAAAAAAGAGGCCGTTTGACTAGGATGACCTATGATGAGCCCTTGTGGCTTTTGTCATCTGTTATATTATATTGTGGGGGACTTTAATTTTGTCTTTCCCTGGTGATGGTGCTTTTTGTGGGTGGGTTTTGACGGATGCGGATGACCTTTGATAGGCCCTTGTGGCTTTTGTCATCCGTGAAATTATTATTATGTTAAAAATTATTATATCTTTATCAATATCCCTGAAAACGCGTTCAAACCTTTGGGGAAATTCTCTGTTCCAGATAATTAAGCTGTTGTTCTTGGGAGGCTAAATATGGAAGGAATAATTTAAATCTTTATTTAATTTAATGTGCTACAAACTAATAAGCACACTTCAAATATTATAGTGGTTTATAGTTATTACTTTTATAAAACTTGACAATAAATAAAGAAAAGCACAACAAAGAAATACAGAAAAAAGAGAACAACGTCGATTATTTCGGAGGCTTATATATATTCATTAAAGAGTTGCCATGCATCACCAATTTTTGTCATTCTAAGTCGGATTATAAAATTTTAAATTAATCGAATTAAATTTAAAAGTCACTCTTAAATAAAGTTCTATTTTTCAAAGCAAAATAATGCTACCCAATTTTATGATTTTGGAAATGAATAAAGAAACTTAATTTTAATTATGCAATGTTGTGCAATAATATAAAATACTTTGGGGGAAATGTAAGATCTTAAGTACTACTCATTTTGTATACTTTTTTATTTAATTGTAATAAAAAATAACATATATCTTATATCTAAAAAGTTTAACATATACAAACACTCATTCTTGCACCACTTTATGCTGCCAATTATTCACTATGCTATGGAAGGGGGGGGGGATTTAATACTTTTCTTCCAGTGTGCTACGAGGGGAAAATTCCTTTTTCATTTATGTATCAGCTTCCCTTTTATTACTCTATCCATTTAACATAACATAATTTCACGGATGACAAAAGCCACAAGGGCCTATAAAAACCCACCAACAAAATGCATCCATAAGATTGTGTCAGATCATGCATCTACAATATACAGGAATGTGTCAATCGCTTATCCTTCAATTTTTCATTCTCAAACAATTATAAATTCGTATTTTAGGCTCCACACCATCATTGCCATAAAACACTATCTCACAACGTGGGCCTATATCAGGGATTAGTACTCTTTTACGGCAAGGGGCACTCTGAAGCTGTTGGGAAGTGGTGAAGTAGGTGTGTGTAAGAGATAGTAGTGTACACGAGTGATGGGGGAGATAGGATAGTGGTGAATTGAGAAGGAAGTACAAGAGGTGCGAGGTTTGCAAAGTTGCCTTGAGATCAGGGTAATCTCTTTCATTGTGTCTTTTTGTTTGTTTTATTAGTGTTGTTTTGATATATATATATATATATATATATATATATATATATATATATATATATATATATATATATATATATATATATATATATATATATATATATATATGTGTGTGTGTGTGTGTGTGTGTACATATAATGTTATGTATATCTATTGATTTGACGTTCAATTCAAGCCTTTGAATTCGTCTAATATTTTAGCGTTTTCTGTTTCCTTGACGTGTTATTTGGTTGTGTTGTTTCCTTTTTTTTATGTATTTTAATTAGATGATAAATCACTAACATAAGCTTGACAAAAAAAATTACGAATTATCATATTAATCAGGGTGAATACGAGTATATACGTGAAATGCCACAAAAGGCCCTCGTGTGATTACGTAGCATTGTATCGAGGGAGATTTTTTTTTGTTTTTTTTTATGTATTTTAATTAGATGATTCGTCCTACCTCTATGGCGAGGTAGGACTCTTCCAAGTTCCTAAGTAGCTTGAATTTTATTCCCTTCTTAACCACAATGGCTGCTCCGTCGGATCGTTCTTGAGAATGATTTACTAGTTAACACATCATAGTTCCATATCTTGACTATGTTACTATCCGTAACTCTGTGTTCCGAAATTAGTATTATATCCGTATCGATGTTCCTAAAAACGTCTCCCTTCGTAGTCCATCCGTCGGTGTTAATACTCAAGATTGTTAAGTTGTCTGCATTTTAAGATGTTATCTACCGCTTTTGTAATCTGGGGTGCCTGTTGGGGACAGTTTTAGGAACAGGAGGTGGACGTTCTACAGTTTCCTCTTGAATTACTTCCATGGCCTTGTTTTTCTTTGATTTCTGTTTCCTAGCGGGACTGGGAGTCTTGAACCTGCTCCTTGAGGCTTTCTGTAATCTAGTCATGTGTTTTAGTTCATTTTCTTCTTATTCTTCTGAGTGCAAGTCATTGGAAGATTCCTCTTGGGTCTCATCTGATTCTTCCGTAGATGTTACCTGTAGCACTTATTTTTGTGGTTGTAGTGAGGCGGTACTCATATTAACTATTATTTGCGAGTCTGGCGTTTTGGCCAGTTTGATCGTCGGCAAGTTGTTCGCTTGCAGCAACGAATTAAGTTTCTTCTCACCAAACGGAATTTGCCTCTAGAAGGAAGGTTTAGGGTACATGTCTGGGTACACCTATCTATCTGAAAAATTATTTTGCTACGTCTTTCTGACTTTATTACTATTGAACTCTGCTGTTCTTTTCATCAAAACCTTTTGCACAATTTTCATTTCCTTTTTCTTTATTTGTATTCTGCAGCTGCCTATATAATTGATAAAGTGGATAAGGCAGTAGGATCATTCTTCATTAATTAGTTTCTATCTCCAATTATTTTTCTTGAAATAGTATCTATTTATAATAAAATATTATAATCACTTGTGTAATTCTATAATTTGTTTCAGAGTTTTATAAGATTTGGGTAATTTATATTTCAATTTTAATTAAAAATAACTTCAAATTCAGACAGAAATAAAATTGTAAAATTCAGAGATGAATAGTTGAATTTAAAAGACAAAAATGGCAAACATTTTAGTGATTGGTGCTAACTTTTAAGCAGTGATAAAGTTTTGTGTGTTGTATGCAATCAAAGTCTCATTTTAAGTCAAAAGGGAAGCAATCACTAGTCGACCACAGTATCATTGACAAACATATTAAATATTTTAGTCCAATAAAAACTCGAACCCTTATGAATATCAATAATAGTGCTAATGGTGACCCTTTACCAAGTGGATCTTCAAAACTTCACTTATATACACTAATAGATGCTAGCTGTAAAGCCGAGCTAAAATTGTGTATACGAGAAGTGCTTAGAAATAACCCTGCTTCAGATTGTGAAGGAATAAATGAATTATTCCAAGAGATGTTTTATGCTCAGCATGGGTTTAGATCAGGTAGATCATGTTTGACTAATTGACTAGACTTTCTGGAGTTCGTAACAAATCAAGTAGATAAGGGAGAGAATGTAGATGTAATTTACTTGGATTTTAGTGAAGCATTTGATAAGGTACCACATAGGAGATTATTTCATAAATTAAAAATGATTGGGATATGTGGGGGTGTTTCAAATTGGATAACTGAGTGGCTGAAAGACAGGAAGCAAAGGGTAGTGCTAAATGGTGTAAAGTCAGAGTGGAGGGATGTTATCAGTGGGGTTCCTCAGGGATCAGTTCTCGGTCCATTATTATTTGTTATCTATATAAACGATCTTGGGGAGGCAGTTAATATGTCAATTTTTGCGGATGATACCAAATTAGCAGCTGTAGTTAAAGATATTGATGATAATTTTAAAGTGCAGGGGAATCTAAATAAATTGTTATCCTGGGCACATAAGTGGCAAATGACTTTCAACCTTGATAAGTGCAAAGTTATTAACATGGGAAAAGATAATAGAGAATTTAACTATGAAATGGATGGGCATTGGCTGAGCTCAGTAGAGGATGAGAAAGATCTAGGAGTAGTAATAAATAAGTCATTAAGGTTTTCTAAGCAGTGTATTGAAGCAAGAAATAGGGCAAATAGAGTGCTGGGTTTCATTAAGAGAAATGTCAGTTACAAAAGTAAGGAGGTTATTCTTAAACTCTATAACTCATTTTAGGCCACATCTAGAGTACTGCATACAGGCATGGTCCCCACATTTTAGACACGATATAAACCTTTCGAGTCAGTGCAACGGAGGGCAACAAAGATTATTCCTTCCCTGAGGCACCTTGAATATATAGATAGACTGAGGGTATTAAATATGTTCTCGTTCGAAAAGAGGTGTGTGAGAGGGGATATGATTGAGCTGTTTAAAAATTTTCTGGGATAGATAAATTGGATGTTAGCAAGCTTTTGGAGTTAGATGATGGAAATTGGACTAGAGGTCACCCCTTAAAATTAAAAAGCAAGGGTGTAGGTTGGATTTAGGAAAATATTTTTTTCCCAATAGAGTGGTTGACTTCTGGAACAAATTGCCATGGAGGGTAGTAGGTAGTCCAAATTTAAATGTATTTAAGAGTAGGTTGGATGAGTTTATGGGAAGGTAAGGTTGTGATGGTTCCTAAGTTTTGTATATATTAATATTGTTTGTATATATCTATAGCTGCATGATTTAGTTCTTGAGAAGCCTCGATTGGTGATACCCTTGTTTCTGGACGCAATCCTCTGGATGTAGTTTTCTTGGGATTTGGGTGCCTTAAAAAAGAGGCGGTTTGACTCGGATGACCTATGATGGGCCGTTGTGGCTTTTGTCATGTTATATTATATTGTGGGGACTTTGATTTTGTGCCTTCCCTGGCGATTATTGATATAGTCCTATGCGGGTGGGTTTTGATGGATGCGGATGATCTTTGATAGGCCCTTGTGGTTTTCTTCATCCGTGAAATTATGTTTTGTTATGTTATGTTATAGCAACTAGGAATGGTTGCTCTGCGTGTGTGTATGAGGATCTTCGAACTCATTTCGTTATTTAGGTTAATTGTAGGTTGATTGATCGTTGTAGGTGTCTTTACTCTGAAAGCAGCCGTCACGTAGCTCTGGGTGCTACGGATTCGTGCTTCCTCCTCTTTGCCTTTGATGACTTCTTTCCATTTAAGGCAGTTGATTACGAGCGTCCTGTGATCGCCGTCGCAGTTTAGACATTTCTTCGTTGTCGATGAACAATCTTTAAGCCGGTGACCTTCTTGCCCGCATTTGGAACAGAGTTTTTTGTCTTTGTTCGACCAGGAGTGACTTGTATGATTTTCTAACCTGTATGGTTTTCTAGCTGGTAGCAGGAGAAACACATTTGAATATTACGAAATTTCTCCTGTTCTATATTTTAGGACTGGATTCGCATATTGGAGGCAAGAATTCCGTCTCTCTTTGTCTGCCGAGCTATTTCGGTAATCTAGAACGTGATCTTGAACACGTGTGCAGTGGCGGGTCCAGGAATAAAATTTGGGTGGGGCCCACTAGATTATTTCGAACTACAATAAAAGTTAAATCTGCTTATTATTTTGATGAGCAGTTTTATTGAATATTAACCATCCAGCAGCTGTAAAAAAAACCAATAACCACCCCCATCGAACACAGATAAATAGAAGAACGTGGTGCTCACAAAAACATCAATTTCCGATTTTTATGGACGAATGCATCGATCACGCTGTTTGTTGCAATGCCAATTTCGTGGTGAACACCAAGCAGCGCTAGACCGTTGAGGCACTCTTGACCCATAGTGTTCCTCAAATAAGTTTTCAGTCACTTCCGCATTCGAAACGGGAAGCGTGATCAAAACTTGGAGAGGCCTGGCCAAGTTTGGATACATTCGAGTCTTGGCATGAGCTAGAGCATCTCCAACAGAGTCAAACTTTGTTGTTGTTGAAAACCAGCGCTCTGCTTCCACTTTGAGAAGGCTCAAGCTCTCGATGTCAGCCTCGTAAACCTGTGCCGCCTTCGGTAAAGCTCCAACACATCTATCAGCGACGTTGAGCAGATGCTTGATGTTAAAGACAGTCATAACGGTGTCGTCCTGGAACCGACGCCGTAACTCACTCAAGACCCGATTCAGAGACGGTATGTATACAGATCGGGAAAAGTACTCTTCTGCTGTTTGAAAAGGTACATTATCACGTTGCGTCTGCCATTTGCAAACTCCGGGCATGGGAAGAGTATCGTGCGTTGAGTCGATCTCGTGCAGGAGCTCCTCTGCTTTCGCGAAGATGTCGTGAAATCTGGTATTGACATTTTCCCTGACTCTGTCGAGATGCGTCACTACTTCCCTGATCGTAGCATATGCAGATAGGAGATCAACTGTAGGAGATTGCAGGGCTCAGCTTGGTTCCACAGTATGAAATAGCACGGACTCAGCGACGACGAAGCCAATCAAAAAGCGCGGCTCTTGGATGGCGATCAGCAGTAGTCCCGCTGTCGCATCCGAATTGCTATCTTCAAGGAAGATGGCTACAACTGGTAGCAGTTTGATGAAAACAACGACGGAATCGTGTCGCTCAACCCTTCTAGTAGCGCAGAGGCCGAGTAATTTCTGCTGCTTCGAGCAAGTGTGGTGTTTCACCCACTGAGCAAACCTCATAGAACGCATGTTCGAGGAATTAACGTAGTTGAAAACCTCGTTTAGGGTCTGGAGAGCAAGTTTGACCTTTTTTGTGTCACAAACCTTAGTCAACACAAGGTTCAGCCCATTATTGCAGCAGTGGATCACCTTCGCGAGTAGATATTCCTGTTGTATAACTGCTGCACACTCACGAAACTTCCCCATCATGGCACTGGCTCCATCAAAACAGAGACCGCGATAGCTGTTCATGTCGAGACCGACACAATCTACTGTGCTGAGAAGTAGACGAGCCAGTCCTTCTCCAGTCAAGTCTACGGCATGAACGAAGCCCAGAAAGTCCTCTCAATTGGTCGTTGCTGAAGTGACGGACGCAGATGGTGGCTTGTTCTTTCTTCGTAGTATACATCGTCTCGTCCATCATGATTGCAAAGACTCCAGCAACTTGAGATACCACCTTCTCTTGCACTAGTCTCCTTGCAAATAAAGATAAAACTTAAATATTTATTGCATTATTCTGTATATGTATGGAAATGCAGAAGCATAAAAATAACAGTGAAAATAGTAAATGGACAATTTTTACCTGGTTTTTCGATGAGTTAATTTTGGGTAGTCTTGCTAATGAGAGTACAATTCTTGTTGGATGTCATTAGGAGCTTCGCTAATTCAGCATCGCCGCCATTGGAGCGGTACCGCAACAGCACTCGAAAAACTCTTTCTCCACTTACACTTGGAGCGGAGAAATCCAAGGGGCCTTAGTCACGGTGCCCTCTAAGAGGAAGCATATTGCGGCCACAAAACACTACAGTCTCAACAATTGGGACAAGCAGACGACGGTTGCTCTCAATTTGTTCCTTGCTTTTCCTAGTCATCATGACATAAATAGCCCTTGTTGGATGGCGGGCAGTGTCTAGAAGCTGTTGCATCCTAACCATAATGGTTGTATGATAGCCGTTGCCGTTATGACTACTGGGCACCTCAATAGTTTTTTTATATTTTTGCATTGGCTGCAAAACTAGTGTTCCCAGCTTCGTCTGTCCGCTAGTTCCAGCTTGGTAACCAGCAAACAAAACACAAGCGACGCAATAGCCGCCTTTCTTCGACGCCGAGTATTTAAGTCAAGGGTATGTGGAACACCATCCAGGTTGAAAGTGTCTCTTATGACCACTTTCATTTGTATACGGAAGTGTCTCTAAGGATGGCGGTTTTTTATGAATTACAGCAAGTTTATGGGCGTCCGTTGCTCGCGTATTCAAAAGAAAATTACCGATGTCAACTGGAGTAGGCGGTTCTCACTCGAAAGGTCGAAACATCGGTTGCCTCTTCGGTAACTGGATCATGTTGACTACAGGAAGTCGCTGTTGAAGTGGTTGTCTTTGGCTCCATTTCGTTGTCTTCATGGCTCCTGGCCGATTTCGATTTGAAAAAACTAATTTTTATCCGCTTCATTGTGATCACCTGATAAATATACGAAAGTTCTAGCTAGCTTTTATAAAGAAAGGATGAAAGATAGGAGGAGGATAAGAGGAGACGAAAGGAACTAGGAGAGGCGTAAAAGAATAAGATTCGGGAGTGGCCTAACCTAGACAGAGATATCAGTGGAGGACTTAGATAGGGCTTAAAAAGGGGACACAGGGCCAATGGTACAACTCCATACATTACACTAATATCAGTAAAGGTATAGCCTAATATTGAAAATTGAGTAAATTATTAAAAATGCAAGACATCAACAGCTAAAAGTAAATTAGCAAGGGGTGTGCAAAAGGTCATAATTATACCATAATTAATTGGCACAAATGTCAGGTGAGAAAATAGCCAAGCTTTAGTATCAAAATAAGGCTTTCTGTCATATATATATATATATATATATATATATATATATATATATATATATATATATATATATATATATATATATATATATATATATATATATATATCAAAAATATGTTTTGTATAAGTATTGTTTTCAACATAGTAATGTTAAAACTTTATAACTCTAATTATATATATATATATATATATATATATATATATATATATATATATATATATATATATATATATATATATATATATATATATATATTAATTGAAAATCACATAACGCGTGATTTTTTATAGATGTATTTTTAAAGGCCTAAGGAAATGAAAATTGGTGACACAACCCGGAAAAACACTTAGGAGAATATCACGTGAACCAAGCAAGCCCCGTGACATTCTCCTAAGTGTTTTTCCGGGTTGTGTCACCAATTTTCATTTCCTTGGGCCTTTAATATATATATATATATATATATATATATATATATATATATATATATATATATATATATACTGGGACATAAATCAGAAACCAGGTTAGGCCTAGGATGATTGTGAAAGCCAGAAGATATCACCAGTCGCAGTATATCTCTTAATATCTTGTTGTACATACTGCTTATACTTAACCAATATATAATAAGTATGCAGCATGCATTCGAACCACTAAACATACATAAAAGGTAAAGGAAACAACTAGATAAGGCTATCGTAATTTCCCCAACTAATAAGTGATCCGCATGAAGACTCCTAGCCTACCAACATAAGGCTAATGGCGAAAAATTTACCCCAGATGTTAACCATAGATATAAATGTAATCGCATAAAATAGTACTCACACAATATTTCCAATATAATTAATGAACTATAAATGAAATGAGATTACGTACACGGAGGTGCAAAAGAGCGTCGGTTGGCGCGCTATCGCCGTAATATTTAACCTCTGGTTTAACTAAATACCTATCAAAATGCAAAATAAGACTCTAAAAAGTGAAAAACTTAACAAAATATAGCGTGATTACTTACCGTAAGCGAGGAAGATCCGGTAAAACCAAGAAACACGAATATTTTAACGGCGCTGAACAACCAAAAGCGGTTGTCTTGAACTGAAAGAAGGGAATGATGTTTCTTCTTGCGAAGAAGTTGCGGGAGTTTTAAACTGCCGATCTTGAGGAAGATATGATAAGAGAGCTGGCAATTGACAAGCATTCTCTTTTGTTCCGTGTTCATACTGGATTTAATTATCCCACTGACAATCAGAAGAGCGTACTGATGTTGATAACTCCTTTAAATTCATATTTCTATGGGATTAGTTTCAGTTCAAATATGGCTGGGGAGCCAATTTTTAGGAACAGCATTAGTCTGACCAAAAATTATGGGATAGAAAACACCAATATTTTAACAAAGGCTTTTCCGGTCGATTAGAAAAAATGCCGGAAAAAAATGTCACATTTTTTAATGACTGCATATTTTTGTCTGAAATATGAAAGTAATTGAATATTAAACATATTTACTATTGAATTTTGATGGTAAATCAGAGGAAATGATATATATTGGTTTGTTTTAGAACAGTTTTTTCCCACCATGGCCTCCTGTGATAATTTTCAAGGGTTGGTTTCCATTATCTGAGGGGGGCCATGGCCTAATACCCCCCCCCTAAATACGCCACTGTATCTATATGATGTAGATATATGATGTAGACTTACATAGGCTCATAGGATCCTTAGGGCCCTAAGGGCGCCAACATAGCTTCTTAGTTCTTATGAGCGCCGGCATGGCTCATGGGGACATATCCCAACTGCCCCCAAAGATGCGCCTATGTCCGAATGCGAAAACATCTAGAAAAATATGAAGATGCAATAATGATGGGAAAAAATGCCAATATTTTAACATATTCCTTCACTCGATTTTTTTTGCTTACAAAGACCATAGAAAGAGTGAGTTAACTTGAAGAGTGGGGAGTAGAGACACTACTATCAGAATCGTACATATGTTTCTTATATAACTTAGTGTAGTGCAACCGCAAAAATATAATAACCAATAAAATATTGCATAAATGCTACTTGAGAATTATTATAAACACAAGTGTATACACATTCCTCTTTATGTACGTGACCAGGATTTAATAAAAAATGAGGTCACATTTAGAACGAGGCGTCAATTTTTTGTTAGTTTACATTTGCTATTTTACACACATACCTTACCGTACTACCAGCCTTGTTCCTAGGTGATGAAAAAAGGCTGATTAGTTTAATTAATATACACTGTGTTTGATGCGCCTTTCTTTTCACGTATTTAACAAGCTTCCATTACTATAAAATAATATATTATTGCGTAGTATTTTACGAAATTTCCACTGAGCGACATTTCTCGTACTTGGTCCAATAAATATAAACAAAATCGATAGGGAACCAGCGACGCCGAAACGTTTTAGCCATTTAGTGTTTTATTTATCACTGAGAATGTGTTGGGTAGACCAATTGTAGTATATATTGCACAATTTTTAAATTATTACTGCTACGTAAAATTGTAAATGTTTAAATCGATGTCACCCAGTATGTTGAAATTGCCTTCACTGCGCGAAAAATTATCATCATGAGGCGACGCTCAAATGCTTTATCGCCTAAACACTGAGAAAAGAATTCTCTTCGCTCTTAATAATATTTTTTTAATTTTGGGGGGACCCGGGCCCCCTGATACCCCCTATGTATCCGCGTCTGCACGTGTGTATGGTTGTTAAACTTGATCAGTTCCTTAATTTTAGCCCAAGAGGTTTTTTTTATTTCATCGGTGCTTCTTTCACCGATCCAGCTTTTCAATTTTCCTGCAGATGACGCTCCCTCCTATTGGGGTCGGGTGGGGTGGGGGGTTCTTGCTTCTAGCCCGATCTTCTTTAATTCGACGGTTCCTTGGTTGGAGAGGATGGCGTCCATGTACTCATTGCTTACTTCGATGAGGCGTGGCAGTGCGAGTTTAAGTTCTGTGAACAGAACTTGGCACACGACTTTTGGTCAGAACTGCTTGGGCGGGGAGGGGCCGCAAGGGGATCTTCTTGGTTGGGTACTCCATTTCCACAGGGGGTGGTATCCATCCGTTTGATTATTCCTTCCTTTTCTTTGCTTATTTCTTCTTGTCTGGAATAAATCGTTTAAAATGCCCTGTTACCCGTGTTTAAGGTGAGTGGTCTGAGACGAGTGTAAGTTTTTGGGACAAATATACACAGACGGGATCCCCCAGCGTATTGCGACCCCGTGGTCCATAGAACCATAACTTTTAATGATGGGATGAATGGATAATGAAAGGATAGACCCGGGAAGGGATCCTCCCAAGATGACTCGTGGCAGACTTGGATGATGGGTGAAGGCCGAATCAACTGCCTCCACCATGTTTTTGTTTTTAATTCGCGACTGCTTCCTCCATGCACAAAGACGGTTGTGATGTCCTTCTGTGGTCCTGGGTGGGCCACATCGATAAATCTATATGCTCTCTCAACGGGGGTTGCAGTCCGTCCCTAGTCCCGAGAAGCCTCTGGAATTGAATTCAGCTGTGGGCTAATCCTTAAACCTGCTTCCTTCTATTCCCCCAATTATGCCATATCACAGTTGACTGGCGAAGTTGGAACGAGGGTTATGATGCAGTCCAGGTTCACGATGCCCGCCGTCGGGGAACGATCGAGGGGGCTTAAGCGCTCATGAGGTGTTAACGTGCTGTGAAAAAAATTGTAATTTCTCTCTTTTTTAAAGGTCCTCCGGTGCTTTTAATTGGCCTCGACTCAATCGTCCTTACTTCCAACGTAAGAATGAAGAAAAAATGGAGAAAATTATCCTTTACAAAACTTTACCTATACACGTCAAGTGATATCACACGCGGTAAGGGTACCATCCCCCCTCCCATATACAACACAATGCTTTAGTTAATTAAAAGTCCCTATCTTCTTCTGTTAAGATTATAGCCTCTTGCACCGTCTTACACATGTGTCCGCCTAAGCGTGAACGCATGTCCGTTAATGAAGGACACCTTAGATTGGTTTCCTTCCGTAGTGGGTTCTCTCCCCCCTCCCCCTCTCTGGCCACGCTGTTCATTAGCAATCGGGCACGGACCCGATTGGTTTATGGTTATATGAGCGGAAATAATGTGTTTACGCGTCTTTTCGGTGTCCGGACGCCTACCGCCCCCGCTCTCATCCCAGCATTATCATCCCACAACCCTCCCCCCTTCCCCCGCTTCCTTGAAAAAAATATTTGCAAAAGGGACTTGCGTTCAGAACAGTTCTGAAGCTGTAAGAAGAAACAACAATCAAGCTCATCTCTCAGGACTCTCAAACTCATGAAGTCTTCGCAGAACAGTTCCAAAGCTGGAAGAACAAAGAACCCTCAAGCTTAACTCAAAACTCTCCTTAAACTCTCAAACTCATGGACTCAGCGCAGAACAGTTCCTAAGCTGAAAGAAATCTCCAGCTCAACTCAAAACTCTCCTCAAACCCATAGACTCAGCGCAGAACAGTTCCAAAGCTAGAAGAACAAAGAACTTTCAAGCTCAACTCAAAACTCTCTTAAACTCATGGACTCAGCGCAAACAGTTCCTAAGCTGAAAGAACTCTCAAGCTAAATCAAAACTCTGCTCAAACCCATGGACTCAGCGCAGAGCAGGTATAAAGCTCGAAGAAAAAAGAACTCTCAAACTCAACTCAAAACTCTCCTCAAACCCATGGACTCAGAAGAGTTCCAAAGCTAGAAGAACAAAGAACTCTTAAGCACAAACCAAAACTCTCTTCAAACTCTCAAACTCATGGACTCAGCGCAGAACAGTTCCTAAGCTGAAAGAACTCTCAAGCTCAACTCAAAACTCTCCTCAAACTCATGGACTCAGCGCAAAACAGTTCTAAAGCTGGAAGAAGAAAGAATTCTCGAGCTCAACTCAAAACTCTCCTTAAACTCTTGAACTCATGGACTTAGCGCAGAACAGTTCCGAATCTGGAAGAACAAAGAACTCTCAAGCTTAACTCAGAACTCTTCTCAAACTCTCCGACTCTTGGACTCTGCCAGGCAGAACACTTCCGAAGTTTGCGACACATAGAACCACTCCTTCCTCCAAGTAGGCTCCTCACCCGTTGCTCTCCATCCAAGGTAAGCTGACACCCATTTTCACAAATTGGTTATGCGTGTTACCTCAAACGTCATATCTACTCTCATACTTAGTAGTAGTACTTGTAGTAGTAGCAGTAGTAGTGGTGGTGGTGGTGTTGATGTTTCACAACCTGCCTTTATGCAGGAGGAACGGACCGGATGATGAAGTAGACATAAAGGTCCTCTTTAGAAAGAGGTGCCAGGCAGTAGTGTTTTGTGGAATGTGTTGGTGGTAGTAGTAACGGTAATGGTATTAATAGCGGTAACTGTGGTAGTATTAGCAGTAGTGGCATTGGTGGTAGCAATAATGATGGTTGTTGAGCAATAATTATAGCCGTGGTAGCAATAGTGCAATATCGGTAGTAGTCGTAGCAGCAGTAATAGTAGCAGGAGTGGTAGTACAGTAGCAGGAGTGGTAGTAGTAGTAGCAGGAGTGGTATTAGCTAGTAGGAGGAATGCTAGTAGTAGTGGCAGGAGTGTTAGTAGTAGGAATCAGAGGTGGGCGCCGCTACCCAATTTTTTTAAAACCCCTATGTGCTACTCCGCTACCTTATCTAGCTGAAACCGCTACTCCTCCTCCTGCTAAGGGAATGCCTATTCAGGGTGCACCTAGGGGCCCTCAGGTCAAGTCTCGAGAGGACGACCAGGGGAATAAAGACAACGGCAACGATGTAAGTGTGTTCGACCCATTAAACAGACGGGCCAGGGATTACGCTAATGCATGTCACATCTGTAATTTTATCCCAGGCACAGTTTGCAAAAGTGTTCCAATTCCTTCTAACATTGCAAGGGCGGCGGCAACCGAAGTGTCATTTTGTCAGATCAAGTGACAAAATGACAGATGTTATCTGCAACCTGCTGCACGCAGGCGCTCTAGACCGGTCTCCCTCAATTAGGTTGGCTGATCGCCTCTTTTGTGAGCCAAAGAATGCACTGGAAAGCCTATCATTTACGATATCCCCCCCCCTTACAGAATCAGGGTTGTATTCTCCCCCCCCCCCTCGTTCTCCCTTTCCTCCCTAGCCAAGGTCCCGCGAGAGACCATGGTAGAATCATGGGCAGTTAAAATAGACTTGTACCAGGGGTGTTTTCACATCCCTTTACATCCGGAGGCGGGTGGGGAGGACGTTTCATTTAAAAAAACTCTCAGGTTTTTTTGGGGGAAGGGGCTCATTAGGAATCAGGCAATATATGACGCCAATTTACAGCCCAGTGGCTAAAGAATTTAGCTGCCTGGGGTATACAAACCTGGACGAGATATAGGGGGCGGGGGGGTGAGTAAAGTGGTGAAGTCTGGCGAGGCAGGTATCCAGGGCCTGTATGTAGTAGGCCTACTTTTGTCTTCCAGTCGAGTCTATTCTGACTCCCAAAAGTTTCTCACGGGGAATACTCTTTTAGGCCTGGTTCCGTAAAGTGCCTCGGTAATCACGGGTTAAAGGAAAAGGACTCGAAAGGAAAGTAGCGATAAGTAGGCTTTATTGCTTTGTTTGGGCTTACGTACAATGGGAGCAAGCGAAACTGTTCGAGTCCCACGCGGCTGCGTGTAAGTTTTGTGTTAATGTTAGGTAGCTGAGTCTAAGTAGGAAGGGAACATATTCATGACTCTAATAATAACAAGATGGCAAGTAAGCTATACTGATCATAGGTGGGCGTTATCACGATAAATTATCGCGATAATGATATCGGGTTATCGGTTATCCGATATTTTTTTCGGTGTTATCGATTCATCGATATCGCTGATACTTTTGGAGGGAGTGCGGCGGTTTGCACTTCAGGAAAGGACTTTCTTTGTTCCAGTCGAGACGTTTATTAATGTCATTTGATGATGCGGTTAAGTTTTTCCCCAACAACCTCATTTACGTAGGCCTGACTGCTATTCCTAGAACGTCTGGCCGTTTTGCCCTCCTACTACTTTCTTGATGGTCATCCAAATGTGAGACGGCCGTCAGACAGAAGTGTTACGCCTATATATACTTTTTGAACCGCTCAAACGATTTCATCGTCAGTGAATTTGCTTGACCTACAACAAGTTTCGCTATGTTTCGAAACACGTCCAACGCTTTTTGGTGCGTATAAGTGATCGCATTCTAGGGTGCCGATCCCTGGCGGAATCATTCCCGATTGCTTTCTCCACATTCCCTAGCCGGGATGTTGTTCCGCCAGCACTGAATGCACGTCATGATCTCGCTGAAGGCCACCAAATTTAATTTACCTCTAGAGGTTGAGAACCTTTCAACAGTTTACATTGAGTTATTCGCGTTCCGCTCTTGTTTCGTGCGCGGACACTGCCCATGGTCCAGGCGATGTCCTGTATACCATGCTTCGACACTTAGGGGAGTAAAGCATGGCCTTTCTGTTAGATAAGTTCAACAAGCTCTGGACAGAGTGTGTCCTCCCAGATTCCTGGCGAATGGCTTTTCGAAAACCAGAGAGAGATCACTCTACTCCGGGCAGTTTCCACCCAATCTCTTTAACATCCTGCGTGTGCAAGTTGATGGAGACATTAGTAAATGTTAGATTAGTCTTTTTACTGTACAGCGGAGGCCATGTGTCTTCCGCACAGTGTTGCCACCACAAGTTCCACTCCACATCGGATGCTCTGCTCCGACTGGAGAAGGCTGTCTGTGAGGCCTTCCTTCGTAGACAGCACTACGTCACGGTGTTTTTCGATCTGGAGGACTATAATACCGCATGGTGATATGGTATCATGAAGATTCTCCATACGATGTGGGCCAGGGGACACCTCTCAATCTTTATATCTGAGGTTTGGCGAGATCGTCGATTCCGCGTACGGGTGGTGGGAGCCCTTTCCAGCCCAATGGACCAAAAAGAGGGGGTCCAGGAGAGAAGTATCCTCAGTGATTATTCTTTGCCCTGAACATCAACGGCATCATTTCTGTGCTGTCTGAAGATGTTATGACCCCGCTCTACGTGGACGACCTTTCTATCTCTCACTATGCCGAAGCGCACAGGTAATGCCACCTACGGCTTCAGCCCAATGACCCTGACTTTAGCCCTAAATTGGATCTTCCTGACAGTGGTAGACTCGCACCATTTCCTTGGTTTTGTATTCGAACGACGCTTCACCTGGAAAGCTCATATTCACAATATTATGTTCTCTTGTACCCTTGCCATGGCCATTCTTCGTTCCCTTAGGCGCGAGATCGGCGTCTCCCTCTGTCGCCAACGGCTCTCATCGCATTCGAGGTCGATCTCGGCGGTTCCTCTGCCGCCGAGAAATGGCATTCATACTATAAGCCCTTTGGGTTTAGGCTGGCTAATTGGTCATCAACCTGATTTAATGAAAGGTACCTACGCAAGTGTACGGATAAGAAACTCATGGACAGTGCGCTACTGGCCAGCAGACCCATTGCAGTGTAAACCTTTTCCTGGAGGTAGAGGTTTTGTGTTGGATTTTTTTCTATGTCGTTTAAGGGTTCTGCCGGCTGCTAGATCTTGATCGATTCCCTGACCTACCCCACGTCACGTCCTTTTTATCCCCTGCTTTCTACTCTGATCTCTCCTACCTTTTTATAGTATATGGTTATCCATGTCATTTATTTTCTGTTAATAAATCAGCCTAAATAGCGTTTCGAAAACCATAAACATAAATTTGTTTTTTTCGGAGTTGTCGGCTGATAGTTTTTAGGCCTAAGACGACAGCGAAATAAATTTTGAAATAATGAACTGGGTTTTAAGAAAAACAATGAAACAAATATAAATATATTCATACAATCAACGAATGTACAATAAGATAAGTAAATTAAGTATACATGTACAATTTAAGATATTGTAATATATGATTTACAGTAACAAGATGCAAAGCGAATTGAAGTATGTGAAATAAATATGAAATAATAATATGGTGAATAATATAGTGACTATGATAGACTGTGAATTAGGGGCTGCAATATGAGAAGTAAATATAATTAGGACCTACTCTCGTATGGTCGTTTGCAAAGAATTGTGAAAGAAAGTGGAATTAACTAAGTATGATATGTTTGGAGGTAAATGACTAATTGTAGAAGGAATGATTACCGACCTTTATACGAAGAATATTGCGAGTCGACTGGGAGGAAACAGTGTGCTATTTGGTCGAGCTGAAAGCGTGTGTTTGTTTGTTTGTGTAAATTTTTAAGAGATGATGTTCGAAACAGTACGTTAAATGAATTAACAAGTAAAATAATTGAAAGATTAAATTGACAAAGTTAAGTAAAATAATTGCATATGAATTTAACATAATAATTGATGTATATATATTTAATTTTCCCAGGTTTTTATTATAGGAATTCCCAGGGGCATTGCTATAACACTCCCCCCCTCCTTTTACTATTTTGGGATTACAAGTCCGAGTACCGATGAGGCCTCCTGACGACGGGACCGGAGCGTGTGACAGTGCCATTGGTTTGGCTGCGGGTACGGGAACACAGATTTGCTGTGGCAGTGGCAGTGCTATTAGCGCTGAACGAGGCACTGGTACGAGAGATGGTTGATGGAGCGAAGGTGATCCGCTTGTTGGATCCTTCCGAGATTGCGTCAAGCGGGATGTGGGAGTCTTGGGTCCCGTTGTCCGCTGACGGAGTGACCAGTGGGGGGAAGATTTGCTCCTGACTAACCACTTCTGCCGACGAGCGTTCCTGCAACAAAGGAGGAGGAGGCAGCAAAACGGAAGGTCGAGTTGGAGAGGCAGTAGCAGTTAAAAAGGTGGGGTTTAGGTTGTTTGGGGGGATTATTGTACCATCAAGGGGTATAGTGGCAGGAGAATGAGGTGATTGGGGTTCTAGACGAACATTTTCGGTATAAGCGAGTTTTAGGCGTGTTACCCAGAGTACTATGTGAGTGATGAATGGGTTTATGGTATGTTACAAGCACTATGCGAGTGCGAGGATTGATGACGTGTTGTCAGAGCGCTATGTGAGTGCGAGAGGATTTATAGCGTGTTGCCAGAGAACTATGAGAGTGCGAGCGAAATGATAACTTGTTGTCAGAGCACTAAGCGAGTGCGATGATTGATGACGTGGTGTCAGAGAACTATGTGAGTGCGATAGGATTTATGGCGATATGAAGTGAGGTTTGAGTGTGGGTGAAAATGCAAAAGTAAGGACCTACCTGAATAAGTGAAGTGAGGTGCAGGTGGTAGATGTTGACCCGTTTATTGCCAATTGTTAATGTTTGTTAGTTTAAAGGATGTGAGGTGTTTATCGTTTGTTAATCCCTTGAGATGTTAGTTTAAAAGATGTGATTGAGACACTGGAGTGAGAGGACTGTAAGAATTTTAAGAAAACGGTTGAGTTGGGTGGTGAGAAAACTGGAGGGTCGAGATTTGATGAAGGTACTGGGCCCAAATATGTGCACGGTTGTAAACATTTTAGAGCTTGTGCACCATATTTGTTGTGGTACCAGCACCAATGAGTTAGATGAGAGGAAAGGGAAACGTTATGCTTCGGGAGACTACTTGGTGCAGTATGAAAGAAAGCTTAACTGTGGCTACAAGGCTGTGTACAGTGTACAGCGTTGTGTCCATACCTTTGATGATACCAGCATAGGCCCTGATATTGTGGAAGATGGTGAGAATAGTTGGAAAAATGAGGCTGAAAATTTTGCTGTCTCTCACTTCTTGCATCGGGATGCCCTCAATTGTATCTCTTTCATGAACCAGAGCGGGACCTGCGCCCCCGATCGCCAAACCCGTGTCTGTGGTCGCTCTATGATTCCCGCTGCAGCTTTGACCGCTGAATGTCAGCTTCCATCCTCCATATTGAAGCCTCAAGGTCTCTCGATAGGAAAGATGGAACCCTTGAACGCTCGGCCCATTCGTCAGAGGAGCTCGAAGTGCCTTGAACCTGCGAAATCGAAGCATTGTTAAATGGGCCGTTACCCCAATTCACATAAGGACTTTTATACAATTTATCTGCGGCTGCAGCAACCTCATCAATGCTCGTGGGGTTCGAGCTTAGGATTAATGGCCTGATTCCCTCGTGACTCCTCTCTGAAAATTTCGGTCAGGAGGGCTAAAAGGTTCGATTTGAGCACCCTTTACCCTGATAAGGTCCTTCAGATGAATTAAAAAGGAAGTAGGACTCTTATCTCCCATTTTATGAATATTCAGGAGTTCTCTAAATTAATTGTGGAGATTTGAGCCCTTGAAATCTATCGCCCGATAGATCTTTAGAAAAAATGCCGCGGTCAGCACTCATTATGATATGGTACTTTGAACTCACATTGATCCCTTTTCGAATACCCATTTAATACTCCTTACATAACAATTGGGTTCTCCTTTAACATACTCCGAACCCTTGCTGAACACTCCTTGTAACCTATTCGACCTTACATTAGACCTTTCTCCTCAATCCTGCTCTTCTTTTCCATTCTCCTCTCCCTCCACATTCACACGCTTGGCTGAGTTGGAGGCATTAACTGGCGTCAATGGGCCATCATAATTATCTACCACAAAAAGCTAGTAGTAGTTAACTCCAGATTGGACACGCCTGCGTAGTAATTATTTGCCATTCAGCCTTGGCCATTTCGGATCCCCGACCTGATAATGAATAGACATAAAGGTCAGTATGACAACCTGCTGGTAAGCCCGAGGGCACCAGGTACCAGTATTTTTGGAGGGGACATAAACAGAGTACGGGTAAAAACTTTCGTCGCCCGCGAGGCAGAGGAACCTGTTCCGCGTCAGAGGCTTATTGATATAGATACCCATGGGCAGGATTCCATTGAACAAAGAATTTGCGTGTGTGCGCGCTGCGAAGACGGGAGAGGAAAGAAAACAGTGTTGTAATTGTCCTTGTGGTTGAAGAGAAGTGTAAGATCTACCCACCCGAAAACGCGGTGAGCACAGCGCGTCCACCAGTCGGTAGCCAGATCTCTACGTGCGCTGACGTCTGTGTCCGCTCTTGACGGGATCAATGCCGTTACCGACACGTTAGAAAACTAACGCCGTATCCACTCGGCTACAAAGAGCTCTATCTGAAGAAATTAAATATCTTCGTAAGATATATTTAGATGCAGATTCTCTTGTAGGCATTGGGCTCGTGTGGTCAAATTGCAGGTGTTAGGGTCGGGTGGGAACAAAAGTGTGTAGGTATCGCCCCACATCTCCATGTGCTAAGTAAAGGATAGATAAGGAAAGGATAGATAAGGAAAAGAAGGAAAGGAGAGGTAGTAGAATGAGAAAAAGGTGGGAGGAAGGCCACCATTTTTAAACCCACCACCCGAAGCGTAGCCAAGAGAGAGGTGAACCAGACCACTCCGATGCAGGAGGAAAGCTGATTGGCGACTAGCCTGTTATATTACCCTCCGGCCAAGAAAACAAGTGAGGAGCAGCTCGTAAAGAAATATTAAAGGGTAAAACAAAAATTTCTAAAAGAACAAAGCCCAGGTACTCTCACTCTACTTATAGAGGCCAGAAGGCACTGAGGTGATGTTGACATTCTAAACTCCCCTCACCCGATTAGCTGTCGCTAAGTGCAACGCCATCGACAGTAACCATTTGGGCGTTTTTAAATTAAAAAAAAAACATCGCCTCAGATAGAGTCCACCCCAGACTTCTCCTGCGAGTACTGTTATGTATCGAAGACTGGCCCCGAATGCGTTGCACGTCTCAGTCCTGTACAGGGACGAAGGCGTTCTTGCGCGCCAGCTTATGGGGTTATTGAAGATGCGTTTCATGCAAGATACCAGGGCTGGTTCTAGGTTATGGCATACTCCAGTACTTGGAGGAGGCAGGCATCCTTGAGGCGTCTTTGTTATGGTCTTTTAATTTCTTCTTTTGGAGGTTAGCTTGTGTACTTCTGTAGATGCAAATTAAGGGACGTCTTGGGTGGCTATGCCCACGTTTGCCACCATGACTGTCCTAAATTTAAAAATTAATCTGATGCCTGCAAATATCCTATTGGACTGAGTTGCTATATTTCGTACCGCCTTCCTGAATTGTAATTTCCTTTACAGGGCATTTAATCCATTACAGTTCTGAATTCGCTGTAAACAGTAATATACAGAGGGTTTATCATGGAATTATTTTCCTTCTAAGAGATATTGATCCATCTGTTCGAATCGCTGCCTCCACAGTTGTGTCCTTAATTGCCAAGCATGAAAAGATTTTGTAGATGGCCACTACAGATTTTTACTCTCATTTCTCAGTAGAAATTTTGTATCTGCATAAACAAATATATCCTTGTTCCTAAATTGTTTTGCTTAGACTTGATTTGTTGACATATATATATATATATATATATATATATATATATATATATATATATATATATATATATATATATATATTCATACGTGTCGCTTGTTTTTTGTTTGAACAAATATATAATCAGAGATTTTTCTTAAATATTCCAAATTACTCCAACCTGATTTGAATGAGTTTTGTCCTCATTACTAGGCTGCCACAATGGCGTGGAATAGTCTCTGGTATGTCAATGCCACAGAATGAAGCCAAAATAGAGACAAAGTAAGGAAAGCTTCGCATCCATCAGTTGTCGAAGACGAGTAGCTTTCACCAAACTAAGGCTTCCAGATTGGTCCCGAAGGGCAGGGGCGCTACCCTCCACGCCGGAGCTCCTTCCTTCTTATTGCCTTTTTTTTGTTTCTTAGTCCTCGCTTGTTGTTGTATCTTTGTTTATTTTACGTTTTTTACTTCTTTTTTTTTTAATCTAGCTTACTATTACGGCGACTTTTGCCCTAGTAGGGATCCGCGCGATTTTTTTTTTTTAATCCGGAAAGGGGTAGCGACTGTTGCTCCTGGTGTCTGGAGGAGAAGCAAGTCCTCCCAGCCCTAATGCCAAAATTGAAGAAGTGTGGCAATGGCTGAGATAGCTGGTGCGTTCCCCATTTACGACACTATGGAATTTCTATAAACAACGCCTTCAGGTCTTGAGGGCAGGACTTTGGGGCGCAAGTAGGGGGAAGAACCGTTTACATCCCAATAATCCCTTCCCTGCGTGTAATGGGCTCACAACCTCTTTACTGCCAAGCTAACTCAGGTTCTGACACAACAGATCTTGGCCGTATAGTCGACAATTAGTACAACATTATTAAGAGATCCTCCACCTTGTCGCCGTGACCGCTGTTCAGGTGAGAACACAGCTAACCCACACGAGGTTGTAGCCTCTGAAAATTCCCAAACCCTGAAGTCCAGTGGCTGGACGCGGGATATAGTCCAACTTTTTTTTTCTCCATACGGTTCCATCAGAGTAGATCTAGCGAAGACAAACCGCAATGAAACAAAGGCCAACCATTTTTCGAAGAGGAGAGTTTAGGTTAGTAGAAAGAGTCCGTTAAATTCTCCGGCAGCGTCATAGACGTGGGCCTAACTACTATACCCACCATAAGGGAACGGCGATACGTTTCTCTGTCCGCCGGGCTGATGCGACTCGGATTAGCCTCTTTTTCCTTCCTTCGCTAACCACTAATCTCTCCATCATTGTGCCCATGACTTCCGTCATAACCTTTATAAACACCCTTTCTCTAGCCCTAACTTCTAGGCCAAGATGTTAAGTGTGATAACCTTAACCGCTCAGGAGCCGGTCACCAAGTTGGATCCGTCATCCCGACTTACCTATCACGCCACGTGTAGGAATTTGTCAGTCTTTCCAAGAGGTGGCAGAGAAAGGGTATATCAGTTCGCCCAGTGATGGCGGAACAATCAAAGATGCCCAGTAGTGCAGTTCACTTTTGGGGGTCAATGTTGGCCGTCACAGGCAGGGGAGCGAAATCCATCTTTATGGCATGAGAATGCAAAAAAAGAAACCTCTACTACCCCCCCCCCTGCTATATAATCGTCGGGGCCGTTTTCGAGCTGCTGCACATCAGAAAAAAGTTCACCCCCTAACCCGTGCTTTCTCAGGGGTCCCTTCTACCGGAAAGGTAGCTTACTCCTCTTGCAGGCCTACCTGTGCGGTGGATTCCCCCCATCTCTAAAGGCGGCCTTGGACGACTCCACCTTTTTACCAGCGAGTCTCTCCTTTCCATTCGCAGGAGATTGCCAAGAAAGCACGTCAATGGCCCATAATTGACCGCTACCAGTGGAGGCTGCTTGATAAGGCCAACCCTCTTAGCGGAAACAAAGGATAGCACCTTTAACAGCCAAGCCAATCTCTATTTCAAAGAATGATCTCTCTGAGGTTGGACTATCGGGCCTATGGGCTCCTTCCAGGGGTGGAGAGAAGTTTGTTCATTTCCCACCCTTCTCCCGAAAAGAAATAGGACAAAGACTAAAAAGAGTAAAGGTTCCTATCACTCTGCGGGACTTCCGGGAGCGGAAGAGTCGGCTGCAGTTTTGACAAGTGAACAGGCCAAAATCGGTACCTCCAGCACCAATGGTCCCCCGAGTGGAGGTACCAAACCAAGACCAAAGTGGAAAGTACGCCAAGCGGAGGCCGTCATTAAGACTATCTGGCGTTTTGGAGAGCGCTGGCCCAGATCGTGTATGATCAAGTGTGTCAATTGCGTAGAGCCGCATCTGCTTCTTCGAAGCAATGTGGTGCGTTTCTCCTTGAGAAGGAAATCCTGGCCGTTCAGTCCCAGGATAGTCGCTCATTTCGCAAGGATAAGGACTTAGTCCTGGCTCGCCCGTCGCTTCCTGGGCTCTTATCCATAATTTTTAAAAGGGCACCGTGTGCTTCTTGCGCTTCCAAGCACAGTAGTTTCCGCGCCCATTCGGAACCCTGATGCGGGCTCTACCCACCCCGGGCAGTTCCCTAGTACAAGTAGCAGCTTCCCCCGCACCCCTCCTGCCTCAGAAGACAGTTTCCCGTAAGGCGAAAGGGCCGCGCGCCTACACAGAGTCGTCAGACTCACGGGAGTAAACACCACCCCTGAGGTTGGTATTAGGGGTCATCTTCCAGGGTTCCTAAGGCTGCTCCCCGAAAGGAGGACAGCACTAAAGGAGCTTTGGCTCTTACGTAAAAACTAAAAGGTCACCATCCCTGATGAGAAATTAATAAAAAAAAATAAAAAACTTCGCGGGTAACATCGTTGGAGCAGCAGTCGGGCAGCTCGAGCGAAAAAAATGGAGGTCCGCCCCCCTGTGCTTTCAAAGGGGACCCTACATACCTCTCCGATCAGAGGAGGTTTACTCCTCTCCTATGCATACGTGTGTAGGGAACTCCCCGGTGGGAGCAGCTCGATGGGCCAACCCCATTAGGGGAGTAAGGGATGGGAGAGCCAGTCGTCCTGTGCCCCTTAATTTACTGCACGTGCGTGCGACTAGTTTGCAGGTGGTCAGTGTACCTCCCCCCCCACTCCCCTCTTCCTCGACAGATGCCGATTCGTCAGCATTAGAAGGTGAAAAAAACAACTCTCGAATGGGATCTGTGATGTTTGGGGGTTAGAGAGGCGACCCACCCCCAGTGCTCAGTGCCGAGCACTAAACACGAGTCCACCCCTGTGCAAGATGCTCTCCAGACGGCTCAGGACCCCAAAGCCTTACAAGGAGAGGAGGGGAAACCTTCCCCACCTGTAACAGTCAAGACCTTATCCATTTCCAAGTAGTGTATGGCCAAGTGAGTAGCGCCGCATCCGCTACTTCGCAGCAATTTGGGGCGCATCTCCTCGACAAAGAAATTATAACCGAGCAGGCTACGGATACTCTCTCATTTCGCGAGACCCTTGACTTGGGACATCCTATGCCTCAATGTTAAGAAAGACAGACTCTGCTCCTGGCCCCTCCAGGCCTACGACCACGGTCATTTCCGCGCGCATTTGAAACCCTTCTGCGGGACCTTCGAACCCAGGGTGGTCCCCTGGTAAAGCTGGGTGCACAAAGGGTTCACACCCAGCCCCGGGTAAAACCTGGACTCCCAATCCTCCAGCGTGATCGTTCTCCGTAAGGCGAAACGGTTGTGCCGCCTCAACCGAGTCGTTAGACTCGCAGGAGGCATGTTGCCCTTGGCCAACATGCTGCCATCAGTGGAGCGAATAACGAGGAAACGTTTGAAACAAGGGGGCTCGAAAATGCCACCCGAGGGGGCAGAGGAGCCGGATATGCCGATATTGGCTTGTTCGCTTACCGAAGTGGCAGCAGACCGATCCGTCCACGCAGCCCCAAGTGTTCTTCCTATTTTTTTTCTTTATACGAGAGGAGGGCGGGAAATGAACCCGCTTCTCTCAACGCCAGCATGCCCCCCCCCCAGGCCAGATAGCGGGGAATGAACCCGCTTCTCCCCTCCGCCGGCAGGAGCCCCCATGCCAGATAGACCAGCCTCAGCCAGGTCCTTCTCTGAAGATGGAGATCCTGGCAGTCGCAGATCCCTCTCCTCCTTGTACTACCTTGGAAACCCAGGCCGTTTGAGGAGGATTCGAGATCGGTGTTTGGCGCCGAGCCTGGATTCGCTCCCATGGAAGGCCCTACCGTCTGAGGCTGGGTTGCCTCAAGGACCATGTCTATCTCAAAGGAGGCCTCCAGTTGGCCATCCCGCCTCCCCAAGGACATACAGGCCTTACTGCAATAGTGTCTTTAGTCTCGTCTTGGGAGGCACAGGCCTCGACCCCAGGAAGTTTTAATATTCTTGCCAGCAGGTCTTCTGAGGGAAGCGACCGAAGGGGCCTGGCTTCCCTCTCCCCCCTAAGGGTGTTTGCCCTACCGAGTCGCTTCAATGGGAAGCGGTCGGCTATGGGCTGTCTGTTGGCTTTCTTGGCACTCCCCTTGGAAAATGGGGGGACTGCCGCTGGTAAGATGGGAGGTGAGGGGGAGTCCACTACACCCGTAGGCGAAGGAGAGGAGTAAGCCTCCTCTCCGGTTGGAGAAATTTCAGGGATCCCCTGTGCAAGCACGGGGGAGGGGGGCTCCATTTTATCTGTGGAGCTGCCCGAGGGTGGCTCCGATGATGGACAGGGGGAAATTGAGGGAAGAATTTTTTTTAATTATTATTGGGCATGGTGACCCAACATTTTTCACGGGATGCATACGCTCATCACCCCCCGCAGTAGCCCCGCCCTGCAAGGGGTGAAGGTTTTTTTGTTTTTTTAAGAGCTCATCTGGCGACTGCCCACTTGGGCATTAGTCGCCGCAAACAAACAGCCCAGTTCTAGGCTACTTTAAAATAACAAAAATGAACAGAAAACAACAATAAAGAGATAACAATTAGGAAGCAAGCTCCGGCGTCGGAGGGGGGGGGGAGGGGGTGTCCTCCTCCACCCGGCTTAGGAGCGTGTGATCTAGAAAGAAAACAATAAATAACAAAAACAACAACAAAACCTAGTTAAATAAAAGGGAGAAGACCGGCCTCCACCAAAAAGTCAACAAGTCCACCAGTCAATGTGCATGCACTCGTCCAGAGTACAAAGAACAGGCGGTAGCGACCCTGTCCATCCCGGTAGCGGGACAGGTAACGTGCGCGAAGATCACCCAGACTAGGACATTCGACAAGAGCATGCCGAACAGTCTGGGGGACGACGCAGTCGTAGCAATAGGGCGCAGGCGAGAGCTCCATCAAATAGCGATGCGTCACACGAGTGTGTCCGATTGGGAGACGACATAAAGCGACCTGAAGCCGTCGCGGCATTGGGAAATAGGTCCATGGGAACGGTCGCGGCACAATGGCACGCAACATTAAGTTCCCTTCGACCGTCTCCCATCTTGTTTGCCAAGCAGTCCGAAGAGCTGCCCGTATTCCTGCCACGTAGTCGGTGTGAGGAAGAGCGAAACGCTGGTCTGGTCGCAGAGTCCTCGCGGACTCTTTAGCACCCCAATCGGCGCGCTCATTTCTCGCAATTCCTACATGTCCAGAAACCCAGCAAAGAATTTGCGCGTGTGCGCGCTGCGAAGGCGGGAGAGGAAAGAAAACAGTGTTGTAATTGTCCTTGTGGTTGAAGAGAAGTGTAAGATCTACCCACCCGAAAACGCGGTGAGCACAGCGCGTCCACCAGTCGGTAGCCAGATCTCTACGTGCGCTGAAGTCTGTGTCCGCTCTTGACGGGATCGCAGCCGTTACCGCCACGTTAGAAAACTAACGCCGTATCCAGTCGGCTACAAAGAGCTCTATCTGAAGAAATTAAATATCTTCGGAAGATATATTTAGATGCAGATTCTCTTGTAGGCATTGGGCTCGTGTGGTCAAATTGCAGGTGTTGGGGTCGGGTGGGCACAAAAGTGTGTAGGTATCGCCCCACATCCCCATGTGCTAAGTAAAGGATAGATAAGGAAAAGAAGGAAAGGCGAGGTAGTAGAATGAGAAAAAGTTAGGTAACCATTTTTAAACCCACCGCCCGAAGCGCAGCCAAGAGAGAGGTGAACCAGACCACTCCGAGACAGGAGGAAAGCTGATTGGCGACTAGCCTGTTATATTACCCTCCGCCCAAGAAAATAAGTGAGGAGCAGCTCGTAAAGAAATATTAAAGGGTAAAACTGAAATTTCTGAAAGAATAAAGCCCAGGCATTTTCACTCTACTTATAGAGGCCAGAAGGCACTGAGGCTGTGTGTGCCCTTCCTCTTGATCTAATATTCTACACCCCCTCACTCCCCTTTTGCTGTCCCTAAGTGCAACGCTATCGGCAGTTGCCATTTGGGCGTTATTAAATTAAAAAAAAAACGACATGGATTCAAATACTCCGCCCCGGAATCCTCCTGCGAGTACTGTTATGTATCTAACACTGGCCCTGAATGCGTTGCACGTATCAGTCTTGTATAGGGATGACGGGGTTCTTGCGCGCCATCTTATGGGGTTATTGAAGATGTGTTTCATGCAAGATACCAGAGCTGGTTCTAGGTTATGGCATACTCCAGTACTTGGAGGAGGCAGGCCTCCTTGAGGCGTCTTTGTTATGGTCTTTTACTTTCTTCTTTTGGAGGTTAGCTTGTGTACTTCTGTAGATGTAAATTAAGGGACGTCTTGGGTGACTATGCCCACGTTTGCCACCATGACCATCTTAACTTTAAAAATAAATCTGCTGCCTGCAAATATCCTATTGGATTGGGTTGCTATATTTCGTACCGCCTTTCTAAATTTTAATTTCCTTTACAGGGCATTTAATCCATTAAAGTTCTGAATCCGCTGTAAACAGTAATATACAGAGGGTTTATCATGGAATTATTTTCCTTCTAAGAGATATTGATCCATCTGTTCGAATCGCTGCCGCCACAGTTGTTCCCTTAATTGCCAAGCATGAAAAGATTTTGTAGATGGCCACTACAGATTTTTACTCTCATTTCTCAGTAGAAATTTTGTATCTGCATAAACAAATATATCCTTGTTCCTAAATTGTTTTGCTTAGACTTGATTTGTTGATATATATATATATATATATATATATATATATATATATATATATATATATATATATATATATATATATATATATATATATATATATATATATATATATTCATACGTGTCGCTTGTTTTTGTTTGAACAAATATATAATCAGAGATTTTTCTTAAATATTCCAAATTACTCCAACCTGATTTGAATGAGTTTTGTCATCCTTACTAGGCTGCCACAATGGCGTGGAATAGTCTCTGGTATGTCAATGCCACAGAATGAAGCCAAAATAGAGACAAAGTAAGGAAAGCTTCGCATCCACCAGTGTCGACGAGGAGTGGCTTTATCCAAAGTAAGGCTTCCCGATCGGTCCCGAAGGGAATGGTCGCCCTTCCTTCTTTGGCTTTTTCTGTTTCTTATTCCTTGCTTCCGTTTATATCTTTGATATTTTTTTTTTTTTACATGTTTTAACTTTTTTTTATCTAGTCTATTATTATGGGGACTTTTTGCCCTAGTAGGAGGTCGCGCGATTTTTTTTTTTTTTTTAAATCCGGAAAGGGATAGCAACTGTTGCTCCTGGTGTCTGGAGGAGAAGCAAGTCCTCCCAGCCCTAATGCCAAAATGGAAGAAGTGTGGCAATGGCTGAGATAGCTGGTGCGCTCCCCATTTACGACACTATGGAATTTCTATAAACAACGCCTGCAGGACTTTGGTCCTGGGCATTGGGGCGCGATTAGTGGGAAGAACTGTTTACATCCCAATAATCCCTTCCCTGCGTGTAATGGGCTCATAACCTCTTTACTGCCACAACAAATCTTGGCCGTATCGTCGACAATTAGTACAGCATATTAAGAGATCCTCCACCTTGTCGCGGTGACTGCTGCTCAGGTGTGAACACAGCTAACGCACACGAGGTTGTCGCCTCTGAAAAGTTCCAAACCCTGAAGTCCAGTGGCTAGACGCGGGTTATAGTCGAACATTTTTTTTTCTATATGGTTCCATCGGAGTAGATCTAGACAAGACATTCCGTAATGAAACAAAGGCCAACAATTTTTCGAAGAGGAGAGTTTTGGTTAGTAGAAAGAGTCCGTTAAATTCTCCGGCAGCGTCATAGACGTGGGCCTAACTACTATTCCCACCATAAGGGAACGGCGATACGTTTCTCTGTCCGCCGGGCTGATGCGACTCGGATTAGCCTCTTTTTCCTTCCTTCGCTAACCACTAATCTCTCCATCATTGTGCCCATGACTTCCGTCATAACCTTTATAAATCCCCTTTCTCTACCCCTAACTTATAAGCCAAGATGTTAGGTGTGATGACCCTAACCGCTCAGAAGCCGGTCACCAAGTTGGATCCGTCATCCCAACTTACCGATCACGCCACGTGTAGGAATTTGTCCGCTATATAATCGTCGGAGACGCTTTCGAGCTGCTGCACATCAGAAAAAAGGTCACCCTCCACCCCGTGCTTTCTCAGGGGCCCCTTCTAGCGGAAAGGTGGCTTACTCCTCTTCCAGGCCTACCTGTGCGGTGGACTCCCCCCTTCTCTAGAGGCGCCCTTGGACGACTCCATCTCTTTACCAGCGAGTCTCCTTTACATTCACAGGAGATTGCCAAGAAAGCACGTCAATGGCCCATAATTGACCGCTCCCAGTGGAGGCGGCTTGATAAGGCCAACCCTCTTAGGGGGAACAAAGGATAGCACCTTTAACAGCCAAGCCAGTCTCTATTTCAAAGAATGATCTTGCTGAGGTTGGTCTATCGGGCCTAAGGGCTCCTTCCAGGGGTGGAGAGAAGTTTGTTCATTTCCCACCCTTCTCCCGAGAAGAAATAGGACAAAGACTAAAAAGAGTAAAGGTTCCTATCACTCTGCGGGACCTCCGGGAGCGGAAGGGTCGGCTGCAGTTTTGACAAGTGAACAGGCCAAGATCAGCACCTCCAGCACCGATGGTCCCCCGAGTGGAGGTACCAAACCAAGACCAAAGTGGAAAGTACGCCGAGCGGAGGCCGTCATTAAGACTATCTGGCGTTTTGGAGAGCGCTGGCCCAAATCGTGTATGACCAAGTGTGTCAATTGCGTAGAGCCGCATCCGCTTCTTCGAAGCAATGTGGTGCGTTTCTCATTGAGAAGGAAATCCTGGCCGTTCAGTCCCAGGATAGTCGCTCATTTCGCAAGGATAAGGACTTGGTCCTGGCTCGCCCGTCGCTTCCTGGGCTCTTATCCATAATTTTTAAAAGGGGCACCGTCTGCTTCTTGCTCTTCCAAGCACGGTAGTTTCCGCGCCCATTCGGAACCCTTATGCGGGCTCTACACACCCCGGGCAGTTCCCTAGTACAAGTGGCAGCTTCCCCACCCCCCTTCCTGCCTCAGAAGACAGTTTCCCGTAAGACGAAAGGGCCGCGCGCCTACACAGAGTCGTCATACTCACGGGAGAAAACACCACCCCTGAGGTTGGTATTAGGGGTTATCTTCCAGGGTTCCTAAGGCTGCTCCCCGAAAGGAGGACAGCAGTAAAGGAGCTTTGGCTCCGAGTGCTAGGCGGGGTGAGTCGAAGGCGGTGGATCCTCCAGAGAAGGGATGCCCGCCTTCCTAA
The DNA here is from genome assembly GCA_963969495.1 of Ceratothoa steindachneri. NCBI lineage: Eukaryota > Metazoa > Arthropoda > Malacostraca > Isopoda > Cymothoidae > Ceratothoa > Ceratothoa steindachneri. The sequence goes on from OZ018327.1 coordinate 171,243,451, forward strand.
GGTTTCGAGGTGAAAGGAGGAAAAGACTAATGTCTAACCTAACTCACGATAAGTCTTCGACGGCGAACCTGCCTTCAGCGCATTGTCCGGTCAACAGCCTTCGGGAACAGTAAGGCTATTCCCGTGAAGGCTTCTCTTCGATCCCGTAAGATGCACGGCGATTTGCTTTCATGGCCGCACTGCTGACGGGACTCAGTGCCCCGTCCGGCCCCAGCTTAGCCTCTTCACCTTCTTCTTACCCTGCTTTCTCACTTTCCATACCTCTCCAACAACTTTCTCTGGTCAACCCGCTTCGCCCCTCCGCCGGCAGGAGACCCGAGGCCAGATAGACAGGCCTCGGCCAGGTCATTCTCTGAGATGGAGAAGATCATGGCAATGGCAGATCTCTCCCCTCCTTGTTCGTGTTTCGAACGAAAAAAAGATCGATAAAAAGTAAGGCAGCAGCCCTATCAGCGCTGAACGTCACGGAACGTAGAATATCTATGGCGCGGTTACAAGAGACCCTAAGGCTGCGAATATGAGCCTCGCAGGTGAAGAACGGGCAAATACAAGACCAAGGATACGGTGTGATTCAACCACTTCCAGTCGTACCCTATTAAGAAACAAGTCTGGGTCAGGGTGGAGTCGTGGATGGCGGCCGGAGTGCACTACCTTAGTCAGGAACAAAGAAAACCGAAACCTGTGCGCTTCAGCATAGCGAGAGACACGGTTAAATGCCTGTTGGAGTCGATGGTTCCGAGTTGGCATCTGGGCCACGCCAAAAGAGATCGAAAGGTCGTCCACGTAGAGCGTAGCGAGAAATCTTCCGGCAGCACCAAAGTGATGCCGTTGATGCTCAGGGCAAAGAGTGAGACACTGATGACACTTTCCTGCAGGACATCCTCTTCCTGCTAAATTGGGCCAGAGAGGGCTCCTAACACCCGTACGCGGAATCGACGATCTCGCAAAAATTCAGATATAAACATTGGGAGGCGTCCCCTCGCCCCCATCGTGTGGAGAGTCTCCATGATACCGTATCGCGATGCGGTATCATAGGCCTTCTTCAGATCGAAAAACACCGTGGCGTAGTGCCGTCTACGAAGGAAACCCTCGCAGACGGCATTTTCCAGTCGGAGCAGAGCATCCGACGTAGAGTGGAACTTGCGGAAGCCGCACTGTGCAGAAGAAAAATGGCCTCCGCTGTCCAGGAAAAAGGCTAATCTAACATTTACCAATCTCTCCATCAACTGGCACACGCAAGAGGTTAGAGATATCGGGCGGAAACCGGCAGTGGTAGAGTGATATCTCCCCGGTTTGCGAAAAGGCGAGCACAGTAGCGATTCGCTAGGATTCTGGGAGGAGACCCTCCACCCAGATCCTGTTGAACAAATCTAACAGAAAAACCATGCCTCGCTGACCCTGGTATCTCAAGCATGGCGTACGGGACATCGTCCGGACTATGGGCGGTGTCCGCGCACGAAGCAAGAGCGAAGCGCAACCCACTCGCAGTAAACCTGTTGTTGAAGGGTTCTCTGCGTCTGCAGGTAAAGTCCAGCCGGCGGCCTTCCGCGACATCACGACGTGCATTGAATGCTGGCGGAGCAGCATCCCGGATAGAGAATGCGGAAAAAGCGGTGACGAAGGATTCCGCCACGGATGCGGGGTCCGAGATTGCAATCCCATTCTCCTGGAGAACGGGAGGGGGGGTCCTGCGAGAACTTGCCTCGAATCCTTTTGACTCTGCCAGAGTGGTCTTCACGTTAAGTCAAGACACTTATGCCCGCCAATAAGAGCGGCGGGCGTGCTTCGAAATATTTCGGAATCTAGCCCTAGCCCGACGAAATTCACCGACAGTGAAATCGTTCGGCATAACGCTTCTGTTTGAGAGCCGTCTCACACTCGGCCGACCACCATAGGAGTGGTCGGCGTGCAAAACGGCCAGACGTTCTGGAAATAGTAGTCAGGCCCGCGGCGATGAAGTTGCCGGGGAAGAACTCAACGGCCCCATTTACCGACCTAAACTCCTCGACTGAGATAGAGAATTCAGTCATTTCCTGAAATGCAGGCCACCGCGCCCGCGTCAGGCACCACCGAGGTGGGCTCTCAGGCGACAGTTGCCCCTAAAATGATATTTGAATGGGAAATGGATCACTACCATTGAGGTCATCGACCCCCGCCCCCCAATCAAAATCAGGCTGTGCATCCAAAGAGCACAAAGATAGATCAAGGCAAGAAAATGAAGCGGTTCTCGGGCAGTGATGCGTAAACTCATCCACATTTACGACACCTATCTCAAGCTCTTCGATTAGGTCGGCAAGGACTTGTTGTCCCCTGGGATTTATTGAGTAATCTCCCCAGAGAGGATATCTGCCGTTCAGATCTCCAAACAAGAGAAAGGGCCTCGGCAACCGTGCAACGATGCAGCGGAAGTCCCCCGCGTCGAAGTCAGCTGACGGTGGAATGTAAGCAGAAATGATAGTATACCTCCTATCCAGGTGAAGCTGCACAGCCACTGCCTGAAAGGAGGTATCTAAAGTGAAAGGTAGAACGGAGACATGCCGGGTGTAAACCGCGCATCCCCCAGCCCGGCCATCTTGTGGTGGTAGGGTCGCAAGACCCATATACCTCGGGAGGGCGGGCAGGGTGCACGCGCCTAGCATGGTCTCCTGCAGAAAAATAGCTAACGGGGAACGGGACGAGACGAGCCTCTGTAGCTCCTCCCAGTTGGCCCGGAGTCCACGGCAATTCCATTGAAGGAATATGCCTTCAAGGCCTAGCTCGGTGGAGACGCGGGGGCCCTCTTCGAACCCAAGACCATCACGAGAATGGCTGTACGCTTACCGGAGGCAGAACCCCGGGCGCTGTTGGCAGGACAAAGCGCTGAATGCGCTGTCGCCTTAGACGACTTATTATGGAAGGTTGGGCTCGCCATGCGAGTCTTTTCCTCCCTCCCCCAAGAAACCCTAGGCGGGGGACCCTCTTTTCGATCCACTCAGCCCACCACTAGTCGTGGGCGAAGGAGCCGAAGCTCCTCTGTTGCTGTCCTCCTTTCGGGGAACAGCTTTAGGAACCCCGGAAGATGGCCTGGCGACCAACTTCAGGGGTGTGGCATCCTGTGAGTCCAACAAGTCGGTGGAGGCGCGTGGCCGTTTCGCCTTACGGGAAACGGTCACGCTGGGGGAAGGGGGTGGGGAAGCCCTGGTTTAGCCATAGCTAGGCGTGAACCCGGGTCGAGTAGAACACGCAGAAGGGCTCCGAATGGGGGCGGAAACAACCGTGCTCATTGGCCTGGATGAGGCAGGAGCAGAGGGTGCCATTCTAACTATTCAGGCATTAGACGTCCCAGGCAGAGCTGGGCTGGCCGGGACCAAGTCCTTAGCCCCGCGGAATGAGAGTCGATCCTGGGCCTGAAGGGCCAGGATTTCTTTCTCAAGGAGATATGCACCACATTGCTTCGAAGAGCGGGGTGCGGTTCTCCGCAACTGACACACTTGGCCACACACGATTTAGACTTATCGTGTGCACCCTTGGAGCAATTTACACAGACTTCGGGTGACCAAGACTTTCACGTCTACAAGAACGATTCGTATGGCCGAAGCGGTGACAGTAATAGCACCGCCGCAGCAGTGGCACGAATGCCTTTACGCGGTAGCGGTACCAACCGGCACGCACCGACTCAGGGAGCTTGTCACAGTTGAACGTGACGAAGAGTGTAGGGGTGAGTCTCGAGGCCTCTCCCTGTTGTCTCATCACACGTTCGACCTTGACCACCCCATGGTCGCCCAGCTCTAAGCTGATGTCTTCTATGGAGTAGTCAACGAGTTCCCTCGCATAAACTACTCCTTTCACAAAGTTCATGGTAGAGTGCGGCGTCACACTCAACGGGGTGGCATCAAGTGTCCGTAGAGCACCTATCTTGGCCGCCTCGGAGCGATCCGCCAGAAGGCTCCCGTCGGAGAAACGGGTCACCTTCGGCTCTCTACCAATTATACTATCTACTATCTCCTCTGATGGACCATGTTGCCCTTGACCACTATGCTGCCATCAGAAGAGGGAATAACGAGGAAGCGTTTGAAGCCAGCGGGCTCGAAAACGCCAGGTAACCTCTGAATGAGAGGCTGGGTGTGCCGACTTGGCTTGGTCGCTTACCGTAGCAGCAGACCCATCCGTCCCGCAGTACCTGAGGGTGAAGAGCCCCCACCCCCCGAGTCTTCCTATTTTTTTTTGTTTTTAGGAGAAGGCGGAGAATGAACCCGCTTCTCCCCTCCGCCAGGTCCTTCTCCGAAATGGATAAGGTCCTGGCAGTCTTAGGGGCACCGGTCGTAGGAGATCCCTTCCCTTCTTGTACTGCCTCGGAAACCCTAGCTGTTTAAAGAGGACGTTGCATAGGCTCGGATTCGGGTTCGGTGCTTGGCGCCGAGCCCAGATACACCCCCCCCCCATAGAAGGCCTCAAGGAGCATTTCTATTTCAGGGGTGGATCCAGTTACCCCCCCCCCCCCCCCCAGACGTAGCAGGTCCCGTTGGCATCATTGTCACTAGTCAAGGCGTGGGGAGGCACAGGTCTTGACCCCAGCAAGGTTCAATATTCTTGCCAGCAGGTCTTTTGAGGGAAGCGACCGAAGGGGCCTGGCTTCCCTCTTCCCCCTAAGGAGATTTGCCCTACCGAGCCGCTTCATTGGGGAGCGTTCTTCTATGGGCTGCCTATTGGCTTTCTTGGCAGTCCCTTAGAAAGAAAAGGAGGGACTGCCGCTGGAAACAGGGAGGTGCCCGAAAGCACATCCAGAGAAGGGGGTGAAGGGGAGTCCCCTACACCCGTGGGCGTAGGAGAGGAGTAAGCCTCCTCTCCGGTTAGAGAAGTTTGGAGGGTCCCCTGCGCAAACGCAGCATGGGGGGGGGGGTTATACCTCCATTTTTGCTTTGGAGCTGCCCGAGGGCGGCTCCGTCGATGTAGAAGGGGAAATTACGGGGAGATTTTTATTTTTCTCATCATTGGGCATGGTGACCCTAAATTTTCTACGGGAAGCAAAAGCTCATCATCCCTCGCAGTAGCCCGCACTGCAAGGGGTGCGTACAGGCTTAGCAGAGCCAGGTGCCACCATTCAGGATCACCCCTCTGTCGTGGTGGCCTGGCAGTCCATCAGCCTGGCGGCTCCACCTTGGACAGGGCGTAAAATTGATAGTGTGTGAAGAGGAAACGAAAAGGGATGTGAGGAAGGTTCTGGTGGGGATGAAGCAGTTAAAAAAAAAAACCCATCCCGAATCGGAGCTCAGGGGTTAGGCAACATTGTCCCCTTCCCCTTCAGCCCCGATCCGGGACGGTTGGTTGAGAAGGTCAGAATCTACCCTGTGAAATTAGAGGCCGACCAGACAAAGTTGTGGGAGAGGTTGTATGAAAAGCGACGAAGTAGGAAAGAAATACAGGCTCTCTGAAAGAAGGAGAAGAGGCTAAGCTAGGTTCGGACGGGGTGCTGAGTCCCGTCAGCACGGCAGCCAGTAAGGCAAATCACCGTGCCTCAAACGGGGGCAAGCCGGGGAGAGATCATTCTACCCCAGCCTGTTTCCGCCCAATTTCTCTAAACTCTTGCATGAGCAAATTGATCGAGAATTGGTAAATGTTAGATTAGCTTTTTTTTCTAGACAGCGGCGTCCATATATCTTTGCTGCACAGTGCAGCTTTAGCATGTTCCATTCCACGTCGGAATCATTGCTCAGACTGGAAAATGCTGTTTGCGAGGCCTTCCTTCGTAGACATTACTACGCGACGGTGTTTTTCGATCTAGAGAAGGCCTACGATACCACATGGCACTAGGGTATCATGGAGACATTCTCCACGAAGGGGGCAAGGGAACGTCTCCCAATCTTCATCTCAGAATTTTTGCAAGATCGTCGATTCCGCGTACGGGTGGGGAAAGCCCTCTCCGGCCAAATGGAGCAGGAAGGGTTGTCCCGCAGGTAAGTGTCATCAGTCACACACTTTGTCCTGAGTATCAACGGCATCAGGTTGGTGCTGCAGGAAGATGTTCTCGTTATGTTCTAGGTGGATGACCTTTAGATCCCTTTTGGCGCGTCCCAGATGCCAACTTTGGAGGTTTATAGGGTGTCTAAGTCTGATGGTCCCGCTAAGGCTCCTACGAGTACGCTCATAGTCACCTTTGAGAATCAGGATCTTCTAAGTTTGCTTGTGCTGGTATCTTCGTGTTCCTGGGTGCCGTTATGCCGAGCTCCCTAAAGGTTGTTTTAATCGACACCAGTTTGGCCATATGAGCAGCAATTGTAGGCAGGTTCATCGCTGTGTGGCCTGTGCGTTGGCGAACCATGCATCTTCTTGTGGGAATAATAAATATTGTGCAAATTGTGAAGGTTCCCCAAGCGCAGCTTCGCGTTCTTGTCCCTTATTCCTTTTTAAGGAGGTACTGGGTGTTCGGGACTCCCTCAGGCTGGACTTGCGAGGCCCGTGGTAGGGTGTGGTGGCAGCTCGCCCCCTCCGGCCGTCTCTTCTCTGACCTTCTCCTAGAAGTGTGTTCACGCTGTCCCACTCCTTTGCCTTCTACCCGCGGTTTCTCCGTTGGACCCACTCCTTTCCATTTGGTCTCTTCTCTTGTGCTTCCCTGTCGCGGACCGTGAGACGGACAAAGCCGAGATGCTGGAGGATATCCGCCAGTTCCTCCAGGCATCTGCCCCCGCTGTTCCTTTGCCTCAGTGCAAACGGAAAGGTTCCTCCTCACCCCGTTCGGAGTCCAAACGCACTGCCTTGATGAGTCTCGTTTGGTCCCAGAGTCGGTTATTGGAAGGACCCTCCGTTTTGATGCCTTCTCCTCCCTCGTTGGCATCACCGGTCATTGTGAGGGCGAAGGTTAACTTGTTTCCGTCTTCCTTTGACTCCTACACCTGTTCCCTTCTCACCTTCTGACTCTGTTCCTTCCTCTCCTCTCCTCTGACTCAATTCACTACTTACCCTACCCTGTCCCCTTCTCATCCTCTTCGCATCTTAGTTCTCATCCGTCTCTGCTCGATCATCCTTTACCTCCGGGCGATGAGCCGTCCACGTTGGGGGGTTCTGTCTCGCTCTCAGCTGTCGCCTAGCGCCGTTCACGCTGCCAAGTGCATCCCCGGCTCAATCGCGATTTGTTCCTTGTTCCCTCTGGGTCTTCTACTCGTCGGGAACCTTCGACAACTTCTGTAACTAGAATCCCGACTTTGGTGTCGAGAGGACAGTACTGTCCGTCATCCTCCAGTGGAATTGTCAAGGGATTCTCCCAAGTGGGAGGAGCTCGAGCTCTTGCTTTTTAGTGTTCGATCTTTGTAGGCAGCAATGAGACTGCCTACAATTTCTGCTCATAATGGCCAAACGGGTGGCAATTAAAACGTCTAGGGAGCTCGACATAATGGGAGACGAAGATTACCAACACCAACTAGGGCAGATCCTGATGCTCAAAGGTGACAATGAGTGTAATCGTAGGAACCTTAGTGGGACAACAGATTTAAGATACCCTATTAACGTCTGTAACCCTCTGGGACAAAAGTTTAACCTTTAGTCTCAAGACATCATACTGCAGTAATTCGTTAGAGCGAATCACTCCCTTCAAATTAGGGCGAGGGTCGGGCACAACCGAAAACGGGAGCTCCGAAATGGAGGACAAATCCCCCAAGACACTACACTGCTCTCGCGAAGATTCCTCAATCATTAACTTGCCACTAACATTGGTCTACATACGGCGGGGGGCACCACAGCAGGACTCAAACTCCTTATTCCAATCAAACGCATCCAATTTAGAAAGCAGACCAGGAACTGGAATTCAGCTCCAGAAAATGAGTATAATGCCTTTGCACAAACGCGGACTTATTGACAGGCATAGTACGAGAACCAGAAGCCTGCGATTTCTGCGAAAAAAATTTGTATTGCCCATAAACAGGAGAGTAAGCGCGTTGACGCATGACCCAGGCATTATTTTACAAATGGCCAGCAAGCCTTGGAAATTTACCGGTTGGGAAAGCAAAGACCCCTGTCAAGAGCACCACTATGGCTCAGGCACCCACCAACACAAGCAGGACCCAGCCATGGGATTGTGCCCCCTGACGGACAGCTCTGATACACCAAGATCGCCAAACGTTGATGAAAGGACGATGCAAGGTGAGAGAACTTGCCAAGCTGGGGCCGGACAAAGCACCTGTTGATGTATAGGGGAATATTATTTGTTGTCATAAAAGGACAATGGGACACTCAAGAGATAATACTGAATGAAAATAATTGTGTAGATTTCGACAACTGGCCTTCTAGTTCCTCCTGTTATCCAATGCAGGCAAACAAAAGGTTGAGGGGATACTTTGGTACCTTTTAAGCTTGATCTTCTTCCAATCTTGCAACAAAGTAACTTTTGTGCACCAGTTGCCCTATGTCGTTTCTTTAGCTTTGGGGATAAAAAAAAAAAGCTCTTTATCACAGGGACGGATTTAGCCTCGGGGTGGGGGGTGTATATAGATTTAGTTCTGTGGTCTGGGGAGGGTTCACTTCAAACATTTCAATGTCAGGGGCCTCCAAATAGATAACACCCAAAGTATCGAGTATAGTGATTAAGGACTCGGAATGTGGTAGAGTCCTTCCTTGTGGTCAATTGGGGCGGAAGAACGTCCTGCATTCAGGTAAAAAGTGCCTCTGCCTACGGTCAATTCCGGGTAATGAGGGTGCGTGTTTGTCTTCTATTGTTTCAATTGTAGAAGAGGGTTTCACCCACAGGTACACCATCTACAAAATTGCGGGTGGAGAAAGCATATTGGGGAAGAGTCGTAAAAAAGAAGTTGGTGCTAAGAGGGACAGGAATGGCACCAGCTTCCCCTGGCATCAAAAAGTTTTAGTCAACTCAGTGAGCGAGGCCTTCCCTATTTTCCTTCAAGCTGCAAGGAAATGGTTCCTCTGGATTAGAGGTTTAACAGCCTATGTCAAACTCTGGCTTGAGAATACCTCCTAAACTGCGTGGCCCTATCATCTATCTCACACACTGTTTATGCAAAAAGTGGCAAGGCTAAGGAAACACTTCAGTATAAACTTTGAATATTTTAACAATATTTGATTATAGAGTAAATACAGACGTGCGAAGCCTGCAAATTAGCATAAATGCTAGGTTAATCATTTAAAAATGTAAAAAAATCTATAAACATTTAATTTTTCTTGGCAGATATACTCATAACCAGTTCTTTCCATTTCTGTTTTTTTAATTCCCACTGTTCAAGCATATTCAACAATTTCACATGTTCGGCTTTCTCATTCTGGATATCATCTTCGAGTGCCCTCAACCTCATTTTCTTTTTGTACCGACATTTCTTTGAGATGTTGTTTATACGTCGCATTCGTCGAAATTTCTCAGCTTCACTCAATTGCTCAGAAGAGCGCCGCTGACCCTCTTCTTCAGCAGAAGAGCGCCGCTGATCCTCTTCTTCACCAGAAGCACTAGATTGAAAATCGTCAAACCGCAAAGGCCTTTTAGAGGCCCTTCTGAGACGCGTAGCTTTGGGGGGCGAGGCGGGTATAGAGTCTTTTATAGCATCATCAGAATTTGCAAGAGAATTAGGAGACTGGCCAATAATTTTAGCTTTGCTCAGATACTGATGATGCATGATGGTTGCGTGGCTCTGGAACTGAAGATGTGTGAAGATTATGCGGTTCATGGACGGAGAGCGACGCCGCATTAAGGTTGTGCGATTGGGGACCCAAAAATGTGTGATGATCGTGCGGTTCAGGGAGGGGATTTTCATTGATAACAGGATTCAAATCTTTGTCGCTTCTTTCTAAATTGGCTTTCTAGAAAGAAAAAGGAAGATTTAAAATTCAAGAAAGACATTTTCCCACTTTTGATAACCTTGCATTACAAATAAGGCCAGATTTCAAAGTATAAAATTTACAATGGCTGTGGCTAGCAATCCCCAAACCTTTAAATAATTCAGCCACAACTCACATATACACTTTTCTCAATTTCAGATAGTATAGCTAAATCTATCATTAAGGTCACAGACTCTCAAAAGAACCAAAATAGCATAAATAATACTCACCATTTTTGTTTCCTTCAATATATCTCTGGTAGCAGACACAAACACATTTTCTCTATCATCACATAAGTTGGTATTGACAGTATCGAATTTAGTCTCAAAAGTTTCAGATGATATTTGGGGAAGCTTAGATTCCAATATGCCTTCTAAATCTAGGCCCCAAAGATCCAAATCCTGAGTCAATTCTCTGGATTCTGCGTCAGTCAAATACATATTCTCTTGGTTATTCATGTACTCTGTTTCATTTATAGGAGTACAGAGCCCGTCGTGAGAAGCCAAATTCAAAGTATCGTCATCTGAAACATAGGACATGATATGCAAATCAATCCAATTCGCTTGAGGGAAAGCTGTGTCAGGAAGATAGCTACACCAAAAGTTAAGATTCTTTAAAACCTCATAATACTGTTCATTTTTATTTTTAAGACTAATGTTATTTCAAATAAAACTTTTAATCACTCACCATTCGGTGATTTATCATAATTTATAAGCTGCAAAACATTGGTCATTTCATCACCATAACTCATAGTGCTTTCGTTAACCTGAAAAAAGTTATATCTTTTAACATCTGTGTTCTGCTGAAGATGGGGTGTGTGTGTGTGTGTGTGTGTGTGTGTGTGTGTGTGTGTGTGTGTGTGTGTGTGTGGAGCTTATTAATGTTGGCATCTCAAGGCCAATTTATTTATTAAAAGATTGTTGGATGATAGGGCAATGAAAGTTTTCCATGTTGTCTTGGTGGGTAGGTTTTTGAGCAATGGCTTGGTGAATGCCCAGAAAGGTATAAAATAAGCATAATCAGCTCATACATCCGACGGGCATATAAATGCTGCTCTACATGGCAACTTTTCCACAAAGAGATAGCACAAGTAAAACAAGCAATTGTGAACAACGGTTTCTCAAACACCATGATTGACAAACAACTCTAATCATTTTTAAATAATCATTGCAAAGATACAGATAAAATTGAAGAAATTAGGGAGAAGTCAACAACATCAAAGTATATTACAGAAATCAGATGGCCACGTCCTATAAACTACATGAAAAAAAACATCAGGGAGATTATTAACTGTAATATCAAGGTTAAAAATCAAATGGATAAAATTCAACTCATCACTTATTAAAAAATACAAAATCCAGCAATCTCATGATGCGTAAACTCCTTGAATCTCAAGCCAACCAACATAGTTTACGAGTTCATCTGCCCAGAGAAAGACTAAGCTTTATACAACTCAAAATATGTTGTTTTTTGTTTTAAGGAGGCTATCTGGCGACTGCCCACTTGGGCATAAGTCGCCCAATCACACAGCCTAGCTCTAGGCTACTTTAAAATAAGAATATGAAAACCAAACAACGGCACGCAACTTTCAGGTCCCCTCGACCGTCTCCCATCTTCTTTGCCAAGCAGCCCGTATTCCTGTCATGTAGTCGGTGTGAGGAAGAGCGAAACGCTTGTCCGGTCGCAGAGTCCTCACGGACTCTTTGGCGCCCTCATTCCCCGCAATTCCTACATGTCCAGAAACCTAGCAGAAGATAATCTCACGGATATCGCGAATCAGGGGATGCGGAGATTCCAATGCCCCGAAAGCACTCAGGGCGCTTTGTGAGTCGCTATAGATCACAATCCGGTCTCCGAACCAGGAACTTCGATTAATCTCCCGTAGCGACTAATGTATTGCCACCAGCTCGGCCGTGAAGACAGAATCAGCGCCTGGCAGATCCCAGCTGACTTCAAACAGAGGGGATACGGCGTGGAAGCCAACCTCCTCTTCGGACTTGAAGCCATCCGTACACACTGGCACGGTTCCAGCGTGACACGAGGTGTTCTCCAAAAAGGTCGAACGAAATACTCACGGCGCTATACAAGCTTTGGGAGCAGAGGCGTGGCGACAAAGAGCCAAATGTGGTACCCTCCAGGATGGCGTCCTGGGCAGAACCAAGGGCGACACCGGACCGAGAGCTATCCCTAGCTCTTGAAGGAGATTCCAGGGGGAGTCGCCGGGCTCGCGCGTACAGGCAAATGATGCACTGTTCACAACGTAGAGCGAGTGGCATCTCCCCAGCATCGACTAGTAGGTTCTCAATGGGGGAAGTACAGGAGGCACGGGAGGCATCCGTACTCTAGCTTCGAACGATAAAAAAGTAAGGCAGCAGCCCTATCAGCGCCCAGAGCGCTGAAGGTCAGGAAACGGAGAATATCCATGGCGCGGGTACAAGAGACCCTAAGGCTGCGAATATGAGCCTGCCAGATGAGGCGTCGGTCAAATACAAGACCAAGGAAACGGTGAGACCCAACCACTTCCAGGCGCACCCCATTAAGAAACAAATCTGGGTCGTCGTGGAGCCGTGGATGGCGGCAGAAGGGCACCACCTTAGTCTTAGCCAAAGAAAACCGAAACCTGTGTGCTTCGGCATAGCGAGAGACACGGTTCAATGCCTGTTGGATTCGACGCTCCAGAGTTGGCATCTGGGCCGCGCCAAAAGAGATCGAAAGGTCGTACTTTTTTTTTTTTTATAGAGCCCATCTGGCAACTGCCCACTTGGGCATAAGTCGCCGAAAAACACGACAGCCTAGAACTAGGCTACTTTAAAAAAAAAATTATGAAAAGAATGATATAAATTGGAAAACTTAATCAGGAAGCAATCTCCGGCCGCGGGGGGAGGTCCCCCTCACCCCGGTGCAGGAGAGTGCAACCTAAAAACAACAATAACAAACAAAAAAGAAAACTAACCTTAAATAAAGGGGAGAATCCCAGCGTACCCCCAAAAGTCAAAGGGGCCACAAGTCAATGTGCACGAATCTGTCCCGAGTACAAGGGACAGGCGGTAGCGCCCCCCCCCCCCCATCCCGGTACCGGGACAGGTATCGTGCGCGAAGATCACCCAGATTAGGATAAGGACAAGAAAGTGCCCAACAGTCTGGGGGACGACGCAGTCGTTGCAATAGGGCGCAGGCGAGCGCTCCATCAAATAGCGATGCGTCACACGAGTATGTCCGATTCGGAGACGACAGAAAGCAACCTGAAGCCACCGCGGCATTGGGGGATAGGTCCATGGGAACAGTCGCGGCGCAATGGCACGCAACTTTAAGTTCCCTTCGACCGTCTCCGATCTACTTTGCCAAGCAGTCCGAAGAGCTGCCCGTATTCCTGCCATGTAGTCGGTGTGAGGAAGAGCGAAACGCTGGTCCGGTCGCAGAGTCGTCGCGGACTCTTTGGCGCCCTCATTCCCCGCAATTCCTACATGTCCAGGAACCCAGCAGAAGATAATCTCGACATCTGCCCGGCTCGCCAAAACCGTGGCGTCACGGATATCGCGAACCAGGGGATGCGGAGATTCCAATGCCCGAAGAGCGCTCAGGGCGCTTTGTGAGTCGATATAGATCACAATCCGGTCTCCGAACCGGGCGCGTCGCGTAATCTCCCGTACTGAGTGGTGTATTGCCACCAGCTCGGCCGTGAAGACAGACGCAGCACCTGGTAGAGCCCCACTGACTTCAAACAGAGGGAATACGGCGTGGAAGCCGACCCCCTCTTGGGACTTGGAGCCATCCGTATACACTGGCACGGTTCCAGCGTGACACGATGTGTGCTCCAAAAAGGTCGAACGCAATACTCCAGGCGCACCCCATTAAAAAACAAATCTGGGTCGGGGTGAAGCCGTGGATGGCGGCAGAAGGGCACCAACTTAGTCTTGGCCAAAGGAAACCAAAACCTGTGCATTTCGGCATAGCGAGAGACGCTGTTCAATGCCTGTTGGAGTCGACGCTCCAGAGTTGGCATCTGGGCCGCGCCAAAAGAGATCGAAAGGTCGTCCACGTAGAGCGTAGCGAGAACCTCTTCCGGCAGAACCGAGGTGATGCCATTGACGCTCAGGGCAAAGAGTGTGACACTGACGGCATTTTCCAGTCGGAGCAGGGCATCCGACGTGGAGTGGAACTTGCGGAAGCAGCACTGTGCGGAAGACAGATGGCCTCCGCCTTTCAGGAAAAAGGCTAATCTAACATTTACCAATTTCCCTATGAACTTACACACGCAAGAGGTTAGAGAGATTGGGCGGAAACCGGTCGGAGTAGAGTGATCTCTCCACGGTTTGCGAAAGTCAAGCACAGTAGCGATTCGCAAGGAGTCTGGGAGAAGACCTTCCACCCAGATCCTGTTGAACAAATCTAACAGAAGGGCCATGCCTCGCTCACCCAGGTGTCGAAGTATGGCGTACGGAACATAGTCCGGACCATGGGCGGTGTCCGCGCACGAAGCGAGAGCGGAACGCAACTCACTCACAGTAAACTTGTCGTTGAAGGGTTCTCCTCCTCTGGAGGTAATGTCCAGGCGGCGGCCTTCCGCGACATCACGACGTGCATTGAATGCTGGCGGAGCAGCATCACGGCTCAAGAATGCGGAAAAAGCGGTCGCTAAGGATTCCGCCACGGACGCGGGGTCCGAGATTGCGGTCCCATCCTCCTGGAGAACGGGAGGGGGGATCCTGCGAGAACTTGCCCCGAATCCTTTTGACTCGCCTCCACACCTCAGCTAAAGGGGTCTTCCCGTTAAGTGAAGACACGTATGCCCGCCAAGAAGAGAGGCGGGCGTGCTTCGAAATATACCGGAACCTAGCCCTAGCCCGACGAAATTCAGCGACAGTGAAATCGTTCGGGCGGCGCTTATAGCGCATGTAGGCATAAAGCTTCTGTTTGAGGGCAGTCTCACACTCGGCCGACCACCATGGGAGTGGTCAGCGTGCAAAACGGCCAGACGTCCTAGGAATAGTAGTCAGGCCCACGGGGATGAGGTTGCCGGAGAAGAACTCAACGGCCTCATCTACCGACCTAAACTCCTCGTCTGAGATAGAGAATTCAGTCATTTCCTGAAATGCAGGCCACCGCGCCCGTGCCAAGTACCACCGAGGTGGTCTCTCAGGCGGCAGTTGCCCTGAGAATGATATTTGAATGGGAAAGTGATCACTACCATGAAGGTCATCGACCACCCCCCAATCAAAATCAGGCTGTGCATCCTAAGAGCACAAAGATAGGTCAAGGCAAGAAAATTAAGCGGTTCTCGGACGGTGATGCGTAAACTCATCCACGTTTAGAAAACCCATCTCAAGCTCTTCGATCAGATCAGCAAGGACTTGTCCCCTGGGATTTATGGAGTAATCTCCCGAGAGAGGATGCCTGTCGTTCAGATCTCCAAGCAAGAGATAGGGCCTCGGCAACAGTGCCACTACGCGGCGGAAGTCAGCTGACGGTGGAATGTACGCAGAAATCAGAGTATACCTCCTATCCAGGTGCAGCTGCACAGCTACTGCCTGAAAGGAGGTATCTAAAGAGAAAGGAAGAACGGAGTTACAAGGAAAGAAGGTACCCTATGAGACCTTACGGTCCATTCAAAGAGGGTACCTTTGGACTAGCAATCGAGCGGGCACATGGCTGCTCAATTGTTTTGCGTCCCTAAACGGCCACTTTTCAAGACTTTGTCTAGTCTTGACTTGAACTGGTCAACAGATTCACTGTTGACAACTTCCACTGGAAGTGCGTTCCACTTACCGCAGATACTGTAGGTGAAAAAATTTCCACACAGATTGTGGTTGTAACGCTTCAGTTCAAGTTTGAAGCCGTGATTGCGCGTTCTGTTCTCACTCAGTGTGAAAATATCCCGGTAGTCAACATTATCGAACCCTCGAAGTATTTTGAAAACCTCGATGAGCTGACCACGCAGTCTACGGGTTTCCAGCGAGAACAGATCTAATTCCCTTAGTCTATCCTCATAACTTTTATGTCGGATAGAGGGAATCAGTTTGGTTGCCCTTGCTTGTACGCGTTCCAACCTTGCGATGTCCTTTCGAAACGAAGGACTCCAAAATTGTACGGCATACTCCAGGTGCGGCTAAACCAGGGAGTTGTACAGACAAAGTACTATCTCCCTGTTACGGTATCCAAACTGGCGCTTTATGTAGCCTAACATCCTTTGGGCTTTCTTCTCTGCCTCGATGCACTGTTTCGAGAACTTGAGGTCGCTAGTGATAGTAACACCCAAGTCCTTCTCAGTGTCACTCGATTCAAGAGCAGTGCCCTTAAGGATATAATGAGATTGGGGATTTCTGTGGCCGATATGCATTACTTTGCATTTGTTCACGTTGAAAGGCATTTACCACGTGTCCGACCACTCCCCAATCTTCCCAAGATCTTCCTCAAGGCGGGCAGTATTTCCATCCTTTGCAACGTTCATACCAAGCTTGGTATCGTCGGCGAATTTTGAAATCTTGGCAACCATGTCACCGTCCATGTCGTTGACGTAGATGATGAATAGTAGTGGTCCCAGGACAGAACCTTGAGGCACTCCGCTAGTAACGGGCACCCACTCAGAAGCCTGTCCATTCACCACCACCCGTTGCCGTCTGCCACTTAGCCAGTTCTCGATCCAGCCGGCTACCTTTCCGTCTATGCCCAGCGCTCGCACTTTCCGGAGAAGGCGGCGGTTTGGTACCTTATCAAAGGCTTTCTGAAAGTCTAGGTAGACCACATCCACCGCCTTGTCCCGATCGTGCTCACTAAAAACGAAGTGGAAGAATTCCACAAGGTTCGTCAGGCATGACCGTTGCCTTCGGAAGCCGTGCTGGGAACTCCTCAGTAGCAGGTTTGACTCTAAATACGACGTTATTTTCTCCACCATCATGCTTTCCATGAGTTTACCGACTATCGAAGTCAGACTGATAGGTCGGTAGTTCGACGGATGGCTGGGGGCTCCTTTCTTGAAGATCGGAGTCACCTCCGCCTCACGCCAGTCTCTAGGAACGCATCCGGTCCGGATTGACATGTTAAAGATAGCGCACAGATGTCGTGATACTTCATCGCACACTTCCTTCAACACATTGGGTAGAAACCCGTCCGGTCCAGGGGACTTATTCGTCTTTAGGTCAGCGATCTTTTTCTTTATTTCTCCTTCGGTGAAGTCCATTACCTCCAGCTTTCCCCCCCCCGAGTAGGAATCCGTGGGCTGGGGGATGGGACCAGACTCTTTAGTAAACACTGAGGAGAAGTAGTCATTGAGAAGGTTAGCATTTTCTGCATCTGACTGAGTTAATGCACCCTCCTCGTCCACTAAGGGCCCAATCCTACGATGGATTGGTTTACGGCTATTTACATAGCCGAAGAACTCCTTGGGATTCTCCTTGCAGAGTCTCGCCACTCGGAGTTCCTCAGTACGCTTAGCCGCCCTTATGCTGGACTTCACTCTCTTAGCTAGCCTCCGGTACTCGTCAAAGGCACCCGAGATCTTCGATCGCCGGTACGCATTTCTCTTCTCCCTAAGCAGTTGGCCGATTTCTCGATTAAACCACTTTGGTTGAATAGAAGACCGACGGAGGCATTTCAGAGGGATGCAACTTGATTGAAGACTCATGAATTTATTTTTGAAATTGTTCCACGAATCCTCAACCTCTTCGCATACCGCTAGCCTTACATCAGTCAGCCCAGCACGAAGGCTTGCAAAGTCTGCTCTTCTCAAGTCAAGTTTCCTTGATTGACTGGCAACAGACCTTACCTTCGGGATCTTGACGGTAAATCTAACTAGCTGGTGATCACTGCCACCGAGCTCTTCGCCTACAGAGACATCCTCAACGATATCATCCTCAGAGGTGAAGACCAAGTCGAGGATATTGTCTCCTCTCGTCGGTTCTCTGACCCATTGAGTGAGGAACTCGTTGTTGGCGAACTCCAGGAGTAGCGCGCTCTCGCCACAGGCTGCTCTGGTTTCCCAGTCAACTTGTCTGTTGAAGTCGCCCATAACGATGCACACTCTGCCTTGAACAAGCTCACCCAGCATCTGATACAGTTCCCTGTCCTTCTCAACGGGTTGGGAAGGGGGTCTGTAAAGCACCAGG
Organism: Ceratothoa steindachneri; assembly: GCA_963969495.1. Classification (NCBI taxonomy): domain Eukaryota; kingdom Metazoa; phylum Arthropoda; class Malacostraca; order Isopoda; family Cymothoidae; genus Ceratothoa; species Ceratothoa steindachneri. Next base: position 171,261,348 of record OZ018327.1, read on the forward strand.
GTCCTGTATCTGACAGGACCTATCTCTAGGTCAACGCCTTGGAGCTCGTGATCGGATATAATGTTGGAGTTCGTAGATTTGATCGTATCCTTGACATACAACATTACACCGCCACCCTCTCTGTCTGGCCTATCTTTGTGGAAGAGTTGGTAGCCAGGAACCGTGAATTCGCCTTCAAAGTCTCGGTTTGAGGTTTTTATCAACGATTCTGTTATGGCTACCATTTCGGGTTCTTCCGTCGCTTCGAGGCCACGGAGCTCAGGAAACTTGTTCCTGATTGACCTCGCATTAAACAGAAGAACTTTCAGGGAGTCCCCGACTGTAGGACTCCCTACGCTCTTCCGTTTCCCGGCTTGTTTGTTGGCGAGGCACCCCTTTTTGCGACCTCTGAGAAGGTCGTTCCTGGAGTGACACGGGCGTACTGGCGTACGTCCGCCCTCACTCTGGGCCGGATACTCCTTTCGGTCCGCTCTACGACATCCTGGATCATGTTCGACAGAAAGGCCTTTCCTTTAAAGGAAAGATGTACCCCATCCCTTTGGTAGAGATCATTTCTACCATAAAAGGTGCGGTACGGGTCCACAAAAAAGACCCCCTCTGCCGTACACAAATCTGCCAGGCGCCGGTTTAAAGACACATTCATCGAGTGAGCGGTCCGTGTTGGACCTCTCCTCGGGAGCATCCCGACTACCACACGCTTGCGGGTTTTCAGCCCACAGTCGTCCACGGCACCCATGACCGTGTGGAGGATTTTATCTGTAGGGCCTACCCTACCTCCTCTCAGGTAGAGGTCGTTTCCACTGACCATCAGAGCAACGACTGAGCTCTCAGAAATATGTGATTTCTCAGCCTCTACTCTGATGTGGTGGTTACCACATCCTGGCAGGCAGCTTACCTTCACACTAGTGCGAAGGCGGGCCGCTAGCAGGGACTGCAGGCCCCGTGCTTGAGAATCACCAATAAGGGTGACTCTTGCACATTTGTCAGCAGGCGACTTATTCTTCCCCCTCGGAAGCGACTTGCCGCAAGACCCTAAAAACCCCGGAATGGCGGGCAGGGGGCACGCGCCTAGCATGGTCTCCTGCAAAACGATAGCTAACGGGGAACGGGATGAGACGAGCCTCCGCAGCTCCTCCCAGTTGGCCCGGAGTCCACGGCAATTCCATTGAAGGAATATGCCCTCCAGGCCTAGCTCGGAGGAGACGCGGGGGCCCTCCTCGAACTGAAGACCCTCACGGGAATGGCCGTACGCTTCCCGGGGGCAGAACCCCGGGCGCTGTTGGCCGGACAAAGCGCTGTCGCCTTCGAGGACTTATTGGGGGAGGTTGGGCTCGCCATGCGAGTCTTTTCCTCCGTCCGCCTCGAAACCTTAGGCGGGCGTTGCGGCTTCGGAGGTGGGTGGCCCTCTTTTCGAGGAACCACCGTCTCCGAGCCACTCGCTCCAACTCGGGGCGTGGGCGAAGGGGCCGAAGCTCCTTTGTTGCTGTCCTCCTTTCGGGGAACAGCTTTAGGAACCCCGGAAGATGGCCTAGCGACCATCTTCAGGTGTGTTGCCTCCTGTGAGACTAACGACTCAGTGGAGGAGCGTGGCCGTTTCGCCTTACGGGAAACGGTCACGCTGGGGGAAGAAGGGGGAGCCCTGGTTTTAGCCGGGGCTGGGTATGAACCCTTTTTGCCGCCAGCTTTACCAGGGGAGCGCCGTGTTGGGTAGAGCCCGCAGAAGGGCTCCGAATGGGCGTGGAAACAACCGTGCTCGTTGGTCTGGATGGGCCAGGAGCAGAGGGTGCCTTTCTAACTATTGAGGCATATGACGTCCCAGGCAGAGCCGAACGCGCCAGGACCAAGTCCTTAGCCCCGCGGAATGAGAGTCGATCCTAGGCCTGAACGGCCAGGATTTCTTTCTCAAGGAGATATGCAGCACATTGCTTCGAAGAAGCAGGGTGCGGCTCTCCGCAATTGACACACTTGGCCACACACGATTTGGACTTATCGTGTGCGACCTTGGAGCAATTTACACAGACTTCGGGTGACCCCGACTTTGCACGTCTACATGAGCGATTCGTATGGCCGAAGCGGTGACAGTAATAGCACCGCCGCGGCAGTGGGACGAATGCCTTCACGCGGTAGCGGTAAGAAACCGGCACGCACCGACTCAGGGAGCTTGGCACAGTCGAACGTGACGAAGAGTGTAGGGGTGGGTCTCGAGGCCCCTCCCTGTTTTCTCATCACACGTTCGACCTTGACCGCCCCATGGTCGGCCAGCTCTAGGGTGATGTTCTCAATGGAGTAGTCAACGAGTTTCCTCGCATAAACTACTCCTTTCACCAAGTTCATGGTAGAGTGCAACGTCACACTCACCGGGGTGCCATGAAGTGTCCGAAGAGCACTTATCCTGGCCGCCTCGGCGGGATTCGCCGCATTCGCCAGAAGGCTCCCGTCCGAGAAACGGGTCACCTTCGGCTCTCTACAAATTGCACTAGCTAATCCTCTCCTCTGATGGATCATGTTGGCCTTGGACAACATGCTGCCATCAGTGGAGCGAAAACGCCCGGTAACCTCTGAATGAGGGGCCCCGACCTGTGCACTTTTGGTCTTTGTCATGGTCAGGAGCTCCGTACCTGGGGGTGAAGAGGGGCGGGATGTGCCGATCTTAGCTTGGTCGCTTGCCAGAGTGGCAGCAGACCCATCCGTCCCCACAGCCCCCGCGGATGGAGAGGAGCCCCGAGTCTTTTTAGTCTTTCTTGTCTTCTTTTTCTTTTTAGGAGAGGAGGGTGGGGAATGAACCCGCTTCTCACCTCTGCCGGTAGAAGCCCCCAGGCCAGATGTACCGGCCTCAGCCAGGTCCTTGTCCGAAATATGGAAGGTCCTGGTGGTCGTAGAGGCATTATCCGGAGGAGATCCCTTCCCTCCTTGTACTGCCTGAGAATCCCCAGCCGTTTGAGGAAGACCTTGCATAGGGGCGGATTCGGGTTCGGTGCTTGGGGCCGAGCCCGGATTTTCCCCCATGGAAGGCCCTACCATCTGAGGCTGGTTTTCCTCAAGGACCATTTCTATCACAGGAGGGGCCTCCAGTTGGCCATCCCCTCCCAGGACATTGCAGGTCCCCTTGGCAGCGTCATGAGTCTTTTGTGGGGAGGCACAGGCCTTGACCCCGGCAAGGTTTAATATTCTTGCCAGCAGGTCTTTTGAGCGAAGCGACCGAAGGGGCCTGTTTTCCCTCTCTCCCCTAAGGGGGTTTGCCCTACCGAGCCGCTTCGATGTGGAGCAGCTGGCTTCCTCTGCAGTCCCCTTGGACAGAACAGAGGGGACTGCCGCTGGTAAGAGGGAGGTGCCCGAAAGCACCTCCAGAGAATGGGGTGAGGGGGAGTCCCTTTCACCCGTAGGCGGGAGTAAGCCTCCTCTCTGGTTGAAGAGATATGGAGGGTCCCATGCGCAAGCACAGGGGGGACCTCCATTTTTTTTTGCTGGTGCTGCACGAGGGCGGCTCCGTCGCTGTTTCAGGGGAAGTTGGGGGTTGGGATTTTTTGGTTGTTTTTTTTCATACATGGGCATGGTGACCCTCTTTTTTATACGGGACGCAATACCTCATCACCTCTTGCAGTTGCCCGCACTGCAAGAGGTGCTTACAGGCCTGGCGCCGCCATTTCGGACCACCCCTCCAGCCTAGTGGCCTGGCGGCTCCACCTTAGACACGGCGTAAAAATGGATAGAATGTGAAGAGGAGAGGAAAAGGGATGTGAGGAAGGTATGGGTGGGGATGAAGCAGGTTGTTAAAAAAAACCCATCCCAAACCGGAACTCAAGGGTTAGGGAAAATTGTCCCCTTCCCCCCCCCCCAGCCCCGATCCGGGACAGTTGGCTTGAGGTCAGCATCTATCCTGTGAAAGTAGAGGCTGACCAGAGAAAGTTGTGTGAAAAGAGAGGAAACAAGTGTTTTGAAGGAAGGAAGATAGGCTAACCTGGGGCCGGACGGGGTGCTGAGTCCCGTCAGCACGGCAAATCGCCGCGCCCTTTACGGGGCGGCGCCGTACAAGCTTTGAGAGCAGAGGCGTGGCGACAAATAGCCCTCTGTGGTACACTCCAGGGTGGCGTCCTGGACAGAACCAGCCCGAGAGCTAGATCTACCTCTCGAAGGAGTTTCCTAGCCCTAAACCCAAAGGCTTAGGGTATGACTGGCGTCTCTCGGCGGCATAGGCACCATCGAGATCAGCTGCGGATGCAGTGAGAGCTGTCTGGTGACTGAGGAAGGCGCCGGGCTCGCGCGTACAGGCGAGTGATGCACTGCACGCGGCGCAGAGCGAGTGGCATCTCCCCAGGATCGACCAGCAGGCTCTCAATGGGAAAAGTGCGGAAGGCACCGGTCGCAAGGCGAAGGCCGGTGTGGTGGATCGAATCCACCTTCCGCAATAAACGCTCAGGTGCGGATGCATAAAACTCGCATCCCTAGTCAAGCTTCGAACGAACAAAGGATAGATAAAAAAGTAGGGCAGTAGCCCTATCAGCGCCCTAAGCGCTGAACGTCACGGAACGGACAATGTCCATGGCGCGGGTACAAGAGACCCTAAGGCTGCGAATATGAGCCTCCCAGGTGAGGCGTCAGTCGAATACAAGACCAAGGAAACGGTGCGATTCCACCACATCCAGGCGCACCCCATTAAGAAACAAATCTGGGTCGGGGTGAAGCCGTGGATGGCGGCAGAAGTGCACCAACTTAGTCTTGGCCAAAGAAAACCGAAACCTGTGCGCTTCGGCATAGCGAGAGACGCGGTTCAATGGCTGTTGGAGTCGACGCTCCAGAGTTGGCACCTAGGCCACGCCAAAAGAGATCGAAAGGTCGTCCACGTAGAGCGTAGCGAGAACATCTTCCGGCAGCACCGAGGTGATGCCGTTGATGCTCAGGGCAGAAGCCGCACTGTGCAGAAGACAGATGGCCTCCGCTGTCCAGGTAAAAGGCTAATCTAACATTTACCAATTTCTCTATCAACTTGCACACGCAAGAGGTTAGAGAGATTGGGCGGAAACCGGTCGGAGTAGAGTGATCTCTGCCCGGTTTGCGAAAGGCGAGCACAGTAGCGATTCGCCAGGAGTCTGGGAGAAGACCCTCGACCCAGATCCTGTTGAACAAATCCAACAGAAAGGCCATGCCTCGCTCACCCAAGCGAGAGCGAGAGCGGAGCGCAACTCACTCACAGTAAACTTGTTGTTGAAGGGTTCTCCGCCTCTGTAGGTAAAGTCCAGCCGGCGGCCTTCCGCGACATGACGACGTGCATTGTATGCTGGCCGAGCAGCATCCCGGCTAGAGAATGCGGAAAAAGCGGTCGCTAAGGGTTCCGCCACGGAGGCGGGGTCCGAGATTGCGGTCCCATTCTCCTAGAGAACGGGAGGGAGGTCCTGCGAGAACTTGCCCCGAATCATTTTGACTCGCTTCCACACCTCAGCTAAAGGGGTCTTCCCGTTAAGTGAAGACACGTATGCCCGCCAAGAAGAGCGGCGGTCGTGCTTCGAAATATACCGGAACCTAGCCCGACGAAATTCAGAGACAGTGAAATCGTTCGGGCGGCGCTTATAGCGCATGTAGGCATAACGCTTCTGTTTGAGGGCAGTCTCACACTCGGCCGACTATGGGTCATCGACCACTCCCCAATCAAAATCAGGCTGTGCATTCGAAGAGCACAAAGATAGATCAAGGCAAGAAAATGAAGCAGTTCTCGGGCAGTGATGCGTAAACTCATCTACATTTACGACACCTAACTAAAGCTCTTCGATCAGATCGGCAAGGACTTGTCCCCTGCGATCTATTGAGTAAGCCCCCAGAGGATGTTGGCAACCGTGCCACGACGCGGCGGAAGTCCCCCGCGTCGAAGTCAGCTGACGGTGGAATGTACGCAGAAATGATAGTATACCTCCTATACAGGTGAAGCTGCACAGCAACTTTCTGAAAGGAGGTATCTAAAGTGAAACGAAGAACGGAGACATGATGCCGAGTGTAAACCGCGCATCACCCAGCCTGGCCATCTCGCGGAGGTGGGGTCGCAAGACCCTTATACCCCGGGAGGGCGGGCAGGGGCCACGCACCTAGCATGGTATCCTGCAGAAAAATGGCTAACGGGGAACGGGACGAGACGAACCTCCGCAGCTCCTCCCAGTTGGCTCGGAGTCCACGGCAATGCTATTGAAGGAATATGCCCTCCAGGCCTAGCTCGGAGGAGACGCGAGGGCCATCTTCGAACAGAAGACCCTCACAGGAATGGCCGTACGCTTCCCGGGGGCAGAACCACGGGTGCTGTTGCCCGGAAAAAGCACTGAAGGCGCTGTCGCATTCGAGGACTTATTGGGGGAGGTTGGTCTCGCCATGCGTCTTTTCCTCCCTCCACCTCGAAACATTAGGCGGGCGTTGCGGATTCGGAGGCGGGGGGAGGGGGCTTTTTTCGAGGATCCACCGTCTCCGAGCTACTCAGCCCACCACTAGGCGTGTTCTTTCGTGGGACAACTCTAGGAACCCCGGAAGATCGCCTGGCGACCAACTTCAGGGGTGTTGCCTCCTGTTAGTCTAACGACTCGGTGGAGTGAATGGCCCTTTCGCCTTACGGGAAACTGTCACGCTGGGGAAAGAGGGTGGAGCCCTGGTTTTAGCCGAGGCTGGGTATGAACCCTTTTTGCCGCCAGCTTTACCAGGCGAGCACCCAGGTTGAGTAGAGCCCACAGAAGGGCTCCGAATGGGCGCAGAAACAACCGTGCTCATTGGCCTGGATGGGCCAGGAGCACAGGGTGCCATTCTAACTATTGAGGCATAAGACGTCCCAGGCAGAGCCGGGTGCGCCAGGATCAAGTCCTTAGCCACGCGGAATGAGAGTCGATCCTAGGGCTGAAGGGCCAGGATTTCTTTCTCAAGGAGATATGCACCACATGCTTCGAAGAGCGGGGTGTGGTTCTCCGCAATTGACACACTTGGCCACACACGATTTAGAATTATCGTGTGCTGCCTTGGAGCAATTTACACAGACTTTGGGTGACCCCGACTTTTCACGTCTACAAGAACGATTGGTATGGCTGCCGCGGCAGTGGCATGAATGCCTGCACGCGGTAGCGGTACCAACCGGCACGCACCGACTCAGGGAGCTTGTCACAGTCGAACGTGATGAATAGAGTAGGGGTGGGTCTCGAGGCCCCTCCCTCTTTTCTCACACGTTCAACCTTGATCGCCTCATGGTTGGCCAGCTCTAAGGTGATGTCCTCAATGGAGTAGTATGTTCTCGTTCGAAAGGAGGTGTGTGAGAGGGGATATGATTGAGCTCTTTAAAATTTTTCCGGGATAGATAAATTGGATGTTAGCAAGTTTTTTGAGTTAGATGATGGAAATCGGACTAGAGGTCACCACTTGAAAATTAAAAAGCAAGGGTGTAGGTTGGATTTAAGAAAATATTTTTTCACCAATAGAGTGGTAGACTTCTGGAACAAATTGCCATGGAGGGTAGTAGGTAGTCCAAATTTAAATGTATTTAAGAGTAGGTTGGATGGGTTTATGGGGGGGTAAGGTTATGATGGTTCCTAAGTTTTGTATATATTAATATTGTTTGTATATATCTATAGCTGCATGATTTAGTTCTTGACAAGCCTTGATTGGTGATACCCTTGTTTCTGGATGCAATCCTCTGGATGTAGTTTTCCTGGAAGTTTGGGTGCCTTCAAAAAGAGGCCGTTTGACTCGGATCACCTATGATGGGCCCTTGTGGCTTTTGTCATCTGTTATATTATATTGTGGGGGACTTTGATTTTGTCTTCCCCTGGTGATGGTGCTTTTTGTGGGTTGGTTTTGACGGAGGCGGATGACCTTTGGTAGGCCCTTGTGGCTTTTGTCATCCGTGAAATTATGTTATGTTATGTTATAGTAACTAGGAATGTTTGCTATGCGTGTGTGTATGAGGATCTTCGAACTCATTTCGTTATTTAGGTTAATTGTAGGTTGATTGATCGTTGTAGGCGTCTTTACTCTGAAAGCAGCCGTCACGTAGCTCTGGGTGCAACGGATTCGTGCTTCCTCCTCTTTGCGTTTGATGACTTCTTTCCATTTAAGGCAGTTAATTACAAGGGTCCTGTGATCGCCGTTGCAGTTTAGACATTTCTTCATTGTCGATGAACAATCTTTAAGCCGGTGACCTTCTTGCCCGCATTCGGAACAGAGTCCTTTCACAAATTCATTCAAACCAATTGCACGCGACAACCATTCTACCCCCACATCCAATCTTGGAAGCACACCAGAAACAACACCTTTTACCCTGCTTTTACTCATCCTTTCAACTAACCTTTTATACTGCTCACGTAACTCACATGTACCCACCTTCTTTACATCATTCACCCCCACATGCGTAATCACAACTGCATCCCTCTCACACCCAGAAACCAGCCTATCATACCTCTCACAAACATCACTTACACCAGCACCCGGCAGACAAACTCTCATTCCCTTCCACTTGCTATCACTCAACTTCCTATCTAAATACCTAATCTGAGAGTCACCCATCACTAGCACCTCAGTCATTCTCCTATTCTGTCTTGGCATAACATTACCCTCCCTCCTGCTCTCAGTCACACTACCACCCATCCTGCTTTCATCCACAATCACACCAGGCAAATCACTTTCCACTCTTCCTCTCTCAGGACATTGAATCTGTTAGTCAACCTAACAGGTTCTATGTCCCTCTCATTCACACACCTAACCTGTCCTAACTTATCTATCCTATCCATTTTCACCCACCATTCATCATCACTCACAACTTCCACACTGTTCCCAGGCCTAGCCCTATCTTCCACCCTCTTAGCACTAATCTCACCCTTCAATCGCACACTTGCATCTCTTCTCACCTCAAACACCAAATCATTCAACCTCTTACATTCCCCACTCAACCTCCTAACCTCCCCTTCCAGAAAACACACACGGCATTCATAAGAACATAAGAAAAGAAGGAGACTGCAAAAGACCATTCATGGCCTACACTTGGCAGCTCCTGTTCCATTCACTCTCCTTTCAACTTCACATGCATCACACACCACATACACACTACTTTCAAACGTCATGCTCTCACCATCTATACAAAAAGCCATACTCTCAGAAATTTACTAAGGAAAAAGTTAACACTCACCAAAAAAAATTCTTGCTCAGGATTGCTGCCGGGTATCTTCCCCAAAAGTATTAATCACTAATATTTATTACAGTGATTGGTGTATTAAATAAATACAAGAAAAACTACACACCCAAATCAGTATTATATCCCAATCTTACAATGAGAATCAGGAGCTTCCTGTAAGACAACCTTCCAGAACAAAGCCAGACAGCCAACTGACAAAGCTTGATAAGTATAGGTTTAGGAAGGAGATTGGGAGGAATTGGTTTACAAATCGTGTGGTAGATGAATGGAATAGGCTCACTAGACATGTGATAGAAGCCTCCTCTATGGGTAGTTTTAAGAATAGATTAGATAAATATATGGATGAACTGCTAGATGGGACTGACTTTTTTTTTATGTACATATGTATATATTTTTCTAAGGAGTGGGGAGATTATATTTTGCGGTTGCATGAATGGACATAATCCTCTGGATGCATTTTATGTATATTGTAGATTAGATCTGACGAACTCCTTAAGGGTGACAATGTTGATGACTTTTCTCTGGTAAGAAATCTTTTGTGTGTTGAATGGAACAGGAGCTGCCAAGTATGGCCATGAATGGTCTTTTGCAGTCTCCTTCTTTTCTTATGTTCTTATACTTAACCAATATAAAATAAGTATGCAGCATGCATTCGAACCACTAAACATACATAAAAGGTAAAGGAAACAACTAGATATGGCTATCGTAATTTCCCCAACTAATAAGTGATCCGCATGAAGACTACTAGGCGTACGGCACATCGTCCAGACCATAAGCGGTGTCCGCGCATGAAGTGAGAGCGGAACGCAACTCACTCACAGTAAACTTGTTGTTGAAGGGTTCTCCGCCTCTGGAGGTAAACTCCAGCCAGCGGCCTTGCACGACATCACAACGTGCATTGAATGCTGGCAGGAGAGCATCCCGGCTAGAGAATGCGGAAAAAGCGGTCGCTAAGGATTCCGCCACGGACGCGGGGTCCGAGGTGCGGTCCCATTCTCCTGGAAAACGGGAGGGTCCTGCGAGAACTTGCCCCGAATCCTTTTGACTCGCTTCCACACCTCAGCTAAAGGGGTCTTCCCGTTAAGTGAAGACACGTATGCCCGCCAAGAAGAGCGGCGGGCGTGCTTCGAAATATACCGGAACCTAGCCCTAGCCCGACGAAATTTGTTTGGAGGTAAATGACTAATTGTAGAAGGAATGATTACCGACCTTTATACGAAGAATATTGCGAGTCGACTGGGAGGAAATAGTGTGCTATTTGGTCAAGCTGAAAGCGTGTGTTTGTTTGTTTGTGTGAAATTTTAAGAGATGATGTTCGAAACAGTACGTTAAATAAATTAACAAGTAAAATAATTGAAAGATTAAATTGACAAAGTTAAGTAAAATAATTGCATATGAATTTAACATAATAATTGATGTATATATATTTAATTTTCCCAGGTTTTTATTATAGGAATGCCCAGGGGCATTGCTATAACACTCCCCCCCCCCCTTTTACTATTTTGGGATTACAAGTCCGAGTACCGATGAGGCCTCCTGACGACGGGACCGGAGCGTGTGACAGTGCCATTGGTTTGGCTGCGGGTACGGGGACACAGATTTGCTGTGGCAGTGGCAGTGCTATTAGCGCTGAACGAGGCACTGGTACGAGAGATGGTTGATGGAGCGAAGGTGATCCGCTTGTTGGATCCTTCCGAGATTGCGTCAAGCGGGATGTGGGAGTCTTGAGTCCCGTTGTCCGCTGACGGAGTGACCAGTGGGGGAAAGATTTGCTCCTGACTAACCACTTCTGCCGACGAGCGTTCCTGCAACAAAGGAGGAGGAGGCAGCAAAACGGAAGGTCGAGTTGGAGAGGCAGTAGCAGTTAAAAAGGTGGGGTTTAGGTTGTTTGGGGGGATTATTGTACCATCAAGGGGTATAGTAGCAGGAGAATGAGGTGATTGGGGTTCTAGACGAACATTTTCGGTATAAGCGGGTTTTAGGCGTGTTACCAGAGCACTATGTGAGTGATGAATGGGTTTATGACTTGTTGTCAGAGCACTATGCGAGTGCGAGGATTCATGACGTGGTGTCAGAGAGCTATGTGAGTGCGAGAAGATTTATGGCGATATGAAGTGAGGTTTGAGTGTGGGTCAAAATGCAAAAGTAAGGACCTACCTGAATAAGTGGTGAGGTGCAGGTGGCAGATGTTGACCCATTTATTGCCAATTGTTAATGTTTGTTAGTTTAAAGGATGTGAGGTGTTTATCGTTTGTTAATCCCTTGAGATGTTAGTTTAAAGGATGTGAGGTGTTTATCGTTTGTTAATCCCTTGAGATGTTAGTTTAAAGGATGTGAGGCGTTTGTTAATCCCTTGAGATGTTAGTTTAAAAGATGTGATTGAGAGACTGGAGTGAGAGGACTGCAAGAATTTTGAGAAAGTGGTTGAGTTAGGTGGTGAGAAAACTGGAGGGTTGAGATTTGAAGAAGGTACTGGGTCCAAATATGTGCACGGTTGTAAACATTTTAGAGCTTGTGCACCATATTTGTTGTGGTACCAGCACCAATGAGTTAGATGAGAGGAAAGGGAAACGTTATGCTTCGAGAGACTACTTGGTGCAGTATGTGAAGAAGCATAACTGTGACTACAAGGCTGTGTACAGTGTATAGCGTTGTGTCCATACCTTTGATGATACCAGCATAGGCCCTGATGGCGTGGAAGATGGTGAGAATAGTTGGAAAAATGAGGGTGAAAATTTTGCCGTCTCTCACCTCTTGCATCGGGATGCCCTCGATGGTTTCTCTTTCGTGAACCAGTGCGGGACCTGCGCCTCCGATCGCCAAGCCCGTGTCTGTGGTCGCTCTGGGATTCCCGCTGCAGCTTTAACCGCTGGATGTCGGCTTCCATCCTCCGTATTGAAGCCTCAAGGTCTCTCGATAGGAAAGATGGAACCCTTGAACGCTCGGCCCATTCGTCAGAGGAGCTCGAAGTGCCTCGAACCTGCGAAATTGAAGCATTGTTAAATGGGCCGTTGCCCCAATTCACATAAGGACTTTTATACAATTTATCTGCGGCTGCAGCAACCTCATCAATGCTCGTGGGGTTCGAGCTTAGGATTAATGGCCTGATTCCCTCAAGACTCCTCTCTGAAAATTTCGGTCAGGAGGGCTAAAAAGTTCGATTTGAGCACCCTTTACCTTGATAAGGTCCTTCAGAGGAGTTAAAAAGAAAGTGGGACTCTTATCTCCCATTTCCTGAGTATTCAGGAGTTCTCTAAATTAATTGTGGAGATTTGAGCTCTTGAAATCTATCGGTAGATAGATCTTTAGAAAAAATGCTGCGGTCAGCACTCATTATGATATGGTCCTTTGAACCCACATTGGTCCCTTTTCGAATACCCATTTAATACTCCTTACATAACAATTGTGTTCTCCTTTAACATACTCCGAACCCTTCCTGAACACTCCTTGTAACCTATTCGACCTTACAGTAGACCTTTCTCCTCATTCCTGCTCTTCTTTTCCATCCTCCTTTCCCTCCACATTCACACGCTTGGCTGAGTTGGAGGCATTAACTGGCGTCAATGGGCCATCATAATCATCTACCACAAAAAGCTAGTAGTAGTTAACTCCAGATTGGACACGCCTGTGTAGTAGTTATTTGCCATTCAGCCTTGGCCATTTCGGATCCCCGACCTGATAATGAATAGACATAAAGGTCAGTATGACAACCTGCTGGTAAGCCCGAGGGCACCAGGTACCAGTATTTTTGGAGGGGACATAAACAGAGTACGGGTAAAAACCTTTGTCGCCCGCGGGGCAGAGGAACCTGTTCCGCGTCAGAGGCTTATTGATATAGATACCCATGGGCAGGATTCCATTGAACAAAGAATTTGCGTGTGTGCGCGCTGCGAAGACGGGAGAGGAAAGAAAACAGTGTTGTAATTGTCCTTGTGGTTGAAGAGAAGTGTAAGATCTACCCACCCGAAAACGCGGTGAGCACAGCGCGTCCACCAGTCGGTAGACAGATCTCTACGTGCGCTGACGTCTGTGTCCGCTCTTGACGGGATCGCAGCCGTTACCGCCACGTTAGAAAACTAACGCCGTATCCACTCGGCTACAAAGAGCTCTATCTGAAATTAAATATCTTCGTAAGATATATTTAGATGCAGATTCTCTTGTAGGCATTGGGCTCGTGTGGTCAAATTGCAGGTGTTGGGGTCGGGTGGGAACAAAAGTGTGTAGGTATCGCCCCATATTTCCATGTGCTAAGTAAAGGATAGATAAGGAAAAGAAGGAAAGGAGAGGTAGTAGTATGAGAAAAAGGTGGGAGGAAGGCAACCATTTTTAAACCCACCACCCGAAGCGCAGCCAAGAGAGGTGAACCAGACCACTCCGATACAGGAGGAAAGCTGATTGGCGACTAGCCTGTTATATTACCCTCCAGCCAAGAAAATAAGTGAGGAGCAGCTCGTAAAGAAATATTAAAGGGTAAAACAAAAATTTCTAAAAGAACAAAGCCCAGGTACTCTCACTCTACTTATAGAGGCCAGAAGGCACTGAGGCCATGTTGACATTCTACACCCCCCTCACCCGATTTGCTGTCGCAAAGTGCAACGCCATCGACAGTCGCCATTTGGGCATTATTAAATTAAAAAAAAAACATCGCCTCAGATAGTCCGCCCCGGACTTCTCCTGCGAGTACTGTTATGTATCTAAGACTGGCCCCGAATGCGTTGCAGGTATCAGTCCTGTACAGGGACGACGGCATTCTTGCGCGCCAGCTTATGGGGTTATTGAAGATGCGTTTCATGCAAGATACCAGGGCCGGTTCTAGGTTATGGCATACTCCAGTACTTGACTTGACTTGACTTGAATGCTGTTCGGGGATTGCTTTTGTAACAGCTCCCCTTTTGGCGTTTCTTATCTTCTAGCTGTAAGTATTTTTTATTTTTCATTATCATTTTTTCCAAAATTTCCTCGTTTCTCTCCATTTTCACTTCATCTCTTTCAAATAAAAATTTCCCCAACATTCGCTCTTCATCCTCCTCATGTGATCTCTGCAATACTCTTACCCCCTGCCTCTCCAGTTCATAACCTTCACAATTCACAATGAAGTGCTGCAGATTTTCCATGTCCCATCCACACACTTCACACCCTACTTCCCCACCACTAAATCTTCTTCTATCATTTAATTTCAATGTGTTAGTCCTTGCCTTATACATAAGAATTGCCCCGTATGTATTATCATATCATCTCTCTTCCTCAATATCCTTCTTATTCATACGATATATCCTTACACTGTTTTTCTTTTGCAATGCTCTTCTCCACTCTTCTGTATCCCATTTATTCACTTCCCTCTTCATCTAGGTGTGACCTTCAGCGATGATGCTACCTTCCACCACCACATACAAGACACTGTTAATAAGGCCAAGAGAATGACAGGCTGGATTCTCCGAAACTTCAGCACAAGAGCCGAGGATGTTATGCTGACGCTGTGGAGAGCACTGGTCTAACCTATATTGGACTACTGTAGTCAATTGTGGTCACCCAACACAAAAGGGGACATCCAAAAACTCGAAGCCGTCCAAAGGGCCTTCACCAGGAACATCCGGGGCATGAGACAGTATAGTTACTGGGAGAGGCTCTCACGACTAGGTCTCTACTCACAGCAAAGACGGAGGGAGAGGTACCTGGCCATATATGTGTGGAAGGTACTGGAAAAGCTGGTACCTAACCCTTCCGAACAAGAGCTTCAGCCACAATCCAATGCTCGCACCGGCCGCAAATGCAGACAGAGGGTCCTACCAACCAATGGGCCCTCCAGAATAAGGACCCTGCTAGCTGCCAGCTTGTGTTACTATGGGCCCAGAATCTTCAACGCCCTCCCCAAAGAGGTGAGAGACATATCTGGCGGACCTGTGGAGACCTTCAAAAGGGGGCTTGACAAGTTCCTCAGGGGTCTGCCAGATGAGCCACCAGTGCAAGGCTACACAGCGGCTTGCAGGGCTCCATCTAACTCCATATCGGACCAAACCAGCCTTGGACGAGAAGACCAGAGGTCCGGTAGTTGCAGCGGTACCCCAGTACGGCGCTGAGAGGACATCTCAAGACTTCGTAAAAGTAAAAGTAAAAGTATCTCATCTTCGCTCATTTTTACTATCTGTGAGGAGGCAGGCCTCCTTGAGGCGTCTTTGTTATGGTCTTTTAATTTCTTCTTTTGGAGGTTAGCTTGTGTACTTCTGTAGATGTAAATTAAGGGAGGTCTTGGGTAGCTATGCCCACGTTTGCCACCATGACTGTCTTAAATTTAAAAATTAATCTGATGCCTGCAAATATCCTATTGGACTGAGTTGCTATATTTCGTACCAACTTTCTAAATTGTAATTTCCTTTACAGGGCATTTAATCCATTACAGTTCTAAATCCGCTGTAAACAGTAATATACAGAGGGTTTATCATGGAATTATTTTCCTTCTAAGAGATATTGATCCATCTGTTCGAATCGCTGCCGCCACAGTTGTTCCCTTAATTGCCAAGCATGAAAAGATTTTGTAGATGGCCACTACAGATTTTTACTCCAATTTCTCAGTAGAAATTTTATATCTGAAAAACAAATATATCCTTGTTCCTAAATTGTTTTGCTTAGACTAGATTTGTTGACATATATATATATATATATATATTCATACGTGTCGCTTGTTTTTGTTTGAACAAATATATAGTCAGAGATTTTTCTTAAATATTCCAAATTACTCCAACCTGATTTGAATGAGTTTTGTCATCATTACTAGGCTGCCACAATGGCGTGGAATAGTCTCTGGTATGTCAATGCCACAGAATGAAGCCAAAATAGAGACAAAGTGAGGAAAGCTTCGCATCCACCAGCTGTCGACGAGGAGTGGCTTTATCCAAACTAAGGCTTCCCGATCGGTCCCGAAGGGCAGGGGCGCTACCCTCCACGCCGGAGCTCCTTCTATCTTATTGCCTTTTTTTTGGTTTCTTAGTCCTCGCTTCCGTTTGTATCTTTGTTTATTTTACGTTTTTTACTTCTTTTAAAATAATCTAGCCTATTATTACAGCGACTTTTGCCCTAGTAGGAGGTCCAAAATCCTGAGTCAATTCTCTGGATTCTGCATCAGTCAAATGCTTATTTTCTTGGTTATTCATGTACTCTGTTTCATTTATAGGAGTACAGAGCCCCTCGTGAGAAGCCAAATTGAAACTATCTTCATCTGAAACATAGGACATGATATGCAAATCAATCCAATTCGCTTGAGGGAAAGCTGTGTCAGGAAGATAGCTACACCAAAAGTTAAGATTCTTTAAAACCTCATAATAATGTTCATTTTTATTTTTAAGACTAATGTTATTTCAAATAAAACTTTTAATCACTCACCATTTGGTGATTTATCATAATTTATAAGCTGCAAAACATTGGTCATTTCATCACCATAACTCATAGTGCTTTCGTTAACCTGAAAAAAGTTATATTTTTTAACATGTGTTCTGCTGAAGATGGTGTGTGTGTATGTGTGTATGTGTGTGTGTGTGTGTGTGCGTGGAGCTTATTAATGTTGGCATCTCAAGGCCAATTTATTTATTAAAAGATTGTTGGATGATAGGGCAATGAAAGTTTTCCATGTTGTCTTGGTGGGTAGGTTTTTGAGCAATGGCTTGGTGAATGCCCAGAAAGGTATAAAATAAGCATAATCAGCTCATACATCCGACGAGCATATAAATGCTGCTCTACATGACAACTTTTCCACAAAGAGATAGCACAAGTAAAACAAGCAATTGTGAACAACAGTTTCTCAAACACCATGATTGACAAACAACTCTAATCATTTTTAAATAATCATTGCAAAGATACAGATAAAATTGAAGAAATTAGGGAGAAGTCAACAACATCAAATTATATTACAGAAATCAGATGGCCACGTCCTATAAACTACATGAAAAAAAATACAGGGAGATTATTAACTGTAATATCAAGGTTAAAAATCAAATGAATAAAATTCAACTCATCACTTATTAAAAAATAAAAAATCCAGCAATCTCCTGATGCGTAAACTCCTTGAATCTCAAGCCAACCAACATAGTTTACTAGTTCATCTGCCCAGAGAAAGACTAAGCTTTATACAACTCAAAATATGTTGTTGTTTTTTGTTTTTTAAGGCTATCTGGCGACTGCCCACTTGGGCATAAGTCGCCCAATCACACAGCCTAGCTCTAGGCTACTTTAAAATAAGAATATGAAAACCAAACAACGGCAAAAAGGAAAGCTGACAACAATTAGGAAGCAAGCTCTGGCCTCAAGGGAAGGTCCCCCTCCCCCGGGCGGAGGAGCGTGCGACCTACAAAAGCAAACAACAACAATAAAAAAAACAAAACCTAGTTAAATAAAAGTTCACCAGTCAATGTGCACGCACTTGTCCCGAGTACAGGGGACAAGGGACAAGCGGTAGCGACCCCGCCCATCCCGGTAAAGGGATAGGTAGGGTGCGTCGAGTTCGCCCAGGCTGGGATATTCAACAAGAATGTGCCGAACAGTCTGGGGGATAACGGAGTCTTCACAGTAGGGCGCTATCAAACGCTCCTTCAAATGGCGTTCGTCCCGCGAGTGTGTCCAATTCAGAGACGACAGAATGCAACGTGAAGCCCTCGCGGCATTGAAGGGTAGGTCCATGGGAACAGACGCAGCGCAATGGCCCGCAACTTTCAGGTCTCCTCGACCGTCTCCCATCTTCTTTGCCAAGCAGCCCGTATTCCTGTCATGCAGTCGGTGTGAGGGAGAGTGAAACGCTTGTCCGGTCGCAGAGTCCTCACGGACTCTTTGACGACCTCATTCCACGCAATTCCGACATGTCCAAGAACCCAGCAGAAGAAAATCTCACGGATATCGCGAACCAGGAGATGCGGATATTCCAATGCCCTAAGAGCACTCAGGGCGCTTTGTGAGTCGCTATAGATCACAATCCGGTCCCCGAACAAAGAACTTCGATTAGTCTCCCGTAGCGACTAATGTATTGCCACCAGCTCGCCCGTGAAGACAGAATCAGCGCCTGGCAGATCCCAGCTGACTTCAAACAGAGGGGATACGGCGTGGAAGCCAACCCCCTATTCGGACATGAAGCCATCCGTATACACTGACACGGTTACAGCGTGACACGAGGTGTTCTCCAAAAAGGTCGAACGAAATACTCACGGCGCTATACAAGCTTTGGGAGCAGAGGCGTGGTGACAAAGAGCCAAATGTAGTACCCTCCAGGGTAGCGTCCTGGGCAGTACCAGGGGCGACACCGGACCGAGAGCTATACCTAGCTCTCGAAGGAGATTCCAGGGGAAGTCGCCGGGCTTGCGCGTACAAGCGAATGATGCACTGTTCACAACGTAGAGCGAGTGGCATCTCCCCAGCATCGACTAGTAGGTTCTCAATGGGGGAAGTACAGAAGGCACTGGTCGCATCCGTAGTCGAGCTTCGAACGATAAAAGGATGGATAAAAAAGTAAGGCAGCAGCCCTATCAGCGCCCAGAGCGCTGAACGTTAGGAAACGGAGAATATCCATGGCGCGGGTACAAGAGACCCTAAGGCTGCGAACATGAGCCTGCCAGATGAGGCGTCGGTCAAATACAAGACCAAGGAAACGGTGCGACTCAACCACTTCCAGGCGCACCCCATTAAGAAACAAATCTGGGTCGTCGTGGAGCCGTGGATGGCGGCAGAAGTTCCTACATGTCCAGGAACCCAGCAGAAGTTAATCTCGACATCCACCCGGCTCGCCAAAACCGTAGCGTCACGGATATCGCGAACCAGGGGATGCGGAGATTCCAATGCCCGGAGAGCACTCAGGGCGCTTTGTGAGTCGATATAGATCACAATCCGGTCTCCGAACCGGGCACGGCGCGTAATCTCCCGCACCGAGTGTTGTATTGACACCAGCTCGGCCGTGAAGACAGACGCAGCGCGTGGTAGAGCCCCACTGACCTTAAACAGAGAGGATACGGCGTGGAAGCCGACCCCCTCTTGGGACTTGGAGCCATCCGTATTCACTGCCACGGTAACAGCGTGACACGATGTGTGCTCCAAAAAGGTCGAATGCAATACTCCCAGCGCAGTACAAGCTTTGGGAGCAGAGGCGTGGCGACAAATAGCCAAATGTGGTACCCGTCAGCGTGGCGTCCTGGGCAGAACCAGGGGCGCCACCGGCCCGAGAGCTACATCCACCTCTCGAAGGAGTTTCCTGGCTCTAAACCCAAAGAGCTTAGGGTATGACTGGCGTCTCTCGGCGGCATAGGCACCATCGAGATCAGCTGCGGATGCAGTGGAGAGCTGTTGGCTACTGAGGGAGGCGCCGGGCTCGTGCGTACAGGCGAGTGATGCACTACACGCGGCGCAGAGCGAGTAGCATCTCCCCAGCATCGACCCAAGGCTCTCAATAGGGGAAGTGCGGAAGGCACCGGTCGCAAGGCGAAGGCCGGTGTGGTGGACCGAATCCACCTTCCGCAATAAACGCTCGGCTGCGGACGCATAAAACTCGCATCCGTAGTCGAGCTTCGAACGAACAAAGGATCAATAAATAAGTCGGGCAGTAGCCCTATCAGCGCCCCAAGCGCTGAACGTCACGGAACGGAGAATGTCCATGGCGCGGGTACAAGAGACCCTAAGGCTGCGAATATGAGCCTCCTAGGTGAGGCGTCGGTCGAATACAAGACCAAGGAAACGGTGCGACTCAATCACATCCAGGCGCACCCCATTAAGAAACAAATCTGGGTCGGGGTGAAGCCGTGGATGGCGGCAGAAGTGCACCACCTTAGTCTGGGCCAAAGAAAACCGAAACCTGTGCGCTTCGGCATAGCGAGAGACGCGGTTCAATGCCTGTTGGAGTCGACGCTCCAGAGTTGGCATCTGGGCCGCGCCAAAAGAGATCGAAAGGTCGTCCACGTAGAGCGTAGCGAGAACATCTTCCGGCAGCACCGAGGTGATGCCGTTGACGCTCAGGGCAAAGAGTGTGACACTGAGGACACTTCCCTGCGGGACACCCTCTTCCTGCTCCTTTGGGCCGGAGAGGGCTCCCCCCACCCGTACGCGGAATCGACGATCTCGCAAAAATTCAGATATAAACATTGGGAGGCGTCCCCTCGCCCCCATCGTGTGGAGAGTCTCCATGATATGGTATCGCCATGCGGTATCATAGGCCTTCACCAGATCGAAAAACACCGTGGCGTAGTGCTGTCTACGAAGGAAAGCCTCGCAGACGGCATTTTCCAGTCAAGGCAGAGCATCCGACGTGGAGTGGAACTTCCGGAAGCCGCATTGTGCGGAAGGCAGATGGCATCCGCTGTCCAGGAAAAAGGCTAATCTAACATTTACCAATTTCTCCATGAACTTACACACGCAAGAGGTTAGAGAGATTGGGCGGAAACCGGTCGGAGTAGAGTGATCTCTCCCGAGTTTGGGAAAGTCAAGCACAGTAGCGATTCGCAAGGAGTCTGGGAGAAGACCTTCCACCCAGATCTTGTTGAACAAATCCAACAGAAAGGCCATGCCTCGCTCACCCAGGTGTCGAAGCATGGCGTACGGAACATCGTCCGGACCATGGGCGGTGTCCGCGCACGAAGCGAGAGAGGAACGCAACTCACTCACAGTAAACCTGTCATTGAAGGGTTCTCCGCCTCTGGAGGTCCAGCCGGTGGCCTTCCGCGCATCACGACGTGAATTGAATGCTGGCGGAGCAGCATCACGGCTAGAGAATGCGGAAAAAGCGGTCGCTAAGGATTCCGCCACGGACGCGGGGTCCGAGATTGCAGTCCCATTCTCCTGGAGAACGGGAGGGGGCGGTCCTGCGAGAACTTGCCCCGAATCCTTTTGACTCGCCTCCACACCTCAGCTAAAGGGGTCTTTCCCGTTAAGTGAAGACACGTATGCCCGCCAAGAAGAACGGCGGGCGTGCTTCGAAATATACCGGAACCTAGCCCTAGCCCGACGAAATTCAGCGACAGTGAAATCGTTCGGGCGGTGCTTATAGCGTATGTAGGCATAAAGGTTCTGTTTGAGGGCAGTCTCACACTCGGCCGACCACCATGGGAGTGGTCAGCGTGCAAAACGGCCAGACGTCCTAGGAATAGTAGTCAGGCCCACGGCGATGAGGTTGCCGGAGAAGAACTCAACGGCCTCATCACCGACCTAAACTCCTCGACTGAGATAGAGAATTCAGTCATTTCCTGAAATGCAGGCCACCGCGCCCGCGTTAAGCACCACCGAGGTGGTCTCTCAGGCGGCAGTTGCCCTGAAAAGGATATTTGAATGGGAAAGTGATCACTACCATGGAGGTCATCGACCACCCCCCAATCAAAATCAGGCTGTGCATCCAAAGAGCACAAAGATAGGTCAAGGAAAGAAAATGAAGCGGTTCTCGGACAGTGATGCGTAAACTCATCCACGTTTAGGACACCCATCTCAAGCTCTTTGATCAGATCGGCAAGAACTTGTCCCCTGGGATTTATAGAGTAATCTTCCCAGAGAGGATGCCTGCCGTTCAGATCTCCAAGCAAGAGATAGGGCCTCGGCAACCGTGCCACGACGCGGCGGAAGTCCCCCGCGTCGATGTCAGCTGACGGTGGAATATACGCAGAAATGATAGTATACCTCCTATCCAGGTGCAGCTGCACAGCCACTGCCTGAAAGGAGGTATCTAAAGAGAAAGGAAGAACGGAGACATCATGCCGGGTGTAAACCGCGCATCCCGCGGTGGTGGGGTCGCAAGACCCTTGTACCCCGGGAGGGCGGGCAGGGGGCACGTGCCTAGCATGGTCTCCTGCAAAAAGATAGCTAACGGGGAGCGGGACGAGACAAGCCTCCGCAGCTCCTCCCAGTTAACCCGGATTCCACGGCAATTCCATTGAAGGAATATGCCCTCCAGGCCTAGCTCGGAGGAGACGCGGGGGCCCTCCTCGAACTGAAGACCCTCACGGGAATAGCCGTACGCTTCCCGGGGGCAGAACCCCGGGCGCTGTTGGCCGGACAAAGCGCTGGAGGCGCTGTTGCCTTCGAGGACTTATTGGGAGGGGTTGGGCTCGCCATGCGAGTCTTTTCCTCCCTCCGCCTCGAAACCTTAGGCGGGCGTTGCGGCTTCGGAGGCGGGGGGAACTCTTTTCGAGGAACCACCGTCTCCGAGCCACTCGCTCCACCTCGGGGAGTGGGCGAAGGAGCCGAAGCTCCTTTGTTGCTGTCCTCCTTTCGGGGGACAGCTTTAGGAACCCCCGAAGATGGCCTAGCGACCATTTTCTGGGGTGAGGCCTCCTGTGAGTCTAACGACTCGGTGGAGGCGCGTGGCCGTTTCGCCTTGCGGGAAACGGTCACGCTGGGGGAAGAGGGGGAGGCCCTGGTTTTAGCCGGGGCTGGGTATGAACCCTTTTTGCCGCCAGCTTTACTAGGGGAGCGCGCGGGTTGGGTAGAGCACGCAGAAGGGCTCCGAATGGCCGCGGAAACAACCGTGCTCGTTGGCCTGGATGGGCCAGGAGCAGAGGGTGCCTTTCGAACTACTGAGGCATATGACGTCCCAGGCAGACTCGGGCGCGCCAGGACCAAGTCCTTAGCCTCACGGAATGAGAGTCTATTCTGCGCCTGAATGGCCAGGATTTCTTTCTCCAGGAGATATGCACCACATTGCTTCGAAGAAGCAGGGTGCGGCTCTCCGCAATTGACACACTTGGCCACACACGATTTGGACTTATCGTGTGCGACCTTGGAGCAATTTACACAGACTTCGGGTGACCCCGACTTTGCACGTCTACATGAGCGATTCGTATGGCCGAAGCGGTGACAGTAATAGCACCGCCGCGGCAGTGGCACGAATGCCTTCACGCGGTAGCGGTACCAACCGGCACGCACCGACTCAGGGAGCTTGTCACAGTCAAACGTGACGAAGCCCCGATTCTTCTTCGTCTTTTTAGTATTTTTAGTCTTTTTCTTTTTTGGAGAGGAGGGCGGGGAATGAACCCGCTTCTCACCTCCGCCGGCAGAAGCCCCTAGGCCAGATGGACCGGCCTCAGCCAGGTCCCTCTCCGAAATGGAGAAGGTCCTGGTAGTCGTAGGGGCACCTGTCGGAGGAGATCCCTCCCCTCCTTGTACTGCCTCGGAGCCCTCAGCCGTTTGAGGAGGATCCTGCATAGGGGCGGATTCGGGTTCGGTGCTTGCCGCAGAGTCCGAATTATCCCCCATGGAAGGCCCTACCGTCTGAGGCTGGGTCTCCTCAAGGACCATGTCTATCACAGGAGGGGCCTCCAGTTGGCCATCCCCTCCCAGGACATCGCAGGTCCCCTTGGCAGTGTCGCCAGTCTTGTGTGGGGAGGCACAGGCCTTGACCCCAGCAAGGTTTAAAATTCTTGCCAGCAGGTCTTTTGAGGGAAGCGACCGAAGGGGCCTGGCTTCCCTCTCCCCCCTAAGGGGGTTTGACCTACCGAGCCGCTTGCACGAGGGGCGGTCGGCAATGGGCTGCCTGCTGGCTTTCTTGACAGTCCCCTTGGAAAGCAAAGGATTGACTGCCGCTGGAGATAGGGAGGTGCCCGAAAGCACCTCCAGAGAATGGGGTGAGGGGGAGTCCCCTACACCCGTAGGCGTAGGAGAGGAGTAAGCCTCCTCTCCGGTTAAAGAAGTATGGAGGGTCCCTTGCGCAAGCACAAGGGGGGGGGACCTCCATTTTCTCGGTGGAGCTGCCCGAGGGCGGCTCCGTTGATTTTCTTGGGGAAGTTGGGGTTGTTTTTTTTTGTCATACATGGGCATGGTGACCCTCTTTTTAATACGGGACGCAATAGCTCATCACCTCTCGCAGTTGCCCGCACTGCGAGGTGCTTACAAGCCCGGTGAGCCAGGAACCGCCATTCGGGACCACCCCTCCCGCCTGGTGGCCTGGCAGTCCCTCGGCATGGCGGCTCCACCTTGGACACGGCGTAAAATTGATAGAATGTGAAGAGGAGAGGAAAGGGGATATGAGAAAGGTATGGGTGTGGATGAAGGAGGTTGTAAAAAAAAAACATCCCGAACCGGAGCTCAGTGGTAAGGGAACAATGTCCCCTCTCCCCCCAGCCCCGACCCGGGGTGGTTAGCTTGAGAAGGTCAGCATCTACCCTGTGAAATTAGAGGCTGACCAGACAAAGTTGTGGGAGAGGTTGTATGAAAAGCGACGAGGTAGGGAAGAAATCGGGCTATCTGAAGGAAGGAAGAGAGGCTAAGCTGGGGCCGGACGGAGCACGGCGGCCAGGATGGCAAATCACCGCGCCCCTTACGGGGGACATAAAGGTCAGTATGACAACCTGCTGGTAAGCCCGAGGACACCAGGTACCAGTATTTTTGGAGGGGACATAAACAGAGTACAGGTAAAAACCTTCGTCGCCCCCGGGGCAGAGGAACCTGTTCCGCGTCAGAGGTTTATTGATATAGATACCTATGGGCAGGATTCCATTGAACAAAGAATTTGCGTGTGTGCGCGCTGCGAAGACGGGAGAGGAAAGAAAACAGTGTTGTAATTGTCCTTGTGGTTGAAGAGAAGTGTAAGATCTAGCCACCCGAAAACGCGGTGAGCACAGCGCGTCCACCAGTCGGTAGCCAGATCTCTACGTGCGCTGACATCTGTGTCCGCTCTTGACGGGATCGCAGCCGTTACCACCACATTAGAAAACTAACGCCGTATCCAGTCGGCTACAAAGAGCTCTATCTAGAGAAATTAAATATCTTCGTAAGATATATTTAGATGCAGATTCTCGTGTAGGCATTGGGCTCGTGTGGTCAAATTGCAGGTGTTGGGGGGCGGGTGGGCACAAAAGTGTGTAGGTATCGCCTCACACCCCCTTGAGCTGAGTAAAGGATAGATAAAGAGGAAGTAGAATGAGAAAAAGGGGGGAAGAAGGCAATCATTTTTAAACCCACCACCCGAAGCGCAGCCAAGAGAGAGGTGAACCAGACCACTCCGAGACAGAAGGAAAGCTGATTGGTGACTAGCCTGTTATATTACCCTCCGGCCAAGAAAATAAGTGAGGTGCAGCTCGTAAAGAAATATTAAAGGGTAAAACAGAAATTTCTAAAAGAACAAAGCCCAGAAGGCACTGAGACCGTGTTGACATTCTACACCCCAACATCACCCGATTTGATGTCCCTAAGTGCAACGCCATCGAGAGTCGCCATTTGGGCGCTATTAAATTATATAAAAAAAACATCGCGTTAGATAGAGTCCGCCACGGACTTCTCCTGCGAGTACTGTTATGTATCTAAGACTGTTCCCGACTGTGTTGCACGTATCAGTCCTGTACAGGGACGACGGGGTTCTTGCGCACCATCTTATGGGGTTATTGGAGAGGCGTTTCATGCAAGATACCAGGGCTGGTTCTAGGTTATGGCATACTCCAGTACTTGGAGGAGGCAGGCATCCTTGAGGCGTCTTTGTTATGGTCTTTTAATTTCTTCTTTTGGAGGTTAGCTTGTGTACTTCTGTAGATGCAAATTAAGGGACGTCTTGGGTGGTTATGCCCACGTTTGCCACCATGACTGTCTTAAATTTAAAAATAAATCTGCTGCCTGCAAATATCCTATTGGACTGAGTTGCTATATTTCGTACCGCCTTTCTAAATTGTAATTTCCTTTACAGGGCATTTAATCCATTACAGTTCTGAATCCGCTGTAAACAGTAATATGCAGAGGATTTATCATGGAATTATTTTCCTTCTAAGAGATATTGATCCATCTGTTCGAATCGCTGCCGCCACAGTTGTTCCCTTAATTGCCAAGCATGAAAAGATTTTGTAGATGGCCACTACAGATTTTTACTCCAATTTCTCAGTAGAAATTTTGTATCTGCATAAACAAATATATCCTTGTTCCTAAATTGTTTTGCTTAGACTTGATTTGTTGATATATATATATTTTCATACGTGTCGCTTGTTTTTGTTTGAACAAATATATAATCAGAGATTTTTCTTAAATATTCCAAATTACTCCAACCTGATTTGAATGCGTTTTGTCATCATTACTAGGCTGCCCTGGTGTGGAATAGTCTCTGGTATATCAATGCCACAGAATGAAGCCAAAATAGAGACAAAGTGAGGAAAGCTTCGCATCCACCAGCTGTCGACGAGGAGTGGCTTTATCCAAACTAAGGCTGCCCGATCGGTCCCGAAGGGGATGGTCGCCCTTCCTTCTTTTGCTCTTTTTCTGTTTCTTATTCCTTGCTTCCGTTTATATCTTTGATATTTTTTTTTATTTTACATGTTTTAACTTTTTTTTATCCGGAAAGGGATAGCAACTGTTGCTCCTGGTGTCTGGAGGAGAAGCAAGTCCTCCCAGCCCTAATGCCAAAATGGAAGAAGTGTGGCAATGGCTGAGATAGCTGGTGCGTTCCCCATTTACGACACTATGGAATTTCTATAAACAACGCCTGCAGGACTTTGGTCCTGGGCATTGGGGCGCGATTAGTGGGAAGAACTGTTTACATCCCAATAATCCCTTCCCTGCGTGAAATGGGCTCACAACCTCTTTACTACCAAGCTAACTCAGGTTCTGCCACAACAGATCTTGGCCGTATCGTCGACAATTAGTACAACATATTAAGAGATCCTCCACCTTGTCGCCGTGACCGCTGTTCAGGTGTAAACACAGCTAACGCACACGAGGTTGTCGCCTCTGAAAAGTCCCAAACCCTGAAGTCCAGTGGCTGGAGCGCTTGCCCAAATGTTTCTTGGTCCCCCGAGTGGAGGTACCAGACCAAGACCAAAGTGGAAAGTACGCCGAGCGGACGCCGTCATTAAGACTATCTGGCGTTTTGGAGAGCGCTGGCCCAGATCGTGTATGATCAAGTGTGTCAATTGCGTAGAGCCGCATCCGTTTCTCCTTGAGAAGGAAATCCTGGCCGTTCAGTCCCAGGATAGTCGCTCATTTCGCAAGGATAAGGACTTGGTCCTGGCTCACCCGTCGCTTCCTGGGCTCTTATCCATATTTTTAAAAGGGGGCACCCTCTGCTTCTTGCAGTTCCCTAGTACAAGTAGCAGCTTCCCCAACCCCCTCCCCCCTCAGAAGACAGTTTTCCGTAAGGCGAAAGGGACGCGCGCCTACACAGAGTCGTCAGACTCACGGGAGAAAACACCACCCCTGAGGTTGGTATTTGGGGCCATCTTCCAGGGTTCCTAAGACTGCTCCCCGAAAGGAGGATAACAGTAAAGGAGCTTTGGCTCCGAGTGCTAGGCGGGGTGATTCGAAGGCGGTGGATCCTCCAGAGAAGGGATGCCCGCCTTCCTAAGGTTTCGAGGTGAAAGGAGGAAAAAGACTAATTGCTAACCTAACCCCCGATAAGTCTTCGACTGCGAACCTGCCTTCAGCGCATTGTCCGGTCAACAGCCTTCGGGAACAGTACGGCTATTCCCGTGAAAGCTTCTCTTCGACCCCGTAAGATGCACGGCGATTTGCTTTCATGGCCGCACTACTGACGAGACTCAGTGCCCCGTCTGGCCCCAGCTTAGCCTATTCACCTTCTTCTTACCCTGCTTTCTCACTTTCCATACCTCTCCAACAACTTTCTCTGGTCAGCCTAAAATTTCACAGGGTAGACGCCGACTAGCTTCTCCTCAGCCAACCATTCGAGATCAGGGTTGAGGGGGGAGGGGACAACGCCCCCTCATCCCTGAGCTCCGCTTTAGGGTATGGGTTTTTAACAATCTGCATCATCTCCACACTCACCTTTCTTAGTCTTATTGATTTTACGCCGTGCCAAAGGAGAGCCGCCGCCATACTGTGGGGCTACAATGCGACAAGGCGGGAGGAGTGACCTGAAATGGCAGCAGCTGGTTTGCCGGCCTCGCGGGTTATTGGGTGGGGTGATTACGTCCCGTAAAAACTAAAAGGTCACCATCCCTGATGAGAAATTAATAAAAAAAAAAAAAAAAACTTCGCGGGTAACATCGTTGGGGCAACAGTCGGGCAGCTCGAGCGAAAAAAATGGAGGTCCGCACCCGTGCCTTCACAGGGGACCCTACAAACCTCTCCGATCAGAGGAGATTTACTCATCTCCTATGCATACGTGTGTAGGGAACTCCCCGGTGGGAGCAGCTCGATGGGCCAACCCCATTAGGGGAGTAAGGGATGGGAGAGCCAGTCGTCCTGTGCCCCTTAATTTACTGCACGTGCGTGCGACTAGTTTGCAGGTGGTCTGTATACCTCCCCCCCACCCCCTCTTCCTTGAGAGATGCCGATTCGTCAGCATTAAAAGGGGGAAAAAACCCTCGAATGGGATCTGTGATGTTTGGGGGTTAGAGAGGCGACCCACCCCCAGTGCTCAGTGCCGAGCACTAAACACGAGTCCACCCCTGTGCAAGATGCTCTCCAGACGGCTCAGGACCCCGAAGCCTTACAAGGAGAGGAGGGGGAACCTTCCCCACCTGTAACAGTCAAGACCTTATCCATTTCCAAGTCGTGTATGGCCAAGTGAGTAGCGCCGCATCCGCTACTTCGAAGCAATTTGGGGCGCATCTCCTCGACAAAGAAATTATAACCGAGCAGGCTACGGATACTCTCTCATTTCGCGAGACCCTTGACTTGGGACATCCTATGCCTCAATGTTAAGAAAGACAGACTCTGCTCCTGGCCCCTCCAGGCCAGGGCCAAGTCCTTAGCCTCGCGGAATGAGAGTCTATCCTGGGCCTGAACGGCCAGGATTTCTTTCTCAAAGAGATATGCACCACATTGCTTCAAAGAAGCGGGGTGCGGCTCTCCGCAATTTGCACACTTGGGCCACACACGATTTGGACTTATCGTGTGCGACCTTGGAGCAATTTACACAGACTTCGGGTGACCCCGACTTTGCAAGTCTATAAGATCGATTCGTATGGCCGAAGCGGTGACGGTAATAACACCGCCGCGGCAGTGATACGAATGCCTTCACGCACCAATTCAGGGAGCTTGTCACAGTCGAACGTGACGAAGAGTGTAGGGGTGGGTCTCGAGGCCCCTCCCTGTTTTCTCATCACACGTTCGACCTTGACCGCCCCATGGTCGGCCAGCTCTAGGGTGATGTCCTCAATGGAGTAGTCAACGAGTTCCCTCGCATAAACTACTCCTTTCAAGTTGCCCTTGGCCAACATGTTGCCATCAGTGGATCGAATAACGAGGAAGCGTTTGAAGCCAGCGGGCTGGAAAACGCCAGGTAACCTCTGAATGAGGAGCCCCGATGTCATCGAGGCTCCGCACTTTTCGCCTTAGTCAAGGATTCTGCAACCGGGGGGGGGGTGCAGAGGGGCCGGATGTGCCGATCTTCGCTTGCCAAAGTGGCATCAGACCCATCCGTCCCCGTAGCCCCCGCGTCTTTTTCTTTCAGAGAGGAGGGCGAGGAATGAACCCGCTTCTCACCTCCGCCGGAAGGAGCCCCCAGGCCAGGTCTTTCTCCGAAATGGGGAAGGTCGTGGTGGTCTCAGGGGCACCGGTCAGAGGAGATACCCCCCCCCCCCCTCCTTGTACTGTCTCGGAGGCCCCAGTTGTTTGTGGAGGACCTTGCATAGGGGCGGATTCGGTGCCAAGCCCGAATTCCCCCCCCCCATGGAAGGCCCTACCGTCTGAGGCTGGGTTTCCTCAAAGACCATGACATCACAGGGGGCGAATCCAGTTGGCCATCCCCTCCCAGGACATCGCAGGTCGCCTTGGCCCCGGCAAGGTTTAAACTTTTGGCCACAGGTCTTTTGAGGGAAGCGACCGAAGGGGCCTGACTTCCCTCTCCCCCCTAAGGGGGAGGGGGGTTGCCCTACCGAGCCGCTGGCTTTCTTGGCAGTCCCCTTGGAAAGAACAGAGGGGACTGCCGCTGGAAAACGGGGTCCGAAAGCACCTCTCCAGAGAAGGGGGTGAGGGGAAGTCCCCTACACCCGTATGCGAAGGAGGAGTGAGTCTCCTCTCCGGTTAGAGAGATATGGAGGGTTCCCTGCGCAAGCACAAGGGGGGTGACCTCCATTCTCGGGCAGCTCCGTTGATGTTACAGGGGAAGTTGGGGGTTGGGTTTTTTTTATATTCATCATTGGGCATGGTGACCCTATTTGTATCACGGGACGTAATAGCTCATGATCCCTCGGAGTAGCCCGCACTGTAATGGGTGCCTACAGGCCTAGCAGAGCCAGGTGCCGCAATTCATAACCACCCTTCCCACCTAGCGGCTCCACCTTGGACACGGCGTAAAAAAGGTAGATTGTGAAGAGGAGAGGAGAGAAGGGATGTGAGGAAGGTATGGGTGGGGATGAAGCAGGTTGTTAAAATCAACCACCCCAGACCCGAGCTCAGGGGTTAGGGAACATTGTCCCCTCCCCCCTCAGCCCCGATCCGGGATGGTTGGCTGAGAAGAAGATTAGCATCTACCCTATGAAATTAGAGGCTGACCAGAGAAAGTTGTGGGAGAGGTTGTATGAAAAGCAACAAAGTAGGGAAGAAATACAGACTGCCTGAAGGAAGGAGAAGAGGCTAAGCTGGAGTCGGACGGGGTGCTGAGTCCAGTCAGCACGGCAAATCGCCGCGCCCCTTACGGTGTTCAGAAAGAGAACTACGTTAGAACAACCATTGTTCTTCAAGAAACAGTTCTCGTTCCCAAGACATCACGTCCGGATAATTTAATTCCCCCCTTTTTAACGTTCTTCAAGAGAACGCTTCTGCTGGAAATCGCCAGTTGGACCGAAGATTCCTTCGCATCGTCTTCCTCTGCACAACTTTGTAATTACGTAAGTTGAGCATTAACTTTAATCATTT
This sequence comes from Ceratothoa steindachneri, assembly GCA_963969495.1. NCBI lineage: Eukaryota > Metazoa > Arthropoda > Malacostraca > Isopoda > Cymothoidae > Ceratothoa > Ceratothoa steindachneri. Next base: position 171,292,234 of record OZ018327.1, read on the forward strand.
AACCTTTTGTTAACGCAACTCTGTGCTTTAAATGGTTTAGCGACCCCCCCCCCCTCCTTATTTTTTGTTTGTTTACCTTTTTAAATCTCCAAATCTTAATCTTCAGATTAGTCAGATATTCCCACGACCCTTTTTATTCCCCGTTCATGTAAAAAAAAATTTGTGTGTTGTTAATAGTTTAATTAATAAAACTATTTTAGTAATGGTAGCCATATTATTTATCCTTGTGCCTCGTTCCACTTCTTAAGCATATTGAAGATAAATAAGCCTCTCCAGCGACCCCCCTATTCAACTAAACTCGGTAAATCAGATTACCACGCACTCAAAAGATAGAAAATTCCCTTAGCGAAGTTATATGTTATATCGTCGGGAGCCTATTCTATGACACCCTATTAACGTCTGTAACCCTCTGGGACAAAAGTTTAACCTTTAGTCTCAAGACATCATACTGCAGTAATTCGTTAGCGCGAATCACTCCCTTAAAATTAGGGCAAGGGTCAGGCACAACTGAAAACGGGAGCTCCGAAAGGGAGGACAAATCCCCCAAGACGCTACACTGCTCTCGCAAAGATTCCTGAATCACTAACATGGGTCCACATAAGGGAGGGAGCACCACAGCAGGACTCAAACTCCTCATTCAAATCAAACTGATCCAATTTAGAAAGCAGACCTGGAACTGGAATTAAGCACCAGAAAATGAGTATAATGCGTTTGCAAAAACGCGGACTTATTGACAGGCATAGTACGAGAACCAGAAGCCTGCGATTTCTGCGACAATTTTTTTTATTGCCCATAAACAGGAGACAGCCTGTTGACCCATGACCCAGCCAGCCTTGGAAGTTTACCGGTTGGGAAAGCAAAGACCCCTGCCAAGAGCACCACTAACATAACATAACATAATTTCACGGATGACAAAAGCCACAAGGGCCTATCAAAGGTCATCCGCCTCCGTCAAAACCCACCCACAAAAAGCACCATCACCAGGGGAAGACAAAATTAAAGTCCCCCACAATATAATATAACAGATGACAAAAGCCACAGGGCTCATCATAGGTCATCCGAGTCAAACGGTCTCGTTTTTAAGGCACCCAAACTCCCAGGAAAACTACATCCAGAGAATTGCGTCCAGAAACAAGGGTATCACCAATCAAGGCTTGTCAAGAACTAAATCATGCAGCTATGGATATATACAAACAATATTAATATATACAAAACTTAGGAACCATCACAACCTTCCCTCCCCATAAACTCATCCAACCTACTCTTAAATACATTTAAATTTGGACTACCTACTACCCTCCGCGGCAATTTGTTCCAGAAGTCTACCACTCTATTGGTGAAAAAATATTTTTTTCAATCCAACCTACACCCTTGCTTTTTAATTTTCAAGTGGTGAACTCTAGTCCGATTTCCATCATCTAACTCAAAAAAACTTGCTAACATCCAATTTATCTATGCCAGAAAAATTTTAAAGAGCTCAATCATATCCCTTCTCACACACGTTTCGAACGAGAACATATTTAATACCCTCAGTCTCTCTATATATTCAAGGTGCCTCAGGGAAGGAATAATCTTTGTTGCCCTTCATTGCACTGAGTCGAGAAGGTTAATATCGTGACGAAAATGTGGGGACCATGCCTGTATACAGGAACCCACCAACCAACACAAGCAGGACCCAGCCATGGGATTGTGCCCCCTTATGGACAGCTCTGATACACCAAGATTGCCAAACGTTGATGGAAGGACGCTGCAGGGTGAGAGAACTTGCCAAGCTGGGTCCGGACAAAGCACCTGTTTATGTACAGGGAAATATTATTTGTTGTCATAAAAGGACAATGGGACATTCAAAGAGATAATACTGAATGAAAATAATTGTGTTGATTTCGACAACTGGCCTTCTAGTTCCTCCTGTTATCCAATGCAGGCAAACAAAAGGTTGAGGGGATACTTTGGTACCTTTTAAGCTTGATCTTCTTCCAATCTTGCAACAAAGTAACTTTTGTGCACCAGTTGCCCTATGTCGTTTCTTTAGCTTTGGGGAAAAAAAAAAAACGCTCTTTATCACAGGGACGGATTTAGCCTCGGGGTGGGGGGTGTATATAGATTTAGTTCTGTGGTCTGGGGAGGGTTCACTTCAAACATTTCAATGTCAGGGGCCTCCAAATAGATAACACCCAAAGTATCGAGTATAGTGATTAAGGACTCGGAATGTGGTAGAGTCCTTCCTTGCGGTCAATTGGGGCGGAAGAACGTCCTGCATTCAGGTAAAAGGTGCCTCTGCCTACGGTCAATTCCAGGTAATGGGGGTGCGTGTTTGTCTTCTATTGTTTCAATTGTAGAAGAGGGTTTCACCCACAGGTACACAATCTACAAAATTGCGGGTGGAGAAAGCATATTGGGGAAGAGTCGTAAAAAAGAAGTTGGTGCTAAGAGGGACAGGAATGGCACCAGCTTCCCCTGGCATCAAAAAGTTTTAGTCAACTCAGTGAGCGAGGCCTTCCCTATTTTCCTTCAAGCTGCAAGGAAATGGTTCCTCTGGATTGCAGGTTTAACAGCCTACGTCAAACTCTGGCTTGAGAATACCTCCTGAACTGCGTGGCCCTATCATCTATCTCACACACTGTTTATGCAGAAATTGGAGGGCTAAGGAAACACTCCAGTATAAACTTTGAATATTTTAACAATATTTGATTATATGTAGAGTAAATACAGACGTGCGAAGTCTGCAAATTAGCATAAATGCTAGGTTAATCATTTAAAAATGTAAAAAAATCTATAAACATTTAATTTTTCTTGGCAGATATACTCATAACCAGTTCTTTCCATTTCTGTTTTTTTAATTCCCACTGTTCAAGCATATTCAACAATTTCACATGTTCGGCTTTCTCATTCTGGATATCATCTTCGAGTGCCCTCAACCTCATTTTCTTTTTGTACCGACATTTCTTTGAGGAGATGTTGTTTATAAGTCGCATTCGTCGAAATTTCTCAGCTTCACTCAATTGCTCAGAAGAGCGCCGCTGACCCTCTTCGTCAGCAGAAGAGCGACGCTGATCTTCTTCTTCACCAGAAGCACTAGATTGAAAATCGTCAAACCGCCAAGGCCTTTTAGAGGCCCTTCTGTGACGCATAGTTTTGGGGGGCGAGGCGGGTATCGAGTCTTTTATAGCATCATCAGAATTTGCAAGAGAATTAGGAGACTGGCCAATAATTTTAGCTGGAATAATGATCCAAACTGGCTTTGCAGAGGTGGCTGCTTCAAAAGCTTTTGAGATCAAATCATTGTCCTTAGGAGAGGCAATTTGAACTATATTGCCTTGCTCAGATACTGATGATGCATGATGGTGAACTATATTGCCTTGCTCAGATACTGATGATGCATGATGGTTGCGTGGCTCTGGAACTGAAGATGTGTGAAGATTATGCGGTTCATGGACGGAGAGCGACGCCGCATTAAGGTGCAGTTGGGGAACTGAAGATGTGTGATGATCATGCGGTTCAGGGAGGGGATTTTCATTGATAACAGGATTCAAATCTTTGTCGCTTCTTTCTAAATTGGCTTTCTAGAAAGAAAAAGGAAGATTTAAAATTCAAGAAAGACATTTTCCCACTTTTGATAACCTTGCATTACAAATACGGCCAGATTTCAAAGTATAAAATTTACAATGGCTGTGGCTAGCAATCCCCAAACCTTTTAAATAATTCAGCCACAACTCGCATATACTTTTCTCAATTTCAGATAGTATAGCTAAATCTATCCTTACAAAGAACCAAAATAGCATAAATAATACTCACCATTTCTGTTTCACGGAAATCATCCTTCAACATATCTAAGGTAGCAGACACCAACACATTTTTTTTATAGTCACAGAAATTGGTATTGACAGTATCAAATTTAGTCTCAAAACAAGAAGAAATAGGCTCAGAATTTAGGTCACTAAAAGTTTCAGATGGTATTTGGGAAAGCTTGGTTTGTAGGGAAGGAGTGGCTGAGCAACCCTTCAATATGGAATCGAGACCTAGGCCCCCAAAATCCCATTCCGGAGTCATTTCACTGGATTCTGTGTCAGTGAAAACCTTATAATAACTTAATGGATTTGAAGCTTGATATTCTTGGCTATTTATGTGCTCTGTTTCAATTATAGGAGTACAGAGAGCCTCGTGAGAATCCACATTCAAACTATCTTCATCTGAAACATAGGACATGATATACAAATCAATCAAATTCGCTTGAGGGGAACTGTGTCAAGAAGACAGCTACTGTTTATTTTTATTTTGAAGACTAAAGTTATTTCAAATAAAACTTTTAATCACTCACCATTTGGTGATTTATCATAATTTATAAGCTGCAAAACATTGGTCATTTCATCACCATAACTCATAGTGCTTTCGTTAACCTGAAAAAAAAGTTATATTTTTTAACATCTGTTCTGCTGAAGATGGTGTGTGTGTGTGTGTGTGTGTGTGTGTGTGTGTGTGTGTGTGTGTGTTTGTGTGTGTGTGTGGAGTTAATTAATGACGGCATCTCAAGGCCAATTTATTTATTAAAAGATTGTTGGAGGATAGGGCAATGCAAGTTTTCCATGTTGTCTTGGTGGTAGGTTGGTGAGCAATGGCTTGGTGTTTTCAAAGGCAGTGTAGATGGGAATATGGAACCCTAGTGTTTTGGTTTGCATTTTTTTTTTTTTAAGAGCTCATCTGGCGACTGCCTACTTGGGCATTAATACTGGCCTAGTTCTAGGCTACTTTAAAATAAAATTAGAGAGAAAAAGAAACACCCCAAAGAGGGGGAAAGGAAGAAGGCTGGTGCGTCAGGGAGAGGTCCCCCCGGAGCAGGAGCGTGAAAACAAAGGAAAAAAAACAAATGCAAAAAACAAAACAAAAAACAAAAAAAACAAACCTTGCTTAAATAATAGGGAGAAGGCCGGCCTCCCCCAAGAAGTCAACAAGTCCACAAGTTAATGTGCACGAATCTGTCCCGAGTACAAAGAAAAGGCGGTAGCGACCCCGCCCATCCCGGTACCGGGACAGGTATCGTGCGCGAAGATCACCCAAACTCGGACATTCAACAAGAATGTGCCGAACAGTCTGGGGGACGACGCAGTCGTTGCAATAGGGCGCAGGCGAGCGCTCTATCAAATAGCGATGCGTCACACGAGTGTGCCCGATTCGGAGACGACAGAAAGCAACCTGAAGCCGCCGCGGCTTGGGCAATAGGTCCATGGGAACAGTCGCGGCGGAATGGCACGCAACTTTAAGTTCCCTTCGAACGTCTCCCATCTTCTTTGCCAAGCTGCCCGTATTCCTACCATGTAGTCGGTGTGAGGAAGAGCGAAACGCTATCCGGTCGACGAGTCCTCGCAGACTCTTTGGCGCCCTCATTCCTCGCAATTCTTACATGTCCAGGAACCCAGCAGAAGATAATCTCGACATCCACCCGGCTCGCCAAAACCGTGGCGTCACGGATATCGCGAACCAGGGGATGCGGAGATTCCAATGCCCCGAGAGCACTCAAGGCGCTTTGTGAGTCGCTATAGATCACAATCCGGTCTCAGAACCGGGCACGTCGCGTAATCTCCCGTACCGAGTGGTGTATTGACACCAGCTCGGCCGTGAAGACAGACGCAGCGCCTGGTAGAGCCCCGCTGACTTCAAACAGAGAGGATACGGCGTGCAAGCCGACCACCTCTTGGGACTTGGAGCCATCCGTATACACTGGCACAGTTCCAGCGTGACACGATGTGTGCTCCAAAAAGGTCAAACGCAATACTACCGGCGCAGTACAAGCTTTTGGAGCAGAGGCGTGGCGAAAAATAGCCAAATGTGGTACCCTCCAGGGTGGCGTCCTGGGAAGAACCAGGGGCGCCACCAGCCCGAAAGCTATATCTACCTCTCGAAGGAGTTTCCTAGCCCTAACACCCAAAGGGCTTAGGGTATGACTGGCGTCTCTCGGCGGCATAGGCACCATCGAGATCAGCTGCGGATGCAGTGAGAGCTGTTGGCGACTGAGGGAGACGCAGGGCTCGCGTGTACAGGCGAGCGATGCACTGCACGCGGCGCAGAGCGAGTGGCATCTCCCCAGCATCGACCAACAGGCTCTCAATGGAGGAAGTGCGGAAGGCACCGGTCGCAAGGCGAAGGCCGTTGTGGTGGATCGAATCCACCTTCCGCAATAAACGCTCGGCTGCGGATGCATAAAACTCGCATCCGTAGTCGAGCTTCGAAAGAACAAAGGATCGATAAAAAAGTTGAGCAGTAGCCCTATCAGCGCCCCAAGCGCTGAACGTCACGGAACGGAGAATGTCCATGGCGCGGGTACAAGAGACCCTAAGGCTGCGAATATGAGCCTCCCAAGTGAGGCGTCGGTCGAATACAAGACCAAGGAAACGGTACGACTCAACCACATCCAGGCGCACCCCATTAAGAAACAAATCTGGGTCGGGGTGAAGCCGTGGATGGCGGCAGAAGTGCACCACCTTAGTCTTGGCCAAAGAAAACCGAAACCTGTGCGCTTCGGCATAGCGAGAGAAGCGGTTCAATGCCTGTTGGAGTCGACGCTCCAGAGTTGGCATCTGGGCCGCGCCAAAAGAGATCGAAAGGTCGTCCACGTAGAGCGTAGCGAGAACATCTTCCGGCAGCACCGAGGTGACGCCGTTGATGCTCAGGGCAAAGAGTGCGACACTGAGGACACTTCCCTGCAGGACACCCTCTTCCTGCTCCTTTGGGCCGGAGAGGGCTCCCCCCACCCGTACGCGGAATCGACGATCTCGCAAAAATTCAGATATAAACATTGGGAAGCGTCCCCTCGCCCCCATCGTGTGGAGAGTCTCCATGATACCGTATCGCCATGCGGTATCATAGGCCTTCTCCGGATCGAAAAACACCGTGGCGTAGTGCTGTCTACGAAGGAAAGCCTCGCAGACGGCATTTTCCAGTCGGAGCAGAGCATCCGACGTGGAGTGGAACTTGCGGAAGCCAGATGGCCTCCGCTGTCCAGGAAAAAGGCTAATCTAACATTTACCAATTTCTCCATCAACTTGCACACGCAAGAGGTTAGAGAGATTGGGCGAAAACCGGTCGGAGTAGAGTGATCTCTGCCCGGTTTGCGAAAGGCGAGCACAGTAGCGATTCGCCAGGACTCTGGGAGAAGACCTTCCACCCAGATCATGTTGAACAAATCTAAAAGGCCATGCCTCGCTCACCCAGGTGTCGAAGCATGGCGTACGGGACATCGTCCGGACCATGGGCGGTGTCCGCGCACGAAGCGAGAGCGGAACGCAACTCACTCACAGTAAACTTGTCGTTGAAGGGTTCTCCGCCTCTAGAGGTAAAGTCCAGCCGGCGGCCTTCCGCGACATCACGACGTGCATTGAATGCTGGCGGAGCAGCATCCCGGCTAGAGAATGCGGAAAATGCGGTCGCTAAGGATTACGCCACGGACGCGGGGTCCGAGATTGCTGGGCGATTCTCCTGGAGAACGGGAGGCGGGGGGTCCTGCGAGAACTTGCCCCGAATCCTTTTGACTCACTTCCACTCCTCAGCTAAAGGGGTCTTCCCGTTAAGTGAAGACACGTATGCCCGCCAAGAAGAGCTGCGGGCGTGCTTCGAAATATACCGGAACCTAGCACTAGCCCGACGAAATTCAGTGATAGTGAAATCGTTCGGGCGGCGTTTGTAGCGCATGTAGGCATAACGCTTCTGTTTGAGGGCCGTCTCACACTCGGCTGACCACCATGGGAGTGGTCGGCGTGCAAAACGGCCAGACGTCCTAGGAATAGTAGTCAGGCCCACGGCGATGAGGTTGCCGGAGAAGAACTCAACGGCCTCATCTACCGACCTAAACTCCTAGACTGAGATAGAGAATTCAGTCATTTCCTGAAATGCAGGCCACCGCGCCCGCGTTAAGCACCACCGAGGTGGTCTCTCAGGCGGCAGTTGCCCTGAAAAGGATATTTGAATGGGAAAGTGATCACTACCATGGAGGTCATCGACCACCCCCCAATCAAAATCAGGCTGTGCATCCGAAGAGCACAAAGATAGGTCAAGGCAAGAAAATGAAGCGGTTCTCGGACAGTGATGCGTAAACTCATCCACGTTTAGGACACCCATCTCAAGCTCTTCAATCAGATAGGCAAGGACTTGTCCCCTGGGATTTATGGAGTAATCACCCCAGAGAGGATGCCTGCCGTTCAGATCTCCGAGCAAGAGATAGGGCCTCGGCAACCGTGCCACGACGCGGCGGAAGTCCCCCGCGTTGAAGTCAGCTGACGGTGGAATGTACGCAGAAATGATAGTATACCTTCTATCCAGGTGCATCTGCACAGCCACTGCCTGAAAGGAGGTATCTAAAGAGAAAGGAAGAACGGAGACATTATGCTGGGTGTAAACCGCGCATCCCGCGGTGGTGGGGTCGCAAGACCCTTATACCCCGGGAGGGCAGGCAGGGGGCACGCGCCTAGCATGGTCTCCTGCAAAAAGATAGCTAACGGGGAATGGGACGAGACGAGCCTCCGCAGCTCCCAGTTGGCCCGGAGTCCACGGCAATTCCATTGAAGGAATATGCCCTCCAGGCCTTTTGGTTTGCAGCAATGAGAGTAACTACAGTACCAACTTGTAGTTTGAGGGGTATGGGGAGTGGTATGGGGAGAGGAAGTGGTTATACTAACGTTGGTCAAGGTCATTCTGTTCTGTTGGTGGGTCCAAAGTCAAGACTTTCTATTGATTCAATGTGGTTTAGGGATCCACAGCTATTGTTTTGTGCTCATTTTGCCTTCACACAGTTATATTTTGACAAAGTGTGCCATTTTCTCTCAAGGATAAAGGATATGTGAATATTCTGTGTGATGAAGTAATTAAACTACACCAGTTTGTTGCACATACTTTTAATTATATGATTTGTTTAGGGCACGTCTTATAATTGTTTTAAGGCGGTCACATTTGTGGAATTTACTGATAGGATTATTATTTGGAGAGGCCAAATTGTACATGTGAAGAAAGGGAGGGATGGGGTTGAAAACAAGCACACCCTGTAGAGGATCCTTTCTTAGTGCAACATGAGATACACCACCAAAAGCGGGCTGGAACAGAAATTGTATTTCAAGAGATAATCAGAAACCACAACATGAACACCAGCAGATGAGAATAAATTTATAATTGGGGGATGGTGAAATATAAAAATGAGAAAATGTCTCTTCAGACATTGTGGTTAAGGGCAGTAGAAGATAAACTTTGGCATAAAAGGGGGGCTAATGAGTAATACCATTTCCTTACCTAATGAAAGTTAACCCCTCTTTTCAGTTTAATATGGTATTTCTTTGCAACCACCTAACGAGTGTTAGCACATTTTTGCTTTACATTGAAAATCATGTGGTGGAGCGAATGATTGTGTGTATGAAAGGCCATTCTCCCACCCCTTTTCCCTCCCTCTGTAAGAATGTGTGTGTATTAGTGGGAATGGGTTTTTTTTATTATATTTTCTTTTGTACATATGTATTTGATTTCATGTTGTATTAAAATGAGTTGTTTTTTTTCTCAGCTACTAAATGTTAAATATTTTTCTGAGACAGCACTCAAGTAAAGAAATAAATAAACATTGACTGCATTTTGTAAGAGCGACTGGAATAAAAAAAAACCCAAACATTTTGAAGAAATTTAAATAAAACTTGATAATTCTTCTAATAGTAGTTGATTGCAGAGGGCTTTAATAGCCTGCCTAAAGAAGTGACTGGATCTTGAAGAAAATTGAGCTCAGAGGCGCCAGGCCCCATAAGACGCGCACACCCAATTTTTGTCACAAGAGTGACTGCCGGCAAATCGTAAACCGTGGTACCACGTAAGATAACTCCTCTTTTTGTTGTCCCTTTGTGTATTTGCTGTCTCTTCTTTAGTATTTGAATATATATTTTCAATTGATAGGATTGTTTTATATATATATATATATATATATATATATATATATATATATATATATATATATATATATATATATATATATATAAATAGGCTCATTGTGTGCATATTTACCCCATATTTTTGTAAATATTATTGTACTTTTTTTAAGTAAAGGGACTGTATATATAATCCGTTTCATTCTCCTTCGATTTCTCACATCCGGATTAGTGTAGGGAGCGGGTTGGATCGATTGGGGTTAGTCTAGATTTTTGGCCCGCTACAATGTCAGTTTTAGTACAGGAAAAAGGATTCAAAATTTGTGTACTGCTTCACTGGCAAATTAATATTTTACTCTAAAAAGAGGATGAATTAAAATTCAAGAAAGACATTTTCTGACTTTTGATACAGCCAGTGTCAATGCAACTAAAATGAGCCACCCACCCCCAAATTAAGCATAAGACTACCTAACATTTTTTTTAAGCAGAATTCTCCTTCATAGTATTATTTGGGGGAAGCATCTTGGCCAGTCAGGGTTATATCCCTGGGTTGATAACCTTGCATTACAAATACGGCCAGATTTCAAAGTATAAAATTTACAATGGCTGTGGCTAGCAATCCCCAAACCTTTTAAATAATTCAGCCACAACTCGCATATACTTTTCTCAATTTCAGATAGTATAGCTAAATCTATCCTTACAAAGAACCAAAATAGCATAAATAATACTCACCATTTCTGTTTCACGGAAATCATCCTTCAACATATCTAAGGTAGCAGACACCAACACATTTTTTTTATAGTCACAGAAATTGGTATTGACAGTATCAAATTTAGTCTCAAAACAAGAAGAAATAGGCTCAGAATTTAGGTCACTAAAAGTTTCAGATGGTATTTGGGAAAGCTTGGTTTGTAGGGAAGGAGTGGCTGAGCAACCTTTCAATATGGAATCGAGACCTAGGCCCCCAAAATCCCATTCCGGAGTCATTTCACTGGATTCTGTGTCAGTGAAAACCTTATAATAACTTAATGGATTTGAAGCTTGATTTTCTTGGCTATTTATGTGCTCTGTTTCAATTATAGGAGTACAGAGAGCCTCGTGAGAATCCACATTCAAACTATCTTCATCTGAAACATAGGACATGATATGCAAATCAATCAAATTCGCTTGAGGGGAACTGTGTCAAGAAGACAGCTACTGTTTATTTTTATTTTGAAGACTAAAGTTATTTCAAATAAAACTTTTAATCACTCACCATTTGGTGATTTATCATAATTTATAAGCTGCAAAACATTGGTCATTTCATCACCATAACTCATAGTGCTTTCGTTAACCTGAAAAAAGTTATATCTTTTAACATCTGTGTTCTGCTGATGATGATGATGTGTGTGTGTGTGTGTGTGTGTGTGTGTGTGTGTGTGTGTGTGTGTGTGTGTGTGTGTGTGTGTGTGTGTGTGTAGTTTATTAATGATGGCCTCTCAAGGCTAATTTATTTATTAAAAGATTGTTGGAGGATAGGGCAATACAAGTTTTCCATGTTGTCTTGGTGGGTAGGTTGGTGTTTTCAAAGGCAGGTATAGATGGGAGTAGGGAATATGGAATCCTAGCATTTTGGTTTACAGCAATGAGATTAACTACAGTACCAATTTGTAGCTTGAGGGGTATGGGGAGAGGAAGTGGTTATACTAAGGTGGGTCAAGGTCAATTTTGTTCTGTTGATGGGGCCAAAGTCAGATTTTCCATTGATTCAATGTGGTTTAGATATCCGCAGCTATTGTTTTGTGCTCATTTTGCCTTCACACAGTTATATTTTGACAAAGTGTGCCATTTTCTTTCAAGGATAAAGGATATGTGAATATTCTGTGTGATGAAGTAATTAAACTACACCAGTTTGTTGCACATACTTTTAATTATATGGTTTGTTAGGTGCATGTCTTATAATTGTTTTAAGGTGGTCACATTTGTGGAATTTACTGATAGGATTATTATTTGGAGAGGCCAAATTGTACATGTGAAAAAGGGAGGGATGGGGTTGAAAACAAGCACACCCTGTAGAGGATTCTTGTATTTAAAGAGATAATCAGAAACCACAACATGAACACCAGCAGACGAGAATAAATTTATATTGGGGGATGGTGAAAGATAAAAATATGAAAATGTCTCTTCGGAAATTGTTGTTAAGGGAAATAGAAGATAAACTTTGGCATAAAAGAGGGGCTAATGAGAACTACCATTTAATTATCTAATGAAAGTTAACCCTGTGGGTGAGAACACCGGAATATTGGATGGAAAGGATGCGTGTTGCTTGTGTGTTTGATGTCTCTACGGAAATGAATGATTCTTTTTTATGTGTGCAGGCAGACACTAGTGTGAAAGGGCAGGTGAGGGGGATCCAAGTCGGAGATGTACTGGGCCACCTCTCCACTGTCAATGAGGTAGGTATGGATGATAGTACGGATGTCAGGGTGAATGTTGCAGGTGAAGAGACGTGTGAATGGACATATAATGATGTGAAGAGCATGGTGGAATTGGATGGATGTTTAACTGAGTATGAAAGGGAGGATGTGTATCGAATGATATTTGAACGAAAGGGAGCCCTCAGTAAGGGTGATCTGGATTTCAGGGTTGCAAAGCTCCCGGAATTCAAGATTGTCCTGAAGGTGGACTCCCCAATCTATCAGCGGCCAAGGCATTTCCCACGTCCGGTTGCTGATGAGATTGAGGAGCAGTGCTTGGAATTATAGCAATTAGGGGTGATTGAAGAGAGCGAGAGTGCATGGAATAGTCCAATTGTACCTGTACGTAAGCCGGATGGAAGATTGCATCTGTGTGTGGATTATCGAAAGGTGAATGAAAAGACTGTGAAAGAAAGGTTTCCGATGTGTGTGGTATCTGAGTGTGTGTATAGTATGCATGGGATGGAGTGGTTTACGAAGCTGGATCTGGTACGGGGGGTATTACCAGATGCCCATTGCTGAGGAGAGCCGGCCAGTAACTGCCTTCTCTTCCTCAAAGAGGCATTACCAGTTCCGGAACCTCAGCTTTGTGTTGGCTAATGCTCCAGGAGCCTTCCAGCGGGCAATGAATGTTGTGTTGAGTAAGTTTGCGAGTAAGAATGTGATTGCGTTTATAGATGATATTTTGATTATGACAGACTTTTGAGGAGCATATGAGATTGGTGAATGATGTGTTGAGAACGTTGGAGAGTGTTGGTGTGAAGGTGAAAGTGGCGAAGTGTGAATGGTTTGCGAAAGAAGTGGAATTCCTTGGGCATATGGTGCGTGAGAATGGGTTGCAAAAATCACCGAAGTATGTTGAGAAGGTGCAAATGTTTCCTAAACCGATGACTGAAGCAACTGAAGTCGTTTTGGGGTTTGATTGAGTTCCAGCGAAAGTTTATATGTGATTGTTCTGGTGTGAGTAAGCCTCTGACTGAGTGGATGGGCAAGAAAGGTAGTACAGTTGTCAAGTAGAATGATAAGATGAATGAGGCATATGAGATACTGAAAGAGGCAGCGGCTGAAGATGTTGAATTGGCTTACCCAGATTATAGTGTAAATGCTAAAATGCTTGAATTGTATACAGATGCGAGTGGGTATTGTATGGGAGGTTTTCTGATGCAAGAGCAGCGTTTGAATGCAGAGAATGTCAGGCGAATAATTGGGTATGTATCCAAGGCTATGAATGTTGCAGAACGAAAGTATTCAACTGTGGAGCGAGAGTTGGCTGCGATAAGGTATTGTTTGAAAGTGTTGCGTCCGTTTTTGTATGGTGTAAGGTTTGTGATAAAAACAGATCATCAACCTCTTGTGTATCTGCAGCGTATGAAGTGGGCTGATAGTAGGATTGCAAGGACTTTGGAAGATTTGAGTGACTTTGACTACGTGATTGAATATGTGCCTGGTGAACGGAATGGAGTGGCTGATTTGATGTCAAGGTATCCTGGTACGAATGAAAATGTGTGTGGAGTGAGTGATCCTGAGTATTTGCCGAAAGGGATTATGAATGGAAAAGAGAGTAAGGGTGCTAGTGATTCCTTGTTTGAGTGTATGGAATGGTTTGCAAGATTTGAAGAGTGATGGAGTAGATGTGAGAGTGCCTGATAGTGTGGATGATTTAAGGAAGGAGGTAATGAATGAAGTGTGTAGGAAGCCTGAAAGCATTGGTATGGCAAAGGTGCCGAACTTCATGAAAGAATTGAGAGCGATGTGTATGCAAGGGGTCCCGCCATTTCAGGAAGTGTTGATTGTAGTGAGTCGTTTGTATGGAGTGATTGTTTATGTGCACTTTGGTGGTGAGAGGCCGATTGTGTACAAGGATGAGAAGATGAAGGGTTTGAATCTTAATGTGGTACATCTGCAATGTTTGAGCGGTGTGCACTACAATTGGGTGATTGAAAAGTGTTCATATATGAGAGAGAAGAATGATTGTCTGGATGAAGAGGAGTGTGTGGTGAGTGATGATGTGGGAGTTGATGATGGTGTGGATGTCAGTGCTGATGTTGGTGTGCTTGTTCCTTCTGTGTATTGCGAACATGGTGGACCTGATATGATGGAAGCGAGAGTGAAAGTTGGTGAAAGGTTGTTCTGTGGTTTGATTGATACTGGAGCGCAAGTGTCTTAGTAAATGAGAGGATTCTGAGTAAGTATGATGAGTTTAAATGTTGCGAGCATAAACCTGTGAAGTTACGATAAGTGGATTAGGAAATGGCATGATAGTGGCATGGGAACAGGTTAGTCTGAAAGTGAGTTTGGGTAATGGTGTGAATGTGAAGCATGACTTTGTGATTCTGAAGGATGAGTAAATGCTGTGTTGTTTTCTGCTTGGTGTGTACTTTATGAGATTGAATGATTTGTCTTTGGATGCTGATAAGGATTGTATTATGAAAGGTTAATGTGTGTGCAAAGAATATTGTCAAATTTTGCAGTATGGTAGAATTGGTCATGGATGATTTGGAGATTGATGTAGTGAATGATGAAGTGGCTGATTTTTAAGGTTTCTGGTATGTCTGTTGAGAATAGAGGGGATGTGAGTGACCTGTCTGTTTCACAAGTGTGTGCTTTGAGTAGGATGAGGACTGTGAGTGAGATGATGAATGGCGGTATGAGGAGTGAAGGTTTTGAACAAAAGAGTTCTGTCGAGAGATGAGCGAGTTAGTAATAAAAGCAAAGAGTATGGTGGGTGACATGAATGATAGCGACAAGGAGACTGACAAGACAACTGACGAATGACCCAAACCGATTGCTACACATAGCCAGGGCCCAGTAGAAGAGTGTGAATGGGTGCGATTGAGCACAAGTGGTACTGTGAAGTGATTGAGAGGGTATTGCGTCTGATTGTGGTTGAATGGACTAAGGAAGTAGGGGTGTGGGGGAGCGATGTGTGTGGCTGTAGGGCCATTCTCCCACCCATTTTCTTATATCCTTTCCTTATCTCTGTGCGAGTGTGTGTGTAGATAATTTTGTTTATTGCCTTCCAAATTTTGTTTTATATTATTGATATCAATTTTAACCGATTGTTTGAATTTCTGATGATCTTTTTCTATTTTCAGTATATAAATGTGTCTATAGATATTTAAGGAAATTTGATAAAGCTGTGAAATTTTGTTAATGTTGGTAACCAGAGAGTTTTCATAGAATTTGTTGCCCGCACTTGTATATACACTTTAGGTAAGCTAGTTAATGTTATTTCCTCGGGTCAAATGGCCACTTATTTTTTTCCGTTACCTCTAATGTAAATGGATTATAAAAGGGGATATTCATCTCTTCTACACTGTGGAAGCTTTAATGGTGATCAGATGTGTTGACGGTGATCGGATGTGTGAAACAAAGTGTCAGACAAACTTGCATAAGGCATGCAAACTGTGCGGATACAAGCGTAATAACGGACTGCGAGAGTGTGCTTTGATTTTGATGAGGGCTGTGAGTGAGATGATGAATGAAGGTTATACCTCACTCGCCACCTCCACTTGACTGAGGAGCATACACCCTTTTTACCTACTACCACCCCCATTCAACTCACAAGGATACCCCCACTTACCCCAAATTGCGCAGACTTGGGCTCTAGTACCACATTTTTTTGACGGAAATTCTCAGTTGGGAGAGTTGTAAATATAGGTTGGTTTTTTTTTCTTTCTGTACATATTGTAGCCGTTGAGTGTATGTGTATATATGTTATTTTTAAAATTTGGGGCCCTGGTTATTTATTTGGGCGGGCTGCGCACCTGTTTGTTATTTTCTTGCATATTTGAATTTAATTATCTTTTTGTAAATACGCTTGAGTGACAAAATTATATATATTTGTAATTTTTTCGTAAGTAAAGGACTGTATATAAAATCGTGTCAATTCTTCCTCAGGGTTCTCAAGGCTCATCCATTCTAGAAGGTTGGAATGTGGGGTTAGCATTGCCTTTGGCCTGCTATAACCCCGCTTTTCAGTTTAATATGGTAGTTCTTTGCAACCACCTAACGAGTGTTAGCACATTTTTGATTTACATTGATAATCATGTCAGTTTTAGTAGAGGAAAAAGGATTCAAAATTTGTTTCCAGCTTCACTGGCAAATTATTATTTTACTCTAAAAATTAATGATCTATTTTAAGTCTAAAAAATCTTAATTTCTAAAAATTATGACTTAAAGAACTTTTTAAACTGTCCATCTGGCAACTGTCATTAGGGCTGTGGTAGCCCAAATCAACTAAACTTAACAATTTAGCTATATATATATATATATATTCGTGTAGTTGGGTAGCAGTCTTTGTTGAAGACCATTGCGTATTTCACCTTAATTAATTTCCTTTGGCAACTTTCTCTTCTTCTGTCTTTTTTATTGCATCATGTAGATGGTGGATTACTTGTCCTGTATTCATCTCTTTTAAAAGAATGTGTTTGGTAAAAACCAAACTAAATTGCTGAGCTTTGGTTCATATTCGATCATCTTCGGAGCGTTTTGAGGTTTAAAATTTAAGGTAAGGAACCGGTGGGTTGCTGACCAATCCAAGTAGATTCTATATGTCAGCTGGGATAAAACAAGGCAAATCATCTATAAAAGGTGGAGGAGAGCATGTTGTGACAAAAATTTAAAGAACAAAGGGTTAAAAGATTCTTCCGCAAATATGAATCGAAGAGGGATAACTTTAAAATGGCCAGGAAATAGGACAACTGGAGAGTAGAGAAATGTGTGCAATCCAATAAAAGGTGGGTGTGAGGGAACAAGCATGTGATGGGAGAAATAACGTTGCTTTTAGGCATTGCCTCCACGTGATGGGCCTCGTGTAGCTTATAAACAATTTTTGAAACTCAAGTGTGAGAAAGTATAGGAGCGGGTTCATGGAATGTAGCCCTTATCAAGGCGAGTATTTAAACAAGATGAGAAGTCTCCCCACCCCCCATTCCAGCCAAGCTAGGAGCGGTTGAGACAATTGCCACCAGTGCCACATTCGCCATGACTCAAATGATGGGTGATAGTCCCACCTCCCCTCTTCTATGGGGTAAGCTCCCTCACTTCTGGTGTCCATATCTACCCGCTTAAGGGAGAATGATGAGATTGGTGCAAGATAAGCTCACGAGTGCAGACAATCTTACTCCTCCTCGATTCGGGTTGTCATACACCGAAGGCAAGGAAACGTTGTGGGACAAAACCAAGCATCCCTTCTTAGATAAAATAAATATCCACCCCTAGAGTTAGTTAAGAACTCTTCTCCCCGTAAGAATACCCGTCCGACTTGGCTCATCAACGCCATTTCCAAACAAGAACCAAGTCTTATCCCCTTGATTATGCATATCCGACCAAACAAACCAATGATGTCTTAGAAACTGACTCTCCGTTTTCTTCAAAGGAATTTACACAGGAAGAATTCCTAACCCCAGCCCCATCATCTCAAAAGAATATTTCACTACAAGCAAGTTGACCTTGGACCCCGTCAAAGTGACCCAACCATCGTCTTCCCAACCCCTCCATTTGTGTACAAGGTATCGTGACAAATATTAATTGCCATCTACCATTCCCCATTATCATTTGTGTAACTATTTGTCTTATATGAATGTGTATTATTGTATCATATTAACTTTGATTATTAATATTTATTAAAGTCTATTTTTGCCAACTCCTTTCCTTTCCGACCCTTTAGCTCATCATAGCCATATAACAACAGCCTGTAACTAAGTAAGATTTGGAACTCTCAGCCATTACCAAGTTTTAAAGTAGCATCTATTGGACTAGCCCTCCCTTATGAGAATCTAACCTTGTAACCAAACCCATTAAAAGGAAACCCCACATTCTCTAAAATCAAATATAATAGATGTATGATATATAGTGCTATACCACGACAGTGGGCAACCGATTGGTCCCTGCAGCAAAAACGACAGTAAGGGCTGATATGAACATCACCCAAAACAAGATGGCCATGAGTAAGTCTTGTGTGACCAATGCAAACTTGGTAAAGGGCAACCTCAAACAACTGCATTCTATGATGGCTTGAGGACCAAGAGTGAATCGAATTTTTAATTTTTTATAGTTTGGATGATGAACAGTCATCCCATTCATTCTGCCACAGTTGAAAAATATATTTTCTTATTGAAGGAAAGTAGTCCATAAATGTAGGAGCCGATCAGCCCTCTCATTGCCCAGGGACCCAGCAAAAAATAATTCTATATTGGGACGCATTTTTGGATCAGCCAGTTGCAAATTTGTGACTAAGGGATGGGACGCATTAAAAGATCTAATTGACTGTAAGACACTCCTTGAGTTGGGAAATTATAAAATCACTAAAAGGTAAAATTTGGATGAGTCTAAAGGCCAAAAGGATTGCTCAAAGTTCAGCAGTAAAAATGGATGCTGCTGGCGGCAAAGAATTGAAGATTTTGGGACAGTTATACCCCAGGCTGGGTATGAGCTGGGTCTTGACCCTGGCTGGTGCTTCTGGGGGCAGCACTTTCCTCAAACAATGAGTCTACCATCTCATTTGTGTTTGATGGGTTCGGTACCAGCACCAGATTCTCTTATCACTTTCCATGTATAAATTATAATGTACCTTTCCCTCCTTCTTTGTTGAGAATAGACGTTTAGGTTTCTCAGTCTCTCCCAGTAAGGACGGTCCTTCGTGCCCTCAACCTGCCTAGTGAAAGCACGCTGCACTTTCTCTAGGGCCTGTATATCCATTGTCCTGTGAGGGGACCATAGCTGACAGCAATGGTCCATGAGAGGCTGTACCAGGGCCCTCCACAAAGTCATCAGGCATTCCGCTTCCTGGGAGTAGAAATATATTATGGTGAGGTCCTCTTGCTGTTTGTCAATGTCTTCCTTGCCCTGAATAGGTTTGCAGATGTTTGTGCCATCTGCAAATGATGTCATTGTGGAGTGGCATATTTCCTTGTCTATAGCCCCCAGCAGTGTCAGGAAGAGCAGAGGCCTCAGTACTGAACCCTGAGGTACTCCACTTATAACTCTGCCTGGTTGGGACATAGCTCCATTTGCAGACACTGTGTTCTTGATGTGAGGAAGCTGTGGATCCACACCACAAGTTTACCAGTGATTCCCAGGCCTCTCAATTTGTGCCTGAAAATACCATGGTCCACTTTATCAAATGCCTTTGCGAAGTCTAGGAACACAGTATCCACATTTTTGTCCCCAGCTAGTTGATGTAGTTGGTTGTCTTAATGTCTAAGTAGCTGGGACAGGCAAGACCTGCCCTTCCTGAAGCCATATTGTCCAGCATTTAGCAGGTTATTGTCTACTAAATAAGTGTAGATGTTGTTTCTCACCACCTTCTCGAAGATCTTAATTAAGTACGATGTGAGGGCTACTGGTCTATAGTTTTTTGCAACTTCTGTTTCCTTCTTTGTACCTGTTGGTTCAGTACCAGTGTTTAGGGAGTGGCGCTAGAGCAAATACAGTGGGTGAGCTAGTGCTTCTTTGCATTTGAGGATGATGATGGTAGGCCATCTGGGGAGTTTGGTCTCAGTTCAGTAATGGCCTTGTGTATATCTTGCTCAGTAAAATCAATGTCATTGAGTGTTCCTTGGGCGGTTTGGAAGAATGTCTGGATTTCCTATGATCTTTGAGTCATCTGGAGTAGTATATACTGCCTGATACTGAACAGCTAGAAGATTGCGTATTTTTTTTGCATTTTCCTCAATTTGTGCTACAAGGGGTCCAATAGAGGACACTGTCTTTGAGAATCTTTTAGCATAGTTGTAGAAACACTTGGGGTTTGCTTTGATATTGCATCATCTTCATTTCTTTTTCTTTCTGCTTCATGCGATGCACAGATGTCCTTTTTGATTCTTTCTAATGTGCGTTGAGATGGCCAAGTATCTTTGCTCATTAGGATTCTTCTATCTCTTGGGATACTTTTCTGCCTGGTTCTGTTACTTCTCTTCGTTAGGATGTGCTTCTCACCAACTTCCAGTATTTTGGTGGTGATGGTGTTCAGCATTTGGTTTGTAAGCAACTCTTTCCAGTTTGTGTCCATAAACATACCATTAACACTTTCCCAATCTGCATCCTTACTATTTATGTTTAGTGCTCTGAAAGTACCTTTTAGTTGAGCATCTATCGTGTGTTGCTTTATTCTCTTCTTTGTTTTTGGTTACTGTAACAAGGCTATGACAATAGGGTTGTCTTATCGACTCTATTTCCATTTATTAATTCTGGATTATTTACAAAGAGTAAGTCCAAGGTATTATTTATTCTGGTAGGATCCGTTATTTCTTGCATCAAAAAGAGTTGCTCCGCAAGATCTAATAGTACTCTGGCCTCTTATCTTCCCGACCACCACTTATATGACTTTCTGGCCACTTGATTTTTAGGAAATTAAAAGCCCCTGTGATTATTATGTCTGATAATACAACAAGGAGTAACAACAAGGAAAGAAGGTACCCTAGGAGACTTTGCAGTCCATTCAAGGAGGGTACCTTTGGACTAGCAATCGAGCGGGCACATGGCTGCTCAATTGTTTCGAGTCCTTAAATGGCCACTTTTACAGACTTTGTCTAGTCTTGACTTGACCTGGTCAACAGATTCACTGTTGACAACTTCCAATGGAAGTGCGTTCCAACTACCGCAGATACTGTATGTGAAAAAATTTCCACACAGATCACGGTTGTAACGCTTCAGTTCAAGTTTAAAGCTATGATTTCTTGTTCTGCTCTCAACAAGTGTGAAAATATCCCCGTAGTCAATATTGTCAAATTGGAAACTTCGATGAGATGACTACGCAGTCTACGGGTTTCCAATGAGAACAGATCTAATTCCCTTAATCTATCTTCATAACTTTTATGTCGGATAGAGGGAATCAGTTAGGTTGCCGTGGCTTGTACGCGTTTCAATCTCGCGATGTCCTTTCAAAATGAAGGACTCCCAAATTGTACGGCATACTCCAGGTGCGGTCGGACAAGTAAGTTGTACAAACACAGTACAATCTCCTTGTTCCGATTTCAAAACTGGCGCTTTATATAGCCTAGCATCCTTTGGGCCTTTTTCTCCGCCTCAATGCACTGTTTCGAGAAATTTAGGTCACTAGTGATTGTTACACCCAAGTCCTTCTCAGTATCGGTGGATTCAATAGCAGTGCCCTTAAGGATATACTGAGATTGGGGGTTTCTGTGGCCGATATGCATCACTTTGCATTTGTTCAAGTTAAAAGGCATTTGCCACGTGTCCAACCACTCCCCAAGATCTTCCTGCAGGCGGGCAGTATTTCCATCCTTTGCAAAGTTCATACCAAGCTTGGTATCGTTGGCCAATTTGGAAATCTTGGCAACCATGTCACCGTCCATGTCATTGACGTAGATGATGAATAGTAGTGGTCCCAGGACAGAACCTTGAGGCACCCCGCTAGTTATGGGCACCCACTCAGAAGCCTGTCCATTCACCACCACCTGTTGCCATCTGCCACTGAGCCAGTTGTCAATCCAGCCGGCTACTTTGATGTCTATGCCCAGTGCTTGCACTTTCCGGAAAAGGCAGCGGTGTGGTACCTTATCAAAGGCTTTCTGAAAGTCTAAGTAGACCACATCCACCGCCTTGTCGCGATCGTGCTCACTGAACATGAAGTAGAAGAATTCCACAAGGTTCATCAGGCATGACCGTTGCCTTCGGAAGCCGTGCTGGGAACTCCTCAGTAGCAGGTTTGACTCTAAATATGACGTCATTTTGTCCACCATCATGCTTTCCATGAGTTTACTGACTATCAAAGTCAGACTGATAGGTCGGTAGTTTGATGGTTAACTACGGTCTCCTTTCTTGAAGAAAGGAGTCACCTCCGCTTCACGCCAGTCTCTAGGAACGCATTCGGTCCAGATTAACATGTTCAAGATTACACTCAGGTGTTGTGACACTTGATCGCGCACTTCTTTTAACACTTTAGGTAGAAACCCATCCGGGCCAGGTGAATTATTCGTCATTAGGTCAGTGATCTTCTTTTTGATTTCCCCTTCAGTGAAGTCCATATCATCCAGCTTCTCCCCCCCCCCCGAGTAGGAATCCGTCGGCTGGGGGATGGGACCACACTCTTTAGTAAACACTGAAGAGAAGTAGTCGTTGAGGAGGTTAGCATTTTCTGCATCTGAATGCTTTAATGCCCCCTCCTCATTTCTCAAAGGGCCAAATCGTTCGACGGATTGGTTTAAGGCTATTCACATATCCAAAAAACTCCTTGGGATTCTCTTTACAGAGTCTCGCCACTCAGAGTTCCTCAGACCACTTAGCCGCCCTTATGCTGGACTTCACTCTCCTGGATAGCCTCCGGTATTCGTCAAAGTCACCCGAGATCTTTGATTGCCGGTACACAGTTCTCTTCTCCCTAAGCAGTTGGCCGATTTCTCGATTAAACCACTTTGGTTGAACAGAAGACCGACGGGGACATTTCAGAGGGATGAAACGCGATTGAAGACTCGGGAATGTGGTTTTGAAACTTTTCCACGAGTCATCATCATCACACACTTCTAGCCTCGCGTCAGTCAGTCCAGCACAAAGACCTACAAAGTCTGCTCTTTTCAAATAGAGTTTCCTCGATTTACTAGTTGCAGGCCCTGCCTTCGAAACTTTGACTACAAATCTAATTAGTCAGTGGTCACTGCCACCAAGCTCTTCGCCAACAGAGAGGTCCTCAATGATGTCATCGTCAGAGGTGAAAACCAAGTCGAGGATATTGTCTCCTCTCGTTGGCTCTCTCACCCATTGAGTCAGGAACTCGTTGTTCGCAAACTCCAGGAGTAGTGCGTTCTTGCCACAGGTTTCTCTGGTTTCCCAGTCAACTTGTGTGTTAAAATCATCCATGACGATACACACTCTGTCTTTGACAAGTTCTCCTGGTAGCTGGTACAGATCTGTCCTTTTCAACGAGTTGGGCACGAGGTCTATAAAGCACCAGGGTCCTGTATTTGGCAGGACCTATCTTTAGGTCAACACCTAGTAGTTCATGGTCGGGTACGATGTTGCAATCCGTCGAGTTAAGAGTATCCTTGACATACATCACACCGCCACTCTCTCTGGAGGAGGTATTGCTTCAATAACTTGCCTTAAATTTGTTATGGCATTTAGAAAGTTTTGCTTGTTGCAGAGTGGAGGTCTGTAGATGTTGACCAGAATTACTGATATCTTTTTTATGTGCAACACTATCATTTCAGTCTGACCATTTGAATATGTGGCTAGGACCTCGCTATTTGATGCAAGATCATTTCTGACATAAATTATTGCACCATCATGTGATCTTTCTGCTCTGAATGCTTTGTAGTTTTGTAGTAAAATTTCAGAAACATTTATTCCTTCATTTAGGTGTGATTCTGTTAGAGAGATAAAGGCAAAATCTTCAGTTTGTGCAACTCAGCCAGGAAAGGGACTTTAGTTGATAACTCGGGTGACTTGTTTTGTAAAATGTTTCCTGACAGTGACATTGTAAAGGAATTTAAAATGTCGAAAAATAAGGCTAGTTACATGATCACATTTGTCCTGGGCAAATATTATCATGAAAGAATCCATTCCTTAATTTCTTCAACTGATCTGCTGGTTGTGATGTTTGATGAATCTCTAAACAAGATTGCTCAGAAATGTCAGATGGACATTTATTGTCGTTACATTGACGGCAATGGCATTGTAATCACGAGATACATCACTCTTCTTAGGCAATGCCACTGCTGACAATTTGTTGCTTGCTTTAGAGGAAAGCATACCTAGTACAAGTGGGCAAAGGATATTAGAAAAAAATTGGAAGCTGTTCAACACTATTCAAAAGGGAATGTCAGGTACCCCCTTTCAACTGTTGCAAATTGGAACTTATCTTCACGTCATTCACAATTCATTTGAAACTGGATTCAAGAAATATAATTGGGAACTGGGAAATTTTCTTAGAGCATGTTATTATTTGTTTAAGGATTCTCCTGCACAGTGTGCAGAATTTTTGGAATGCAAATACATCAACTTTTTTTTCCCTTAAAATTTGTAGGAATGCGCTAGATTGAAAATGGCAAGAGAACTCGAACCATTTCTAACAGAATTTCAAAGCAATGCTCCTCTTGCCTCATTTCTTTATGAGAGACTGCTAAACATATTCATAAATCTTCTAGAGAGATGTCAGGGTCAGATTTGATAAATTTGGATTTTGAAAAGGCTAGCAATTTGAAAACATTACACGAGGTTGATGTTGGCTATGAAGCCAGGCGCTCTTTATATACCACTGCAACCAAGCAAACTGAAAAAGTTTTACAGGAATTTCGATTTGACTGTCAAAATTTTTTAAAGAATATAGTTCATAAAATGAAAGAAAAAGCCGACTGCAGTATTTCTTGACAAGGGCTGTTAGTGCTTTAGATCCAAATGTAATTATAACTAGTTCCACAATATCCCTAAAGCGTTTTAGGTTGTTGTGTGATAAACTACTCGACTGCGGTTGCCTGGCCGCCACTTCTGCAGATTCAGTGACAAGTTTGTGGAGTAATTTGTTATCTACTCCTTTTTTTTTGGAAGCCAAAATATTTACTTCTAAAATTGAACCAGATTCTGAAGAACACCATCTAGATAATTTCTTTGGGAATGAGCCAAAGTTCAAGGAACTCTTAAATATTATTTGTGTGGTTCTATTATTATCCCACGGTAATGCTGTAGTAGAAAGAGGGTTCTCTGTAGATAAACTATGACTTCAGGAAAATCTAACAGAGCGTTCTTTAATAGCACAGAGATTAGTGCATGAACAAATTCATGCAGAAAAAAAACTGGTTTGACATCCAAATTGACAGGTTAATGATAACTGCTGTTAGATTGGCATCCCAAAGAAGGAAACAACATCTACAGGAACAAAAAGAAAAGGAAGAAACTCTAGATATATGTAGAGTGGCTGAAAAAAGATGTCTGTCTCAAGTGAAGGAGCTGCAAGCAAAAAGACATTCTTTCAGAAAAAGAAGCATTTATTCGTCAAATCAATGCAGAGCTCCCGCGACTGAAGGAAAAGAAAAATTATTGAAATTGGTGACTCTGTTGCGATTAACTGATTCTCATTTGTTAGCCATTGGGCAACACAGTTGCCGATAGGCTACTATCATCCATTATGTCCGTCCATCACACCATTGGCACCCAGTGACTTCCACACCACGACACTGATGGCTTTCAAGAAGCTGGCGTGTATTTTTTTTTTATAATTAACACTGCTTTAAGGGCTTTGGTTGTGTTCTCTTTTACTTTTGATTATAGGAGCTATGTTGTATATATATTTTAATAGTGCAGTGCTGTCATTGATTAGTGCCATCTTCTTTTAGTGTTTCTTTCTGTATTTTGAATGTACTTTTGCATGTTATAATAATAAAGGCTGGAGGCCCCCGTGGTAAAGTTTGAGAGCAGCAACCCAGACAGCTCATTGTCATTCAGGTGGCTGGGCGTGGCTATAAGGAATGGAGGAGGCCATGAGACTGGCTGGGTTGTTCTCTTCATTCTGTTGCTGGGAGAGTGCAGATCCCTCTAATGGTGTGACCTCATGCTCTTTGATTTTTAGGCTGCCCCATTGATCTACTACACAATAGATAGGGAATTTATGCCTATTTATTCTTTAAAATAAATGCATTTAACATTGGAGATATAAAAACGTATAATAATAATAATGATAGTTTCAAATTGATGGGGTCATGAGAGGTGCGATTATTGAGGAAGGTGGAAGCTGCAAAATGTATAACCAGTGGCTGTACAGTATAACCTGCAATTACTTAAAATACTTGAGTAGTTTAATATTGATTACTGCCTTTATTACACATTAATACCACAACAATATAGATCTTTTTACGTTTGTGTCAAAAAATGAAGTTTGGAATATAGAACGTTTTAGTCTGTTATGGTAAGGTAGTACATCTCATCCAAATCATTCCTTTTGAAAATGCTCCCTAGCCAATGGCCTGGGCAGGCCTTGCATGTATTTTTACTATGGTTTTGCTTCAACATAACATAATTTCGCAGATGACAAAAGCCACAAGGGCCTATCAAAGGTCATCTGTATCCATCAAATCCCACCCACATAATGCATCCATAGGATGCATTAAATTCTTACCAAAATTTCCTTGTGTGGAAATGAAGAGCACTGGGTTGAGGCAGCATCTCTGATATGATAGCATTTGTTCGCCACCTCTCCAAGGTCTTTGGAGAGACCTTGGATGGAGATATTTGGGGAATTCGTAACATGCATCTTCTCGAGTGTTTGGCATGGTTCCTTTGAGGAAAAACATTATAATTAATTATATAGACCAAAACAAATTACTCCAGTGGGAGACTCAAGTTGACCATATGCTAAACAGGTGATTTAAAAGAATAAAGCAAAGATAATATCTTGCTATGTTTACTCATGTTAAAAATTGTATACATTTGTATATATTTGATCTTACTAAGAGCTATTAGTACTGAACATTGTGTGTGAAAATTAGTAGGCTAATGAACTAATGAAAAGACAAAAGAATGTGAGAGCAAGTAGTCTGGAGTATATAGTACATAGGATTAGCAAGCTTTGGAGATTTGTATTGGGTGAATGAACATCCTACTAATAATTATACATACATACATATAAACAATAACATTGAAGTAAATGCAGTTAGGTAAGGGTAATAGTAAGATTTTATAAATCTACAAGAAGTCTCGGATTCCTGGTTTCTATTAAAGTAAATGTCAGCTTATACAAAAAAGCTTCTTGAAATCTCTCATTAAAGAAAAATGGATGGTACATATTTATATTTAGAATTTCAACAAATATGTATCAAATTAAGGTTATTTCTCTGATACTGACTCATAATTCATCTCTACTTCTACATGTTATGGCTATCATGGGTACCCCAAATTCTCGATTAGTGATCTGTTCTTACTATAATATAATAATAAACTACAGAGCCACTTCAATGGGGAGCAGTCAGCTATGGGCTGCCTGCTGGAAAGAGGGAGGCACCGGAAGGCACCTCCAGACAAGGGGGTGAGGTGGAGTCCCCTACACCCATAGGTGAAGGAGAGGAGCAAGCCTCCTCTCCGGTTAAAGAGATTTAGAGAGACCACTTTTTTTGTGGAGCTGCCCGAGGGTGGCTCAGAGGGTGGATGAGGGAAAATCGAGATTTTGGTTTTTGGCATCATGACCCAATTTATTTAGGGGATACAGACGCTAATCACCCCTCGCAGTAGCCTGCTCTGCAAGGGGTGCCTACGGGGGAGGCAGAGCCAAGTGCTGCCATTTTAGGCAGCCCCTACCGCCTAGTGACCTGGCAGCTCCAACTTGGCACGGCGTAAAAATGATAGTGTATAAAGTGAGAAGGAAAGGAGATGTAAGGAAGGTATGGATAGAGATGAAGCAGGTTGTTAAAAACCCACCATCCCAGACTCGAGCTCAGGGGTTAGGGAACATTGTCCCCCCCCCCTCAGCCCTGATCCATGATAGTTGGCTGAGAAGGTCCGCATCTACCCTATAAAAATAGAGAAAGTTGCGGAAGTCAGAGGGCAAGTGAAGAAGTAGGTGAGAAATACAGGCTGTCTGAAAGAAGGAGAAGAGGCAAAGCTGGGGCCAGATGGGGCGCTGAGTTCCATCAGCATGGCGGCCAGGAAGGCAAATCGTCGCGCCCCTCTTCTTTTTTTTCTTTTTTTTTTTCAAATAATCAACCAGAGAATCTATGTAATGTTTTGGAAGGCTCATCGGGCTTGGCAAGATTGTTGAAATATAACTTTTACATTATATACACTGCTCTATCTCTTAGCATTGCAGTGTAAATTGCTTCATTGCCCAAAGCCTTATGTGTGGACCAATAGGATGCTAAATCTGTTAAAGTATCGAATCCCATGATTAGAGAATAACCTAAAATAATTCAAATTTCCATGCTTTCAGTATTTGGCATTGTTGTTTTTCCCCCCTTTCAGTCAACAGCTATCCTTCCATTTGTACATTGAGCAATGTAATTGATCAGACTTTGAGAAAATAGCTTTCTATATATATATCAATAGCTGATGAATCTTGACCAATATCACAGAAAACTTTACACCTCTGAATGGGAGGAATTTGAAATTTTGGAACAAAATTATTACTAACATGTTTGCATTGTAATGATGTGTCATCTGTAGTTAGTGAAATGGGGGTATTCTCAATATTATTACTATTTTCAGCTTCATCGGTTACACAATCCTCTTCATTTTCAGATGAATCATTGCTCTCTTGTGCATTTCCATTAAGAGGAATACAGTCCTTGTCTTCATCACTATCATCCCCTAGACTCTGTTTCTTCTTCATCTTCACTTGAATCACAGGAGTCATCTTCACAATCGTTTTAGAGTCCATGCGGACTCTTTGGCGCCCTCATTCCCCGCAATACCTACATGTTCAGGAACCCAGCAGAAGATAATCTCAACATCCGCCCGGCTCACCAAAACTGTGGCATTTTTTTCTTTCTTTAAAGAGCTCATCTGGCGACTGCCTACTGGGGCATTAGTCGCTGTATTAAAAACTGGCCTATGACTAGGCTACTTTAAGATAAAATTAGGATAAAAAACAACCCCCCCCCCCAAAAAGGGAAGTGAGCAGTAGACAAGCTCCTGCATCGGGGGGAGGTCCCCCCGGCGCAGGAGCATGCAACCTATAAGAGGGAAAAAAACAAAACACCCTGCTTAAATAATAGGCAGATGGCTGGCCTCCCCCCAAAAGTCAACAAGTCCACCAGTCAATGTGTACGCACTCATTCCGAGTACAAAGGACAGGCGGTAGCGACCCCGGCCATCCTGGTACCGGGACAGGCAACGTGCACGAAGATCACCCAGACTGGGACATTCAACAAGAATGTGATGGAACAGTCTGGGGGATGATGCAGTCGCCGCAATAGGGCGCAGGCGAGTGCTCCATCAAGTCCGATTCGGAGACGACAGAAAGCGACCTGAGCTTCGAACGAGCAAAGTATTGCTAAAAAAGTAAGGCAGTAGCCCTATCAGTGTCCCAAGCGCTGAACGTCACGGAACGGAGAATATCCATGGTGCGGGTACAAGAGACCCTAAGGCTGCAAATATGAGCCTCCCAGGAGAGGTATTAGTCAAATACAAGACCAAGGAAACGGTGCGATTCAACCACTTCCAGGTGTACCCCATTAAGAAACAAGTCTGGGTCAGGGTGCAGCTGTGGATGGCGACAGAAGTGCACCACCTTAGTCTTGGCCAAGGAAAACCAAAACTGGTGTGCTTCAATGCCTGTTGGATTCAACGCTCCAGAGTTGGCATCTGGGCCATGCCATGAATGGGTGCAGAAGGGCACGCTTGAGTATTTGTGAGTGACTGTGGTTGAATGGCTTAAAGAAGGAGTGCTGTCGTGGAGCGAATGTGAGTGTTTGTAGGGCCATTTTCCCCTTTTCCAATACTCTCTCCCTCCCTCTGCAAGAATGTGTGTGTGAATGGAGAATATGTTTTTTATATATATTTATTATGAATTTCATGTTTTGTTTTGTTTTTCTCCAGGACGTAGTTTGATATATCAGTCTATTGCAAACAAAGAGCCACTCAAATATTCTGTTAGATTGTAAGATTTGCAATATTAAAAATAGAATATACCTTGTACATTAAGAAGTTATTGTGAGTCCCGACAGGGCAGAGGGGTTAGATAGCCTCGAGAAGCAACCAGATCACATTATACCAAGCTCAGGGGCCCCAGGGGTTTTTTTTCATACAAAGATTTTGTGGTACCACATGGCCTTTTTTTTTTTTTTTAAGTCGCAAATAGTTTTTGTTGTTCGATTTTACATAGTTTTTTCTGACTGGTAGTATCTAAACGGATGTTTTCTTAAATATAATAGTCTAATTGAATGCTTTGTATATATTTTGATTGATAGTATTCACAAGACAGAATGAATTGTTTTGTATATATATTATTAGCGTGTTGTCTATAAATATATTTATCCCCTCCCCCTATATTTTTGTAATTAAAGGACTGTATATAGAATCCGTTTCATTTCTCCCTCAATTTCTCACGTCCCAATTAGTGTAGGAAGCGGGTTGGATTGATTGGGGTTAGAGTATAGATTTTTGGCCCGCTACACAATGACACAAAGGGACCCTCTTTTAGCGTCAATTTTTTTTTATATCAAAGAATTTCAATAGGCAATCACACTCAAAATAATCTATAATAATTACTGATGTGTATAATTTATAAAGAACAATGGTAGATATTATATAAACCTACCCCTTATTGAAGAAATGAAGAGAAATGAGTTAATGACTCAACTTGTTGTCTTCAAAATGGTGATATTTACAAACAGGTTTATGCCAAGAATTGTACATCTGGTAGTGGTTAAAAGTTCAAGAGTGAGTGTAACAATTTCACAGATGACAAAAGCCACAAGGGCCTATCAAAGTACAATAATAAAAAACTGCATCCACAGGAATGAGTCCAGAATACCTACCCCCCAAAGTTAACCCTCCCTCTCCATATAATCTGTGTTTGAATAGATTCAAGTTTGGACTGTCTACTGTCTCAGATGGCAAACTACTCCCGTAATCTACCACTCTATTGGTGAAAAAATATTTCTAACATCCAACCTGCACCTGTTTTTTTAAGTGGTGAGCCATAGACCAATTACTACCTTCCTCTAATAACCTGCTAAAATTCAACTTATCCATCCAGAACAGATTTTAAAAAGCTCAATCATCTCTCCTCTCACACATCTCTCAAATGAGAACATATGTAGCACAGTAGCAGGCAAATAACGTGAAATTGTCTCATATATGATCCATTTGTGTTAGCACATATTTTGGTAGACTAAATATATCCAAACTGGGGTGAAAGAGTTAATAATTACTTAAGTTTAATAATTCTATTATAGTAAGAACAGATCATTGATTAAGAATTTTGTGTGCCCATGATAGCCATAACCTGTAGAAAGAGAAATGAATTATAAGTCAGTATCAAAGAAATAACCTTAATTTGATACATATTTGTTGAAATTATAAACATGAATTTTGAATAAAATAATTATAAGTAGCATTCATTTCTTGAAAAAAACAATCTTGGTTTGTTTTTTTAAATGCTACAAGCATTAGAATAACAGTTAAAGAATAGCTATCTCTATTTTTATATAATATTAATAATTACTTAGTTTAATAATTATATTATAGTAAGAACAGATCACTAATCGAGAATTTGGGGTACCCATGATACTCATAACCTGTAGGAGAGATGAATTATGTGTTAGTATCAGAGAAATAACCTTAATTTGCTACATATTTGTTGGAATTATAAGCATAAATATAAATTTTGAATAAAATATAGGTAGCATTCATTTGTTGAAAAAAAAAACACGGCTTTTTCAAATTTCTTTGAAAAAGCCAAAAAAACAACGGTAATAAAACCTGGGGAGTTTTATTTGCCAACCCTGCCACTAGGAGGAAAATAAAAGGGGGGGATGTGCAGCAAAAGTTTGGAAAACTACAGAAAAAAATTGAGTGAGAGAAAATTAATTCAGGGGATCAAGGGATAAAATGGTTGAAAACTTATTCCTAGCAATGTCAGACCTCAACATCTACAATATTTAATTGAGAAAACTAACTTCACCAGTGGGTTGATGGGAAGGGTAAAGAAAAATAGTTCTCCTTTCTTGCCTCAAGGGTAAAATTGTTGGGTGAATGTATCCTGAAACAGAAAAATATAACATTAGAAATGGGTGGCTGCCATGGAAATATGGAAATAAAAATATGAGTAATGGGCACTCTTAGAGAAGCATGAAAAAATCTTTTGTAATTATATACTCTATAAACTCAAGAATTTAGCTAAATTAAGAATAATGGATCAATAATACCCATTCTTTTCAAGCTGCAAGGGAAAAAATGGCAGACTTTAATTTGATATAGGAAACTTAAAAAAAAATCTCATGTTGTAATTGAGGTGGGATAGGGAGAGCTAATCTGACAAGTCACTTCATGCTGAGGTGAGTATATCAATCAAATGGAGCTGGCTGAATGTGAATGTGTAAATACTAAAATATTATAAGTGTGGCTATGGACCTCTTAGGATAGTGAGCCAGAAAAAGATTTGAAACAATTGTTAGATGGAATTAAGAGATATAGATGGGAGAATAGGTAGCAGGATGAAAGATCGAATAACTAGTTAAACTTTGGGAGAATGAAAATGGAGAAGTGACAAGATTCTGTGAATAGAGCAACAGGTGTATTAAACATTCATTCAAAATAATATGCATAAACACAGGGTGACCAAGAAATGCAAGAATATGGTTTATGTACTCCTGTTCTAATAGAAGAGGCTGCCGTATGAAAAGAATAAGAATACCAAGTATTCTTGGTAGAAGTAAAAAGTAGAATGCAGAATCTGAAAGATCATGTCAATAGGATGCATGCAAGAAGACAAAAAATGAGAAGAGCTTTGAAAACAAAGGATAAGAATGCAACAATGCTTGTAAGTAGTAATAAAGTCAAAAGATGGTGATGAGCTGTATGAGGGTTTGAATGAAGTGGAATATAAATGATCTGAATTTTTGGATATAAAATAAGTACTGCAACAGGGCATGAACTGATAAGAATGTGAGGTGTTGATATTCTTGTGAAAGGTAAGATCCTTGAGATGATATAATGGTTCATGCTAAATTGTGCTGATTCTATAATTTTTCATGCAGTAACTTAACATAATTCAAAGGATGACAAAAGCTACAAGGGCCTACCAGAGTTCATCCGAGTCAACACACATCCCATAAAGTACATCTATAAGATTGTGTCTGAACTGCTCAAAAAGGAATTCTTACTCTTATTTTGTTTTTTAATCTTTTCATTTTTCTATCAATGGTGGGGGTCCACCATTTTTTTTTTTTAACTCAGTATCCCCAATTCAAAAATAAAAATATTGGAATATCATGAATGAACATATGATATATTTGCATGGCATGAAGTTTATTAAGTTATTCAAATATAAAATTATATTTAGAACATAAATCTGCATCTGCACCAAATATGGATATCAGATTTAAAGAAAGCAGACAAGTCACATTTGGATAACTATGCATGCCCTGACTTTTATCAAATTACTACAGGGGGTTGCGGGTATTACAAATTTAAATGTATTCAGAGGCAGGTTAGATGTGTGTATAGCAAAAAAATGAAGGGGGGGGGGGGTCAAATGTACTACAATTAACTTGATGTAGATATTGATGCTGCCTGGTTTGGTTATTTATAATTAAGTAGGTATGTTTACAATTTAGTCATTTACATATTACATAAACTAAAATAGTATATATATGGTAGTATTGTTCAAAGGATTAGTACTTTACAGAATTTGAACGAGCTTTTCAAGCTGGTTCCAATATAGAATATTGTGGGGTTTACCATAAAAGTTTGAGATATAGCCCTCCAAAGTGTGGCGCTCCACAGGCCTGTCCAGAAATGGACATGCCTGTATCTCAAGAACCGTTGAGTGTAGAGAAATAATTTTGGTTGATTTGTCATGGAATGTCCCTTTGACAACTTTCTATTCTTCTAATTATCTTTGTTAGTCCATCTTGTAGATGGTAGATCACTTGTCCTATATTCATCTTTTTAATCAATGGATTTGGTAAAAAAAAAAAAATTGCTGAGCTTTTGATCATCTTCCGAGTGTCTTTATGTATTCTTTCCAGCTTTACCGATGAAATATGGTGGAGTCAGAATCATGCTGAATGAAAAAAAATGGTTTCAAGAGATATTATTCCGCCTTGTTTGAGTGTAACGTCAAAGGAAATGAGCCAATCCAGTGAGTAGAATTTTTAAAACTACTTTAATGTTCGATTCCAGCTCATTGCTCAACTGTTGAAGGCCAGCTTTTCTTTGTTTATTAAGATGGCATCTAAGATGTTCAGCCTAGCTTTATTTCCCTCTTTTCTTTTAATTGTGGCATTGTCAACTAGAATATCTCTCATTAGGTTGAATTTGTGTGTGCTCTCCATATGATTTTTAGACACTGCTTTGAATATGCATGATTAAACATCTCAACAGGGTAGTGGTTGTTATGCCAATATATTTTGAGTTATTATAAAGCTTGCAGTCTTCATTGGGGCAGATGAACTCAAACTATATTGGTTGAGTTTAGATTCAAGGAGTTTTAGTAGCTGTTATTTTTCATAAAGAGATTGTTGGCTTTTATCATTTTATAGTATATAATAAGTGGAATTTTGTCCATTTGATTCTTATCCTTGATGTTACAGTTAACAATCTTCTTGATGTTTTTTCATCTACGTGGACATCTGATTTCTGTAATACATTTTGATGTTTACTGCTCCCTGATTACTTTTCATTCTAGCTGTATCTTTGAAATGCGTATTTAAAAATGATTGTTGTTTTTCAATCATGAGTATAAGTATTATAGCTATTAGAAAACAAGATATGAAGGTAGCAAAGTCAACTGTTAGCAACCTTGTGAAAAGAGCTGAAGACACTGGTGAACATTCAACACTGGAACAAGGAAAATGTGGAAGAAAACAAAAGACAACACATCACGATGATAAGGCTCTCATCAGAAATAGTGTTAAGGATCCCAAGAAAACCAGTAAAGACCTCCAGAGATTTATCTTTAGCTGGTGTAAATGTTTCTTCTTCAACCATCCAGCGAAGGCTCATTAAAGTTTGGAGACTTGCTAGAAAACCAGTACGTAAACAGTTATTGACTTTTGTTATGAAGACAAAATGTCTTCACTGGGCACCCAAATATGTTGGATGGAAGGTAGGTGCCTGGAAGAAAGTTATGTTTTCAGACGAATCACATTTTGAAGTACATGGGCATAGGTCAGTGGTAGTAAGTGAAAGAACTTTTTAAGATGAACCACTTCAGGCAGGACACATTCAACAAGTGCCAAAATGCCCAGCTAAGATGTTTTAGGATTGTTTTAACGCTAAAGGCCCTGGGCAGTTTGTTACTATTGAGGGAATGATGAACAGAGTTAAATATACAAGGCAATCCTGCAGACTCATTTGCTTCAAATGATGCAGAAAGACTTTCCTGATCGACGCAGCAATTTCTAACAGGATCTGGCTCCATGCCATACTTCACAAAAGTGGATTTACCGTTGTTCTGGGAGATTGTTTGGATGGGAAAGTGTTGGAGTTCTTTCGAGTGATAATGAGTGTGGGAGAGCCAAATAACGATGTAGTGAAGAAGCGGATGATTGGACAGGTGAAATGAATGGAAGTGTGAAATATAAGAGTGAATGAATTTGAGAAGGCGCATATGGTTAAGAACGAAGGGGTGAATATATATGCACATAGGCTTGAGAGTATGGCAAGAACGAGGTATGGTGATGATGTAAATGAATGTTTTGTTTTTTTTTTGTTTTTTAATTTTATAGAGCCCATCTGGCAACTGCCCACCTTGGGCATAAGTCGCCAAAAAACACGACAGCCTAGAACTAGGCTACTTTAAAATAAAAATGAGAACATAACAATGATATAAATTGGAAAAACTTAACAATCAGGAAGCAATCTCCAGCAGCGGGGGGAGGTGCCCCTCACCCTGGTGCAGGAGAGAGCAACCTACAAACAAAACAATAACACAAATCCGTCCCGAGTACAAGGGACGCACCGACTCAGGGAGCTTGTCACAGTCGAATGTGATGAAGAGTGTAGGGGTGTGTCTCAAGGCCCTTCTCTGTTTTCTCATCACACGTTCGACCTTGACTGCCCCATGGTCGGCCAGCTCTAGGGTGATGTCATCAATGGAGTAGTCAACGAGTTACCTCGCATAAACTACTCCTTTCACAAAGTTCATGGTAGAGTGCAGTGTCACACTCACCGGGGTGCCATGAAGTGTCCAAAGAGCACTTATCTTGGGTGCCTCGGCGGGATTTGCCAGAAGGCTCCCATCCGAGAAACGGGCCACCTTCGGCTCTCTACCAATTGCACTAGATAATCCTCTCCTCTGATGGATCATGTTGCCCTTGGACAACATGGTGCCAACAGTGGAGCGAATAATGAGGAAGCGCTTGAAAGCCAGCGGGCTCAAAAATGCTGGGTAATCTCTGAATGAGGGGTCTCGATCTAATCTAGGCTCCGCTCTGCGCACAGGCACTTTTCGTCCCAGTCAGGGGCTTCGCACCCGGGGGAACAGAGGGGCCGGATATGCCCATTTTGGCTTGTACGCTTACCTAAGTGGTAGCAGACCCATCCATCTCCTTAGCCCCCGCAGATGTAGAGGAGCCAGAGTTTTTTTTCATTTTAGGACAGGAGGGCGGGGAATGAACACGCTTCTCCCCTCCGCCGGCAAGAGCTCCCAGGCCAGATGGATCGGCCTCAGCAAGGTCCTTCTCCAAGATAGAGAAGGTTCTGGCAGTTGCAGGGGCACCGGTCGGAGGAGATCCCTCCTCTCCTTGTACTGCCGCAGAGACCCTAGCCGTTTGAGGAGGACCTTGCATAGGGGCGGATTTGGGTTCGGTGTTTGGCGCTGAGCCCGGATTCCCCCCCCCATGGAAGACCCTACCGTCTGAGGCTGGGTTTCCTCAAGGATCATGTGTGTCACAGGAGGGGGCACCAGTTGGCCATCCCTCTCCAAGACATTGCAGGTCCCATTGGCAGTATTGTCACTAGTCTTGTGTGGGAAGGCACAGGCCTTGACCCCAGCAAGGTTAAATATTCTTGCCAGCAGGTCTTTTGAGGGATGCGAATGAAGGGGTCTGGCTTCCTCTTCCCCCTAAGGGGGTTTGCCCTACAGAGCCGCTTACACGAGGGGCGGTCGGCAATGAGCTGCCTGCTGGCTTTCTTGGCAGTCCCCTTGCAAAGAAAAGAGGGGACTGCCGCTGGAAAAAGGGAGGTGCCCGAAAGCACCTCCAGAGAAGGGGGTGAGGGGGTGTCCCCTGCACTCGTAGGCAAAGGAGAGAAGTAAGTCTCCCCTCCAGTTAGATAAATATGGAGGGTCCCTGCGCAAGCACAGGGGAGGAAACCTCCATTTTTTCGGTGCAGCTCCACCATTGTTATAGGGGGAATTAAGGGGAGATGTTTTGTTTTTGCATCATTGGGCATCTTTGTTTTACGGGACGCAATCGCTCACCACCTCTCACAGTAGCCCGCACTGCAAGATGTGCTTACAGGCCCGGCAGAGCCAGGCGCCGCCATTTGGGGCCACTCCTCCCGCCTGGTGGCCTGGTAGTCCATCGGCATGGCGGCTCCACCTTGAACACGGAGTAAAAAAGATAGATTTTGAAGACAAGAGGAAAAGGGATGTGAGGAAGGTATGGGTGGGGATGAAGCAGGTTGTTAAAAACCAACCACCCCAGCATGGAGCTCAGGGGTTAGGGAACATTGTCCCCCACCCCCTCAGCCCCGATCCGGGAGAGATGAATTTCAGCATGGGAACGGATATATGAGAGGGAAACCGAGGTATGTCCCAGCAAATGAGAGACCGAATGGTGGGAGAAAGATTGTGGAATGTCGTTGTGTGGAAGGAAAGGTCATATGTTGGCAGAATGTAGGTGGACGT
Organism: Ceratothoa steindachneri; assembly: GCA_963969495.1. NCBI lineage: Eukaryota > Metazoa > Arthropoda > Malacostraca > Isopoda > Cymothoidae > Ceratothoa > Ceratothoa steindachneri. The sequence goes on from OZ018327.1 coordinate 171,330,039, forward strand.
CTGGTGCATGTTTTGGGTGTTAAGAAAGGGCATATGATAAAGGATTGCCAGGAAAGTGTGAAAGAGTGCTTCGAGTGTAAAGAAATAGGCCATTTGAAGAAAGATTGTCCGAGGTTGAATGGTGGAGCAACTGCTGGGGAAAGTATGAAATATGCATGTGGTAATTGTGGAAAGGCTGGTCATTATGCAAGGATGTGTCGTGACCAGAGAAATGTATGTAGCTATTGTGCAAGGGAAGGACATTCTAGTGAAAAGTGTTGGATTAGACTGAGAGCGCAAGGTGTGCATGGAAAGTCTGAAGCGGGGAAACTGAATTGTAAGAGGGTACCTGGTGAAGTATCCTCTAGGTGCATGAGTGTGAGTAATGTGTTGGTAAGTCTGTCTAGTATGAAAGTGCTGTCTGATAGGAAGTATGAGAGTCTGAGTGTGAAGGTGGAATTGAATGGAATTGAATGTTTAGCTTTAATAGATTCTGGATGCAAGGCGAGCTTGGTGTATAAAGATGTGTATGACAAGTTGAGTGAGAATACACTCCTGTCTGAGTGTAAGGGTAGTTTGGAAGGTATTCGTAGTAGGAGAGTGCCTGTGATTGGAATGATAAGGTCACCTGTTTGAATGCATGGTATGTTGATGAATGAATGGTAATTCTCTGATTGATAAGGTGAGTAGTGAGTATGGTGGAATTTGGGGTATGATTTTATGAAAATGGATCGTATGGTTGTGCATCCTGCGAGTGATCAGATTGAGAGAAAGATTGGTAAAAATGGGGTGTATAAGTTATATGTAGGGAAAGATGGTAGCGTTTTGAAGAGCATGTTTACTGGTATTGAGGTGACTGCTATGGAGAATGTAAGGCTTGTGAAGGGTGAAAGGGTGTCTGTTAGAGTGAGTTGCTTCTGTGTTTGATGGCTTGATGAGAATGAATGATCTGTTTGTATGTGTGCAGGCGGACCCCAGGGTGAAAGGAAAGATGAGGGGTATCCAAGTCGGAGATGTACTGGGTCACCTCTCCACTGTCAATGAGGTAGGTATGGATGATAGGGTGAATCTTGCAGGTGAAAAGACGCGTGAATGGACGTATAATGAAGTGAAGAGCATGGTGGAATTGGATGGGTTTAACTGAGTACGAAAGGGAGGATGTGTATCGAATAATATTTGAACGAAAGGGAGCCCTCAGTAAGGGTGATCTGGATTTTGGGGTTGCAAAACTTCCGGAATTCAAGATTGTCCTGAAGTAGGAGGACTCCCAATCTATCAGCGGCCGAGGCATTTCCCACGTCCAGTTGCTGATGAGATTGAGGAGCAGTGTGTGGATTAAAGGTGAATGAAAGGACTGTGAAAGAAAGGTTTCCGATGTGTGTGGTATCTGAGTGTGTGTATAGTATGCATGGGATGGAGTGGTTTACGAAGCTAGATCTGGTACGGGGGTATTACCAGATGCCCATTGCTGAGGAGAGCCAGCCGGTAACTGCCTTCTCTTCCACAAAGAGGCATTACCAGTTCTGGAACATCAGCTTTGGGTTGGCTAATGCTCCCGGAGCCTTCCAGTGGGCAATGAATGTTGTGTTGAGTAAGTTTTCAAGTAAGAATGGGATTGCGTTTATAGATGATATTTTGATTATGACCGAGACTTTTGAGGAGCATATGAGATTGGTGAATGATGTGTTGAGAACGTTTGAGAATGTTTGTGTGAAAGTGAAAGTGGCAAAGTGTGAATGGTTTGCGAAAATCACTGAAGTATGTTGAGAAGGTGCGAATGTTTCCTAAACCGATGACTGTGAAGCAACTGAAGTCGTTTTGGGGTTTGATTGAGTTCCAGCGAAAGTTTATATGTGATTGTTCTGGTGTGAGTAAGCCTCTGACTGAGTGGATGGGCAAGAAAGGTAGTAGGGTTGTCAAGTGGAATGATAAGATGAATGAGAAACTGAAAGAGGCAGCGGCTGAAGATGTTGAATTGGTGTATCCAGATTATAGTGTGAATGCTAAAATGCTTGAATTGTATACAGATGCGAGTGGGTATTGTATGGGAAGTTTTCTGATGCAAGAGCAGCGTTTGAATGGAGAGAATGTCAGGTGAATAAATGGGTATGTATCCAAGGCTATAAATGTTGCAGAACGAAATATTCGACTGTGGAGCGAGAGTTGGCTGCGATAAGGTATTGTTTGAAAGTGTTGCGCCCATTTTTGTATGGTGTGAGGTTTGTAATCAAAACAGAACATCAACCTCTTGTGTATCTGCAGCGTATGAAGTGGGCTGATAGTAGGATTGCAAGGACTTTGGAAGATTTGAGTGACTTTGATTATGTGATTGAGTATGTGCCTGGTGGACGGAATGGAGTGGCTGATTTGATGTCAAGGTATCCTGGTACGAATGATGAAAATGTGTGTGGAGTGAGTGATCCTGAGTATTTGCTGAAAGGGATTATAAATGGAAAGGAGAGTAAGGGTGGTGGTGATTCCTTGTTTGAGAGTGTATGGAATGGTTTGCAAAATTTGAAGAGTGATGGAGTAGACGTGAGAGTGCCTGATAGTGTGGATGATTTAAGGAAGGAAGGATGAGAAGATGAAGGGTTTGAATCCTAATGTGGTACATCTGCAATGTTTGAGCGGTGTGCACTACAATTGGGTGATTGAAAAGTGTTCATATATAAGAGAGAAGAATGATTGTCTGGATGAAGATGAGTGTGTGGTGAGATGATATGGGAGTTGATGACAGTGTGGATATCAGTGCTGATGTTGGTGTGCTTGTTCCTTCTGTGTGTTGCAAACATGGTGGACCTGATATGATGGAAGCGAGAGTGAAAGTTGGTGAAAGGTTGTTCTGTGGTTTGATTGATACTGGAGCGCAAGTGTCTTTAGTGAATGAGAGGATTCTGAGTAAGTATGATGAGTTTAGATGTTGTGAGCATAAACCTGTGAAGTTACGATAAGTGGATTAGGAAATGGCATGATAGTGGCATGGGAACAGGTTAGTCTGAAAGTGAGTTTGGGTAATGGTGTGAATGTGAAGCATGACTTTGTGATTCTGAAAGATGAGCAAATGCCATGTTGTTTCTTGCTTGGTGTAGACTTTATGAGATTGAATGATTTGTCTTTGGATGCTGATAAGGATTGTCTTATGAAAGGTGAATGTGGGGGTGATGAAATTGAATGTGTGCGAAGAATGTTGTCAAATTTTGTGGCATGATTGAGTTGGTCATGGATGATAAGAATGAGATTTTAAGTGATGATGATATTCTAGAGATGCAAGAAATGTGTCCTTTTGTTAGTGAGTTGAAGGTGTGTAATGACGCGTGTTGATTTGAAGAATGGCCAGTGTGTTTAAGTGATTTTAAAACTTAAGCTAAGGATTTTGTTGTTTGTATGGATGTTGTATATTTTGTGAGGCATGTGAAGAGTGGTGATGATATGTATGTACCTGTGATGTCCTTAGTTGGTATGATTGGTCTGGTGAAGGTTGTGCATGATAATTATGGGCATATGGGAGTGTATGAAGGAGCGTGTGTTCCATCCATTTCTGAGAACACTTGTGAATGATGTTGCAACTACGTGTGAAAGGTGTCAGAAGCGAAAGGCGCAAGGTGTGCAAGTGAAACCACTGATGTTGAAAGTTGATGCGAAAGAACCGTTTGAATTGGTAGTGATTGATTGTGTGTCTTTGCCGCATACGGGTGCTGGGAATGTTGGTATGGTTGTGATGGTTGATCATAAAAGTAAGTTTGTGTATGCAGCGCCTGTGAAAGATAAAAGGAGTGTGACTGTTGCGTGTGTGGTTGAGCAGTTGTTTTTTCCTATGTGTGTATGGAAGCCTAGAAGATGTCTGAGTGATAATGGGCCTGAATTTGTAGAAGTGTTTGAGCAAATGTTGAGAGAGAATGGTGTGGAGCATGTGAGAACAACTCTGTATGTACCGTCTTCAAATGGATTGGCTGAACGTACTATAAGAACCTTGTGTGAGATGTTGAGAATGATGAGTATGACAGTGAATGACTGGGATGTATGTCTGGGGAGAGTGATGTGGGCGTATAATTCGACTGTGCATAGTGCAACTGGAATGTCCCCATGTTAGTTTGTGATTAATTTTGAAAGGCGAGTGAAAGATAGGTTTCGTTTGAGTGGAAGAGAGCAGTGTATGGCATGAGGCACATGAAAGGTTCCGTTCATTTGAATTAGGTGCAAAAGTATTGAAGGTGAAAGAAGTGAAGGGTAGGTTGAATGTGTCAAAGATGAGTGAGAAGTTTGATGGACCTTATAGAGTTGTGAGAGTTTGGGAAAATGGGGTGACGTATGTTTTGGAGAGTTTGAATGACGGTATGACAGAGAGTGCGGGCTCATCAGAGTCAGTTAAGGAGATGGAGAGAACCTCCTAACTACCTGGTGAGCCATCCTGTGTATGAATTGTGCAAAGAGAAAAATAGGGTGCCTGATGATGAGAAGGCGTGTGATAGTATGGATCTGTCTGGGAAAGAGCTTGTCTTGGTCTTGAGGAGTAAAAAGCGTACAAAGAAGAGTGAAAGGAAGAATACGAGTACGAATGAAAGTAAGTCTGAGCAGTCTTTCTGGTATGGGGGATCTTGAAAGGGAGAATGTCAGTAATATATTACTTTAGCTGAAAACAAAATATTACTTTGTATTATGTAAATTTAATGAAAATTACTTTGCCCTAAGTAAATTTAGCAAACTAAATGTTGAATAGTTTGTCGAAAGACCACTCCAGTAGACTTAATCGCCACCATTTCTAAGGAGTGGCGGAGGTGGTAGGGTTCTGATAACTGAGCAGAAAGAAGAAATTGTCAAGTCCCGCCAGGACAGAGAGAGAGAGGGCTTTGATAGCTTCAATACATTACCAAATTATATTGCATGTTCGGAGACACCAGTTTTTGTTTGTAAAACGCTTGAGATGCCAATACCAACCTGGGTAACTAACACGTGAGCCCTTTTTTTTTTCTTGGTCCTCCTGTTAGTGACTTCTTGTCTACTGTGTGATCGTTAGTGGATATTACCCTGGCAAAGATATTTTGTTGTTAGGCTTAGGCTATCCCTTTTACATATACATATAGTCTAATTAAAGGTTGGTTATATAAATTTTTACTGGTATTCTGGTATTCGTCAGATAATATTGTGTGTATAGGAGAATATATATATATATATATATATATATATATATATATATATATATATATATATATATATATATATATATATATATATATATATATATTTGTTGTGTGAATATTTACCCCATATTTTTGTAAATATTATTGTACAATTTTTCATTCTCCTTCGATTTCTCACGTCCGGATTAGTGTAGGAAGCGGATTGGATCGATTGGGGGTTAGTCTAGATTTTTGGCCCGCTACACTGTTATAGATTGGCCTGAGAATTCTCCTGACTTAAACCCCATTCAGAAACTATGGGTTATAAGTAAACATAGAATCGTAAAAACCAACTGTTCAACGATGCAGAAGATGATTTGTGCTGTTAACAATGCCTGGTACCATAATGAACTGGCAGAAATGTGTTAAAATTTGGTTGAATCTATGCCAGAGAGAGTGAAGCAGGTTCTAAAAGCAAAGGGTGGTTATATTTTATATTAAATATACCATTTATCTTATCATTGATATATTCTTTTCAAATATAAACAGCAATTATCAAATAATCATATTATTTCACCACTGTCCGAACTAATTTGTACACTACTGTATATATGGATGGTACATACTGCCTTGACTAAGGTAGAAATGGTTTGATAATGGCCAAATTACATGTGTAAAGGTAAATTAAAAGTTTACATGCTGTCTAGACATGCCAAAGATGATATCAAAATTGTTAAAAATACTAATTTTCTGAGTTGAAAATCAAATATTGGGTACATACTGCCGTGACAAAGGTAGAAATAGGTTGGTAATGGTAAAATTAACCTTTTTATTTTAATTACAAAACATGAACACCAGAGGGCTAGGAGATGCTGCATTACAGCCTGTATAGGATTAATGTGGTTAACCATGTTATGGGCAAGGCATCTGTATGGTCCACAACTTTGGTGCAACATTGCAATGTTATAGTGCAATAAAACTAAAAATGTTCAGGTACAAAAATATTAGAATTGCTTAAATAACATACTAAAATTTCTTTCTTGAATTCCAAGTATTTTTATGGGTGCCCAAAAAAGGGGTTAAACAAAATTGCTAAATGAAACATAAAAAATGTAATCCATTACTAAACATACAAAAAATCAATGCATTACTAAATAATATAATTGAGTAGAAGTGCAAGCATTTACTAAATAATAAAATATGTAGATACAAAGACCAAAATTAAAATTCAACACAATATTCTTTGTGGATGATAACAACATAACATAACATAAATTCACGGATGACAAAAGCCACAAGGGCCCATCAAAGGTCATCTGCATCCGTCAAAACAAACCCACAAAAAGCACCATCACCAGGGGAAGACAATATCAAAGTCCCCCACAATACAGCCACAAGGGCTCATCATAGGTCATTCAAGTCAATCGGCCTCGCTTTTAAGGCACCCAAACTCCCCAGAAAACTACATCCAGAGGATTGCGTCCAGAAACAAGGGTATCTATCACCAATCAAGGCTTGTCAAGAACTAAATCATGCAGCTATGGATATATACAAACAATATTAATATATACAAAACTTAGGAACCATCACAACCTTCCCTCCCCATGAACTCATCCAACCTACTCTTAAATATATTTAGATTTGGACTACCTACTACCCTCCACGGCAATTTGTTCCGGAAGTCTAACTAAATCATGCAGCTATGGATATATACAAACAATATTAATATATACAAAACTTAGGAAACATCACAACCTTCCCTCCCCATGAACTCATCCAACCTACTCTTAAATATATTTAGATTTGGACTACCTACTACCCTCCACGGCAATTTGTTCCGGAAGTCTACCACTCTATTGGTGAACAAATATTTTCTTAAATCCAACCTACACCCTTGCTTTTTAATTTTCAAGTGGTGACCTCTAGTCCGATTTCCATCATCTAACTCAAAAAACTTGCTAACATCCAATTTATCTTGAGCCCGTAGACAAGAGACGGTTCTCACCCCCCCCCCCCTGTTGTTCAGGAGAACAATGTAGAACAGCCATTGTTCTTCAAGCCATTCGTCGAGAAACGGTTCTGATTCCCAAGACGCCACGTCAGGATCCCTTTATTCCCCCATTTCGGCTGGAACTCGCCAGCGGACCGAAAATTCCTTCACGTCGACTTCCTCTGCACCACTAGTATAAAGTTACGTAAGCCGAACGTTACCTTTGAGTACTTAACCCTTTTGTCAATTCTATCCTGTGCTTTAATTGGTTTAGCGAACCATCCCATCTCTTTAACTTTATATTTGTTTTACCTTTTTGAATCCTTTAATCCTCGGATTAGCCCGGGTCTCCACGAACCTTTCCATTCTCTGTTTATGTCAATATTTTCTGTTTTGTGTATTGTTGATAGTTATTATTAATAAAACTATTTTATTAATGATAGCAATATTATTATCCTTGAGCTCAGTTCCACTTCTTAAGCATATCGAAGATACATAATATCGGCCCGCCAGACATCCACACACTCTAAAGATAATTAAAGAAGTTCCCTCAACGAATAGTTATATATGGTATATCGTCGAGAGTCCATTCTACGACATATATATTTAAATAGATAGATAAATAGATACCAGTCGATGATCACTGTTTCCCAATGATTCCCCTACAGTCAATCCTTGAACTAAGTGATCATCATTTGAAAGAATCAGATCTAATATATTGGCACCCCTTGTTGGCTTATTAACAAATTGGATCAAAAAGTTATCCTCAAAACACTCCATAAACTTACAACTTGCTCTATCTCTTCCTATCATTTTCCCAGTCTACAGAAGTTAAATTAAAGTCACCAAGAATACTACCAAGGCCTCCGGCCCTGATAATATTCATTCTAGGATACTTAAAGAAGGGGTAGAAAGTATCTCAATAGCTCTGGAGAAGTTATATACTAGGTCACTGGAATATGGAGAAATACCCGATGATTGGAAGAGAGCGAATGTAGTCCCCATTTTCAAGAAGGGTAGTAAAGAGGATCCAAATAACTTTAGACCGGTTAGCCTAACTCCTGTAGTCTGTAAAATTCTTGAGAAAATAGTTAAAAAAGGGATTTGCCAACATCTAGAGAGGGGGGGGGGGTTAATCAGCGATGCTCAGCATGGGTTTAGATCAGGTAGATCATGTTTGACTAACTTACTAGACTTTCTGGAGTTTGTAACAGATCAAGTAGATAAGGGAGAGAATGTAGATATAATTTACTTAGATTTTAGTAAAGCATTTGATAAGGTACCACACAGGAGACTAGTTCATAAATTAAAAATGATTGGGATATGTGGGGGTGTTTCAAATTGGATAGCTGAGTGGCTGAAAGACAGGAAGCAAAGGGTAGTGCTAAATGGTGTAAAGTCAGAGTGGAGGGATGTTATCAGTGGGGTTCCTCAGGGATCAGTTCTCGGTCCATTATTATTTGTCATCTATATAAACGATCTTGGGGAGGCAGTTAATAATAAAGTGTCAATTTTTGCGGATGATACCAAATTAGCAGCTGTAGTTAAAGATATTGAGGATAATTTTAAAGTGCAGGGGGACTTAAATAAATTGTTATCCTGGGCACATAAGTGGCAAATGACTTTCAACCTTGATAAGTGCAAAGTTATTAACATGGGAAAAGATAATAGAGAATTTAACTATGAAATGGATGGGCATTGGCTGAGCTCAGTAGAGGATGAGAAAGATCTAGGAGTAGTAATAGATAAGTCATTAAGGTTTTCTAAGCAGTGTATTGAAGCAAGAAATAGGGCAAATAGAGTGCTGGGTTTTATTAAGAGAAATGTCAGTTACAAAAGTAAGGAGGTTATTCTTAAACTCTATAACTCTTATGTTAGGCCACATCTAGAGTAACATAACATAACATAATTACACGGATGACAAAAGCCACAAGGGCCTATCAAAGGTCATCCGACTCCGTCAAAACCCACCCACAAAAAGCACCATCACCAGGGGAAGACAAAATCAAAGTCCCCCACAATATAATATAACGGATGACAAAAGCCACAAGGGCTCATCATAGGTCATCCGAGTCAAGCGGCCTCTTTTTCAAGGCACCCAAACTCCCAGGAAAACTACATCCAGAGGATTGCATCCAGAAACAAGGGTATCACCAATCAAGGCTTGTCAAGAACTAAATCATGCAGCTATAGATATATACAAACAATATTAATATATACAAAACTTAGGAACCATCACAACCTTCCCTTCCCATAAACTCATCCAACCTACTCTTAAATACATTTAGATTTGGACTACCTACTACCCTCTGCGGCAATTTGTTCCAGAAGTCTACCACTCTATTGGTGAAAAAATATTTTCTTAAATCCAACCTACACCCTTGCTTTTTAATTTTCAAGTGGTGACCTCTAGTCCGATTTCCATCATCTAACTCAAAAAACTTGCTAACATCCAATTTATCTATCCCGGAAAAATTTTTAAAGAGCTCAATCATATCCCCTCTCACACACCTCCTTTCGAACGAGAACATATTTAATACCCTCAGTCTATCTTCATATTCAAGGTGCCTCAGGGAAGGAATAATCTTTGTTGCCCTCCGTTGCACTGACTCAAGAAGGTTAATATCGTGTCTAAAATGTGGGGACCATGCCTATATTAAACATGGTTCAGGAACAGTGTATTCCGATGAAGTCTATTAGGAAGAAATGTAGGAAACCATTATGGTGGAACCAAGAAATAGCTAATAAAGTTTCAGAGAAAAAAAGGGCATACCAGAGATTACAAAGTGAGAGTAGTTTAGATAATTTAAACCATTATAGGTCAACCAGAAATGAACTAAATAGGATTATTAAGAAGACCAAAAGGACAGCAGAAATTAATTTAGCTAAAAATAATAATAAAGATCCTAAAAAATTCTTTAGCTATTATAGAATCAATAATCAATCTAACAGTGATAAAATAGGGCCTATTAAATATGAAGGGGTTTTGAAAGAATCTGATGAGGAAATAGTAGAGGTCCTTAATGATCATTTTGCTTCAGTATTCACAGAAGAGAAACCAGTTAGATTAATTGATGATAATTCTAGGTCAAGGGAAGTAGTGATAAATTCTATTAATATAGACAGAGAAGAAATTAAAGGGCTTATAATTCAGTTAAATACTAGTAAGGCATCTGGCCCTGACAACATTCATTCTAGGATACTCAAAGAAGGTGTAGAAAGTATTGCAGTAGCTCTCGAGAAGATATTTATTAGATCACTAGAGTCTGGAGAAATACCAAATGATTGGAAATTGGCAAATGTAGTGCCAATTTTTAAAAAGGGAAGCAAAGAGGAACCAAATAACTTTAGACCAGTAAGCTTAACTTCTATAGTCTGTAAAATTCTTGAGAAGATGGTTAAGAAGGGAATTTCTGATCATCTAGAGAATAGCAGGTTAATTAATGATGCTCAGCATGGTTTTAGAAAAGATAGAATCGTGTTTAACTAATTTACTGGATTTTATGGATTATGTAACTAAAGAATTAGATAGGGGTGAGAAAGTTGATGTGATCTACTTAGATTTCAGCAAAGCTTTTGATAAGGTTCCACATAGAAGACTAGTTCATAAATTAAAGCTGCATGGGATATGTGGGAACGTTTTAAATTGGATAACTGAATGGCTGAAAAATAGGAAACAGAGAGTTGTACTGAATGGAGTGAGGTCAGAGTGGAGGAATGTTATTAGTGGCGTACCTCAGGGATCAGTTTTAGGCCCTTTATTATTTATAATCTATGTAAATGATCTTGGGCAAGGTGTAAATAGCAAAGTGTCAATTTTTGCTGATGACACTAAATTGGCAGCTGTAGTCAAAGAGGTTGAGGGTAGCTTTAAAGTGCAGGGTGACTTAGATAAGCTGTTAGCTTGGGCTCAGAAGTGGCAGATGACTTTTAACCTTAATAAATGCAAAGTTATTAACATGGGGAGAGATAATAGGGAATTTAGCTATGAGATGGATGGATATTGGCTTAATTCAGTTGAAGATGAGAAAGACTTAGGAGTGGTAGTAGATAGGTCACTGAAATTTTCAAAGCAGTGTATCGAGGCAAAAAATAGAGCAAATAGGGTGCTAGGTTACATTAAAAGAAACGTTAGCTACAAGAGTAAGGAGGTCATCCTTAAACTATACAACTCTTATGTCAGGCCACATTTAGAGTACTGTATACAGGCATGGTCACCACATTTTAGACATGATATAAACTTATTAGAGTCAGTACAAAGGAGGGCAACAAAAATAATACCATCCCTGAAGCACCTTCAATATGAAGATAGAATGAGGGTATTAAATATGTTTTCATTTGAAAGAAGGTGTGTGAGGGGAGATATGATTGAGCTTTTTAAAATCTTTTCTGGGATGGATAAATTAGATTTCAGCAAGTTATTTGAGTTAGAAGGTAGTAATAGAACTAGAGGCCACCACTTAAAGATTAAAAAACAGAGGTGCAGACTGGATGTTAGAAAATATTTTTTCACTAACAGAGTGGTGGATTATTGGAATAGTTTGCCACCTGAGACTGTAGACAGCCCAAACTTGAATGTTTTCAAGCGCAGATTGGATGATTATATGGGGATGGAGGGTTAATTTCTTACTTTTTGGTATGTGGATATGTTTCTTGACTCATTCCTGTGGATGCAGTTTCTTTTTATTCTATATTTTGGGGAATTTTGATTTTGTTTTTGACAGACTCCTATGGAGGCTTTAAATTATATATTGTAGATGCATGGTTGGACATTCCTATGGATTGTTAAATTGTATATTGTAGCTGCATGATCTGACAAAATCCTATGGATGCATTATATGGGTGGGATTTGATGGATACGGATGACCTTTGATAGGCCCTTGTGGCTTTTGTCATCCGTTAAATTATGTTATGTTATGTTATGTTAGTGAGCCTATTCCATTCATCTACCACACGATTTGTAAACCAATTCCTCCCAATCTCCTTCCTAAACCTATACTTATCAAGCTTAAACCCATTGCTACGTGTCCTGTCATACCTTACCCAGATCCCCTTTATTATATCCTTTTACCCATTTGAAGACTTCAATCAATTCCCCTCTGACTCTTCTCCTTTCCAATGTATGTAGATTTAGTTTTCTAGTTTATGGGGGACTTTGATTTTGTCTTCCATTGGTGATGGTGCTTTTTGTGGGTGGGTTTTGACGGATGCGGATGACCTTTGATAGGCCCTTGTGGCTTTTGTCATCCGTGAAATTATGTTATGGCCACAAAATGCCCTCGGGTGATTACGTAGCACTGAATCGAAGCACATAAAAATTAACTTGGTTACATACACAATTGCAATTATAGGTGAGACCTATTATACATAATTAACTATATGTAGTTCAAATTCACTCCTAGTCATTATTATATCTTTATCAATAATATCTCTGAAAACAAGCGTTCAAACCTTTGGGGAAATTCTCTGTTGTTTTTGGAGGCTAAAGATTGAAGGAATAATTTAAATATGTATTTAATTTAAGGTGCTACAAAATAATTAGCAGACTTGAAAGACAATGACTAACACACATAGAGAAAGCGAAATGCAGGAAACGAGAGACACGTTGCGTAATTTCGGAGGCTTATATATATTTATTTAAAAGTTGCCATGTATCACCAATTTTTGTCATGCAAGTTAATTTCAATAATGCAATGTTGTGCAATAATATAAAATACTTTTTGTAAAATGTAAGGTCTTAAGTACTCATTTTCTCTACTTTTTTATTTAATTGTAATAGAATATAACAAATTATCTTATATCTAAATAGTTTAACATTTATAATTAATTTGTTCATTAGAGTATATGGCATCTCAAACACTAATTCTTGCACCACTTTATGCTGCCAATTAGGCACTATATAATGGCGGGGGGGCGAGTGAATTTAACACTTCTTCCAGTGTGCTACGAGGTTCCTTTTTCATTTATGTATCAGCTTCCCTTTTCTTAATCTATCCATTTAACATAACATAATTTCACGGATGACAAAAGCCACAAGGGCCTATAAAAACCCACCAACAAAATGCATCCATAAGATTGTGTCAGATCATGCATCTACAATATACAGGAATGTGTCAATCGCTTATCCTTCAATTTTTCATTCTCAAACAATTATAAATTCGTATTTTAGGCTCAACACCATCATTGCCATAAAACACTATCTCACAACGTGATGGGGGAGAGAGGATAGTGGTGAATTGAGAAGGAAGTACAAGAGGTGCGTGCAGTGGTGCCGAAATTTTTTCAGCAATTGTAACCAAAAAAAAATTCAAAATGTAACCTAAATCGTGAAAATGTAACCACTATTGTAATATTTATATTAAAGACAAATATAGTTAATGCCATAAAAATTTAATGTATTTACCTTATTTTTTTGCTTAAAAAGTAATATCTTCATCCTTTTATTCCTCCTTTTTTTGGACATACCAATGCTTTTCGCTATAATTTCTTACAAAGAGCTTGTGCTGGGCTCCACTTTGTGCAATTGATTTCGTGAAGCATCGACTCGGAATGCATCAATGCGTTTACTGTGCTTATCTTTAAACTTGAGCGATTTTTGACTTTGATATTATTCAAAAGAGAAAATATTCTTTCTGCAGCTGCTGAAGAGTCGGGTAAAGCCAACATGTGAAACATAAATTTACTTAACAAAGGACAGTGGGGTTGATCTCCGTATTTTTCCATGGAATTTTGATGCGGAAATTTTTCAGGTTCAATTTCTTTGAAACAAAATTCATTCTGATGAGTCAGTTCTCTCGATTCACTATTGATGTCCCCATATTGATCTGTACTCAAAAGATTTGGAAACTTCATTGCCAAAGGGATGATTGACGTAGGTTTCCCTTCGGAAACATTGGTTAGATCTAATGCTTCTAACTTATTTAAATTAGAAAGCAAATTCGAAGATAGGAAGCGATTCATCATTTCTTTCGAAACACGCAAATAAAAGTAGAATGTATTAATTCGAAATTCTTGAAAGTCTTCCTGACTAATGGCTTCTAAGTTGTGCATGTAAATGCTTTCAGGAATGGCACCACAATAAACATTTTCTAGTTTAATGGAATTTTCAGAATTGCTAATATCAATGTCCTCAATTTCATTGGCTTTTACAGTTTCTTGCTTTATACAATTGCCCAAAATGGCTTTCATGCCTCTAGTTATAGAATATCTCAATTTGTGCAGTCTAAATTATTCAGCCTGAAATTCCAAATTAATCTTATTAACACATGGCAATATATAAGCTAAAAATGCAAAATACATTTTTGTTATTGGCTTCTGCAATTCCTTAAATATTTTCGTAGCCATTGGAATTTCATCCTCAAAACTAGCTGTGGTGAAAAATAACAAAAGTGCCGTCCATTGATCAAATATTATTTAAAGAGTAGAGCTAAGATTAAGAATCTTATGCTGGCTAATTTTTGCAACACTTTGAAATTCTTGATATTCCGATAAGCTCTTTGGGCTATTGCTAATGTATGAAGAAATATTTCTTACTAACTCTTCTAGTTGGCAAGGCAATCCAGAGAACCATAACTGTTAATGATGGGATGAATGGATAATAAAAGGATAGACCCGGGAAGGGATCCTCCCAAGATGACTCGTGGCAGACTTGGATGATGGGTGAAGGCCGAATCAACTGCCTCCACCATGTTTTTGTTTTTAATTCGCGACTGCTTCCTCCATGCACAGAGACGGTTGTGATGTCCCTCTGTGGTCCTGGGTGGGCCCCATCGATAAATCTATATGCTCTCTCAACGGGGGTTGCAGTCCGTCCCTAGTCCCGAGAAACCTCTGGAATTGAATTCAGCTGTGGGCTAATCCTTAAACCTGCTTCCTTCTATTCCCCCAATTATGCCATATCACAGTTGACTGGCGAAGTTGGAACGAGGGTTATGATGCAGTCCAGGTTCACGATGCCCGCCGGCGGGGAACGATCGAGGGGGCTTAAGCGCTCATGAGGTGTTAACGTGCTGTGAAAAAAATTGTAATTTCTCTCTTTTTTAAAGGTCCTCCGGTGCTTTTAATTGGCCTTGACTCAATCGTCCTTACTTCCAACGTAAGAATGAAGAAAAAATGGAGAAAATTATCCTTTACAAAACTTTACCTATACACGCCAAGTGATATCACACGCGGTAAGGGTACCATCCCCCCTCCCATATACAACACAATGCTTTAGTTAATTAAAAGTCCCTATCTTCTTCTGTTAAGATTATAGCCTCTTGCACCGTCTTACACATGCGTCCGTCTAAGCGTGAACGCATGTCCGTTAATGGAGGACAGCTTGGATTGGTTTCTTTCCGTAGTGGGTTCTCTCCCCCCTCCCCCTCTCTGGCCACGCTGTTCATTAGCAATCGGGCACGGACCCGAGTGGTTTATGGTTATATGAGGGGAAAGAAGGTGTTTACACGTCTTTTCGGTGTCCGGACGCCTACCGCTCCCGCTCTCCTCCCAGCATTATCATCCCCCCCCCTTCCCCGGGTTCCTTGAAAACCCATTTGCAAAAGATCCTCGCACTCGGAACAGTTCCGAAGCTGTAAGAAGAGAGAACTATCAAACTCATCTCTCAAAACTCTCCAATTCAGGGACTCTTCGCAGAACAGTTCCTAAGCTGAAAGAACTCTCAGGCTCAACTCAAAACTCTCCTCAAACCCATGGACTCAGCGTAGAACAGCTAGAAGAAAAAGAACTCAAGTTCAATTCAAACTCATGGACTCATCGCAGAACAGTTCCAAAACTGGGTTTTTTTTATGGATCACCGAAATCCGCAATAAAGTTGTTTGTTTGTTTGTTTGTTCAACTCAAAACTCTTCAAACTCTCAAGCTCATGGACTCAGCGCGGAACACTTCCTAAGCTGAAATAACTCTCAAGCTCAACTCATAACTCTCCTCAAACTCATGGACTCATTGCAGAGCAGTTCCAAAAATAGAAGAACAAAGAACTCTCAAGCTCAACTCAAAACTCTCTTCAAACTCTCAAACTCATGAACTCAGAGCAGAACAGTTCCTAAGCTGAAAGAACTCTCATGCTCAACTCCAAACTCTGCTCAAACCCATGGACTCATCGCAGAACAGTTCTAAAGCTGGAAGAAGAAAGAATTCTCAAGCTCAACTCAAAACTCTCCTTAAACTCTTAAACTCATGGACTTAGCGCAGAACAGTTCCGAATCTGGAAGAACAAAGAACTCTCAAGCTTAACTCAGAACTCTCCTCAAACTCTCCGACTCTTGGACTCGGCCAGACAGAACACTTCCGAAGTTTGCGACACACAGAACTACTCCTCCCTCCAAGTAGGCTCCTCGCCTGTTGTTCTCCAACCAATTTCACAAATTGATATGCGTGTTCCCTCAAACGTCATATCTACTCTCATACTTAGTAGTAGTAGTTGTATAGTATATGGTTATTCATGAGATTTATTTTCGGTTAATAAATCAGCCTAAATAGCATTTCGAAAACCATAACCATAAATTTGTTTGATCGAAGTTGTCGTCTGCTAGTTTTTAGGCCTAAGACGAAAGCGAAATAACTTTTGAAATAATGAACTGGGTTTTAAGAAAAACAATTAAACAAATATCCATATATTCATCCAATCAACGAATATACAATGAGATAAGTTGGATTAGGTATACAATGTAAGATATGGTAAAATATGATTTACAGTAACAAGATGTGAAGAGAATTGAAGTACGTGAAATAAATATGAAATACTATGGTGACTATGATGGACTGTGTGAATTAGGGGCTGCAATATGAGAAGTAAATATAATTAGGACGTACTCTCGTATGGTCGTTTGCAAAGAATTGTGAGAGGATGTGGAATTAAACTAAGTATGAGTGTTTGGAGGCAAATAACTAATTGCAAAAGGAATGATTACAGAGCTTTATGCAGAGAATGGCAAGAGTCGAAAGGAAAAGAATAGTGTGACATTTGGTCGAGCTGAAAGCGTGTGTTTGTTTGTTTGTGTGTGAAATTTTAAGAGATGTTGTTTGAAACAGTAGTACGTTAAATGAATTGACAAGTTAAGTAAAATGAATGAATGAATTAATTATTAAGTTTACATAAAATATGATTTAATTTACAAAAGTTAATTAAAATAATTAAACGATTTAATTGACACAAGTAAAAGAATTGCATGATATGAATTTTATACATAATAATTAATGATATATATATTTAAGTTTCCCAGGAGGTTTTTATTATAGGATTGCCCAGAGGGCATTGCTATAGTTGTAGTAGTAGCAGTAGTAGTGGTGGTGGTGGTGTTGATGTTTCACAACACGCCTTTATGCAGGTGGAACGGACCGGATGATGAAGTAGACATAAAGGTCCTCTTTAGGAAGAGGTGCCAGACAGTAGTGTTTTGAGGAATGTGTTGGTGGTAGTAGTAACGGTAATGGTATTAATAGCGGTAACTGTGGTAGTATTAGCAGTAGTGGCATTGGTGGTAGCAATAATGATGGTTGTGGAGCAATAATTATAGTCGTGGTAGCAATAGTGCAATATCGGTAGTAGTCGTAGCAGGAGTGGTAGTAGTAGTAGCAGGAGTGGTATTAGCTATTAGGAGGAATGCTAGTAGTAGTGGCAGGAGTGTTAGCGTAAGTTATAGGTCCTTTATCACAAAATTAAGAATTCGGGTTCGAGTTCCGGCCAGGAATTTCAGACTTTTTTCCTCTGGCGTTATCTCTGTCTTCTCGGTAAAGGATCGCCTTCATTGTGCCGCCCTCTGCTCTCTTTGATTCTAGTGTTCTTCTAATGTCCCTTTCTCTTACCTCTAAAAAACTCCTGTTTCTTGTCTCATTGCTCATTCGCGTCCAATTTTCTCTTTCTGTTTTACTATATGTATATTTAGTCAGCTATACAAGGTTTCTGCATCCTTCTTTCTGTCTTCAAATTTATTTGAAAGACAGAAAATAAAAATATATTCGAAAGCCCTGTGGTGGTTATTGTTATCACCCGCAGAACTTGTATTTGCTCTTTCTTATATATATATATATATATATATATATATATATATATATATATATATATATATATATATATATATATATATATATATACAATGTTTGAGGATCGATTATTTTTCCTACTTGCAAAATTTTAAATGCGTATCAAGAAACGAGTAAAATTCTTGGAATTTATTGCCAAGTTGCTCAAGGTCACTTGTCAACCTCAGACCACAAGATTAGACTTTGGGTGGGCATTTGCACTGCTATATTCCTCATTGGAATAATGAAATTAAATGATTTGGAAAACCCTAAATATAAAAATAAATAATGATTCAGTTTTATTAAGTTAAAATAGTTTTTCAAGCAAAAACTAAGAGGTTTTCTAGTTTTTCTGCTCATTTAAAGTAGGTATGGTTATATAAAATATGAAACATAGTAGGAGGGGTTTTATAATAACAGCATTGTTATATTTGTGAATTTGTTTCTAAGGTTTTGGATTTTTACAATTAAGCTAAATGGTTATATAGGTAGAACATTGAATACAGTGGGATAATTTTCACAATAACTTTCCAGTTATATTTATCAGAAGGTTACTGGGAGGGAAGGGGTTTCCTACAACTGATCCAATGTGAATACATCATGAAGATAGATGATACTCCTAAATTAGTATTAACTAATAGAACATAATTCAAGGTGATGAGAGAAGGAGCCAAAAGGGTTTACCTAAGAATCTGTTATTTGCAAAGAAACAGTGAAACCCCTGGAAATTAGATGGTAGTATTAAAGAACTTTAAAACTTCAGAAAGAAGTTTGCTTGCTAATGCCATAGGGGTTAGCTGAAGCAGGGATGGCCTGTCCAGCAAGAAGTGAGTTGGGGAAAAATGGGATGTCTGCGTCAGTTCCCGCCGTTTTAGCTTCGGAAGGTAATGTACATTTATGCACATTTCAGAGGTCTTATTTCATTCCTATATGATAATCTTTTAATTATTATTATTATTATTGTTTCTTCTTCTTCTTCTCATTATTATTATTATTTTATAGGTGAGTTAGAGTTTGAAGTAAGGCTGTTATCCTAATACAAGTGACAGCTCTCATAAAATAACGGGTGATAAATTTGATTTCCTGAAAATGACCTTCTAGAATTTTCATGAAGTTAACAATAGATATTTAAGCTCTCCTCTGACACCCTCCAAAATGGGCACAACCGCTAATAAAAATAAAGAAACAACTTCTGTTTATTTAAGAACTAGCAACATAAAATTTACCATTTAACAGGGAGTCGCATGGTATTCATTGTTAATGAAACGGTAGGTATGTATTAAAACCTAAATAACCAACCTACAAAACCAGAAGTAATTAGACATTTCTCACCAAATTTTTCGATGGAGACCAAATCTCTCCCTTCATACACTATGAATTGATCATCAGACAGAATGTATAGGGATGTATTGGTAAATTCCTGACATACATGAGGTTCTTTTGGCTTTTAGAAAATCTACATTCTCGTGATAATAGCCAAATTCGACCGGTATTTTCTACTAAATTTGATTAATTATATAAGGTTAGGCCTACGCTAGCATTATCGGAATTAGATTTTGGAATGCTATAATGCATGTGAAATATAGTCAACATATGAGAGCATGATATGCTTCAAAGGAAGAAACACCGTAAAAAAATACTAATGCAGCTAAAAAAATAGAATATCATTAAAAAGAGAATTTATTTTGATAATTTAATTAAAAGATGCAGACTTTCATATACAGGGTATCGCCTAACTTCAATATCAAAGAAAATAACACAGTTCATTTCTACATATATAGTTACCAAAATTACACGTTAAAGACTTGAAGGATTGTACTATTCATTATATTTAATGAGATAACCGTAGGCCTCGACCATGGCCTCCAGGAAGCGTCAGAAACTCCGCAGGCTTTCTCTACGGTAACCCTGTTTAACACCCCATACATACTAATTCAGAGGTTGCCCCCTGAAAAGTTAGAAGGCCAGATGTTCGCAGTGATGTGGTCAAATAAATTGTGTGGCATGAAGCAGAGTCTTGCTGCGATGTGTACGACCTTCCAATGGCCTCCTCTTGGATCCAAGGCAACATCAACTCGTCCAGGCCATTGAGTAGTCCTCAGTGGCCATCACTATTGACCACAAAAACATTATGATGTGGACCGAAAACTTGGTCTTCTTCACTTTCGGTACATCAGTGGGGGACAAAGCAAGTCATCAGTTGTTTTGCGAGTTCGCCACTTCTTGGCCGTGGCAGAAATTCTTGAATTCTGAGAAGAACGAAAGCATGTCAGGCGTGAGGGAATGCTTCAGTTTCTACACAAGCTTCGTAGTGCTTCCTTACCGTTAATGATGGATACGAGGCTAGGAACCAAGCTCATAGGGTTGCCTCTTCTCAGGGGTTGTTTTATGTAGTTATCGTAGTTATTCTTAAATGCATTTACACTTGTTTCAGAAACTACATATATTTCTTCCGCTTGCACTTCATCTTCTACGACGGAAGATGGCCCTTTTCCATCTTGTAGGAGTAGTAGCGGGTGTCTTCGTGCAGCAACTGCCTGATTACAGACTTCCACTCCATTATCCCTGTCTATGGGCCTAATTGAATTACTGGGATCTTTTTTAATGATGGTCTGGATCTCCACGACATATTAGGGGGTTCTTTTCATATCGGGATGCTTAGAGTGAGATTACCAAACTACCATACCCTAGTAATCTCACCCTGGCTCATCCAACTCTTTCCTAGTCCTTTGCACCGTCCTCAGATTGGCACCCAAGGACTAGTATATTTTCGCATCGGAGCTCCCGGCGTGAAACCCAAGCAACACAGCTTGCATTTTCCAATTTTTTGGACGATTGAATTTTAGCAATTTTAGAATTTTAGCTTCCTTCAAAGACAATGCACAACCGAGTCGTCTCTAAGAGAAAGAAGAGAGAACTGAGGCCGATACCACGTATGCGCGAAATACAGAGTAGCTAACCGCAACAAATTATCCACACCATCCTGTATTTTATATTCATTACACGTAAAAGTAAAATATCTCAAGCCTTTTTGTTTTAATGTTAATTATGTTTAATAGCTCATGAAAATCAGTCATCCATTATCTTAAATTATTGAAATGTTTTATAAGATCAAGCAAAAAAGGATGTCAAATACAGAAATATCAAACTTCTGAAATTAAATGTTCATTTATCCTTCAATAGCACAGGCTTTGACAGAGGCCTTTAGCTCGTCTGTATGTTGGAATCTGGTCTTTCTCATTGTTCTCTTGATAATATCCAATAGACTTCTTATAGGGTTTAGGTCAGGAGAGTTGGCTAGCCATTCAATCACAGTAATATCTTGGTCAGCAAACATTTGCCTATTGTTTTGGTTTTGTCGGCAATTTCTGAACAAATCCTGCTGGCAAAGGAAATCGGCATCTCAATGAAGCTTGTCAACAAATGGAAATAGGAAGTGCTCTAAAATCTCCTAGCAGATGTCAAAATTGACTTTAGGCTTGATAAAACACATTGTCCCTACACCAAAGTTGGGTACATTTAATCATAAATTTGACTTCGTTTACCGTTTATTCGTTAAGCATAGAGAACTTTGCTAATCCGTTACAAATGTAACGGAAATTAACCCTAAACTGTTAACGTTATTATTATTTTTTCTTATTAAATAAAACAGAAACCTTTTATGCTCTAAAACCACCACCTCAAAACTGTCAAAATGATAAAATATCAACATTGCCAAATCTATTAAGGACTAAGAAAAGTTAAAACAGTAAGCTTTAATGAAACACAATATTAGTATTAAACTAGAACAAATATTGATAAACTAACCGAATGAAACAAAATGGAAACAACAATAACACACGAAAGAAAAAATATGACATGATAGACGATAGAGTCAATTTATGTTTCTGTTTCCCCATTCTTCTCATTATAAATTCTGCCAATGAGATGCATGTTCACCTTCATGAAAAGTAGCATCCGAATGTTTTCATCAGACAGGGATGATCTACTGGCGCTCAAGATCTTCTTGCCAATGGAGAACAAACGCTCCACTGCAGCACTAGAGGAGGTGGCTGTGTTGAACCTGATGAACAAGTACACCAACGTTTGCTCTCCCAAGAAAGCAGCATCTGTCAGTAATTCTTTGGAGTTGGTCTCCAGCTAAGTATTGATCAAGTTATGTGACGTGGCTCCTGCTGCTTTCTCGTTGGGAGTAAAGTTATTAAAGAAGTCATACTCCTCATCTTCGGTTTTGCTGCTTCCAGTATTGCTGCTCAGTTCCTCCATGTTCTGCCTCAAGTGCTCATCGAATTTATTTCCTATGCTTTTCTTCACCTTACCGAGCTGGGTTTTGCCATACTTCTCCAATGACAAAATGCGAAACTTGAGGTGGAATGCATCAGCCGGCCGACATTCATCCTTCAAGAGGTGCTGAAACCTTTTGTTGAGGCCTGCTAAAGTGCGCCAAACAAAGAGCTGCAGCAGTTGAGGTCTTTTTTATTTCAAGTCCTTGGGCCTGAAGGCGGTCTCAGCAGCTGTTAGTGGCAGAATTCCAAAGCTTGCTCCTCCCCCTGGATCTTTTCGAGCGCTTGAGCCACAGTTTTCCCCGTAAGGGACACGGCGAATTGCTTTCCTGGCCGCCGTGCTGACGGGACTCAGCGACCCATCCGGCCCCAGTTTAGCCAGTTTTCCTTCTTTCTGACACGCTGTCTTCTTACCATGATTTCTCACTTTCCATACAACCTCTCCCACAACTTTCTCTGGTCGGCCTCTTATTTCACTTAGTAGATGCTGACCAACTTCCTCTCATCCAACCATCCCAGATCGGGGCTGAGTGGGAAGGGGAACAACGCCCCCTCACCCCTGAGCTCCCCTTCGGTCTGGTAGGTTTTGAGCCACCTCCGTAGTCCTCACATTCCTCACATACTTCTTTCTCCTTTCACAGTCTATCCAATCTATCGATTTTACGCCCAGCCCAAGGTAGAGCCACCATGCTGAAGGGCTGCCTGGTCACTGAGCGGGAGGTGTAGTCCTAAATGGCAACAGCTGGATTTTCCATCCCCGTGTTCACCCCTCAAAGAGCGGGTAACTGCGTAGGGTGATTAGCGTATGCATCTAGTGATACAAATAGGGTCACCATGGCAGATGACGAAAACAAACAAGCAAACACTCTCCCCTTCTCCTTTACCACCGTCGGGGACGCCCTCAAGTAGCTCCAAAGTAGCAAAAGGATAGCTCTCCCCCCCCTCCGTGCTTCCTCAGGGAACGATTCAAACTTCTTTTAGCGGAGAGGAGTCTTAGTTCTCTCCCAGGCCTACGGGTGCAGGTGCCTCTCCCCTCACACACTTCTCTGGAGTCGCTCTTGGGCGACTCTCTCTTACATAAGAACATAAGAAGAACATAAGAAAAGAAGGAGACTGCAAAAGACCATTCATGGCCTACACTTGGCAGCTCCTGTTCCAGTCAACACACAAAAGATTTCTTACCAGAGAAAAGTCATCAACATTGTCACCCTTTACAGGAGTTCGTCAGATCTAATCTACAATATACATAAAATGCATCCAGAGGATTATGTCCATTCATGCAACCGCAAAATATAATCTTCCCACTCCTTAGAAAAATATATACATATGTACATAAAAAAGTCAGTCCCATCTAGCAGCTTCATCCATATATTTATCTAATCTATTCTTAAAACTACCCAGAGAGGAGGCTTCTATCACATGCCTAGTGAGCCTATTCCATTCATCTACCACACGATTTGTAAACCAATTC
Source organism: Ceratothoa steindachneri (assembly GCA_963969495.1). NCBI lineage: Eukaryota > Metazoa > Arthropoda > Malacostraca > Isopoda > Cymothoidae > Ceratothoa > Ceratothoa steindachneri. The sequence goes on from OZ018327.1 coordinate 171,353,901, forward strand.
CTCCCAATCTCCTTCCTAAACCTATACTTATCAAGCTTAAACCCATTGCTACGTGTTCTGTCATGTTCACTAAGTATAAGAACCTTACCCAGATCCCCTTTATTATATCCTTTTACCCATTTGAAGACTTCAATCAATTCCCCTCTGACTCTTCTCCTTTCCAATGTATGTAGATTTAGTTTTCTGAGCCTCTCACCATAAGGTAAGTTCCTTAGCCCACCAATCATCTCTGTCATCCTTCTCTGCACAGACTCAAGCAAATCAATATCCTTCCTATAATATGGTGACCAAAATTGTACTGCATAGTCTAGATGAGGCCTAACTAGCGCCAGATACAGTTTTAGAATGACTTCAGCACTCTTATTGCTTACACTCCTCCTAATGAATCCCAATATCCTATTAGCTTTATTCTTAGCATTTAGACATTGCTTTCTAGGACGAAGGTCTGAACTTACCAAAATACCGAAGTCTCTCTCACAATCAGTCCTTCCTAAAATTCTGCCATTTAATTTATAACTATTCAATGGATTATTTCTACCTATACTAAGTACACTACATTTGTCGATGTTAAACTTCATTTGCCATTTCTCGGCCCAATTGGACAGAATGGTCAATTCCTCCTGCATTACAACAGCATCAGAATCAGCCCTAATGGCCCTACCTAGCTTAGTATCATGAGCAAATTTACTCAGGTCACTACTTATACCTATGTCAAGATCATTAATATAAATTAAGAATAGCAAGGGACCCAAAACAGATTCTTGAGGAACTCCACTGCTAACACACCCCCACTCAGATTTAACTCCATCTATACTAACTCTTTGCTGTCTGTCACCAAGCCATGACTGAATCCACCTAAATATACTGCCATCGATCCTGTGTGCTTTAACTTTGCTCAGAAGTCATAAGTGTGGCACTCGATCAAAAGCCTTACTAAAGTCCAAGTATAAAATATCATAGTTTTCATCATTATCTGCTGCTTCATACACCTTACTATAAAAAGACAGCAAATTAGTCAGACAGGATTTACCCTTACTAAAGCCATGCTGTGATTCTTTTATCAACTTATGCTTATCCAAGTGATCTCTAATATTCCTTGCTATAATAGATTCCATCATTTTCCCTACCACTGACTGATGTCAAACTTACTGGTCTGTAATTAGTTATATTTGTTTTATCCCCTTTCTTAAATATAGGTATCACATTGGCTTTCTTCCATGCCACTGGCACAATGCCACTCTCCAATGATTTTCTAAAGATGCATGCTAGGGGCTCACTTAACACATCCTTACATTCTTTCAAAATTCTGGGAAAGAGCTCATCAGGACCGGGTGCTTTACTACTTTTGATTTTATCAATTTCCTTTGTCACTATCTCCTTTGTGATCAAGATATCCTTTAATTTCTCTTCATCATTACCCCGAAAGATCATTGACACCTCAGGTATATTTAGAGTATCCTCCTGTGTAAATACTGAGAGAAAAAAGTCATTTAGCATTCCAGCCATTGAGTCCCTATCACTCACTAATTCTCCATTGGAATCTATAAGTGGGCCTATTTTATCTCTAACCTTAGTTTTGTATAATTGATAAAAACTTTTAGGATCTTCCTTTGCCCTATTTGCCACTTTAATTTCATAATTTCTCCTTGCTACTCTAACTAACTTTTTAACATCTCTTGCTAGTTCATTATATCTCTGCCTTAAGTGATCCTCTCCATTTTTTATTTTCCTATAAATGCCCTTTTTAATGCCAATAAAATGCTTAATTTTATCTGTCATCCATTTTGGGTCATTATTTTTAGTCCTAATCTCCTTATATGGAATGTTAATCATCTGACCTGTAATTAATTGCTCAATTATTCTTTCATACTCCTCTTCAATTGTAATCTCTTCCTCCTGGTGATTATTGTCTCCACTAACTGATATCATTGAATCTAATCCTGAATTGATTTCATTGCCTGGTTTCTGTACAACTGCCTCCATGTAAGTCCTGAGCCCATTATAATTTGCTCTTCTAAAGTCAGGAATTTTAACATTGTTCATGCTACTATCAATAACATTCCATTTCATCTTGAATCTAATTTCACAATGGTCACTATTACCCAAATTTCCTCCAATCTCAGTATCCTTAATAACTTCTTCCCTATTTGTCAGAACTAAATCCAGTATATTATTACCTCTAGTGGGTTCGTTAATAATCTGCCTCAGAAAATTATCTTGGACAACATTCAAAAATTCCTCAGCCTCCTGATCACCCACAAGAGCTTCCCAGTCTATATTTCTGTAATTAAAATCGCCCATTATACACACATGCTTACTTCTACATGCCCGTTCAATCTCCTGCCACAGAAGATTTGAAGCTTTCTTACTAAGATTTGGTGGTCTGTATAATAATCCTATGACAAGCTTGTTTTTACCTTCCTTTACATTTAGCCATAATGACTCTGTGTTATCATCTAATTTAATTGTACTGTTTACACAACACTGGAGATTATCTTTAATATAAATAATAACCCCTCCTCCTCTCTCCCTATTCCTATCTGTATGGAACATGTTAAAGCCCTCAATCTCAACCTCAGGTTTAAAGTGATTACCTGCCAAATCAAGCCATGACTCTGTTATCGCAATTATATCAAAATTCTCTTCACTTGCTAACGCTCTTAAGAGATCTATCTTATTCCTTATACTCCGACCATTTGTGTAGTATATTTTTAAGGTTTTTTTATTATTCCCATCTTCATTGCATTGTGCTTTTTTATTCCTAGTTATCTGCTCATTCACTTGTGCATTAGTCCCCCTATAACGCATCAGTATGCCCTCTCCCCTAGCTATTCCTCTATCACTGCATCCCTTCCATTTCCTACACCTGCCCTCTATTCCTGTTATTCCCTTACCTCTAACAGCTTCTAGTTTCCCACCCGTAAGGACCTAATCACACTATCCAGCTCCCCCCATAGAACCTCAACACCTGCCCGACTAAGATGGAGCCCATCCATCGCATACAACCTCCTATTCCCGTAAAACCCTCCCCAGACATCTACAAACACCAATCCTAGCTCCTCACACAGTCCTTTCACAAATTCATTCAAACCATTTGCACGCGACAACCATTCTACCCCCACATCCAATCTCGGAAGCACACCAGAAACAACACCTTTTACCCTGCTTTTACTCATCCTTTCAACTAACCTTTTATACTGCTCACGTAACTCACATGTACCCACCTTCTTTACATCATTCACTCCCACATGCGTAATCACAACTGCATCCCTCTCACACCCAGAAACCAGCCTATCATACCTCTCACAAACATCACTTACACCAGCACCCGGCAGACAAACTCTCATTCCCTTCCACTTGCTATCACTCAACTTCCTATCTAAATACCTAATCTGAGAGTCACCCATCACTAGCACCTCAGTCATTCTCCTATTCTGCCTTGGCCTAACATTACCCTCCCTCCTGCTCTCAGTCACGCTACCACCCATCCTGCTTTCATCCACAATCACACCAGGCAAATCACTTTTACACTCTTCCTCTCTCAGGACATTGAATCTGTTAGTCAACCTAACAGGTTCTATGTCCCTCTCATTCACACACCTAACCTGTCCCAACTTATCTATCCTATCCATTTTCACCCACCATTCATCATCACTCACAACTTCCACACTGTTCCCAGTCCTAGCCCTATCTTCCACCCTCTTAGCACTAATCTCACCCTTCAATCGCACACTTGCATCTCTTCTCACCTCAAACACCAAATCATTCAACCTCTTACATTCCCCACTCAACCTCCTAACCTCCCCTTCCAGAAAACACACACGGCATTCAGTTACATTCACTCTCCTTTCAACTCCACATGCATCACACACCACATACACACTACTTTCAAACGGCATGCTCTCACCATCTATACAAAAAGCCATACTCTCAGAAATTTACTAATGAAAATGTTAACACTCACCCAAAAAAAAATTCTTGCTCAGGATTGCTGCCAGTTATCTTCCCCAAAAGTATTAATCACTAATGTATTTATTATGCAGTGATTGATGTATTAAATAAATACAAGAAAAATTACACACCCAAATCAGTATTATATCCCAATCTTACAATGAGAATCAGGAGCTCCTGTAAGACAACCTTCCAGAACAAAGCCAGACAGCCAACTGCAGCTCCCCCTTTACTTCCCCTGGGGACTGCCAAGAAAGCACGGCAACGGCCCATAATTGATCGTTCACGGTGGGAGAGTCTCTATGAGTTTAACCCCTTTAGGGGGGCAAGGGACGACAGGGCCTGTGCTCTCTAAAGTCCTGCTGGCGTGCATATCGAGTTTACAGGGGGGCATGGTACGTGACGCCCTCTCTTTCCCGACGGATGCCGGCTCGCCAGCCCAAGACAGGGAAAAAGCTACCTAGAAGGGGATCCGTGATGTCATGGGAGGATGGCCGCATGTAGCCCCTCCCCCCCTGAGATAGACATGGTTCTTGAGGTGACCCAGACCCAGAGAGTAGGATCTTCCATGGGGTCGAGCATGGGCTCGGTGCCAAACGCAGAACCCAAGTTTGCCCTGGTGAAAGCTTCTCCCTAGATGGCTCGGGACCCCGAGGTCTTACAAGGAGAGAAGGAATCTCCTCCCACGGCTGGTGCCCGTGTGACAGCTAAGACCTTCTCAATTTCAGAGAAGGATTTTGTTGAGGCCAGTCCATTTGGCCTAGGGGCTCCTGCAGGCGGAGGGGAGAAGCGGGTTTATTCCCCGCTCTCCTCTCCTAGAAAGGATAAGAAAGAAAAAATACCCCCCAAAAGAACCAGGGCTCTTCTTCCTCCGCGGGAGCCACGGGGACGGACCGGTGTGCTGCCGTTTCGCTTAGCGACCAAGCCTAGATTGGCACATCCGGCCCGGGTGCTCTCCTGGGTGCGGGAGTCCTTGACTAAGACCAAAATTCCAAGGGCGTAGAGCGGAGCCTCTATTACGTCGGGGCCCTTCATTAAGAGGTTACCTGACGTTTTCAAGCCCGCTGACTTCAAACGCTTTCTCGCTATCCAATCCACTTTACGGAGGCATGTTGCCCAAGGTCAACATGTTAAATTAGAGAAGAGCACTAGCAAGCCTGATTAGTAGAAAGTCGAAGGTGACCCGTTTCTCGGATGGGAGCCTTCTGACGAATGCGTCGGAACCCTTCGAGGCAGCCAAGATTAGTGCTCTTAGGGCACTTGATTACACCCCGGTGAGTGTGAGGCAACACTCTACCACAAACTTTGTCAAAGGAGTAGTTTATTCTAGGGAACTCGTGAACTACTCTATAAACGACATCACCTTGGAGCTGGCCAATCAAGGAGTGGTCAAAGTCGAACGTGTGATGAGAAAACAGGGAGGGGCACCAAGAACCACCCGTACACTCTTCATCAAGTTCGACTTTGGCAGGCTCCCCGAGCCGGTGCGTACCGGTTGGAATTGCTATCGCGAGAAGGAATTCGTGCAAATGCCGCGTAGGTGCTACTACTGCCACCGCTTCGACCACATGAATCGCTCCTGTAGACGTGAAAAATCGGGGTTACAAGTTGTAAGTTGCTTCAAGGCCACATACCATAAGTCCAACTCGTGTGTGGCCAAGTGTTTCAATTGCGGAGAGCCGCATCCCACTTCTTCGAAGCAATATGATACGTATCTTCTTGAGAAGGAAATCCTGGCCGTTCAGGCCCAAGATCCTCTCTCATTTTGCGAGGCTAAGGACTTAGTCTTGGCGTGCCCAGCGCTGCCTTGAATGTCTTATGCCTCAATGTTAACAAAGACAGACCCTGCTCCTGGCTCCCCCAGGCCTACACACACGATCGTTTCTGCCCCCATTCGGAACACAGCTGGCGGCAAAAAGAGTTTGCAGCCAGTCATAGCTAAAACCAGGGCTCTCCCCCCCCCCTTCTACCAGCGTGGCCGTTTCCCGTAAGGCAAAACGGCCGCGCGCCTCTACCGAGTCGTTAGACTCACAGGAGGCCACACCCCTGAAGTTGGCCGTGAGGCCATATTCCGGGGGTCCTAAAGCTTCTCCCCGAAAGGAGGACAGCACTAAAAGAGCTTCGGCGCATAAAACCATTGCAAGTGGTAGGCTGTGTGGCTCGAGGACGGTGGATCCTCCAAAAGAGGGACCCCCGCATCCAAAGCCGCCTCTCCTTCCTATCGTTTCGAGGAGGAGGGAGGAAAAGAATCGCATGGCGAGCCCAACCTCCCTCCAATAAATCCTCTAAGGTGACAGCGCCTTCAGCGCATTGTCCGGCCAACAGTGCACTGAGTTCTGCCTCCTGGAAGCGTACGGCTATTCCCGTGAGGGTCTTCGCTTCAAAGAGGTCCCTCGCATCTCCTTTAAACTAGGCCTCGAGGGCATATTCCTTCAATGGAATTGCCACGAACTCCTGGCCAACTGGAATGAGCTGCCATTTACACCAGGCATCATGTCTCCGTTTTTCTCTTTGCTTTACATACTTCGTTTCAGGCAGTAGCTGCACAGCTGCACCTGGATAAAAGGTATACTGTTATTTCTGCGTACATTCCATCGTCACCGGACTTCGACGCGGGGAACTTCCGCCGTGTCGTGGCATGGTTGCCGAGGCCCTTTCTCTTGCTCGCAGATCTGAACGGTAGACACCCCCTCTGGGGAGACTACTCGATCAATCCCAGGGAACAGATCCTTGCCGACCTTATCGATGAGCTGGATATAGATGTCCTAAATGTAGATGAGTTCACACAGCACTTCCAGAAAAGCGCTTCATTTTCCTATCTCTTTTGGGTGGGGTGTAGTAAATGACCTCCATGGTAGTGATCACTTTCCCATTCAAATATCATTTTCTAGGCTGCTACCACCTGTGAGCCCACGCCGGTGGTGCTTGGCGTGGGCGCGGTGTTCCACATTCCAGGAAATGCCTGATTTCTCTGTCTCAGTCGATGGGGTTAGGTCAGTAGCTCAGGCTGTTGAGTTCTTCTCCAGCATGCTCATCGCCGTAGGCCTAAATACTATACCTAGAACGTCTGGCCGTTTTGCTCACCGACCGCTTCCAGGGTGGTCAGCCGAGTGTGAGGAAGCTCTCAAACAGAAGCGTTATTCCTATATGCAGTATAAGCGCCCCTCTAGCAATCTTACTGTCGGGGAATTTCGTCGAGCTAGGGCTAGGTTCAGATATGTTTCGATCACGCATGCCACTCCTTCTGGCAGACATACGTATTTTCACTTAAAGTGAAGACCCATCAAGCAGAGGTGAGGAAGCGGGTCAAAAGGATTCGGGGCAAGGTCTCAAAGAACCACCTATCCGTTCTCCAGGGACCGCAATCTCGGACCTCGCATGCTAGCGGAGTCCTTCGTGATCGCTTTATTCGCATTCTCTAGCTGGGATGCTGCTCCACCAGACTTTCATACGCGTCGTGATGTCCCGGAAGGCCACCAGGTGGACTTTATCTAAAGAGGCGGATAACCCTTCAACGACAGGTTTACATTGAGTGAGTTGCGTTTCGCTCTTGGTCCGTGCGCGGTCACCGCCTCTGGTCGAGACGATATCCAGTACGCCATGCTTTGACACCTAAGTGAGCGAGGTATGGCATTTCTATTAGATTTTTTCGACAGAAGATGGGTCAAGGGTATCATTCCAAACTCCTGTCGAATCCCTAATGTGCTCGCTCTCCGCAAACCGGGGAAAGATCACACTATCCCGGCCGCTTTCAGCCCAATCTTTCTAACCTCCTGCCTGTGTTAGTTGATGAAGAAATTGGTAAATGTTAGATTAGTTTTTTTTTCTGGACAGGGAAGGCCCTCTGTCTTCTGCACAGTGCTGCTTCCGTAAGTTCCACTCCACTGCGGATGCTCTGCTCCGACTGGAAAATGCCGTCTGCGAGGCCTTCCTTCGTAGACAGCACTATGCCACGGTGGTTTTCGATCTGGAGAAGGCCAATGATACCGCATGGCGATACAGTATCATGGAGACTCTCCACGTGAGGGGAAGACACCCAATCTTTATATCTTAATTTTTGCGAGATCGTCGATTCCGCCTATGGCTGGGGGGTGGGGGGAGGGGGAGTTTCCCCACCCGAATGTAGCAGGAAGAGTGTGTCTCACAGGGGAGTGTCCCCAGTTTCACACCCTTTGCCATGAACATCAACGACATCACATCGGTGCTGCCGGGAGATGTTCTTGCTACGCTATACGTGGACGACCTTTCGATCTCTTTTGGCGCGGCCTAGCTGCCAACTCTGGGGCATCGACTCCAACAAGCATTGAACCGCGTCTCTCGCCATGCCAAAACGCACAGGCTGTGGTACACTTCTGTTACTATCCACGGCTCAACCCTGACTCAGGCTTGTTTTTAAATGGGAAGTTCCTGGAAGTGGTGGACTCACATAGTTTCCTCGGTCTTGTATTTGACCGACGCCTCACCTGATAGGCTCATATTTGTAGCTTTAGGGTCTCTTGTGCCCGCGCCATGGATATTCTTCGTTCCGTGACGTTCAGCACATGGAGCGCTGATATAGGTATTGCTTTACTATTTATTGATCCTTTATTTGTTTGAAGCTCGAGTACGGATACGAGTTTTATGCATCCGCAGACGAGCGTGTATTGCGAAATGTGGACTCGATCTATCGAACCGGCCTTCGCCTGGCGACCGGTGCCTTCCACATGTCGTCCATTGAGAGCCTACTTGTCGATGCTGGGGAGATGTCACTCGCTCTGCGCCGTGCACATTGCATTATTCGCCTGTACGCGCGAGCCCGGCGCCTCCCTCATTCGCCAACCACTTTCATTCCATCCGCAGCTGATCTCGTAGGTGCCTATGCCGCCAGGACATGCTATTCATACCCTAAGCCCTTTGAGTTTAGAGCTAGGAAACTCTCTCAGAGCTCGGTACCCCTGAAGGGTACCACGTGTGATTATTTATCGCCCCGCCTCTGCTCTCAAATCTTCTACTAGGCCGGAAGTATTGTGTTCGACCTTTTTGGAGCATACTTCCTGTCATACTGGAACCATGTCAGTGTATAGGATAGCTCTAAGTCGGTTTCCACGCCGTATCCCCTCAGTTTGAATTCAGCGTGCCTCTGCTATGCGCTGCGTCTGTCTTCACGGCTGAGCTGGTTGCAATGCATCGCTTGGTACGGAAGATTACGTGACGTGCCTGATTTGGAGATCAGATTGTGATTTATAGTGACTCATAAGCGCCCTAAGTGCTCTTCTGGCATTGGAACCCCCGCATCCCTTGGTTCGCGATATCCGTGATGCCACGGTTTGGGCGAGCAGGGCGGATGTTGAGATTATCTTCTGCTGGGTTCTTGGAGATGTAGGATTTTTTTTTTAAGGGGCTATCTGGCGACCGGACATGTAGGAATTGCGGGGAATGAGCCCACCGGTGAGGACACCAAACGTCCGCGCGGACTATGTGACCAGACCAGTGTTTCCCTCTTCCTCACACCGATTACTACGGCGACTTATGCCCAAGTAGGCAGTCGCCAGATGGGCCTTAAAAAAATCACACCGATTACATGGAATGAATACGAGTAGCTCTTCGGGCTCCTTGGCAAATAAGGTGGGAGATGGTCGAAGAGAAATTAAAGTTGCGTACCATTGCGCCGCGACTGTGTCCCTGGACCTACTCCACAATGCCACGACTGCTTCTGATTGCTTTCTGCCGTCTCCGAATTAGACATACTCGCAGGACGCGCCGCAATTTGATGGAGCGATCGCCTGCCTCTTACTGTGACGACTGCGCTGTCCCCCAAACTGTTAGGCACATTCTTGTTGAATGTCCAAGTCTAGGTGGTCTTCGAGCGCGTTACCTGTCCCAGTAGCGGGACGAACGGGGGTTTCTACCGCTCGTCCTTTGTACTCGGGACTGGTTCATACACAAAGACTTTCTGACTATGCGACATTTGGAAGGAGGCCTGCCTCCTCCCTTTATATGACTGTTTGTTGTTCATCGTATGTTCCTGAGCCGGCCTAACCCCGAAGATGGAGCCCACATCCTTCTTGTTGCCTTTTTGCTTTGTTTTCTTTGTATTTTTTCTAGCATTTGTCCTTTTTTGTCGTTGTTATTTGTTATTTACATATTTTTATTTTTTATTATAGCCTAGTAGTAGGCTGTGTTGAGTACAGCGACTACTGCCTAAGTAGGCAGTCGCCAGATAGGCTACTAAAAAAATAAAAAAATGAGCCATAATTGACACGACCTATACATAAAACAATGGATATCAGTTATTAGTAATTTAGTAAATTTTTAAAAATAAAATTTGTAGGGAAACGATCTATTGAAGAATATATTGCCAAATGAAATCATATGTACATATTAATTTTATAATTAATTTAATGATTTATTATTTTTTCATACTCCTTCAGTAAGATGAAATCCTTCTTGTTGAAGCTGCTGCCATTCAGCTGAGCAAGACTCTGGAGAGCAGGCATCTTAGTCTCAATATGGCGTTTCTGAATACCACAGAGTCATAGGTGAGGTTCTGCCTCGTCGTGTTGGGGACAACCAGCCTCTTTCACACTTCAGTGTAGATGTTGTCTGCTGCCACAATGCGGTAATCCTTCAGGTTATAGTAGCCCTGTAGTGCACTTTGAATACGGAGGTCTGTAGGGTTTATAAAATGAGTATTGCAATAAATATTAAAATTAAATTTATATATAAAACCAGGCAATGGCTTCGCCACTCCCCCCGGGAGCTTGCGCTTCGCTACTAAGATTAAAATTTGAAATTTAAGAAAAAGCAGCCATGGTTAAATTTTTATCAATTTTCTGAACTTCGCCAATTATAATAATTTTAAAAAGGAACTTTAAACTAAATTTCCCCCTTTTCAAAATATCACGTTGCTAAAATATAGAGTTATAAAAGATATATAAAAATATATTTTCTGAACTTCACCATTTGTAATTCTTTGGGTTTTAAAAAATTCACAAAATTTTTAGACTTATATTTACTTCTGAATTTCACCATTTTGTTTTTTGATATTATAAAAAAATTATTAGAAATAACTTTGATAAAAAAAACATAAGTCATAACCAAACTAAGATGAAATTATTATTCAAATACTCAAAAAATTCCCTTCTTAAATTAAATAGTTAGTGATGATGATGATGAAATAGAGTAATAAACAAATCAAACAATATTATGATATCTAGTATAATTAGAATATCAACTATCTAAAATCTAAGCCGATGACTTGGTTCTGAATGTGGAATTAATAGTGAACGTTGAGTATAGCCTAGGCAAGCACACCATAAGTATGATGGCCTGTCAGCCTAACGCACGGAAGCACTCCAAACAGCCTCAGCCTGGTGGTGGGAAAAGAGTCATGTTCAGGTAGGTTTCCTAGGAGGTAGACCAGCACCAGGCGCAGATCCAGGTGAGGAGCTAGGGGGCTAACCCCCTTCCCCAAATTTCAAACCCTTAATGTTTATATTTCTTTTTTAAGCCATTTTGCTATTCACAAAGAGTTATGTAATAATATAGAATATATATATATATATATATATATATATATATATATATATATATATATATATATATATATATATATATATATATATATATATATATATATATATATATATATATATATATATATACAAGATGGTCTTCAAGAATAGATTGTGTAAAATCATTTGCAGCAAATCGCACCAGCATTCGAGCTGCACTTGAAGAACTGTTAACATTAAATCTGACACCTAAAACAACGACTGAAATACATGACATGAAATACATGGCTCATCGTTTCTATTTTAGTTTGTCCCATTAATATCTAACGATCTGGTTTATTATTGACTTTTCCTTAATTTATTGTTTTAGTCGTCCTTTTGAACCCTCCATTATTGATTATTTACTATATATATATATATATATATATATATATATATATATATATATATATATATATATATATATATATATATATATATATATATATGTTTTTTAAACCGTTGCATAGAATGTACTTTTATAAAATGATACATTTATAAAATACAGGTAAATTTCAAAATTACATAATTTTCTGATGTGTGGAAAAACATTCGGTTCTGAGAGAGTTATATCTCACTCCTGTGTCATATACTGTTATTAATTATCAATGATTTGTAAGATAATCATTATTAATCATCAATGCCCTCAGATTCATAAGAGGGGGGAATTCAGGTGGGCTAAACGTGACAAATTTTTAGCCTCGATCCGCCACTGACCAGCGGTAGTCGACTGGGGAGACCACGCACCGAAAATCGTCCTAAACTTCGAAAATTTAAAAAAAAATCATAAGGTCAATTTTTAAAATTTTTTAAAGTTGAAATATAAATTTGGGGATATACGTCACTCAAGTATAAATATAACGTATAGAATACCTTCCATGAAGGTAGCCAAAATCTCACTCAATTATGACCACTATAACGGAATTGTCGAAATTTCACTTTAGGGATGAGATTTTCGACCTGTTAAAAAATTAACCTTTTCTTATTTCCATAAGTTTCTGTGCATTTCCCCGTGTTTTTTGACCTGAAAAAAAGCTGTAAATCATAAATAGTTTGACCTAGGATGTTGGGGAAGCATTGCCGCATTGTAGTTTTAAATTTTATGCCTTGAAATCGGCCCAAAACTCCAGTTCTGCGGTCCCTTGAATCAGGTTTTGCACTATAACTTTTATCTAAACAAGTTAGAGAAAACAATAGGCACCAAATTAAAGTGTTTTTAATCCTCTTTCTAATTGATACAATTATGAGAGCATTAGAACAAGAATTGGCATATTGGTATATACAAATATTACAGAGCTATCACAAAATTCGTTTTTTGACATTCAAAGTAGATAAGGCGCTTTATTCTTCACATAAATTAGAGATGATCATTTCGACACAAGTCTACTCGGTGAAGGATTGGAAACATTACATGATGATTAATTTCATAATGACATTTTTACACAGTCGTTGAGAGTTTGTTTCTTAAAGCTAAGAAAGCGGCGTCTGTTGAACTCCACAGCTTGAAGGTGACAGTTCCTTTCTTTGGCATATGTTGTTATGACATTTTCAAAGTGGCTCATCATCATAGCATTGCGGTTAGAAATTTAATTCACCGCTTTCAGATTCTTAATTAACATAATCCAACGGTTTAATCTGTAGTCGTCATTTTGTGGGCTAGACGTGACAAGTTCGAGAAGCGATAGGACACAGAATAGAGAAATATTATCAAAGACGGGATTAAATATCGGATATGAAAGGTAAAGGCATATAGATAAGGTCTACTTCCAGAAGTTCCAACTGTGAGAAAAGAATGTAGACATTTAGGTCACAAAGCTAGGAGTACATACATACACATGCAATTATAAATACATCGAAACAAACAAAAGAAACATAATTAATTTAATAAATCAAAGGGCTAATATTTAAAATGGACAATTTTGTTACAAATAAGCCTTTTAATTACAGGTTCCTGTTCAAAGGGACAGGGAAATATATTAAAATTAGGCGAGGAATTAATGAATGAACATTCGACAATTTTTAAAAAAAATTTTGTCGAATGCTCATTCATTCTGATTTTGAAAAACGATTGAAATCAGACAACTGAATTGAAAATCTTTTGGAAACTATCATTTAATCTGAAACAGCAAGATGGCACAATCTTTTTAGGCAGATCATAGACATTTTTCTTTTTCTGGTGGAGAGAAGCATAGAGAGGATCTTCGCAAAGAATTGGAGATGAAAGTAATGGAAACTTTGTGGGCTTGGTAGAACTGCTGTCTCGGTTGGATCCTGTTCTGAAAGAACATGTGCTAAAGGTGAAGTAATTGTAACAGAAAGAAGGGAGACTATAGGTACATTATCTCCTAGCAGAGACTCATAACGAATTCGTTTCTCTTTGTTCAGAACTTGTTGCAAAACAAATTCTCTTTGAAAGAAGCTGCTCGAAATACTTTTCAATCATGTTGGATTCAACACCAGACTACCCTCATGTTGAGCAAACTGCGTTTATACTATGATATCTTGTGAAAGACGATTTTTGCATATGTTATTGAGGAGCGATTTATGAAGTTTGTTGATTGCAGTAACAAAACTGGAAACGATATTGCGAAAATTGTACTGGAAACGTCGAAAGAGAACAACATCACTTTCTCAGATTGCAGGGGGGCAAAGATACAACAATGTATCCAATATGGCGGGAAAATACAAAGGCGTACAGGCACGTCTCTGTTTGAAAATGCTTTGGCACTCTTTTCACCCTACTGATGCCAAACTCTGCTAACTGTTGCCCTGAAGCCTTCACCTTTTTCGGAACAATTCAGACAACATACACTCTCTTCAGCTCTAGTCCACGACGCTGGGAGATTCTTCTGAACAAGACAAGAAATCAGTCGTTTCACAACAAGTCCCATACAAGATGGTTTTCAAGAATAGATTGTGTAAAATCATTTGCAGCAAATCGCACCAGCATTCGAGCTGCACTTGAAGAACTGTTAACATTAAATCTGACACCTAAAACAACGACTGAAATACATGACATGAAATACATGTCTCATCTTGGTTCAAGATTTTGGCCCCAATTTACATCTGCAACACTATTCTGCAAGCAAGACATGCTACAGTTGAGGTTGAAGTCACAAATGTTGATAGCAAGTTTGAAAGATTTTCGTGGAAACTGGAAGAAAATCTGGAATGAAGCAAAACATGTTTCATCAAGCGTGGGGATTGAGGTAAATCTGACTGTGAAGAGACAGGGAAGGGGAATGCGATCCCATGACGAACAAAGCCCCGATGCTGATTTCTCAGAAATGAATGGAAATAAGGATTCTATAGAAGAAGCAACATTCAGGACAGCTTCATCGACAACGTCATTGATGGCTTGATTCTTCGGTTTGACGCTTCAGGAAACTTGTCGCAAACCTTTTCGTTTCTGTGGAACTACATGCTACCTTCTGACAGAGGTGGGTACTAAATACATTTAAAGTATTAAATACTAAATATTAAATACATGAGAAAAATGTATTTAGATACTAAATACTAAACGATTTTAAAAATGTATTTAGTATTTAAATACTAAATACATTAACTGTATTTAGATACATCTTTAAATACATTTCAAATACATGATATATAATGACAATCGATAAAGACCATTGGGATCACAACAAAAAAATATCCATTAAAATGAAATTGTATATTATAATTACTAATTTAGGATTTGATGACAATTGGATTTGGGTACTACAAAAAAAGAAAGTTTAATAGAATGATATATCAGTTAGCTATTTATAGATCAGAATTATGTTTAAGTAATATCAATTGCTGAAATATTTCGTCAGATAAGGACCTCCGTTTTGGAGATAGAGTCAATCCTCCTAGGAGCTGACGACGAAAGGGTGGTGTTGTATTTAATAAATAACTTTTATGTTTGGATATCTCTCTAAACTTTGAAGTGTTTTATTTTAATCCTGAAGGTAACTGAAGAATTCTAAATTTGTGGTTGATCGTATTTGAGTGTGTTTTGTAAATCCAAAGTAATCGTCACTTTCCGATACACCACTGGATGATTCAGCTTCGCGTCCCTCTGCTAAATTTTCAATCACCTAAATCATAATATTTTTAACAGAGTCTTGGTGGCTTGAACTGTCAGATGAAATACTGATATCTAACCAGCGGAGTTTAAGGAATGGATGACTTTTTGATGCAATAATGGCATCTGCAAAGCTGGCTTCATTTGCCAAGGTCAAGTAAGATTGGTAGCGCTTTCCAAATCCCTTAGTGACTGCACCTAGAAGAGGTTGACAAAATTTCAGAGAACGTAACTGAAGGCTCTTCAGATTTTTCTCCCCAGTGAGCAACGTAGGGAGCAATTCTCCATAAAACAGTTTTTTCTCCCTGTAGGCGATCAAGTGCCACTGCAAAAAGAGCCAAAACTGAGATATACTCCCCAAGAAATTCAATTTCATGACTTCTGAATACTGGATGTTCAAGGGCCGTCATGAATTGATGTAATTTGTCCTTGTGTTTTAAAAGTAATGACAATGAATCAAACAGAAAGTTCCACCTTGTAATGCAAGACAGCTTTAATGAGCAGTTGATAACAGTTTTGATAATCTCTGCTGATTATGGACGACCGCCCTTGTTCCATAATGCTGAGAATTTCCACATCGCAGCATGATTGATGTTTACAAAAGAAGATATTTTCAGCGCCTGTTTTGCATCAGTTGTGGCGACGAGACTGAGTGTGTGTGAAGCATAGCGCACATGATTAGGTAGGCTGAAGCTGTATGGGTCAGACGAAAGGTCTTCTTCCTGATCTAAGGCACTTCTCATTAAGAAACTATTCTCCAGCTCGTGCTCACCCTGATCTTCTTCACCTACCTGGATTCTATCTTCTGAATCTGTGGGCACATTTGCAGCAGTGACTGCAAATTCCTTAAACGCTTTAACAAAATCAGAGCCGTTATCAGTGTCGGTGCTCGTGATTTTCTGCAGGGAGATATGGTATTCATTGATGGTATTCTCTATATGTTCAGCAATCTTGATGTAATTATGTTCTCCTTTGAAGCGACAGCATGACAATACTCCACTGTGACGGACAAGAGCAGCTTCTTCAAGCTGAAAAAAAATATGAAGTAACAGTCCAATGTTTGTCTCATAAATGTTTCCATAAATTTTACATATTAATATAACCGAGATAAATTCCACTAACAAATAGGTTTGCTTTCAGCTAAGAGCTGATAACTCCCTATCTGTAAAGACATTTCCAATTTCATATTTCATAATAAGCAAAATCTTAACATAACCAATGGACTGTAACGCCTAAAGAACTATAGTGACGAGTTGACCAAATATCTGCAGTAAAACATAAGTAAGAGGTGATGTCTAGTTTATTCTTCAGTATAGCTCTTGTCACTTTCTCTTCTTCTATAAGATTTCGGCCTAGCGTCCGCCTTGAAACGATGTCAACTGAAGAATTTAGACCTGCGGTAGTGGAATGTGTGATTATTGTGAGTGAAATTGATTTTCACAGTGAAATGAGAATATATGGTATGCAATATAAAATTTTATATATAAAATGTAGTTATATGAATATCCTATAGCTATATATAACTGGTACATTAATTCACAAATATATTATTATTCCTTTATATTCAGAATTGCATAGTAAAATATTGACTTTCAATGTTGTTAGGAATATATACATTATCAAGCTTTATTTCCTACATTTTTGACGGGCGGGCATGCTAGTTTTGACATAATGATATACAGGTATTACTGCTATAAAGAAATACATCGTTATAGGAATTCATCTATTAACTACATATTATAATTGATCAATAATTGTACTAATTATTCCTGAAAAATTTGTATTCAATAATATCTTCAAGTAAATGATAGCGCGCTTTAAGAATATATGTATGTGGATTCTTATGGAATTATTGCAATATATTTGTAGAAGTCTAAATGCCGCGTACATAAGTGTACGCAGAAATACTCCGACACCAGCTGCGTGCTCTCCCGTATCTCTAAATGCACCTCTCGCCTCGAATTCCTTGTCGCCCATTTTTGCGCCACCGTGAACTCCGAGATGGCTCGAAGGCGTGAAAGACATACTGTCTGCCCAAAGATGAAAAAAGGCTTTCGCGCGACGATACGGATTTTACGAGAATTCGATTCTCTCTCTCGATTTCTGCTCGCGAGGGAAATAAAAGGAAAACTTATCCCTGGATTCAGGCAAAAGCTCTTGGACCTACGTAGAGTGTGTGAAACTCGATCCACATAAGAAACCGTTCGCCCGCTGCAAGGAAGTAACTTATTGGGGAATTGGTTGTTGCCGTCACGGTACTTGTAGGTGCCTAGACTTCTCGCAGGCCCCCCCTTCAGAGTCTGAGGTTACACAGGACCTCCCTCTGCGGATTACCCTAGACGTAGCTAGGTAATCAGTTTTGGCTACCCACTCCAGGAGCCGAATAATCGGACAGGTACTTCAAGGAAGAAGTCCGATTTGAGTCATTGTTTGGCTCACCTTCGTGATCCGGTATAAGATTAGTATATCACCGGTCTAGTATTACCTTCTCATTCGGTAATCTCGGACGTCCGGACTAGGTGCGATCATCGTCACCAGAAGAAGATATTCACCGTCCCCGTCAAAAATAGTTACGAACTCAAAGGTATCGTTAATTGAATTATCCCCTCCCCTAACTTTACCAGTTTATTTGTGAACTAGAATTTCCATCCCGAGCCCGTAACCTTGACTATTAGAAGTGCTTACCTAATTCAGCGCTTAATTCAATAACACTATTCCATTCATGCTGTCGGGTGTCATTAAGACGCAAGCATCCCAGTGAGTAATTCTCAAGTAATCTCCACAACATTTTTGTAGACTTGTTTATTCAGTGCAAGATTGATTCTATTCATAATTATATACGCTGTAGCTTATTTCAAATTCATGTACATTAAAGATTATTTTTGTATCCGTGTGTTTAACTATTTTGGACGATCCTTTGGCAATTATTAAGTAATCCACTCGGCTTAAATTTCAATATTACACCGATCCACCCATGGTTGGTTTTTACTGAGTGGGGACACACTCAGGGGATTATCATCTTAGTTTGGATCAAAAGGGACGCACCGGGGTTATTCTTATTCACCGGAATTGGCTAAGGTAGGTGTATTGGATACACTTCACCTCCGCTTCACCTCGGTGCGGTAATAAAATATATGTCCAGGAAGTGGTATTGGGATTACCCACTCATTAAACCTCGACAATATTAACCTCTGTTGTTTGTATATGTCTTCCTTTATTTAACTTCGTTATATAGCCTATGTAGTGACCAATGATCCGAATGCTTTAGTATTTGGTCGTTATAAGAGCTTAACCTATACTACTAATACTATAATTGTAAACAAAATTTGTAACTCAGAACTAACCTTTGATTGATCTAACAAAAGCTGGTTGCTTCATGGTTCATAGGGGATGCGATGCACACCCTGTATGATAAAATCTGCAATCAGCTTATCAAAAACAGATTGTTTAACCTTCTTAGTATTCACCGCCTAACACTCCGGTAATGTCTATTGTACAGGGTGGCCCAGAAGTCGCGCTACTATTAAAAAAATGCTACTAATAATATTTTTCGTTCAGCATTTTATATGAATTGTTTTTAAGTAAGGTAATTGGTTACTGATATAAAGTAGGAACATTTGCAAAAAGAAATAAATATTCTGTAAAATAAAGTATATATATATATATATATATATATATATATATATATATATATATATATATATATATATATATATATGTGTGTGTGTGTGTCTTTTTGAAACTTTGCGAGGGGGCCCAAATTTTGTCATAAACCGAGTATTATTTATTATCTTGGCGGCCCTAGTGACAGAGTAGTAGTGGTAATAGTGAAAGTAGTAGTAATTATGGCAGTAGTAGTAGTAGTAGTATTCGTGGTATTAGTAGCGGTCGTAGCAGTAGTAGCATAAGTAATAGTCGTGGTATTAGTAGCAGTCGTTGTAGTTGGGGGGACGGCATATTCTTATTATCCTCTTATTTATTTATTAATATTTTTGTTCATCTTGATTTTCACTATGCGGGTTGTCTTCCTCGAATCCATTTTCTTCTTCTAGTTTTTTGACTGAATTTCCTTTTCTTCAAACATTTGTCTTCCCTTCTTCTTGACTCCGGTATTCTTCTTGGCTGGGTTGGTCGTTAATCTTCGTTTTTCTTTCTTGATGCATCTTCATTTTTCTTCCATTAATTTTGAGTTGCTAATTTCTTTGTGCTTCTTAATTCTTGTTGAGTTAGTCCCTTCAAGCGTTTTCTTCCGTTTTCTTTTTTGAGAGATCTTCATAAAAGTTTTTGGACTGTTGAGTTTCGAACGCGATACCGCTGGATTTGAACGCAAATACTCTAGCCATACTACTGGCCTTAGTCCGTCTTTTGTTGGTAAGTTTATCAGCCATTTATATTATCGAGTTGGAAGGAATTTTTCTCAGATACATTTTTCGCACCACTACAGTATTATTAGCATTAGTGGTACTAGTAGCAGTAGTGATATAGTAGCCCTAGTAGTAGCAGTAAAAGTAGTGGTACTAGTAGCAGTAGTGGTAATGGTAGCAGTAGTGGTGGTGGTAGTAGTAGCTGTATTAGTATTCATAGGAGTAATGGTAGTAGTAGTGTTGGTGGTACTAGTAGATGTAGTGGTGGTAGTAGTAGTGTTTTTATAGTAGTAGTAGTGATAGTAATAGTAGTAGTGCTAGTAGTAACAATAGTGGTCATAGTGGCATTAGTGGTATAAGTAATGGTAGTAGTATTTATAGGGCTGCTGGTGGTAGTAGTAGTAGTATTGGTAGTCGTGTAAGTAGTAGTGGTGGTAGTTGATGAAGTGGTAGTACTAATAATAGTGTGAGTAGAAGTACTAGTAGTTGTATTAGTTGTGGTAGTAATAGCAGTAGCAGTTGTCCTAGTCGTAGTACTAGCTGTAGATGCAGCAGTAGTTGTAGAATTAGCGACAGAGTAGTGGTGTAATTAGTTGTAATAGTGACAGTAGTAATAATAGTGGCAGTACTAGTATTAGCAGTCGTTGAATTAGTAGCACTATTGGTGGTATTGTAGTAGTGATAATAGTAGCAGTAGTGAGAGTTGCAGCAATAGTAGTATTAGTACCAGTAGTGGTAGTAGTAGGATTAATGTTAGTAGTGGCAGTAGAGGTAGTATAGCGATATTTGTAGTAGTTGAGGTAGTGCTATAAGTAGCAATAGTGCTATTATTAGGAATAGTGCTATTAGTAGTAGTAGTTGTAATAGTACCAGTAGTGATAGTCGTATCACTAATTGTAGTAGTATCAGTAGTGGCAGTAGTAGCTGTAGTGAGGTCGTACCATTAGTAGTCGTAGTAGCAGTATTGTTAGTTGTAGTACTTGTAGTATTAGTTGTGGTGGTAGTAGTACCAGTAGTGGCCGTAGTAGCAGTAATGGTAGTAGTAGTGGTAGTATTTACAGAAGTATAAGTACTTGTAGTAGTACTATAGTAGTAATGGTAGTATTAGTAGTATTCATTCTAGTGGTAGTAGTAGCGGGACTAGTAGCAGTAAATATACTATAGCATTGATGGTAGTAGTAGTGACAGTAGTTGAAATAGTGCTAGTAATAGTAGTTTTATTTCGTAGTTGCTTATTAGTAGTGGTATTATAGCACTAGTTGTATTAGTAGCATTATTGTTAGTTGTATTGGTATTAGCAGTAATAATAGTGTTCGTAGTCGTAGTAGTGTTAGTATTAGCTGTAGTAATTTTAGTAGTATTAGTACTAGTACCACTCGTGGTTGTATTAGCGATAGCATTTCAAGTAGCTGTAGTAGAAGTAGTAGTATAGCAGTAACTGTAGTAGTATAGTTAGTGGTAGTAGTAGTACGGGTATTAGCATTAGTTGTACTAGTAGCAGAAGTTGTAGTAGTAGCAGTACTGGTAGTAGTAGAAGCTGTAGTGGTAGTATTAGTGTTGGTGTTGTTATTAGTAGTAATTGTATTATTAGCAGTAGTAGTGAAACTAGTAGTAGTAATAGGGATAACAGTAACAATAGTGGTAGTAGCAATAGCACTAGTAGTATCAGTGCTAGTAGTACTTTTAGCAGTAGTTTAGTCGTAGTATTAGCAGTAGTGCTAGAAGTAATAGTAGTGGTGCTAGTAACGGTAGTAGTAGTAGTTAAGGTAATGGTATTAGTATTGGTGATGGTGGTGGTGGTAGTATTACTATTGGTAATAGCGATTGTAGTAAATGTAGTGGTATTAGAAGTGATAATGTTATTATTATTATTAGTGGTGGTAGTTGTAGGAGTAGTGATATTAGTAATAATAGTGGTAGTATTAGTGATAGTAGTGTTATTAATAGTAGTGGTGGTGGTAGTAGTAATGATAGTATTAGTAGTAGTGCTATTAGTAACGGTAGTGGTCATAGAGCAGTAGTGGTATTAGTATTTATTGTGGTGTTAGTAGTAGAACTAGTAGTTTTGGAAGTAGTAGTAGTGATAGTGCTGATGGTGGTGGTAGTAGTAGTGATACTATTAATATTGGTAGCATTAATGCTACTGCTAGTAGTAACGGTATTGGTCATAGTATCAGTAGTGATTATTAGTTATAGTAGCGGTAGTTGTAGATATATACTGAGAGTAGTAGTAGCAGTAGTGTTAGTAGTAGTGTGGGGGTCGAACCAAGTAAAACATTCGAATGAAAAATTTAAACGGTTCACACATTGAACCTTATAAATGGGAGGACAAACTTCCCGCTTTGTATTTCTTCTTAGAAGTCTTCTTGAGAAAGGCGTTATTAGGTCTTTTCTAAAACTTTACCTCCTTTACCGAGAATACACATTCGGTAACGCATGCTAGATCCGAGCTCTGATTGGGCGCTTAAAAATTCGGAAATGAAATGAAATGAAAGGGAAAGTGAGAGAAATAGTTTTAGATCCCCGTGCACCCCCGCACCCCCGACCAGTCCTGATCGGGGAAGCGGGGCGAGACCCGGTTTCCCCATGTTTCCCCGGCACCCTCCTCCCTCGAGGCCTAAAGGCACCGAGGAAAAAGAGGTCCGGAGAGGGGGGGAGGGAGGGGAAGAAGAAAGAAGTAAGGTTAGGACAAACTGAAAAAGGGAAAAAGCTTGAAAGTTGACCAAGTTGGCCTGTGAACCTTCTTAGCGTGAGACCCAGACCACGGTGTTTTATGTTTTCCTAGCTTTTAATTGTTACTATTTGCTGTACCTGTCCCTGGTGCTAGTGTTTGGCCCATCTTTGGATTGGGGTAAGGGAAGAAGATGAATGAAGTGGAAGGAATTTGGAGGTTTGAAGAGAGGTGCAAGTTGCGTGGAGGTCACGCTAATCTCTGTACTATAAACTAATTTTAGAGTTAAGTTCGAAATATGTTAGAGTGAAAGTATGATTGTTTGTTAATTTATGTGGTTGTTTTGTTATTGTTATGTGTGTATGATATAGGCGTTCAAACCGTTGTTAACGTTATTTGTTTTTATGCTATGTTAATAACTCGAGTTTCTATGATTTCTGTAGCATAATTCTCGTATCTGTATCTGTTGTGTGGGCTCATGTTCCTTGGTTTTGTTTTTTTTCTCTTCTCTATTCATTTTGTTTTTACTTTTTCATTCATTTGCACTTTTCGGTTAGTTTTGTCATTCCTTGTGAGTATCAAGTCTAATTCGGTGAGTTTGTCATTATTCGGGAATTTTTTTTGTCACAATCGGGTTTCCTTATTTGGTTTACACGTAAATCTGCTCCTCCTACCTTTGGTCCGCTTTGTTTTTAGCGCTAGGAAACAGCATAAGTTGTCCCCATCCTGCCCCGCGCGCTAGTTGATTATTTAGTTCCTCTCCTATTTCTTCTTGTGTTTTTTCTATTAGTTTTTTTGGCTTTTTTTCAATTAATTTGTTTAATAGTTTTATTTTCGCTTCCATGCGTAATTCTCTTTGTTTTTTCCTCTCTAATCGTCGTGTGTTCGTAATTATGTATAATGCCCTATTCTGTATACGTTGCATTCTTATTAGATTGTTGTCTCCATCTTGCCCCGCGTGCTATTTGATTATTTAGTTCCTCTCCTATTTCTTCTTGTGTTTTTTTCTATGATTTTTTTTACTCTTTTTCAATTATTTTGTTTAACGGTTTTATTTTCACCTCGATGTGTCAGTCTCTGTTTTTTCCTCTCTAATCATCGCGTGTTCCTAATTATGTATACTGACTTATTCTGTCTACGTTGCATTCTTATTAGATTGATTCTTGAAACCGTATACATGGCAATTGTTGGATATATCAAGGTAGGCTGTATTATAGCCTGGTAGATCTTTTTCTTATTTTTCATGTTTAGATTCTTTAATCTGTAGAGTAAAGTTAGCATGCCTCGTGCTTTGTTTATTTTTTCGGTCACGTGTTTCTTGTAACCATTCTTGGTAATAGTTAGGCCTAAAATCTTGCCTTCGCCATTATCCCTGTATCGCTCTCCATCCATGTAAACGTCGGATAGTTTTTTGCGATACATAGGTGTAATTTTAAATTTATCTTTATTCGTTTTAATTTTCCATTTGCGTTCATACTCATAGATTTCCTATTTCTGTCGCCGTTACTCTGGCCAGCATCTGAGGGTTCCGTTAAACACATGGGATTAACTGAGGGAAATCATCTGCGTATTGTATGTTCACACAGCCCTCGTTCCTGGGTGGGGGAATGTCCGAGGTATACACTGAGTATGGCGAAGGACTTAAACACCCTCCCTGAGCGAGACCCACATTAAGCTTGAATCTTTTACCTTGGTAATTCCCCGTGTCTACGTATGCATATCTTTCCATGACGTAATCACATAAAATTCTTTCCAAATAGTTGTTCATTTGAGATTTAGAATTTATGTTGTATGCCTCTTTGCCAGACTTTATCGAATGCTTTCGATACGTCCCGGTCTACAATGTCCATACTGCATTTCTCTTCTTTCACTTTGCTTATTTTTTCTGTAATCACGCTGAGGGCCATCTCCATATTCCTGCTCTTTCTGAAGCTGAATTCTTAATTGTTCCAGAGATTGTTTTCTGGGAGATATTCATTTAATCTGGTGTTCAGGATATTTTCAAACACCTTCCCGATGAAGTCGAGAAGGGATATAGGTCGGAAGTTTTCGACCTCCGAAGGTGGTTTTCCCTTCTTCGGTATGAATATCATTTTGGCTATCTTTAACTCATCGGAGAAGTATGCCGTGTTTATACAGGCGTTAAACACGTTCCTAACCCTTCGAGTATATTATCCGGTGCTTGTATATAGTTTTTTTTTGGTAAGGTCCGATTTCCCAGGGGCCTTTTGTTTATAATATGAGATAGTATACTTTAATTTCTCGAATGTGATTTTGGCGTTAAATCCATCGTTCACATACCGTTCCTCTTTTACGTAGTGATATGGGAAAATTATCTCAATCTGTTCATTTAGTTCGTCAATTATTTGGTTTTCGAAGTCTATATCATAGTTTTCGTTTTCTTCTTCGCCGATGTTAAACACTCCTTTTCAGTATACCCTGAACAATTTTTCAATCTCGCGTTCATCTTCGATTAATTTCCCGTTTCGGTCCGTAAACTTTATTTTTTCTTCACCTTTAGCATTTTCCATTCTTTTTATCTTTTTCCAAAATTCTCGGGGCAATAGCTCGTTGTCAATATTTTGAACTGCTATGTCCCAGTATTCTCTTTGTTTGTCCGTTATTGTGCTTAGTGGCTCTCTCTTCTTCGTTCTCAGATTGCGGTATTTTTCCCTTCACGTTCCGTTTATTATTATCTCCTCGTTTATCGCTTTTATTTCTGCATTCTAAGTTTTCACTTTGTCTGTCCTTATAAAGTATTTAACTGTTTTGTATGTGTTTCTGGGTATTGAATTCTCGACAGCTGTTTGTATTCCGTCCTATTTTTTTCCAGCTCGCCTTCGATTTATTCTAAAGTAACTTCATTTAGTCTGGTGCGTAGTCATTCAATTCTGGCGAGGGCATCTTGAGTCACTCGAAGTGTCGGAAGAAGATAACCGTAGAAGCATTCTTTTTCTGCCTGTAATTTGTTGAGGGCTGCTGCAATTGGTTTTAGAACTGACAAATATTCTGAAATAAATTCCAATTCATTGTCTTTGAGGATGGGTAGATTCAGTTCTTCAAGAGCTACATTCACGTCATTCTTATGTTTATTTATTTGGCTTAATGAGTCAAACATTGAGTTCCATCGGGTGACGCATGGGTACCTAAATTGGACGCCAGTTATTTCCTGTATTTTTTCTGCTGACTTGGGTTTACCAGCAGCATTCCACAGCACTAAACATTTTCCCATTGCAGAATGCTTTATCTTCTTTAGGCCAGTTGATTTCAGTCCGTTATCTACATCAGTTGTTTCTACCAAGTTCAATGTGTGGGAGGCACATCGAATATGGGATGATAGTTTCACTGAGTCCTCTCCATGCTCTCCTGAATGTTCAGAAAAGTTGCTGATGATAACATCTTCAACATCTTCTTCATCTGCATCATCTTCATCAATGTCGTCAGTACGATTTTAAACAAGAACACCGAACTCTTTAAAGCATTTCACCATGTTCGATGCACTGTCGGTGACTGTAGATACAACTTTTCGATAAGATAAACCATGCTCAGAGTTTATCCTGTCCAATATTCCAGTAATTTTATCAAAACTATGTGTTTCATGACATCTTTGGCATGCCAGTGCAGCTGATCCTCACGACAAGTCATCATTGATCTGTAATGTAAGATTAGAAAATAAATGTTTGTATATTATTTTATAAATGAAGACTCACCAAATTAATAATTAAGGAAACATGCCAAATAATTAAAAAGATTATACTATAAATCTATCACCAATGGTCAATTTATCAATTATAAAAATAATATACTAAATAACATATACCCAATGTGAAGTGACTCCCATGAAACTGTGGTGATTGGTTGACCATATGTCGCACGTAACACACACATGGTCAACTACTGCTAGTTTTGCTTGTATGTCTTCCTTCATTGTATTGGTTGTTGTTGCGATAGATCTAGCCAAAGTGCGTCTCGATGGTACCTGAACAGCTAAATTGACGTCTGAAAAAATATTTAAAAATTAAAATTAGCTAGGAAAAATATTATCAAAATATTTAGCTCAGCTAGCGATAGTCCAATGTTCATACAAATAAAATGAATAATTATTTTAATCAAAGATTAGTTATGGAAAAAAAAGCTAAATATTTAGCTAAGCTAGCGAAAGTCAAATGTTCTCACAAATATTATGAATAGATATATTAATTATTTATTTTGCCCGATTAGCAAATAATTGCTACCATGTAGTTTAAATCGATCTACTGATGCAATGGTTTTAAAACTTTCTTTGTTATGTATTTTTTATCGCCTGATGTACCTTTTACTTCGATTTAATAAACTTATTATTATTATTATTATTACTATTATTATTATTATTATTATTATTATTATTATTATTATTATTATTATTATTATTATTATTATTATTATCATTATTAATCAGATATTAGCTATGAAAAAAATAGCAAAATATTTGAGTTATACTAACATGAAAGATGATCCTCAAATTCATGTAACAAGGAGTAACAAGGAGTAACAAGGAAAGTAAGTACCCTAGAGACCTTACGGTCCATTCAAAGAGGGTACCTTTGGACTAGCAATCGAGCAGGTACATGGCTGCTCAATTGTTTTGAGTCCCTAAACGGACACTTTTCAAGACTTTGTCTAGTCTTGACTTGAACTGGTCAACAGATTCACTGTTGACAACTTCCACTGGAAGTGCGTTCCACTTACCGCAGATACTGTAGGTGAAAAAGTTTCCACACAGATTGCGGTTGTAACGCTTCAGTTCAAGTTTGAAGCCGTGATTGCGCGTTCTGTTCTCACTCAGTGTGAAAATATCCCGGTAGTCAACATTGTCGAACCCTTGAAGTATTTTGAAAACTTCGATGAGCTGACCCTGCAGTCTACGGGTTTCCAGCGAGAACAGATTTAATTCCCTTAGTCTATCCTCATAACTTTTATGTCGGATAGAGGGAATCAGTTTGGTTGCCCTAGCCTGTACGCGTTCCAACCTTGCGATGTCCTTTCGAAATGAAGGACTCCAAAATTGTACGGCATACTCCAGGTGCGGCCGAACCAGGGAGTTGTACAGACAAAGTACTATCTCCTTGTTACGGTATCCAAACTGGCGCTTTATGTAGCCTAACATCCTTTGGGCTTTCTTCTCTGCCTCGATGCACTGTTTCGAGAACTTGAGGTCGCTAATGATAGTTACACCCAAGTCCTTCTCAGTGTCACTCAATTCAAGAGCAGTGCCCTTAAGGATATACTGAGATTGGGGGTTTCTGTGGCCGATATGCATTACTTTGCATTTCCCCACGTTAAAAGGCATTTGCCACGTGTCCGACCACTCTCCAATCTTCCCAAGATCTTACTGCAGGCGGGCAGTATTTCCATCCTTTGCAACGTTCATACCAAGCTTGGTATCATCGGCAAATTTGGAAATCTTGGCAACCATGTCACCGTCCATGTCATTGACGTAGATGATGAATAGTAGTGGTCCCAGGACAGAACCTTGAGGCACCCTGCTAGTAACGGGCACCCACTCAGAAGACTGTCCATTCACCACCACCCGTTGCCGTCTGCTACTTAGCCAGTTCTCGATCCAGCCGGCTACCTTTCCGTCTATGCCAAGCACTCGCACTTTCCGGAGAAGGCGGCGGTGTGGTACCTTATCAAAGGCTTTCTGAAGGTCTAGGTAGACCACATCCACCGCCTTGTCCGGATCTTGCTCACTGAAAACGAAGTGGAAGAATTCCACAAGGTTCGTCAGGCATGACCGTTGTCTTCGGAAGCCGTGCTGGAAACTCCTCAGTAGCAGGTTTGACTCTAAATACGACGTCACTTCGTCCACCATGATGCTTTCCATGAGTTTACCGACTATCGAAGTCAGACTGATAGGTCGGTAGTTCGACGGTGGGTTACGGTCTCCTTTCTTGAAGATAGGAGTCACCTCCACCTCATGCCAATCTCTAGGAACGCATGCGGTCCGGATTGACATGTTAAAGATAGTGCACAGTTGTCGTGATACTTCATCGCACACTTCCTTCAACACCTTAGGTAGAAACCCATCTGATCCAGGGGACTTATTCGTCTTTAGGTCAGCGATATTTTTCTTTATTTCTCCTTCGGTGAAGTCCATTGCCTCAAGCTTTTCCCCCGAGTAGGAATCCGTGGGCCGGGGAATGGGACCACACTCTTCAGTAAACACTGAAGAGAAGTAGTCGTTGAGGAGGTTAGCATTTTCTGCATCTGAATACTTTAATGTCCCCTCCTCATTCCTCAAAGGGCCAATCGTTCGACGGATTGGTTTACGGCTGTTCACATATCCAAAAAACTCCTTGGGATTCTCTTTACAGAGTCTCGCGACTCGGAGTTCCTCAGACCGCTTAGCCGCCCTTATGCTGGACTTCACTCTCCTGGCTAGCCTCCGGTATTCGTCAAAGTCACCCGAGATCTTCGATTGCCGGTACACATTTCTCTTCTCCCTAAGCAGTTGGCCGATTTCTCGATTAAACCACTTTGGTTGAACAGAGGACCGACGGGTGCATTCCAGAGGGATGAAACGCGATTGAAGACTCATGAATGTGGTTTTGAAACTGTTCCAAGAGTCTTCAACAGCCTCGCACTCTTCTAGCCTTGCGTCAGTCAGTCCCGCGCGTAGACCTGCAAAGTATGCTCTTCTCAAATCGAGTTTCCTTGATTTACTAGTTGCAGGCTTTGCCTTGGGGACTTTGACTACAAATCTAATTAGTCGGTGGTCACTGCCACCGAGCTCTTCGCCAACAGAGAGGTCCTCAACGATGTCATCGTCAGAGGTGAAAACCAAGTCGAGGATATTGTCTCCTCTCGTTGGCTCTCTCACCCATTGAGTCAGGAACTCGTTGTTCGTGAACTCCAGGAGTAGTGCGTTCTCGCCACAGGGTTCTCTGGTTTCCCAGTCAACTTGTATGTTGAAATCACCCATGACGATACACACTCTGTCTTCGACAAGTTCTCCTATTAGCTGGTACAGATCTCTGTCCTTTTCAACGAGTTGGGCAGGAGGTCTATAAAGCACCAGGGTCCTGTATTTGGCAGGACCTATCTCTAGTTCAACACCTAGTAGTTCATGGTCGGATACGATGTTGCAATCCGTCGAGTTGAGAGTATCCTTGACATACAACATCACACCGCCACCCTCTAGGTCTGGCCTATCTTTCTGGAAGAGCTGGTAACCGGGAATCATGAATTCACCTTAAAAATCTCGGCTTGAGGATTTAATCCACGTCTCCGTTATGGCCACCATCTCAGGTTCCTCTGTTACTACGAGGCCACAGAGCTCAAGAAACTTATTCCTGATTGACCTCGCGTTGAACAGAAGAACTTTTAGGGAGTCCCCCAGTGTAGGACTCCCTACGCTCTTCCGTTTCCCGGCTTCTTTTGTGTGGTAGCACCCCTCTTTGCAACATCTAAGAACGTCGTTCCAGGAGTGACATGGGCATACTGTCTTATGTCCGCCTTCACTCTGGGTAGGACGCTCCTCTGCGTCCGCTCTACGACATCCTGGATTAAGTTACAGAGTAAAGCCTCTTCCTTGAATGAAAGGTGCACTCCGTCCCTTTGGTAAAGGTCGTTTCGACCGTAAAAGGTGCGGTAAGGGTCCAAAAAGAAGACCCCTTCCGCCGTACAGAGGTCGGAGAGGCGCTGGTTCAGGGTCACGTTCCTTGAGTAAGCTGTCCGGCTAGGACCTCTTCTTGGGAGCATCCCTACAACGACCCGTTTGCGAGTTCTCAATCCACAGTCGTCCACGGCTCCCATGACCGTGTTGAGAATTTTCTCGCTGGGGCCTACTTTGCCTCCTCGGAGGTAGAGGTCATTGCCACTCACCATCAGGGCAACGACTGAATTCTCGGAGATCTGAGATTTCTCAGCCTCTACCCTGATGTGGTGGTTTCCCCGACCTGGCTGGCAGCATACCTCCACACTAGTGCGAAGGCGGGCCGCTAGCAGGGGCTGCAAACCTTGTGCTTTGGAATTGCTCACAAGGGTAACCCTCGGACATTTCTGTGCAGAGGTTTGAGGCTTTCCTTGCGGAAGCGAACTCTCGGTTCCCTCTTTCTTCTCCATCTTATTTTTCTTCTTTTTTTCTTATTCATCTTTTCCCCGCTATCTTCCTTTGTTTTATCTTTTCTTCCTCTGCTTCAACTTTCTCTTTTTCAGCTTCTACTTTATCTTCTGTTTCAACTTTCTCTTCTTCCTGTTTCTTTCCCTTCCTTTTCTTTTTTTGAGGGTTTATCCGTAGCATGTAGACCTAGCTCTGGGGGTAATACTGCAGATGCAGTGTTTACTACAGGGCTTGACGTTAGCTCTGCTATTCTGACCTCTAGCCTGCGAATCAGTCCGGCGTGTTCTAATTCGAGGCTGCTTATTTTCTCCTCCAACTTCCTGGATCTTTCCTCGGAAACCCTGCATGTTTTCTTTAGCTCCTTGATTTGGCCGTTTAAAATACAGTCGGTGCAGAAACTGGCCACGTGGCATTTCGAAAAACACCCCTCCGGAAAGTCCACGCACCCCTTATCTATTTGGCATATTGCGCACGTGTATTTTAGAGCTCCTGGTCCTTTCTTGCCGGTCATTCTGAACACTTTCTCTCTTTCAATACTTTGCGACCAATCAATGATAAAAAGGGGGGTTGGTGAGTTCTCGCCGCGTGAGTCACTCCCGCCTATTGATCGGAGTCGTTTCGGAGTCTTCCAGAAGGCACGTTCCATATGCTGCTGTTCGTCCGACCGAGTCGTCAAGCCTTGGCGTGCCGTGGCTCCCAACCAAGCAGCACTGACGGTCCCCTAAGCGGCCATCGATTTCTCACCAGGTGAACAACAACGAAGCACGCCCCTTACTAAACTCCTACTAGTTCCCTTCACAACGGTCAGGATCTCGGGGCAGCGTTCAATGGATATCCCGCCCCACCAAGAGACTTGACCCAAGGCTCTTTATTAGCCTGGCAACCAGCCTGGGAACAAAGGGCCGTCACCTCGGACTGATGCTACCAGAGGCACCCGTCAACGGTCACTGGGAACGGTCAATAATTACGCGCCAGGGAAGGGGTTAACGGGGCACTACCCTCATCCCATTCATCGTGCCCCAACGCCTAGGACACCTCTAGTCCTAGTCTCTCGCAACCAGTGAGCGTCGATTGGCGTTGTTTATAGAGGTTCCAAAGCCTCTCTTCTGACGCGTGAGGTAGCCTCCAGGTCCTTATATGTAGATAGAGGGCATCAAGGGAAAGAGTGACATGATAGGAGTAGGCTTTTTTTGTTTGTTTTCTTTTTATATAAGTGGGAGAGATAGGAAGAAAGTAAAAAAGGAGAATGATAGAGTAGAAAAAGGAAGGAGTGACGCACTTAGTCTGGAATCTCGTTTTCGACCAAATCGACATGGGAAGCCCTACCAGGGGTACCCAGAAGAGGTACCCCCGCCGACATAGCTCGAAAAGTCAAAGGTACACACAAGCTCTCTTCCCGCGACAAGGGGGCGTCACCTCTCCCTCTACTTTCTTTATGAGAGAGAGAGAGAGGAGCCTATTAGCCACAAGCGAAATAATCTTCTTTTTAAGGACATCCTTGCATATTGGTGGTCCTGGTTTTTGTTTGGAAATGTGGAACATGCTCAGTGTTGACTATTTGGAAATTTTGGCAGGGCCAGCATTGCTGCCGCTGGCATCTTCTTCTTTAGCTAGAAGCTTGTGAGATTTCTTCTCCGATTCATATTCACCCAAAATATCCGAATGTAGTTTCTGCACAAGAAAATAAATTATTATATTAAAATATCATTATTATATGGCTTGAAGATGATGATGAAATGAAAAATAAAGAGGTAAAAATGAGTGCCATTTAGTTTGGCGCCTCACTCTCTGCCTGTCCGATTTTACCACGTGTGCCTGAAGGTTATACCCGTAACCCACTCATCATGGGTAGTTTGCGTCATTTTAATGCTGTGAACACAATAACCTCTACTACTAACACTCTCTCTACTGACCAGTCTTCCTCGCATTATATTTGCCTAGCTTAAGTCCCATCTTTAAATTTTATGGTATATCTAGATGCCTAACCTACTGCAATATTCCAAAGTTTTAAATATGCAGACTAGTTTAGGACCTAATTAGATCTATAGAATTTCTTATTTTATTTAAGGCGTATGCCTATACCTATTAAGCTCAGAAAAAAAATCAAGAATATATACTTAGGGCCTAATTAATTTACAGGAGTAGGTTCAAGGGAGATTGTTCCATGTTCATTTACACTCTCAGTATCAAACTTAAGTTTAGACCCTAATTCAATATTTTGATATAGGGTAGCCTGGTTGGTATTGCTTAATCATAATAAAATGGATAGGTACCAGTACCATACCAATATAATTGGTTAAAATTAAATAGGCTTATATATTTCTAGGCTCGTTGAGTGGAGGCCGGCAGAGAGAATTGTAGTTTTCTTTCTAAATTGAATTCGAATAACCTTGATATTGTTTCCAGGTTTTTCGACAATTTGAAAATATTTTCTGTTCAATAGCATAGACTGATCCTTATTACCAAGATTTTTCTCTAAATATATTAAATACTGTTCTGGTGACAACCTAGAATATTTAGTTCCCTTGAGAGCCTGTTCAAGTTTTAAGATTGCACTTATGTTTAAAAAATTCAACCTATAAATAAAATATGTTTCGAATTACTTTATTATGAATACGGATGTGTAGTCTATATTTTATGACTATATATTTAAAAAAATATTTAAAAATTAAAATTAGCTATGAAAAATATCAATTTTTCATAGCTAATTTTAATTTTTAAATACCAACACAAACACAAAACTTCATATTTAAAAATCTGAAATTAAAAGTGATCTCAAGATCAACCTCTAAATAAAATATGTTTCGAATTTATTTTTTATGAATACGGATGTGTAGTCTATATTTTATGACTATATATTTAAAAAAATATTTAAAAATTAAAATTAGCTATGAAAAATACTAATTTTTCATAGCTAATTTTAATTTTTAAATACTAACGCAAACACAAAACTTCATATTTAAAAATCTGAAATTAAAAGTGATCTCAAGATCAAGATCACAAGAAATAAAGTGATCTTAGATCAAGATCAAGATCACTATAATAAAAGTGATCTTCAAGATCAAGATCAGATCACGATCTTGATCTTGAAGATCACGATCTGATCTTGAAGATCAAGAGAGTGCCCATCTCTGCTCATAATTCTACAAAATTCAACCAATCAGGAATGAGATATATTTAATTGTCATACTTATGTTCATTTTTAGAATAACAGACCTTAGCGTTAACAAATTAACCAATCAGCTTTTAGACATAAGCACTGCAATAATTATCCAATCAGCGTCATGATAGATTTAAAAGGTTAATAACGCTCAAACCGTCTGCATGTAAACACGGCTGAAACCCATTGGCATTCTACGCCTAATTGACTCTCCGACAGGGTATATCGCTATATGTGAGAAAGAGAAAGATATTGAGACCCTCACAAAGGAAGCTGGTAATAAGTTCCGGGGGGAAATGAACATCTAACCCAGTACTCCTCCCCAGATGCAGGCACTCAGAAGTGTGTTGTGCCGAAGGCTGGACCCGTGGATCGGCCAGCACACAAAGGAAGAAATCAAAAACGAAATTGAGAGAAACCAACAGTGGGGAAATATAAGCGAGATAGTGACATTCAGAAACAGAAGGGACAACACGGACAACACGGTGATACCTCAATGGCAACTAAAGCGAAGCAGGAATTAGCCACTCTAGATGCAGTAGTAAAGGTCATGGATGGCGTGAATTCCCGGCAAAAACACGGAGCAATGGCTATATCTTGCCCAAAGAAGAAAGAGATTAAAAAAAAGGAAAACAGAGGAGAAAAAGGCGGGGGGAATTAGGAGGGCTAATACCTCCTATGCACAAGAGGCAAAAGCCACCCCCGCAAAGACCATATAATGTGCCGCTCCAAATACTTATCTGAAGGTTGGTAACAAAAACTCCATCAAAATCCTCACGTGTATTTTATACGCTCACGTGAGGAACCTCACTAACCCGGGCTGTTTCGCAACTGAGCTTAATACCATGCTCAAAAAGAATGGCCTCAAGAAATGTGGTTCCCGGACAACCCTCTATCGGGGTACGTACTGCAACTGCAATACCAACCCGAGGAAGAAGCCCTAACGATTCTGTTTCAAGCAAATGAAGAAAAACTGGAAGAAAACGAACACCAGGAAACATCTCAAGCCTCTCGAACATCCACAAATAGGGACCCGAAAATAGAGGCCTAGAAGAAAACGGGAGATACAGGACAAAAAAGCTGCCAGAAGAATAAAGCAGGTTAAGGGTAATCTCTCAGGCTCCCCAACAAACCATGAAATATGATGGAGAAGAACTGAAAATGCAATTCTACAGAACTGACCTGACGCCATTCCCAGCCCCCCCCCCCCAGCATTAGAGAGATTGTTGAAGGGGTAAAGACAGGTCAACCAAAGTGGACGTACAATGCGCAGGCACAAGAAGCAACAGTAGACGAGGCACTCATGGCAGCGAAAATAAAACTGCTTAGGGACTCCTGCCTGATCATAAGTGAAGCAGAGTACGAGAAAATAAAAAACGAAAAACGGGAGGTGATGAAAAGTAAAGAGGAATACAGACACTCACATAAACTACAAACACATCAATCAAGCAAAACATGGAGAACACAACAACACACTAAAAATACTCACACTAAACGTAAACTGATGGGAAGGGAAACCCATTCCCTACGGATACATATTCTGTACAGTGGAATTTTTTTTTTTTTATAGAGCCCATCTGGCAACTGCCCACTTGGGTCTGTACAGTGGATCCTGACCTGATCCTCATTTCCGAACACGGTGTGAACACAGAAACTAACACAATAAAAATATGAAATTACACTATGATTACAAAAAAACATACACAAGATCGATACAACGGCGCAGCCATCGCGATCCGAAAAAACATCACATACAAAACACTACCAGACGCAGAAGAATCATTCGTGGCTACGAAATCCTAATCCTGGTGGGAGGTCTAACTGTGGCAGCAGCCTATCAGCCGCCCTGCCGAAACTACCTGCCGATTCCCAACTTTTTTAACATCTTCGGACGCGTAAAAATGTCATTGCTGGGTGGAGACCTAAACGCTCGATGCAGAGCTTCTGGTTACGGTCGCACCGACCAAAGGGGAAGTAATCGGGAATTACTTTTCAAAAGAGACAGACTCCAGAGAGTAGGACCGGATTTCCCGACCTACCTAACACATCGTTCGGCAACCAAACCGGCCATAGTGTTAGCGAGCGTTAACTTCCCCTTTAACATCAGCAATGAACCCAAACCTGTGGTACCGAGCGACCACATCCCGATAATTACAACAATCTCACTTGCTCCTATTCTCAAGCTCGTCCTACTTAGGAAAAGTTATGCGAAAGCTAACTGGGAGCTATATAGAGAGATACTCAGCAAATATCAACTAGCTGACCTGGGAGACGCCAATCTCGAAGAGATAGATGAGGAGATAAACTACATCACTAATCTCCTCATTCAAGCCGATGAG
Organism: Ceratothoa steindachneri; assembly: GCA_963969495.1. Taxonomy (NCBI): domain Eukaryota; kingdom Metazoa; phylum Arthropoda; class Malacostraca; order Isopoda; family Cymothoidae; genus Ceratothoa; species Ceratothoa steindachneri. Next base: position 171,390,091 of record OZ018327.1, read on the forward strand.
AGATGCGTCCCCAGGATCTCCTATAAAATACTTCCAAAACCTAGGTGGACGAACGAGATGAAGGAAATCGCTCGGGAACATAGAGAAAATAGGCAACACGCCCAAATCAGTAAAGGACAGCCAGAATGAGACAACTAAGCGAGGAACTAAAACACACAATGACAGAGAAACAGAAAGAAATCTGGAATGATATCATTGGTAGGCTGGACAGGGAGGAAAGTCCAGTATAAGTTTTTGGAACAGCATCCGAAGACTTATGGGACTGCCCACCAAAACCAGAACACAGTTAAAAGACGAAGATGAGATTATTGAGGATCCAGAGTCTCTCGAAATAAGATTCAGGATGCACTGGAAAAAGATTTTCGCTATAACCCTGAGGAGAACGACGACTTCGACCAGGACTTCGAAGACCAACTGCTCGATGACTTCGGCACAGTGATACATATAACCCATCCACACCCGCAAGTATTTCAGGAAGATAGATGGTTGGCCACGGGTGCCCAATCACCTTCGAAGAGACCATGAACACCATAAGGTCCTTCAAGCAAAGGTCACCAGGCTGGTTTGGGATCACGAGGAACAACCTCGTGAATGCCCTGAGGCAAATTATACAGGGACGGGTTAACACCATGAATGCCGCCCTGAGTACAGGCTACTTTCCTGACGGGTACAAGATGGCTAAAATCATTTTCATCCCGAAAGGAAACAAGCACCCAGTTGATGTGGCTAACTATTACCCGATCTCTCTTTTGGAGATGCACGACAAGATCTTTGAAAATATTATAGCTAATAGGTTACAAGCTCAACTGAGCGAGTTAGGAGCGCATAACCCCCAACAACACGGGTTCCACAGGAAAAGGGGCACATAAACAGCCCTGGCGCTTCTAACAGAAAAATTAGTCTTTTGCCGAGCGAATGGTACTATATAGACATTGTGTTGAGGGACGTGCAGAAGGCCTTCGATAAAGTCTGGCTAGGGTTAGTTCAATACAAGATCCTGAACCTCCAGCTAGACCCAATCCTGGAACGGATCCTTTGTGACTTTGTCATGGACAGAAGGGCATGTTTCATGATCAAAGGATACAGAGGACGGAATTCGAACTCAAGGCGGGCGTTCCCCAGGGAAGTTGCATGAGCCCACTGCTTTACTTGGTCTTTACCATCGACCTCCCAACTCCGGTGCACAGGGACACGATGTATCTGCAATCTGCAATTCGCAGATGACGTCACCCAGATCGTTCCGTGCCTGGTGAGAAAGCGATGAATTAGGCAAACCAATAACATCAACCGTTACGAGAGAAGATGGAAAATTCGAACAAATAAGGACAAGTTCAAAATCGTTCCACTTAGCTGCAGGTTGACGTGGCCCATCATCATCGATGGGAGGAGATACGGCTACCCCGCCAAAGGCACTGTCCAGGGCTTAAAGATCTCCGACCACGGATACTCAAGACACTACACGGAGAGGCGGAGCCTAGCAAATAGAGAAATCTCCAAGCTATACTGGTTTAGAGATCTTAGCTCGGCCAGCATTAGAAAAATATACCTGATGTACGTCCAGACTAAGCTCATCTACCCCGCAGTAGTGACTCCAGTGGCCACCAAGACCTCAATGATAAAACTACAACGTGTTCAAAACTCCGCATCCCTAATAATTAACAAAACCAGAATGCGTGACCAACAAGGGCAAAGGGATCTTCATAGTAGGAAAAAACTGGACCCTATCAACATCATCACCCCAAAATTGAGAAGAAAGGTTGGCCAACCCTTAAGAATGTTGTCATTCCGGAACTACAGGGAACTGGTAGCAGACTTAATATACCTGCACGACTACGGGAGAAAGTCTCCCATCGTAGCCAGTTCCCAAGTACTAAGATATGCTCTTAGAAACACATAACATCACTATACACATAACAGGAACACTAGAAACTAACGCAGTACAACCGAAACCGAAACAAAGAAAATAAATAACAATACACTATAACAACATAAGTTAAATCGCTGCGCTTTAAATTTAACCCACTTTTATCTACTACTATCCCACCATATTCTAAAATTGAGTATATCATCTTCTTTCACAGCGTCGAATCTCTGCGTTTCCCTGCTATCGTTTAGATACAGGAGGCAAGGCCCAGCGATATTTCCCTCGTCGCTTCTCACTGAGAACAGTGCGATTTCGGCAAGTCATACCGTGGACGGTATCATCTCGAGAGGTATATACGAGATTCAGAACCGCCCTCCCCGCTGCCCCACGCCAATGAATAAAAACTCCTTTATATCCCTGGCTCGTCATAGTGATATGACGTAGTAAACCCTCCCCATCCCTGCCCCGCCGTGACTTGACTCTGTGAATATGACTATACACATAGATCTCCGTGGCAACTATGTCGTGATACTTAGAAAGGGCATAATTGTAAACTTTGGGTAAAGGAGGTCTGAGTCTTAGCCCGCTATGGAACCCAAAGGAAGGAACAAACCTGGATTGAGACTCAGTAACCAACGCGGGGAGGATTAATACCATACCCTGCGGCATCGTCCAAGACCACAGGGAAAGATACCACCGTCTCTGTGAGATATCGGATATAACTGAGAAATACCCAAAACCCAATAGAGGGGGCGGCACCCCGACTGGAGTCAATTGATTAGAGGCTTCAGTCATCATTAAGTCCGCCATGTTTTCACACCCTCTGAGGAGCCCAACCAGATCCATACTCACTCAGTAATCATTATCATATTCGAGTCATTTTCAAGGGGGCGTTATCGGCGGGGCGGGGGACCCCTCTTAAGAAAGGAAAGTAAGTGTTAAAAACCAATCCTCAATGGCACTCAACAATACATCCACACACACTCCTACATAGAACAGAAAAAACACCCACTACCAACAATGAACACACACTTCTCAACCTAGCCGCTACACATGACACCCCCATCACATACATAATAAAGACCCACCTAGGGTACAAACTCGTCTTCCGCTCACAGGAGGACGCAGTCAAGTTCTACGAACTTGCGTCGGAAACACTCGCTGCACAAGACCTTCACACAAAACTAGCCGACGGTGTACACAAAAAACACCAAATACGACTCCTCAAGACCAACCCCCTATGGTTGGCTTTCTCCACTGATGACCTCCGCATACACCTAAGACAGAAGTATTGGGAGGAGGTCATCAGAGACTTCTATTACAACCATACAAAACAATGGACAGTAATTACACTGTCCGATGAACAAAATAAAATATTGCTGCTAGACCAAGGCATCGAGGTCTGCGGCACACTAACACATCCGCATAAGAATCGAGCCACAGCTTAACATCAAACCTACACAGTGCCACTGATGTTACAAAACTGGACACGAAACTGCCAAGCAGACCTGATCTGCTCAAGGTGTAGTGTAGTGGGCTACCACTACACCACCTGGACAGCCTCTTCACCCCTCTGCACAAACTGCGGCGGCGACATGCGTCGACCCTAAATGCCCTTACTTAAGTAAGGCCCGCTCTAACGCCGTAGCGGCAATACGGCGTCCACAACCCACCAACACAACCACACACTCCGCAACCGCCCCTCATCCCCTCACAAGAACATTCGCTACTGCTGCCGGCGCAACGCTGTCCATACAACCCCCTGTCCTACTTCTTACACACCCTACCCCAGCAGCAACTCAGACTCACCCACATGTTCCAACACCCATTCCACCAAACACCCTACACCCAGATACCCCCACTACTTCTGACACCCATCCCTACTCCACACCACACACCCAACGAGGCACACACCCAAAGCTACACCTGACCGCCTTGCTTTCAACGGTGGCAAACGAGATGTCGAGGGATGACGCCAAACTATACGCAAACATACTAAATACACTGTTTGCCTCACACGGTCTAGAACAGATCACCTTCTCCGATAAGGTGTTCGCTCTAATCGACCAGCATACACACAGGAGACCCGCACTCCTCCCCACCCTGGTGGGCACGAAACCTTCTCCCCTGGACCTACCGCCCCCCCCCCTTCACAACGCTCCTGCCTCCTCCCGCCCTTCTTTCCCTGCCCCTCTCGCCACTGTATCCTCCTTACCTGCCTCTTTGCCCACTGCTCCCACTTCTCTTCTTACCGCCTCCTCTCCTCCATCCACAGCTACCACTCCTTCCTCCTCTATACCTAAACTCTCTCCCACCACCAGCACACCTCCTTCTGCAGCCTCAACCTCCCCCTATTGCCACCAACCCCCTCCTGCCGTCTCCACTCCCCTCTTACACCCTCCAACCCCACTCCCAGTGATACCACAACCGCCACCTCCTCCACCTTCCCCATGCCCGTCACACTCTCCAGAACACTCCGCATTAAAAAAAAAACTCCACCACGAAACCCCCCCCGCCACACACAGCCACGCGTGAAGTTGGCCAACCCCCTCCCTGCTGTTCCTTCCTCTCCCCCTTCCACCCAACCTCCTCTCTCTACCGACACCCCCTCTCATAATCTAAACCTCCCCTACTATCTCTAGGCTCCATATACTAGCTCTACTCACTCCTCATCTGCACCTAACTCCGCCCTCCTAGACTCCACTCTCTCCAATCCTCCTTCTACGACCACCACACACTCTCCCACTATCTCTAACCCGCCTTCCACAGTACATACTCTCCCCTCTACCACAGCCTACCCACCCAATAACACCACTGACAACCACTTTACTCCCATGAAACCACAGCCGACACGCGTGAAGGTACCCACTTCCCACGCCTCCTGGGAAATAACCAAGGAGAGGGAAACGGTCCCGGCTAAATCAGCCTCACGCGCACTCCACCCACGTCAATAGATTGTCTCAACATAATACAATTTATTCGTACGCAGTTGGCCCGGTATTCGCCATACTGTTGCCAACTGGGTCATAAATACACAAAGACCTGACATAATACTCTTGAACTCGATCAATCTACACCCTCCCAACAACAGACCCCGCATTGCAGTCTACCACACATCCCTAACTCCCACCACAAGCGCTGCACCTAGGATCAGCGATCCTAATAAAGCGCTCTATACACCACTCCCTCATTCAAACAGGCGATGACTCGTTTCTAGCCTGCAAGGTACAGACAAGCTCCGGACCCTCCTAGTGGCCACACACTACAGACCGCCACGCCTACAATTAAACATAGAATTCCCACTCCGGGCTCTACCATACCACAACTTACCTATCTTCTTTGCGAGGGACCTCAACGCTTTCCACCCTTCACTCCTTTCTAATATCACAAATGATGCAAGAAGGTACCTGGCCGGTGCCCTGACGCGTTATCGCTGCGAGCACATCGGCCCAACAATCACTACACTAGAGGCCCACGACAACACAACATCCCTCACCTACGTGCCCGCATCCTAGAGTGCGGGCAACTAAATAGGAACCGACAGTAGGGAGAGGTCGTCCGCATCGCGGACGACACTCGCTGCACTGACCCCTACTTTTTCTGGTGGCGCGTAAAAATGATGCTAGGCATCGATCCACCCTCCAAGTAAATAACCAAAAACTTACAGACACCAAAGTCATCCTCGACGCAAACAACCCGCGCGAGAGCACTTCCAGGAAGGCTAGGAGTGGTGTCGGGCCCACGCTCACGAGCTAAGGCTCGCCCCCCTGACAGGAATGGAGCTGCTCGACGACAGGTCTAGACTGACCACTCCCATCACCGTTGAGGAAACAAATCACTACATTAAACCAACACCAAATCGCGCACTCGACCCCTCCGGGCTATCAGCCACATTAATACACAACCTCCCCGCAAACATATACCCTACACTTACACACCTATTCTACGCCTCACTAGCCTCAGGCCATTTCCCCAAAATATTCAGTCTCTCACAACATACTTTTACACTCAAACAATTACAGGCCTATTGCTCTATTAGAGCACCTAGGCAAAATACTCGAACATATGATCAACTGCCGCCTACGGGACTACCTGGAAGAAAGGCACTGGTTCTCCCCCCCCCCCCAATATGGGTTCAGGAGAGGCCGGTCCACTCGTTCACGACAGAATACAAAAAAACCGTCAAATACGACAAAAGACACTCCTCATAAGCAAGGACGTGGAGAAGGCCTTTGATAAGGTATGGCACGAGGGACTCCGTTGAAAACTTGCCAACAATACGGAGTTACCTCTCTGCACCAGAAGGCTCCTTTCGCACTAGCTCACTAAACGGAGATGCCGCATAAAATACAACAATACCCTCTCACAACCTTTCACACCACGCTCAGGCGTTCCCCAAGGAAGCGTACTGGCACCCACACTTTACACCATGTACACAAACGACACCTCACGCCCACCTGAAAACTGCTGCCACACATACACAGTGTCCTACGCCGATGACGAGACCATTCTAGTCAGCGGCCGTGGACCAGACGAGATCGCGCACCACGCACAAATAATACTAGACGAAAAGACAGAATACGAGGGTAAATGGCTGATTGCTACGAATCCTTAGAAGACACAGATGACACTCTTTGGCGCAAGAGATCAGTATATGCAAGGCCTGCAAATTTTATCACACACACCAGACAGGAACCACTTAAACCCACAAGGCTCGACTACACACAACAGACAAAAATCCTTGGGGTAACTTTTGACAATTCCCTTTGGTTCAATATACACCAGCACATAATACAAGCAAGAGTCACACGCACAAGAAAAATGCTTTGCAAGTTCTACTCAGCGGGCAAGAAACTACAGTTACACCTATATAAAACACTCATGTGACCTCTTCTCACGTATGCCTCACAGTCACTCGTAGCTGCGAGTGTCACGTAGTAGAAGAAGGCTCAGCGCATTCAGAACTCTGCTCTGAAGCGCGCTTGCCGCTCTCTCATGTACGCGAGAATGTCTCTACTACACGACAACAACAAATTAGCACCCCTCAACCGAGCATCCTGAACAACGCGTTTCCAATTATGCAGACACGATCTCCTTCCTGACCACCCCCACCCGTCATCCAGTCACGGACACCCTGAGACACACTCAACTACATCATGCATCGGTGTCTAGCCACCGACCTATCAACTCTTCCTATCCCCTTTCAAGTTATTTCCGTACCCTTTTCCTCTACTACTACCTGGTCGCCTGTGTCACATAGTGATTCCTCTCTGTTCTTTCTATATATATCATTCATACATTTTCCGAATTTTTAGACGCCTCAGTTCATCTGACAACTCCCACGATCTACGCACTGCTAAGTTACATCAATCTTTTGACTTGAAATAACTTTGCGAAGAGAGAATTTTCTATATACGTTTAAGTATATACCAAAGAGAAGAAAGAAGAAATATATGCGCGAATCGGACTGATTGGAGAGACCTCCTGTTTCTGATTCGCGGGGAATCACTCCAAAGCAGTGATCTTAAACTTTCTTATCTCATACTATACCTTTTATATCTGAAACTCTCCTACTTAATTTCCATCTAGCACAGTATAACCTGACCACCAGCAAGTTCTCAGATGCAGTCAGTAGTAAGGTGTAGTGGACTCCCCAATGAGACCCCATTAGGAGGCCAGAGAAGGAGCCCGGTTATCGGTGACGAGCCCGAATCTGACTGCAGGACCGCTTATAGGGCTAGGCCTAATTAGGTAGGGTGGTCAGGGAGTGCGCTCCAGAACAGGCAGGCGAGATAGTATTAGGAACAGATAGGGGGCTTCTCTCACTAGTGGACTGGGGTAAAGAATTTCCTCTTTATTTTTTCAGAGACCACTCCCTCCCCCCTGAAAAGTTGAACATGGACCCACAGTACTTCATCAAAAGGCTCTCACTTCGGCTAATTCAGAACGGGATAAAACGGAAACCACAGGATATAGCACAAAGCATTTTCATGGATTTAAAAATCGCCCTGTGCAAATATATAGAAACAGCTAATGGATTTGTTGTCATCTGAGCCGAAAACAACGATGTCGAACTGCTACTTTCATCGGCAGGAACCACCACTTTAAGGAAAATCGACTTAGAAGTTAAAGTACCACCCCAGATTATTGCCAACCGAAGGGGAACGCTCTCCAAATGAAATAAAACATGAAATAATAGAACAAAAACCTTGGATGAAGATACACGACATAATAAAAATTAAGGAACACACACATGTGTTCAAAATAGTCTGTGAGTAAACCGAGATTGCAACAAAGGCACTACAAAAGAGAATCCTCGCATATAGTATGAGAATCACGGCTTGTAACATTCAAAGGGGCCAGTATCACAATATACAAATCTGTTTTAGATACTACAAAATGGAAGACCACATAACCGCAAACTGCCCAAGAAAAGAAAGAGAAATATGTTCAGAATGCAGTGGCCCACATTCTTGGAGGAGCTGCACAAACTCCACGAAAAAGTGTGTTAATTGCGGAGGGAGCCACAGAACAATGGCACTGACATGTCCGAAGCGAAAAGAAATATTAAAGAGAAAAAAATTGAAACACAACAAAGTAAAGAAGGAACAAGAAACACCTCATATGCAGCGGCAGCAACAACGAAAAACAATGGAGCAACCACTCAAGCCAATGAAATTCCCGCAAAATATTGACTCATCGGCTTTATTTAACATAAAAATTTCAGAAGATACAAAAAGAAACTCTTGGAAGAAACACAAAGAAAGGAAATCGAATCTGAACAAGAGGAAGCCACAGAAAGCGAGGAAACAGAATCTGAGAGCAGTACCGAAGAAAATAATATGAAAAACGTACAAGGAAACACACGCAAATGCAAAAAAGAAAATCGACTTGGGACAAGACCGAAAATACCAACCGCGAAATGTGAAACAGATAAAAGTCATACATCAGCAAGGATAGTGATGAAAGGCAAAAATACCAGGAGAAGATACAAATAAATTTACGTAATACATCCACTCTCTCAAAAAGAAGAATCGCTTAAGAACATACAAACAAGATGGATAATAAAAAAAATTAAGAATTCTACAAATAAGTACGAATGGCTGGAAGGATAAAGAAAACACATACGGAAATAGAAAATCCAGGCATCGTCACATTTGATTTGTGCTCCCACGTTAACAAGGTTGGTCAGAATTTAAGTATAATTCTTAGTTTGCTTTTCCCCCTTTTTGTCAAACTTAAATTAATTATGTTGATTTTGCCAATTACAGACCCCCAAATTCACGTTAATCATTATCATAGACATTTCGCTCACCCCAAAACTAATTATCATAGAACTTTCGCTCACTCAAGAACTAATTATCATAGAACTTTCGCTTACCCTAGAACTAATTTATCTCACGATATATATATATATATATATATATATATATATATATATATATATATATATATATATTATAAATTTCCACTTATTTTCAATATATTGTAATCTGCATATCATTCCTAAATTATTTACATATGGTATAGTTTCAATTATCAATCGCCAATTCTTCTATTTAATAATTGTACCCACAAACATCATCACAATTTTCGAGTCCCCCATTAAGTGCATTTTCAATTCATTGATTAATGACGTTGCCTGTTTTCAAAACACCATAATTGTCGTACTTCAAGGATTCTTAATTTGGTAATTTAAAGGACCTAAATAACTTTAGCTCTCTCCATATTATATTACCTCAATTAGATATTTAAATATTAGATTTCTTAAATATATATATATATATATATATATATATATATATATATATATATATATATATATATATATATATATCGTGAGATAAATTAGTTCTAGGGTAAGCGAAAGTTCTATGATAATTAGTTCTTGAGTGAGCGAAAGTTCTATGAAAATTAGTTTTGGGGTGAGCGAAATGTCTATGATAATGATTAACGTGAATTTGGGGGTCTGTAATTGGCAAAATCAACATAATTAATTTAAGTTTGACAAAAAGGGGGAAAAGCAAACTAAGAATTATACTTAAATTCTGACCAACCTTGTTAACGTGGGAGCACAAATCAAATGTGACGATGCCTGGATTTTCTATTTCCGTATGTGTTTTCTTTATCCTTCCAGCCATTCGTACTTATTTGTAGAATTCTTAATTTTTTTTATTATCCATCTTGTTTGTATGTTCTTAAGCGATTCTTCTTTTTGAGAGAGTGGATGTATTACGTAAATTTATTTGTATCTTCTCCTGGTATTTTTGCCTTTCATCACTATCCTTGCTGATGTATGACTTTTATCTGTTTCACATTTCGCGGTTGGTATTTTCGGTCTTGTCCCAAGTCGATTTTCTTTTTTGCATTTGCGTGTGTTTCCTTGTACGTTTTTCATATTATTTTCTTCGGTACTGCTCTCAGATTCTGTTTCCTCGCTTTCTGTGGCTTCCTCTTGTTCAGATTCGATTTCCTTTCTTTGTGTTTCTTCCAAGAGTTTCTTTTTGTATCTTCTGAAATTTTTATGTTAAATAAAGCCGATGAGTCAATATTTTGCGGGAATTTCATTGGCTTGAGTGGTTGCTCCATTGTTTTTCGTTGTTGCTGCCGCTGCATATGAGGTGTTTCTTGTTCCTTCTTTACTTTGTTGTGTTTCAATTTTTTTCTCTTTAATATTTCTTTTCGCTTCGGACATGTCAGTGCCATTGTTCTGTGGCTCCCTCCGCAATTAACACACTTTTTCGTGGAGTTTGTGCAGCTCCTCCAAGAATGTGGGCCACTGCATTCTGAACATATTTCTCTTTCTTTTCTTGGGCAGTTTGCGGTTATGTGGTCTTCCATTTTGTAGTATCTAAAACAGATTTGTATATTGTGATACTGGCCCCTTTGAATGTTACAAGCCGTGATTCTCATACTATATGCGAGGATTCTCTTTTGTAGTGCCTTTGTTGCAATCTCGGTTTACTCACAGACTATTTTGAACACATGTGTGTGTTCCTTAATTTTTATTATGTCGTGTATCTTCATCCAAGGTTTTTGTTCTATTATTTCATGTTTTATTTCATTTGGAGAGCGTTCCCCTTCGGTTGGCAATAATCTGGGGTGGTACTTTAACTTCTAAGTCGATTTTCCTTAAAGTGGTGGTTCCTGCCGATGAAAGTAGCAGTTCGACATCGTTGTTTTCGGCTCAGATGACAACAAATCCATTAGCTGTTTCTATATATTTGCACAGGGCGATTTTTAAATCCATGAAAATGCTTTGTGCTATATCCTGTGGTTTCCGTTTTATCCCGTTCTGAATTAGCCGAAGTGAGAGCCTTTTGATGAAGTACTGTGGGTCCATGTTCAACTTTTCAGGGGGGAGGGAGTGGTCTCTGAAAAAATAAAGAGGAAATTCTTTACCCCAGTCCACTAGTGAGAGAAGCCCCCTATCTGTTCCTAATACTATCTCGCCTGCCTGTTTTGGAGCGCATTCCCTGACCACCCTACCTAATTAGGCCTAGCCCTATAAGCGGTCCTGCAGTCAGATTCGGGCTCGTCACCGATAACCGGGCTCCTTCTCTGGCCTCCTAATGGGGTCTCATTGGGGAGTCCACTACACCTTACTACTGACTGCATCTGAGAACTTGCTGGTGGTCAGGTTATACTGTGCTAGATGGAAATTAAGTAGGAGAGTTTCAGATATAAAAGGTATAGTATGAGATAAGAAAGTTTAAGATCACTGCTTTGGAGTGATTCCCCGCGAATCAGAAACAGGAGGTCTCTCCAATCAGTCCGATTCGCGCATATATTTCTTCTTTCTTCTCTTTGGTATATACTTAAACGTATATAGAAAATTCTCTCTTCGCAAAGTTATTTCAAGTCAAAAGATTGATGTAACTTAGCAGTGCGTAGATCGTGGGAGTTGTCAGATGAACTGAGGCGTCTAAAAATTCGGAAAATGTATGAATGATATATATAGAAAGAACAGAGAGGAATCACTATGTGACACAGGCGACCAGGTAGTAGTAGAGGAAAAGGGTACGGAAATAACTTGAAAGGGGATAGGAAGAGTTGATAGGTCGGTGGCTAGACACCGATGCATGATGTAGTTGAGTGTGTCTCAGGGTGTCCGTGACTGGATGACGGGTGGGGGTGGTCAGGAAGGAGATCGTGTCTGCATAATTGGAAACGCGTTGTTCAGGATGCTCGGTTGAGGGGTGCTAATTTGTTGTTGTCGTGTAGTAGAGACATTCTCGCGTACATGAGAGAGTGGCAAGCGTGCTTCAGAGCAGAGTTCTGAATGCGCTGAGCCTTCTTCTACTACGTGACACTCGCAGCTACGAGTGACTGTGAGGCATACGTGAGAAGAGGTCACATGAGTGTTTTATATAGGTGTAACTGTAGTTTCTTGCCCGCTGAGTAGAACTTGCAAAGCATTTTGCTTGTGCGTGTGACTCTTGCTTGTATTATGTGCTGGTGTATATTGAACCAAAGGGAATTGTCAAAAGTTACCCCAAGGATTTTTGTCTGTTGTGTGTAGTCGAGCCTTGTGGGTTTAAGTGGTTCCTGTCTGGTGTGTGTGATAAAATTTGCAGGCCTTGCATATATAGATCTCTTGCGCCAAAGAGTGTCATCTGTGTCTTCTGAGGATTCGTAGCAATCAGCCATTTACCCTCGTATTCTGTCTTTTCGTCTAGTATTATTTGTGCGTGGTGCGCGATCTCGTCTGGTCCACGGTCGCTGACTAGAATGGTCTCGTCATCGGCGTAGGACACTGTGTATGTGTGGCAGCAGTTTTCAGGTGGGCGTGAGGTGTCGTTTGTGTACATGGTGTAAAGTGTGGGTGCCAGTACGCTTCCTTGGGGAACGCCTGAGCGTGGTGTGAAAGGTTGTGAGAGGGTATTGTTGTATTTTATGCGGCATCTCCGTTTAGTGAGCTAGTGCGAAAGGAGCCTTCTGGTGCAGAGAGGTAACTCCGTATTGTTGGCAAGTTTTCAACGGAGTCCCTCGTGCCATACCTTATCAAAGGCCTTCTCCACGTCCTTGCTTATGAGGAGTGTCTTTTGTCGTATTTGACGGTTTTTTTGTATTCTGTCGTGAACGAGTGGACCGGCCTCTCCTGAACCCATATTGATGGGGGGGGGGAGAACCAGTGCCTTTCTTCCAGGTAGTCCCGTAGGCGGCAGTTGATCATATGTTCGAGTATTTTGCCTAGGTGCTCTAATAGAGTAATAGGCCTGTAATTGTTTGAGTGTAAAAGTATGTTGTGAGAGACTGAATATTTTGGGGAAATGGCCTGAGGCTAGTGAGGCGTAGAATAGGTGTGTAAGTGTAGGGTATATGTTTGCGGGGAGGTTGTGTATTAATGTGGCTGATAGCCCGGAGGGGTCGAGTGCGCGATTTGGTGTTGGTTTAATGTAGTGATTTGTTTCCTCAACGGTGATGGGAGTGGTCAGTCTAGACCTGTCGTCGAGCAGCTCCATTCCTGTCAGGGGGGCGAGCCTTAGCTCGTGAGCGTGGGCCCGACACCACTCCTAGCCTTCCTGGAAGTGCTCTCGCGCGGGTTGTTTGCGTCGAGGATGACTTTGGTGTCTGTAAGTTTTTGGTTATTTACTTGGAGGGTGGATCGATGCCTAGCATCATTTTTACGCGCCACCAGAAAAAGTAGGGGTCAGTGCAGCGAGTGTCGTCCGCGATGCGGACGACCTCTCCCTACTGTCGGTTCCTATTTAGTTGCCCGCACTCTAGGATGCGGGCACGTAGGTGAGGGATGTTGTGTTGTCGTGGGCCTCTAGTGTAGTGATTGTTGGGCCGATGTGCTCGCAGCGATAACGCGTCAGGGCACCGGCCAGGTACCTTCTTGCATCATTTGTGATATTAGAAAGGAGTGAAGGGTGGAAAGCGTTGAGGTCCCTCGCAAAGAAGATAGGTAAGTTGTGGTATGGTAGAGCCCGGAGTGGGAATTCTATGTTTAATTGTAGGCGTGGCGGTCTGTAGTGTGTGGCCACTAGGAGGGTCCGGAGCTTGTCTGTACCTTGCAGGCTAGAAACGAGTCATCGCCTGTTTGAATGAGGGAGTGGTGTATAGAGCGCTTTATTAGGATCGCTGATCCTAGGTGCAGCGATTGTGGTGGGAGTTAGGGATGTGTGGTAGACTGCAATGCGGGGTCTGTTGTTGGGAGGGTGTAGATTGATCGAGTTCAAGAGTATTATGTCAGGTCTTTGTGTATTTATGACCCAGTTGGCAACAGTATGGCGAATACCGGGCCAACTGCGTACGAATAAATTGTATTATGTTGAGACAATCTATTGACGTGGGTGGAGTGCGCGTGAGGCTGATTTAGCCGGGACCGTTTCCCTCTCCTTGGTTATTTCCCAGGAGGCGTGGGAAGTGGGTACCTTCACGCGTGTCGGCTGTGGTTTCATGGGAGTAAAGTGGTTGTCAGTGGTGTTATTGGGTGGGTAGGCTGTGGTAGAGGGGAGAGTATGTACTGTGGAAGGCGGGTTAGAGATAGTGGGAGAGTGTGTGGTGGTCGTAGAAGGAGGATTGGAGAGAGTGGAGTCTAGGAGGGCGGAGTTAGGTGCAGATGAGGAGTGAGTAGAGCTAGTATATGGAGCCTAGAGATAGTAGGGGAGGTTTAGATTATGAGAGGGGGTGTCGGTAGAGAGAGGAGGTTGGGTGGAAGGGGGAGAGGAAGGAACAGCAGGGAGGGGGTTGGCCAACTTCACGCGTGGCTGTGTGTGGCGGGGGGGGTTTCGTGGTGGAGTTTTTTTTTTAATGCGGAGTGTTCTGGAGAGTGTGACGGGCATGGGGAAGGTGGAGGAGGTGGCGGTTGTGGTATCACTGGGAGTGGGGTTGGAGGGTGTAAGAGGGGAGTGGAGACGGCAGGAGGGGGTTGGTGGCAATAGGGGGAGGTTGAGGCTGCAGAAGGAGGTGTGCTGGTGGTGGGAGAGAGTTTAGGTATAGAGGAGGAAGGAGTGGTAGCTGTGGATGGAGGAGAGGAGGCGGTAAGAAGAGAAGTGGGAGCAGTGGGCAAAGAGGCAGGTAAGGAGGATACAGTGGCGAGAGGGGCAGGGAAAGAAGGGCGGGAGGAGGCAGGAGCGTGGTGAAGGGGGGGGGGGCGGTAGGTCCAGGGGAGAAGGTTTCGTGCCCACCAGGGTGGGGAGGAGTGCGGGTCTCCTGTGTGTATGCTGGTCGATTAGAGCGAACACCTTATCGGAGAAGGTGATCTGTTCTAGACCGTGTGAGGCAAACAGTGTATTTAGTATGTTTGCGTATAGTTTGGCGTCATCCCTCGACATCTCGTTTGCCACCGTTGAAAGCAAGGCGGTCAGGTGTAGCTTTGGGTGTGTGCCTCGTTGGGTGTGTGGTGTGGGGTAGGGATGGGTGTCAGAAGTAGTGGGGGTCTCTGGGTGTAGGGTGTTTGGTGGAATGGGTGTTGGAACATGTGGGTGAGTCTGAGTTGCTGCTGGGGTAGGGTGTGTAAGAAGTAGGACAGGGGGTTGTATGGACAGCGTTGCGCCGGCAGCAGTAGCGAATGTTCTTGTGAGGGGATGAGGGGCGGTTGCGGAGTGTGTGGTTGTGTTGGTGGGTTGTGGACGCCGTATTGCCGCTACGGCGTTAGAGCGGGCCTTACTTAAGTAAGGGCATTTAGGGTCGACGCATGTCGCCGCCGCAGTTTGTGCAGAGGGGTGAAGAGGCTGTCCAGGTGGTGTAGTGGTAGCCCACTACACTACACCTTGAGCAGATCAGGTCTGCTTGGCAGTTTCGTGTCCAGTTTTGTAACATCAGTGGCACTGTGTAGGTTTGATGTTAAGCTGTGGCTCGATTCTTATGCGGATGTGTTAGTGTGCCGCAGACCTCGATGCCTTGGTCTAGCAGCAATATTTTATTTTGTTCATCGGACAGTGTAATTACTGTCCATTGTTTTGTATGGTTGTAATAGAAGTCTCTGATGACCTCCTCCCAATACTTCTGTCTTAGGTGTATGCGGAGGTCATCAGTGGAGAAAGCCAACCATAGGGGGTTGGTCTTGAGGAGTCGTATTTGGTGTTTTTTGTGTACACCGTCGGCTAGTTTTGTGTGAAGGTCTTGTGCAGCGAGTGTTTCCGACGCAAGTTCGTAGAACTTGACTGCGTCCTCCTGTGAGCGGAAGACGAGTTTGTACCCTAGGTGGGTCTTTATTATGTATGTGATGGGGGTGTCATGTGTAGCGGCTAGGTTGAGAAGTGTGTGTTCATTGTTGGTAGTGGGTGTTTTTTCTGTTCTATGTAGGAGTGTGTGTGGATGTATTGTTGAGTGCCATTGAGGATTGGTTTTTAACACTTACTTTCCTTTCTTAAGAGGGGTCCCCCGCCCCGCCGATAACGCCCCCTTGAAAATGACTCGAATATGATAATGATTACTGAGTGAGTATGGATCTGGTTGGGCTCCTCAGAGGGTGTGAAAACATGGCGGACTTAATGATGACTGAAGCCTCTAATCAATTGACTCCAGTCGGGGTGCCGCCCCCTCTATTGGGTTTTGGGTATTTCTCAGTTATATCCGATATCTCACAGAGACGGTGGTATCTTTCCCTGTGGTCTTGGACGATGCCGCAGGGTATGGTATTAATCCTCCCCGCGTTGGTTACTGAGTCCCAATCCAGGTTTGTTCCTTCCTTTGGGTTCCATAGCGGGCTAAGACTCAGACCTCCTTTACCCAAAGTTTACAATTATGCCCTTTCTAAGTATCACGGCATAGTTGCCACGGAGATCTATGTGTATAGTCATATTCACAGAGTCAAGTCACGGCGGGGCAGGGATGGGGAGGGTTTACTACGTCATATCACTATGACGAGCCAGGGATATAAAGGAGTTTTTATTCATTGGCGTGGGGCAGCGGGGAGGGCGGTTCTGAATCTCGTATATACCTCTCGAGATGATACCGTCCACGGTATGACTTGCCGAAATCGCACTGTTCTCAGTGAGAAGCGACGAGGGAAATATCGCTGGGCCTTGCCTCCTGTATCTAAACGATAGCAGGGAAACGCAGAGATTCGACGCTGTGAAAGAAGATGATATACTCAATTTTAGAATATGGTGGGATAGTAGTAGATAAAAGTGGGTTAAATTTAAAGCGCAGCGATTTAACTTATGTTGTTATAGTGTATTGTTATTTATTTTCTTTGTTTCGGTTTCGGTTGTACTGCGTTAGTTTCTAGTGTTCCTGTTATGTGTATAGTGATGTTATGTGTTTCTAAGAGCATATCTTAGTACTTGGGAACTGGCTACGATGGGAGACTTTCTCCCGTAGATGTGCAGGTATATTAAGTCTGCTACCAGTTCCCTGTAGTTCCGGAATGACAACATTCTTAAGGGTTGGCCAACCTTTCTTCTCAATTTTGGGGTGATGATGTTGATAGGGTCCAGTTTTTTCCTACTATGAAGATCCCTTTGCCCTTGTTGGTCACGCATTCTGGTTTTGTTAATTATTAGGGATGCGGAGTTTTGAACACGTTGTAGTTTTATCATTGAGGTCTTGGTGGCCACTGGAGTCACTACTGCGGGGTAGATGAGCTTAGTCTGGACGTACATCAGGTATATTTTTCTAATGCTGGCCGAGCTAAGATCTCTAAACCAGTATAGCTTGGAGATTTCTCTATTTGCTAGGCTCCGCCTCTCCGTGTAGTGTCTTGAGTATCCGTGGTCGGAGATCTTTAAGCCCTGGACAGTGCCTTTGGCGGGGTAGCCGTATCTCCTCCCATCGATGATGATGGGCCACGTCAACCTGCAGCTAAGTGGAACGATTTTGAACTTGTCCTTATTTGTTCGAATTTTCCATCTTCTCTCGTAACGGTTGATGTTATTGGTTTGCCTAATTCATCGCTTTCTCACCAGGCACGGAACGATCTGGGTGACGTCATCTGCGAATTGCAGATTGCAGATACATCGTGTCCCTGTGCACCGGAGTTGGGAGGTCGATGGTAAAGACCAAGTAAAGCAGTGGGCTCATGCAACTTCCCTGGGGAACGCCCGCCTTGAGTTCGAATTCCGTCCTCTGTATCCTTTGATCATGAAACATGCCCTTCTGTCCATGAAATAGCTTGTTGTCAATATTTTGAACGGCTATGCCCCAATATTCTCTTTGTTTGTCCGATATTGTGGTAAGTAGTTTCCTCCTATTCGTTCTCAGATTGCAGTATTTTTCTCTTGATATTCTATTCATGATGTCCTCGTTTATCGTATTATTTTTTTGCATTCTTAGGCTTCATTTCGTATGTCCATATAAAGTATTTAATAATTTTGTAGGTGTTTCTTGGTATAGTGATTTCGTCGGTTGTTTGCATCTGCGTCCTTATTTTCTTTAACTCATCGTCAATTTCCTCTCAAGTTGCTTCATTTAATCTATTCGGTTCGTAGTCATTCAATTCTTGTCTGTATTTTTCCCTGTCAGCATAATGATACGCCTTCCACTGTTTAGCGGGTATTTGTATTGGTTGTTGGTTTATGGTTAATAGCGTAGCTATATGGTCGCTGCCGAGAACATCAACAGGTTCCAGATGATGATTAAAAGGTAAATTGTAGTTTCCAAGGCAGATATCTGGAGTAGTGCCATTATGTTTACAATGTATGTTGGGAAGTCTAATCCCAGTCTTCTCAATATTCTTCTTTCTAATAAGGTTTGTAGGCCCTTTCCTGTTTGGTTCCTCCGTTTGTAGTCGGCATCTGAGCATCTCGAGTTTAGATCTCCCACAAACAAGGATGGTAGTCTATTATTAAATTTCCTCACAAAGTTATTTATTTGAAGACCCGGGCGTTCTGGTGGTTGGTAGCCTGTAGCAATTATTATATTAATTAGTTCCATTTTAACCTCGATTATGTAGCAGCTGACATCTCTGCAAGCTCCTACGAAGTTCGTAAAGAAGCAGTTGGAAATTTACCGTCTGAGAAAATTATGCATATCGTCCCAAAATCCATTTTTTACGACCTTTGCTACCAATACGGTTACCTCAAAATCAAAGTACGACTCCTCACAACCACCAACCAATCAAATCTTTTGTACAACCCAATTCGAAATTAACCAATCAGAATAGACTTTCCCGTTTCCCGAGTCCCGAGCGCATTTTAACGAACACTTTTATTTCATTAGCGCTCAGACATGGTAAGTAAAAATTAGCTCCCTAATTAATCATCAATGTATACAAAGGTCTAAAAATATTCAAAGTGTAATTCCTTCCTTTGAATTCCAGTTCTCCTGATTATATAACTTCAAAAACATCGTGGCTGTACTATACTATATTTTATATAATCCCCATATATATATATATATATATATATATATATATATATATATATATATATATATTTAACTTAGGTTGTAGCTTAGCTTAGTTCTTGACTATATTTTATATTTTATTCACTCTATAATATCCACCTTATATATACAATATACAATATACAATCTAAACCGTCGATAAGAGAGGGTAAAAAAAAAAGCATCATCATCAGGGCAAGACAAAATCAAAATAATATACAATAAAAGAAACTGCATCCACAGGAATGAGTCAAGAGACCTACCTACACACGAAAAAGTAAGAAGTTAACCCTCCCTCACCATATAATCATCTAATCTGCGCTTGAAAATATTCAAGTTTGGACTGTCTACTGTCTCTGGTGGCAAACTATTCCCATAATCTACCACTCTATTGGTGAAAAAATATTTTCTAACATCCAGTCTGCAACTCTGTTTTTTTAATTTTTAAGTGGTGACCCCTAATCCTATTACTACCTTCTAACTCAAAAAACTTGCTGAAATCCAATTTATCCATCCCAGAAAAGATTTTAAAAGGCTCAATCAGATCTCCCCTCACACATCTATAAAATGAGAAAATATTTAGTACCCTCACTCTATTTTCATATTCAAGGTGCTTCAGGGATGGTATTAATTTTGTTGCGCTCCTTTATACTGACTCTAACAGGTTGATGTCATGTCTAAAATCTGGTGGCCATGCTTGTATACAGTACTCTAAATGTAGCGTGACATAAGAGTTGTATAGTTTAAGGATAACCTCCTTACTCTTGTAGCTAACATTCCTTTTAATATATCCTAGTACCCTATTTGCTCTATTTTTTTGCCTCAATACACTGCTTTGAAAACTTCAGTGACCTTTCTACTACTACTCCTAAGTCCTTCTCATCTTCAACTGAATTAAGCCAATGCCCATCCATCTCGTAGCTGAATTCCCTATTATTTCTTCCCATGTGAATAACTTTGCATTTATTAAGGTTAAAGTCATCTGCCACTTCTGAGCCCAACCAGTAACATATTTAAGTCACCCTGCAGTTTAAAGCTACCCTCAACTTCTTTGACTACAGCTGCCAGTTTAGTATCATCAGCAAAAATTGACACTGTGTTATTTACACCCTCCCCTCCCCATAGAAACATTTGAACCCATTATGTTTGCTTTGATATCCTTGCCTACTCGGATTCTGAGACTAGGTAAGACATCTCAATCCACCTATCTATAAAGCACCCCCTTTAGCCTGTATACCTTCTACTCCTCTGTGCTGGCTTTCCTTCACTGCTCCATCCTGAGCCACGATATTTCCATGACCATTATCAGAACCTAGTTTCCTGCCTGCAAGGACCTAATAACACTATCCAACTTCTGCCACAAAACTTCAACCCCATCCCGGCTCAGATGGAGCCCCTTCATCGCATACACTCCCTTATTCGCCCAAAAGTCCTTCCATACATCTACAAACACTATTCCCGACTCTTCACAAGGCTCTTTCACTTGTAATGTAATATTTTCATTTTTATAAGTAACTTGATTTTTAATGTTGAAAAGGAAAAGCTGACAATTCTTATTATATTTTTTTAAGAATCTGCCCATCTGAAATATGTCTTTGCATAAATCAGGAGCACAAAAGAGGAAAGAAAAAAAAGAAACGTGATGATATTGAAAGAAGAAGATTACAGACACTCTTTCAAGTAGGTATGAAAAGAAAACAAGATAATGTGGAAACATATACGGATGCAAATTTGAAAGAAGGAGAAAGTGTTGGTGGCAGTTGCGAACAAGAGAGCCTATATGGAAATAAGATAGAAGCTAATAAAGAAACAAATTCGGGGGCATGTACAAATACGATGGACATAGATATTCATTCAGAACCTGGACCTGGTGGAGCAGATAAGAATGTAGATTCAAAAATCAGGCAGACAGTGCAACAGGAATTCCTAAAACAAGTAGTGAATCAATGAAAATGGTTCAAGATAAATTTTAAAAAATTAGCACTGGGTTGGTTGGGGCTTGACATTTGATTCCTCACAACAGAATTTCCTTCTCAATCGGACATAGAGAATTATGTTACCAGAGGTCATATTGACTTTCCTTCAACATTGCCTAAGGATGGTAACAATCAAACATTTCCAGAAGGTATACTGAAGTTCATAAACATTAATGCAGAACATCATACTCGAGACTAGCTTGTCTGGAGTCAGCATAAGAAGTCACTATATTGTTTTCCGTGCTGGCTATTTTGGAACAGTGTTTGCTGCAGGCTGAGTACTGCATCTAAATCTGCATTTGCTACAGCTGAAGGAAGGCCAGCCAGTGCTAAGTGGCGGAAATTATGTAATAGGGTTCCCGAGCATGAAAAGAGTAATGGGTATAGGAAATGCTATCTAGCTTGGCGTGAATTGGAAAGACCTCCGTCATTGAAAAAAGGTATTGAGAATCTTCTAGAAGCATAAATTAAAATGGAATCGGAAAAATGTTACAACCTTTTTGAAACGAATTATTAATGTTACCCTATTCTTAAGAGAACGTGGCCTTGCTTTCCATGGTTCTTCGCAACGCATTGGTGACTCGAAGAATGGAAACTTTTTAGGTCTGATAGAGTTGCTTTCTCACTGGGGCCCCATTCTAAAGGAACATGTGCTAAAGGTAGAAGAGTCGCAGAAAAAGGGTGAAAGACTGCAAGTACATTACCTCTCTAATGAGTCCCAAGATGAATTCATTGCAGAATGTTCTGATCTTGTTAAGCAGCACGTTTTGGGAGAAAGGCAGTCTGTAAAGTACTGTGCAATAATAATAGATTCTACACCAGATTCATCTTATGTTGAGCAAAGAACATTCCTTTTGTGTTACCTAGTTCGCCATGAATCACGATTTGAAATTGTGGAACGATTTCTGAAATTTGTAGATTTTAGTGAAAAAATTGGATCTGAAATTGCTCAAATTATTACTGAAACATTGGAAAACCATCCTATTCCATTTGCTGATTGTAGGGCACAAGGTTATGACAATGCGTCAAACAAATACAATGGTGCACAAGCAATAATAAAAGAACAGTGCCCTACTGCTATATTCTCTCCTTGTGTTTGCCACACACTTAATTTATGTGGTAATGATACTGCTGAATGTATTCCAGAAGCAATCACCTACTTCGGAACTATACAAACAATATACACCTTATTCAGTTGCAGCCCCAAAAGGTAAGAAGTATTGGCAAAGCGTATTGTTGTTCGCTTTATGGCATATCTTGCACCATATGGTTAGATCGAGTTGAGAGTGTAAAACCATTTGTAGCTCACCTTCCAGGGGTTAAGTTGGCTTTGGAAGACCTGCTAGAGCTGAATCTCACTCCAAAAACCAGGAACGAAATCCATGGAGCTATATGTATGTCAGTTCCTTCACCTGCATCATAATGTCAGTCGTGTGGCACAGAATACTGGTCTCTATTGACTTTTGCAACAAAGTCATTCCAG
Source organism: Ceratothoa steindachneri (assembly GCA_963969495.1). Taxonomy (NCBI): domain Eukaryota; kingdom Metazoa; phylum Arthropoda; class Malacostraca; order Isopoda; family Cymothoidae; genus Ceratothoa; species Ceratothoa steindachneri. Next base: position 171,412,691 of record OZ018327.1, read on the forward strand.
CAAGTGATGCAACTTTATATATGGAAGTTACAAATATAGAAAGCTTGCTTGCACAACTAGTGACTCTCCGGGACAGTTGGAAAGCAATGTGGAATGAAGCTAAGTTTGTGGCATCCAACCTGAAGATAGAAGTAAAATTATTTAGGGACCGTATTACCACTGCCAAAAAAAGAACAAGATTCCATGATGAGGATACACCTGATAAAAATGTGAATGAAATGAACAAAGCAGATGAATCCTCTGAGGAAGTCTACTTCCGAAAGCACATATTTTATGTAGTATTGGATAATGTTATTGGAGGGCTTACAGTTCGTTTCAGTGCAGCCAAACAGATTTCTGACACTTTCAGCTTTCTTTTGAACCATCAAAAGATGTCAGAAGAGGAATTGAAGCGCAAAGCAGCTAAACTAGCGGAAAAGTATTCTAAAGACATCAGCAGTGAATACCTTGTGCAGGAAATGAATCACATAACAATGGTTCACAATGCCAATTTTGGTAGAAAACAGTTGGGTGCATTGGTACTGTTAAATGTTTTGGCGGAGTACAGATTAGAAAATATATTTTCCAACTTCAGTGTCAGCTTGAGGGTGTTCGTTACTGCACCAGACACAGTAGATCAGCAGAAAGGAGCTTTAGCAAGCTTAAGCTCATCAAAAATTATCTCAGGTCCACCATGGGTCAGGGTTGCTTGAACAACCTGAGGCTGAAATTGCAAAACATATAGATTTTGACACTGTAATTCGTAGTTTTGCCACGAAAAATGCACGCAAAGTAACCCTGTTTTAATAAAATTAGTCTATTTACTAAGTTTACTATCATTTATATATTTTCAGTAGACTGTAGCCTTCATGAAACAGTGAGCATTCAGGTGATAAATGATTTACGTATATTTGAAAATAATTGATGATATATATATATATATATATATATATATATATATATATATATATATATATATATATATATATATATATATATATATATATATATATATATATATATATATATATATATATATATATATGCATTAAGTGTGAATTGTGATTAAGTTGTACATTTATGTATATGGCTACTATTGGTTAGTATATAAGTAGGCTTACTAAAAATTCCAAATGACAATTTTTTTTTTATTTACATTATCATGTATGAAATGCTTGTACATTTTTATGTTCATTATTAAGCCAAGAAGTAAAAATACAGGGAGTTTTTGCTAAATTTTTGTCCTTCTATTACTGGTATTAGGGTTATAGAATTATTAAATTTGTTTCGCTAGTGAGAATTGATATACTATTAATGTTAAATTTGATATATAGTTGTGAAATTCACAAAGCAACTATGTATGTTATGTGTATTCTTTGAGATCAGCCTGAGGCATTTTGAAATTAACTAATAACATTGGTAAATGCTTATAATGTAAAACTATAATAAATGAAGCATATCATTTTCTAGTTTAGTATTGAAAAGCTGATGAAGCTCTTAATGATTTATAATTTATAAGGGGGGGCTAAAAAAGGTCTCGCACCAGCACATTTTTTTCCTCTCAAGGACCCTGGTATTATCCAATTCAATTATTAAGCAATATTCCCTTGTTATTTGTTAGTTCAATAAATCTTGTTAAAATTATGCGTTAGTGCTCTTGAAACCTTCAGGGCTGAATTAGTTATCGTCTCATATTTTCTCTTTCAATGGATTTTTATCTTTAAATTCATCTAGCAAGGTTTAATGGCTGTTATCTTTGCAAGTTTGTAATTAAACCATCATCACATAAGCTATAATTGGGAAGTAAGATTCAGTTAGTCCTTGTTTTGCCTTGTACTCTACTCCTCTTTTAATGGCTATTGCTGCTCCGTCGTGTGCTTCATTTGAGTGGGTAGTCGCTATTACGTCGTAGTTCCATATTTTTAGTTTGTGAGTTTCAAGATAATCACGTGATCTAAAATTAGAATTATGTCGGTAAAGCGGTTTGTGTGTGGCTTCCAAAGTGGTTAATAATAAGTTGAACATTTAATCGTAATTAGCCTAGGGAATCTTGTGCACCATCCAAAGTAAGAAATTACTTTGGCAATGAATTGGGATTGAAAATTGAATGTATGAAATAAAGGCAGTTCTTCAGAAGGGATATTAACTCTAAGTTTTAATAAAATATATTTATTTGAGAAATCTAATATTTTAATATCTTAATTGAGTTAATATAATATGGAGAGAGCTAAAGTTATTTAGGCCGTTTAAATTACAAAATTAAGGATCATTCCAGTACGACAATTATAGTGTTTTGAAAAGAGGCAACGTCATTAATCAATGAATAGAAAATGCACTTAATGGGGACTTGAAAATTGCGATGATGTTTGTGGGTACAATTATTAAATAGAAGAATTGGCGATTGATAATTGAAACAATACGATATGTAAATAATTTAGGGATGGTATGCCGATTACAATATATTGAAAATAAGTGGAAATTTATAATATATATATATATATATATATATATATATATATATATATATATATATATATATATATATATATATATATATATATATATATATCGTGAGGTAAATTAGTTCTAGGGTAAGCGAAAGTTCTATGATAATTAGTTCTTGAGTGAGCGAAAGTTCTATGATAATTAGTTGTGGGGTGAGCGAAATGTCTATGATAATGGTTAACGTGAATTTTGGGGTCTATAATTGGCAAAATCTACAGAATTAATTTAAGTTTGACAAAAAGGGGGACAAGCAAACTAAGAATTATACTTAAATTCCTACCAACCTTGTTAACGCGGGAGCATAAATCAAATGGGACGATTCCTTGACTTTCGTGCGCCCGTGCGCATGGCGAAAGGAAATGTTGCCAGTTGATACATTCCCGATAAAACTATATATATATATATATATATATATATATATATATATATATATATATATATATATATATATATATATATATATATATATATATATATATATTGTTTAGGGGGAAATTTATATACAAACTTGTAGAGGTGAAACCACTACAATACTCTCCCATCAGGGAAAAAACTCGCCTTACAGAAAAAAAAATTTACAATGATATTTAGTTCATATATCGGCGAGGTCTCCTTACAAGGCGTCCATAACGTGCTACTGTGGGCCGAATGTTTGGCAGTGTCACTCGATAGAGGCGAGAGCCTGTTCCTTTCGAGGGCACGCGGGGCGTTTGACATCCGTTCTGTACCTCCCCGACTGGCATCAGTCCGAGGTTGTGCGTTGGTAGGCTCTCTTCCTGCTGCAGCCAAGGGGTCCTGCAACAAAAGGGGAGGCTGCAGCAATTGGGAGGAAAAATCTGGGAGTGTAGAAATGGTTGGAGGAGGGTTTGGAATTGGAGTAGGATGGCTAGAAAGGAAAGAGTTGATGGAGGGTTGGAAGTAAGAGTTGTATGAGTGACCACTGGATCGCTAATATTGGAAGGAGAAGATGTTTGCTGTTCCAGGTGAACGGTCTCTATAAACGTGGGTTTCAGTCGATCGATGAGAAAGGGTCCGTCATAGACAGTTGCAAGGATGTGCGAGTGGAATCGCGACGGACAAATACATGAGAGCAAGTTTCCATCTTCTTTAGCACGAAAGGTTTCTGATTAGCAGGCACTCTTGTGGTGGTCGGCTTAACCTCAGACATCGCTCGAACTAAATTGCGTACTTATGCAGCAGGATGTATGTTGGAAGAAAGAGGAGAGTCAGCGGAAGAAAATAATTGACCTGGAATACGAAGTTGCGTACCATAGACGAGTTCCGCAGCAAAGCAATTCAAATCCTCTTTCAAGGAGGCATGAATTCCAGGAGAATTAATGGTAGCTTGTCCACCCAAATGATCTTGGGGTCAGTGGAGCATAAGCTTCCCTTGAGAGTCTGGTGAAAACCTCCCACCTTAGAGTTACTCTGGGGATAGTAGCTAGTGGTAGGGAGGCGAAAGGATCCAAGCACTTACATGAGTGGATATAATTGGTGGGATTCAAATTGGCCCCCTAGATCAGTCATGATCGTTGATGGGACATCAAAACGAGCAACTCATAATGAGACGAAGGCTAAAGTTAAAGTGGAAGCTCCGATGTCCGAGATAGGAACTGCCTCTTGCCAAGAAGTAAAACGATCGATCATGGTGAGAAGATAAGTCCAACTCGCGAAAAGGGCAGAGGACCAACCTAGATCGATGTGAACGGCGTTGAAGCGTGCTGATGGAAGCGAAAAAGCAGCCAGAGGTGACTTTGTGTGGCGTTGAGCCTTTGCTCGTTGACAAGGCAGACATGCGTGGGTCCATTTGTCCACGTCGGCGTTCATACCTGGCCACACATAACGTTGTGTGATGCACTTGCGAATTGCTCGAATGCTAGGATGAGAGAGACCGTGAGTCTGGCAAAAATGTGCCAACCGTAAGCCGACGTGGACAAATGGACCCACGCATGTCTGCCTTGTCAACGAGCAAAGGCTCAACGCCACACAAAGTCACCTCTGGCTGCTTTTTCGCTTCCATCAGCACGCTTCAACGCCGTTCACATCGATCTAGGTTGGTCCTCTGCCCTTTTCGCGAGGTTGGACTTATCTTCTCACCATGATCGATCGTTTTACTTCTTGGCAAGAGGCAGTTCCTATCTCGGACATCGGAGCTTCCACTTTAACTTTAGCCTTCGTCTCAGTATGAGTTGCTCGTTTTGATGTCCCATCAACGATCATGACTGATCTAGGGGGCCAATTTGAATCCCACCAATTATATCCACTCATGTAAGTGCTTGGATCCTTTCGCCTCCCTACCACTAGCTACTATCCCCAGAGTAACTCTAAGGTTGGAGGTTTTCACCAGACTCTCAAGGGAAGCTTATGCTCCACTGACCCCAAGATCATTTGGGTGGACAAGCTACCATTAATTCTCCTGGAATTCGTGCCTCCTTGAAAGAGGATTTGAATTGCTTTGCTGCGGAACTCGTCTATGGTACGCAACTTCGTATTCCAGGTCAATTATTTTCTTCCGCTGACTCTCCTCTTTCTTCCAACATACATCCTGCTGCATAAGTACGCAATTTAGTTCGAGCGATGTCTGAGGTTAAGCCGACCACCACAAGAGTGCCTGCTAATCAGAAACCTTTCGTGCTAAAGAAGATGGAAACTTGCTCTCATGTATTTGTCCGTCGCGATTCCACTCGCACATCCTTGCAACTGTCTATGACGGACCCTTTCTCATCGATCGACTGAAACCCGCGTTTATAGAGACCGTTCACCTGGAACAGCAAACATCTTCTCCTTCCAATATTAGCGATCCAGTGGTCACTCATACAACTCTTACTTCCAACCCTCCATCAACTCTTTCCTTTCTAGCCATCCTACTCCAATTCCAAACCCTCCTCCAACCATTTCTACACTCCCAGATTTTTCCTCCCAATTGCTGCAGCCTCCCCTTTTGTTGCAGGACCCCTTGGCTGCAGCAGGAAGAGAGCCTACCAACGCACAACCTCGGACTGATGCCAGTCGGGGAGGTACAGAACGGATGTCAAACGCCCCGCGTGCCCTCGAAAGGAACAGGCTCTCGCCTCTATCGAGTGACACTGCCAAACATTCGGCCCACAGTAGCACGTTATGGACGCCTTGTAAGGAGACCTCGCCGATATATGAACTAAATATCATTGTAAATTTTTTTTTCTGTAAGGCGAGTTTTTTCCCTGATGGGAGAGTATTGTAGTGGTTTCACCTCTACAAGTTTGTATATAAATTTCCCCCTAAACAATATATATATATATATATATATATATATATATATATATATATATATATATATATATATATATATATATATATATATATATATAGTTTTATCGGGAATGTATCAACTGGCAACATTTCCTTTCGCCATGCGCACGGGCGCACGAAAGTCAAGGAATCGTCCCATTTGATTTATGCTCCCGCGTTAACAAGGTTGGTAGGAATTTAAGTATAATTCTTAGTTTGCTTGTCCCCCTTTTTGTCAAACTTAAATTAATTCTGTAGATTTTGCCAATTATAGACCCCAAAATTCACGTTAACCATTATCATAGACATTTCGCTCACCCCACAACTAATTATCATAGAACTTTCGCTCACTCAAGAACTAATTATCATAGAACTTTCGCTTACCCTAGAACTAATTTACCTCACGATATATATATATATATATATATATATATATATATATATATATATATATATATATATATATATATATATATATATATATATATATATATATATATATATATATATATATATATATATATATATATATTATAAATTTCCACTTATTTTCAATATATTGTAATCGGCATACCATCCCTAAATTATTTACATATCGTATTGTTTCAATTATCAATCGCCAATTCTTCTATTTAATAATTGTACCCACAAACATCATCACAATTTTCAAGTCCCCATTAAGTGCATTTTCTATTCATTGATTAATGACGTTGCCTCTTTTCAAAACACTATAATTGTCGTACTGGAATGATCCTTAATTTTGTAATTTAAACGGCCTAAATAACTTTAGCTCTCTCCATATTATATTAACTCAATTAAGATATTAAAATATTAGATTTCTCAAATAAATATATTTTATTAAAACTTAGAGTTAATATCCCTTCTGAAGAACTGCCTTTATTTCATACATTCAATTTTCAATCCCAATTCATTGCCAAAGTAATTTCTTACTTTGGATGGTGCACAAGATTCCCTAGGCTAATTACGATTAAATGTTCAACTTATTATTAACCACTTTGGAAGCCACACACAAACCGCTTTACCGACATAATTCTAATTTTAGATCACGTGATTATCTTGAAACTCACAAACTAAAAATATGGAACTACGACGTAATAGCGACTACCCACTCAAATGAAGCACACGACGGAGCAGCAATAGCCATTAAAAGAGGAGTAGAGTACAAGGCAAAACAAGGACTAACTGAATCTTACTTCCCAATTATAGCTTATGTGATGATGGTTTAATTACAAACTTGCAAAGATAACAGCCATTAAACCTTGCTAGATGAATTTAAAGATAAAAATCCATTGAAAGAGAAAATATGAGACGATAACTAATTCAGCCCTGAAGGTTTCAAGAGCACTAACGCATAATTTTAACAAGATTTATTGAACTAACAAATAACAAGGGAATATTGCTTAATAATTGAATTGGATAATACCAGGGTCCTTGAGAGGAAAAAAATGTGCTGGTGCGAGACCTTTTTTAGCCCCCCCTTATAAATTATAAATCATTAAGAGCTTCATCAGCTTTTCAATACTAAACTAGAAAATGATATGCTTCATTTATTATAGTTTTACATTATAAGCATTTACCAATGTTATTAGTTAATTTCAAAATGCCTCAGGCTGATCTCAAAGAATACACATAACATACATAGTTGCTTTGTGAATTTCACAACTATATATCAAATTTAACATTAATAGTATATCAATTCTCACTAGCGAAACAAATTTAATAATTCTATAACCCTAATACCAGTAATAGAAGGACAAAAATTTAGCAAAAACTCCCTGTATTTTTACTTCTTGGCTTAATAATGAACATAAAAATGTACAAGCATTTCATACATGATAATGTAAATAAAAAAAAAATTGTCATTTGGAATTTTTAGTAAGCCTACTTATATACTAACCAATAGTAGCCATATACATAAATGTACAACTTAATCACAATTCACACTTAATGCATATATATATATATATATATATATATATATATATATATATATATATATATATATATATATATATATATATATATATATATATATATATATATATATATATATATATATATATATATATATCATCAATTATTTTCAAATATACCTAAATCATTTATCACCTGAATGCTCACTGTTTCATGAAGGCTACAGTCTACTGAAAATATATAAATGATAGTAAACTTAGTAAATAGACTAATTTTATTAAAACAGGGTTACTTTGCGTGCATTTTTCGTGGCAAAACTACGAATTACAGTGTCAAAATCTATATGTTTTGCAATTTCAGCCTCAGGTTGTTCAAGCAACCCTGACCCATGGTGGACCTGAGATAATTTTTGATGAGCTTAAGCTTGCTAAAGCTCCTTTCTGCTGATCTACTGTGTCTGGTGCAGTAACGAACACCCTCAAGCTGACACTGAAGTTGGAAAATATATTTTCTAATCTGTACTCCGCCAAAACATTTAACAGTACCAATGCACCCAACTGTTTTCTACCAAAATTGGCATTGTGAACCATTGTTATGTGATTCATTTCCTGCACAAGGTATTCACTGCTGATGTCTTTAGAATACTTTTCCGCTAGTTTAGCTGCTTTGCGCTTCAATTCCTCTTCTGACATCTTTTGATGGTTCAAAAGAAAGCTGAAAGTGTCAGAAATCTGTTTGGCTGCACTGAAACGAACTGTAAGCCCTCCAATAACATTATCCAATACTACATAAAATATGTGCTTTCGGAAGTAGACTTCCTCAGAGGATTCATCTGCTTTGTTCATTTCATTCACATTTTTATCAGGTGTATCCTCATCATGGAATCTTGTTCTTTTTTTGGCAGTGGTAATACGGTCCCTAAATAATTTTACTTCTATCTTCAGGTTGGATGCCACAAACTTAGCTTCATTCCACATTGCTTTCCAACTGTCCCGGAGAGTCACTAGTTGTGCAAGCAAGCTTTCTATATTTGTAACTTCCATATATAAAGTTGCATCACTTGCTGGAATGACTTTGTTGCAAAAGTCAATAGAGACCAGTATTCTGTGCCACACGACTGACATTATGATGCAGGTGAAGGAACTGACATACATATAGCTCCATGGATTTCGTTCCTGGTTTTTGGAGTGAGATTCAGCTCTAGCAGGTCTTCCAAAGCCAACTTAACCCCTGGAAGGTGAGCTACAAATGGTTTTACACTCTCAACTCGATCTAACCATATGGTGCAAGATATGCCATAAAGCGAACAACAATACGCTTTGCCAATACTTCTTACCTTTTGGGGCTGCAACTGAATAAGGTGTATATTGTTTGTATAGTTCCGAAGTAGGTGATTGCTTCTGGAATACATTCAGCAGTATCATTACCACATAAATTAAGTGTGTGGCAAACACAAGGAGAGAATATAGCAGTAGGGCACTGTTCTTTTATTATTGCTTGTGCACCATTGTATTTGTTTGACGCATTGTCATAACCTTGTGCCCTACAATCAGCAAATGGAATAGGATGGTTTTCCAATGTTTCAGTAATAATTTGAGCAATTTCAGATCCAATTTTTTCACTAAAATCTACAAATTTCAGAAATCGTTCCACAATTTCAAATCGTGATTCATGGCGAACTAGGTAACACAAAAGGAATGTTCTTTGCTCAACATAAGATGAATCTGGTGTAGAATCTATTATTATTGCACAGTACTTTACAGACTGCCTTTCTCCCAAAACGTGCTGCTTAACAAGATCAGAACATTCTGCAATGAATTCATCTTGGGACTCATTAGAGAGGTAATGTACTTGCAGTCTTTCACCCTTTTTCTGCGACTCTTCTACCTTTAGCACATGTTCCTTTAGAATGGGGCCCCAGTGAGAAAGCAACTCTATCAGACCTAAAAAGTTTCCATTCTTCGAGTCACCAATGCGTTGCGAAGAACCATGGAAAGCAAGGCCACGTTCTCTTAAGAATAGGGTAACATTAATAATTCGTTTCAAAAAGGTTGTAACATTTTTCCGATTCCATTTTAATTTATGCTTCTAGAAGATTCTCAATACCTTTTTTCAATGACGGAGGTCTTTCCAATTCACGCCAAGCTAGATAGCATTTCCTATACCCATTACTCTTTTCATGCTCGGGAACCCTATTACATAATTTCCGCCACTTAGCACTGGCTGGCCTTCCTTCAGCTGTAGCAAATGCAGATTTAGATGCAGTACTCAGCCTGCAGCAAACACTGTTCCAAAATAGCCAGCACGGAAAACAATATAGTGACTTCTTATGCTGACTCCAGACAAGCTAGTCTCGAGTATGATGTTCTGCATTAATGTTTATGAACTTCAGTATACCTTCTGGAAATGTTTGATTGTTACCATCCTTAGGCAATGTTGAAGGAAAGTCAATATGACCTCTGGTAACATAATTCTCTATGTCCGATTGAGAAGGAAATTCTGTTGTGAGGAATCAAATGTCAAGCCCCAACCAACCCAGTGCTAATTTTTTAAAATTTATCTTGAACCATTTTCATTGATTCACTACTTGTTTTAGGAATTCCTGTTGCACTGTCTGCCTGATTTTTGAATCTACATTCTTATCTGCTCCACCAGGTCCAGGTTCTGAATGAATATCTATGTCCATCGTATTTGTACATGCCCCCGAATTTGTTTCTTTATTAGCTTCTATCTTATTTCCATATAGGCTCTCTTGTTCGCAACTGCCACCAACACTTTCTCCTTCTTTCAAATTTGCATCCGTATATGTTTCCACATTATCTTGTTTTCTTTTCATACCTACTTGAAAGAGTGTCTGTAATCTTCTTCTTTCAATATCATCACGTTTCTTTTTTTTCTTTCCTCTTTTGTGCTCCTGATTTATGCAAAGACATATTTCAGATGGGCAGATTCTTAAAAAAATATAATAAGAATTGTCAGCTTTTCCTTTTCAACATTAAAAATCAAGTTACTTATAAAAATGAAAATATTACATTACAAGTGAAAGAGCCTTGTGAAGAGTCGGGAATAGTGTTTGTAGATGTATGGAAGGACTTTTGGGCGAATAAGGGAGTGTATGCGATGAAGGGGCTCCATCTGAGCCGGGATGGGGTTGAAGTTTTGTGGCAGAAGTTGGATAGTGTTATAGGTCCTTGCAGGCAGGAAACTAGGTTCTGATAATGGTCATGGAAATATCGTGGCTCAGGATGGAGCAGTGAAGGAAAGCCAGCACAGAGGAGTAGAAGGTATACAGGCTAAAGGGGGTGCTTTATAGATAGGTGGATTGAGATGTCTTACCTAGTCTCAGAATCCGAGTAGGCAAGGATATCAAAGCAAACATAATGGGTTCAAATGTTTCTATGGGGAGGGGAGGGTGTAAATAACACAGTGTCAATTTTTGCTGATGATACTAAACTGGCAGCTGTAGTCAAAGAAGTTGAGGGTAGCTTTAAACTGCAGGGTGACTTAAATATGTTACTGGTTGGGCTCAGAAGTGGCAGATGACTTTAACCTTAATAAATGCAAAGTTATTCACATGGGAAGAAATAATAGGGAATTCAGCTACGAGATGGATGGGCATTGGCTTAATTCAGTTGAAGATGAGAAGGACTTAGGAGTAGTAGTAGAAAGGTCACTGAAGTTTTCAAAGCAGTGTATTGAGGCAAAAAAATAGAGCAAATAGGGTACTAGGATATATTAAAAGGAATGTTAGCTACAAGAGTAAGGAGGTTATCCTTAAACTATACAACTCTTATGTCACGCTACATTTAGAGTACTGTATACAAGCATGGCCACCAGATTTTAGACATGACATCAACCTGTTAGAGTCAGTATAAAGGAGCGCAACAAAATTAATACCATCCCTGAAGCACCTTGAATATGAAAATAGAGTGAGGGTACTAAATATTTTCTCATTTTATAGATGTGTGAGGGGAGATCTGATTGAGCCTTTTAAAATCTTTTCTGGGATGGATAAATTGGATTTCAGCAAGTTTTTTGAGTTAGAAGGTAGTAATAGGATTAGGGGTCACCACTTAAAAATTAAAAAAACAGAGTTGCAGACTGGATGTTAGAAAATATTTTTTCACCAATAGAGTGGTAGATTATGGGAATAGTTTGCCACCAGAGACAGTAGACAGTCCAAACTTGAATATTTTCAAGCGCAGATTAGATGATTATATGGTGAGGGAGGGTTAACTTCTTACTTTTTCGTGTGTAGGTAGGTCTCTTGACTCATTCCTGTGGATGCAGTTTCTTTTATTGTATATTATTTTGATTTTGTCTTGCCCTGATGATGATGCTTTTTTTTTTACCCTCTCTTATCGACGGTTTAGATTGTATATTGTATATTGTATATATAAGGTGGATATTATAGAGTGAATAAAATATAAAATATAGTCAAGAACTAAGCTAAGCTACAACCTAAGTTAAATATATATATATATATATATATATATATATATATATATATATATATATATATATATATATATATATATGGGGATTATATAAAATATAGTATAGTACAGCCACGATGTTTTTGAAGTTATATAATCAGGAGAACTGGAATTCAAAGGAAGGAATTACACTTTGAATATTTTTAGACCTTTGTATACATTGATGATTAATTAGGGAGCTAATTTTTACTTACCATGTCTGAGCGCTAATGAAATAAAAGTGTTCGTTAAAATGCGCTCGGGACTCGGGAAACGGGAAAGTCTATTCTGATTGGTTAATTTCGAATTGGGTTGTACAAAAGATTTGATTGGTTGGTGGTTGTGAGGAGTCGTACTTTGATTTTGAGGTAACCGTATTGGTAGCAAAGGTCGTAAAAAATGGATTTTGGGACGATATGCATAATTTTCTCAGACGGTAAATTTCCAACTGCTTCTTTACGAACTTCGTAGGAGCTTGCAGAGATGTCAGCTGCTACATAATCGAGGTTAAAATGGAACTAATTAATATAATAATTGCTACAGGCTACCAACCACCAGAACGCCCGGGTCTTCAAATAAATAACTTTGTGAGGAAATTTAATAATAGACTACCATCCTTGTTTGTGGGAGATCTAAACTCGAGATGCTCAGATGCCGACTACAAACGGAGGAACCAAACAGGAAAGGGCCTACAAACCTTATTAGAAAGAAGAATATTGAGAAGACTGGGATTAGACTTCCCAACATACATTGTAAACATAATGGCACTACTCCAGATATCTGCCTTGGAAACTACAATTTACCTTTTAATCATCATCTGGAACCTGTTGATGTTCTCGGCAGCGACCATATAGCTACGCTATTAACCATAAACCAACAACCAATACAAATACCCGCTAAACAGTGGAAGGCGTATCATTATGCTGACAGGGAAAAATACAGACAAGAATTGAATGACTACGAACCGAATAGATTAAATGAAGCAACTTGAGAGGAAATTGACGATGAGTTAAAGAAAATAAGGACGCAGATGCAAACAACCGACGAAATCACTATACCAAGAAACACCTACAAAATTATTAAATACTTTATATGGACATACGAAATGAAGCCTAAGAATGCAAAAAAATAAAACGATAAACGAGGACATCATGAATAGAATATCAAGAGAAAAATACTGCAATCTGAGAACGAATAGGAGGAAACTACTTACCACAATATCGGACAAACAAAGAGAATATTGGGGCATAGCCGTTCAAAATATTGACAACGAGCTATTGCCCCGAGAATTTTGGAAAAAGATAAAAAGAATGGGAAATACTAAAGGAAAAGAGAAAATAAAGATTAAGGACAGAGACAGGAAATTAATCGAAGATGAACGCGAGATTGAAAGACTTCAGGGAACACTAGAGAGGAGTGTTCAACATCAGCGAAGAGGAAAAGGAAAACTATGACATAGACTTCGAAAGCCAGATAATTGACGAACTAAATGAATGCATTGAGAGGACTTTTCCACATCACTACGTAGAAGAGGAACATCATGCAAACGAAAGATTTAATATCAATATCACAATCGAGGAATTAAAGAACGCTATGTCTAATTTTAAACAAAACGCACCTGGAAAATCGGTACTCACCAGGAAAAAATATAATAGAAGCACGGGTTAATATACTTGAGAGGATAGGGAACATGTTTAACGCCTGTATAAACACGGCATACTTCCCCGATGAGTTAAAAGTATCCAAAATGATATTCATACCGAAGCCGGGAAAACCACCTTCGGAGGTCGAAAACTTCCGACCTATATCCCTTCTCGACTTCATCGGGAAGGTGTTTGAATATATCCTGAATGAATATCACACAGAAAACAATCTCTGGAACAATCAAGAATTCGGCTTCAGAAAGAGCAGGAATACGGAGATGGCCCTCAGCGTGATTACAGAAAAAAAGCGGCAAAGTGAAAGGAGAGAAATGCAGTATGGAAATTGTAGACCGGGACGTATCGAAAGCATTCGATAAAGTCTGACAAAGAGGCATACAACATAAATTCTAAATCTGAAATGAACAACTATCTAGAAAGAATTTGATGCCACTAAGTCATGGAAAGATATGCATACAAAGACACGGGAAATTCCCAAGGTAAAATATTCAAGCTTAATGCGGGCCTCGCTCAGGAGGGTGTTTAAGTCCTTTACTATACTCAGTGTATACCTTGGACATTTCCCACCCAGGAGCGAGGGCTGTGTGAACATACAATACGTAGATAATTTCACTCAATTAATTCCCTGTTTATCAGAACCCACAGATGCAGGCCAGCGTAACGGCAACTGACATAGAAAATTTAAACTAGTATGAATAAAAATGGAAAATTAAAACGAATAAAGGTAAATTTAAAATTACACCTATGTATCGCAGAAAACTATCCGGCGTTTACGTAGTTTGAGAGCGATACAGGTATAACGGTGAAGGCAAGATTTTAGGCCTAACTATTACCAAAAATGGTTACCAGAAACACGTGACCGAAAGAATAAACAAAGCACGAGGCATGTTAAATTTACTCTACAGATTAAGAAATCTAAACACGAAAAATAAGAAAAAGATCTACCAGGCATGATACAGCTCACTTTGATACGAGTATATCCAACAATTGCGATGTATACGGGTTCAAGAATCAATTTAATAAGAATGCTGTAGCAGCTGACATGTTTTTAAGCTCCTACAAAGTTCGTAAAGAGGCAGTTTGCAATTTCTCATCTGAGAAAATTATGCATTTTGCCCCAAAATCCATTTTTGTACGACCTTTGATATCAATACGGTTACCTCAAAATCAAAGTACGACTCCTCCTAACCACCAACCAATCAAATCCTTTGTACAACCCAATTCGAAATTAACCATTCAGAATAGACTTTCCCGTTTCCCCGAGTTCGGAGCACATTTTAACGAACACTTTTATCTAAGCAGCGCTCCATCAAGGTGAGTAAGAATTAGCTCCCTAATTAATCATTAGTGTATACAAAGGTCTAAAAATATTCAAAGTTTAATTCCTTCCTTTGAATTCCATTTCCCCTGATTTATAACTTCAAAAACGTCGTGGCAGTACTATACTATATTTTATATAATTCCCCAATATTTTATATCTTATTCACTATAATATTACTTTACACAACTTTAGTAACGTCCTCCTTTCGGGGTGCAGCTTTAGGAACGCTTATTTCTCTTAACAATATAATCATCGGCCATTCCCTATATTCAATATATATATATATATATATATATATATATATATATATATATATATATATATATATATATATATATATATATATATATATATATATATATATATATATATATATATATATATATATATATATATATATATATATATATATATATATATATATGTATATATATATATATATATATATATATATATATATATATATATATATATATATATATATATATATATATATATATATATATATATATATACACATTATATTTAATATATCTAAAATACATATTATATTAATTAACCGTATTATCAAATTAGTCATATTCCATTATTTGAGGTTCAATAAATCTTGTTAAATTTGAGTCAGTGATTTTGAAACCTTCCCGGTTGAAATAGTTATCCTTTATCTCGTTTTCTCTTTTAGGTCATTTTTTATCTTCACATTCATATAGCAAGGTTTAATGGCTGCTAACTAGGCAAGTTTTGTCATTAAACCAATCATCAAATAATTATAATGCAACGTATACAGAATAAGGCAGTAGACATAATTACGAACACTCGACGATTAGAGAGCAAAAAACGAAGAGACTTACACAACGAAGTGAAAATAAACCATTAAACAAATTAATTGAAAAAAGAGCCAAAAAGACTAATAGAAAAAAACACAAGAAGAAATATGAGAGGAACTAAATAATCAAATATGCTGTTTCCTAGTATAAAAAAAACAAAGCGGACCAAAGGGAAGAGGAGCAGATTTACGTGTAAACCAAATAAGGAAACTTGATTTTGACAAAAAATTTCCCGAATAATGACAAACTCACCGAATTGGACTTGATACTCACAAGGAATGACAAAACTAAACAAAAAGTGCAAATGAACGAAAACGGAAAACAACATGAATAAAGAAGAGAAAAAAAAATAACCAAGGAACATGAGCCCACACAACAGATACAGATACGAGAATTATGCTACAGAAATCATAGAAACTCGAGTTATTAACATAGCATAAAAATAACGTTAACAACGGTTTGAACGCCTATATCATACACACATAACAATAACAAAACAACCACATAAATTAACAAACAATCATACTTTCACTCTAACATATTTCGAACTTAACTCTAAAATTAGTTTATAGTACAGAAATTTGCGTTACCTCCACGAAACTTGCACCTCTCTGCAAACCTCCAAATTCCTTTCACTTCATTCCCGTGCACCCCCGCACCCCCAACCAGGACTGGTCAGGGGTGCGGGGGTGCACGGGAATCTAAAACTTTTTCTCTCACTTTCCCTTTCATTTCATTTCATTTTCGAATATTTAAGCGCCCAATCAGAGCTCGGATCTAGCATATACTACTGAATGTGTATTCTCGGTAAAGGAGGTAAAGTTTTAGAAAAGACCTAATAACGCCTTTCTCAAGAAGACTTCTAAGAAGAAATACGAAGCGGGAAGTTTGTCTTCCCATTTATAAGGTTCAATGTGTGAACCGTTTAAATTTTTCATTCGAATGTTTTACTTGGTTCGACCCACACAGTTGTAGTAGTAGCAGTATTGGTAATATAGAAGTAGTTGTATTAGTAGCAGAATTGGTAGTATTATCATTTGTGATAATAATGGTTGTAGAGAAATGGCTATATTAAGCATCCTGGAGGAGTATAGGTACATTAAAGCCCCCATCCTCATGAGGAGAAGCGTGGGAACGGTAGCCGGCGAATAACCATAACTGCTTACCCTGTTTGATCTCCCCGCTGCTTTGGGCAGTTGGAGCTAACATCTGTTTTAAGGCGACCACATAAGGCCCTTAAACGACGCTCTAACGATCCAATTACCTACGAGACCCATAAACCCGTGGTTATGAAAAAAAAGAGATGCTAGTCAAAAGGCACGCCAAGTAGCGGTGTGGTTGCGAGCCTCTAATTAGCGAGACGACTTGGGCACCCCAGTGCCAACCTCTGCAATTCTCGCTCTCCCCAGATGCGAACTCACCATTCCCCCCCCCCCCCCCCCCCCTGCCTATGTGGCCTGGTCACTTCCACCTTTAGATGGGGCAGTAATCCGCCTATAAATAAGCCCCGCAAAGAAAGAGAGAAGATTAGAAGTCGATACGCCAGAAGGAGGATCAGTTCGTGAAGATCGATCCTTCAGCCCGACACGAAGAGTAGAAGTCGATCCGAAAGTAGAAGGATTAGTTCGTGAAGATCGATCCTTCAGCCAGACAAGAAGATTAGAATTCGATAAGAGAGAAGAAGGTTCAGTTCGTGAAGATCGATCCTTCAGCCATACAAGACTATTTCCGTCAGAAACGATAGGATCAGATCGAGAAAATCGATCCCTCCTTTTCGGGTCGTATTAACATAAATAGTGAAGCTTTATATCGGTGCCATACCGAAGAATCCTTTACAGACTGTGAAGAAGTCTGACTGAAGAAAAGTAAACCCGCTCACACTCGAGTGACTCTACAACTCTCAAGCTCCGTAAGAGTGAGAGGAGAAGAACCCAGCCCCAACGAGCTCCCGTTCTTTAATTACGCTGAAGAATCAGCCCCCCACAGGCGTCAAGCCATCCCTCCTCGACGAAATTCCACCATCGGCCACAACACTCCAAAGCGAGAGATAAGTCCTCCAGCGACATCCGGCAATCTCTAATACCTCCTGTCATGTAAGTTAGAAAGAACATTTATATTCATATTGCGATAGTAGAAGTTTAGTACGTCTCACGTTTTAAGGGAGTAGAAACCATTGTTCGTGAACCTGGGTCATATTTGCTTGTAGACGAGAGTACGTTAATTTAATGTTTAACGCTACCAAATAGAGTCGCGATAAAAATACTAATCAGCAATTGGTATGTTTACGGGTAGCCTATTTGTTTATTTTTGTCATCGTATCCATGCGATAGGACTAGATGCCAATAGGAATAGTCGAGTTTAGCATTGAGACAAAGATAGAAATGTGTTAACTGTTTGTTTTCATAGTTAAGTGTTTCATTTAAAATATATGTTTATTTTGGTATAAATCCGCTGTTTCCTTTTATCCTTACGTGTTTAAATAGCTCTTCCTTAAGAACAAAACTACCGAATTAGCACTCTTAGATCAAAGCCTACTTCATCAAAGAAGTAACTCACGCACCACAAAGTATACCGCTACAAAAAGGGTGTCAAAGAGTAGAGTGATCAAAAAAGGGCCATTTTACGCCAATGGTATTAGTAGTGTAGCAGTAGTAGTACTAGGGGTAGTAGTTGTCACAGTCATATTAGTGCTAGTATTAACTCTAGCATAGCAGTAGCAGCAGCAGCACAAATTGTAGTAGTAGTAGTTATAGGAATGTTTGTAGTGGTAGTAATAGTATTAGTACTAGTGGCAGTAGTGGTCATTTAGCAGTAATTGTAGTAGTAGAGATAGTGCTAGCAGTAGTTGTGTTGATAGTAGTAGCCCTAGTTGTATTAGTAACAATAGTGGTAGTAATGGTTGGAATTGATAGTCATGGTATTAGTAGTAATATTTGTTGTATTAATAGTAATAATAGCAGTTGTGGTTTTAGAGCAGTAGTTGTATTAGTAGTAGTGGTAGTAGCAGTGATAGTAGCAATAGTAGTATTTGTCGTAGTGTTAGTAGTAGCTGTATCAATAGCATTAGTAGTAGTACTAGTGCTAGTAATATTGATAGTAGTTGAACTAGTCATAGCAGTGGCAGTAGTGTTAGTATAAAAGTAATTCTAGTAGTAGTCGTAGTGCTAGTAGTAACAGTAGTGGTCTTGGTACAACTACTGGTAGTGAAAGTGGTGTTAGTAGTAGTAATCGTATTGCCTGCAGTATTAGTGTTAGTAGTCTTGGTTGTAGTATCAGTGTTGCTTGCATTACCATTAGTTTTAGTTTTCACAATAGAGCTTGTAGTAGCAGTTCTAGTAAGATTTGTAGTAGTGGTACCATTGGTTTTAGTTGTAGCAATAGAGCTTGTAATAACAGTTCTTCAGGACCTTAGTAGTGCTTATTGTAGTGGAAGTAGTTGTAGTAGTAGAATTAGCAGTATTGGTAGGCACAGCACGAATTGTAGCAGTTGCAGTTCTGGTAGTGTTAGCAGTAGTGTTATTATTATTAGTAGCACTAGTGCTAGTAGTAGCAGTAGTTTAGCAGCATTAGTGTAGTAATAGTAGTAATATAGCATTAGTTGTATTAGTAGCAGCATTAGTGTTAGTAATATCAGTAGTGCTAGTAGTAGTACTAGTTGAATTAGAAGAATTAGTGGTAGTAGCATTGGTAATAGTTGTAGTAGTATTACTAATAGCTGTAGCAATATCAATATTAGTACTAGTGGTGGTATTAGTAGTGGTAGTATATCAGTAATTATACTAGTAGATGTAGTGCTCCCAGTAGTTTTTGTTGTGGTGCAAGTATTAGTGTATTAGGAACACTAGTTATACTAGAAGCAGCAGTAGTAGTAGTTGTTGTGATAGTAGTGGTTGTTTTGGTAATATCTTACTTTTAGTACTGCTAGCAGCAGTAGTTGTAGTCGTACTTAAAGTAGTTTTATTATTAGCAGTAGTGGTAGTCATAGAAGTAGTAGTAGTAGTAGTGTTGGGATTATTAGTAGTGGGAGTAGCGGTAGTATAGGAATACTTGTAGTACTAGTGGCAGTAGTAATAATATTAGTAGTAGTGGTAGTTTTACCACTAGTATAGTGATAGAGTTATAGTAGTAGTAGTGGTTGTATTAGTAGTAGCGGAAGTAGTAGTATTAATAGTAGTGGTAGTAGATGCAGTAAATATTGGCAGTAAAGATACTAGTGGTAATAGTGTTTGTACTACTGGTACTGGAAGTAGTGTTAGTAGTAGTAGCAGAAGTTGAAGTATTGGTACTTGTAGTAGTTTTAGTAGTAGTAGTAGCAGTAGTATTTATGATCTTAGTGGTGGTGGTAGTAGTATTATAATAGCACTTTTGCTAGTATAACTAGTTGTATTACCAGCAAGATTGGTAGTAGTATCAGGAGTGCTTGTAGTATTTTCAGTAATAGTAGTAGTTGTAATAGTCGTACTAGTTAGTATCAGTTGTAGCAATAGTAGTAGTACTATTACTAGTAGCACTAGTTGAGTATTAGTAGTAGTGCAAATAGTAGTGGTTATAGTTGAAGTAGTGCTAATAATGGTAGTAGTGGCAGTATTGCAGTAATTGTAGTAGTAGAGGTAGTTCTAGTAGTAGCAGTGATGTTAGTAGTAGTGGTAGTAGTAGCAGTAGTTGTATTAGGATAACTAGTGATAGTAGTATTGTATTGGTAGTCGTAGCAGTAGTGATAAGAGTTACAGTATTGTTGGTAATAACATTTACAGTTGTAGTTGCAGTAATATAGTGATAGCAGTAGTAATGCAAGTAGTGCTAGTAGTAACACTAGTGGTTGTAGTAGAAGTATTGGTTTTAGAAGTAATATCGCTAGTAGTAACAGTAGTCTTACTGCTTGTAGTATTAGTGGTGGTAGTACTAGTAGTTATAGTAGTTGTAGTAGTCACGGTATTGGTAGTAATAACTAATAACAGTGTAGTTTTAGTAGTAGTAGTGGTGGTAGTAGTAGTAGTACTAGTGGTTGTAGTACTAATAGTGGTAGTAGTAGTGAAAGTATTGGTAGTCTCATTAGTAGTAGTAGTAGTAGTAGTAGTAGGAATAGTGGTTCTGGTAGCAATATAAGTGATAGTAGCCGTAGGGGTTGCAGTTGTGGTAGTAGTAGTGGTAGTAATAGTAGTATTAGCTGTGGTAGTGGTATGGATAGAAATGGTAGTATTGATTGTCCTGATAGTATTGGCAGTGCAGGTAGTAGTTTAGTAGTAGTAGATTAGTGATAGTAGTAGTGCTAGTACTTATAGTATTAATAATGGTAGTTGTAGTAGTATTTTTTAGTAGTAGCGGAACTATTATTATTAATGGTAGTAGAGTGGTAGTAGTAGCAGTAAAGTTACTAGTAGCATTAGATGTATTAGTAGCAGTAGTGGTAGTAGTACTGGTACTATTTGATGTAGTGGTAGTAATATAGTAGCAGTAATAGTAGTAGTAGCTGTTGTACTATTAGTAGTAGTGTCACTAGTTGAAATAGTGCTAATAGTATCAGTACTAGTAATGTTCTTAGTGCTGGTCATAGCAGTAGTAGTACTAGTTGTATTATTTATTAGTAGTGCTATTAGTTGTGGTAGTGGCAGTACTAGTATTATAACACTATTTGTAGTATTAGAGGTATTTCTTGTAGTAGTGGCGATAGTGTTCGCAGTAGAATTAGTATTATCAGTAGTAATAGTAGTAGCAGTAGTGCTACAAGTAGTTGTATTGGTAGTCGTAGCAGTAGTTGTAGTAGTACTAGTTCTAATAATAGTTATAGTAATGGTGGTGGTGGTGTTATTAGTAGTAAAAGAGTGCTTGCAGTAGCAATGGAAGTAGTGGTAGTAGTTTTATTGGTAGTAGTAGTAGTGGTATTAATAGAAATAACGCTAGTAAAAGCATTACTACTGGTACTTTTAGTCCTAACTACAGAAACAAGGACCAACAAAGACCCTAAGGTCCACTCAAGGCCAGTCCGTTTACAGACAGTGTTAAACTACCAATCTCTAATGTTAGTGCATTATGCTTTAATTTAACATGCTGGTTTTTTTACTATTTCAATTCTACGGTACACACTTATCCACATGTGTACCGTTTGACATGCAGGTTCACTTATCCCTCAAATGTACGAACACCCTTCTCCGAACCAGGAGGGGAGATGAATAGAACAGTACTTTCTTCTCCCGCAGGATTCGCCTGCTAGTGATGAAAATAATATAGGTATAGGACAGACAGAAAAAAATAAGGGAATTCACATTCACTCCTTGCCATGCAGGGGGGCGTCACTAGCATCATTTATTTGATAATTTCATTTTATTCCCTAATTCCTTATTATATATGACATTTTCATCTATGCTCCTTGTAGAGGAATTACAACATAAAGCCTCCCGGAGGGCCAGGCGGACGTATACATTAAAGTCCCATCCTCCCTTGAGAAGAAAGCAAGTGAATCGAGCCACATGTGGAGAGTCGTAGGTAGGTTAGCCGGCGAATAACCGTCTAACTGCCTACCCTGTTTGATCTCCCCACCGCATAGGTAGTTGGAGCGACCAGCAGGGTTAAAGTGACCACCAAAGGCCCTTAAACAGCGCTCAAAAGATCCAATTACCTACGAGATCTGTAGGCCCGTGGTTAAATCGCCAAAAAGCGGTGCCAGTCGAAAGGCACACCAAGGATGGTGACAGTTGGTGGTGTCTCTAATTAACAAGCCGACTTGGGCACCGCGGTGCCAACCTCCTCACTCCTCGCTCTTCCCTCTGTGGCCTCGCCCCTCCCCCCTTAGATGGGGCGGTCGCCCGCCTATAAATAAGACCCTGAAGGAAAGAGAGAAGATTATTCGAGGAGAGACGATAAAAGGATCAGTTCGAGAAGATCGATCCGTCACCCAGTAAAGATTAGTTTGAGGAGAAACACTGAAAGATCAGTTCGAGAAGATCGATCCTTCCCCCAGTATCGAATTAACATAGAACTTTAAGTTTTGTAATGGTGCCATACCGAAGAATCCTTTACAGACTTAAAAGTCTGACTGGAGAAAAGAAAACCCACTCACACTCGAGTGACTCTCACAGTGCAAGCTCCGTAAGGGTGAGAAGAGAAGAACCAATCCCTAACTAGGTCCCATTTGTTAAATATGGTAGAAATCCCCTCGTATACCCTCAAACTAGTTGGTCACCCGGCGTTAAAGACTAGGATACAAATAGGCTTCAAGAGCATCCAGAAGAGGACTCCTTGAGCTAGGGAGCACAACACCTCTCCCCATCTTTTAAACGTAACAGGAATCAAAGTTGCAATAAGAAGTTAACATCACCCCCCCCCCCTCCCTCTCTCCACCTTATCTCGTGAAAGAAAAGAAAACTCCAGCCGCTCGCCATATAAAAAGAAGCACGGAAAAATCCCTCTAGTGACATCCGGCAACCCCTGATCCTATTTGTCATGTAAGTTAGAATGACCATTTATATTCGTATTGCGTTAGTAGAAGAGTGTAATTTAATTTGATGTTTAACGCTAAACTAAAAGGGTCACGATAAAATAACTAATCGGCAATTGGTTTGTTAACGTGGAGCCTATTTTTTAATTTTTTTTTGTCATGAATAGATTATGTTATAGGCCCAGTTGCAAGCGTGTTTAGCCTCGGTTAACTTATGAGGTAAATATAAATATTTTTACTGTTTTTTTGTAGTTAATTGTTAAATTTAAAATATATATATTACCTTGGAATAATTCCTAGGCGTTTCACTAAATCCCTACGTGTTTGAAACAACTCTTCCTTAAAACAACAAAATACAATGCCATTACCTTGACAAAAGTGGTGTCAGGCCTGTAGGTTTTTATGAGAAAGAACCCAGCAGCGTCTAATTAAGGGAAAGCCAACACGTAAAAGGAATGCCAGGAATAATATAATAATTGACGAGAGGAAAATTGGTTAAGTCAGAAGAACCCAAATTTAAGATTAGAGTAAAAAGCCCTTCCTAATAACAAATAATTGCCAACCCGCTCGAGGAAAATTTGAATAAGGATAATTCAAATAAGTCTTAAAGATTCCGGGAAGTGTATTTACGAAAGTAGGAATTATAACTTAAAGAAGGGTGTTCAGTTGTGTTTCGTTTTGTTTTTGGATAGGAATAATACAATCTAAAGGTAGCAAAAGGTAAGGTTAGAGTAGTAAGGCATAAGTGACTCAAAGGTGCATACGTAACGTTCGTTACATCGGTGAGGTTTCGACGAACATAGCCAATATGTCTTCGTTTGAAAGATTCCACAAGCAAGGCCAAATTTTAGGACTGACAGGCAAAGATCTGATTGCCTACGTCCAGGAAGAACTGAGGATAAAAAGAGAAAATGAAGAGGAAAGAATATAGCTTGATAGGGAAATGGAAGAAAGAAGAATACAGTTTGATAGCAAAATGGAAAAAAAATACAGTGGAAAATAGAAGTAGAAGAAATGAGGGTACTGAAAAAAATCAAACAAACGAAAGAATAATACAGATGAAAAAAAAAGCCGAGGAATTAAGAATGATGATAGAAAAAGAAGAAAAAGGAGAAAGAATAAATATAAGAAGAGAAGACGAACTAAGAATAATACAGTGGGATAAAGAAATAGAAGTAGAAAGAATACAGGGGAAAATAGAAGAAGAAGAAAGAAGAGTAAAGCAAAAAAAAGCAGAAGAATGGAAAATAAAGATGGAAAGGGAATTAGCACTAACAGCTAAGAGAGCCTCGCCTGTGACTCCTCTGGATCACCCAGAATACGAAGAGCTCAATTAGCAAGCCTTCGCGACTGCGCAAAAAGAATGTCCGACTTTCAGTCCCCTGAGGGATAAAGCGGCAAGTGGAGAAACTGTCCCCAAACAAATGGTAGTGACAGAAAGTTCAGAAAATGATGTAAAGCATATGCCTAATAAACAAGCTGTAATCAAGCAAGTTTCTCCTGATCAAAGTGTAATCAAATAAAATTTTCAAGAAGTTCTGACTGAGAAATCTTCACAGGATCAAAATAAAAGTGCAGAATCTTTATTGGATCAAAACCATGGAAAAAATAATTCTCAGAAGACAAAGATGGTGACAGAAATCTCAAGGTCAAATGCATTGACTGAAACAGGAGTACAAAACTGCTTTCAAGAAAAGAACGTTGCTGAAGAGAGTTTAAGGAAAGAAGAGATCGAAGAAGAATTTCGAGAAGATCTAACTCCCCTCCCTGATGAATATGAAGATCAACCTGACGCCCGAGATGAAAACTCAATAGCAAGTAGATCAATAAAGATTAGAATAGAAGTAGGAGTAAGCAAATGTGCAGATGGTTGAAAGGAGGCATCCTTCCGTGTTGATAACGTGTACCTGCCTACCCCGACATGGGAAGGACACTTACATGCGCGCCACCCCGCACTCCAGCGACTCCACAAACCCGGCTTAAATGTGCTAACGTCGAATTTCCATTTCGCTTATGAGGCCACCTCTGATCGAGGAGTCAAAATTGGGAAAAATGATCTATCCACACCACAGGATAAGGTAGACGCCATAATTAAGATGCCACTACCCCCAACCATAAGAAATTGCGTTCGTTCTTGGGGACTACCCCATGCTACCGAAGACTCGTTCCCCATAGTTTATGCCAGTCGAAAACTCACGATATAGGGAACAACGTATGCCACTGGACCACAGAAAGTATTAGGCGTAATGCATTAATAAGTTAATATACATAGTTTACATACGATATTTTTTTGTTTTAGGGTCAGAACTTTTTGTGTGTGTATTTTTTACGTATAAGTGTATCTCTAATGGTATAGTTGTTGTTGTTTTTGTATTTCGTAGAAGAGTTTATGATAAGTTGTAATTATGCGCACGTTGTACATAATGAAGAGTTAATAAGAGTGACGCGAAAAGAGCGTTACCCCTATCGGTCGATTAGCTTTGGTAAAGATAATTTTGTAGGGCTCTTTGCGTAGAGCACATTCACCCCCCTCCCCGTTAATTTCTGTATGCCGGAGGTAAATGTAGAGGAATTACAACATAAAGCCTCCCGTAGGGCCAGGAGGGCGTATACATTAGAGCCCCCTCCCCCCTTTGCGGCGGAGAAAACAAGAGAATCGAGCCACATGTGGAGAGTCGTGGGAAAGTTAGCCGGCGAATAACCGTCTAACTGCCTACCCTGTTTGATCTCCCCACCGCATAGGTAGTTGAAGCGACCAGCGGTGTTAAGGTAACTACCAAAGGCCCTTAAACAGCGCTCAAAAGATCCAATTACCTACGAGATCCGTAGGCCCGTGGTTAAATCGCCAAAGAGCGGTGCCAGTCAAAAGGCACACCAAGGATGGTGACAGTTGGTGGTGTCTCTAATTAACAAGCCGACTTGGGCACCGCGGTGCCAACCTCCTCACCCCTCGCTCTCCCCTTTGCGGCCTCGCCCCTTCCCCCTTAGATGGGGCGGTCGCCCGCCTATAAATAAGCCCCTGAAGGAAAGAGAGAAGATTATTCGAGGAGTGACGATAAAAGGATCAGTTCGAGAAGATCGATTCTTTACCCAGTAAAGATTAATTCGAGGAGAGACGCTAAAGGATCAGTTCGAGAAGATCGATCCTTTCCCCAGTGCCGAATTAACATAGAACGTTAAGTTTTGTATCGGTGCCATACCGAAGAATCCTATACAGACTTAGAAGTCTGACTGGAGAAAAGAAAACCCGCTCACACTGGAGTGACTCTCACAGCGCAAGCTCCGTAAGAGTGAAAGGAGAAGAACCAATCCCCAACGAGGTTCCATTTGCTAAGTATGGCAGAAATCCCCTCGTATACCCCAAAATTGTTGGGTACCCGGCGTTAAAGACTAAGGATACAAATAGGCTTCAAGAGCATCCAGAAGAGGACTCCTTGAGCTAGAGAGCACAACACCTCTCCCCGTCTTTTAAACGTAACAGGAATCAAAGTTGCAATAAGAAGTGGACATCACCCCCCCCCCTCCCGCTCTCCACCTTATCTCGTGAAAGAAAAGAAAACTCCAGCCGCTCGCTGCATAAAAAGAAGCGCGGAAAAATCCCTCTAGTGACATCCGGCAACCCTTGATCCTATCTGCCATGTAAGTTAGAATGACCATTTGTATTCGTATTGGGTTAGTATGAGTTTATTAAGGTACTCAAGTTGCGAACAGTTTCCCGCGTCGCTCGACCACTGATAGCTAGTGGCGAAAACACTTGGCCATCCTGAGTCTCAAAAAAACTCATTCAAACGAAGCTTTTAAGCCGCTCGCTTGCACTTCTCGTACGCTATAAAATTAACTGAAGTAGAAACAATTGTGCGTGAACCCCGTCATATTTACTAGTAGAAGAGCGTAATTTAATTTGATGTTTAACGCTAAGCTAAAAGGGTCACGATAAAATAACTAATCGGCAATTGGTTTGTTTACGTGGAGCCTATTTTTTTATTTTTGTCATGAATAGATTTTGTAATAGGCCCACTTGCAAGCGTGTTTAGCCTCGGTTAACTCATGAGGTGAATATAAATATTTTTACTGTTTTTTTTTTGTAGTTAATTGTTAAATTTAAAAAATATATATGTATTATCTTGGGATAATTCTTAGGCCTTTCACTCAATCCTTACGTGCTTGAGACCGGCTCTTCCTTAAAACAAAATAGCATTCTTCGACACTCCTACTACGTTATATTTACACTATTGAAGTACTCACCAAGTCGTTTTTTTTACATAAGCTCACCGAACAAAAAATTAGAGAGAAAACACATAATTTATCATCTGAATCTTATAGGAACCTTGGGGGCCGAGAGGTGTAGGTAGTTTACGTCGAAACGTTAGTTAGGCTTTATTTGTCTTGCAGACGGCGTGAAGATCTGTAGATAGCAAATCAGCTCTACTTAAAATGGGCTGGAAAAGCGACGTCATGGAATGTCAAAAAGGTGTGATTGCATTTGGCCGCACCTAAGGTCATCATGTGAAGGAGGTGGCAGAATTTGGCAGTGTTTCAACGAGAACGGTCATCCGGATTTACAGCAATGACAGTAGAACTCCCAAAATGCGAAAAACTCTAGCCAGAATTGTGGACGTAAGAAGGTGTTGACAGACAGGGACGATCTTAAAATCTCCATGCTTCCAGGCAGGAATTGCTCCAAACGTCAATTCTGGTTCTTCACCACCCATTTCAGAAAGAACATTACACAGGAAATTCCATGGCATGAACATATGGACAAAAGTGGCGTGCAAGAGGCCCTTACTATGGTCACAAGCGACTATTTTTTTGTCCGGTGAGCTTATTAACTGATGTGCTTTCTACTACACGGTGGAGCAGGCTATTCCACGTTTGCGTGATCTTAAAAGTGAAGTAATTTTGAGCTACAGTAGAGTTAAAGCGCTTGTTCACTAATTTTAAACCAGTTTGACGTGTGTTGGCCCTTTCGTCCATCTCGACCAATAGTCTGTAATGAATATTAGTAAATCCTTTTAAGATTTTGAATACCTCGATCTATTGACCACGTAATCGTCTATTTTCAAGGGATAGTGGGTTTAATGAGCGGTGTCTCTCTTTTTGCAGTTTGTTTCGGATTCCCGGAACTAGTTGCGCTCTTTCTAACTGTGCTATATCCTTGTTTAGGTAGGGAGCCCAAAATTGAACTGCATATTCGAGGTGTGGGCTCACGAGCGCTTTTTTATAGTGGCAAGATTATATCTTTCGATTTGAAAGTAAAATTCCGAGCAATATATCCTAGCATTCGGTTTGCTTTTTTTACAAGCTTCTGCGCCTTGCTTCGATACTTTAAGGTTCTCCGAGATTAAAATCCTCAGGTCTTTTTCTAAGTCAACAGATTCGAGGATTTGGCCTTTCATATGGTATTCTACTTTTAAGTTATGATATCCTAAATGCATGACCTTGCATTTACCTATGTTAAAGCCCATCTGCCACTTATTCACCCATTCGACAATTTTATCAAGTCTCTTTGCATTTGCTCTACATCGGATCTCCAAGGGGCACGGCTTCCCAGCAGGCTTGCCAAACGTATTTCAATAAAAGTACCAGATTTGCAATATAAAAGTACCAAATTTTACCAAAAAAAGTACCGAATTTCTAATTTATAATATTTTGCCTATAAATCAACTGAAATGTATAATATTTATTATTTATAATATACTTGGCTTTACTTTAAAGTGGCTTACACATATTTAATGTACATACTTTATAATTAGAAGGTTGCATCCTCACAGGTTCCTCTTTATACCAATGTTCCTGCTTTAATTAGGCACAAAGCTCTGGATCAAGTGTATAAGTTGTGCAGTTTACATCATAAAGAAGACTTTTTAAATGTAGCAGAGCATTGATTGTTGGGGTATGCAGTTTAGACCTATTATTGACTTTAATGTTACTTAAGACGGAAAATATTCTCTCAGCTGCATTTGATGAATGTGGTAATGAGAGGAGCTGAAACATAAAGCATGATTGGACCGGATAAGGAGCTTCATCTCCACATTTTTCCTTAGAAATTTTATGCCAATAATCTTCTGGTTTTGTAGCTTCAGTTATGTCTTTGTTATCTTAAAGATTAAGTTCTCTCTATTCTTTATTTAGAGCTTTAATATGACTCTCCAGAACAAGATTTGGAAATTTGAATGCCAGAGGAACAATTGAACTTGGACCATTGCAATTACGTATACTAACTGGGGCTAGGGCCTCTAGAAGCTTCAGACTACTGAACAAATCATGTGCACAGAAGCGCTGGAAAATTCCTTTCCAAGGCGCACTATAGCAATGCCCTCTAGCATTCCTATAAAATATTAAGTATCAATATTCCATTAGCATACTTTCCTTTTTAAATTAAATGTAAAATTATCCATTTATTTTCCCATTTAAATTCTACAATTTCCATTAAATCTTATGTAAAATTTCCACTTAGTTATGTATAAATAATCAATTCAAAATCTCAAATATTTTGTAATATATAATTGCCATCCAAAAATCATTGGCTAAGATACATTCTTTTCGGCAACACTTACTTTTACCAATACATACAAACGAACGCACGCCTTTAGCTGCCCGCTTTGAAGCAGTCACCCATCCATTCGTGCTCTACTTTACTTAGAATCAAGATCCCAATTCACAGTCCATCATAGTTACTTTACCACATCTTAGTTACCATATTTTAGTCATCATAATTACCACATCCTAGTTACTTTACCATACCTTACATTCACTCTACTTTTCATTACTTTCATACATTTCATTACGTTGTATTCCTTAGCAATTATCAATTTAATTATATCATTCATCCATATAATTGTAATAACCGCTCACTAGTTATTTCCTAATTCAATTATCTCATTGTGCATTCGTTGATTTTGTAAATATATTAATTTTGTTTATTGTCCGTTTGTCTTACAAACCTAGTTCAGAAGTTTTCTAAATTCATTTCGTCAGTCGTTAGGCCTAAATATTAGCAGACGACTATTCCATTCAATTCAACAAATTTATGGTAATGGTTTTCAAATAGCTATCTAGGCTGATTTATTAACTAAAATCAATTCCACTAATAACCAAATACCATAGCACATAAAAATTTAATGTTTTCACATGAAATTGTTTCAATTCAATTGTGGGGGACTTTGATTTTGTCTTTACCTGTTGATGGTGCTTTTTGTGGGTGGGTTTTGACGGAAGCGGATGACCTTTGATAGTCCCTTGTGGCTTTTATCATCCGTGAAATTATGTTATGTTATGTTATATTAATAGATGAAGCTCTCTTTATGTAAATGCTTTCAATTTTTGCTCCTCTATAAATTTCAGGTATTTCATGTAGCTCTTTATTTTTTAGAATTTCTTTTTGTAACAAAATTGCCAAGTATTTCCTTAACAGTACATGTGATAGATTTGTGCAGTTTGTGCATTCTATAACTTTCTGATTGTAAATCTAATTTCAACTTAATAATATCTTTCAAAATATTTGCTAAAAATGCATAATACATCTCTGTGATTGGATTTGTTAATGCGGTCAGCACATTTGAAGCTACACTGTTGTTATCTCCAAGAGCAGCAGAAGTAAAGAATAATACTCGAACTGGCCACTGTTCTAGTTTTATTTTGACATTTTTCTCTAAAAATAGCCACCTTGTACAACTCACATACAATAATTTATGAAGATTTGTTTGAGTAAATGCCTGAAATTCTTCATATTCTTGCGATCTTTTGAGGCTATTAGAGTGGAATGAATGTATGCTTCTAGCAAGTTCTTCTAAATATGAAGGTAATTCTGAACAAACCTTTGATCCATAGTGACAAACACAAGCCTGGATAAAGAGCGAGGAAACTTTGTTCTTCAGTAAAGCCTGCACACCTTCCTTCTGTTCCATCATTACACTAGCATTCTCACTGGCAAATCCTATCAAATTTTCAAAAAAATATCATTTAAGGTAAAGAATCTTTCAATAGAGGAAAAAATTCCACTAGCAGAGCAATCCTTGGCTTCCAAAGAATGAAATATTGATCAATAATATTTTGAGTGTTATAATCATAAAATCTAGCCGACATATCAAGCTGTTTATTTTTACTTACATCAGTAGTTTCATCTATAATTAATTAAAACTTACACTCTTTTAGCTGTATAGTGAGGTTCTCGAAATAATAAGGAACTAAAACATTTTTAAATATTTGGGTAGCTTTGGTTCCTTCACATTTAATATCTTTTGCTATTTTTAAATTAGGACATTCATTCTGAATTAGTCCAGGTAAATGATCCATAAGTGTCACTGTTTTTATGTCCTGCAATAAATGAACAAAGTTTAAGCTCCGCAGCTGCTACTTTTGTAATATGAACAGAAGATGTAGGCTGCAAAAAGTGAGTCAGTTTTCTACTTATATTTTCTGAATTAGTATTTTTATTAGTTTTTCGCAACGAAAATATTTACAATAAGCTCTTTCGATAATTGTTTTACTTGGTTCTATCCATGATGAAAATCGAGCATTCAATAAAAGTTTGTTTGATAAATAATTTATGAATATATTGTTGAATTCTTTTCTTTGGGGGGTTAAACTTAAGTCAATTTCGTCACTGCGTTCATCTTTCGTATTCTTGCTTACCATGAGGGTTGTAAATCGCTCGTAATTAATAAAAGTTAAACGAAATAGTAAGGATGCTTTTGTTACTAACGTTTACATGTTAATTGGCAGGTGAGGCGGCAATCCGGCAATATCAGATGGTACATACAATACAAGTAATGAACACGTTTTTTACCGTATGGCGCATCCCAACTACACAACTGTTGTGTAGTCGTGTCATCCGCAAATTTAGAGATCCTACTAATCACTCCATTATCCAGGTCCGTTAATGTAAATAATATTGGGCATAAAACTGACCCCTGTGGAACCCCGCTGGGGACTGGGGCCCACGCCCCATTTACAACAACAGCCCGCTGTGAACGATTTGATAGCCAGTTTTTAATCCATTCAAGTATGTTACCCCTTACTCCAATCGCTATAATTTTCATCAATAGCCTTTCGTGCCAGACTATCAAAGGCCTTTTTAAAGTCAAGGTAAATTATATCTGCCGCTTTAGTTTCATCGTAGATGCAAATCATGTTATGAAAAAAAAAAAAAAATAAATTGGTTACACACGAGCGCTCCCGTCGTAATCCGTACTGGAACTCTGCAATTAAATTATTCGCCTCGAGATGACTCACCAATCTATCTCTAATTATCGATTCCAAGAACTTTCTAATTACAGAAGTTAGGTTGATGGGACGGACATTAGTAGGCTCAGAGTTCTCCCCTTTTTTTTAATATCGGCGTAACATTTGCACACAAAGACTCTATTGGAACTAGGCCTTCCTCTATTGATTGATTGAAAATCGTACTGAGCTGTATTGCTAATTCATTTTTTAGCTCTTTAACATGGGTTGGGTACATCCCATCGGGCACCGGTGCCTACGCTTTTTTTTTATATTATTAGTAGTATATGTGATAATCTCTCCTTCATTTATAATTATGGCGGATAGGATCGCCTAGTGTTGCTAATTGTGTCACGTGATCCACAGTAAAAACGCTTTCAAAGTGCTCATTTAATAATTTAGCAATTTGTTCTGGGACGTCTGTCATAACACCACCTTTACTTTTGATCGACCCTAGTGAACCTTTTATTATGGGCTTTCTACTGTTTACAAAAGAGTGATAGTAGCAATAGTAGCAGTGCGAGTTGTAGCAGTACTAGTGTTAATAGTAGTTGTTGTAGTAGAAGTAGTGGTATTAGTAGTAGTGATATAAGTAGCAGTATTGGTGGTGGGAGGAGTAGTAGTGGAAGTACTAGCATTAATGGTAGTGGGAGCAGTAATAGTTGTTATCTTAGTCCTTGTTTTAGTAGTATTTTTAGGAGTTGTAATTGCTGTAGTAGTAGGAAACCAGCGCACGTGCCCCTAGCGAAACGAAGTAGTACCTGTGGTTCCCGAATTGGACTGAACAGTTGCCTTCGGTAGCACCAACAGAATGACACCTCATCTCGACTGTCCTCGTCGTCATGCAGAGCAACGTCATCGATGGACCGCCCTCAGCTAAGTCGTAGCAGTAGTACCAATAGTACTAGTAGCAATTCTACACTAGTAATAGTATTGTTCGTAATATTGCGAGTAGTGGTAGTAGTAGCAGTAGTGGATGTGGTTGTATTAGTAGTAGTAGAAGTAGTGGTAGCAGCAGCAGTATTGGTATTAGTAGCGAGCGTGATAATAGTAGCCGTATTGGTATTAGCAGTAGCCCTAGTGGTAGTAGAATAGCAGTAGTATGAACAGTAGTTTTAGTATTTGAAGTTGTAGTAGTAGCAATAGCTGTATGAGTTGTCATAACAGTAGTGGTATTAGTAGTTGAGGTAGTAGTGGTAATAATAGTAATAGTGGTAGTAGTAATAGTAGTAGCGGTTTGGTTGTATTAACGGTAGTGATAGTATTACTTGTAGTATTAGAAGTTGTATTTCTTGTCGTATTAGTAGTAATGGTAGTTTAAATGTTAGTAGTACTAGTGGAAGGAGTATTTGTTGTTCTCATCCTCGAGGAAGATAGCAATAATGGGCCTTAATTCGATAAACACAATGACTTCCTCTACGTCGTGGCCCGGTTGCTGAGGCCCTTTCTGTTGCTCGAGATTTCAACAGTGGACATCCCCTCTGGAAGACTACTCTATCAATCCCAGGGGGTCAGGTCTTTGCTGACCCGATTGAAGAGTTTACGCATCACTGCCGAGATCCGCTTCATTTTCCGGTCTTCTTCTATCTCTGTGGTCTCCGGATGCACAGCCTAATTTGGGATGGATGGGGGGTGGGGGGGAGTCAATGACCTCCTTAGTAGCAATCACTTTCCTATTCAAATAACATTTTCTGGACCGCTGCCGCCTAAGTGCCCCCCCCCTCCCCTACGAGTGGCGCTCGGCGCGTGGGCAATGGTCCTGATTTCATGAAATGATTCAGTTTTATGTCCCAGAAAAATGGAGTTTAGGTCGGTGGACGAGCTGTTGAGTTCTTTCCAGGCAGCCTCATCGCCGTAGGCCGGACGAGTATTAATACAATGTTATTCCCATGCACGCCGACCACTTCCTTGGTGGTCAACTAAGTGTGAGACGGCCTCATACAGAAGCGTTATGGCTAAATGCATTATAAGAGCCCCCAGAGCGAACTAGAACTAGATTTCGGTATGTTTAAAACAGGCCCACTGCTCTTCCTGACGGGCATACGTGTTTCCACTTAGCGAAAATACCTCTCTAGCAGAGGTGAAAAAGCGTTAAAAGGATTCGGGGCAAATTATAACACGACTCAGGAGAATGGGGCAGCAATCTCGGACTCCTCGTCCGTGGCGGAGTCCTTCGCAACCACTTTCTCTGCATTTTCTAGCCAAGATGTTGCTCCGTAACATTCATTGCGCATCGTGATGTCGAGGAAGTCCGCCAACTGGACTTTTTGCTGGACAGCGGAGGCCATCTGTCTTCCGTACAGTGCGACTTTGCAAGTTCCATTTCACGTCGGATGCTCTTCTCCGACTGGAAAATGCAGTCTGCGAGGCTTTCCTTCGCAGAGAGCACTAAGCCATTGCGTTTTTCGATCTGGAGAAGGCCTATGATACCGCATGGGGATATGGTATCATGGAAACTCTCTACAGGATTGGGGCAAGGGGAGCCAACCAATCTTTTATCTCTGAATTTTTGCGTGATCAACGATTCCGCGTAAGGTGGGGTGGGGGTGGGGGGGCATCTCCGGTCCAATAGAGCAGGAAGAGTTTGTCCCGCAAGTAAGTGTGCTCAATGTCACACTCTTTGCCCGGGGCATCAACGGAATCACCTCGGTGCTACCAGGAGATGAATGTCCTCGCTACTCTCTACGTGGAAGACTTTTCGATCTCTTTTGGCGCGGCCCAGATGCCAACTCTGGACCTCCTGCTATGCCGAAGCGCACAGGCTTCATTTTCCTTGACCAAGACTAAGGTGGTGCACTTCTGCCGACCTCTACGGCTCCATCCTGACCCGGACTTGTTTCTAAATGAGGTGCGGCTGGAAGTGGTGGACTCGACCGTTTCCTTGGTCTTGTATTTGACCGACGCCTCACTTTAGAGGCTCCTATTCACAACCGTGGGGTCTCTTGTACACGTGCCATAGACATTCTTCGTTCCTTGACGTTCAGCACCTAGCGTGCTGATAGGGGCACTGCGTTATTTTTCTATCGATACTTTGTTCTTTCGAGGCTTGACTACGGATGCGAATTTTATGCATCCGTAGCTGAATATCTATTGAGGAAGGTAGAGTAGAACTACCGAACCGGCCTTCCCCTAGCGATCGGTGCCTTCAACACCCTCATTAAGAGCATACTTGTCGATGCCACTTGTTCTACTCCGTGTACAATGTATTATTCGCCTCTTTCAGTCTCCCAACGCTCTCACTGCATCCGCAGCTCATCTCGACGGTGCCTATGCCGCCGAGACACGTCATACTCTACACCCTATGAGTTTAGGGCTAGGAAACTCCTTCGAGAGCTCGGTGTAGCTCTGGGGCCGGCGGCACCCCTGGTTCTGCCCAGGACGCCACCACGTTTGACTTTGTAGCCACGCCTCTGTTCCCAAAGCTTCTACAGGGCCAGGATTATTGCGTTTGGCCTCCTTTCGGAGGACACTTCGTGTCACGCTGGAGCCATGGCAGTGTATACGGATAGATCGTAATCCCACGAGGGGGTAGATTTCCACGCCGTATCTCCTCTGTTTGAGGTCAGCGGGGCTCTGCGTCCGCCTTCAAGGCTAAGCTGGCAGCAATACACCGCTCCATGTGGGAGATAAGGCGTCATGCCCGACTAGGAGACGGGGTTGTGAATTATAACGACTTACAAAACTCCCCTAATGCTCTCGGGTCATTAAAATCTCCGCATTACATGGATCGCGATATCCGT
Organism: Ceratothoa steindachneri; assembly: GCA_963969495.1. Taxonomy (NCBI): domain Eukaryota; kingdom Metazoa; phylum Arthropoda; class Malacostraca; order Isopoda; family Cymothoidae; genus Ceratothoa; species Ceratothoa steindachneri. Next base: position 171,449,058 of record OZ018327.1, read on the forward strand.
AACACTATACGTAGTCCACCCGTTTATGGTAGGTGAAATGAATGGTATGATTCGGCTTGGGGGCTATCGGCTGCTGTTGGTTATGAAGTAGAATTCAATCTGACTTCTAATTGAAAGTTCCAGATGTCTGCTGGTTATCGCCTTATAGGCTGGGTTAACGGTAACCGGCTTATCACTTTATAGAGGTAAGGAAATTACAAGAAAATAGCAGTTTTAATCTTGATCTTAAAGCCATCTTAGTTCGGTCAAGTGAAATCGCGAGTTCTTGGTTTGTAGTGTCCTCACGTCCTTGTAACTGGCTATCGGTTAACAGACTCAGCGTTTCTTGTATTTTACTCGCTGCCAGACTGCCTTTATGTCTTTATTACTAGCCTTTTTATTATAACTAAATATTAGGAACGTGGCTCCGTTTCTCCAATCCGAGAGCTGGCAAGTTTCTTTGATTTAATCATAGGGTATGTACGTGTGTTTAGTGTAAGCGCGTGTGCACCAAGAGAGTGCTCGAATTTGGAAATGTGATTTCTATCAGGTCGATATTTGTAATAACATAAAATTCCGTCTTTCGGGGGTCCATGTCAACGCTGGTGTTTCAGACTTCCTTATTTATCAAACCTATTATTTGTATGCAAAACTGTTTGAGTTGTCTTGTTTTTGCCGCACAGACAAAACGATCGGCCCGCACTTGTTTTCTAATGTGTGTTTACCGTGGGGGCACAGCGATTTCTTGCCTCGTGGTTTTGACATTATTTACAAAACAAATATACTGTTTGCTTTGCATTGAGACATTAATTATTGAGTAGTGGTATATCATTATTTACAAATATAGGGGTTGCTTTACATTCATTGATTATTAACAAATGACATTAATTTAGTGTTTGGCCTGTGTGCTCATTTCAATATTTCATGGGGTCAAAGGGGTGCTCCATTTGTGAGGTTCCTTGTTGGCTCTACTTCACCTTGTAATTGAGCGTACAACAAAGTTTTGGCGAGCGGGGCGGATTTCAAGATTATCTTCTACTGAGTTCCTGGAGATGAGAGAATTGCATGGAATGAGCACGCCGTTAAGGCCACCAGTCTGCAAGGACTGGGCAACCAGACAAGCGTTGCGCTCTTGATCACACCAATTACATGGCAAAGATGAGAGAGTGCAGTGGGAAACGAATTTATGCGCCATTGCATCGCGACTATTCCCATGGACCTACCCCACAATGACGCGACAGTTTCAGGTTGCTTTCTGTCGTCTACACATTTGAGACACTCGCGGGACGAAACGCCATTTGATTGCGCACTCGCCGAAACCTTATTGTGATGACTGTGTTGTCCCATTCAAGATGATCTTCGGCACCGAGACAAGCGGGGTCGCTATCGCTTTTTGCCTTGTACTCGGGAATGATTCGTGCACACGAACGGGCAGACTGACTTTTTGGAGGAGGCTGGCCTCTTTCACTGACTTTGTTGTACAACTCTTGTTCCTGCGCCGGGGTAAGGCGGGCCTACCCCTGACGCCGAGCGTACTTCCTTTTTTTATCTTTGTTATTTAGATGTTACTTGTTTTTTTAATCTATCCTAGTATTAGGTTGCAGCGTGAGTACAGCGATTTTTGCCCTAGTAGGCTCCCACTATATGGGCTCTTAATTAAAAAGAAAAGTCAAGCTCGAACTTGACAGGTCAAACGGTCAGTCTGGCAAGGTGGTCATTTAGGGAGTAGTCCACCATTCTTCATGAACTTCAGGTGTCAAACTCCCTGCGAGCCATAATGTGTCGGAGGGGCACTAGCGATGGCCGCATCGGTGAGATCTGAAGAATCAGCCAGGAAAGCTCAAGTCCAAGAAACAGGTTACTTTCCACTCTCCAACTAATCAAGCTAGCTAATGCTCTTGCTTGATGGATCATGTTGCCCTTGTTGCAACATGCTGCCATCATCGGAGCGAATAAAGAGAGTAGGGCCCCTAATGCAGGTACTGCTGTTGGTAGGGAGATGGAATCTCCCGAGGGCGCCTGCAAAGGAGGGTGTGAGGGGGAAGCCATCAACAATTTGCTTAACAGAGGAAAAACTTCCTTTCCGATAAAAGGGGATTGATTGGAGGGGCCCCAGAGAAAGCTACATCCTATTCAGAGGTGGAGCTGCCCAAGAGCGGCTCCAAAGATGGCAAGCCCCTTTGCTGCATGTGAATGCTGAGGGGAAAGCCTCCCCCCAACTACTATTGCTTTATGTTGTAACCAGAGTTGCTGAACAAGAGGAGCCACATTGACAGTAGATACTATGACCTCCCATTGACTTGGGTAGTTAAGACAGGTGTTTCCATAGGGTCATGAATGCTAGAAAGTGATCATTTACACAAAATCGGTCCCGGTCCAGAGTTAATGGGCTTTCCCAAGCCAGCCCGCCATTCAGGTAACACTGTCCTGGAGCTTTAACCATAAAGGATGGTACCATTGTAACCAACTTATGTGTACTGGAGGAAGGTGAGCAGAGTTGACAGCCCAACAAACCCCATACCTAATATTTGCCCTCGCAGTATACAATGACACTATTCTAAGGCTCATAAAAGGATGAAAGTGCACCGGGCAACTACAACCTCTGTGGATAGAAGAGCAAGTTTGGACGAGGGTAGTAGGGTATGTAATAAAGAGAAGTAGAGATAGGCGGATCCACACACAAATAGGGTGGGTGCTCACCTATTATTATCATACCTTGGTGCTAAGTGATCCCAGATGAGTAGCACTGAGAGGGGGTGAGGGCAAAGTGCACCAACAACTTTCCCAGGCCCCATCAGAGTTCAAGGCAATCCAGTGACGGGGGTTCCCTAATTTGCACTCAGGGACAGAAGGATGTGCAGTTCCTCGGGGTACCAATTGTAACATGCAGTGGGACTTGATTTACATCCAAATGGGGTGGTCATTTTATATATACTTATAAATGAGTCTCTTCTACAACTAGAGTTGAGTATCGAGAAAGGAGGAAAATCAAATAGACATGATTTAAAAAGTCCTCCTCATCAAAGGTAGCAAGTTTACTAACATAACTCAACAAGGAGGGGGGGAGTATTAAAGTAAGAGGATATAAATGAAGGATATAATACAGGGTTGCCATATCACTATATTATAGAGAGTTCTCTATATTTGAGCTGTTCTTCTAAATCACTCTATATTAGAGGTCCCACTCTATATTCTTTAAATAAATGGGACTTTGTCATATAGTCAATAATACAAATAATAAGTGTGTCAAATATCCAAGTTTTTCTACGTTACAAATGTGATCCTATTTTCTCTCTCCCTTTTTAAAGTTCTATTTTTTCCTACTTAGAAAACTCAGCGCCTGCAAGAACAGTCCCAATGAAGCACATTTGGGGCTCCTTTGGTTCTACAGATTTTAGTGTAGTTTCATTTTCATAATTTTTTTTCCTTTGTGGAATTTCCAAGTTGTAGCCCCTATTGCATTCTCTTAATTCTATGCCATTTGTAACAGTATAATAAATGATAATTCATTTCTTTTTTTTATCATGCATTCTCAGCATAATTACTTTTTTGGAAGCAGCATGTTTAGCTATTGAACATTTCTAGACCTTCGACAGACCGAAGACTCGGCAGCCCCCATCAACCCCCCCTGCTGGTTTGTAGGGCTACCTCTTTAGGTAAAGCTAGAGGAAGGATAACCTCGATAATAAAACCAGGACTGATGGCGACTATAGGCGAGCACCAACAGACCAGTGTCTCGACAGCCACCTGCAGCTGAAGCCTGGTCATCTTGAGTCCTCTCCTGCCACCAGGAATCTTCTCCCCTTGGTCAAGATACAGGTCTGAAGTGAGCACGTCTTCTTACTCGTTTAAATCTAGTGCAGATTTGATGACCTCAGCAAATTGACCCTGACCAAGGTGGGAGACCGCCCTGAGGACATCCGTTATCATCGACCTCGATGGACTTCCCTAAGCTAAAGCTAACCTTTTTTTTCTGTTCAGGAAATTGTTTCAGTTTTAAGTTTCTGGAGCTGGGTATCCTACTTGGTAATTGGTTATTCCACTTGGTGATTAGTTATCTAGATAGTATGGCACCAAAACACAAACAGAAATATAAGAAAGACTGGGAATGTAGCAAGGATTGTAATGATGATCTGTTGGAGAAATGGTGTTCAGAAGATCCTTTTAATTTCTATCATCAATTTGGGGAAAGGTGCTCTTCTACAGCATGCAAAGACAGAAATACATAAAAAGGCAGCCAAACAAGTGAAAACTTCTAAGTCCATGCAAATGTTTATGGTTCCCACATCATCCAAGATTTCCAATGAAACCCTAAATGACTTAACCATCAAAGCAGAACTGCTGTTCTCTATTGCGTATGTTGAACATAAATTGCCTTTCCTTTTTGCAGACCACCTTGACCCACTTTTGAAGCGTGCTTTTCCTGATAGCAATATTTCTGAACAGTTCCAGTCAAAAAGAAGTAAAGCAACATATCTAATAACTGATGGTGTGTATCCTATGGTGAAGACTGAGTTGATAAAGATTTTTATTTTTTTTTAGAGCTCATCTGGCAACTGCCTACATGGGCATTAGTCGCTGTATTAAAATTGGCCTAGTTCTAGGCTACTTTAAAATAAAATTAAATGGAAAAAAAGGCACCCTAAATGGGGGAAAGGAAGCAAGCTCCTGCATCGGGGGGAGGTCCCCCCCCCGGCGCAGGAGCGTGCAACCTAAAAGAAAAAAACAAAAACAAATGCAAAAAACAAAACAAAACAAAAAAACAAACCCTGCTTAAATAATAGGGAGAAGGTCGGCCTCCCCCCCAAAGTCAATAAGTCCACCAGTCGATGTGCACGCACTCATCCCGAGTACAAGGAACAGGCGGTAGCGACCCCGCCCATCCCGGTACCGGGACAGGTGTCGTGCGTGAAGATCACCCAGACTGGGACATTCGACAAGAATGTGGCGAACAGTCTGGGGGACGACGCAGTCGTCGCAATAGGGCGCTCCATCAGATAGCGATGCGTCACACGAGTATGTCCGATTCGGAGATGACAGAAAGCGACCTGAAGCCGTCGCGGCATTGGGGGATAGGTCCATGGGAACAGTCGCGGCGCAATGGCACGCAACTTTAAGTTCCCTTCGACCGTCTCCCATCTTCTTTGCCAAGCAGTCCGAAGAGCTGCCCGTATTCCTGCCATGTTGTCGGTGTGAGGAAGAGCGAAACGCTAGTCCGGTCGCTTAGTCTCCGCGGACTCTTTGGCGGCCTCATTCCCCGCAATTCCTACATGTCCAGGAACCCAGCAGAAGACAATCTCGACATCTGCCCGGCTCGCCAAAACCGTGGCGTCACGGATATCGCGAACCAGGGAATGCGGAGATTCCAATGCCCCGAGAGAGTTGATAAAGAAATTAAGGACACCATTTGATGAAAGCAACAAGAAATTTGGAAGTAAATATATGAATATGTTAGTCCGGTTGCTTGATGAGGAAGAGGGCCGAGCTTGTGTTCATTTCTATAGAACTGTTACCTTGGGTCTTGCAGGAGCTGAAGACATCACAAAAGCTATTGTCCATTGTTTTGAAGAAGATATCATTCCATGGGAAAACCTTATACAGATGATGTCAGATAGCCCAAATGTAACGCGAAGGAAAAACAGTGGTGTGTTTAAACGGCTTAAGGACTATGCTAATCATATGTTTGACTTGGGAGGTGGTTCACTCCATCACATAAGTAATGCAGCACTGTAAACTACAAAAGAATTTGGTGAAGATATTGAGTTTTACAAGATTTATTCTACTTCTTTCGAAATCATCCATCAGCAGTTGAAGATTTCAAAGGATATCAAATTATTCTTGATCTTGAGCAGCATAAAATTCTTTGTTATGTGGAAACAAGATGGCTCAGCATTCTGCCTGTTGCATAAAGAGTTTTGGAGCAACTACCAGGCCTCCAGGGCTTCAAGTCACTAAGTGAAGGTAAGGAAAAAAAAATCTCTCAGGCAGCAGCCAAGATTTAAAAGGCTTCCGTGCTTTCTGAATAAACCTGAATTAGCTGTCTACCTTAATTTTCTTTGTCATGGGTTTCAGGTATTCGTTTGCTTTGAAAAAAAAATTTCAAAGTGAGCAAACAATGATCCATAGTCTTTACTATGAATTGATTGAATGCACAAAATGTCTTGCCTCATGATTTATAAAGAGAGATGTATTAGCAAAAATAGTTACAGGGAAAGATTTTCTTGATTTGAAATCAACTGCCAGATGCTACTCTTAGTCTGGGTACAGGTACCAGACAACTCCTCATGAAGCAAAAGGTTCACATCAATCATCACAGCAAAGAGGAAATACACTGCAAGGCACATGCATTTTATGTGAAAGCTTTTCAAAAGCTTCATTATTATTTACCATTCCATACTTGGATACTGGAAAATTTCATTTTTCTAGACCCTAAAGTTAAGAAAGAAGCCAATGTTGTGGAGGCAGTAAGAAGGGTTGCCCAAAAGTTCCCCACTGTTATTCCTCCTGACAGTATAGATGATGTAATGGATGAGTGGAAGCTGTTTGCTCTTGATACATATGTTGGGGAAATAATTAATTCAACAGGTCAGCTTACACAACATAAACCCAAAATAGATCTGTTTTAGTGTAAAGTGCATCAGATGAAGTCTGCTACAGGGCAGGCAAAGTATCCTTTGTTGGAAAACTTGACAATAGCATGTCTGGCTTTAGCCCATGGAAATGCAGACACTGAACGATCATTTTCAGAAGTGGCCAGTATAATGAGAAAGGAGAGAGCAAACCTGGAATGTTACACATTGAATGCTATTGTTGGTAAAAAATCAGATTTGTACCAACATAGAACTTGAAGAAAACCTTCTAACAACAAGGAGTAACAACAAGGAAAGAAGGTACCTCTCTTCTTCTGTAGAGAGGCCCACAGCACATATGAAGCTAGACAAAAGAAACAACAGATGGAGAGATCAGCATGCGAACTCAAATTATCCAAGCTGAAAAAGACAAGCGTTAGATTTAAATCTGCTCAGGTTTCAGTATCCTGTGCATCAAAGAAGGAAGTAGAAGCTGAGGAGAAAAGGAAAGAAGGCATGGAAATGGTTAAAAAAGCCCAGCAGCTCCTAAAAGAGACAGATAAAGAAGGAAAGGATGCTGCAATTGCCAGGGAGGCAGCAACAAAGAAAGTGAGTAGGGAAGAAACAAAAATTGTACAAAAAAACTATCAAGAGAGCTGCTGAAGAGAATGTCAGGCAAAGCAAAAAAAATAAAAGAATTTTAAATATATAATTCAGGTATAGGTTTTGTAAGAAATCCTAATTATAATTTATATTTTTGTATTCAGATACCTGATGAAGTAAGTTATTTTCATTTCATAAGCAGACTTAGTAAAATTGCTTATGATTAAAATAATAATAATAAAAAAATTATTCCCACTGTGATGAAACCAGACTGAGGCATTGTGAGCTGCTGTTTTATTGGCATGCACATACACTGTTGAAAGGTTAATATTTATTCATGTAAATATCAGGGATATAGCATTCCTCTGTTTACAGTATATGTAATGGCATAACTTCTTTTTTTTTAAAGATTTATAAAGTTAAGCAAAACAATAATACCTTTATTTATAGTGTAGATTTCTCCTTGATAGTTTATATAGATTGCATAAAAATGTAAAGTTCTTGTTATTATAGTTGTGTGAATATTCAGGCTGGTGGAGACAAAAAATAGTAGCTTCATTTCAATAATTAATTAAACATTAATTAAAATAAAAGTGCCAAATGCTCAGGAGTTATTATATTTAGTTTGGTTTAATATTTTGATTTGTTAGATGGAATACAGATCCAGATTTTTCTCTGGAACATAACTTAAGAATAAAAAAAATTTGCCTGAAAACAGTGCATGTTTATATCTGGATATTCTGAGTGGGAACTGTAATTGAGTGTACTGGCCCCCTGTCCAAGCAGTCTTTCATTCTATTGGAAGGTTGCAATGCTTGTAGGGGGAGAGAAAAATGGCTCCACTGATAGTCATGCTTATTAAATGCAGGTTTTGTCATGTCAGCCTTCATTTATTTAGCGATGAATGGCTATAGTTGCCCCAGTGCTTGGCATTATGCCTAAATTGCATAAACCAACCAACAACCAATGTAATACAGTTAGCATTACATCATAGATTTACATCTAATAATGCCAGCTTTTACTCTATATTTGAAGGGGAAGCACTCTATATTTGATATTTTGCCCAGTGGCAACCCTGTAATATAAACACCTAAATAAATAATAAGTCAACTGCATATTGTAGATGGTGACAGACAATGCACCAAGGCAAAGGGTCGAAGAAATGCATGGTTCAGCCTCAAACTGCCTTGAAATGTCATAGAGACAGGCCTACACACCATTTAGTATATTAATGATAATTAGAAGAAAGTAAACTACAAAAACCTTTATTTAAAAAAAAAAATCAATATTTCTCAAGTATTTTTTTAACTTCTAATAGTCCAAATCTCTTTTTGATTATTATTCTTTCTTTAGAATAAGGATCATGGGGTGAGAATCGAGCTGAAAAAAGAAAAGAAATTAAGCAAACTATTAAAGGCTTTAAACATAAAAAAACTAAATTATATATATTAATTATTGGGTGGCACAGCAAGAACTTTACTAAATTCAAATGAATAACTGTCAAATGTAATTGGATATAAATGAAAATTGTTACATAAATTATAACTATATTGGATATTGGTAATGCCACATAAAAAATAAAATAAGACACTAAAAAATTTGCTTGTCGATTGCTCTGGACAAAGGATGTCTTAAAAAAACAACAACTAATATATACATTTCTTGAAATAAATGATCATTGTGCCCCCACCTTCTTGGTCATATACAGCACTTAATTGCATTTTAAAGGAAGAAATGCATTTTCTGATGTCGGATAGCGTTATGTTATCACATGCAAGAAGATTTTTTTTCTTCTATTGAAATCAAAAATTTCCTGAAGTAGATTCCATAGGGTTACAATCAGGCAATAAAATGAGGCCAATTGTCTTCTAAATATAAATATATATATATGTATGAATATTGGGTGCCGTCCCCCCCTCCAGTGATGAATTAAAAAAAAAATAATATCTCAGTAACCTGCTTCCTATTCATGACAATTTTCATATGCAAGATACTTTCATTCTTTCTTTTCAAATCTCCAAAATGGAATTTAGATACCTTTTATAGTTTTCTTGCATTTCATAAAAACAAATCTTGAGAATAAAGAAATAAATAATCAGAAATTTAACTTACCTACAGTGAATGATCGATTGGACCACCACTTTGATGAATCACTAATGTTTTCTTTTTTTTTCACACACAAACTTTTCTTACTTCATTAATGGCAATTTCTTGCCAAGATTCACATATTTTGCTTTTCAATTCTCATTCAGTGAGTTTTTCTCTCCGACCTCAGTAAACCTTTTCTTTTAGTAACTCCTAAATTGAGTAGTAATCCATGGGATTACAATCTGGACTTTGCAGTGGCCACTCACTTTTCATTATTAATCTTGGCGTATTGCTAATTAGAAATTTTTTTTTTTTTTTTTTTTTTTTTATAGAGCCCATCTGGCAACTACCCACTTGGGCATAAGTCGCCGAAAAACACGACAGCCTAGAATTAGGCTACTTTAAAGTTAAAATATGAAAACTTAACAATCAATATAAATTTGAAAAACTTAACAATCGAAGCAATCTCCGGCAGCGGGGGGAGGTCCCCCTCACCCCGGTGCAGGAGAGTGCAATCTAAAACAAAACAATAACAAAAAAAGGAACCTTAAATAAAGGGGAGAAGGCCGGCCTCCCCCAAAAAGTCAATAAGTCCACCAGTCATGGTGCACGCACTCGTCCCGAGTACAAGGGACAGGCGGTAGCGACCCCGCCCATCCCGGTACCGAGACAGGTATCGTGCGCGAAGATCACCCAGACTGGGACATTCGACAAGAATATGCCGAACAGTCTGGGGGACGACGCAGTCGTTGCAATAGGGCACATGCGAGCGCTCCACCAAGTAACGATGCGTCACACGAGTGTGTCCGATTCGAAGACGACAGAAAGCAACCTGAAGCCGCCGCGGCATTGGGGGAAAGGTCCATGGGAACAGTCGCGGCGCAATGGCACGCAACTTTAAGTTCCCCTCGACCGTCTCCCATCTTCTTTGCCAAGCAGTCCGAAGAGCTGCCCGTATTCCTGCCATGTAGTCGGTGTGAGGAAGAGCGAAACGCTGGTCCGGTCGCAGAGTCCTCGCGGACTCTTTGGCGCCCTCATCGGCGCGCTCATTCCCCGCAATTCCTACATGTCCAGGAACCCAGCAGAAGATAATCTCGACATCTGCCCGGCTCGCCAAAACCGTGGCGTCACGGATTTCGCGAACCAGGGGATGCGGAGATTCCAATGCCCCGAGAGCACTCAGGGCGCTTTGTGAGTCGCTATAAATCACAATCCGGTCTCCGAACCGGGCACGTCGCGTAATCTCCCGTACCGAGTGGTGTATTGCCACCAGCTCGGCCGTGAAGACAGACGCAGCGCCTGGTAGAGCCCCGCTGACTTCAAACAGAGGGGATACGGCGTGGAAGCCGACCCCTTCTTGGGACTTGGAGCCATCCGTATACACTGGCACGGTACCAGCGTGACACGATGTGTGCTCCAAAAAGATCGAACGCAATACTCCCGGCGCAGTACAAGCTTTGGGAGCAGAGGCGTGGCGACAAATAGCCAAATGTGGTACCCTCCAGGGTGGCGTCCTGGGCAGAACCAGGGGCGCCACCGGCCCGAGAGCTATATCTACCTCTCGAAGGAGTTTCCTGGCCCTAAACCCAAAGGGCTTAGGGTATGACTGGCGTCTCTCGGCGGCATAGGCACCATCGAGATCAGCTGCGGATGCAGTGAGAGCTGTTGGCGACTGGGGGAGGCGCCGGGCTCGCGCGTACAGGCGAGTGATGCACTGCACGCGGCGCAGAGCGAGTGGCATCTCCCCAGCATCGACCAACAGGCTCTCAATGGGGGAAGTGCGGAAGGCACCGTTCGCAAGGCGAAGGCCGGTGTGGTGGATCGAATCCACCTTCCGCAATAAACGCTCGGCTGCGGATGCATAAAACTCGCATCCGTAGTCGAGCTTCGAGCGAACAAAGGATCGATAAAAAAGTAAGGCGGTAGCCCTATCAGCGCCCCAAGCGCTGAACGTCACGGAACGGAGAATGTCCATGGCGCGGGTACAAGAGACCCTAAGGCTGCGAATGTGAGCCTCCCAGGTGAGGCGTCGGTCGAATACAAGACCAAGGAAACGGTGCGACTCAACCACATCCAGGCGCACCCCATTAAGAAACAAATCTGGGTCGGGGTGAAGCCGTGGATGGCGGCAGAAGTGCACCACCTTAGTCTTGGCCAAAGAAAACCGAAACCTGTGCGCTTTGGCATAGCAAGAGACGCGGTTCAATGCCTGTTGGAGTCGGCGCTCCAGAGTTGGCATCTGGGCCGCGCCAAAAGAGATCGAAAGGTCGTCCACGTAGAGCGTAGCGAGAACATCTTCCGGCAGCACCGAGGTGATGCCGTTGATGCTCAGGGCAAAGAGTGTGACACTGAGGACACTTCCCTGCGGGACACCCTCTTCCTGCTCCTTTGGGCCGGAGAGGGCTCCCCCCACCCGTACGCGGAATCGACGATCTCGCAAAAATTCAGATATAAACATTGGGAGGCGTCCCCTCGCCCCCATCGTGTGGAGAGTCTCCATGATACCGTATCGCCATGCGGTATCATAGGCTTTCTCCAGATCAAAAAACACCGTGGCGTAGTGCTGTCTACGAAGGAAAGCCTCGCAGACGGCATTTTCCAGTCGGAGCAGAGCATCCGACGTGGAGTGGAACTTACGGAAGCCGCACTGTGCAGAAGACAGATGGCCTCCGCTGTCCAGGAAATAGGCTAATCTAACATTTACCAATTTCTCCATCAACTTGCACACGCAAGAGGTTAGAGAGATTGGGCGGAAACCGGTCGGAGTAGAGTGATCTCTCCCCGGCTTGCGAAAGGCGAGCACAGTAGCGATTCGCCAGGAGTCTGGGAGGAGACCTTCCACCCAGATCCTGTTGAACAAATCTAATAGAAAGGCCATGCCTCGCTCACCCAGGTGTCGAAGCATGGCGTACGGGACATCGTCCGGACCATGGGCGGTGTCCGCGCACGAAGCGAGAGCGGAACGCAACTCACTCACAGTAAACTTGTCGTTGAAGGGTTCTCCGCCTCTGGAGGTAAAGTCCAGCCGGCGGCCTTCCGCGACATCACGACGTGCATTGAATGCTGGCGGAGCAGCATCACGGCTAGAGAATGCGGAAAAAGCGGTCGCTAAGGATTCCGCCACGGACGCGGGGTCCGAGATTGCGGTCCCATTCTCCTGGAGAACGGGAGGGGGGTCCTGCGAGAACTTGCCCCGAATCCTTTTGACTCGCTTCCACACCTCAGCTAAAGGGGTCTTCCCGTTAAGTGAAGACACGTATGCCCGCCAAGAAGAGCGGCGGGCGTGCTTCGAAATATACCGGAACCTAGCCCTAGCCCGACGAAATTCAGCGACGGTGAAATCGTTCGGGCGGCGCTTATAGCGCATGTAGGCATAACGCTTCTGTTTGAGGGCCGTCTCACACTCGGCCGACCACCATGGGAGTGGTCGGCGTGCAAAACGGCCAGACGTCCTAGGAATAGTAGTCAGGCCCACGGCGATGAGGTTGCCGGAGAAGAACTCGACGGCCTCATCTACCGACCTAAACTCCTTGACTGAGATAGAGAATTCAGTCATTTCCTGAAATGCAGGCCACCGCGCCCGCGCCAAGCACCACCGAGGTGGTCTCTCAGGCGGCAGTTGCCCTGAAAATGATATTTGAATGGGAAAGTGATCACTACCATGGAGGTCATCGACCACCCCCCAATCAAAATCAGGCTGTGCATCCGAAGAGCACAAAGATAGGTCAAGGCAAGAAAATGAAGCGGTTCTCGGACAGTGATGCGTAAACTCATCCACGTTTAGGACACCCATCTCAAGCTCTTCGATCAGATCGGCAAGGACTTGTCCCCTGGGATTTATGGTGTAATCTCCCCAGAGAGGATGCCTGCCGTTCAGATCTCCAAGCAAGAGATAGGGCCTCGGCAACCGTGCCACGACGCGGCGAAAGTCCCCCGCGTCGAAGTCAGCTGACGGTGGAATGTACGCAGAAATGATAGTATACCTCCTATCCAGGTGCAGCTGCACAGCCACTGCCTGAAAGGAGGTATCTAAAGAGAAAGGAAGAACGGAGACATCATGCCGGGTGTAAACCGCGCATCCCCCAGCCCGGCCGTCCCGCGGTGGTTGGGTCGCAAGACCCTTATACCCCGGGAGGGCAGGCAGGGGGCACGCGCCTAGCATGGTCTCCTGCAAAAAAATAGCTAACGGGGAACGGGATGAGGCGAGCCTCCGCAGCTCCTCCCAGTTGGCCCGGAGTCCACGGCAATTCCATTGAAGGAATATGCCCTCCAGGCCTAGCTCGGAGGAGACGCGGGGGCCCTCCTCGAATTGAAGACCCTCACGGGAATGGCCGTACGCTTCCCGGGGGCAGAACCCCGGGCGCTGTTGGCCGGACAAAGCGCTGAAGGCGCTGTCGCCTTCGAGGACTTATTGGGGGAGGTTGGGCTCGCCATGCGAGTCTTTTCCTCCCTCCGCCTCGAAACTTTAGGCGGGCGTTGCGGCTTCGGAGGCGGGGGGCCCTCTTTTCGAGGAACCACCGTCTCCGAGCCACTCGCTCCACCTCGGGGCGTGGGCAAAGGGGCCGAAGCTCCTTTGTTGCTGTCCTCCTTTCGGGGAACAGCTTTAGGAACCCCGGAAGATGGCCTAGCGACCATCTTCAGGGGTGTTGCCTCCTGTGAGTCTAACGACTCGGTGGAGGCGCGTGGCCGTTTCGCTTTACGCGAAACGGTCACGCTGGGGGAAGAGGGGGGAGCCCTGGTTTTAGCCGGGGCAGGGTATGAACCCTTTTTGCCGCCAGCTTTACCAGGGGAGCGCCCAGGTTGGGTAGAGCCCACAGAAGGGCTCCGAATGGGCGCGGAAACAACCGTGCTCGTTGGCCTGGATGGGCCAGGAGCAGAGGGTGCCTTTCTAACTATTGAGGCATATGACGTCCCAGGCAGAGCCGGGCGCGCCAGGACCAAGTCCTTTGCCTCGCGGAATGAGAGTCGATCCTGGGCCTGAACGGCCAGGATTTCTTTCTCAAGGAGATATGCACCACATTGCTTCGAAGAAGCAGGGTGCGGCTCTCCGCAATTGACACACTTGGCCACACACGATTTGGACTTATCGTGTGCGACCTTGGAGCAATTTACACAGACTTCGGGTGACCCCGATTTTGCACGTCTACATGATCGATTCGTATGGCCGAAGCGGTGGCAGTAATAGCACCGCCGCGGCAGTGGCACGAATGCCTTCACGCGGTAGCGGTACCAACCGGCACGCACCGACTCAGGGAGCTTGTCACAGTCGAACGTGACGAAGAGTGTAGGGGTGGGTCTCGAGGCCCCTCCCTGTTTTCTCATCACACGCTCGACCTTGACCGCCCCATGGTCGGCCAGCTCTAGGGTGATGTCCTCAATGGAGTAGTCAACGAGTTCCCTCGCATAAACTACTCCTTTCACAAAGTTCATGGTAGAGTGCGGCGTCACACTCACCGGGGTGCCATGAAGTGTCCGAAGAGCACTTATCTTGGCCGCCTCGGCGGGATTCGCCGCATTCGCCAGAAGGCTCCCGTCCGAGAAACGGGTTACCTTCGGCTCTCTACCAATTGCACTAGCTAATCCTCTCCTCTGATGGATCATGTTGCCCTTGGACAACATGGTGCCATCAGTGGAGCGAATAACGAGGAAGCGTTTGAAGCCAGCGGGCTCGAAAACGCCAGGTAACCTCTGAATCAGGGGCCCCGATGTCATCGAGGCTCCGCCCTGTGCATTCTTCGTCTTAGTCGTAGTCATGGGCTCCGCACACGAGGGGGTAGACGGGCCGGATGTGCCGATCTTGGCTTGGTCGCCTACCAAAGTGGCAGCAGACCCATCCGTCCCCGCAGCCCCCGCGGATGGAGAGGAGCCCCGAGTCTTCTTCGTCTTTTGAGTCTTTTTCTTTTTAGGAGAGGAGGGCGGGGAATGAACCCGCTTTTCACCTCCGCCGGCAGAAGTCCCCAGGCCAGATGGACCAGCCTCAGCCAGGTCCCTCTCCGAAATGGAGAAGGTCCTGGTTGTCGTAGGGGCACCTGTCGGAGGAGATCCCTCCCCTCCTTCTACTGCCTCGGAGCCCTCAGCCATTTGAGGAGGACCTTGCATAGGGGCGGATTCGGGTTCGGTGCTTGGCGCCGAGCCCGAATTCCCCCCCATGGAAGGCCCTACCGTCTGGGGCTGGGTCTCCTCAAGGACCATGTCTATCACAGGAGGGGCCTCCAGTTGGCCATCCCCTCCCAGGACATCGCAGGTCCCCTTGGCAGTATTGTCACTAGTCAGGTGGTGTGGGGAGGCACAGGCCTTGACCCCAGCAAGGTTCAAAATTCTTGCCAGCAGGTCTTTTGAGGGAAGCGACCGAAGGGGCCTGGCTTCCCTCTCCCCCCTAAGGGGGTTTGCCCTACCGAGCCGCTTGCACGAGGGGCGGTCGGCAATGGGCTGCCTGCTGGCTTTCTTGGCAGTCCCCTTAGAAAGCAAAGGAGGGACTGCCGCTGGAGATAGGGAGGTGCCCGAAAGCACCTCCAGAGAAGGGGGTGAGGGGGAGTCCCCTACACCCGTAGGCGTAGGAGAGGAGTAAGCCTCCTCTCCGGTTAAAGAATTATGGAGGGTCCCTTGCGCAAGCACAAGGGGGGGGACCTCCATTTTCTCGGTGGAGCTGCCCGAGGGCGGCTCCGTAGATGTTTTTGGGGAAGTTGGGGGTTGGGGTTTTTGTTTTTTTTCATACATGGGCATGGTGACCCTCTTTTGATTACGGGACGCAATAGCTCATCACCTCTCGCAGTTGCCCGCACTGCGAGAGGTGCTTACAAGCCCGGCAGAGCCAGGCGCCGCCATTCGGGACCACCCCTCCCGCCTGGTGGCCTGGCAGTCCTTCGGCATGGCGGCTCCACCTTGGACACGGCGTAAAAAATATAGGTTGTGAAGAGGAGAGGAAAAGGGATGTGAGGAAGATGTGGGTGGGGATGAAGCAGGTTGTTAAAAAAAACCCATCCCGAACCGGAGCTGAGGGGTTAGGGAACAATGTCCCCTCCCCCCCTCAGCCCCGATCCGGGGTGGTTGGCTTGAGAAGAAGGTCAGCATTCTACCCTGTGAAATTAGAGGCTGACCAGAGAAAGTTGTGGGAGAGGTTGTATGAAAAGCGACAAGGTAGGGGAGAAATCGGGCTATCTGAAGGAAGGAAGAGAGGCTAAGCTGGGGCCGGACGGAGCGCTGGATCCCGTCAGCACGGCGGCCAGGATGGCAAATCACCGCGCCCCTTACGGGGCTAATTAGAAATGACTGTGTGGTGTGACTTATATGTGAAGGTGCTCTATCTTGTTGTAAAATAAAGTCATTTTCTTGATACATACAATAACTTTGTTTTCAGTTCAATGTAATTAGCAGAATTCACTTTTGTCTTTTCAGTATCAATAAAATGAACATCTGTTTTGCAATTCCAAGAGACCCTTGCAGATATCATAACCTTTTTGGAAAATCTTCAAGTTGCATAATACAATCTGTTTAACAGAATGTCACACTTTTTACCATACTGTAGACATTTTGGCTGTTTTGCAGAATTTCTAAAGTGAAATCTTTTAACATCAGTGACAGAGAAGTTATCAAGTAACAGTCTGCATCTTATTTTTCTTTTATCCTTAATAATACAACCTTTTCTTGAAGATCCTATTCTTTTGAAGGCTTTTAGCTTTTGTCTCTTAATTATCCATTTACAGAACTTCCAATATTCAAGTTTTTATAAATTGTTCTTTGCAATAAATGACTTGCTGTTTTATCTTCTTGAGAGCAGATGTTATTGTTAATGTAATTCACAATTCCAGATTCTGAAGCCGTTTTAGGTCTACCGCTTCCTAGATTTTTGTTAGCCCATTTTGCGAATCTTTCCACATTTTCCCAGCAAATTCTTGCAATACTCTGTAAGTCTTCTATCCCTTTTCACAGCTTTAAAGAGAATGCAATCTTCTTTTGATATCATTATGAGTACTGAGGAACTGTAAATAAAGATATCCATAATATGACATTCATTCCTGTAGGCTTTTGAAGAATGTGAAAATTCCTGTATGATATTGCACAATGAAATAATATTTTATCTCACTATTAGTTCTTTTTACCAAGGTTATTTCCATAAAGTGCAAGAAAACTATAAAAGGTATCTAAATTCCATTTTTTCTGCATTTGAAAAAGGAAGATTGAAAGTATCTTTCATAGGAAAATTGTCATGAATAGGAAGATAGGAATGAGGTTACTGAAATTTTTCTTAAACGCTGTAGTAGTTTGGTTGGCTGCCGCCCCCCCCTATGTCTAATCCCTTTCTTCTTTTTCAGAGTGTGTGTGTGGAGCACGTGATCAATGTCATTGCTTTGTGTGGGGGGACTCGATAGACCTCTATAATGCTCCCCCATTCATCTCTATTTTCTCTTTAGGCGGATTCTTTCAGCTTAACAATATTCCTTGTTCATTAAAAGTTCAAAAGCCATTACATAATTGTGACTGAGGAAGGAAGAGCCACCTGGACGGAAAATAGGCGAGTGAAAATTGTGTGAGAGGAGGTGTTGGTTGAATGCGTTAGGTGTAAAGATGTTTGAGTGTGGCAGTGAATCAGTGACTGAATGTGCCTTCTCTTTTCCAGCTCTGTGGTACCGATAAGTCGTTAACATCTAGCTTTCAGGGCAATTTTCTAAAGTGTGGAACTTGGAGGGCACCTCCTAGTCTCCAGGGAGTAATTGGAGCAGTGCCTCACAGACTACAACCCAGCAGTGGGGACTAACGAGTGTCCCAGGTCCCTGAGACAGGCCACTTTGCTGAGTCCCGGACCTCACGCATCCCTCTGTTCAACCGGACATAACTAGTTTAAGGGTGCACCCATTATTTCCGAACCTTTGCACTTCCTGATTCGCGTCGGCCAAGGTGTTTTGTACGGCCACTTAAAAAAAAATTTTTGTTTAGAAATTAGAAATATTTTTGTGATTGGTTGAATTTACATTTTTATTATTTACTGGGGTTGTGGTTGATCACCATTATTCATTGGATTTTAATAAATTTAGAAAATACTCTCTCCTCAATACACTTTCCTTGAACCACTGAGCGGACCTTGTTGGGGGCGCCGGGAAGAATTGGTGAGGGTGTTGCAACTCCGCTGCCACAACACGGAAATAAATTCATTTACTACACTCACTCGTACACAGTCTTTTCCCAGACCCAAATATTCTCTTTTAGTTGAATATCTTTCTTTCAAATCAGTCTAGCTCACAGGATGCTACTAGCTTGTTATTTTAGCACCAAACAACAAAATTTTTTCCCAAACTTTCTCACTTTATTACCAATCCTTTTTCAGATTTTATCTCTACTCCCATAAATTCCTTTGATTAAGAATTTCTGCTCTCAAACACATCAACAAATATTCACCTCAAACAAAGTTTCTCCCCAAGAAAACTTAAGGTGATAAAAACTGGTCATCATCACCTATTGCTCATAAATAATCAAATTTTACATTAAACACAGTCAGTCACATCACTTCAGGAAGGTCAAGTCTCTTCCATTTGTCTTCACATTGTGCTTCATCCACCAAGGAAGGACTTTTAACTCACCCCAAATCCCCCCCATTGACTTCCTCAAGCAGTCCTCAGTGGACAGAATTTACAAGTCTTTCCATCCACATTTACTCCTCTGCTGAGAAGGGATTTAAACTCACTGACTATTTATTTGAATATCTTGATAAATGTCAAGTTCAAAATAAAGTTATTTTTATCAAGCTTATAAATCCAAATACAAACTTATTTGGTGAACACACTAAAAAAAATTAATCCTGAACTTGCATTCATAAGTAGAAGAAATAATTGTTCCAACTAGGAACTGGTGACCCACCACAGCCACAACCATCTTCCCCCCATTCTCTCGCTATATATATTGTGTTAAAACTAAATTTGAGTTTGTATAAAAGAAACCATTCTGGCAATATCTCATTCCAAAGTAAATATATTAAAAAAAAATATGCACATAAACTAGATTAAGTATGATGGTTTACTAAAAGTAGCCACCCTAAGCTTCCAGCAGAGGCTCAAGATGGCTGTGGAACCTGGTGCATGTGTTCCTCACTATTTCCCTAAGAAAATCTTAAACACCTCCTTGATCTTAGCCACTAGTTCGTTCTTGATGCTGCAGGCAGCACAGTTAGTCTCCTTCTCAACTGCATACAGCAAAATAATCCATGAGATTACAATTGGGTGATCTTGGCTATGCTAGATTTTTAAAAAAGCTGCATCTCCCAAGTGCAAGATGATATGACCAACACTAAGGGAAGTTGAATAAAATGGAGTGAAAAGCTTTCTTGAAGGTCTGATTGGGCCACAAGTCTATGTACAAGAACCCATTGAGAGTACAGGGGACAAGGAGTAACGACCACACTCATCCAGGTACAGAAACCGCTAACACATGTGTAAAGCTCACACAGACTGGGACATTCAACAAAAAAATGGCAAAGAGTCTGGGGGAACAAGTCATCACACAAAGGTGCAGGGGAGTGCTCCATTAACTGGTGGTGAGTTCAGTGAGTGTGACTAATTGAAAGATGAAAATGAACATTTGGTGGTGTGTGTCCATGGGAACAGTCACAATGGAATGGCATGCAACCTTTTGTTCTCAACTGTCTTTTTTGCCAGGCAGCCTACAGGGCTACACTGATTCCTGCCATGTAGTCTGAAGAAGCAAAACGCTGAAGTGGGTGCTTAGTCCTCAGTCATTGGGGCTATCATTCTCTTCTCCAGATTGAAAAGCAATGTGGCTTAGTGTTGTCTATGAAGGAAGGCCTCGCAGACATTTTCCAGTTGGAGCAGACCTGGAGTGGAATTTGTGGAAGCCGCACTGTGCAGAAGACAGGTGGCCTCCACTGTTCAGAAAAAAGCCTAGTCTAACATTCACCAATTTTTACATTAACTTGTACAAGCAGGTTAAGGGAGATTGGCAAAAAGCGAACACAGTAGCCATTCACCACAAATCTGGGAGGATAGCCTCTGTCCAGATCCTGTTGAAAAAACTCTTAACAGAAAGGTAATGCCTCAGTTATCCAGGAGGAACATCTTTGGGACCAAGGGTGGGATCCCACACAGAACGAGAGTGGAACACAACTCACTAAATGTAAATCTGCCTCTAGATATTTTTAAAGAGCCCATCTGGCGACTAAGGCAAAAGTCATCATAATCACATTACAGCCAAATACTAGGTTAGATTAAGCAAAAAAGAAAGCAACAAATAATAAAAATATAAAAGTCAAACAAACCTAAAAACAACGATAAGCAAAAGAGCAAGAAAGAAAAATGCTCCAGCATCTGGGGTAGGCAGTTCTCCCCCTATGGCATGAAGATGCAACCTATAACAGTAATAAATAAATAAATAAATTAAAAAAAGAAAAAAAGGGAGGTCAGCCTCCTCCAAAAAATCAGATTGTCCACAAGTGTGTACACAAACCTGTCCCGAGTACAAGGGATAAGTGGTAGTGACCCAGCTTGTCCCGATAGCAGGATAGGTAATGTGCACAAAAATCACCCAGACTGGGACATTCAACAAAATGTGCCAAGTCTGGGGACACATTAATGTGTGGGCAAGCACTCCATCAAAAGGCGTTGCATCCTGCAAGCGTGCCCAATTCAAAGATGACAGGAAGCGACCTGAAGCCATCGCGGCAATGTGGGGTAGGTCCATGTGAACAGTCGCGGCGCAATGGCAGATAACTTTAAGTTCCTCTCATTCTCTTTGGCTCCCTCACTCCCACATTTCCAGGAAACAGGCAGAAGATAATCTCGACATCCACCCGACTCAGAGCCACCATGGTGTCAGATATCATGAACCAAGGAGTGTGGAGATTCCAATGCCCTGAGACCATTTAGTGACTAGATAAATATCTCAATCCGGTCAATTATCTCCCTTACTGAGAGGGGTATTGCAACCAGCTTGGCTGTATAAACTTTGTGAGTAGAGGCCTGACAACAAACATTCAAAGGTGGTATCCTCCAGGGGAAAATATTGGGAAGAACCATCAGGACCACTGACTCAAGAGTTACAGCAAACTCAGTTTTCACTTTTCTAGCCCTCAACTGATTGGTACCTCTCATATATGTACATAAACACCATTGAAATTGACCACAGATGAGAGCATTGGCATTGTAGTCAGAGGGGTATACAAATGTGAGCATTAGGGGTGAGGGCATACAATCCTGCAGTGACAGCTCATGTATGGTTTCTACGTCACATGAAGGCAGTTAGGATCCAGAGATTGGAAGGCATACAGTAGGGAGGGGAAAGGGGCTCATATCCTGCAACCTGATCTTGTCCTGTCTCCTATTATGTCAATTGCTGCAAATTTAATAACTTTAGGGGTATTTTACGAGACAAAAACTATATATATATTTAAAATAACTATCCTGTGTAATGGATATGGTTTGTGGGTGCATAAAAGATGTAGTGGTATCAGGGGTAGGCTACAGAATGATGTAGTTTCAGTGCACTGTGTGTAGAGGAGAGAAGACAAGAGAGGGTTGTATTTGATGGTGTGGCGGTTGAATGCGTAGAGGAGTTCTGCTACCTTGGTGATATGATCAGTGTAGGGGGAGGTGCTAGGGCGAGTTCAGTGGCAAGAGTTGGAAATGGTTGGAAAAAGTTCAGAGAGCTGCTTCCTCTCTTGATGCTGAGGGTATTTTCCCTCCAGGCTAAGGGATAACTGTATACTGCATGCATACAAAGTGCAATGTTGTACGACGGTGAAACTTGAGCTGTAAAGGAAGAGGACATTCAGAGGCTCAAGCGTACTGAGATGAGAAGGATGTGTGGAGCATCTCTGAATTTGAGGCCTGTAGGCGACAGAGTTGCGAACTGGGAAGAGGCAGACTGAGGTGGTTCAGTTATGCGGAGAGGATAATAATAGGTATTTATAATGCACCCATCAGGGATGTTAGCCCTCCCAGCGTGCAGGCTGTGTAGTGAGTATAGAGAAATTTACAGGGAAGATAAGGCAATTCTGAAGAGACGAGTCTTCAGGGAGAGGATCAGACTTTGGTAGGAAGAACATTCAAGAGTCTAGGAGCACAAACTGAGAAGGAATGGTCACCCATCGAACAGAGGACAGAACGAGGAGTGTTCAGAATGGGAGCGAGGTTAGACTGGAGTGCCCAAGGAGTTTGATGATGTGAGAGGGCAGATGAGAGATAAGGTGGAGCCTTGAAGTTTAGGGCCTTGTAGGTGATGAGAAGAATTTTATAGTGGGTACGGAAGCGAATAGGTAATCAGTGTAGCTCCTGTAACAGAGGCATCGAAGGAGAGAACCGGGCAGCATAATTTTGAACTAGTTGTAGGGGAAAAAGTGACGAAGGAGGGAGATTAACTAGAAGAGAATTGCAGTAGTCTAAGCGTGAAGTAATGGTGGCATGAATAGCAGTCTCAAGGCTTCATCGATCTAAATGGGATCGAACACATGAGAAGTCATGGAGGAAACCGAGGGAAGACTTACAGATACGATGGATGTTCGGTTTGAACGAGTTTCTCGTTGAAAATAACACCAAGATTACTGACAGTAGTTTTCCTAAGGTTAAGGGAGGGGAAGAGAGCTTTAGATTTCTCCACCATCAAAGAGAACTTCAGTTTTATCATGGTTAAGTTTGAGAAAGTTGGCAGGCAGCTATTGGTTTATGGAGGTGTAGGCTGAAAGGAGCTTAGTAATTGATTGAGCGAAGAACACAGGGCATGAGGAAAGGTATATCTGAGTGTCATCAGCATAGAGGTGGAAGGACAGGCCCAAATCGTGAAGAAGGGAGCCAAGAGGAAGTAAGTAGATGCGAAAGAGGAGGGGACCAAGGACAGCCCTGAGGCACCCCAAAATGAATGGGTTGTGGGCTCGGAGGAGAGGTTATCGAGCAAGACCAACTGAGTGCAAGAGGAGAGGTATGAGCGGAACCAATCGAGTGCAGTGACCGAGAGAACAAGGAAAGTGTGAAGATGATCAAGGAGGACAGTGTGGTCGATGGTGTTGAAAGAAGAGGATAGGTCTAGGAGGACTAAAATGGAAGTACAACCTCTATTGGCTGCTCTACGTAAACCGTCTGAAACATTAAGAAGAGCGGTTTCAGTAGAATGCTAAGCTTTGAACCCTGGCTGGTACATTTCATCGATATTACAGTTAGAGATATGGTCATTGAGGGGAGAGAAAACCACTCTCTTGAGGATCTTAGAGAGGAATGGAAGCTGTGAGATAGGGCGATAGCTAGATGGTTCAGAGGGGTTAAGGTGTTTTTTTAAGGATAGGATGAATTGAGGCATGTTTGAAAGAGGAAACCACCCCTGTGGCAAGAGAAGTATTAAAGAGATAATAATTGGATGAAGGGTGTTAGGAGTTTGGAGGTTGGGGTGTAGCTGCCAGAGGGAGATCACGGAAGATGTGGAGTGAGGTCATACAGAAAGACCTCTGAGATATGTTTGAATAGATAAACAGCCAGAGATTGAGCAGCATGGAGAGATGCCATTAGTTAAATAAGGCAGACACATGCAAACATGTATGGGGTCCTTAAAAAATGATGATGAAACTAACCTGGATGAGCTGAGAGAGTTGGTTTTCCATCAGGAGAAAAATTCTGGAAACAAAATTAAAGCATCTATTATTATCCATGTTAAACAAATCAATCTATTACATAGAAATAAGAATCTGTAATAAAGAATTACTTCAAGTAAAGTCAAGAAAGTAGTACTGAGGAACTAAATACAACAAAATAAAGTAGGGCATCTTGAACACCAAAGAATTAAAACATTTTCTTATTAATTTTAAAAATAGTCTAGTTAACTTTTGAATCACCTAATGCAACCTTTAAAACAATTGTTTATTCTTAAAAAAACAAAATTTCTTTTTGAAGGCACCCTAAGGAAAAGATCTAACATGGTCACTGGTACTGGATGTACATGTGCATCCGATGAATCATTTAGGTTATTTCAGGAGACAACAATGGGTTTGAGTCACTTTCCTGCAACACGTAGTATGAACACCCAAAACATTACTTTGGCAAACAAGATACTCCCCTTAAATACCTATAGCAAGGATGGGGAATAATTTTAAGCAGCAGGCCACATTCAAGCTTATGCAAAGCTTTGTAGGCTGTAAATTTCAAATACATATAAGTTAATTACAATTATCTTTATGCATTTGTTTCCATACACTCCATTGTCAAAGATAGAGCTAAAGATTAGTAACAAGGGGTTAATTTTTCCAGATAGTTTTGCCACCCTGTTTAAACTGTTTCCAGACTTATATCGGAGTGGGGACCTACTGCTTAATGTGGAATCTGAACCACAATTTACAATTCTACATCATGTGATCATTACCCAGGGCTCAGGCATCTTACATCCAAATACTAACCACAACAAATTTAGTGCAACTTCGGTGAGCAAAGCATGGAGATAAAGGTAAAGAGATTATTTATAAAGTACTATATTTTTTTTTAAGAAAAACATTTTATCTATGAATTAAATATATTTGAAAATGACAGATTTAAGAATCTAGCACTTAGATAAGAAATAATGAGATGAATAGGTATGTTTTTAGATACTAACAAGCCCATTTTAAGTCATGAGTCAGCTAAGATGTAGAGATTGTTAATGTTAAGTGTTTAATGCGAGATTTGGCAAAAATATTCAATAATTAATTCTCAATTTTTGTTGATGTCTGAAATGAAATGCGGGCCACAATTTGCCAACCTCTGAGCTACAGAATTCACTGTCACACTGACAATATACATGAAACATAAAAAAAATTAAACTGAGCACACACTGAGCACTAACCACATTCAGGCAATTTAAGGATACCATCAGCCATCCATACAAGCAATATATTCATGCCTGAAGCAGACAGAAGAAAGCCCTCCACTTCATAATAGGGTGCAACTGTAGCAACCTGATAAATCAACGCAACCATGAAACCATCTCAACATCCAGGGCACACAATTTTTCCATAGTATAAGAAACCCAAACCATCCGTAACACTTCAGGCAAGAACCACACCATCCTCGTCTGTAAGAGTAAAATATTCCTCCAACACAAAACCAGGCTACAAACCAACACCATAAAGTCATTCAACTTGACATCAAACCAAAGCAAAGATCCCTCTACATTGCAAATGTGCTGTCCTCTTGTGGTGTTATTACCCAAAACTAAACACACAAAAATCACACTAGACTGAAAGAGACAAATATTTGTTCTTACTGGTACAAAAAACTAGTAGTAGCAGAAAAGCAAGCACAATAGCTGTTGAAAAAATCTAATAGAAAGGCTATGACTCGCTCAGCTACACATTGAAGCCTGGCATATGGGAGATCATCTGACCAGGGGCAGTGTCCGCACACAAGCAAGAGTGAAATGCATCTCACTCAATGTAAACCCGACAGTGAAGGGTTATCGCTTGTGGAGGTAAAGTCGAGTAGTTGGCCTTCAGTGACATCATGATTTAGCATTGAATGCTAGTGGAGCAGCATCCTGGCTAGAGGATGCTGAGAAAGCAATTGTCAGACAGGTCTAGGTGGAATGTGGCATTAAATGTCCGAAGGGCACTAATCATGTTGCTTGGAGCCCATCTAGTGACTATCTATGACTAGGCTATATTAATCAAAAAAGTAAATAACAAATAAGGATAAAAAGATCATAGGCTAAAAACAAAAAGGTAACAAGAAGGAAGTGCACTCCAGTGCCATGGGTAGGACCACCTTTCCCTGGCGCAGAACCATGCAACCCACAAAAAACAAATAAAGGAGGTCAGCTTCATCTAAAAAGTCATATAGTATGCAAGTCAGTGTCAACAAACCTGTCCCAAATACAAGGGACAAGCGGTAGTAACCCTGATCAGCATGGTACCAAGAAAGGCAACATCCGTGAAGATCACCCAGGCTGGGACATTCAAAAGAGAATGTGTGGAACAGTCTAGGGAACAATGCAGTCATCATAGTAAGGTGGAAGCAAGCGCTCCATCAAATGGCAGTGCGTCTCATGAGTGTGCACAATTCAGAGATGACCGAAAACAACCCGAAGCCATCGCAGCATTGGGGGGTAGGGCCATGGTAACAGTGGTGGCGCAATGGCACATAACATAAAAGTCTCCTCAACCATCTCTCATCTTCTTTGCCAAGCCACCTGGAGGGCTGACCATATTCTTGCCATATAGTCAGTGTGAGGAAGTGAAATGCTGGTCTAGTCACCCAGTCCCCAAGGACTCTTTGGCACTCGCCCTTATCAGCGTGCTCATTCCCTACAATTCCTAATGTCCAGAAACCCAGCCAAAGACAATCTCGATATCCGCCCAGCTCACCCAAACCGCGATATCATGGATATGGCAAACCAGAGGATGCTGAGATTCCAATACTCCAAGAGTACTCAAAGCGCTTTGTGAGTTGCTATAAATCACAAGCCAGTCTCTGAAGTGGGCACATCACATTATCTCCCGTACCAAGCAGTGTATTGCAACCAGCTCAGCTATGAATAAAGATGCAGCGCTTGGCAGAGCCCCACAACCTTCTTGGGACTTAGAGTTATCCTTATACATTGGCATGATTCCAGTGTGATATGAAGTATGCTCCAAAAAGGCCAAGCACAATACTCTCAGCGCTGTAGAAGATTTGGGAGCAAAGGCATGGCAACAAATAGTCAAAAGTGGTACCTTCCAAGGTAGGGTCCTGGGCAGAACCAGGGGCACCACTGGCCCAAGAGCTATACCTAGCTCTCAAAGGAGTTTCCTAGGCCTGAACCTAGAGGTCTTAGGGTATGACTGGAATCTCTCGGCAGCATAGATACCATCAAGATCAGTTGTGGATGCAGTGAGAGCTGTTGGTGACTGAGGGAGGCGCCGGGCTCTTACGTACATGCAAATAATGCACTGTGCATGGCACTGAGTGAGGGCCATCTGCCCAAGATTGACAAGTAGGCTTTTAATGGGGGAAGTGCCAAAGGCATCAGTCACCAGGCAAAAACCAGTGTGATGGATTTTAAGTTCACCTTCTACAATACACACTCAGCTGGATGCATAAAACTTGCATCCATAGTTGAGCTTCAAACAAACGAGGGACAGATAAAATAGTAAGGCAGTAGCCCTATCAGTGTCCCAGGCGCTGAATGTCATGGAACGAAGAATATCCATGGCGCTGGTACAAGAGACACTAAGCCTGCAAATTTGAGCCTCCCAGGTGAGGTGTTGGTCAAATACAAGACCAAGGAAATGATGCAAGTCCACCATTTTAAGGCTCATTCATTGAGAAACAAGTCTGGGTTAGGGTGGAGCCAGGGATGGCAGCAGAAATGCACCACCTTGGTCTTGGCCAAGGAAAACTGAAGCCTGTGCACTTCGGCATAGTGTGAGATACGGTTCAATGCCTGTTGGAGTCGATGCTCCAAAGTTGGCATCTGGGCTGCGGCAAGAGAGATCAAAAGGTCGTCTATATAGAGCGTAGCGAGAACATCTTCTGACAGCACTGAGGTGATGCAGTTGATGCTCAGGCGAAATAGTGCGCCAGTGAGGACACTTCCCTGCAGAACACCCTCTTCCTGCTCCATTGGTCTGGAGAGGGCTCCCCCCCCCATACGTGGAGCAACAAACTCGCAAAAACTTGAGATATAAAGATCGGTAGGCATCCCCTCACCCCCATCTCATAGTCTCTCCATGCAGTATCATAGACCTTCTCCAGATTGGAAAAAAACGTGGCAAAATGGTGTCTACAAAGGAAGGCTTCGCAAATGGCATTTTCCAGTCATGGGTTGGAACTTGCAGAAGCTGCACTATGCAGAATACAGATGGCCTCTGCTGTCCAGAAAAAAACTAATCTCTAACATTTACCAATTTCTACATCAACTTGCACATGTAGCAAGGAGGTTAAGAGAGATTGGGTGGAAACCGGTGGGGGTAGAGTGATCTCTCCCTGGTTTGCAAAAGGCAAGCACAGTAGTGATTTGCCAGCAATCTGGGAGGATACCCAATATACAGATCCTGTTCAACAAACCTAACAGGAAGGCTATGCTTGGCTCACAAGACATCATCTGGACAATGGGTGATAGCCACGCACTGAGAAAGTGGAACAGAACTCACTCAGAGTAAACCTGTCATTGAAGGGTTCTCCACCTCTGGGGGTAATGTCCAGTCGATGGCCTTCAGTGACATCACAAGGCACATTGAATTCTGATGGAGCAGCATCCCTGCAAGAGAATGCAGAGAAAGCAGTCCCAAAGGATTCTGCCACAGACATGGGGTGCAAGATTGTGGTCCCATTTCCTGGAGAACCTTGAATATGGGTTCTGAATGGGCACAGAAATGGCCGTGCTTCTAACAGACTTCAACAAACTTCTAACAGAAGTTGGAAAGAGGTTGAGAGCTAATACCCCCGCCCTGATAGGAGGGTTTACATGACCTCTCATTGGAAACTACGACCGCACCTGGTTTTCCCACCCCTCATCTTGAACCAAAAACTATACGGCCTTGGCTAGCCTTGCCCTAACTCGCGAGTGATACCTCCGTACCTCCTTTTGTTTTAAAAGCATTGTACGCTGTTGATTGAAGTATCTTGTACCATTCAATTTTTCTTTTCATTTTTTTGCACGCACATTGTTTGATCCAGTACCGATCGGTGTAATTGTACAAGTTTTTTCTCTTCACCCATCGTAGGTTTTTGTATTTTTTTTTTATTGGGGAATTTTGGCCTTGTTTGTTGTGTGCACACATTTTTTCATTGAATTCTTATATGAAAATTCAATTGTCTCTTGTAAATATTATTGTAATTTATTTGTAAATAGAGGACTGTACATACAATCCGTTTCATTTCTCCCTCAAATTAGTGTAGGAAGCGGGTTGGATAGATTGGGGTTAGTCTAGATTTTCGGCCCGCTAAAGGGTACCCCTGACTTTGCGCATCTACAGGAGTGATAAGTATAGGCGAAGTGGCATGAATGAATTCATGGGGTAGAAATACCAACCAGCGCACATCAACTCAGGGAGCTTGTCACGGTCAAACCATGAAGAGGGTAGGGGTATGTCTCGAGGCCCCCTCCCTGTTTTCTTGTCGCACCTTCGACCTCAACTGCTTTAAGGTGATGTAATCTACAGAGTAGTCCAAGAGTTCCCTCGCATAAACTACTACTTTCATGAAGCTCATGGTAGAGTGCAGCATTAATGACCCCCTGTAAGCTGGATTTGCGAATGCGCAGGACTTTGGAAGGCACGGGCTGACATGCCCTATCTTCCCTCATCCCCTAAGGGGATTGCCCCTATTGAGACACAGTCAATTATGGGATTCCTGTCTGCTTTCTTGGCAGGCCCCTTGGAAAGCAAAGGGATGACTGCCACTGTGTATTATTACTAATAATAGTAATTAATAATAATAGTACTACTACTAAAAACAAAATACTAAATAATAATAAAAATAAATACCTAATAATAAGATAATAATAATAATGCTCCTCCAGGTACCAAGCGTCACAGAGTACCCACTTGCAAGGAGGGGGGGGGGCTAACTTGATGTTGTAGGGGCCTTCTCTCAGAGGGAGAAACACCCTCTACATCAAAAGATTTTAGGGGGAGGGGGGGGGGCATGGCACCATGAAATATCTCATGCACCCTTACACCTAGATTGGGCAAGGATTTGGAATGCAGTCATGGGCTAAGAGACATATATTTTTATTATTTTCATTCATTTTTTAAAATTTATGTGATAAGATTAATTATTTTGATATTTAAATTATTGAAGGTTTATTAAAAAAAGTCAGAAATTAAAAATAAGAAAACATTGTATCCTTCCTCTGAATCCAAAATCTAACTCTTGTCCTGTTCCTGTAGATGGAGTGTTTCATTCTGTGGAGCTTCGCTATTGGATCAAACGGGTAAAATGATAACAAATGTGAGTTTCAAGTAAATGATTATGTGCAATTATAATCCCATAATAATATGGCGTGAGTTCATTGAGGCCCTATGCATCCCCATGGGTGCCACAGGAAATGAATGATTGATTGATTAAATATTTGTACAAAAAAAAATTGCTTGAATCTTTATCAATTCCAGAAATGGTTCTTTCAAAAGAAAAACCTGTAACCCTTGTTACTCTTCACCAAAATGACTTGAAATGCAAGGGGATAGTTGCTAACAGGGTATTGCATTAAAAAGCACCATCTTTAGGATCATTAACAACTATAACATGAATAAAATCTTGCGAAAAAGTCTTCTGGACACTTAAGAGCTTCAAATTGAATGTCAAGATCGATTCCTAGTAGTAAGGTCCCACCAGCTCAAGGATCTTACATCCAGTGTCAAACTTGCTAACAATTGTAAGGAAGCAGGTGGGAGACTTTTCGACAACTGTCTCAGGTAGAGAAGGGATGCAAAAAAGCCTCATTTCACCAAGAACTTTATGAATAAGAGCCCCCTTTGTAGGAAATATAATATGAACCTCCCTTCTTGTTGTTTGGAACTTTTGGAAGACCCCTTGTTAGGAGGAGAAAAGGAGAGCGTTTTCATGAGTCCTGTGTTGTGCCCACAGTGAAGCATCTGGACACACTCCATGTCTGGGGCTGCTTGCTTCTTATATAAGGGATCTGAAGCACTAAAATACTTGGCAAAAAAACTGCCATGAATTCAAAACTGAAAAACTTAAAGAAGTTGATGATGCAAAATGAATGGTTGTTTCAGAAAGACAAATCCGAAGCGCACAACAAAAACAACATGTGAGTGGTTCCTGCCTAACAATTTTAATATTCTAGCATGATCGTTAATCCCTTGACTTTAATTTTATTGAAATTTAGAAGAACAAGTCTACAAGAGAAAACCTGCAACCCTCACCCAATTTAAAGCTGTATATAAGGAGGAGAGTGCAGATATTTCAAAGTCATGTGGCCAGGATTTGGTCAAATCGTAAGAAATATCTGATAGCACTTATTGGGAACAATGGTAGTGCAACAACAAAATATTAGCTTCTATCTAGTATCCAAATACTTACTTTGACCCTTACATGTTTTGTTTATATATTGACATATACATTTGAGGAATATAATGTCTCTCTTAAATGTAACAACAGTTAATTAATAATATAGATGTATGATATACAAAAATTCTACTTTAATTTTTTTTACTTTTTGTGGACATCCGAATATTTTTTTATCTGACCATGCATACACTACCACTGGGATCCAGACGTTCAAAATCTACATTATTCACAATATACCCATCGCTAGCCAGCTCAACAGTTCCTAAATTTAGGTGGCTTGGAGTAGGGTCACTCAGCCAGAGGAAAGAACAACAAAGTGAAATGCACTTACCTGTAGCGTATAAACTCTTCCCCCTTCATTATTAAGATAGTACTTAGTGGAAGACATTATTAAAAATTATTTTTTTAAATTGGATAAGACCAGAATTTACAAACAGGAGTAATTTTAAATAATATAGCACAATTACATGAAATTTCCTGAAAAATAAAATTGAGTTAGTTTTGTAAGTAAAATAACTTTATATTTTCTGATTAAGAGATTGAGCATTGCGATGTATTGGCATGTGAGAAAAGTTTGTATCAAAGATTTGGGTGATTTTGGAGGACACAAACGTTGCCCATCCATGTTGTTTTTTTAACATTCCCATCTAGTAACTGCCTTCATGGGCATAAGTTGAATAATGTGTGAATTAAATGGAGGGGAGGGAA
Source organism: Ceratothoa steindachneri (assembly GCA_963969495.1). Taxonomy (NCBI): domain Eukaryota; kingdom Metazoa; phylum Arthropoda; class Malacostraca; order Isopoda; family Cymothoidae; genus Ceratothoa; species Ceratothoa steindachneri. The sequence continues at coordinate 171,480,970 of OZ018327.1, forward strand.
TATTCTGGATGAGAGGATGACATAACCTAGGGAAACTCAAGAAAAATATTCAAGCCAAGAACAAGAAAACATCAGGAAATATGCCATTTCAAGCAAGGTCAGAGATAACTGGAGTGACGTGCCCCAGTTGGTGGTGAATGCTGAGTCAATGGACAAATTCGAATCTCACTTAAACAAAGTGTGGAAGGGTCAAGAGCAAAAATATAACTATATAGCACAATTAATCACCATGTGCAACCAATAAATACCGGTAAATGAAAACCAGGCTATTGAGCTGGAGTCAAAGGCTTAAGCCTCTTCCAGAATATCATCGGTGAGTATGTGAAAATAATGGTCAATTTCAAGTCCATCAAGGTGTATCTTAAAAATATGTACTTTCCATGCCAAACTGAAACCATATATGAAGACTGGAATGCATAAAAAGACCATTAGGACTTTTATAACACTAAAAATAGGGCGTAGGTTTTCTGAAGTTTGACTGAATGTTTGCCATCAGAGATAGTAGACAGTCCAAACTTGAATGTTTTCAAACGCAGATTAGATGATTATATGGGGAGGGAGGGGTATTAACTCACTTGAGTAGCTACCCATAACAGTTTAGGCCACTATAAAGGAGACAAGCCAGGACAAAAAGGTGGGTAGCATATATACGTAGGCACATCAACTCTCATCAGATGACAATCACAATGAAAGTTTTAGCAGTTTACAACAAACTGAGTTGTGTGCCATAGCGCAACAAAGAAGAAATAAACAACAACAAACAAAAATACATACAAAAATCAATATGACTTTCCAGCTATGGATTCAGCCACAGCTGAATCCAAAACCCTATGGATGCATTTTGTGGGTAGGTTTTGACAGATGTGGATGACCTTTGATAGGCTCTTGTGGCTTTTGTCATCCGTGAAATTATGTTATGTCCTGAAATCTATGCAATGTTGAATCGCAAATAACTAAGGACAAGAGATAGCAAGCGCAAATCTACTCCACATACTCAAAGAGTCTGTGCCCTAAACATACATGGATGGCTTTCTTGAACAAATCCAAAGACCCCAGAGAAATATAATCATCTGGAAAAGAATTCCAATCATTTATGCATCTCAAACTAAAGGACCTGCGGCAACAATCCAATGTGCTCAGAACATGAGCAACTTTAAGCCTGTGTCCTCTTGTGACAATTCTAGGAGAGAGGACAAAAATTTCATTAGGAGATATTCCACATTTATTATTAAATATCTTCCAATATTTAATAATGTCAGCTCTCAATAGCCTTCCTTTTACTGAATAAAGATTCAGAGCAAGTAATCTATTAACATAAGATTAGTCAAGAGAGACTTATGGATTCAGTTTTTTATTTTGGTATATTATGGTTAGCCAAGATCCCAAACCGACCACCCACACCAGGATACTCAAGCTCTAACTCCAACAGTCTACTACACTGGACCATGGAGGGAAGAGAGCTGACTGGCCTCAGTGGAGATCCATCTCAGCTGTGTCAATAAAAGATGGAATACCACTTCAAGAATTATGGGGTGATTTGGATTTTGATAAACCTTGATATCTTACCTGGACAGGTTCCACCGGAGGGGAACCCATTAAGTGCCAACACACAAGCAAAATGAAAGTTAAGAATTTGCTATTGTATTAAAACATATGAGCCTCTGCTGGAAGGTGTGTTGATTGCACTAAGTAATGACTAGATTATAGTAATACAATTGGGATAGTTAATTATGAATATAATATGTGAATACATTGTTATTGCTGTGTAGGGGGTTAATATTTATATAGATTTTGACTGAGGTGCTCTGCTAGTTTACTCTTGAATACAGTTAAGGATGGTGACAGAATAACTGCATCCAGCAGGCTATTCCACAATGAAATCGATCTTACTGAGAAATATCGCCTGCATAATTCTGTGATATTGTGGGGCAGGAATATTCTGTGTGAATTACCGCAGGTCCTAGATGAGGTCAGAAGGTTTCACAGGAGATAAGTCATTGAAAATCTTCCAGACTTTGATCATGTCAGCTTTGAGCAGCCTGCCAGGCACAGAGACGGGAGGCATAGTCAATATGCGAAAGTCCAAAAATTTCCTTAGTCCATCTCACTGCACTCTCTCAAGCATGTCAGTAGCACACACATATCCAGTGTGCCAAACAACAGAGCTAAATTCCAACACAGGGCGGATATGGGAGGTGAGAAAAGATTTCATAAACTCAGGCTCTCGGTTAACTGTGCTCTTAAGTAAGTTTGATGCAATACCTGCAGCTTTATTTGCAAGAGCGTATGTAGAGATGAAATTTTACAGAAATATCCACTTGATGATGCATGATTTGGATCTGACACATTGTAGCGGGCTGAAAATCTATGCTCTAATCCCACTTCCTACACTAATTCGGATGTGAGAAATCGAAGGAGAATGAAACAGATTGTATATACAGTCCTTTACTTACAAAAAAAAAATATAATAATTTACAAAAATATAGGAATAATGTATTTGAAATCTCAATTATAGATATACGTACAAAAAAAATCAGACATCCTATCACCAACCAATAATTTATCTAGAAACTAGAGAGAATAAATAAATGATACTAAAGAGGTCTAATAAACATCGTACAAGGAGGCCTAATAACCACACTTGTACTTAAGATGATACAACAAAGAAAAAACCTCACGTGGTACCACAAGAGGATGGGGGGCGGAGACATCCTGCCAGCCGCCACTCGAGCGGGCAAAATGCCTAGGACTTCAAACAAAGTGGCGCCTCCGAGCTTGGTATAATATAAGTGACCTTGTCATGCTTGCGTGGCTATTATAAGCCCTCCTTCTTTAAATGCCAAACTATTTTAACAAAGTCAGACACTCTTTACCTATGTTAACAAATTCTAAATAGTTTGCTTCTATTACATAGGTAATTTACAAGGTTAATCTTTCCAGAATATGGCGCCTGGAAAAAAACCATTTTATAATAACATGAAAATCAATTTATATTTTATATAAAAAAAACATTCCCACACCATTCCTATGAATACAGTTTGTAGGAAGGTTTTAAAGGATGTGGATGACCTTTGATAGGCACTTGTGGCTTTTTTTAGTCGTAAAATTCTGTTATTATAATTAATATAGAGGATACTAAGATTTACAAGAAAATAGAAAATTCAGAAGACCTGGATGAACTTAGGAGTTGGATGGAGAAGGGGCTACTCAGTTTCCATCCAGAAAAGAGCAGGCATATGAGGCTGGGCAGGACAACAGATGAGAACCCCGAATACCACTTACAAAACCCCATCCAAAACACGGACAATGAAAAGGACATCAAAGTTGTGGTGGACAACAAGCTGGCATTTTCTCATTATCTGGCAGAGAAGATCAAAGCCAACAGGATTGTGGGGCTCATGAGAACATTTGTGAACCTAGAACCTAAAGTATTCAAGCCAGTGTTCACAGCACTAGTGAGACCACATCTTGAGTACGCTAGCACAGAGCTACCAAGATGATTCCACAATTAAAGGAAAAGACCTACGAGGAGAGACTGAGGGCACTTAAACTACCCACCCTGGCAGACAGAAGGTCTGGAGGAGATCTGATTGAGGCATTCAAGATTATAACGGGGAAGTATGATAGCGACTGCACTAAAGGCTTATTCCAAATACGGACAGAAAAATATTATTTGGGAAAACAACATGAAAATACAATGAATTCTTTAAAAATGACTTTGAACGTACTTTTCCAATGAGAACTAAAACCATTAATAGAAATGAAGATCAGCCCTGGATCAATCAGGAAATTCTTGAAGCTAGAAAGGTGAGAAGATTGAAGGAGAACAAATGGAGAAAATAGAAGAATGAAGAGAACAGAATACAGTTTAATGCTGCCAAGGTCAATGTGGAAAAACTTATTAGAAAAAGGAAATAAGAATATTACAACTTAAAAATAACAGAAAATGCCAAGAATCCTAGAAACTCTTTTGATTCAAAAATTGAAAAAATCATGAATGATCTCGGAAATAATGGTGAAATTCCGACAAATGAACTTCCTGAATTGAATCTCCCAGGTGATCCTGAAGTTGAAATGAATCATTTTAAAGACGTCAATGTTGATACAGTAGCCAAAATAAAATCAAAAGTACGAAAACGTTCAACAACAATGATCCATTCCCTAGTAACTAAATCAAGGCATTTCCCCAAGCTTGTGGAAGTATTTAGTCACATGGTAAATCTGGGTTTCAGGTGTCATAAGTTTCCACAAGGTGAAAAACTGGCAATCATTTACCCTTTGTACAAGGGAGAGGGGAATGCAAATGACTATAAGCACTACAGACCAGTATCAATCTCTCATTTGTTTCCAAAATCATAGAAAAGTGCATCTTGGCTCAACTCAATCCATTTCTAACAAATAATAAAGTCATACCAGATAATCGGTCAGCTTACAGGCAAAATCATTCAACAGAGACCACTCTGCTGGGTGTTAGTAACGAACTGCTATCTAGACTAGATAAGAGAAAGGTTGCTCTCATTTTCCTACTTGACCTCTCTGCAGCATTTGATACTGTCCAACATCATACTCAAGACTTAGAAGATATTGAGTTGAAGAATCATGCATTGGAGTAGTTCCAGACGCTATTTGAGTGGTCGGTCATTCAAGGTACAAGTTGGAGGAAGCTTTTCCAACCCTAGGGTACTTATCCAAGGCATTCCTCAATGCTTGGTACTGGGTCCGGTTCTTTTTTTCCATCTATGTATGACAGCTGACTGAGATTCTTGGAAAGTATTCAATCAAATACCAATTATTTGCAGATGACAGCCAGGGAATTGTCATAGTGAATAGTGTTGTAAATACTAAGGCTCTAGTTGTAAGAATTATAATGCAGATCAAATACTGGCTTAAAGTTTGTTTTCAGAAGTTGAATGAAGATAAAACCAAATTCATGTTTGTAGGATCTAAGAAAAGTCTGCAAAGACTAAGAGCAGAACATGATTTGGATACTATTCAGATAAATTCGTTTGAAGTGGATACTGAAAACACTGAAAAATTTGGGATTTATATTTGATGAGAATTTAACATTCAGAAGCCAAATTAATCAAGTTATCAAGAAGATAAACTATCATCTGAGCAATATCTACTTCATAAAGAAACATTTGAACAGAAAGTCTTCAACTGCTCATATCCAATCACATTCTCAGCCGGATTGATTATTGCAACAGCTTATACTATCAACTCCTGAAGACACTCCTGAAAAAATTACGGATTGTTATTAATAAAGCTGCCAGACTAATCATTGCTAATTTTCCTATAGTTCACCATATTTATACTGTCATTGCCAAGAGAGCTTCACAGTATTGCCAATCTTGTTACATTTAAGAGAAGATTGAAAATTCACCTCTTTCAAAAAGCATATGACCTCAACACAAAGATTATTGAAGTTGAATACAAATTGTAAAGCCTTAGTTTGAGCGTCGGTATCGATTGGATGTGTTCTTGGCAAGCTCTCTATTCAGTGACCTTTTTTTTACTTTTGATTTTTCAGTGTAATATATTTAAGTTCAGTAAGATAGTTAACTTTGACTATTAGACATAATACTAAAGGAATTTTTATTCATATTTTGAAAAGTTTCTCAGTATGGCTGTTGCTTTGGATGATGTGAGTATGCCTTTTGATGTACGCAGTGTGTATGTAGTTTGTGATTTTTGTGGTGTTGAAAGAGCAAATGTAACTGAATGCCTGGTTTGTTATGTGACTACTACAAACATGGCTTTGGTAGAAGAGGTGAGTCGGTTGTGTGATAAGTGCAAGGGATTAAGTGAGTTGGTGAATGAAGTGAGAAGGGATGCGAGTGTACACATGAAGAATGTGGCTGGGACCAGGAGGGTGGAAGATAGGCCTAGAGTAGGGACTGGAGAGAAAAATGTGACTGATGTGAGTGAAGATGAATGGTGGGTGAATATGGATAGAATAGATAGGTTAGGACAGCTTAGGTGTGTGAGTAAGAGGGACATGGAACCTATTAGATGCCCTGAGAGAGAAAGAGGTTGAAAGTGATTTGGTGATGTGGTTGTGGCAGAAAGTGAAATAAGTGGTAGTTTGAATGAGAACAGGAGGGAAGGTAATGCTAGGCCTAGGGGGACTAGGAGGATGACTGAGATGCTTGTGATGGGTGACTCTCAGATTAGATATTTAGATAGGAAGTTCAGTGCAAGCAAATGGAAGGGAGTGAGTTTGTTTGTCGGGTGCTGGCATAAATGATGTGTCTGAGAGGTATGATAATCTGGTATGATGACCTAGAATTATCATCTTGTGTAAATACTGAAGAAAAATGATCATTAAGAACATCTATTTCCTCACCAGATTCTTTTAAAACCCCTTCATATCTAATAGGCCCAATTTTATCACTGTTAGATTTGTTATTAATTCTATAATAGCTAAAGAATTTTCTTGGATCTTTATTATTATTTTGAGCTAAATTAATTTCTGCTGCCACCCTTTTGAATAATAATCTTATTTAGCTCATTTCTGGTTAACCTATAATGATTTAAATTCTCAAAAGTACTTTCTCTCTGTAATCTCTGGTATGCCCTTTTCTTCTCAGAAATTTTCCTAGCTATCGCATGATTCCACCACAATGGCTTCCTACATTTCTTCCTAATAGCCTTCGTTGGGATACACTGCTCCTGGACTATGTTTAGTATAGTCATAAAAGTGTCCCATATCTCCTAAGTATTCTTCCCTCTGAATTAGATATCCCACCGAATCTTATTTAGCAAGTTTCGTAATTTATTGTAATCTCCCCTATAAAAATTTGGATTTTTTGTGGAATTTGTTAATGTTCTACCTTTCACTATTCCCAAGTTAAAATGAACCATCTGATGATCACTATTTCCTAATGCTTTCCCAACAGTCAATTCCTGAACCAAGTGATCATCATTTGAAAGAACCACATCTAAGATATTGATATCCCTTGTTGGCTTTATTAACAAATTGAGTAAAAAAAATTATCCTCAAAGCATTCTATAAACTTACAACTTGCTCTATCCCTTCCCATCATATTTTTCCAGTCCACTGAATTTAAATTAAAGTCACTGAGAATAACTGTATCTACTTCACATACTTTCCTTATTTCCCTGATCATAAGCTGATCAATACAGTCTGTCTGTCCGGGTGGTCTGTAAAAGGCTCCTAAGTGTATTATCCTATTTTTACTGACCCTAATATCTATCCACAGTGACTCAACTTCTTCTTGCTTTATAGAATTATTTAGATTTGAAGAAATGCTATTTCTAATATAAATAATCAACCCACCACCTGTCCAATCTCTCCTTTGACTAATGTACATATCATAACCCTGTAGTTCAAATTCAATCACGTTGTCATTAAATTTATTTTCATTAAACCATGATTCTATTAAACATATTTATCTATATCTTCATCAATAATATAACTAAATAACTGATCCTTCTTATTTCTAAGACTACGAGCATTGGTATAAAGACAACTCAGCTCTCCTCCCTGAAGCACCTCTTTTAGAATGTATACCTTCCACTCTATCTCTTTCCTTTCCCTGTCCCACCCTGTACTCTTATATTTCCCTGACATTGTAGCAGGCCACAAATCTAGACTAACCCCAATCGATCCAACCCGCTTCATACACTAATCCGGACATGAGAAATCAAAGGAGAATGAAACGGAGTGTATGTACAGTCCTTTACTAACAAAAAAACTAAAATAATATTTACAAAAATATCGGTAAATATGCACCCAATGAGCCTATTTATATATATATATATATATATATATATATATATATATATATATATAACTAAATCCTATCTTGGAACTCAATCAATCAAAAAAATATATATATTAATACTAAGAGACAGCAAATACAAAAAGGGACAACAAAAAGAGGAGTTTTCTTATGTGGTACCACGGTTCACGATTTGCCGGCCTCCCTGGGGAAAAATCTTGTCAGCAGTCACTCTTGTGACAAAATTGGGTGTGCGCGTCTTATGGGGCTAGCCGCCTCCGAGCTCAATTTTCTTCAAGATCCAGTCAACTACTATTAGAAGACTTCTTAAATTTTATTAAAATTTCTTCAAAATGTTTTAATTCCAGTCGCTCTTGCAAAATGCAGGCGATGTTTATTTATTCTGGTAATTGAGTGCTGTCTCATAAAAATCGTTAATATTTAGTAGCTAATTTAAAGAAAAAAAAAACATGAAATGTTAAATAACCTTATTCATACAACATGAAATCAAATACATATGTACAAAAGAAAATATAATAAAAAAACCCATTCCCACACACATTCTTACAGAAGGAGGGAGAGTGTATTGGAAAAAAGGGTGGGAAAATGGCCCCTTATACACACACTCACATTCGCTCCACCACACCATAACATAACAATTTCATGGATGACAAAAGCCACAAGGGCCTATCAAAGGTCATCCGCATCTGTCAAAACCCACCCACAAATGCAACCATAGGATTGTGTCAGATCATGCATCTACAATATACAATCCATAGGATTGTGTCCAATCATGCATCTACAATATACAATTCGAACCATAAACAGGAATGTGTCAAAAACAAAGAGCATCATCATCAAGAATCATCAAAATCCAAATCAATTGTAATATACAATAATAAAAAACTGCATCCAAAGGAATGAGTCTAGAATACCCCCCAAAGTTAACCCTCCCTACCAATTAAATTATCTAATCTGCATTTGAAAACATTCAAGTTTGGACTGTCTACCATCTCAGATGGCAAACTATTCCCATAATCTACCACTCTATTGGTGAAAAAATATTTTCTAACATCCAACCTGCACCTCTGTCTTTTTAATTGTTAACTGGTGACCCTAGTCCTATAACTACCTTCCAACTCAAATAACTTGCTAAAATCCAAATTATCCAACCCAGAGCAGATTTTAAAAAGTTAAATCATATCTCCCCTCACACATCTTCTCTCAAATGAGAACATATTTAGTACCCTCAGTCTATCTTCATATTCAAGGTGCTTCAGGGAAAGTATTATTTTTGTTGCCCTCCTTTGTACTGACTCTAACATCTTGATGTCATGTTTAAAATATGGTGACCATGCTTGTATACAGTTCTCTAAATGTGGCCTAACATACTAGTTATAAAGTTTAAGGATAACCTCTTTACTCTTGTAGCTAACATTCCTCTTAATGTATCCTAGCACCCAATTTGCTCTATTTTTTGCCTCAATACACTGCTTTGAAAAATTCAGTGGCCTATCTACTACTATGCCTAAGTCCTTCTTACCCTCAACTTAATTCAGCCAATGCCTATCCATTTCAAGGCTAAATTCCCTATTATCCCTTCTTGTGTGAAGAACCTTGCATTTTTTAAGGTTAAAAGTCATCTGCCACTTCTGAGTCCAAGCTAATAACTTATTTAAGTCACTGCACTTTAAAGCTACCCTCAACTTCTTTGATTACAGCTGCCAATTTATTGTCATCAGCAAAAATTGACACCTTGCTATTTACAGCCTCCCCAAGATCATTTATATAAACTATGAATAATAAAGGGCCTACAACGGATCCCTGAGGTACGCCACTGATAACGTCCCTCCACTGTGACCTCACCCCATTCAGAACAACTCTGTTTCCTGTCTTTCAGCCGTTCAGTTATCCAATTCAAAACTTTACCACATATCCCATACATTTTTAATTTCTGAACTAGTCTCCTATGTGGAACCTTATCAAAAGCTTTGCTAAAATCTAACTAAATTACATCAACATTCTCTCCCTTATCTAATTATTTAGTAACATAATCCATAAAATCCATTAAATTTGTTAAACACAATCTACCTCTTCTAAACACATGCTGAGCATCATCTATTAACCTACCATAATCTAGATGGTCAGAAATCCCCTTCTTAACTATCTTCTGAAGGATTTTACAAACGATAGAAGTTAAGCTTACCGGCCTAAAGTTATTCAGGTCCTCTTTACTTTCCTTTTTAAAAATTGCCACTACATTCGCTAATTACCAATCATTAGGTATTTCTCCAAACTCTAGTGATCTAGTATATATCTTCTCAAGAGCTACTGCAATACTATCTACACCTTCTTTGAGTAACCTAGAATGAATGTTGTCTGGGCCAGATAACTTACTAGTATTTAACTCCAATATAAGCCCTTTAATTATTTCCCTGTTCACATTAACGCTATTCAACACTACTTCCCTTGTCCTATAATTATCATCAATTAATCTAGCTTGATTTTCTTGAGTAAATACTGAAGAAAAATGATTTCCTCATCAGATTCTTTCAAAACCCCTACATATCTAAAGAATTTTGTTGGATCTTTATTATTGTTTCTATACAAATGCTTGTAGTCTTAGAAACAAGAAGGATGAGCTATTTAGTTATATTAGCGATGAGGATATAGATATATTATGTGTTAGTGAAATAGAATTTAGTGACACTATAAGTGAATTTGATTTACAGGGTTATAATATGTACATTAGTCAAAGGACAGGTAGGATTGGTGGAGGAATAATTATATATATAAAAAACAACATTGTTTCAAGTTTAAATACTTCAATAAAGCAGGATGGAGTTGAGTCACTTTGGATAGATATTAGATTCAGTAAAAATAGAATGGTGCATTTGGGAGCTTTTTAGAGACCACCTGGGCAGACTGATGATATAGATGAACTAATGATAAGGGAAATAAGTAAGGGATGTGAAACAGATGCAGTTATTATTGGGGACTTCAAAACTTAAACTCTGTGGACTGGGAAAATATGATAGGTAGGGATAGAACAAGTGGCAGGTTCATAGAATGCTTTGAGGATAATTTTTTGAATCAATTTGTTAATGAGCCAACGAGGGGGGACAATATATTAGATTTAGTACTTTCTAACACTGATCATTTAGTTCAAGAATTGATTGTTGGGGAAGCATTGGGAAATAGTGACCATCAGAATTGAGAAGGGTAAAATAACCGAGAATGCTGTAAAAGTTCCAAATTTTCATAAGGGAGATTATGTAAAACTACAAAGCTTGCTAAATTTGGTAGACTGGGATGTAGAATTCAGAGGTAAAAATGCTTATGGGATGTGGGATACTTTCAAGCATATAATAAATGTAGTCCAAGAACAATGTATCCCAATGAAGGCCATTAGGAACAAAAGTAGGAAACCATTATGGTGGAATAAGGAGATAGCTAGAAAAATTTCAGAGAAGAAAAGGGCATACAAAAAATTACAGGTACAAAATAATATTCAAAATTTAAGTGATTATAGAATGGCTAGGAATGAGTTAAATAATATTATAAAGAAGAACAAAAGGGTGTCAGAAATTAAATTAGCTCAGGATAGCAACAAAGATCCTAGAAAGTTCTTTAGTTACTATAAAATTAATAACAAGTCTGGCAGAGTTAAAATAGGACCTATCAAATATGAAGGGCTTGTGAGAGAAACTGATGAGGAAATAGTTGAGGTACTAAATGGTCATTTTGCATCAGTATTTACAAAGGAGAAACTAAATAGTTGTATGTATAGTACTCATGGGTCAGGAAAAGGTGTTTATACCATTAGTGTGGATTGGAGGATGATAAAAGGACTAATAGGTAAGTTAGATGCTAGCAAAGCCTCCGGCCCTGATAATATTCATTCTAGGATACTTAAAGAAGGGGTAGAAAGTATCTCAAAAGCTCTGGAGAAGTTGTATACTAGGTCACTGGAATATGGAAAAATACCCGATGATTGGAAGAGAGCGATTTTTTTTTTTTAAGAGCTCATCTGGCGACTGCCTACTTCGGCATTAGTCGCCGTATTAAAACTGGCCTAGATCTAGGCTACTTTAAAATAAAATTAAAGAGACAAAAAAAACACCCCAAAAAGGGGGAAAGGAAGCAAGCTGGTGCGTCGGGAGGAGGTCCCCCCAGCGCAGGAGCATGCAACCTAAAGGGAAAAAACAAATGCAAAAACAAAACAAAAAAACAAACCCTGCTTAAATAATAGGGAGAAGGGGTGGAAGAGAGTGAATGTAGTCCCCATTTTAAAGAAGGGTAGTAAAGAGGATCCAAATAACTTTAGACCGGTTAGCCTAACTCCTGTAGTCTGTAAAATTCTTGAGAAAATAGTTAAAAAAGGGATTTGCACACATCTAGAGAGGGAGGGGTTAATCAGCGATGCTCAGCATGGGTTTAGATCAGGTAGATCATGTTTGACTAACTTTCTAGACTTTCTGGAGTTTGTAACAGATCAAGTAGATAAGGGAGAGAATGTAGATATAATTTACTTGGATTTTAGTAAAGCATTTGATAAGGTACCACATAGGAGACTAGTTCATAAATTAAAAATGATTGGGATATGTGGGGGTGTTTCAAATTGGATAGCTGAGTGGCTGAAAGTCAGAAAGCAAAGGGTAGTGCTAAATAGTGTAAGGTCAGAGTGGAAGGATGTTATCAGTGGGGTTCCTCAGGGATCAGTTCTTGGTCCATTATTATTTGTCATCTATATAAACGATCTTGGGAAGACACCTAATAATAAAGTGTCAATTTTTGCGGATGATACCAAATTAGCAGCTGTAGTTAAAGATATTGATGATAATTTTAAAGTGCAGGGGGATTAAAATAAATTGCTATCCTGGGCACATAAGTGGCAAATGACTTTCAACCTTGATAAGTGCAAAGTTATTAACATGGGAAAAGATAATAGAGAATTTAACTATGAAATGGAGGGGCATTGGCTGAGCTCAGTAGAGGATGAGAAAGATCTAGGAGTAGTAATAGATAAGTTATTAAGGTTTTCTAAGCAGTGTATTGAAGCAAGAAATAGGGCAAATAAAGTGCTGGGTTTCATTAAGAGAAATGTCAGTTACAAAAGTAAGGAGGTTATTCTTAAACTCTATAACTCTTATGTTAGACCACATCTAGAGTACTGCATACAGGCATGGTCTCCACATTTGAGACACGATATTAACCTTCTTGAGTCAGTGCAACAGAGGGCAACAAAGATTATTCCTACCCTGAGGCACCTTGAATATATGGATAGACTGAGGGTATTAAATATGTTCTTGTTCAAAAGGAGGTGTGTGAGAGGGGGTATGATTGAACTCTTTAAATTTTTTCTGGGATAGATAAATTGAATGTTAGCCAGTTTTTTTCAGTTAGATGCTGGAAATCGGACTAGAGGTCACCACTTGAAAATTAAAAGCAAGGGTGTAGGTTGGATTTAAGAAAATATTTTTTCACCAATGCAGTGGTAGACTTCTGGAACAAATTGCCGCGGAGGGTAGTAGGTAGTCCAAATTTAAATGTATTTAAGAGTAAGTGGATGAGTTTATTGGGAGGGAAGGTTGTGATGGTTCCTAAGTTTTGTATATATTAATATTGTTTGTATATATCTATAGCTGCATGATTTAGTTCTTGACAAGCCTTGATTGGTGAACCCTTGTTTCTGGACGCAATCCTCTGGATGTAGTTTTCTTGGGAGTTTGGGTGCCTTAAAAAAGAGGCCGTTTGACTTGGATGACCTATGATGGGCCCTTGTGGCAGTAAGCTTATAAGAACATAAGAAAAGAAGGAGACTGCAAAAGACCATTCATGGCCTACACTTGGCAGCTCCTGTTCCATTCAACACACAAAAGATTTCTTACCAGAGAAAAGTAATCAACATTGTCACCCTTTACAGGAGTTCGTCAGATCTAATCTACAATATACATAAAATGCATCCAAAGGATTATGTCCATTCATGTAACTGCAAAATATAATCTTCATCCATATATTTATCTAATCTATTCTTAAAACTACCCAGAGAGGAGGCTTCTATCACATGTCTAGTGAGCCTATTCCATTCATCTACCACACGATTTGTAAACCAATTCCTCCCAATCTCCTTCCTAAACCTATACTTATCAAGCTTAAACCCATTGCTACGTGTCCTGTCATGTTCACTAAGTATTAAGAACCTTACCCAGATCCTCTTTATTATATCCTTTTACCCATTTGAAGACTTCAATCAATTCCCCTCTGACTCTTCTCCTTTCCAATGTATGTAGATTTAGTTTTCTGAGCCTTTCACCATAAGGTAAGTTCCTTAGCCCACCAATCCTCTTTGTCATCCTTCTCTGCACAGACTCAAGCAAATCAATATCCTTCCTATAATATGGTGACTAAAATTGTACTGCATAGTCTAGATGAGGCCTAACTAGCGCCAGATACAGTTTTAGAATGACTTCAGCACTCTTATTGCTTACACTCCTCCTAATGAATCCCAATATCCTATTAGCTTTATTCTTAGCATTTAGGCATTGCTTTCTAGGACGAAGGTCTGAACTTACCAAAATACCTAAGTCCCTCTCATAATTGGTCCTCCCTAAAATTCTCCCATTTAATTTATAACTATTCAGTGAATTATTTCTACCTTATGGGAATAAGGGTTTGTATGCGATGGATGGACTCCATCTGAGCCGAGATGGAGTTGAGGTTTTGTGGTGGGAATTAGATAGTGTTATTAGGTCTTTAGAGGCGGGAAACTAGGTTTTGATAGTGGTCAGGGAAATTTTATGGATCAAAGTGAGGCAGGGATAGGAAGCAAACACAGATTTGTAGAAGGTAGGCAGGCTAATGGAAGTGCTTTAGGGTTAAATTACTTGAGTAGTGATAGTGGTCAGGGAAATACCAGAGTACAGGGTCAGGGAAGGAGAGAAAGGAGATGCAGAGGAGATAGGCCCTCAGGTGCTTCAGGGATAGGTGGGCTGAGTTGTCTTTACACAAATGCTTGTAGTCTTAGAAATAAGAGGGATGAATTATTTAGTTATATCATTCATGAAGATATAGATATAATATGTATAGTTGAATCATGGGTTAATGAAAATATATTTAATGATAATGTCAGTGAATTTGAACTAGAAGGTTATACTATGTACATTAGTCAAAGGAGAGATAGGACTGGTGGTGGGTTGATTATTTATATTAGAAATAGCATTTCTTCAAATCTAAATAACTCTATAAAGCAAGGAGAAGGCGAATCATTATGGATCGATATTAAGGTTGGTAAAAATAGGAAAATACACCTGGGAGCTTTTTATAGACCACCGGGACAGACGGATTGCATCGATGAGTTAATGATTAGGGAAATAAGTAAAGGATGCAAAGAAGATACAGTTATTCTGGGTGACTTTAATTTAACTTCTGTAGACTGAGAAAATATGATAGGAAGAGATAGAGCAAGTTGTAAGTTTATGGAGTGTTTTGAGGATAACTTTTTGACCCAATTTGTTAATAAGCCAACAAGGGGTGCCAATATATTACATCTAATTCTTTCAAATGATGATCACTTAGTTCAAGGATTGAGTGTAGGGGAATCATTGGGAAACAGTGATCATCAGATGGTTTGGTTTAATTTGCAAATAGTTAAGGGTAGAACAACGACAAACTCCACAAAAATTCCAAATTTTTATAGGGGAGATTACGATAAATTACGCAGCATGCTAAATCAGATTAGGTGGGATATAGAATTCCATGGAAAGAATACTTATGAGATGTGGGATATTTTTAAGACTATATTAAACATGGTTCAGGAACAGTGTATCCCGATGAAGTCTATTAGGAAGAAATGTAGGAAACCATTATGGTGGAATCAAGAAATAGCTAATAAAGTTTCAGAGAAAAAAAGGGCATACCAGAGATTACAAAGTGAGAGTAGTTTAGATAATTTAAACCATTATAGGTCAACCAGAAATGAACTAAATAAGATTATTAAGAAGACCAAAAGGACAGCAGAAATTAATTTAGCTAAAAATAATAATAAAGATAAAAAAAAATTCTTTAGCTATTATAGAATCAATAATAAATCTAACAGTGATAAAATAGGGCCTATTAAATATGAAGGGGTTTTGAAAGAATCTGATGAGGAAATAGTAGAGGTCCTTAATGATCATTTTGCATCAGTATTCACAGAAGAGAAACCAGTTAGATCAATTGATGATAATTCTAGGTCAAGGGAAGTAGTGATAAATTCTATTAATATAGACAGAGAAGAAATTAAAGGGCTTATAATTCAGTTAAATACTAGTAAGGCATCTGGCCCTGACAACAAACATTCTAGGATACTCAAAGAAGGTGTAGAAAGTATTGCAGTAACTCTTGAGAAGATATTTATTAGATCACTAGAGTCTGGAGAAATACCAAATGATTGGAAATTGGCAAATGTAGTGCCAATTTTTAAAAAGGGAAGCAAAGAGGACCCAAATAACTTTAGAACGGTAAGCTTAACTTCTATAGTCTGTAAAATTCTTGAGAAGATGGTTAAGAAGGGAATTTCTGATCATCTAGAGAGTAGCAGGTTAATTAATGATGCTCAGCATGGTTTTAGAAAAGGTAGATCGTGTTTAACTAATTTACTGTATTTTATGGATTATGTAACTAAAGAATTAGATAGGGGTGAGAAAGTTGATGTGATCTACTTAGATTTCAGCAAAACTTTTGATAAGGTTCCACAAAGAAGACTAGTTCATAAATTAAAGCTGCATGGGATATGTGGGAACGTTTTAAATTGGATAACTGAATGGCTGAAAAATAGGAAACAGAGAGTTGTACTGAATGGAGTGAGGTCAGAGTGGAGGAATGTTATTAGTGGCGTACCTCAGGGATCAGTTTTAGGCCCTTATTATTTATAATCCATGTAAATGATCTTGGGCAAGGTGTAAATAGCAGTGTCAATTTTTGCCGATGACACTAAATTGGCAGCTGTAGTCAAAGAGGTTGAGGGTAGCTTTAAAGTGCAGGGTGACATGAATAAGTTGTTAGCTTGGGCTCAGAAGTGGCAGATGACTTTTAACCTTAATAAATGCAAAGTTATTAATATGGGGAGAGATAATAGGGAATTTAGCTATGAGATGGATGGGTATTGGCTTAATTCAGTTGAAGATGAGAAGGACTTAGGAGTAGTAGTAGATAGGTCACTGAAATTTTCAAAGCAGTGTATTGAGGCCAAAAATAGAGCAAATAGGGTGCTAGGTTACATTAAAAGAAATGTTAGCTACAAGAGTAAGTAGGTCATCCTTAAACTATACAACTCTTATGTCAGGCCACATTTAGAGTACGGTATACAGGCATGGTCACCACATTTTAGACATGATATAAACTTATTAGAGTCAGTACAAATGAGGGCAACAAAAATAATACCATCCCTAAAGCAACTTGAATATGAAGATAGACTGAGGGTATTTATATGTTTTCATTTGAAAGAAGGTGTGTGAGGGGAGATATGATTGAGCTTTTTAAAATCTTTTCTGGGATGGATAAATTGAAATTTCAGCAAGTTATTTGAGTTAGAAGGTAGTAATAGAACTAGAGGCCACCACTTAAAGATTAAAAAACAGAGGTGCAGACTGGATGTTAGAAAATATTTTTTCACTAACAGATTGGTGGATTATTGGAATAGTTTGCCACCTGAGACTGTAGACAGCCCAAACTTGAATGTTTTCAAGCGCAGATTGGATGATTATATGGGGATGGAGGGTTAATTTCTTACTTTTTGGTATGTGGATATGTTTCTTGACTTATTCCTGTGGATGCAGTTTCTTTTTATTGTATATTTTGGGGGACTTTGATTATTTTTTTTGACAGACTCCTATGGAGGCTTTAATTATATATTGTAGATGCATGGTTGAACATTCCTATATATTGTTAAATTGTATATTGTAGATGCATGATCTGACAAAATCCTATGGATGCATTATGTGGGTGGGATTTGACGGATGCGGATGACCTTTGATAGGCCCTTGTGGCTTTTGTCATCCGTGAAATTATGTTATGTTATACTAAGTACACTACATTTGCCATTTCTCGGCACAATTGGACAGAATGGTCAATTCCTCCTGCATTACAACAGCATCAGAATCAGCCCTAATGGCCCTACCTAGCTTAGTATCATCAGCAAATTTACTCAGGTCACTACTTATACCTATGTCAAGATCATTAATATGAATTAAGAATAGCAAGGGACCCAAAACAGATCCTTGCGGAACTCCACTGCTAACACCCCCCCACTCAGATTTAACTCCATCTATATTAACTCTTTGCTGTCTGTCACCAAGCCATGACTGAATCCACCTAAATATACTGCCATCGATCCTGTGTGCTTTAACTTTGCTCAGAAGCCGTAAGTGTGGCACTCGATCAAAAGCCTTACTAAAGTCCAAGTATAAAATATCATAGTTTTCATCATTATCTGCTGCTTCATACACCTTACTATAAAAAGACAGCAAATTAGTGAGACAGGATTTACCCTTACTAAAGCCATGCTGCGATTCTTTTATCAACTTATGCTTATTCAAGTGATCTCTAATATTCCTTGCTATAATAGATTCCATCATTTTCCCTACCACTGATGTCAAACTTACTGGTCTGTAATTAGACATATTTGTTTTATCCCCTTTCTTAAATATAGGTATCACATTGGCTTTCTTCCATGCCACTGGCACAATGCCACTCTCCAATGATTTTCTAAAGATGCATGCTAGGGGCTCACTTAACACATCCTTACATTCTTTCAAAATTCTAGGAAAGAGCTCATCAGGATTGGGTGCTTTACTACTTTTGATTTTATCAATTTCCTTTGTCACTATCTCCTTTGTGATCAAGATATCCTTTAATTTCTCTTCATCATTACCCTAAAAGATCATTGACACCTCAGGTATATTTAGAGTATCCTCCTGTGTAAATACTGAGAGAAAAAAGTCATTTAGCATTCCAGCCATTGAGTCCCTATCACTCACTAATTCTCCATTGGAATCTATAAGTGGGCCTATTTTATCTCTAACCTTAGTTTTGTATAATTGATAAAAACTTTTAGGATCTTCATTTGCCCTATTTGCCACTTTAATTTCATAATTTCTCCTTGCTACTCTAACTAACTTTTTAACATCTCTTGCTAGTTCATTATATCTCTGCCTTAAGTGATCGTCTCCATTTTTTAATTTCCTATAAATGCCCTTTTTAATTCCAATATAATGCTTAATTTTATCTGTCATCCATTTTGGGTCATTATTTTTAGTCATAATCTCCTTATATGGAATGTTAATCATCTGACCTGTAATTAATTGTTCAATTATTCTTTCATACTTCTCAATTGTAATCTCTTCCTCCTGGTGATTATTGTCTCCACTAACTGATATCATTGAATCTATTCCTGAATTGATTTCATTGCCTGGTTTCTGTACAACTGCCTCCAGGTAAGTCCTTAGCCCATTATAATTTGCTCTTCTAAAGTCAGGAATTTTAATATTGTTCATGCTACTATCAATACCATTCCATTTCATCTTGAATCTAATTTCACAATGGGCACTATTATCCAAATTTCCTCCAATCTCAGTATCCTTAATAACTTCTTCCCTATTTATCAGAACTAAATCCAGTATATTATTACCTCTAGTGGGTTCGTTAATAATCTGCCTCAGAAAATTATCTTGGACAACATTAAAAAATTCCTCAGCCTCCTGATCACCCACAAGAGCTTCCCAGTCTATATTTCTGTAATTAAAATCGCCCATTATACACACATGCTTACTTCTACATGCCCGTTCAATCTCTTGCCACAGAAGATTTGAAGCTTCCTTACTAAGATTTGGTGGTCTGTATAATAATCCTATGACAAGCTTGTTTTTACCTTCCTTTACATTTAGCCATAATGACTCTGTGTTATTATCTAATTTAATTGTACTGTTTACACAACACTGGAGATTATCTTTAATATAAATAATAACCCTTCCTCCTCTCTTCCTATTCCTATCTGTATGGAACATGTTAAAGCCCTCTGGTAAGAAATCTTTTGTGTGTTGACTGGAGCAGGAGCTGCCAAGTGTAGGCCATGAATGGTCTTTTGCAGTCTCCTTCTTTTCTTATGTTCTTATGTTCTTAAATCAAGCCATGACTCTGTTATCGCAATTATATCAAAATTCTTTTCACTCGCTAACGCTCTTAAGAGATCTATCTTAAGAAACATAAGAAAAGAAGGAGACCGCAAAAGACCACTCACAGCCAACACTTGGCAGCTCCTGTTCCAGTCAACACACAAAAGACCTCTCACCAGAGAAAAGTCATAAGAACATAAGAAAAGAAGGAGACTGCAAAAGACCATTCATGGCCTACACTTGGCAGCTCCTGTTCCAGTCAACACACAAAAGATTTCTTACCAGAGAAAAGTCATCAACATTGTCACCCTTTACAGGAGTTTGTCAGATCTAATCTACAATATACATAAAATGCATCCAGAGGATTATGTCCATTCATGCAACCGCAAAATATAATCTCCCCACTCCTTAGAAAAATATATACATATGTACATAAAAAAAAGAAAAAAAGTCAGTCCCATCTAGCAGCTTCATCCATATATTTATCTAATCTATTCTTAAAACTACCCAGAGAGGAGGCTTCTATCACATGTCTAGTGAGCCTATTCCATTCATCTACCACACGATTTGTAAACCAATTCCTCCCAATCTCCTTCCTAAACCTATACTTATCAAGCTTAAACCCATTGCTACGTGTCCTGTCATGTTCAGTAAGTATAAGAACCTTACCCAGATCCCCTTTATTATATCCTTTTACCCATTTGAAGACTTCAATCAATTCCCCTCTGACTCTTCTCCTTTCCAATGTATGTAGATTTAGTTTTCTGAGCCTTTCACCATAAGGTAAGTTCCTTAGCCCACCAATCATCTTTGTCATCCTTCTCTGCACAGACTCAAGCAAATCAATATCCTTCCTATAATATGGTGACCAAAATTGTACTGCATAGTCTAGATGAGGCCTAACTAGCGCCAGATAGTTTTAGAATGACTTCAGCACTCTTATTGCTTACACTCCTCCTAATGAATCCCAATATCCTATTAGCTTTATTCTTAGCATTTAGGCATTGCTTTCTAGGACGAAGGTCTGAACTTACCAAAATACCCAAGTCCCTCTCACAATCGGTCCTCCCTAAAATTCTCCCATTTAATTTATAACTATTCAATGGATTATTTCTACCTATACTAAGTACACTACATTTGTCTATGTTAAACTTCATTTGCCATTTCTCGGCCCGATTGGACAGAATGGTCAATTCCTCTTGCATTACAACAGCATCAGAATCAGCCCTAATGGCCCTACCTAGCTTAGTATCATCAGCAAATTTACTCAGGTCACTACTTATACCTATGTCAAGATCATTAATATAAATTAAGAATAGCAAAGGACCCAAAACAGATCCTTGCGGAACTCCACTGCTAACACACCCCCACTCAGATTTAACTCCATCTATATTAACTCTTTGCTGTCTGTCACCAAGCCATGACTGAATCCACCTAAATATACTGCCATCGATCCTGTGTGCTTTAACTTTGCTCAGAAGCCGTAAGTGTGGCACTCGATCAAAAGCCTTACTAAAGTCCAAGTATAAAATATCATAGTTTTCATCATTATCTGCTGCTTCATACACCTTACTATAAAAAGACAGCAAATTAGTGAGACAGGATTTACCCTTACTAAAGCCATGCTGTGATTCTTTTATCAACTTATGCTTATCCAAGTGATCTCTAATATTCCTTGCTATAATAGATTCCATCATTTTCCCTACCACTGATGTCAAACTTACTGGTCTGTAATTAGACATATTTGTTTTATCCCCTTTCTTAAATATAGGTATCACATTGGCTTTCTTCCATGCCACTGGCACAATGCCACTCTCCAATGATTTTCTAAAGATGCATGCTAGGGGCTCACTTAACACATCCTTACATTCTTTCAAAATTCTAGGAAAGAGCTCATCAGGACCGGGTGCTTTACTACTTTTGATTTTATCAATTTCCTTTGTCACTATCTCCTTTGTGATCAAGATATCCTTTAATTTCTCTTCATTACCCTGAAAGATCATTGACACCTCAGGTATATTTAGAGTATCCTCCTGTGTAAATACTGAGAGAAAAAAGTCATTTAGCATTCCAGCCATTGAGTCCCTATCACTCACTAATTCTCCATTGGAATCTATAAGTGGGCCTATTTTATCTCTAACCTTAGTTTTGTATAATTGATAAAAACTTTTAGGATCTTCATTTGCCCTATTTGCCACTTTAATTTCATAATTTCTCCTTGCTACTCTAACTAACTTTTTAACATCTCTTGCTAGTTCATTATATCTCTGCCTTAAGTGATCGTCTCCATTTTTTAATTTCCTATAAATGCCCTTTTTAATTCCAATATAATGCTTAATTTTATCTGTCATCCATTTTGGGTCATTATTTTTAGTCATAATCTCCTTATATGGAATGTTAATCATCTGACCTGTAATTAATTGTTCAATTATTCTTTCATACTTCTCAATTGTAATCTCTTCCTCCTGGTGATTATTGTCTCCACTAACTGATATCATTGAATCTATTCCTGAATTGATTTCATTGCCTGGTTTCTGTACAACTGCCTCCAGGTAAGTCCTTAGCCCATTATAATTTGCTCTTCTAAAGTCAGGAATTTTAATATTGTTCATGCTACTATCAATACCATTCCATTTCATCTTGAATCTAATTTCACAATGGGCACTATTATCCAAATTTCCTCCAATCTCAGTATCCTTAATAACTTCTTCCCTATTTATCAGAACTAAATCCAGTATATTATTACCTCTAGTGGGTTCGTTAATAATCTGCCTCAGAAAATTATCTTGGACAACATTAAAAAATTCCTCAGCCTCCTGATCACCCACAAGAGCTTCCCAGTCTATATTTCTGTAATTAAAATCGCCCATTATACACACATGCTTACTTCTACATGCCCGTTCAATCTCTTGCCACAGAAGATTTGAAGCTTCCTTACTAAGATTTGGTGGTCTGTATAATAATCCTATGACAAGCTTGTTTTTACCTTCCTTTACATTTAGCCATAATGACTCTGTGTTATTATCTAATTTAATTGTACTGTTTACACAACACTGGAGATTATCTTTAATATAAATAATAACCCTTCCTCCTCTCTTCCTATTCCTATCTGTATGGAACATGTTAAAGCCCTCTGGTAAGAAATCTTTTGTGTGTTGACTGGAACAGGAGCTGCCAAGTGTAGGCCATGAATGGTCTTTTGCAGTCTCCTTCTTTTCTTATGTTCTTATGTTCTTAAATCAAGCCATGACTCTGTTATCGCAATTATATCAAAATTCTTTTCACTCGCTAACGCTCTTAAGAGATCTATCTTAAGAAACATAAGAAAAGAAGGAGACCGCAAAAGACCACTCACAGCCAACACTTGGCAGCTCCTGTTCCAGTCAACACACAAAAGACCTCTCACCAGAGAAAAGTCATAAGAACATAAGAAAAGAAGGAGACTGCAAAAGACCATTCATGGCCTACACTTGGCAGCTCCTGTTCCAGTCAACACACAAAAGATTTCTTACCAGAGAAAAGTCATCAACATTGTCACCCTTTACAGGAGTTTGTCAGATCTAATCTACAATATACATAAAATGCATCCAGAGGATTATGTCCATTCATGCAACCGCAAAATATAATCTCCCCACTCCTTAGAAAAATATATACATATGTACATAAAAAAAAGAAAAAAAGTCAGTCCCATCTAGCAGCTTCATCCATATATTTATCTAATCTATTCTTAAAACTACCCAGAGAGGAGGCTTCTATCACATGTCTAGTGAGCCTATTCCATTCATCTACCACACGATTTGTAAACCAATTCCTCCCAATCTCCTTCCTAAACCTATACTTATCAAGCTTAAACCCATTGCTACGTGTCCTGTCATGTTCAGTAAGTATAAGAACCTTACCCAGATCCCCTTTATTATATCCTTTTACCCATTTGAAGACTTCAATCAATTCCCCTCTGACTCTTCTCCTTTCCAATGTATGTAGATTTAGTTTTCTGAGCCTTTCACCATAAGGTAAGTTCCTTAGCCCACCAATCATCTTTGTCATCCTTCTCTGCACAGACTCAAGCAAATCAATATCCTTCCTATAATATGGTGACCAAAATTGTACTGCATAGTCTAGATGAGGCCTAACTAGCGCCAGATAGTTTTAGAATGACTTCAGCACTCTTATTGCTTACACTCCTCCTAATGAATCCCAATATCCTATTAGCTTTATTCTTAGCATTTAGGCATTGCTTTCTAGGACGAAGGTCTGAACTTACCAAAATACCCAAGTCCCTCTCACAATCGGTCCTCCCTAAAATTCTCCCATTTAATTTATAACTATTCAATGGATTATTTCTACCTATACTAAGTACACTACATTTGTCTATGTTAAACTTCATTTGCCATTTCTCGGCCCGATTGGACAGAATGGTCAATTCCTCTTGCATTACAACAGCATCAGAATCAGCCCTAATGGCCCTACCTAGCTTAGTATCATCAGCAAATTTACTCAGGTCACTACTTATACCTATGTCAAGATCATTAATATAAATTAAGAATAGCAAAGGACCCAAAACAGATCCTTGCGGAACTCCACTGCTAACACACCCCCACTCAGATTTAACTCCATCTATATTAACTCTTTGCTGTCTGTCACCAAGCCATGACTGAATCCACCTAAATATACTGCCATCGATCCTGTGTGCTTTAACTTTGCTCAGAAGCCGTAAGTGTGGCACTCGATCAAAAGCCTTACTAAAGTCCAAGTATAAAATATCATAGTTTTCATCATTATCTGCTGCTTCATACACCTTACTATAAAAAGACAGCAAATTAGTGAGACAGGATTTACCCTTACTAAAGCCATGCTGTGATTCTTTTATCAACTTATGCTTATCCAAGTGATCTCTAATATTCCTTGCTATAATAGATTCCATCATTTTCCCTACCACTGATGTCAAACTTACTGGTCTGTAATTAGACATATTTGTTTTATCCCCTTTCTTAAATATAGGTATCACATTGGCTTTCTTCCATGCCACTGGCACAATGCCACTCTCCAATGATTTTCTAAAGATGCATGCTAGGGGCTCACTTAACACATCCTTACATTCTTTCAAAATTCTAGGAAAGAGCTCATCAGGACCGGGTGCTTTACTACTTTTGATTTTATCAATTTCCTTTGTCACTATCTCCTTTGTGATCAAGATATCCTTTAATTTCTCTTCATTACCCTGAAAGATCATTGACACCTCAGGTATATTTAGAGTATCCTCCTGTGTAAATACTGAGAGAAAAAAGTCATTTAGCATTCCAGCCATTGAGTCCCTATCACTCACTAATTCTCCATTGGAATCTATAAGTGGGCCTATTTTATCTCTAACCTTAGTTTTGTATAATTGATAAAAACTTTTAGGATCTTCATTTGCCCTATTTGCCACTTTAATTTCATAATTTCTCCTTGCTACTCTAACTAACTTTTTAACATCTCTTGCTAGTTCATTATATCTCTGCATTAAGTGATCCTCTCCCTTTTTTATTTTCTTATAAATGCCCTTTTTAATGCCAATATAATGCTTAATTTTATTTGTCATCCATTTTGGGTCATTATTTTTAGTCCTAATCTCCTTATATGGAATGTTAATCATCTGACCTGTAATTAATTGATCAATTATTCTTTCATACTCCTCTTCAATTGTAATCTCTTCCTCCTGGTGATTATTGTCTCCACTAACGGATATCATTGAATCTATTCCTGAATTGATTTCATTGCCTGGTTTCTGTACAACTGCCTCCAGGTAAGTCCTTAGCCCATTATAATTTGCTCTTCTAAAGTCAGGAATTTTAACATTGTTCATGCTACTATCAATACCATTCCATTTCATCTTGAATCTAATTTCACAATGGGCACTATTATCCAAATTTCCTCCAATCTCAGTATCCTTAATAACTTCTTCCCTATTTGTCAGAACTAAATCCAGTATATTACTACCTCTAGTGTGTTTGTTAATAATCTGCCTCAGAAAATTATCTTGGACAACATTAAAAAATTCCTCAGCCTCCTGAACACCCACAAGAGCTTCCCAGTCTATATTTCTGTAATTAAAATCGCCCATTATACACACATGCTTACTTCTACATGCCCGTTCAATCTCCTGCCACAGAAGATTTGAAGCTTCCTTACTAAGATTTGGTGGTCTGTATAATAATCCTATGACAAGCTTGTTTTTACCTTCCTTTACATTTAGCCATAATGACTCTGTGTTATCATCTAATTTAATTGTACTGTTTACACAACACTGGAGATTATCTTTAATATAAATAATAACCCCTCCTCCTCTCTTCCTATTCCTATCTGTATGGAACATGTTAAAGCCCTCAATCTCAACCTCAGGTTTAAAGTGATTTCCTGCCAAATCAAGCCATGACTCTGTTATTGCAATTATATCAAAATTTTCTTCACTCGCTAACGCTCTTAAGAGATCTATCTTATTCCTTATACTCCGACCATTTGTGTAGTATATTTTTAAGGTTTTTTTATTATTCCCATCTTCATTGCATTGTGCTTTTTTATTCCTAGTTATCTGCTTATTCACTTGTGCATTAGTCCCCCTATAACGCATTAGTATGCCCGCTCCCCTAGCTATTCCTCTATCTCTGCATCCCTTCCATTTCCTACACCTGCCCTCTATTCCTGTTATTCCCTTACCTCTAACAGATCTATCTTATTCCTTATACTCCGACCATTTGTGTATTATATTTTTAAGGTTTTTTATTATTCCCATCTTCATTGCATTGTGCTTTTTTATTCCTAGTTATCTGCTTATTCACTTGTGCATTAGTCCCCCTATAACGCATTAGTATGCCCGCTCCCCTAGCTATTCCTCTATCTCTGCATCCCTTCCATTTCCTACACCTGCCCTCTATTCCTGTTATTCCCTTACCTCTAACAGCTTCTAGTTTCCCACCCATAAGGACCTAATCACATTATCCAGCTCCCCCCATAGAACCTTAACACCTGTCCGACTAAGATGGAGCCCATCCATCGCATACAACCTCCTATTCCCGTAAAACCCTCCCCAGACATTAACAAACACCAATCCTAACTCCTCACACAGTCCTTTCACAAATTCATTCAAACCAATTGCACGCGCTGGCATTGTAGAACGCTCAGAGCAGATCAGGTGCGCCCATCAGGTGTTTCTGGTCCCCAAAAATGAGACCGAGGACAGGCTCATTTACGACGTCCCCTTTGGGCGTGTCGGGTTGTCATACCCCCCTCCTTTCCAGTTACCCTCCCTTGGAAAGGTTCTGCGTGATGCAGGAGAGGCCACGTGGGCTATAAAACTCGACCTTCAACACGGGTTTTATCATATACCCCTCCATCAAAATGCCCGGCCTTGGTTTGGCGTGCTCTGTGGGACCGAGCGTTTTCACCTTAAACATTTACCCATGGGGTTGACAGGATCTCCCTACATCATGCAGGCTTGCATGGCATCGATCTTCGCGGAGTTTGCCAGACTTGCGGGTGTCGCGGTATATACATATATCGACGATATCCAGGGCCTAGGTTGGGTAAATATGTAGATTATCGGCGTGAACGATGGGACGTACTATTTCATCCGTTTCCAAAATGTTTCACGATTTTGGAGTACATTTAAGTTGATGGCTCATGTGGGGGTAAACACAATGGGGGGACTACACTACGATGATCCTGAGTTTCATTAAATGGGGGCACAGCCCCCCAGGATATAATCCTAATTGTTTATAGAATAATAATTTGAAAAGGACTCAAAGGCGCATGAATATTCCGACACGAGTGAACGATAATATTTACACACAATTTTTTGGGGCTACTTTTGATTGTTTTTCTGCTATCGCACTGGCCAAACACAGATCTAGATTCAGTTTCATAAATGACCAATCAGAAAGCTGTATTTGCTTCAAGGCTTTTTGTGC
The DNA here is from genome assembly GCA_963969495.1 of Ceratothoa steindachneri. Taxonomy (NCBI): domain Eukaryota; kingdom Metazoa; phylum Arthropoda; class Malacostraca; order Isopoda; family Cymothoidae; genus Ceratothoa; species Ceratothoa steindachneri. The sequence continues at coordinate 171,508,813 of OZ018327.1, forward strand.
TTTTTATATTTATCAAAACTTGGTTTTTCTTATATTTTAGATGTTTTTCCCCCTTATTTCTTTTCTATATATCCTACCAACCCTATGCCTGACATTATTTAGTCTTTTTATTTACTTGTTACTTAATTTCCCATTGTTTAATGCTCGATTAAACCATATTTCGGTGTTGTTAAGGAAGTCTCACGTCTTAATTCTGACGAAAACAGTACTTTTTCATTTTTTCTGTTCCGTATTTATTTCTCTTCTTTGATTTTTTTAACAGGTTTTTTACGACCTTCATTTTGATTATTGTTCCAAATGGATGCGTTCAGTATTAGTGTTTTTATTACTATATATGTGTAGTTCAAGAAACACAAATGGTCAATTTCAGTAAAAAAAAAAGTCACGAGATTTCCGGGAACAATGCTCTACTTTTCCGTCCGCATCTCTCATATTTAAAAGACCAACCACGCCGTTTTCCGCTCATTTGTCAAAATTTCATTTTCGTGTTGTTTATTTGTTACCTATTCAACGTTTCGGTGCTATTTTAACCGACAATGAGAAATATGTTGCATTTCTCGAAGCCCATGGGCCGTGTAGTGGAAGGGTGGTGGGTTTTGGGAGGGTCCGAATGTGGAACAAAGAGAATTTTCATTGTTTTGGTGGCAAATCGAAATCGAGAAACCCTCCTCACAGCGATAAAAAAGTGGATTTTGCCGGGCACGACAGTCGTATCTGACGGATGGGCAGCCTATTCAAATTTGTCATCTGAAGGATACGAACATCTTACCAAATTCTGGCTTGCTGCCGGTAAACTCTACCCACCCGTCTGGCGTAAGTATTAACGATTATTTTGAGCGTCAGCTCGTTGTTGGGTACGGCTCGCTGCGGGGATAACACTGCGATGACCCTGAGTTTCAATCCTTTGGGGGGGTCTGGGGGGCATAGCCCCCCAGTATAAAAATGAAAATAGCCATAAAATTCTTCAATTTCATCTCTAAAAAAGTAACACCGGAAAGTAGCCCAAAAAAACTAGGCCTACGATCTGCCCATAGTCTTCACAATTACCATTTTTTTTTTCCGGAGGGGCCGCTAATCTACATATTTACCCGAGGTTGTCCCGACGCCCTCCTTCAATTCATCGAGCTGGTGCGCAACTCTTCCATTATCAATGAAAAGAAGTCAGTGCTTAACCCCACACGCCACCTCGTTTATCTTGGCGTTGATATCGACTTGCGCTCCAGCCTCACCCACCTAACCCCGAAGATGAAAAAGAAGACTTGCACCGCCCTGGAATGGGCCCCTCGTGTTCCAGCATCTTCCCCCTTTTGGGCTCGTTTAGGGGGGGGGACTCAATTTCGTCGGAATGGCCATTGGCCTACCACGTTTTGGGGCACAATTGGCCTATGCGCGGTCCTCCCTGGTTGCCCTTCTGGGCTACTAAAAAGTAGCCCAAAATAGCCCGAAAAAAATAGGCCTACGATCCGCCCATAGTCTTCACAATTACCATTATGGTACCCAAACAAGATTTGGAAAGCGTGGAGAGATACAACCTTTCGGAAGAAAGTCTCAACAAATTCAACCTGACTGGAAATTAATCAAACAAAGGCTGCCACGTGATAGTAAACAGAAAGACTATACATGTTCAGTTCAGTTCCGTTCAGTTTGAAGTATTGCCTTTGCATCGGTACTTCTTTTGTATTTATTTATTTGTTTTTTTATCAATCCATTTTAAGGAGACTGTAGCACTTACTATTTAATCATGATCATATTAAATACTATCAGGTGTCATTCTGGTGATTGTGACTTCGAAGAACGCATTAGATGTCAGGTTTATCCCTTTTGTCTGCGATTCGTTCTTTGCATTTAAAATATGTTACGTTGCAGGTCTTTTTCTTTTAGCTGCCTTTGTAGACTCTTCCACATTCTATATACAGTTTCTTTTTTTTAATTCTGGATTTTGTATCAAATAGTATTTTTCCAATCTCTTCTAAATTTGTGATATTTATCGGGTTTTATATTTTAAGGTACTTTATTTCATTTTTGAGAGCATTACATTCTAAGAGGAAGTGATTGCGGTTTTCTTCCCTTCCTCCACACAGTTCACATTCCTCACAACTATTCTGCAATTTATTGCAAAAACATTCAAAGAATGGGATTCACAATTATGGAAAAGAGACCTTGCAAATACAAATTCATTATATATACCAAAACTTTAAGAAATAAATAAAAGAGGAGACAATTTATGATAATAGACCATCATCAATAATATACTACAGAGCTAGGGCAAATTGTCTACCATTGAATGACAGAAATAAATTGCAGAATAGTTGTGAGGAATGGGAGCTGTGTGGATGAAGAGAAGAAAACCTCAGTCACTTCCTCTTAAAATGTTATGCTCTCAAACATGAAAGAAAGTACCTTAAAATACAAGACCCGATAAATATCACAAACCAAGAAAAGATTGGAAAAATACTATTTGATAAAAAAATCAAGAATTAAAAAAAGAATATATATAGAATGTGGAAGAGTCGACAAAGGGTAAAAGAAAAAAGGCCTGCAACGTAATCTATTTTAACTACAAAGAACGAATCACAGATAAAAGGGACAAACCTGACATCTAATGTGCGCTTAGAAGTCACAATCATAAGGATGACACCGGATAGTATTTAATATGACCATAATTAAATAGTAAGTGCTACAGTCTCCTTAAAATGGAATGATAATTTTTTTATCATTTCTAGATTAATTCCTAATTCTTTAATATGATTTTTAATATTATTTATCCATTTTTTTTTATTATCGTTAGAAATTATATCAAGATTTCTTTGCATTAGATCATTCTTACTCTCATAAATACTTTATATATATCTTATTCGTCCTTCATATATTCGTCTCTTCTTTAAGGATGCTCCGATTTCTCCTCAAAGTACTAATTACAGCATAACTTGATGCACCAAGTATCTGTCGATATACCTTATTTTCAATTATTTGTAACTTATTAATCTCATTCTCTGTCATGTTTATTATGTTTGACCCATGCAGTATTGAAGGCAACACTAGGCATTTCTAGAATTTTTATCTTATCATTGTTTTATTTCAACTTTTTGAAATTATTGAATAGCTTAAGTTTGCAGAGCTTTGAGCCTTTTTGAAAATCAAATTGTTATACCTAGATATTTAATTTTGTCTGTTACTTTTATTTTGCCAATTTTGCAGGGCTGAGTTTTACTATTATAAATTATTATACTGATCTTGTCTTCATTAATGTCTAATCCATATTTTTTGCATATTTCTGTTATCAGTTTTAAGTTTTTATGAGAATTTTCAAGACTTGTGCAGTGAAGCAGTCCATTATCAACAAATAAGAGACTTTGTATTCTTATATTTTCATCAATAAAGCCATCTCCTTTTTCTCTTAATTCTGTTATATTATCATATAAGTTATAATTTTAAATAATGTTGTTGAGCCAGTACATCCTTGTTTTATTCCACTTGCAACATTTATCTCAGTTTCTTTATACTTTATCTTTAATTTAGTATAATCTCCACTGTATATTTTTGCTATTGCATTTATAATTGTATCATATATCTTATATTTCATTAGTGACTCTATCGTCATTTCTCTTTTTACAGAATCAAATTCTATATTAAAATCTATTGATAACACAGGGAATGATTTTTTCTCCTTGTAGCATTTTTCTATTCAATAGCATGATGTTCATTGCGTGTTGAGAAGTAATACAGGAAAGGGCAATGTCAGATACTTTTCACAAAATCGAATGTGAATGATCCGAAATTCGGTCATAATCGGAATTTTGCATATATATATATATATATATATATATATATATATATATATATATATATATATATATATATATATATATATATACTGGAGAAATCAGGAACAGAAATAAATATACAGAGCACAAATCCAAACCACCGCAAGGAGCCAACAATCTATAGTGCTCAGGCTGCCATACTGGAGCCAAGGGCAATCTAGGGCCTCTTCCAGGGATTCTTCAATATATATATATATATATATATATATATATATATATATATATATATATATATATATATATATATATATATATATATATATATATATATATATTTATATATATGCTGGTAGCTTACACAGGAATGGCACTTTTCCTTGACATAAAGTTTAATCGAGGAGGAATAAATATCCCCTAAAATCCTCTTTCTTTTCATTCTGACACCACCATTCTTCACCGATAAAGGAGAAAAGACACTCTAAAAATGATCGCATAGATCGAAAGCTCAGCAACTAAAGTCTAATTTGGTTATACCAAACACATTTCATTTAAAAGAGAGATGAACGTAGGAGAAGTTTACCATATACAAGATGAACTAAAAAAGATAATAAGGGAAATGGAAAGTTTCCAAAGAAATTAATAAAGGCGAAATATACTAGGGTCTTTAACAAAATCTGCATACGGACCTTCTTGTATGCAAATTTTGTTAAAGACCATATTATATTTAGCCTTCATTGATTTCTTTGGAAACTTGGTTAAGCTTGCGTTGTAGTTTTTTAACCTTTTCAAGGATTTTCTTTTCGGGAAGCGAAAGGTGTGAAAAAATGCTGGCATGTGGCATATCTTTATTGGCAGAATAAAAGCGACCCAGACATTGTTTTATGGGGGGATCTTGAAGGTGGTCCCTAGTTATAGGGGAAACTTTGAAGGTAATCATGAGGACAACCAAAGAGCCTTGGAAGTCGGACGCTAGTCTCAGTAAGGGTGGTAAATTACGGAGTTATCGTGTAATCTTCTAACAAGGATTCCGTTCTTGATCTAGATGCCTCAGCAGGGTCGGGTCTCGGCCTCTTCTTGCCGGTCCGAGACACCGGGATACTCCGCCAATCGCCGTCCCGAGAGTCGTCAATTGCCTGGGGTTATCGTGCCGATTTCAACCGGTCAATTGAGACGGTATCCATCCTTCCGTCCAGGAATTATAGTGTGAACACCTTACTGCCACGTTCGATAACCATGAAGGGGCCCGCATAAGGCACCTCAAGAGGTCTTTAAACACGTTCTATTCGCACCCACACGTGTGATGCTTCCATCAGGCCAGGTGGCATGTAAGGCTTTGGCACCGAGTGAATATTGCCCGTGGCTATTCATCTAAAATCTATTTGGGCCATTGTCGTGGCCAAGTCCTTGACGAACTGGCATTGTTCTTTCGACGAGCTCGGTGATACCACTGGCTTCGGGCATAGTAGCGTCGGGCCAATTACTGCTGTGAATGGGGAAATTTCTGACTCATTCGGTAGGGCGCGAATGCCTAGCAACACCACCGGGAGTGCCATCAACCAATCCTGTTTCCGGGCTATGGGGTCGTGTTAAAAGTCCTATGAATCCTTTCCGCCATCCCGTTCATGGAGGGTCTGTAGCTCGTGGCTCGCAGTCGATGAAAACCAGCGAGGGCTGACAATTCTTTGAACAAAATCGATTCAAATTGTGCACCTCTATCAGTAATCACATACAGCGGGAAACCAAACTTGGATATCCATCCTTCCAGCAGGGCAAAAGCAATCGTGGCGGCACTCATATCCGGGATAGGGATCGTTTCCACCCACCTCAATGCCCGATTGATGGAAGTTAGCACGTAACCGCGCTGTGAGGGGAAAGATTGTCCGGGCGGGGTACATGTCGGCAATTGTCCCACTATGTCCACGTGTATCGTCTCAAACCTTTCTGACTGTGTTTCTTTTTTTTTAAATCTGAGACTTCGTATGGCGCGATATTTTAGCTGCCTGGCAAGACATACATTCCTTATCCCATGAACGTACATCTCTATCGTTTTTCGACCAAAAATATCGGGCTTTAATTAGCCTCAGGGAGGCCCGAATACCTGGGTGTGATATATTGTGAAGTTAATCCAATATCGTTTTCCTGCACTCTTTTGGTACAAATGGTCTAGGAGCTCATGCTGTATTTTCACACCATAATTGTATATCACCATTAAAGGGCAAAGGTTTAATTTTTCTTTGATACATTTTACTTCGTCGTTCTGTGCTTGTGCGGTTGCTAGCTCTTGAAGTCCAAGAGAGCCAATTTGCACAGACATGACGTGCCTTGACATGCAATCTGCAACTATGTTGTCTTGGCCGCGTATGTATGCCATGACGTTGACATATTCTAAAATGGCGGCCCAATAACGCTGGTGTCTGTCAGTTTTTGCATTTAACGGTGACGAAAATGCTGATACTAATGGCTTATGGTCGGTGCACAACATCGTATTGCGCCCTTCCATTATGTGCTTAAAATGAATAACAACCAAGTATGCGGTGAGAAGCTCATGGTCGTAGGAGGAATACGCCCGTTGTGTTTCTGAGAGCTTCTTTGAAAAGAAAGCTATGGGCTTCACGATGCTGTTCACCATTTTGGTGGAGAGCAGCACTTACCGCGTATTTGGAGCAGTCCGTCACCAATTGCAGCGGTAAATTATCCAGGAGAGGGTGATGCAGTGTGATTGCTTCTTCTAAAACCTTCTTTGTTGATTCGAACGCTCTTTCCTCTATTTCGCCCCACTTGATGTTCTTCGACTTTGGGTACACACGCAACAACTCAGTTAGCGGTGCTGCTTTGGCCGCAAAGTTGGGCATCATTCTTCTGTAGTATACCAACATTGCATAGTAACGACGCAGTTCTTTAGAGACTCTTGGCTATGGCATTTCCTCAATTTCCCGGGGGGGGGGGGGCAGCAGGACATATGCCTTTTTGCGAGATGTGATGGCCCAGGGAGGTGATTTCCTCTTTCGCGAACTCGCATTTTTTTAGGTAAATCCTGAGGCCTCTCTGTGATAATATTTCCATTACTTATTCCATATGACTGAGGTGTTCCTCAAAGTTATTGAAAAAAACAGGATATCGTCTATATATATGTATACAAACCTTAACCCATGGAATATATTATCCATAAATCTATGAAAGGTACTGCTCGCATTGCGAAGGCCAAATGGTAATTTTATCTATTGCTACAAACCAAAGGGAGTGGTAATTGCCGTCTTTTCGACGTCAGCCGGGCTCATTGGAATCTGGTGATATGCCCTTACGAGGCCCAGTCTCGAAAAGATCCTTTTCCATGGAGATGATCTGCCAGGTTTGGGATCCGTGGCAACGGATATGGGTTGGGATTTCTAATGGCATTTAGAGCTCTATATGTAGTCCCCGACCATCTTGTACTCACTGGGGGTCTTCTCTGGTATCAAACGTATCGGTGAGGACCACGGTGACTTCGATGACTGGATTACTCCTTCTTTTAAAAGGTCCTCGATCGTTTACTTTGCTACTTTCAGCTTTTGCGCCGTCAATTGCCTATGCCGCGCAAATGTAGGTGGGGCACTGCCGGTATCAATATTATGCTCCACTACTCGGTCCATTGCTGGTACCGTTTGAGCGGGAGGTGGTCCATACAGTGCACCATATTTTTCCAATATTTTTCGACATGATTCGGGTACATTTATGAGGTCTGTTCTTATCAACGCTATGGATGGTTCATCCTAGATTTGAACCACTGTAGCGAGCTTGGTGTTTCGATCCAGCAGCTTATTCCCGGCCCAATCCAAGATTAGATCAAAGTGCTTCAAGAAATTCATTCCAAGGATGGGTGCGGTGATGTCTGCTACAACGAAAGACCATCGAAATGACCTTCTTAATCTTAGGATGGCCAAATCCGCACTTATTTCCCCGTGGATTTTAATCTTCCCGCCGTTTGCGTTTGAAAGATTCATGCAACTTTCTTTGATGTTGCTGTTATTAGCAATGCTGGCTGTGATGATTGAAACACTCGCCTCCTTGTCGATCAGGAATTCGTACCTCTTGTTGTCGATTTTTGCGGCTAATTTGAAGACGGCTCGCATGCCCGCTGCTGCAGTGGCTAAGACACGTCACCTTAGTTTTCCGGCGACGATGGTCTAGATGAGGGCTGAATTTGTAGATCCTCCTGTTTCTTTGGTCACTTGCATCACGGTTTACACCACTTTGCAGTGTCGCCGTAATAGAGATGTACACGAAACACTATTGGCCTTTGGTCCTTATTAAATGGACGCACGTTCACTGGGGTGAGGTTAATTTGCCAGCATGATTTTGATTACCACTCCGCGCCGCACTTGCAAATTGTTTATCGCGCATTACCGCCGGACCACACGCATTTTCTGCACTATTTACAATAACGCATTGTTCCTTGTTAAAAATTATTAATTCGTCCTCGAGTTTACCGATTTGGGTTAACGAGAGGTATTTTTGAGTGGCAATTATCGGTGCAATGGTGGGGGGCAATGACTGAATAAATTTATGCCTCACAAGTTCCTCACCTACTCCAAGCTGCGACGCTGTGCGCCTCAGTTCCTCCAAATTTCACGAAGGGCGGCCAGTGAAAGTCGATGAGGCTGTTATTCTTTCGAATAATTCTAGCTTAGTCTTTTCGAATAGACTAACGACTTCAGCCTTCAATCTCTCGTAATTTTCATCTTCGAAAATGTCTGCAAGCAGGTGGTTCACTGTTTCAGGGGGTAATGAGGCCAATATTTGTTAAATTTTTTTTACCTCCTTGAGATTCTGCTTTGATTATAATGTTTGCCTAAAATTGCCTCGACCAACTCTAACAGAGATAATTGTGCTCCATTTACTGCCGTGTGATATTCTCGTAAACGGCGCTAACTTTACTTTTCTCTCTTTCTGTACTTTATGTTTGTGGCGACTCTTGCGTGTGTCCTATTTGGACGTACACGCCGGTCGCTGCAGTGTAATCTTTGAAAATTTCTCAAATTTGATTGGTTAAAAAAATATTATGTGATTGGGATTTGGGGGAATTATTCTGTCTGGGGGAATTTAGGGGAACATTCGGAAATAACCGCCTTGTTGTGGGTACGCTTTAGATGCACGAGCAGTTAGTTGGCGAGCTTGGTGAGGGAAGGTTCTGTGTTGCTCTCGTTCAAAGGTGTCAATTGCCAGCTGGCGTGGCGTTTTGATTCATATCCTGAGGTTGTCACAGCTCAGTTTGTATTAGCGAGAAGTGCTCTGATATAAATACTGTTTTATAACCAGATGGTCCTTGCATAAGATAATATTATTCATACTACTTGATCACAAGCTATCTAGGCAAATCAACCTGGCGGTCAAGTGTTCGCCGGATATGATTTTACCTTTCTGCGGTAAAGGAGATTTCGTGGCATGTATAGCTATTGCGATTGTTTTTAATAGCAAAACTTGCCTAGATAGCAGCCATTAAACCTTGCTATATGAATTTAAAGATAAAAAATGATCTAAAAGAGAAAACGAGATAAAGGATAACTATTTCAACCGGGAAGATTTCAAAATCACTGACTCAAATTTAACAAGATTTATTGAACGACGAATAATGGAATATGACTAATTTTAATTTGATAATACAGTTAATGAATATAATGGTATTTATAACTATATTATGAATATAATGAATATATATATATATATATATATATATATATATATATATATATATATATATATATATATATATATATATTTATATATATATATATATATATATATATATATATATATATATATATATATATATATATATATATATATATATATATAGAGAGAGAGAGAGAGAGAGAGAGAGAGAGAGAGAGAGAGAGAGCGCTTTCGTCTTTATTTTAAAAGACCTCTTCATGGAATAACATAGGCAGGACAGACAATGTCTTAAATAGTAAGGAGTGGGGGGTTAAAACGTCTATCTGCATCAAAACCCTAACTAGGGGGTACAAATTTTTAAACACTTCAATTTGTGATTTAATATAATTAGATATGATAGGATCTAGGCTAAACAATCCAGGGCTAATATTAGAATTTGGGAAAGTATTCATAGATATACTCTCCAAAAATATTTTTGAAATGTAGTTTGTACATTTAATAACAGGTTTAGTACTATTCTAATTAATAGTATGATCCTGACTATAGCTATGTAAAAATAATGCAGATTGTTGACATTAGTTTGGTGCTGTTTAACTCTAACATTCAATTCTTTACCTGTCTGTCCATAATAGCATTTTTAACAAATATTGCAACCAATAGAATATACAATGCCTAGTTTAGGGGGTGATTTTTTTACGAGAAGGCGATGGATAGTGTTTTCATATTTAAAAATAACATTTATGTTCAAAGTTTTTAATAAACGAGGTAATTTAATAAAAACTTGGTTAAAAAGCAAAACTAATACATTTCAGGCAACAAATTTATGGATGTTACGATTAGATTGATAAAATGAACGCTTAGCAGAATTATTCCAGGATGAGAGAGACCGTGAATTTGGTCGAAAATGTGCCGACGGTAAGCGAGAGGAATGAGAGGACGAGGACAGTCAGGTAATGAGTAGTCAACCAGGATGTGCCTGGAAGGACTGCCGGCAAATCGATCTCACGAACGACGAGTTGAGAAGAGTGACGCAGCGTTTGCGTGTCTTCATCTTGTTCATGGGCAAGCGCTATGGCCGCATGATCGATGGGCGCAATGCAGGAGAGTTGCCTACCCGAAATCGCTGAAATGCGAGAAAGGGCGTCTGGTACGACGTTTGAAAAACCAGGAACATAGTGAATATCGTTTGTCAACTGCGGGATGAAGTCAAGGTGACGAGTGTTAACTGCAGTGTGTACTGACGAAGTACTACGAGAAGAACAAGCAGCGACCCACGGCTTATGGTCCGTAAAAATGCTAAAGTCACGTCCTTCCAAGTATTGTCGGAAGTGACGGATTCCGAGGAGCTCTCGAGAGAACGTACTATACTTCTTTTGAGAGTCTTAAAGAGAGCGAGAGAAGAACGCAAGAGGTTGCCATTGGTCACCAAATTTCTACTGCAATGTTGCACCTACGTGGGTTGAGGATGCATCGGAGGCAACGCTGATGGGGGCTCCTGGAGAAGGACGAGCCAATTCCGCAGCTCGAGCAATAGCCTCTTTGGTGCGAGAGAATGAATCGCACACTTCCGCAGACCATTTAAGAGGAGAGTTTTTTGTGGTCTTGCTGAGTAAGAGAGTTGATAGGTTGCATGAACTTGGCACAATTAAGTATGAATCTGTGGTAGAAAATAATCATGCCACAGAAATGCCTAAGTTGCTTGCGCGATGTGGGTCGAGAAAAGTTGCGCATCACGGTAACTTTATCTTCGAGTGAGCTAATCTCTGTACTTGAGACATGGTGACCCAAGAAGGAGAGTTGGAGGACACCAAAAAGACACTTGGAAGTGTTGAGTACGATACCGTACTCTTCAAGTCGAGCGAAAACCTGACGAAGGTGAGACAATGCTCCTCTAAAGACGAGGATGCTATCAGGAGGTCGGCTATGTAGCAGAAGACGAAAGGCAGACCTCTCAGAACCTGATCCATAAAACGTTGGAAGGTCTGACCACTGTTACAGAGACCATAAGGCATCCTGTTCATGACGAATGGTCCAAATGACGTGGTGATAGCCGTCTTTGGAACGTCATCTGGATGAATAGGGATCTGGTTAAAAGCACGTACCAGATCGAGTCGATTAAAGATCGAACAACCGAAAAGAGTAGAATTAAAATCGGACAGATAGGGCAGAGAATATCTATTAGGGATAGTACAAGTATTGAGTCACCTGTAATTACCTACAACTATGTACTCACTGAGAGTAGATTTGGATAAAATATGAAGCGGAGTGGCCCAAGCAAGGAGAAGTAGAGGGGCGAGCTATACCAGCTTTCATCCAGTTGTCTCTATCCGGTGAACCACATTGCGTTTAATAGGCCTGGCTTTAGAGGATGGTATGCTAGTTGCAGGAAATTCCTGTAGCAGGCGCTGAAACTGTGGATTGGCTGTAGGAAACTGGATAGATAGAAGATAATTTTGTAATGATAAGAAAGAACCCGAAACTGTGAGCATTGTAGTGCGATCGATCAGCTTGCGGTTACAAGAGTCGACTAAAAGGTCGTGGGCAGAGAGAAAATCTAGGCACAGAATAGGAACGCCGACCTCGGCAACAATAAAGGTCCATCGAAAAACTCTACGGAGGCCGAGAGCCAACTGAAGCATGAGCCTTCCATAAGTCCTTATATCCGAGGAATTAGCGACTTTAATGACAAGATCAGAGGAGGAAGAAGCTTAGCTTTATCGTCCAGTGACGCTGGAATAACACTACATTGAGCACCAGTGTCAACTAAATATGAGAAACCAGAGAGTGGGTCATAAATGCCTAATGGTGGATCGACTTGAGATGAAGGAACGGCTGAGGTGATAGACCCATTGATCACTTGCGTTCTTAGTTTAAATTAGTCGAAGAATTTGAATCAGACTGAGAAGAGTGAGTTGGAATATTAGTTTGAGAAGAGTTAATAGATTGTTGAGGAGATGAAAGGGTGGATGAGCGTTAGAAGAAGGAGGTACTTGTAGTACATATGTGCAGGGCTGTAAGCACTTTACGGCTTGTGCACCATATTTGTTGTGGTACCAGCACCAATTAGTTGGTTGGATGAAAGTTACACTAGGAGTAGTACGACAGTGAGAGGGACGAAATTGTGAAGAGCGAGCATGTGATTGAGAATAGGATGAGTGGTAATATTGGTAAGGCTGTATGCAGTGTACGGCGTTACCACCAAACTTCTCATGATACCAGCAGAGACTCTTTGGTTGAGAATGGGGAAGATCAGGTTGGGAGGGATATGCAAAAGGAGGATGAGTAATGAATGCCGCGCCTCACCTCTTGTGCTGGAATGTCCTCTTTGGTTTCGTCTTCGAGAGGACGAACGGCGCTTGTCGCTCCGTTCACCCTTTTGACCGTTCAGTTGCTCGGTCCCACATTGGAGTTTTAGTTTTTTGCAGCTCTCCCTCTATCCTCTCCAAAGCGGCAGCCAAGTCCGGCGATGAATGTGAAAATGAGGCATTACACGAGTCCGGCCTATTGCCAGAAGGCGTCGTTGGTAACCGAACCTGCGAAATAGATGGATTAGAGGAAGAAATGGGACATTGTGGGACAGTTCCCCAGTTTACGTAAGGAATGAGATATATTATCTCTGCTGCTTTGGCGAGTTCATCCACGCCCTTGTGCTCTCCAATCATAATGATGGGCCTAATGTAGTCAGAGATCCCACGCATGAAAATCTCCGTTAGAAATGAGTCAAACAGCTCTGACGAAGCGCCCTTCGCCCTGATTAATTCTTTGAGATGCTCAAGGAAACGCGTGGGACGCCTATCACAATTTGTTGAGTATTTAGCAGTTCCCTTAAGTCTTCAACCTGGGATCTCCCAAATTCAAGCTTGAAAGCTTGCCTCAACTGCTCCCATGCACCATTTCTTCCACTTTGTAACAAAATTCCCCGAAACAAAGAAAATATGATGCTTATTATGAGCTCTTGATCGGTTATGGATTGATGTACTATCAGAACCTCGCATATTTCGAACAACGTGATCGGATCGGTCCCATCGAAAGCGGGAAGATTGATTGGTGTGTGGTTGGTGCCTCGGGCGCTGACATCCTAGTTTATAGCTGCTGGATGACTAACTGCCACAGGTGACGCACATGTGGTCGTGAAAGTTGAGGAGGCCTGGCTCGCTAGCGCGGTCGAGGTAGTTGAGGTAAACATCGTGGCTTGACTATTCATGGCTAAGGGATGTGCGTCTTTGAAACTTTCGGTTAAGAAAAAAATTGAGGAGGTTGAAGTAAGATAAAAACAAACTTACAGCGAAAACGAAAGAAGGGCGGTAGGCTTAAGCCAAGCCAGAGTCACTGAGAGAGTAACAAGGACTAACAAGGAAAGAAAGTACCCTGGGAGACCTTACGGTCCATTCAAAGAGGGTACCTTTTGACTAGCAATCGAGCAGGCACATGGCTGCTAAATTGTTTTGCGCCCCTAAACGGACACTTTTCAAGACTTTGTCTAGTCTTGACTTGAATTGGTCAACAGATTCACTGTTGACAACTTCCACTGGAATTGCGTTCCACTTACAACAGATACTGTAGGTGAAAAAATTTCCACACAGATTACGGTTGTAACGCTTCAGTTTAAGTTTGAAGCCGTGATTGCGCGTTCTGTTCTCACTCAGTGTGAAAATATCCCGGTAGTCAACATTGTCGAACCCTCGAAGTATTTTGAAAACTTCGATGAGCTGACCACGCAGTCTACGGGTTTCCAGCGAGAACAGATTTAATTCCCTTAGTCTGTCCTCATAACTTTTATGTCGGATAGAGGGAATCAGCTTGGTTGCCCTGGCTTGTACATGTTCCAACCTTGCGATATCCTTTCGAAACGAAGGACTCCAAAATTGTACGGCATATTCCAGGTGTGGCCGAACGAGGGAGTTGTAGAGACAAAGTGCTATCTCCTTGTTACGGTATCCAAACTGGCGCTTTATGTAGCCTAACATCCTTTGGGCTTTCTTCTCTGCCTCGATGCAATGTTTCGAGAACTTGAGGTCGCTAGTGATAGTTACACCCAAGACCTTCTAAGTATCACTCGATTCAAGAGCATTGCCCTTAAGGATGTACTGAGATTTGGGGTTTCAGTTGCCGATATGCATTACTTTGCATTTCCCCACGTTGAAAGGCATTTGCCACGTGTCCGACCACTCCCAAATCCTTTGAAAGTCCTCTTGGAGGCGGGCAGTGTTCCCCTCCTTTGCCACATTGATACCAAGCTTGGTGTCGTCGGCAAATTTAACGATTTTGGCAACCATGTCTCCGGCCATGTCGTTAACATAGATAATAAACAGTAGTGGTCCCAGGACGGAACCTTGAGGGACACCGCTAGATACGGGCGCCCATTCAGAAGCCTCTCCATTCACCACTACTCGTTGCCGTCCGTCACTTAGCCAGCTCTCTATCCAACCTGCTACCTTGCCGTCTATGCCCTGCGCTCGCATTTTCCGGAGAAGGCGGTGGTGTGGTACCTTATCAAAGGCTTTCTGAAAGTCTAAGTACACCACATCCACCACCTTGTCCCGATCGTGCTCACTGAACACGAAGTGAAAGAATTCCACAAGGTTCGTCAGGCATGACCGTTGCCTTCGGAAGCCATGCTGAGAACTCTCCAGTAGCAGGTTTGACTCTAAATACGACGTCATTTTGTCCACCATCATGCTTTCCATGAGTTTACCGACTATCGAAGTCAAACTGATGGGTCGGTACTTTGACGGATGGCTGGGGTCTCCTTTCTTGAAGATCGGAGTCACCTCCACCTCACGCCAGTCTCTAAGAACGCATTCGGCCCGGATTGACATGTTGGTGATAGGGAATCGCAGGCGTTTATCTGAGATTTGTGTTCTCATTGTTTTTGGTCTTATATTCATGTTTCTTATGCGTACTCTTTTTCTGCTTTTTGTTTGTGTTGTTCTTGGTTTGTGATGGTATTGCATGTTTGTTTGTGTGTTTTCATTTTGTTTCATGTAGATTATGGTAGTTTTAATAATTCCATTACTCTTCATTCCATGAAGATGACCTAACACGGTCGAAAGATGTCTAGGAATAGAGAATGTCATTCGCGGATGTTTTTGCTCGCCTCGAAGTCCCCGTTAAAAAAACTTGTAAGAAAGAAAATACAAGTTAAAATTAATAACGCTGCCACAGATGTGGACTTCAATAGTATATATATATATATATATATATATATATATATATATATATATATATATATATATATATATGATAGTAGTGAAACCACTGTATATGAGCGTAGAATTTATTTACGAGACTAGTTTCGGTATGAAGTTTACCATACCATCTTCAGTCTTACACTGAGAATGGAATGAATACACAAGTTACGAAACACCTCAGAATCCCAGCAAAAGAAAAAAAAACGGGAAAGAGGGTCATTAATCAGGAGGTGTGGCTCTAAGATCATTAACTACACTCTTTACGATCAGGTTCCGGGAACAGAAGCTACATTTAAATTTAAATGTAGTTCTTATTCCCGGAACCTGATCGTAAAGAGTTTAGTTAATCTTTTTTCCGTTTTTTTTCTTTTGCCAGGATTCTGAGGTGTTTAGTAACTTGTGCATTCATTCCATTCTCAGTGTAAGACTGAAAAAGGTATGCTAAACATGATACCGAAACTAGTCTAGTAAATATATTTTATGCTCCTATACAGTGCTTTCACTATCACATATCATGACTCGCTATTGAGTTCTTTCACTTATATATATATATATATATATATATATATATATATATATATATATATATATATATATATATATATATATATATATATATATACGCTAGGGATGCACCGGATTCACCTTTTTGAAATCCGGCCGATTTAATCTCCATAACACAAGTAGCTTTTGCTCCCTTCCCCTTCCTGGTAATTAGGATAGGTCTTGTGCCTATTCTATGTCAACAGGGAAAGAGCAACATTAAAAGCCTAAAAATATTATACGTTTGAGTGTTATAAAGGAATTTAGGCACACAATAGATTGTTGTAATAGAAATTCATTTTTAACTTATTGTTTATAGTTTGATATGCTTAGTTTTTATAGCCAGCCTCTTTTACTGGGTGATGCTGTTCTGCTTTTGAAGCAACTTACACTTGTTTGTAGTAATAAAAATTCAAATCTCAGCCACTCGTGAATATTATACATCAATCATATCACTCGCATATGTTAATTGCAATTTATTTTTTTCAGAACTCACTAGCTTAAATAAGTAGTCATAAGAAAATGCAATGGTATTGCCTGCAAATGGGAGCACAATTTGGCAGTGCTTTAAAATAGCAGACAACTGTGACACCATAGCTAAGTGCTTGCCATGCAATGCATCATTAAAGCGAGGAATAAAAGGTCAGAAGTTGTGCAGCACATCTCCGTTATGGACTCACGTTCGAGTTAAACACCCAAAGGAATTTCAGAAGGTGTGTGAAGGCAGAGAACAGCAAGAAAAAAATATAGCAGTGACATCACCCTCTGCTGCAACATCTCCTGATGTCACTCCTCAGCAGCAAAAGCATGTTGCAATGTATAAACAGCTATCTCTAGCTGACAGCTTTTCCAGTAAGAATGTTTTTAACATAAATGACAGTAGGGCGCAGGTGATTCACAAGAAAGTTATGAAGATGATTGCTCTTGGCAACCAACCATTCTCCATTGTTGAAGATGATGGTTTCATCAAATTGATGGCTCACATGCAACCTTGTTACATGCTTCATAGTCGCCATTACTTCTCAGACCATGTGCTCCCTCAAGTTTACAAAGATGTCAGGTCTGCAGTTGAGCGTGAGCTTGCACGACCCAATGGAACCTATGTTTCTTTCACTACTGATGTATGGTCATACTCCACCTCCAAAGATACTTTTATCTCACTATCTCGACACTGGATCAAAAAAGATTTTACAGGTAAAAATGCTGTCCTTGTTGCATCTCACTCTCCACGTCTTCACAGTGAGATAAACCTTGCAACAATTTTTCGGCAGATGTGGGCAGACTGGCGCTTGCGCAGTCCTGGATTTACATATAAGCTAAACAAGCTATAGCTTAGGGCCCTACTTTCTCCCCCCCCCCTAAAGTTTAAAGAAAAAAAGGGGTGTACATTTCCAAAATATAAGATAAAAAAAATCAAACCTACATACTGCAACAGTTTTGCCGATCACGTATTTTGCTTCTAATTTCTTGGGCCCCCCCAAAAAAATAAAGAAAAGAAACGGGTTGTACATTTCTTAATGTAGAAGCAATTTTGAGACTATTCATTAGTATGATGATTGCAAATTGCTCTGGAGAAAGATCATTTTCTCAGCTGAAGAGGATAAAAAATGAATTTAGAACAACAATGACTCAAGATAAATTACGTTCCCTCAGTTTCTGGTGTATAGAAAGTGACAAACTACTCAGTTTATCATTTGATATCATCAGTGACTTTCTCTGGCAAAGGCAAAAAAGTATTTTAGTTTAGATCATGTTTGTGTTATGTTTGTATACAAAGTATACAATAAATATTGATCAAACTATACAATTTAATGGTTATTGGGTAGATGCATTAATATAATTAGTCCTTATAGCAAGTTTCTAGAGACTAGATTATAAGCCTCTGTAAATTGTGTTTCTAAAAGAACTTTTGTTTTTTTACCAAAGTATTTTCATTATTTTGTTATGAATAAAATATAATTTTAAGTTAGAGGTTAATAATTATTTCACTATAAATATACTTCTTCTTAATCGTATTTTAGTTCAATAATTACTTTGGTAAAATACATATTTTATCAAGTGCAAATGGCTTTAGATATTTATTAAGTCCAAAAATTACCATATAGCATATTAAACACAAAAACAGCGACAATTTGTCGCCGACTTAGGACATCTGGACACATAAAGGGCCCAATTATCTCAAATAGTGTAGGCCATGAATGGTCTTTTGCAGTCTTCTTCTTTTCTTATGTTCTTATGTCTCACCAAATCTAAATCCGGCCCTGCATGGATGAAACTCGTAGACATGTCAGTGTGAGAGATGGAACATCCAACATGATTCTTGGTACCAAGTTGGCAAAAATATCATCCATTCACTGTACTATCCATCCTCTTCAGTTGGTTCTTCAAGATAGAATTCTGAGATAACGCGCCATTAAAGATCTTTTGGAAAAATGCAGACGAATAGCAACACATCAATCATTCTTCTGTTGACTGCCACGAATTAAAGACATTACAAAAAGATCAGAACATGAATCTGCTCCTTCCCATCCAAGATGTTGCGACTCGCTGGAATAGCGCATATTTCATGGTTGAGCGCATGCTGAAACTGAAACGTTCCATGCAAATGTTCCTTTCAGATCATGAAGATCTTCCAACATTTCCTTCCAATGAGTGGTTACTTTGCGAACATTTTTGATTCATTACAAAACCTTTTTTTTCATTTAACCAAATATATGAGTGCTGAGAATTCTTTACACTCCAGTGTTATCCCTAACGTCGCAACATTGGAGCGGTTTCTGTCCAAAATTAGTGAAAAAGATGAAGTTACGCAGACAATGCGAATCACTCTTCATGACTCACTCAGCCAGAGGTTACTGAGCTCATCGCCATTTTGCAGAGACCCCGCTTCTATGCATATAATGAAAAACAAGCAATACGTTATGGCAACTTGCATTCATCTGCGCTACAAAGACAAGTTTCTTCAGACTGCTCAACAGACGAGTCAAGCAACAGCGTGGCTACTGGAAGAGTTAACGGGTGAGTCCTGCACGAGCCCACATAGCAGCAGCAACAGTTTGTCCATTGACAGTGATGATGAAATTCAGGACAGTTCTTCCTTCAAGAAATAGAAGAAATATGGTGAAGAAGTAGATAATGCGTTCCTTTCGTGCTGTAACGAAATTGCAGCCACAGCTTCAGGTAAGAAATAAAGATCAATAAAATGAATTTATGTCTATAACTTACCCTCCTCGCTAGGGACGATAATCCTGATGCACATACATTTTTTTTTAAATCAGTATTTAAAATACGCATTAGTTAACTGCTTATTATTATTATTATTATTATTATTATTATTATTATTATTATTATTATTATTATTATTATTATATGCTAAGGTCTTCCTCTCGCTTCTGATGTCATTATTCTCTTAACCAGTCGGTTTGTTAAAGAAATTTCAGTGTATATGGACAATATGTTTAGGATTGCAATAAAGAATCGATCAGATGATGAAACATAATAGAACCAAATAAAATAATAAATAGTCTGAAAATGAATATAAGTGGTAAGGTCTATCAAGTTGGAAGTAATACTTTAGCTCATCATCTAATAAAAATATTAAAATATACTTAAATACATACAATAAATTTTATAAGTGCATAAACAAGTATATCATAAATATTTGCTGCCATTTCTCTTCCGTGCGCTGTAGGTTTCTCATTGATTTTCCGAACATGGGCGTTTTGAATTATTTTAAATAATTGTTGATCATACATCTTGCAGGAGTGACACTCGCCTCAGCAAAGACATCCAAGGATCAACGCTCACAAAGAGTAACTGTTGTGGCAGCAGCCAATGAGGTGGACCGTTTTCTGAAACTTCCACTGATCAACCGAAAGAGCTGACCACTGAAGTGGTGGGGGTGGCAGTGAAGGGTGCGATACACGTTCTTTTCCTCTCCTACCAGAGCTGGCCCGCAAACTGCTATCTACGCCATCTTCCTTAGTTTTCTCAGAACGACTATTCTCCTAGTAAGGCAACATATTCGAACAAAAGAGAAGCAGACTACTACCCAAAAGAGGAGAAATTGCTTTTTATCCACAACAACTGCAAGAAATTCGATAATGAATGATTAGTAAATTTGTGTATTTTTTTAGTATTTGCCTTATTGCTGTGTGTTCATTTTTATTATTTTTCAAACAGGACTTTTAAAATAAAAATTAATCAGTAAAGGTTCATCTGAATTTTAATGCCATTAAATTATCAGCAGCGTTTGACATTGCAAGTTGAATGTTTCTCGGTGATTTTCTTAGCTACACATTCTACGAATTGTTCTTTCATCTATATGTGATGATTTGTACTGATGTTTCAAAAATTCTTGTTATTAATGGATTTCAATAAAGGCTTAGGACATAAAATTAATGAATAATAAAAATGAAAGAAAAGAGAAATATGCAGTGACCTTTGTTTTCAGTTGCCCTACTAGTCAAAATTCACAATTACCATTTTTTTTTCCGGAGGGGCCGCTAATCTACATATTTACCCGAGGTTGTCCCGACGCCCTCCTTCAATTCATCGAGCTGGTGCGCAACTCTTCCATTATCAATGAAAAGAAGTCAGTGCTTACCCCCACACGCCACCTCGTTTATCTTGGCGTTGATATCGACTTGCGCTCCAGCCTCACCCACCTAACCCCGAAGATGAAAAAGAAGACTTGCACCGCCCTGGAATGGGCCCCTCGTGTTCCAGCATCTTCCCCCTTTTGGGCTCGTTTAGGGGGGGGACTCAATTTCGTCGGAATGGCCATTGGCCTACCACGTTTTTGGGCACAATTGGCCTATGCGCGGTCCTCCCTGGTTGCCCTTCTGGGCTACTAAAAAGTAGCCCAAAATAGCCCGAAAAAAATAGGCCTACGATCCGCCCATAGTCTTCACAATTACCATTATGGTACCCAAACAAGATTTGGAAAGCGTGGAGAGATACAACCTTTCGGAAGAAAGTCTCAACAAATTCAACCTGACTGGAAATTAATCAAACAAAGGCTGCCACGTGATAGTAAACAGAAAGACTATACATGTTCAGTTCAGTTCCGTTCAGTTTGAAGTATTGCCTTTGCATCGGTACTTCTTTTGTATTTATTTATTTGTTTTTTTATCAATCCATTTTAAGGAGACTGTAGCACTTACTATTTAATCATGATCATATTAAATACTATCAGGTGTCATTCTGGTGATTGTGACTTCGAAGAACGCATTAGATGTCAGGTTTATCCCTTTTGTCTGCGATTCGTTCTTTGCATTTAAAATATGTTACGTTGCAGGTCTTTTTCTTTTAGCTGCCTTTGTAGACTCTTCCACATTCTATATACAGTTTCTTTTTTTTAATTCTGGATTTTGTATCAAATAGTATTTTTCCAATCTCTTCTAAATTTGTGATATTTATCGGGTTTTATATTTTAAGGTACTTTATTTCATTTTTGAGAGCATTACATTCTAAGAGGAAGTGATTGCGGTTTTCTTCCCTTCCTCCACACAGTTCACATTCCTCACAACTATTCTGCAATTTATTGCAAAAACATTCAAAGAATGGGATTCACAATTATGGAAAAGAGACCTTGCAAATACAAATTCATTATATATACCAAAACTTTAAGAAATAAATAAAAGAGGAGACAATTTATGATAATAGACCATCATCAATAATATACTACAGAGCTAGGGCAAATTGTCTACCATTGAATGACAGAAATAAATTGCAGAATAGTTGTGAGGAATGGGAGCTGTGTGGATGAAGAGAAGAAAACCTCAGTCACTTCCTCTTAAAATGTTATGCTCTCAAACATGAAAGAAAGTACCTTAAAATACAAGACCCGATAAATATCACAAACCAAGAAAAGATTGGAAAAATACTATTTGATAAAAAAATCAAGAATTAAAAAAAGAATATATATAGAATGTGGAAGAGTCGACAAAGGGTAAAAGAAAAAAAGGTCTGCAACGTAATCTATTTTAACTACAAAGAACGAATCACAGATAAAAGGGACAAACCTGACATCTAATGTGCGCTTAGAAGTCACAATCATCAGGATGACACCGGATAGTATTTAATATGACCATAATTAAATAGTAAGTGCTACAGTCTCCTTAAAATGGAATGATAATTTTTTTATCATTTCTAGATTAATTCCTAATTCTTTAATATGATTTTTAATATTATTTATCCATTTTTTTTTATTATCGTTAGAAATTATATCAAGATTTCTTTGCATTAGATCATTCTTACTCTCATAAATACTTTATATATATCTTATTCGTCCTTCATATATTCGTCTCTTCTTTAAGGATGCTCCGATTTCTCCTCAAAGTACTAATTACAGCATAACTTGATGCACCAAGTATCTGTCGATATACCTTATTTTCAATTATTTGTAACTTATTAATCTCATTCTCTGTCATGTTTATTATGTTTGACCCATGCAGTATTGAAGGCAACACTAGGCATTTCTAGAATTTTTATCTTATCATTGTTTTATTTCAACTTTTTGAAATTATTGAATAGCTTAAGTTTGCAGAGCTTTGAGCCTTTTTGAAAATCAAATTGTTATACCTAGATATTTAATTTTGTCTGTTACTTTTATTTTGCCAATTTTGCAGGGCTGAGTTTTACTATTATAAATTATTATACTGATCTTGTCTTCATTAATGTCTAATCCATATTTTTTGCGTATTTCTGTTATCAGTTTTAAGTTTTTATGAGAATTTTCAAGACTTGTGCAGTGAAGCAGTCCATTATCAACAAATAAGAGACTTTGTATTCTTATATTTTCATCAATAAAGCCATCTCCTTTTTCTCTTAATTCTGTTATATTATCATATAAGTTATAATTTTAAATAATGTTGTTGAGCCAGTACATCCTTGTTTTATTCCACTTGCAACATTTATCTCAGTTTCTTTATACTTTATCTTTAATTTAGTATAATCTCCACTGTATATTTTTGCTATTGCATTTATAATTGTATCATATATCTTATATTTCATTAGTGACTCTATCGTCATTTCTCTTTTTACAGAATCAAATTCTATATTAAAATCTATTGATAACACAGGGAATGATTTTTTCTCCTTGTAGCATTTTTCTATTCAATAGCATGATGTTCATTGCGTGTTGAGAAGTAATACAGGAAAGGGCAATGTCAGATACTTTTCACAAAATCGAATGTGAATGATCCGAAATTCGGTCATAATCGGAATTTTGCATATATATATATATATATATATATATATATATATATATATATATATATATATATATATATATATATATATATATATATATATATATATATATATACTGGAGAAATCAGGAACAGAAATAAATATACAGAGCACAAATCCAAACCACCGCAAGGAGCCAACAATCTAATAGTGCTCAGGCTGCCATACTGGAGCCAAGGGCAATCTAGGGCCTCTTCCAGGGATTCTTCAATATATATATATATATATATATATATATATATATATATATATATATTTATATATATGCTGGTAGCTTACACAGGAATGGCACTTTCCCTTGACATAAAGTTTAATCGAGGAGGAATAAATATCCCCTAAAATCCTCTTTCTTTTCATTCTGACACCACCATTCTTCACCGATAAAGGAGAAAAGACACTCTAAAAATGATCGCATAGATCGAAAGCTCAGCAACTAAAGTCTAATTTGGTTATACCAAACACATTTCATTTAAAAGAGAGATGAACGTAGGAGAAGTTTACCATATACAAGATGAACTAAAAAAGATAATAAGGGAAATGGAAAGTTTCCAAAGAAATTAATAAAGGCGAAATATACTAGGGTCTTTAACAAAATCTGCATACGGACCTTCTTGTATGCAAATTTTGTTAAAGACCATATTATATTTAGCCTTCATTGATTTCTTTGGAAACTTGGTTAAGCTTGCGTTGTAGTTTTTTAACCTTTTCAAGGATTTTCTTTTCGGGAAGCGAAAGGTGTGAAAAAATGCTGGCATGTGGCATATCTTTATTGGCAGAATAAAAGCGACCCAGACATTGTTTTATGGGGGGATCTTGAAGGTGGTCCCTAGTTATAGGGGAAACTTTGAAGGTAATCATGAGGACAACCAAAGAGCCTTGGAAGTCGGACGCTAGTCTCAGTAAGGGTGGTAAATTACGGAGTTATCGTGTAATCTTCTAACAAGGATTCCGTTCTTGATCTAGATGCCTCAGCAGGGTCGGGTCTCGGCCTCTTCTTGCCGGTCCGAGACACCGGGATACTCCGCCAATCGCCGTCCCGAGAGTCGTCAATTGCCTGGGGTTATCGTGCCGATTTCAACCGGTCAATTGAGACGGTATCCATCCTTCCGTCCAGGAATTATAGTGTGAACACCTTACTGCCACGTTCGATAACCATGAAGGGGCCCGCATAAGGCACCTCAAGAGGTCTTTAAACACGTTCTATTCGCACCCACACGTGTGATGCTTCCATCAGGCCAGGTGGCATGTAAGGCTTTGGCACCGAGTGAATATTGCCCGTGGCTATTCATCTAAAATCTATTTGGGCCATTGTCGTGGCCAAGTCCTTGACGAACTGGCATTGTTCTTTCGACGAGCTCGGTGATACCACTGGCTTCGGGCATAGTAGCGTCGGGCCAATTACTGCTGTGAATGGGGAAATTTCTGACTCATTCGGTAGGGCGCGAATGCCTAGCAACATCACCGGGAGTGCCATCAACCAATCCTGTTTCCGGGCTATGGGGTCGTGTTAAAAGTCCTATGAATCCTTTCCGCCATCCCGTTCATGGAGGGTCTGTAGCTCGTGGCTCGCAGTCGATGAAAACCAGCGAGGGCTGACAATTCTTTGAACAAAATCGATTCAAATTGTGCACCTCTATCAGTAATCACATACAGCGGGAAACCAAACTTGGATATCCATCCTTCCAGCAGGGCAAAAGCAATCGTGGCGGCACTCATATCCGGGATAGGGATCGTTTCCACCCACCTCAATGCCCGATTGATGGAAGTTAGCACGTAACCGCGCTGTGAGGGGAAAGATTGTCCGGGCGGGGTACATGTCGGCAATTGTCCCACTATGTCCACGTGTATCGTCTCAAACCTTTCTGACTGTGTTTCTTTTTTTTTAAATCTGAGACTTCGTATGGCGCGATATTTTAGCTGCCTGGCAAGACATACATTCCTTATCCCATGAACGTACATCTCTATCGTTTTTCGACCAAAAATAACGGGCTTTAATTAGCCTCAGGGAGGCCCGAATACCTGGGTGTGATATATTGTGAAGTTAATCCAATATCGTTTTCCTGCACTCTTTTGGTACAAATGGTCTAGGAGCTCATGCTGTATTTTCACACCATAATTGTATATCACCATTAAAGGGCAAAGGTTTAATTTTTCTTTGATACATTTTACTTCGTCGTTCTGTGCTTGTGCGGTTGCTAGCTCTTGAAGTCCAAGAGAGCCAATTTGCACAGACATGACGTGCCTTGACATGCAATCTGCAACTATGTTGTCTTGGCCGCGTATGTATGCCATGACGTTGACATATTCTAAAATGGCGGCCCAATAACGCTGGTGTCTGTCAGTTTTTGCATTTAACGGTGACGAAAATGCTGATACTAATGGCTTATGGTCGGTGCACAACATCGTATTGCGCCCTTCCATTATGTGCTTAAAATGAATAACAACCAAGTATGCGGTGAGAAGCTCATGGTCGTAGGAGGAATACGCCCGTTGTGTTTCTGAGAGCTTCTTTGAAAAGAAAGCTATGGGCTTCACGATGCTGTTCACCATTTTGGTGGAGAGCAGCACTTACCGCGTATTTGGAGCAGTCCGTCACCAATTGCAGCGGTAAATTATCCAGGAGAGGGTGATGCAGTGTGATTGCTTCTTCTAAAACCTTCTTTGTTGATTCGAACGCTCTTTCCTCTATTTCGCCCCACTTGATGTTCTTCGACTTTGGGTACACACGCAACAACTCAGTTAGCGGTGCTGCTTTGGCCGCAAAGTTGGGCATCATTCTTCTGTAGTATACCAACATTGCATAGTAACGACGCAGTTCTTTAGAGACTCTTGGCTATGGCATTTCCTCAATTTCCCGGGGGGGGGGGGCAGCAGGACATATGCCTTTTTGCGAGATGTGATGGCCCAGGGAGGTGATTTCCTCTTTCGCGAACTCGCATTTTTTTAGGTAAATCCTGAGGCCTCTCTGTGATAATATTTCCATTACTTATTCCATATGACTGAGGTGTTCCTCAAAGTTATTGAAAAAAACAGGATATCGTCTATATATATGTATACAAACCTTAACCCATGGAATATATTATCCATAAATCTATGAAAGGTACTGCTCGCATTGCGAAGGCCAAATGGTAATTTTATCTATTGCTACAAACCAAAGGGAGTGGTAATTGCCGTCTTTTCGACGTCAGCCGGGCTCATTGGAATCTGGTGATATGCCCTTACGAGGCCCAGTCTCGAAAAGATCCTTTTCCATGGAGATGATCTGCCAGGTTTGGGATCCGTGGCAACGGATATGGGTTGGGATTTCTAATGGCATTTAGAGCTCTATATGTAGTCCCCGACCATCTTGTACTCACTGGGGGTCTTCTCTGGTATCAAACGTATCGGTGAGGACCACGGTGACTTCGATGACTGGATTACTCCTTCTTTTAAAAGGTCCTCGATCGTTTACTTTGCTACTTTCAGCTTTTGCGCCGTCAATTGCCTATGCCGCGCAAATGTAGGTGGGGCACTGCCGGTATCAATATTATGCTCCACTACTCGGTCCATTGCTGGTACCGTTTGAGCGGGAGGTGGTCCATACAGTGCACCATATTTTTCCAATATTTTTCGACATGATTCGGGTACATTTATGAGGTCTGTTCTTATCAACGCTATGGATGGTTCATCCTAGATTTGAACCACTGTAGCGAGCTTGGTGTTTCGATCCAGCAGCTTATTCCCGGCCCAATCCAAGATTAGATCAAAGTGCTTCAAGAAATTCATTCCAAGGATGGGTGCGGTGATGTCTGCTACAACGAAAGACCATCGAAATGACCTTCTTAATCTTAGGATGGCCAAATCCGCACTTATTTCCCCGTGGATTTTAATCTTCCCGCCGTTTGCGTTTGAAAGATTCATGCAACTTTCTTTGATGTTGCTGTTATTAGCAATGCTGGCTGTGATGATTGAAACACTCGCCTCCTTGTCGATCAGGAATTCGTACCTCTTGTTGTCGATTTTTGCGGCTAATTTGAAGACGGCTCGCATGCCCGCTGCTGCAGTGGCTAAGACACGTCACCTTAGTTTTCCGGCGACGATGGTCTAGATGAGGGCTGAATTTGTAGATCCTCCTGTTTCTTTGGTCACTTGCATCACGGTTTACACCACTTTGCAGTGTCGCCGTAATAGAGATGTACACGAAACACTATTGGCCTTTGGTCCTTATTAAATGGACGCACGTTCACTGGGGTGAGGTTAATTTGCCAGCATGATTTTGATTACCACTCCGCGCCGCACTTGCAAATTGTTTATCGCGCATTACCGCCGGACCACACGCATTTTCTGCACTATTTACAATAACGCATTGTTCCTTGTTAAAAATTATTAATTCGTCCTCGAGTTTACCGATTTGGGTTAACGAGAGGTATTTTTGAGTGGCAATTATCGGTGCAATGGTGGGGGGCAATGACTGAATAAATTTATGCCTCACAAGTTCCTCACCTACTCCAAGCTGCGACGCTGTGCGCCTCAGTTCCTCCAAATTTCACGAAGGGCGGCCAGTGAAAGTCGATGAGGCTGTTATTCTTTCGAATAATTCTAGCTTAGTCTTTTCGAATAGACTAACGACTTCAGCCTTCAATCTCTCGTAATTTTCATCTTCGAAAATGTCTGCAAGCAGGTGGTTCACTGTTTCAGGGGGTAATGAGGCCAATATTTGTTAAATTTTTTTTACCTCCTTGAGATTCTGCTTTGATTATAATGTTTGCCTAAAATTGCCTCGACCAACTCTAACAGAGATAATTGTGCTCCATTTACTGCCGTGTGATATTCTCGTAAACGGCGCTAACTTTACTTTTCTCTCTTTCTGTACTTTATGTTTGTGGCGACTCTTGCGTGTGTCCTATTTGGACGTACACGCCGGTCGCTGCAGTGTAATCTTTGAAAATTTCTCAAATTTGATTGGTTAAAAAAATATTATGTGATTGGGATTTGGGGGAATTATTCTGTCTGGGGGAATTTAGGGGAACATTCGGAAATAACCGCCTTGTTGTGGGTACGCTTTAGATGCACGAGCAGTTAGTTGGCGAGCTTGGTGAGGGAAGGTTCTGTGTTGCTCTCGTTCAAAGGTGTCAATTGCCAGCTGGCGTGGCGTTTTGATTCATATCCTGAGGTTGTCACAGCTCAGTTTGTATTAGCGAGAAGTGCTCTGATATAAATACTGTTTTATAACCAGATGGTCCTTGCATAAGATAATATTATTCATACTACTTGATCACAAGCTATCTAGGCAAATCAACCTGGCGGTCAAGTGTTCGCCGGATATGATTTTACCTTTCTGCGGTAAAGGAGATTTCGTGGCATGTATAGCTATTGCGATTGTTTTTAATAGCAAAACTTGCCTAGATAGCAGCCATTAAACCTTGCTATATGAATTTAAAGATAAAAAATGATCTAAAAGAGAAAACGAGATAAAGGATAACTATTTCAACCGGGAAGATTTCAAAATCACTGACTCAAATTTAACAAGATTTATTGAACGACGAATAATGGAATATGACTAATTTTAATTTGATAATACAGTTAATGAATATAATGGTATTTATAACTATATTATGAATATAATGAATATAATATATATATATATATATATATATATATATATATATATATATATATATATATATATATATATATATATATATATATATATATATATATATATATATATATATATATATATATATATATATATATATATATATATATATATATATATATATATATATAGAGAGAGAGAGAGAGAGAGAGAGAGAGAGAGAGAGCGCTTTCGTCTTTATTTTAAAAGACCTCTTCATGGAATAACATAGGCAGGACAGACAATGTCTTAAATAGTAAGGAGTGGGGGGTTAAAACGTCTATCTGCATCAAAACCCTAACTAGGGGGTACAAATTTTTAAACACTTCAATTTGTGATTTAATATAATTAGATATGATAGGATCTAGGCTAAACAATCCAGGGCTAATATTAGAATTTGGGAAAGTATTCATAGATATACTCTCCAAAAATATTTTTGAAATGTAGTTTGTACATTTAATAACAGGTTTAGTACTATTCCAATTAATAGTATGATCCTGACTATAGCTATGTAAAAATAATGCAGATTGTTGACATTAGTTTGGTGCTGTTTAACTCTAACATTCAATTCTTTACCTGTCTGTCCATAATAGCATTTTTAACAAATATTGCAACCAATAGAATATACAATGCCTAGTTTAGGGGGTGATTTTTTTACGAGAAGGCGATGGATAGTGTTTTCATATTTAAAAATAACATTTATGTTCAAAGTTTTTAATAAACGAGGTAATTTAATAAAAACTTGGTTAAAAAGCAAAACTAATACATTTCAGGCAACAAATTTATGGATGTTACGATTAGATTGATAAAATGAACGCTTAGCAGAATTATTCCAGGATGAGAGAGACCGTGAATTTGGTCGAAAATGTGCCGACGGTAAGCGAGAGGAATGAGAGGACGAGGACAGTCAGGTAATGAGTAGTCAACCAGGATGTGCCTGGAAGGACTGCCGGCAAATCGATCTCACGAACGACGAGTTGAGAAGAGTGACGCAGCGTTTGCGTGTCTTCATCTTGTTCATGGGCAAGCGCTATGGCCGCATGATCGATGGGCGCAATGCAGGAGAGTTGCCTACCCGAAATCGCTGAAATGCGAGAAAGGGCGTCTGGTACGACGTTTGAAAAACCAGGAACATAGTGAATATCGTTTGTCAACTGCGGGATGAAGTCAAGGTGACGAGTGTTAACTGCAGTGTGTACTGACGAAGTACTACGAGAAGAACAAGCAGCGACCCACGGCTTATGGTCCGTAAAAATGCTAAAGTCACGTCCTTCCAAGTATTGTCGGAAGTGACGGATTCCGAGGAGCTCTCGAGAGAACGTACTATACTTCTTTTGAGAGTCTTAAAGAGAGCGAGAGAAGAACGCAAGAGGTTGCCATTGGTCACCAAATTTCTACTGCAATGTTGCACCTACGTGGGTTGAGGATGCATCGGAGGCAACGCTGATGGGGGCTCCTGGAGAAGGACGAGCCAATTCCGCAGCTCGAGCAATAGCCTCTTTGGTGCGAGAGAATGAATCGCACACTTCCGCAGACCATTTAAGAGGAGAGTTTTTTGTGGTCTTGCTGAGTAAGAGAGTTGATAGGTTGCATGAACTTGGCACAATTAAGTATGAATCTGTGGTAGAAAATAATCATGCCACAGAAATGCCTAAGTTGCTTGCGCGATGTGGGTCGAGAAAAGTTGCGCATCACGGTAACTTTATCTTCGAGTGAGCTAATCTCTGTACTTGAGACATGGTGACCCAAGAAGGAGAGTTGGAGGACACCAAAAAGACACTTGGAAGTGTTGAGTACGATACCGTACTCTTCAAGTCGAGCGAAAACCTGACGAAGGTGAGACAATGCTCCTCTAAAGACGAGGATGCTATCAGGAGGTCGGCTATGTAGCAGAAGACGAAAGGCAGACCTCTCAGAACCTGATCCATAAAACGTTGGAAGGTCTGACCACTGTTACAGAGACCATAAGGCATCCTGTTCATGACGAATGGTCCAAATGACGTGGTGATAGCCGTCTTTGGAACGTCATCTGGATGAATAGGGATCTGGTTAAAAGCACGTACCAGAT
Source organism: Ceratothoa steindachneri (assembly GCA_963969495.1). NCBI lineage: Eukaryota > Metazoa > Arthropoda > Malacostraca > Isopoda > Cymothoidae > Ceratothoa > Ceratothoa steindachneri. Next base: position 171,539,899 of record OZ018327.1, read on the forward strand.
CGAGTCGATTAAAGATCGAACAACCGAAAAGAGTAGAATTAAAATCGGACAGATAGGGCAGAGAATATCTATTAGGGATAGTACAAGTATTGAGTCACCTGTAATTACCTACAACTATGTACTCACTGAGAGTAGATTTGGATAAAATATGAAGCGGAGTGGCCCAAGCAAGGAGAAGTAGAGGGGCGAGCTATACCAGCTTTCATCCAGTCGTCTCTATCCGGTGAACCACATTGCGTTTAATAGGCCTGGCTTTAGAGGATGGTATGCTAGTTGCAGGAAATTCCTGTAGCAGGCGCTGAAACTGTGGATTGGCTGTAGGAAACTGGATAGATAGAAGATAATTTTGTAATGATAAGAAAGAACCCGAAACTGTGAGCATTGTAGTGCGATCGATCAGCTTGCGGTTACAAGAGTCGACTAAAAGGTCGTGGGCAGAGAGAAAATCTAGGCACAGAATAGGAACGCCGACCTCGGCAACAATAAAGGTCCATCGAAAAACTCTACGGAGGCCGAGAGCCAACTGAAGCATGAGCCTTCCATAAGTCCTTATATCCGAGGAATTAGCGACTTTAATGACAAGATCAGAGGAGGAAGAAGCTTAGCTTTATCGTCCAGTGACGCTGGAATAACACTACATTGAGCACCAGTGTCAACTAAATATGAGAAACCAGAGAGTGGGTCATAAATGCCTAATGGTGGATCGACTTGAGATGAAGGAACGGCTGAGGTGATAGACCCATTGATCACTTGCGTTCTTAGTTTAAATTAGTCGAAGAATTTGAATCAGACTGAGAAGAGTGAGTTGGAATATTAGTTTGAGAAGAGTTAATAGATTGTTGAGGAGATGAAAGGGTGGATGAGCGTTAGAAGAAGGAGGTACTTGTAGTACATATGTGCAGGGCTGTAAGCACTTTACGGCTTGTGCACCATATTTGTTGTGGTACCAGCACCAATTAGTTGGTTGGATGAAAGTTACACTAGGAGTAGTACGACAGTGAGAGGGACGAAATTGTGAAGAGCGAGCATGTGATTGAGAATAGGATGAGTGGTAATATTGGTAAGGCTGTATGCAGTGTACGGCGTTACCACCAAACTTCTCATGATACCAGCAGAGACTCTTTGGTTGAGAATGGGGAAGATCAGGTTGGGAGGGATATGCAAAAGGAGGATGAGTAATGAATGCCGCGCCTCACCTCTTGTGCTGGAATGTCCTCTTTGGTTTCGTCTTCGAGAGGACGAACGGCGCTTGTCGCTCCGTTCACCCTTTTGACCGTTCAGTTGCTCGGTCCCACATTGGAGTTTTAGTTTTTTGCAGCTCTCCCTCTATCCTCTCCAAAGCGGCAGCCAAGTCCGGCGATGAATGTGAAAATGAGGCATTACACGAGTCCGGCCTATTGCCAGAAGGCGTCGTTGGTAACCGAACCTGCGAAATAGATGGATTAGAGGAAGAAATGGGACATTGTGGGACAGTTCCCCAGTTTACGTAAGGAATGAGATATATTATCTCTGCTGCTTTGGCGAGTTCATCCACGCCCTTGTGCTCTCCAATCATAATGATGGGCCTAATGTAGTCAGAGATCCCACGCATGAAAATCTCCGTTAGAAATGAGTCAAACAGCTCTGACGAAGCGCCCTTCGCCCTGATTAATTCTTTGAGATGCTCAAGGAAACGCGTGGGACGCCTATCACAATTTGTTGAGTATTTAGCAGTTCCCTTAAGTCTTCAACCTGGGATCTCCCAAATTCAAGCTTGAAAGCTTGCCTCAACTGCTCCCATGCACCATTTCTTCCACTTTGTAACAAAATTCCCCGAAACAAAGAAAATATGATGCTTATTATGAGCTCTTGATCGGTTATGGATTGATGTACTATCAGAACCTCGCATATTTCGAACAACGTGATCGGATCGGTCCCATCGAAAGCGGGAAGATTGATTGGTGTGTGGTTGGTGCCTCGGGCGCTGACATCCTAGTTTATAGCTGCTGGATGACTAACTGCCACAGGTGACGCACATGTGGTCGTGAAAGTTGAGGAGGCCTGGCTCGCTAGCGCGGTCGAGGTAGTTGAGGTAAACATCGTGGCTTGACTATTCATGGCTAAGGGATGTGCGTCTTTGAAACTTTCGGTTAAGAAAAAAATTGAGGAGGTTGAAGTAAGATAAAAACAAACTTACAGCGAAAACGAAAGAAGGGCGGTAGGCTTAAGCCAAGCCAGAGTCACTGAGAGAGTAACAAGGACTAACAAGGAAAGAAAGTACCCTGGGAGACCTTACGGTCCATTCAAAGAGGGTACCTTTTGACTAGCAATCGAGCAGGCACATGGCTGCTAAATTGTTTTGCGCCCCTAAACGGACACTTTTCAAGACTTTGTCTAGTCTTGACTTGAATTGGTCAACAGATTCACTGTTGACAACTTCCACTGGAATTGCGTTCCACTTACCACAGATACTGTAGGTGAAAAAATTTCCACACAGATTACGGTTGTAACGCTTCAGTTTAAGTTTGAAGCCGTGATTGCGCGTTCTGTTCTCACTCAGTGTGAAAATATCCCGGTAGTCAACATTGTCGAACCCTCGAAGTATTTTGAAAACTTCGATGAGCTGACCACGCAGTCTACGGGTTTCCAGCGAGAACAGATTTAATTCCCTTAGTCTGTCCTCATAACTTTTATGTCGGATAGAGGGAATCAGCTTGGTTGCCCTGGCTTGTACATGTTCCAACCTTGCGATATCCTTTCGAAACGAAGGACTCCAAAATTGTACGGCATATTCCAGGTGTGGCCGAACGAGGGAGTTGTAGAGACAAAGTGCTATCTCCTTGTTACGGTATCCAAACTGGCGCTTTATGTAGCCTAACATCCTTTGGGCTTTCTTCTCTGCCTCGATGCAATGTTTCGAGAACTTGAGGTCGCTAGTGATAGTTACACCCAAGACCTTCTAAGTATCACTCGATTCAAGAGCATTGCCCTTAAGGATGTACTGAGATTTGGGGTTTCAGTTGCCGATATGCATTACTTTGCATTTCCCCACGTTGAAAGGCATTTGCCACGTGTCCGACCACTCCCAAATCCTTTGAAAGTCCTCTTGGAGGCGGGCAGTGTTCCCCTCCTTTGCCACATTGATACCAAGCTTGGTGTCGTCGGCAAATTTAACGATTTTGGCAACCATGTCTCCGGCCATGTCGTTAACATAGATAATAAACAGTAGTGGTCCCAGGACGGAACCTTGAGGGACACCGCTAGATACGGGCGCCCATTCAGAAGCCTCTCCATTCACCACTACTCGTTGCCGTCCGTCACTTAGCCAGCTCTCTATCCAACCTGCTACCTTGCCGTCTATGCCCTGCGCTCGCATTTTCCGGAGAAGGCGGTGGTGTGGTACCTTATCAAAGGCTTTCTGAAAGTCTAAGTACACCACATCCACCACCTTGTCCCGATCGTGCTCACTGAACACGAAGTGAAAGAATTCCACAAGGTTCGTCAGGCATGACCGTTGCCTTCGGAAGCCATGCTGAGAACTCTCCAGTAGCAGGTTTGACTCTAAATACGACGTCATTTTGTCCACCATCATGCTTTCCATGAGTTTACCGACTATCGAAGTCAAACTGATGGGTCGGTACTTTGACGGATGGCTGGGGTCTCCTTTCTTGAAGATCGGAGTCACCTCCACCTCACGCCAGTCTCTAAGAACGCATTCGGCCCGGATTGACATGTTGGTGATAGGGAATCGCAGGCGTTTATCTGAGATTTGTGTTCTCATTGTTTTTGGTCTTATATTCATGTTTCTTATGCGTACTCTTTTTCTGCTTTTTGTTTGTGTTGTTCTTGGTTTGTGATGGTATTGCATGTTTGTTTGTGTGTTTTCATTTTGTTTCATGTAGATTATGGTAGTTTTAATAATTCCATTACTCTTCATTCCATGAAGATGACCTAACACGGTCGAAAGATGTCTAGGAATAGAGAATGTCATTCGCGGATGTTTTTGCTCGCCTCGAAGTCCCCGTTAAAAAAACTTGTAAGAAAGAAAATACAAGTTAAAATTAATAACGCTGCCACAGATGTGGACTTCAATAGTATATATATATATATATATATATATATATATATATATATATATATATATATATATATATATGATAGTAGTGAAACCACTGTATATGAGCGTAGAATTTATTTACGAGACTAGTTTCGGTATGAAGTTTACCATACCATCTTCAGTCTTACACTGAGAATGGAATGAATACACAAGTTACGAAACACCTCAGAATCCCAGCAAAAGAAAAAAAAACGGGAAAGAGGGTCATTAATCAGGAGGTGTGGCTCTAAGATCATTAACTACACTCTTTACGATCAGGTTCCGGGAACAGAAGCTACATTTAAATTTAAATGTAGTTCTTATTCCCGGAACCTGATCGTAAAGAGTTTAGTTAATCTTTTTTCCGTTTTTTTTCTTTTGCCAGGATTCTGAGGTGTTTAGTAACTTGTGCATTCATTCCATTCTCAGTGTAAGACTGAAAAAGGTATGCTAAACTTGATACCGAAACTAGTCTAGTAAATATATTTTATGCTCCTATACAGTGCTTTCACTATCACATATCATGACTCGCTATTGAGTTCTTTCACTTATATATATATATATATATATATATATATATATATATATATATATATATATATATACGCTAGGGATGCACCGGATTCACCTTTTTGAAATCCGGCCGATTTAATCTCCATAACACAAGTAGCTTTTGCTCCCTTCCCCTTCCTGGTAATTGGGATAGGTCTTGTGCCTATTCTATGTCAACAGGGAAAGAGCAACATTAAAAGCCTAAAAATATTATACGTTTGAGTGTTATAAAGGAATTTAGGCACACAATAGATTGTTGTAATAGAAATTCATTTTTAACTTATTGTTTATAGTTTGATATGCTTAGTTTTTATAGCCAGCCTCTTTTACTGGGTGATGCTGTTCTGCTTTTGAAGCAACTTACACTTGTTTGTAGTAATAAAAATTCAAATCTCAGCCACTCGTGAATATTATACATCAATCATATCACTCGCATATGTTAATTGCAATTTATTTTTTTCAGAACTCACTAGCTTAAATAAGTAGTCATAAGAAAATGCAATGGTATTGCCTGCAAATGGGAGCACAATTTGGCAGTGCTTTAAAATAGCAGACAACTGTGACACCATAGCTAAGTGCTTGCCATGCAATGCATCATTAAAGCGAGGAATAAAAGGTCAGAAGTTGTGCAGCACATCTCCGTTATGGACTCACGTTCGAGTTAAACACCCAAAGGAATTTCAGAAGGTGTGTGAAGGCAGAGAACAGCAAGAAAAAAATATAGCAGTGACATCACCCTCTGCTGCAACATCTCCTGATGTCACTCCTCAGCAGCAAAAGCATGTTGCAATGTATAAACAGCTATCTCTAGCTGACAGCTTTTCCAGTAAGAATGTTTTTAACATAAATGACAGTAGGGCGCAGGTGATTCACAAGAAAGTTATGAAGATGATTGCTCTTGGCAACCAACCATTCTCCATTGTTGAAGATGATGGTTTCATCAAATTGATGGCTCACATGCAACCTTGTTACATGCTTCATAGTCGCCATTACTTCTCAGACACTGTGCTCCCTCAAGTTTACAAAGATGTCAGGTCTGCAGTTGAGCGTGAGCTTGCACGACCCAATGGAACCTATGTTTCTTTCACTACTGATGTATGGTCATACTCCACCTCCAAAGATACTTTTATCTCACTATCTCGACACTGGATCAAAAAAGATTTTACAGGTAAAAATGCTGTCCTTGTTGCATCTCACTCTCCACGTCTTCACAGTGAGATAAACCTTGCAACAATTTTTCGGCAGATGTGGGCAGACTGGCGCTTGCGCAGTCCTGGATTTACATATAAGCTAAACAAGCTATAGCTTAGGGCCCTACTTTCTCCCCCCCCCCCCCCCTAAAGTTTAAAGAAAAAAAGGGGTGTACATTTCCAAAATATAAGATAAAAAAAATCAAACCTACATACTGCAACAGTTTTGCCGATCACGTATTTTGCTTCTAATTTCTTGGGCCCCCCAAAAAAAATAAAGAAAAGAAACGGGTTGTACATTTCTTAATGTAGAAGCAATTTTGAGACTATTCATTAGTATGATGATTGCAAATTGCTCTGGAGAAAGATCATTTTCTCAGCTGAAGAGGATAAAAAATGAATTTAGAACAACAATGACTCAAGATAAATTACGTTCCCTCAGTTTCTGGTGTATAGAAAGTGACAAACTACTCAGTTTATCATTTGATATCATCAGTGACTTTCTCTGGCAAAGGCAAAAAAGTATTTTAGTTTAGATCATGTTTGTGTTATGCTTGTATACAAAGTATACAATAAATATTGATCAAACTATACAATTTAATGGTTATTGGGTAGATGCATTAATATAATTAGTCCTTATAGCAAGTTTCTAGAGACTAGATTATAAGCCTCTGTAAATTGTGTTTCTAAAAGAACTTTTGTTTTTTTACCAAAGTATTTTCATTATTTTGTTATGAATAAAATATAATTTTAAGTTAGAGGTTAATAATTATTTCACTATAAATATACTTCTTCTTAATCGTATTTTAGTTCAATAATTACTTTGGTAAAATACATATTTTATCAAGTGCAAATGGCTTTAGATATTTATTAAGTCCAAAAATTACCATATAGCATATTAAACACAAAAACAGCGACAATTTGTCGCCGACTTAGGACATCTGGACACATAAAGGGCCCAATTATCTCAAATAGTGTAGGCCATGAATGATCTTTTGCAGTCTTCTTCTTTTCTTATGTTCTTATGTCTCACCAAATCTAAATCCGGCCCTGCATGGATGAAACTCGTAGACATGTCAGTGTGAGAGATGGAACATCCAACATGATTCTTGGTACCAAGTTGGCAAAAATATCATCCATTCACTGTACTATCCATCCTCTTCAGTTGGTTCTTCAAGATAGAATTCTGAGATAACGCGCCATTAAAGATCTTTTGGAAAAATGCAGACGAATAGCAACACATCAATCATTCTTCTGTTGACTGCCACGAATTAAAGACATTACAAAAAGATCAGAACATGAATCTGCTCCTTCCCATCCAAGATGTTGCGACTCGCTGGAATAGCGCATATTTCATGGTTGAGCGCATGCTGAAACTGAAACGTTCCATGCAAATGTTCCTTTCAGATCATGAAGATCTTCCAACATTTCCTTCCAATGAGTGGTTACTTTGCGAACATTTTTGATTCATTACAAAACCTTTTTTTTCATTTAACCAAATATATGAGTGCTGAGAATTCTTTACACTCCAGTGTTATCCCTAACGTCGCAACATTGGAGCGGTTTCTGTCCAAAATTAGTGAAAAAGATGAAGTTACGCAGACAATGCGAATCACTCTTCATGACTCACTCAGCCAGAGGTTACTGAGCTCATCGCCATTTTGCAGAGACCCCGCTTCTATGCATATAATGAAAAACAAGCAATACGTTATGGCAACTTGCATTCATCTGCGCTACAAAGACAAGTTTCTTCAGACTGCTCAACAGACGAGTCAAGCAACAGCGTGGCTACTGGAAGAGTTAACGGGTGAGTCCTGCACGAGCCCACATAGCAGCAGCAACAGTTTGTCCATTGACAGTGATGATGAAATTCAGGACAGTTCTTCCTTCAAGAAATAGAAGAAATATGGTGAAGAAGTAGATAATGCGTTCCTTTCGTGCTGTAACGAAATTGCAGCCACAGCTTCAGGTAAGAAATAAAGATCAATAAAATGAATTTATGTCTATAACTTACCCTCCTCGCTAGGGACGATAATCCTGATGCACATACATTTTTTTTTAAATCAGTATTTAAAATACGCATTAGTTAACTGCTTATTATTATTATTATTATTATTATTATTATTATTATTATTATTATTATTATTATTATTATTATTATTATTATTATTATTATATGCTAAGGTCTTCCTCTCGCTTCTGATGTCATTATTCTCTTAACCAGTCGGTTTGTTAAAGAAATTTCAGTGTATATGGACAATATGCTTAGGATTGCAATAAAGAATCGATCAGATGATGAAACATAATAGAACCAAATAAAATAATAAATAGTCTGAAAATGAATATAAGTGGTAAGGTCTATCAAGTTGGAAGTAATACTTTAGCTCATCATCTAATAAAAATATTAAAATATACTTAAATACATACAATAAATTTTATAAGTGCATAAACAAGTATATCATAAATATTTGCTGCCATTTCTCTTCCGTGCGCTGTAGGTTTCTCATTGATTTTCCGAACATGGGCGTTTTGAATTATTTTAAATAATTGTTGATCATACATCTTGCAGGAGTGACACTCGCCTCAGCAAAGACATCCAAGGATCAACGCTCACAAAGAGTAACTGTTGTGGCAGCAGCCAATGAGGTGGACCGTTTTCTGAAACTTCCACTGATCAACCGAAAGAGCTGACCACTGAAGTGGTGGGGGTGGCAGTGAAGGGTGCGATACACGTTCTTTTCCTCTCCTACCAGAGCTGGCCCGCAAACTGCTATCTACGCCATCTTCCTTAGTTTTCTCAGAACGACTATTCTCCTAGTAAGGCAACATATTCGAACAAAAGAGAAGCAGACTACTACCCAAAAGAGGAGAAATTGCTTTTTATCCACAACAACTGCAAGAAATTCGATAATGAATGATTAGTAAATTTGTGTATTTTTTTAGTATTTGCCTTATTGCTGTGTGTTCATTTTTATTATTTTTCAAACAGGACTTTTAAAATAAAAATTAATCAGTAAAGGTTCATCTGAATTTTAATGCCATTAAATTATCAGCAGCGTTTGACATTGCAAGTTGAATGTTTCTCGGTGATTTTCTTAGCTACACATTCTACGAATTGTTCTTTCATCTATATGTGATGATTTGTACTGATGTTTCAAAAATTCTTGTTATTAATGGATTTCAATAAAGGCTTAGGACATAAAATTAATGAATAATAAAAATGAAAGAAAAGAGAAATATGCAGTGACCTTTGTTTTCAGTTGCCCTACTAGTCAAAATTTATATACTGGCTTCTGTACCTCCTGGTTACTGGGCTGGGATGAGGGTTGGGCCTTGTAGGTTTCTGTTTTCTCTCATTTATCACTAGTTCATTACCATTTTGATATTTAAAACATTTTTGACAAAATTTCAAAATCCGGCCGGAGACCGGAGACTTTCAAAATCTCAAATCTGGCCCGAGATTGAATCCAGCGCACCCCTAATATATACTTTCCCCCTCTCTGGGACATTTTCTTTCTTCCGGGGTTGGTCCCAGAGAGGCTCTGGACTTCCCGTGGGGAGGCGGTGGTCAGCTCTGGGCCCCTTGGGGTTCTCATGGTGCTGCCAACCAGACTTTTAACATACTCCTCTTTCATCCCCAATCCCTATTAGTTTATTTCGCTGCCCTTTATTTGCCCCTCTTCTTTCTCGTATCTAGTGGTCCTTACGGTTACCTGACCTCTGCTCGTTTTTCCGGATTGATTCTGAATTGTTCTTCCATGAAGGTCGGAGGAAGTTGGGTATCTCCACCGCCTTCGTCTACCGATGCCCAGAGAGAAACTCATCATTGACCCCTTTTCTCCGCGCGTAGGAGAACTCGGGCAGCCTTTTAGGTATATAAAGATGGCGTGGTGGATCTGTATCCATTCTCCAAGAGAACATACTAGACGTAATTGAATCTAGAGTTGCAGTGGTGCCGGGCCCTTGTAGGCCTCCATGGTGGGGAGTCCAGAGGGAGAATGTGAGGTTTGTTTTTCTTTCTGCAAGGGCTAGCTATAAACACAAAACCTCCCCTTCTCATAAGGGTTCTCGTGCCAAACGTTCTTCAGCTTCCCTTTCAGTCTTCCCTTGCTCGTTGGATCCCTATGCCAACGATGTGGACCCAGATTTAGATTATCCCCGTTTTCTTGTCATGAGTTCGTCATCTGACAACCCACTTGCAAAAGTCGATGTGTTTGACATTAATACATCTTTTGAGTCCTGCTGTGGTGAACCCCGTCGGATGAGGTCAAGAGGTAGTGGTGATATCGTAGTCGAGGTGTCATCTCACTCTCAACACAATCTTATGCAAAATCTGTCTTCGATAGCCGAAGTTCCCGTAACTGTTTTGCCCTATCCACGTCTGAATTTTGTCAAAGGTGTCGTCCGTTCAAACGAATTAAGGAACTACAACCTCACCCGCCTTCAGAGCAAGCTTAGTACCCAACGTGTCACAAATGTACACAGGGTGACTAAAACAGTAAGTTCTACTAGAGTCCCAACTGCCACATTGATTTTAACGTTGGAAAGACAGGAACTGCTGCAGTGTATTAAACCCGGTTACCTTCGTGTATCGGTAAGTCATTACGTCGAACCACCCAGACGTTGCTTCAGTTGTAATCAATTTAGATATGTTGGTCGTGACTGTCGACATTCACGTTCCTGCGTGAATTGTAGTTCTGATTACCATGGCCCTGAATGCTGTGCCAACTGCGGTGGTGCGCATAGTGCTGCGTCAAAAATGATGCCCAATATTCTTATAGGAAAAGGAAATCCTCGCTTTGCGTGACTCTCTGCGTGTGGACATGAGAGAGTCTCGCCAACGTGCCCGAGCACAAACCTCACCTCTTGGCCGCCTCTTCTCAGACGTTTCGCGTGGCGCTGGACGAAACCGACCAGCACGTTCGAATTCCGACACGCCTGAAGCATCTCATCGTTCATCCATCAGTCATGTCAGAAGCATTCACGATATACAGTCGAAGCATCGCTCTCACGCAGAGAAACGTAATGTTGCTCCCCTCTCTCCGGCAGCTCTATTCGAGATCGACGCTCAGGGCGAAACACTTGAAGACATAAGACGTTATCTGAAAGTATCTTCTATATCGACAAGTGAAGGTTGTTCCTACCTGCCGCGGGACCCAAAGCCACGTGGCAAAAGGAAGGACTCCTCACCTGGATTATCAACCACCAATAAGCGGGCAGCCTCTGGAGTTGACTCGACCGAGTCTCGAGAATCTTCAATAGACACTTCTCCTGTTGCTGAATATTCTCTGTCCTCAAGTCCGTCCCGCCCTTCACAGGACTTAGGCCCCTTCCCGGCCCAAACAGTCGCAGAAATACACCCAGTTCCTCGTACTTTGCCCAGATCGCCTGCTCCATCTACTCACCCGCCTACTAATGATCCAATGCAAGCAAATGATACTCTAACATCACCAGTCGCGGTTGTCCTTCCCGGCCCAAACAGTCGCAGAAATACACCCAGTTCCTCGTACTTTGCCCAGATCGCCTGCTCCTTCTACTCACCCGCCTACTAATGATCCAATGTAAGCAAATGATACTCTAACATCACCAGTCGCGGTTGTTAGATCAACCCCTCATACATCAAGAGTCCTCTTCGGCCCATGAATCCGGATCTACCGCCCGAAAATCTCTTCTCGGCCTTCTGTTTCCGCCTGGCTGTGAGCCCGAATTACAGGCAAGGAACTCGGCCGGTTCCTCGAAACTATCAAACATACCTCCTGCTATAGCAGGCCCTTCAAAATCTGCTATTCGTCCCCCAAGCTCCTTGGGACGCACTTCAAACTTAACCTCTGCCACAAAAGAGAAAAAGATATCTACTGCGGTATCTAACCGTTCCAAATAATATCCTTCATTTTACAATGGAATTGTCAAGGCGTTCTTCCCAAGTGGGAATAACTCTAAGTTATTTTGATGACTCTCCAACCCGTTGTTATTAATTATCTTCAGGAGAACAAACTGCGTACACGGCACTTTCTGGCCGTACCCGTTTTTATTCAACTCTATATTGCTCCTGTCAGGGGCTCGTCTCATGGGGGGTAGGTGTCAGTTATGGTTTCCTCATCCCACCATGTATCTCCTATCCCCCTACATACTACCCTCCAAGCTGTTGGCGTGATGGTTTTTCTTACAAAGCTTTTAACTGTTTGCTCTATTTACCTCCCTCCTTATTTACCATTGTTAAGACCCGACCTTCTAGAACTTATAGATCAATTGCCCTCTCCATTTTTACTATTGGGAGATTTTAATGCCCGTCATCTATATTGGGGCGACATCATTCGGAATGCCAAAGGCATTTTTTTACTATCTTTTATTATCTAACTTTCTTTGAGCTTTAAACACCGGTGATTTTACCTCTTATCATATCCAGATAGATTCCTTTAGCTGTGTTGACATGTCTCTCTGTTCCCCGGATTGCCTCACCGATTTTCGATAGTCAGTTCTCGATGGCCTACATAGGAGTGACCACTTCCCTATTGTCTTTTCGGCCGTTCATCCTAGCCCCCATACAACCATGCTTCTCAAATAGGACTTAGGCCATGCCGATTAGGAAGGTTTCCGAGAGGCGTATTTCACAAGTGCCTTCTTGGATACCTTACATGGTGTGGATGCGGCATTAGCGTACTTCACATCGATTATCTACAACGAGACTATACAGACCATTCCACTAAGGCTACCCGTAATGGGTCGCTCAACCGTGCCCTGGTGGACCTCAGAGTGTGCGACAGCCGTCAAAAACTACAAGTTAGCTCATGCCCGCTTCCGGCGGAACCCAACCATGTGTAACAAGGTTGACTGAAACCGACCTTGGGCGCTTCACCAAAGAACCCTCGGTCAGGCTCGCCGAATTTCATAGCGGCGCTACGTTTCGGCAATTACCTCTATGACTCCTACCGCAAAGATATGGAAGAGGATTAACAAGATCAGGGACTGTTAAGATAGCCATAATACTCCAACACTCAACTTACAGGGATCCTTATAGAATGACAGCCTGGTGGTCACCAATGTTTTGGCCGACTATTTCCGCACCGTCATCAGTGTCAGTCGTTCAATAAAGATTTCTACCATTTAAATCAGTGGTTCTCAACCTGTTTTTACCCATGGACCCTTTTCCTTTAAAAAAAATTTGGTGGCCTCAAAGCCCCCAAATTTTTCACTAATAAAAAAACAAAGGAATTGTATCAATAAGTAAAAAAAATAGTAAATAATTATGCATATTTTGAAGGAAAACTTTAAGTTTAAACTAATACAAATCATTTTTTTAATAGTTAAATTTTATGGAGCATTTATGTAATTTAGTAAATAATTCATAATATACCTTTAAAAAGATAAGTGAGTAATTAAATAAAAAAGGTAGATTTATTCGATGAGATCCCTGTGACTGATGTTGCTCAGCGATTTTTTTTATATTCGACTCCATTGATGTCAATGATAGTCGAAGATCACCCCTTTGCACAATGTCGAGTCTATTGCGAGCTTTTGACAATAAGTGAGAAACACGACTAAATACTGATTCAACAAGGTAAGATGATGGAAAAGCAATGACGTAGAGTTGTGCTTTATCCCAGAGTAGTGGATACTTTTAGGCAGCTTCATTTGTTTTCCATAGATCATGCTACCCATCTTTAAATTTTGCCTGCAATATTTCATCACTTTGTAATTCAATGAGGGTTTCCTGTAAAGAAATGTCTGGAATTGTCACCCAAGTTGGTATATCTATCATGAGTAAGTCACTAAACCGAGCTTGCATATCTTTGTGTAAATTTTCCAAATATTCACCATACAATGCATGATCATCATCGTGCAGATCGCTGCTAATTGAGACCAAACAAGGAAACTGTTCAAATGCACGACGTCTGATATTTATCTTGTACAACTGTAGCTTTTCAAGAAAGCAGTAATTGCTGTTTATTAAGTAAATTGATTTTTTCAAATATATCTGATAAGTAAAATACATCACATTTAGTTGCAAGCAGTTGTTTTCCAAGATGAGTGTTGGCCAGAAATAAGACAATAGAATCCCAAAGTGCAATAAAACGATGAAGACAATTCCCCTTTGACAACCATCTCACCTCAATATGCACTACAAGACGTTCAAACATTTCTCCATTTTGACTAGAGAATTCACGAAAGAGGCGGTCTCTTAGAGAATTTGATTTAATATAGTTAACCACTTTTATCACAACACTAAGGGCATCATGTAGGCGGCTATCCAATTTCTTAGCAACTAAGTGTTGACGGTGTATCACACAGTGTATGCAAAATACTCCGGGTACAGCTTGTTTCAAGTGTGCAATAAAACCTTTGTATCTGCCAGTCATGGATGATGCACCATCAGTAGTACATTCCATTATGTTTTTGAGTGGAATATTGCATTCCTTTAAATATGTAACAAACTTCATTAAAAATTGTTTCATCTCTTGTGTCTGTCTTAAGACTTCTGTCGAAAAGCATTTCTTCTATTGGTCTTTGATCATCCATATATCTAACATATGTTAGTAGAATTACTTCATTATCTCTTAATGTTGATTCATCAAGCTGAAGAGCAAACTGTTTTACTTGCAAATTAGCTATTAATTGCTTTTTAACATCCTCTGCCATTTCATCAATGCGTCGTGACACAGATGAGTTGTTAACGGTATGGAATTACTGATTTCACTTGCACTTTGTTTTAGAACTGATGAAATTATAACAGGCACTGTTGGGAAAATTACTGTTCACCAATATTATGGGGCTTTCCAGCCTTTGCTATTATCTTGCTAATTTCATAAGATGCCAATCAACCATCATTTAGTTTGCTTACTTGGCTGTTAAACACTTGAACCACTGTTTTTCTTGCTCGAAAATCATCACGGAGTTTTCTAAAGTATTCTACTGGTTTGTCTTTCTTTTTATTGTGCTTGGTTTCCAGATGTATTTTAAGATTACAAGGCCTCATGCTTGCATTTGAATGTACATCCATGAATATGAGGCACATTGTTTTCGTTGCATTCTGTGGTGATGGAATAACTCCGTAAGACAAATATTCAACAGAATACTGTTGACACTTCTTCTTTGTTAGCTCCACCATGGGTTATCTGTAAAAATATATCAGAAGCTGTTATAGCATATATTACAGTTTATAGTTAAGAATTATATGTAATTTGTTAACAAAACTAAAAGATAAATATTTGTAACAAATACAGAGAGAAGTGATATTTTAAGGTGAAATAGGTATGATAATTTGGTCACTTTTTGCTTAAAGTACAATATATATATATATATATATATATATATATATATATATATATACAAGAAAGAAAGAGAGGGAAGACATTTTATGATAAACCATTGCAATTATGTATATGGCGTGAATAGACAATAAACGTGAGTAATTTAACTAAACATCCTAGTTAACATATTTAACTTTGCGGTACTTCAAGTACAATATATTGGGCACTATTACCATTTATCTGGATCAGAATGTACGTCACGAATTATGTTTCAGTGTGTGTGTGTGTGTGAGGGAGTGTATTAAAAATTAATTTCACACGCACGTGTTGATATTTGTGACATAACATAACATGTCATAACATGACACAACGTAAAGTAACATAATATGATATGACATAGCTCAACATCATTATGATAAACGATATAATATTTGATGCAATACGATGCGATATAAGATGGTACAATAATTATGATACGCTATATTACACCATAATACACTATAATATAATACAAAATAACATATAATAGTATAAAATGGTATAATATAATAATTTAGTAAATCCAGGAGTCAATAATTACTCCTCGCTTTGATTCAAATCTAATCTGATGGAGTTCATTATTAGAATCAATTGGAATGAAGGGTTCCAAGCTTATTAAGTTTGCGAAGAACTTCGTTAGAAGTCTTTTATTTTTATACGTTTAATCCCATCTCTAAGGATTAAAGTACATAGTAATATTATAATAACTTACTCATTAAACACCAAAACACGTTTTACGAACAATTAAAACTGAAAAAAATTCACATGAATTCTCCATGAGTTCACACTGTGTATCTACATGAGTTGGTCCCGGAGGCGAGAGGTTGCCAAATAATGTTTTCTATGAAGAGCATTAATAGAAATTAAAAAAGGATACTAAAAAAAAGGTGAACGATAATGATATATATATAAAATATATGAATAAAATGGTGTTATCAAATTTCATTGTTTTTTTTACTGTTCATAAATTATCAATGGCAAAAGTTAATATTTGAAAACACAAATTGGCATCCAACAGTACTTCATAAACACGCGTTACCACCCTCCCTCCTCCACCTCCCTCCTCCACCTCCCTCCTCCCCCACTCTCTCTCTCTTTTTCTCTTTCTCTCTCTCTTCCTCTCTCTCTCTCTCTCTCTCTCTCTCTCTCTCTCTTTCTGTTCCTCCCTCTTTCTCTTTCTCTCTCCATTATCATTAATGATAACAGTTCTGAAGTAGAATTGTTCTAGGCCACATAAAATATCACCGTGGACCCCAATTCGTTATTTTATGTGTGTGGATCCCTAGTAATGTGGCCCACGGTTGAGAACCACTGATATAAATCAAAGGAAAAGTCTCATTCTATCAATTTTAAAACAAAATCTAACCTTCACCATCCACGAGTTTCGTAGGGCATTGTCCCTTTGTAGATCTACTTCTCTTGGCCTTGACGAGATCCATTTTTATATGATTCGGCACCTCTACCCACACTCTGACATTTTCTTACTTGATTGTACCACCTGATATGGGTAAAGGGTCTTTACCCATCATCATGGCGCGTTGAGATTGTCCTTCCCTTTGTCAAACCAGGCAGGAACGGGTTGGACGCAGACTACTACCGTTCTATAGCTCTTACCAGCTGTCTGAGTAAGTTAATGGAGAAGATGGTGTTGGAGCGCCTGAACTGGTTCTTAGAAACCAATCACTTACTGTCTCCATTTCAATATGGTTTTCGTAAGGGTCATACTACCCTTGACCTCCTAGTACGTTTCGAGGGTTGGGTCTAGAAAGCTTTCTCATTAAAGCACCGAGTCCTGGCCATATTTTTCGACATTGAGAAAGCCTACGACACAACATGGAGATACGGCGTCTTAAAGCAGCTATACATTTGGGGTTTGAGATGTTTTCTACAGTCTTTTATTCAAAGTTTTTTAGCATCTCGGTCATTTATGGTGCGTGTTGGAGACACCTACTGTGACCTGCAACCCCAAGAGGAGGGAGTTCCTCAGAGCAGTGTTCTATGTTTTGTAATTACAATCAATGACATTTCCTCTCTCCAAAAAGTTGTATCGGCGACCTTGTTTGTTGATGACTTAGCACTATACTGTTCCTCACCCCGCCTTCCATCAGCAGCGCGTCGGCTGCAACTAGCAGTCAATGCGGTCGTAAAAAGTGCATAACTTAGTGGATTCCTACAAAGTGTAGAGATAGAGTTCGTTTCTGAGTTACGGTTTCTGGGCGTAACTCTTAATACCAAGTTATCTTGGTTACCACACCTACGCCGTCTTCGAACGGGTTGCCTGCACTATACTGTGAGAGTGGGGGTGCTCCCCTTGCCGTATCATCTAGTCCAGATCTGTATGCGATATATCTGTCGTGTACAGCAGGCTCCTGTATCAAAGGTCTACAGATGCCTGTATGCTGCCGAGTGAACGGCTGCATTCGATAGGTTGCCATCCTTATCTCGCCCTATGAACCTCCCGATGGAAGAACATCTCCCCATCCTGGGTGATCTAAGAGTCCTTGCCCTTCCGTCGTCACTGACTCCAGTATGCCGTGCTCCATCTCCCATAGTCTATACCAAAATGTGTAGCATGGAAAAGGCGTCCGTGGAACCCGCTATCCTTAAGAACCTGTTCCTAGAGCATGCGACGTCACACATACAATGTTGCTCGATATATACGGATGGTTCCAAGTCAGACAATGGCGTGAGTGCCGTAGCCACCTACTCGGAGAACTTCTAACTTTATCTTTATCGCTGGAAGCTTCTATTCTTACCGTTAAACTTTTAGCCATCCTTTTTGCTTTAAGACTGATCCAAATTTTACCTTTTAACGATTTCGTCACTTTCTCCGACTCAAGGAATCTTTTATAGTCAATTCGGTCTTTTAATGCTTCCCATCTCTTAGTCACAGAAATCTGCAACCGGCTCGTCCAGAATGCGTCCCGATATAGAATTCTATTTTGTTGGATTCTCGGACATGTAGGGGTCCTAGGCAACGAGAGGGCTGATCAGCTGGCCCGCTCACTCTATTATGTGTCCCGGAAAACACTGCTCTGCCTTTTCGAGATTTCTTTCCTTCTATAAAAAAATATATTTATGATTTGTGGCAGAACGAATGGGATGGATGTTCATTTAAATTAGATAAAATCAAAAGGTCTATTCGCTCTTGGCCTTCGAGCCTTCAGGCACTACGTTCCTTAGAGGTAGCCGCTTGCCCAGGTTGCATCGGCCACACAAGACTACTCACGGTCCTCTTGTTTCGGCTGGTATTCAAATAAGCCCTCGCTGCCGTTTTTGTGGTGGGGACCAATCGGTTTCCCACTTTCTATTAGTATGCACTCAGTTCGCTACTCTCCAGTCGTCCTGTTTCCTGACTCTTTTAACTATCCCTCACCTCACCCTTCTTCGTTTTATCTTGCCAGAGTAATCTTTCAAAGCCAGATTTTTAAAATTTTTATCACAAAGTGGTCTGATCCCTCTTTTATAACTCTGAGCTGCCATTTAGAATCCACTTGGATTGGGCAGCAACTCAACTGGTTCCTTACCTGAAACTCTTAAATATATATAAATATATATATATATATATATATATATATATATATATATATATATATATATATATATATATATATATATATATATATATATATGTGATGGGCGGTCAATAAGTTTTGCAATTAGATATAAGGAAACGAGATATGAGGAAAAGTGTTTTATTATTATTCAAAATAACTACCCTCGACTTCAATGCACTTGCGGCACTTGTCCCTGAGGCTTCGAATTCCTGACAACCAGAAATCCCCGACTGCTGTTCAATCCACTCCTGGACGGCGAGCTGGACATCTTGATCGTCCCCAAACCGGCGTCCACGCAGTGCAGCATTAAGCTGGCGGAATAAAAAGGAGTCGCTAGGGGCCAGATCTGGACTGTAGGGGAGGATGGTTGAGCTCCTCGAATCCGAACTCGCGCAGGGCAGCTTGTGCAACTCTGGCCTTGTAGACTTTGACGACGTTGAAGTCGATCATGGGGTGTGAGGTTTCTAGGGACCCAACGGGCAGAGACCTTGCTCATGGCCAAATTATCGTGGATGATGTTGATAACACTTCCATGTGATATTCCAAGTTTTCGCTCGATTTCTTCGACCTTCACCCGTCGATTTTCTAGGATCATCCTCTCCACACGGGCCACATTGTTCTCGTTGGTCACGTCTGACGGGCGTCCTAGACGGAGTTCATCTTCAAGGGACTCACGACCATGGTGGAACTCCCTATTCCAGCGAGCAATGGTTGCATAGGAAGGGGCGCTGTCGGTGTACACTGCAACCATGCGTTCATGGATCTCTTTTGCATTCTTGCCTTCCTTGGTCAAAAATTTGATCACTGCGCGGTGCTCAACCTTCTCCATTGTTGAAAAATTTGTGACTGACATTCTGCGATCAGCTACTGCTTCTTAAATAGACGAGGCAGGAGCGTGCGGATGCAGGTTCTGACTTGTCATAACATGTCCTCACCCCCCCCCTAAACAGCCACCCCCCTTCCTCTTCCAGTTGGCTGTCTGGCTTTATCAGTTGGCTGTCTCGCTTTGTTCTGGAAGGTTGTCTTACAGGAAGCTCCTGATTCTCATTGTAAGATTGGGATATAATACTGATTTGGGTGTGTAGTTTTTCTTGTATTTATTTAATACATCAATCACTGTGTAATAAATACATTAGTGATTAATACTTTTGGGGAAGATAACTGGCAGCAATCCTGAGCAAGAATTTTTTGGGGTGAATGTTAACTTTGTCATTAGTAAATTTCTCAGAGTTTGCCTGTTCTTATAGATGGTGAGAGCATGCCGTTTGAAAGTAGTGTGTATGTGGTGTGTGATGCATGTGGAGTTGAAAGGAGAGTGAATGTAACTGAATGTCATGTGTGTTTTCTGGAAGGGGAGGTTAGGAGGTTGAGTGGGGAATGTAAGAGGTTGAATGATTTGGTGTTTGAGGTGAGGAGAGATGCAAGTGTGTGATTGAAGGGTGAGATTAGTGCTAGGAGGGTGGAAGATAGGGCTAGGACTGGGAACAGTGTGGAAGTTGTGAGTGATGATGAATGGTGAGTGAAAATGGATAGGATAGATACGTTAGGACAGGTTAGATGTGTGAATAAGAGGGATATAGAACCTGTTAGGTTGAATAACAGATTCAATGTCCTGAGAGAGGAAGAGTGTGAAAGTGATTTGCCTGGTGTGATTGTGGATGAAAGCAGGATAGGTGGTAGTGCGACTGAAAGCAGGAGGGAGGGTAATGTTAGGCCAAGACAGAATAGGAGAATGACTGAGGTGCTAGTGATGGGTGACTCTCAGATTAGGTATTTAGATAGGAAGTTGAGTGATAGCAAGTGGAAGGGAATGAGAGTTTGTCTGCCGGGTGCTGGTGAAAGTGATGTTTGTGAGAGGTATGATAGGCTGGTTTCTGGGTGTGAGAGGGATGCAGTCGTGATTACGCATGTGGGAGTGTATGATGTAAGGAAGGTGGGTACATGTGAGTTACGTGAGCAGTATAAAAGGTTAGTTGAAAGGATGAGTAGAAGCAGGGGGAAAAGTGTTGTTTCTGGTGTGCTTCCGAGATTGGATGTGGGGGTAGAATGGTTGTCGCGTGCAATTGGGCTGAATGATTATGTGAGGAGGATGTGTGAGATGAAAAGTGTCATGTTTGTGGATGTGTGGGATAGGTTTGTTGGAATGAAAGAAATGTATGCGATGGATGGACTGCATTTGAGTAGGAGGGGGGTAGATGTGTTGTGGGAGGAGTATGATCGTGTTATTAGGTCTTTGTGGGCGGGAAACTAGATACTTATAGTGGTCAGGGAATTATGAGAGGACATTATAGTCCTGAAAGTAGAATGGACTTGGCAGATAACAGAAATAGGTTCCAAGGCGATAGAGGTGAGGTCATTCAAGTTTCAAGAGGTGCATCAGGGATAGGGGGGTTAAATTGTTTCTATACAAATGCTCGTAGTCTTAGAAACAAGAAGGATGAGCTATTTAGTTATATTAGCAATGAGGATATAGATATATTATGCGTTACTGAATCATGGGTTAATGAAATAGAATTTAGTGACACTATAAGTGAATTTGATTTACAGGGCTATAATATGTACATTAGTCAAAGGACAGGCAGGATTGGTGGAGGACTAATTATCTACATAAAAAAAAAACATTGTTTCAAGTTTAAATACTTCAATAAAGCAGGATGGAGTTGAGTCACTTTGGATAGATATTAGGTTCAGTAAAAATAGAATAGTGCATTTGGGAGCTTTTTACAGGCCACCTGGGCAGACTGATGATATGGATGAACTAATGATAAGGGAAATAAGTAAGGGATGTGAAACAGATGCAGTTATTATTGGGGACTTCAACTTAAACTCTGTGGACTGAGAAAATATGATAGGTAGGGATAGAACAAGTGGCAGGTTCATGGAATGCTTTGAGGATAATTTTTTGAATCAATTTGTTAATGAGCCAACGAGGGGGGACAATATATTAGATTTAGTACTTTCTAACACTGATCATTTAGTTCAGGAATTGACTGTTGGGGAAGCATTGGGAAATAGTGACCATCAGATAGTTCGTTTTAACTTATGAATTGAGAAGAGTAAAATAACCGAGAATGCTGAAAAAGTTCCAAATTTTCATAAGGGAGATTATGTAATACTTCGAAGCTTGCTAAATTTGGTAGACTGGGATGTAGAATTCAGAGGTAAACATGCTTATGGGATGTGGGATACTTTCAAGCATATAATAAATGTAGTCCAAGAACAATGTATCCCAATGAAGGCCATTAGGAACAAAAGTAGGAAAAAAATTATGGTGGAATCAGGAGATAGCTAGAAAAATTTCAGAGAAGAAAAGGGCATACAAAAAATTACAGGTACAAAATAATATTCAAAATTTAAGTGATTATAGAATGGCTAGGAATGAGTTAAATAAGATTATAAAGAAGAACAAAAGGGTGTCAGAAATTAAATTAGCTCAGGATAGCAACAAAGATCCTAGAAAGTTCTTTAGTTACTATAAAATTAATAACAAGTCTGGCAGAGTTAAAATAGAACCTATCAAATATGAAGGGGTTGTGAGAGAAACTGATGAGGAAATAGTTGAGGTACTAAATGATCATTTTGCATCAGTATTTACAAAGGAGAAACTAAATAGTCATATGTATAGTACTCATGGGTCAGGGAAAGAGGTGTTTACTAACATTAGTGTGGATCGGAGGGTGATAAAAGGACTAATAGGTGAGTTAGATACTACCAAGGCCTCCGGCCCTGATAATATTCATTCTAGGATACTTAAAAAAGGTGTAGAAAGTATCTCAATAGCTCTGGACAAGTTATATACTAGGTCACTGAAATATGGAGAAATACCTGATGATTGGAAGAGAGCGAATGTAGTCCCCATTTTCAGGAAGGGTAGTAAAGAGGATCCAAATGACTTTAGACCGGTTAGCCTAACTCCTGTAGTCTGTAAAATTCTTGAGAAAATAGTTAAAAAAGGGATTTGCACACATCTAGAGAGGGAGGGGTTAATCAGTGATGCTCAGCATGGGTTTAGATCAGGTAGATCATGTTTGACTAACTTACTAGACTTTCTGGAGTTCGTAACAGATCAAGTAGATTAGGAAGAGAATGTAGATATAATTTACTTAGATTTTAGTAAAGCATTTGATAAGGTACCACATAGGAGACTAGTTCATAAATTAAAAATGATTGGGATATGTGGGGGTGTTTCAAATTGGATAGCTGAGTGGCTGAAAGACAGGAAGCAAAGGGTTGTACTAAATGGTGTAAAGTCAGAGTGGAGGAATGTTATCAGTGGGGTTCCTCAGGGATCAGTTCTTGGTCCATTATTATTTGTCATCTATATAAACGATCTTGGAAAGATAGAGAAAATAGACAAATGGAGATGAGAGAAAGAAGTGTGGTAGGGCGCAAAGAGATGCTTAGGGTCTGGTGATCAGACTTATCACTTTTATTTTTTTATTGGTTGCGTGTATTCATTGTTGTTGTATTAGATTTTTGGTAATAATTATAAAAATTATAATTATTATGGCGTTCAAGCCCTTTGTCTTAGCAACTTTAGTTTTTTTGGTTTATGTTGTGCATTGCTTGCTTTGTATATGTTTTTAAATACGTTTAAGTGCGTGCTTATTGTCCTGGTTTTTTTTGTGTGTGTGTGTTTTATAGTGTTTTTTGTTTCTTCTTTTGATGTTTCTTCTTTTGATGTTCTTGTCGAAATCGGGGTTTTTTTCTTCATCTTGGTAAGGTAGTCTTGATTGGTAGGTTTTTGTCGTAATTCGAGTTCTTCTGTTCTTGTTTTCTCTTTATCATCACAGGTTTTTTAATCTCTTTTTATGCATAGAGCGGTACTTCGTCTCCGCCAGCCACTCGGTTGGCGGAGCTGGGGAATCTGGGGCGACAGTCAGCTCTTCTGTTCTGGTTGATCATCTGGGTGATTTCATCACTCAGTTCTCGATTAACCAGAACCTGCATTTTCCGGGTCCGTTCTTCTATGACTTTGTTAATGGGAATTAACCCCGCCTCTCTGTGCAGGTCTTCTTGCCGCCTTCTTTCATGCCTGTGTGTACCCGTGATTAGGTACATGCATTTATTTTGCACTACTTGAAGACGCCTCTTTTGTGTTTTTGAGACACATGAGAGGGTGGAGGCGGGGTAAAGCAACGTAGATCTTACAAGGGCATTGTAGATCTTCTTCTTATTGCTTTCACGTAGATTTCTGAATCTGTATAGAGTTCTGACAGCAGGCGTGGCTCGAGAAATTCTTTCTTCGACGTGCTTTTTGTACCCGGTAGAGGTGATTTTCATACCGAGTACATTGCATTCGTTGGTGTAGGGGTATCGCGTATCCCCCACACGCACGTCTGCCCTTGAGGTGCGTCCGATGGGGACCACCTTGAATTTCTCTTGGTTTGTTCTTATTTTCCACTGAGCCTCGTAGTTGTTTAGGTTCGCGATTTCCATCGCTGTCATGCGAGCTTGCCACGGCGCATTCCTCCATGGAGATACGATTATCTGGCTGAAATCATCGGCGTATTGAATATTGAGGGAATTGGGGTACACAGGGTCTGGGACGTCCGCGGTGTATATCGAGTAAAGGAGTAAAGGGGGGGGGACAGACACCCCCCTGCAGGAGGCCCGCAGGGAGCGGAAACTTTGGTCCGTCCGTGCACCCTAGCCTGACATACGCCGCTCTCTCCATGACATAGTCACAGAAAGTTCTTTCTAAGTTTTCACTTAGACCCAGCCGTAAGATCTTATACTGCATGCCCCGCTGCCACACCTTATCAAACGCCTTTGATACATCCCGACAAACGATATCCACATAACTCGTGTCCCGTTTGGCTTGGGAAAGCTTTTCCGTTATGACATTGATTGCCATTTCCGTACTTCGCTTCTTTCTAAACCCGAATTGACATGGGTTGTAGAGGGAGTTTTCTTCCAGGTGAGACACCAGTCTCCCGTTGAGGATCTTCTCAAAGAGTTTCCTGCCAAATTCCAGGAGTGAAATTGGGCGGTAGCTCTTTCTCAACGTAGGGTCCTTTCCGTGCTTGGCCAAGAAGATCATTTTTGCCGTCTTGTAAGCATCTGGAAAGTACCCTGTATTCAGACATGCGTTGAAGATTCGTCTCATTCCTTCGATGATGTTGGCTGGTGCCTTTTCGAAGTTAAGCTTCGTAAGCCCCGATTGGCCTGGGGCTTTTTGTCCGGTTGAGCGGAGTGCGCCAAGGATCTCTTCTTCGGTGATCTCGGCGTCTCCGTCACGCAGTCTATCTACTTGGTGATGAATGTGCGTTCGATGTATTACCGTGTTAAGCTCGTCTACGATGTTGTTTTCGAACTCTATATCAAAATCTTCGTTTTCATCTTCCGATATGCTGAAGATTTTTTCCCAATAACGCCGGAATATCACTTCGATGTTGTTTTCTGCAGTTTCAATGGATCCATCTTCTTTTTGGATTTCCATTTTCTTCTTTTTTCCAGATGATCCTCTGAGACTTTTGACTTTCTCCCAAAAGTCCTTGGGAGATGCATCTTGATCGAGGCTCTCGATCGCATCGTCCCATTGTCTCTGTTGTTGTTCGAGGATCAGCTGGTTGAGCTCTTTCTCGATCTCTCTACTTCGTTGTAGCGAGTCAAATGTTGCATTTCTCATATTTAACTCGTACACAACTCTTAATTCTCTGTATAGGTCTTTCATGTACCCAGTCCACCTGTATGAGGAGATGGTTTTATAGTGGGTTTTGTGGATGCAAGCCTTATCTGCATTAATTAGATGTTCGTTGAGGTCGTCGAGTGCCTCGTCTATCTCCTCGAGAATTGCCTCGTCCATTGTCTCCTATTTTTAAGCAAAATTAAACTATAATTGAAACTAAATAAGTTAACACACAATATTAAATAAGGATTTTAAACTAAATCAGTTAACACATTGTCTACCAATTCGTCAACTTATTCATTCTGCTCCTATATTTTTAATAGGTTATTTTCATTTTTATAAAGGACTTTTTTAGATTTTGCCGAGGAAAAAAACTCTCTAAATTAAAAAACCCACTTTTTTAAGCAAAATTAAATATGAATTGAAACTAAATCCCATAACACACAAAATTAAATATAAATTGAAACTAATACAGTTAACACAATGGATACTGATTCGTCAACTTATGCAATCTGCTCCTATACTTTTAATGGTTATTTTAATTTACAAAAAAAAACAACTTGTATTTTGCCCAAGAAAAAAGTCTATAATTTGTTTTAAAAAGTGGTTTTAATCAAAACTAAAGAGTAAATATAAATTATCCACAAAATAGACGCTGGTCACTTTCAGAACATCACTTTTCATTATCATCACTAACTCTATAATTTAAGAACGGGATTTTTTGGAGTATTTGAATAATAATTTCATCTTAGTTTGGTTATGAATTAAGTATATTTTAAATTTTTATCAAGGTAATTTTTAAGAATTTCTTTAGAGTTTGAAAAAACAAAATAGTTTAGTTCAGGAAAAAAATAAATATGATTATCCAATGTTTTATAATGTTTTAAAAGAAAATGAATTACAATTGGTGAAGTTCAGAAAACTTATTAAAATTTAAGTAAGGCTGCTTTTTTATTTTATCTATAACTATATTTTAACAACGTAATATTTTGAACGGAGGTGGAAATAGTTTAGAGGTTCTTTTTAAAATTATTATAATTGGCGAAGTTCAGAAAATTTATAAAAATTTAACCATGCTGGCGAAGTCATTGCCTGGTGACTTTTCATTACAACTTTCTGTTGTTTTAGTCATTGCTTGATAATGAACTTAAAATAAAATTCGAAAGTACTCAGGATCTTCATTTTATTTTCCATGTGGACTTTGTTGCAATGAGTACTTATGCACTCATTGGAGGACTTTATTTCCAAAAGATCATCGGTGACTGTACACCAGGATATCTATGAAAACGTAATACATAAGCTGAACAACCCACTGAGGCCTATCATTTCTCAAGTCACGACACCAACGTACCGTTTAGCTAAAACCCTAAATGAAATAATAAAACCGTAAATCCCTTCAAAGTATAGCATAAATTCTACCGAAGACTTTATCGATATACTCCACTCTACGAGACCAGCAAGACTAATAGCATCTTTTGTGTGAAAAGCCTGTTTACGAATGTGCCTATCACTCAGACCATCGACATCATTATACAAAATGTGTACCAGAATCCTACATTGTCTTCCCCAAATCTTGACCCAAACATCTTAAGGAATATACTACGTTCATGCACATCAGAGGCTCCGTTCAGGACACCGGACGGTAATCTATACACGCAAGTGGATGGAGTGGTTATGGGATCATCCCTGGTGCCGACCTTCACCAACTACTATATAGGTCAACTTGAAGAGAGCTTATTTAACAACAGCGAAAATAAGCCACACACATAGTGCCGATACGTAGATGACATCTACATGAACATTCAATACGAAGACCATCAAAAAGCAATTTGAAGAGAACTCCATGTTAAAATTCACTTATGAATTGAACACGGGCAATAAACTCCCTTTTCTGCACGTTGAGGTACAAAAGATCAATGAAAGCTACATCACAAAAGTATATAGAAAAAGTACGGAAATGGGAAGATGCCTCAACACGGATGGTGAATGTCCTGAAAGGTACAAGAAAAGTGCAATCGGCACATACATCCGTCGAGCATACAAATGCTGCTTCACGTGAGAACTTTTCCATCAAGAGATCTCCCGCATAAAATAAACCCCCGTAAACAACGGTTTCCCGAACAGCATAATTGAAAAACAACTTCAATCATTTTTAAGTATGCAATTCAAAGATACGGATAAGACGAAAAGTAATCAGGAAGCAGTAAATAATATAAAATTGTATTACAGAAATCAGATGTCTACGGCCTATGAAATAGATGAAAAAAACATCAAGCAGATTGTTAAACGTAACATCAAGGTTAAGAATCAAATTGACAAAATTCAACTTATTATATACTATAAAACGACAAAAGTTAACAATCTCCTTATGAAAAACAACAACTGCCAAAACTCCTCGAATCTAAAGTCAACCAACATAGTTTACGAGTTTATTTGCCCCCAGGAAGTCTGCAAGCTTCATAATAACTCAAAATATGTTGGTATGACAACAACCACCATTTCGAGGCGTTTGAATATGCATCTGCAAGCGGAGAGCCTAAAAATCATATGGAGAGCGCACATAACATCAACCTAAGTAGAGATATTCTACTTAAAGAGACCAAAATTAAAAGAAACTAGGGAAATAAAGCTAGGCTGAACATATTAGAAGTCATCTTAATAAACGAAGAAAAGCAGGCCCCTTAACACCCAGGCTACGAGCTGGAATTGAACATTAAATTTGTTATATATATATATATATATATATATATATATATATATATATATATATATATATATATATATATATATATATATATATATATATATTGTTAAAGACCATAGTATATTTCGCCTTTTTTCCTTATCATTTTTAGTTCATCTTGTAGATGGTAAACAACTTCTACGTTTATATTTTTTACCAAGCACATTTCATTTAAAAAAAGAGATCAAGTTTATTATCAAGATGAACGTAGGAGAAGTTGTTTACCATTTACAAGATGATCTAAAAAATATAATAAGAAAAATGGAAAGTTTTCAAAGAAAACTAATAAAGGCGAAATATACTATAATCTCCATACAAGAAGGTCGGCTACCCATTTACACTAATATATATATATATATATATATATATATATATATATATATATATATATATATATATATATATATATATATATATATATATATATATATATATATATATAACATCCAACCAATCAAATTCCTATCCTTCTTTAAGCCACATCCTTTATAATTTCTTCACTTTGTGATTTCTCCTGACCTTCATCGGTAAGCAATATTATACTGTAATTTTTTACTTTTGTGTTTTTGCTTCTTTTTTTCGTGTCAATAGTGATTACATTAGATTAATAATTTGATTCTCTTGCCTTTTCAAATTCTGAGTTATCGGTAAGCAATATTATACTGTAATTATTTACTTTTGTTTTTTCGTTTCAATAGTGTTATATTAGATTCATAATTTGATTCTCTTGACTTCTAAATTCCTGAGTTATTTTCTAATTTTTGATTTACCTACATATTCTTAACCTAATTTTTTTTAATATTTTTAATATTCTTTAACTGTATTAGATTAATTTATGTTTTAGAATCTGAAGATGGGTGATACGCCCGAAACGTTGTTCCATAAATAAATCACATGTACCTCAGCCTCCTATGTGTCCTTACATTCACCGTGAAATTGAAGATTAGACTGGTCAGCAGCAACTCATATATATATATATATATATATATATATATATATATATATATATATATATATATATATATATATATATATATATATATATATAACCAAATGTTTTTCTTGGGCAAATTCCCCTAAAGTGCTTTTTTGAGAGGGGGGGGGGGCGTATAGGCTATTGCAATTGCCCCATATTGTATTATATATCATTTTAAAGTTGATTTCGAATGGAGGGCTCCGTATCCCATACCCTCCACTTCATTGTGGGGGATCACCTACTCGTAATATTCCTAATTCGAAAGCTTAACATTAGATTCGAATTCAAAAGGCGATTGTTAAATGTCATTACGCCTCGAGTTTCTCTAACACGTTCCTTGACCTCACATATATAAGCCTCACTCCTGAATTCTATTTAAATCAATCATATATTCTTTAAAATTGATTAATATGAAATGTCCATATCAGATTTTAATTAAGAAAAAAATCACTTCAAAATTAAATATAATACACTATAATCTGATTCCTCCAACTCACAATGTGTCTCCTAATATGGCGGTCAATTTTTTTTCTTTGTCATAACATCATAATTAGATTTTTTCATTATTAACCCTGGAGCACTGAACATGGGTATAGTTTGCCTGAGGCTAGTGACGCCATGCGCATTTCTCCGCCTCCCTCCCAAAGCAGGATGCTGCGAGTCTGTGTGGCTTCAGTCTAGCGAACGCTATCGCACAGTGAGGCCACGTTGGTCCACTCTTCTGCTTGGATTTCCCGCTAGACCCCTGTTTGGGTACCGTTTACCCTAGTTCAGTACTAATTATAATTATTGTAAAAAAATACTAGGCAACCTGTAGCCAAATTTAGTGCTAATAGCGTACATAGAGACGTTATAGTGATAAATTTCTCTCTTTTCAGGCTGTAATTCTTATTTCGGGTGACTAATAGTGCGCACTTGTGCCTGAAATGGCGAAAGAACAAAACCTGAGTTGGCTGGAGATTGGTGAAATTCTCTATATTCCAGATAGTGACGACGATAATGATTGTGTTGAAACTGATGTACTTTATGACAGTGAGAATGATAAAGAATATGTTCCAGAACCACATGAAATCGCTGAAAGTTCAGACAGTGTATTTAGAGAAGACGTTCCTCGCCGACGCAAGCAAACAAAGGCGGGTGATGGGAAGACAAAGAGGCCTAGGCGTCTCCTATCTACCCCCTCGCCTCCTACCCACGCTACCGCAGCTGATAAGTCTACTGCGGCCCATCCTGCAACTCTACTGCTGTTCATATACAGTACCCTGCTGTGTCATCAGGCCCTGATGACCCTGACGGCCCTTATTCTGCAGCTGCTGCTGCTGTTCATGCTAGCATCCCTGCTGCTATTGCTGCAACCCCTGCTGCTCCTGCTGCCACCCATGCTGCTGTTGCCCCTGCTGGTGTTCCTGCTGCCACTCATGTTCTGCTCTCGCTGCCACCCATGCTGCTGCTGCTCCTGCTGCTTGGCAGCGACAACGTTGACGACGTGCAGACGATGGGTAGTTGCTAGTGACTTTAACTATGCAACAGTCAAAAGTCACTCAGGCTATGTATGGCAAACAAGGCATCAGGTAGCTGCAGCAACCAGGTCAGCAGCCCAAAATATTGTGGCATTAATTAGGCCAGGTCCCCCACAATTAGCTGCTACTGCCACCACACCTGAAAAGTGTTTTCGCCTGTTTGTGTCTGATGCCATAGTGAATCTTATTGTGTTCACTAACAAGAAGATTGATGTTGTTGCCAGGAGGTGCAGGAGACATACAGCGACTGTACAGCAAACAACAGTAGCAGAGATACGTGCCCTGCTTCGTGTCCTTATATTCAGTGGTTACAGGAAAGATAACCATCTGAATACTAAGGAGTTGTGGTGCCCTTTGACAGGGGCTCCTTTCTACAATGTAGCAATGTCTGAGGTGCGTTGTTGCTTCCTGCTGTACTGCCTTAGGTTCGACGACATAGCCACACGGGAGCAGAGGCGGGCCACTGACAAATTCGTCGGAGTCAGGGCCGTGTGGGACATGTTTATGGCCTACTTTGAGGACAACTACACACCCCACGGAAACCTCACAGTCGATGAGCAATTGCTGGTTTTTAGGGGTAAGTTCTCTTTTAGGATGTATATCACGAATAAACCAGCAAAATATGGGATCAAAATTATTATGGTGAACGATGTGGAAGTAAGTACATGTTGCAAGGTATTCCATACCTAGGGAAACAGGGCACAACAGCAAGACATGGACTGCAACTCGGCCACATGTTTACTAAAGACCTCATATTCCTCTACCGCCAAACCAACAAAAACATCACAACCGTCAACTAGTTCACGTATATGCCCTCATACAGGACATGCTCACTAAAGGGCTGACAGTGGTGAGGAGAGTGAGGGCGAACAAGGCAGAAATCCCTGAGGTAATGAGGCAGAAGGACACCCGCACACCTGGCATTTCAGCATTCCTGTTCACGAAAGATATGAGACTCCTTTCATATATCCCTAGGACACAGACAAGCAAGAGTAATGTGTTCCTGCTGTCAAGTATGTACACACAGGCATCGGTGGATAATGTTAGTGGGAATCCTGAGATCATTGACTTCTATGATGCAACAAAAGGTGGGGTCGACACGTTTGACCAGATGTGTGCAACTTATAACTGCAGAAGAAAGACAAAGAGGTGGCCATTGTGTGGGTTCTTTGGGATGCTGAATGTGAGTGTCATAGATTCGTGAATCATTTATAGAGCAACACTGCCAGGGTAGGATGCAGCTCCATGCAGAGAAAGAAGTACATGCGCGAATTGACCCTGCAACTCAACCGCCCCTTTGGCCCGGCCGCAGGTGCAGTACCATCGGCAGCTGAGATGAAGGAGCCCATGGTACGGTGCAGCAAGTGTCAGTCAAAGATTGACAAGATGACATGCTTTAGGTGTCACAGCTGCCGCTAACCTATCTGCCCGAGCCACTACTTCCCTTACTGCTGTGATTGCGTCTGAGGCTGAGGTAGGTAATAAACATGTTTTTTTTTTGTGTGGGTGTGTGCAAATGTGTTACATTTATATAACTAAAACCATTAGGTTCATTTTATTAGCCACCACACTCTTCTACCAATAAATAGTGGAAAGTAATGACGTTTCCATATCAGTGACAGGAGGTTGCAAGGGATAGACACCAATGGAGATGCTTAGTGTGAGCGGGCTGTATTGTATCTTAGTAGTCATTTCCAGGTGGTTTCAAGGGATTTCATAACAGAAAAAACACATTATATTGAACAATTAGTCATTTTGAGTGCACTACAGTTTGTGTATCATCAGTGTCACGAGGAGCCCCTGGGAAAAAGAGACTGAGATCCTTGGAGGCCTGTGCGAATGTTTGGGCGATTCTATTGAAGAGTTTTTTTTTGTGAATTTTTCATCAAAATTATTGAAAATATTTCACTTTTTAACCGTTTTTTTTTGTATTTTTATATTATACCTTTCTTAAAGTAAGTACGGATTTTTATTAGTTTAATTAGCATTTAAATGCCTTATAGTTAGTGTTTACATGATAGGACTAATAAATTTGTATATTTACTATTTTTCTTTTATTTTCGAAAATCAGGTATAATATACCCGAGTTCAGTGACTGTAACAGGGAAATATGTTTAATGCTTCAGAGTTAAGTAGTGAAGAAGCTATAGGGTCTCGGACCGAATTCTCTATTGTAGTTTCGTAGGCTGGGTTATGTGATCAGCGAGCTTCCTTAGGATAAAGGAATATATATATATATATATATATATATATATATATATATATATATATATATATATATATATATATATATATATATATATATGTATATATATATATATATATATATATATATATATATATATATATATATATATATATATATATATATATATATATATATATATATATATATATATATATATATATTAGGATAAATAAGCAGGCTAAATTTAGGGAGTTTATTATTATATTATAACTTCTTGGTACCGACGTTTCGGGTAGGAACCCATTCTCAAGGATATGAGATTATGGAAATTGTAATATTTAGCTAAATATGTCCCAGATAAATTGTATAAAAGTCTTTATGTGAATTGGGGCAACGGCCAAATTAACAACGCTTCAATTTCGCAAGTTCGAGGCTCGTCGAGCTCCTCTGACGAACGGGCGGAGCATTCAAGGGTTCCATCTTCCCTTTGAGAGACCTTGAGGCTTCCATACGGAGGATGGAAGCCGACATCCAGCGGTTAAAGCTGCAGCGTGAACCACAGAGCGAGCACGGGCACGGGTTTGACGATCGAAGGCGCAGGTCTCGCTCTGCTTCACGAAAGAGAGACCAACGAGGGCATCCCGATTCAAGAGGTGAGAGACAGCAAAATTTTTACCCTCATTCTTCTAACTTTTCTCACCATTTTCCACACCATCAGGGCCTACGCTGGTATCATCAAAGGTACGGGCACAACGCCGTACACTGTACCCAGCCTTGTGCCAGCAGTTATGCTTCTTCACATACTGCGCCAAATAGTCTCCTCCCGAAGCATAACTATTCCCTTTCCTCTCATCCAACTCGGTGGTGCTGGTATCATAACAAATATGGTGCATAAGCCGCAAAATGTTTACAACCCTGCACATATTTACAACTAGTAACTCCACCTCCACCTAATCTCAACTCTCTACTCCTCGCACATCAATCTTCATCCCCAAACTTCTCTAATCTTCACCTCTTATCACCAAACTCTCCGAATCCTCAATCAAATCTTCATTCCTCAAATCCTCCAGTTTTCTCACTTCACCCAACTCAACTATTTTCTCCGAATCCTCAAACTTCAAATTCTGGCATTTCTCCCTCTCCAATCTCTCAATCACATCCTTTAAACTAACACCTCAAGAGATCAACAACGATTAACAACAAATTAACGGGTCAACATCTACCACCTACATCTCGCCTCACTTCAATTATTCAGGTAGGTACTCACTATTCTATTTTGACCCACACTCAATCCTCACTTCATATGGCCATCATTTCATTCAGCACTCATACAGTGCTACGTTGTCAATTCTCTCGCACTCATATAGTGCTCTGACAACGCCATTAGATGATGGAAATCGGACTAGAGGTCACCACTTGAAAATTAAAAAGCAAGGGTGTAGGTTGGATTTAAGAAAATATTTTTTCACCAATAGAGTGGTAGACTTCTGGAACAAATTGCCGCGGAGGGTAGTATGTAGTCCGAATCTAAATGTATTTAAGAATGGGTTGGATGAGTTTATGGGAAGAGAAGGTTGTGATGGTTCCTAAGTTTTGTATATATTAATATTGTTTGTATATATCTATAGCTGCATGATTTAGTTCTTGACAAGCCTTGATTGGTGATACCCTTGTTTCTAGACGCAATCCTCTGGGTGAAGTTTTCTTGGGAGTTTGGGTGCCTTAAAAAAGAGGACATTTGACCCAGATGACCTATGATGGGCCCTTGTGTCTTTTGTCATCTGTTATATTATATTGTGGGGGGAGGGAGGGCTTTAATTTTGTCTTCCCTTGGCGATTATTGATATAGTCCTATGTGGGTGGGTTTTGACGGATGCGGATGACTTTTGATAGGCCCTTGTGGCTTTTGTCATCCGTGAAATTGTTATGTTATGTTACGTGATTCTTTCTCTCATTTACACTCTCCTAAATCCGTTGTAATCTATTTATATTACCTCTTCATTCAATCTATTTATTTAATCCATTTATGTATCCAAATTACAATCTATTTATGTATCCAATTTAATCTATACAATCTATTTATACATATCAATCTATATTAATATTTACCCAATCCATTTAACTATATAATATATTAACTCATATAATCTATTTATCAATCCACATAAATATTTATCAAACATTTATAATATTTACTCATTTAACATTCAACTATAATCTAATTAATATTTGTTAATCATCATATGTGTACGCTAATTCTCATTAACACGTTCAAAGTTAATTCAACCGCATAAAATTCAATCCAATCATTCACTATAATTTCACTTTTTAACTATAGCTGTTCATTCCCTCATATATATTTTTCGTATCTCTTTGTTTTAATACACGTATTTCCACGACGTTGCCGATTTATGCCTAAGGAAATTTCGTCTTCAAATTCGCACTTCCCGTTAGCGATTAACTTCATTCCCCTTGTATAACAAAAATATAGGTTTGGGGGTTTATTGTGACCAGAGCTGTCTAGTGTATTGGCGTAATAACCACCTAACAACCTATATTGCAATAAAGACACCCCATATAATTAATTTATAAATATCTGATAACGTATCTAAAAA
Organism: Ceratothoa steindachneri; assembly: GCA_963969495.1. Lineage (NCBI taxonomy): Eukaryota > Metazoa > Arthropoda > Malacostraca > Isopoda > Cymothoidae > Ceratothoa > Ceratothoa steindachneri. Next base: position 171,575,233 of record OZ018327.1, read on the forward strand.
ATTCTTATGTTTGTATATATTTATAATCTCATATCCTTGAGAATGGGTTCCTACCCGAAATGTCGGTACCAAGAAGTTATAATATAATGATGAACTTCCTAAATTTAGCCTGCTTATTTATCTTAAAAGTACGTATACGCCTCGCAACGCACAACCCCTCTGCTCTCTTAAATATATATATATATATATATATATATATATATATATATATATAGATTCTTTATTCCATAGTAAATAGCTGGAATAAGCCTCGAAATGGCGAACAGTAATGGCAACTTTTCTTCTTGAATAATATTGATAACTCTTTCTGTACTCCTTTTCCACAAAAGTAAACCTATTTAAATAGTCATTTCATCTACTAATAATGCTACAAATTTTAACCAATCAGGATTGAGATATATTTAATCGTCATGCTTGTTTATTTTTGGAATAACAGACCTTAGCGTTAACAAATTGACCAATCAGCTTTTAGACATGAGCACTGCAATAATTGTCCACTCAGCGCCACGATAAATTAAAAAAGTTAATTACGCTCAGACTGTTTTTGTACATAAACACGGCTGAAATTCATTTTTCCGATTTTTTTATTTACTCAGTCTATACGCTTGCTCTCTTCCTGCGAACTGGTAAAGGCTATCACAGGTAAACAAGGAAAAATTTTATGCAGGACCTAATTGAAATGTCTTTTCAAGAAAATTTCTAAGAAGAAATATATGCGCTCCCGGGGCTGATCAGAGATTCCTCCTGTTTCTCTTGAGAGAAGTAGCCCCCGCCCTCCCAAAGTGGTTGCTCTTTCCTTATTCTAAATTCTTGGCACTTTATTCATACTTTTTACCTCAAACTTACTTCTCACACGCACTACATAACTTGGTCACCGGCAAGGTTAGAGTTGCAGTTGGTAGTAAGGTATAGTGAACCCCTGCAGAAGACCCTCTTAGGGGGCCAGAAAAAGGGGGGCAGAGTATCCATCACGAGCCAGAACGAAACTGTGGACCACTTTTAGGGCTAGGCCAAGATAGGTAGGGTTGACCAAGGAAAGTGCGAAAATTTGAAGGTAGGCGAGATAGAACTAGGACAGTTAGAGGGGCTCCTCCCACTAGTGGAGACTGGATAAGAATCCACAGCTGAAGATGGACAGAAGAACCCCTCTCCTCGGAGAGGGCACCACTCCCGGGAAGATGTACCCACCGGAATTCAAAAGGCTTCCCTTTAAACTCATACCCAACGGAAGGAAAAGATCACCACAAGAAGTAGTGCAATGCATATTTATTGATCTGGAGATACGACTAATCAAATGCACTGAGACACCATCTGGATTCATAGTTATTTGCCCAGACAATAAAGACGTAGAGCAGGTACTTCAGGAGAGACAGAAATGTCTCAAAATAGCAGAGGTGATCAAATTTAAAGATCACACTCACGTTTTCAAGGTCATTTGTGAATCTACCGAAATGACTTCAAGGATCATAGAACAGGGACTTCTCACTTTCAATATGAGAATACCATCCGCCCACATACAAAGAGACGTATTCACACGCATATATATATATATATATATATATATATATATATATATATATATATATATATATATATATATATATATATGAACATACGACTCAAAATTGCCCCTTCCCCCCTCAAAAGACCTAATCATCGGCTTTGAATGTGGAACTAAAGGCCATTCTTGGCGTTACTGCAACAACACAGATTAAAGATGCATAACTGCTAAGGGGGGCACAGAACTATGGCCATGATATGTCCCAGAAGAAGAGAAATTATAAAGAGAAAAGAAACAGAGTCAAACAGAACTAATGCTAGCGTAAATAAAAACTCATACGCATCGATGGCAAAAACTGACCAACAAGGACCGGCAACACACATAAATTTAGATGGTACTCTTAACGTAAAAATACTTACTTATATATTACATGCCCACCTGATGAACATAGCTAACCCTGGTAGTTATGCAACATGTTCTTTGCTCCCACCTCTCTTTTCATTTCATTTCCAAATTTGTAACCACTCAATCAGATCTCTGATCCAGCACACCGTACTGAATGTGCATTCTCGGAAAAGGAGGTAAAGTTTCGGGTGATTCAGAAGGCTCCTTCCCCGACCGAGTACACTGGGATTTTCGTTTCTTTATTTATAAGATATAATACTAGGGAATTTGACTTTCCATTTACAAAAGAGAGAATACTAAGCGGGAAGTCCATCTTCCTATTTACGAAAGATATTAATACAAATAGAGAAGTCTATTTTCCCATTTACGAAAGAGATTAATACAAACCGGGAAGTCTATATTCCTTTGTTACGAAAGAGATTAATACAAAGCAGGAAGTTTGTCTTCACATTTATAAGGTTAATGTGTGAATCGTTTAAATTTTTCAAACGAATGTTTACTTGGTTCGACCCCCACAAAGCTATATATATATAACATAACATAACATAACATAATTTAACGGATGACAAAAGCCACAAGGGCCTATCAAAGGTCATCCGTATCCATCAAATCCCACCCATATAATGCATCCATAGGATTTTGTCAGATCATGCAGCTACAATATACAATTTAACAATCCATAGGAATGTCCAACCATGCATCTACAATATATAATTTAAAGCCTCCATAGGAGTCTGTCAAAAACAAAAACAAAATCCCCCAAAATATACAATAAAAAGAAACTGCATCCACAGGAATGAGTCAAGAAACATATCCACATACCAAAAAGTAAGAAATTAACCCTCCATCCCCATATAATCATCCAATCTGCGCTTGAAAACATTCAAGTTTGGGCTGTCTACAGTCTCAGGTGGCAAACTATTCCAATAATCTACCACTCTGTTAGTGAAAAAATATTTTCTAACATCCAGTCTGCACCTCTGTTTTTTAATCTTTAAGTGGTGGCCTCTAGTTCTATTACTACCTTCTAACTCAAATAACTTGCTGAAATCTAATTTATCCATCCCAGAAAAGATTTTAAAAAGCTCAATCATATCTCCCCTCACACACCTTCTTTCAAATGAAAACATATTTAATACCCTCAGTCTATCTTCATATTCAAGGTGCTTCAGGGATGGTATTATTTTTGTTGCCCTCCTTTGTACTGACTCTAATAAGTTTATATCATGTCTAAAATGTGGTGACCATGCCTGTATACAGTACTCTAAATGTGGCCTGACATAAGAGTTGTATAGTTTAAGGATGACCTCCTTACTCTTGTAGCTAACATTTCTTTTAATGTAACCTAGCACCCTATTTGCTCTATTTTTTGCCTCAATACACTGCTTTGAAAATTTCAGTGACCTATCTACTACCACTCCTAAGTCTTTCTCATCTTCAACTGAATTAAGCCAATATCCATCCATCTCATAGCTAAATTCCCTATTATCTCTCCCCATGTTAATAACTTTGCATTTATTAAGGTTAAAAGTCATCTGCCACTTCTGAGCCCAAGCTAACAGCTTATCTAAGTCACCCTGCACTTTAAAGCTACCCTCAACCTCTTTGACTACAGCTGCCAATTTAGTGTCATCAGCAAAAATTGACACTTTGCTATTTACACCTTGCCCAAGATCATTTACATAGATTATAAATAATAAAGGGCCTAAAACTGATCCCTGAGGTACGCCACTAATAACATTCCTCCACTCTGACCTCACTCCATTCAGTACAACTCTCTGTTTCCTATTTTTCAGCCATTCAGTTATCCAATTTAAAACGTTCCCACATATCCCATGCAGCTTTAATTTATGAACTAGTCTTCTATGTGGAACCTTATCAAAAGCTTTGCTGAAATCTAAGTAGATCACATCAACTTTCTCACCCCTATCTAATTCTTTAGTTACATAATCCATAAAATCCAGTAAATTAGTTAAACACGATCTATCTTTTCTAAAACCATGCTGAGCATCATTAATTAACCTGCTACTCTCTAGATGATCAGAAATTCCCTTCTTAACCATCTTCTCAAGAATTTTACAGACTATAGAAGTTAAGCTTACTGGTCTAAAGTTATTTGGGTCCTCTTTGCTTCCCTTTTTAAAAATTGGCACTACATTTGCCAATTTCCAATCATTTGGTATTTCTCCAGACTCTAGTGATCTAATAAATATCTTCTCAAGAGCTACTGCAATACTTTCTACACCTTCTTTGAGTATCCTAGAATGAATGTTGTTGGGCCAGATGCCTTACTAGTATTTAACTGAATTATAAGCCCTTTAATTTCTTCTCTGTCTATATTAATAGAATTTATCACTACTTCCCTTGACCTAGAATTATCCTCAATTAATCTAACTGGTTTCTCTTCTGTGAATACTGATGCAAAATGATCATTAAGGACCTCTACTATTTCCTCATCAGATTCTTTCAAAACCCCTTCATATTTAATAGGCCCTATTTTATCACTGTTAGATTTATTATTGATTCTATAATAGCTAAAGAATTTTTTAGGATTTTTATTATTATTTTTAGCTAAATTAATTTCTGCTGTCCTTTTGGTCTTCTTAATAATCTTATTTAGTTCATTTCTGGTTGACCTATAATGGTTTAAATTATCTAAACTACTCTCACTTTGTAATCTCTGGTATGCCCTTTTTTTCTCTGAAACTTTATTAGCTATTTCTTGATTCCACCATAATGGTTTCCTACATTTCTTCCTAATAGACTTCATCGGGATACACTGTTCCTGAACCATGTTTAATATAGTCCTAAAAATATCCCACATCTCATAAGTATTCTTCCCCCTGAATTCTATATACCACCTAATCTGATTTAGCATGCCGCGTAATTTATCGTAATCTCCCCTATAAAAATTTGGAATTTTTGTGGAGTTTGTCGTTGTTCTACCCTTAACTATTTGCAAATTAAACTGAACCATCTGATGATCACTGTTTCCCAATGATTCCCCTACACTCAATCCTTGAACTAAGTGATCATCATTTGAAAGAATTAGATGTAATATATTGGCACCCCTTGTTGGCTTATTAACAAATTGGGTCAAAAAGTTATCCTCAAAACACTCCATAAACTTACAACTTGCTCTATCTCTTCCTATCATTTTCCCAGTCTACAGAAGTTAAATTAAAGTCACCCAGAATAACTGTATCTTCTTTGCATCCTTTACTTATTTCCCTAATCATTAACTCATCAATGCAATCCGTCTGTCCCGGTGGTCTATAAAAAGCTCCCAGGTGTATTTTCCTATTTTTACCAACCTTAATATCTATCCATAATGATTCGCCTTCTCCTTGCTTTATAGAGTTATTTAGATTTGAAGAAATTCTATTTCTAATATAAATAATCAACCCACCACCAGTCCTATCTCTCATAACATAACAACATAACATAACATAATTATACGGATGACAAAAGCCACAAGGGCCTATCAAAGGTCATCCGCCTCCGTCAAAACCCACCCACAAAAAGCACCATCACCAGGGGAAGACAAAATCAAAGTCCCCCACAATATAATATAACGGATGACAAAAGCCACAAGGGCTCATCATAGGTCATCCGAGTCAAGCGGCCTCTTTTTCAAGGCACCCAAACTCCCAGGAAAACTACATCCAGAGGATTGCATCCAGAAACAAGGGTATCACCAATCAAGGCTTGTCAAGAACTAAATCATGCAGCTATAGATATATACAAACAATATTAATATATACAAAACTTAGGAACCATCACAACCTTCCCTTCCCATAAACTCATCCAACCTACTCTTAAATACATTTAGATTTGGACTACCTACTACCCTCTGCGGCAATTTGTTCCAGAAGTCTACCACTCTATTGGTGAAAAAATATTTTCTTAAATCCAACCTACACCCTTGCTTTTTAATTTTCAAGTGGTGACCTCTAGTCCGATTTCCATCATCTAACTCAAAAAACTTGCTAACATCCAATTTATCTATCCCGGAAAAAATTTTAAACAGCTCAATCATATCCCCTCTCACACACCTCCTTTCGAACGAGAACATATTTAATACCCTCAGTCTATCTTCATATTCAAGGTGCCTCAGGGAAGGAATAATCTTTGTTGCCCTCCGTTGCACTGACTCAAGAAGGTTAATATCGTGTCTAAAATGTGGGGACCATGCCTGTATACAGTACTCTAGATGTGGCCTAACATAAGAGTTATAGAGTTTAAGAATAACCTCCTTACTTTTGTAACTGACATTTCTCTTAATAAAACCCAGCACTCTATTTGCCCTATTTCTTGCTTCAATACATTGCTTAGAAAACCTTAATGACTTATCTATTACTACTCCTAGATCTTTCTCATCCTCTACTGAGCTGAGCCAATGCCCATCCATTTCATAGTTAAATTCTCTATTATCTTTTCCCATGTTAATAACTTTGCACTTATCAAGGTTGAAAGTCATTTGCCACTTATGTGCCCAGGATAACAATTTATTTAAGTCCCCCTGCACTTTAAAATTATCATCAATATCTTTAACTACAGCTGCTAATTTGGTATCATCCGCAAAAATTGACACTTTATTATTAACTGCCTCCCCAAGATCGTTTATATAGATGACAAATAATAATGGACCGAGAACTGATCCCTGAGGAACCCCACTGATAACATCCCTCCACTCTGACTTTACACCATTTAGCACTACCCTTTGCTTCCTGTCTTTCAGCCACTCAGCTATCCAATTTGAAACACCCCCACATATCCCAATCATTTTTAATTTATGAACTAGTCTCCTGTGTGGTACCTTATCAAATGCTTTACTAAAATCTAAGTAAATTATATCTACATTCTCTCCCTTATCTACTTGATCTGTTACAAACTCCAGAAAGTCTAGTAAGTTAGTCAAACATGATCTACCTGATCTAAACCCATGCTGAGCATCGCTGATTAACCCCTCCCTCTCTAGATGTTGGCAAATCCCTTTTTTAACTATTTTCTCAAGAATTTTACAGACTACAGGAGTTAGGCTAACCGGTCTAAAGTTATTTGGATCCTCTTTACTACCCTTCTTGAAAATGGGGACTACATTCGCTCTCTTCCAATCATCGGGTATTTCTCCATATTCCAATGACCTAGTATATAACTTGTCCAGAGCTATTGAGATACTTTCTACTCCTTCTTTAAGTATCCTAGAATGAATATTATCAGGGCCGGAGGCCTTGGTAGTATCTAAATCACCTATTAGTCCTTTTATCATCTTCCGATCCACACAAATGTTAGTAAACACCTCTTTTCCTGACCTATGAGTACTATACATAGGACTATTTAGTTTCTCTTTTGTAAATACTGATGCAAAATGACCATTTAGTACCTCAACTATTTCCTCATCAGTTTCTCTCACAAACCCTTCATATTTGATAGGTCCTATTTTAACTCTGCCACACTTGTTATTAATTTTATAGTAACTAAAGAACTTTCTAGGATCTTTGTTGCTATCCTGAGCTAATTTAATTTCTGACACCCTTTTGTTCTTCTTTATAATCTTATTTAACTCATTCCTAGCCATTCTATAATCACTTAAATTTTGAATATTATTTTGTACCTGTAATTTTTTATATGCCCTTTTCTTCTCTGAAATTTTTCTAGCTATCTCCTGATTCCACCATAATGGTTTCCTACTTTTGTTCCTAATGGCTTCATTGGGATACATTGTTCTTGGACTACATTTATTATATGCTTGAAAGTATCCCACATCCCATAAGCATTTTTACCTCTGAATTCTATATCCCAGTCTACCAAATTTAGCAAGCTTCGAAGTTTTACATAATCTCCCTTATGAAAATTTGGAACTTTTTCAGCATTCTCAGTTATTTTACCCTTCTCAATTCCCAAGTTAAAACGAACTATCTGATGGTCACTATTTCCCAATGCTTCCCCAACAGTCAATTCTTGAACTAAATGATCACTGTTAGAAAGTACTAAATCTAATATATTGTCCCCCCTCGTTGAATCGTTAACAAATTGATTCAAAAAATTATCCTCAAAGCATTCTATGAACCTGCCACTTGTTCTATCCCTACCTATCATATTTTCCCAGTCCACAGAGTTTAAGTTGAAGTCCCCAATAATAACTGCATCTGTTTCACATCCCTTACTTATTTCCCTTATCATTAGTTCATCTATATCATCAGTCTGCCCAGGTGGCCTGTAAAAAGCTCCCAAATGCACCATTCTATTTTTACTGAACCTAATATCTATCCAAAGTGACTCAACTCCATCCTGCTTTATTGAAGTATTTAAACTTGAAACAATGTTGTTTTTTATATAGATAATTATTCCTCCACCAATCCTACCTGTCCTTTGACTAATGTACATATTATAGCCCTGAAAATCAAATTCACTTATAGTGTCACTAAATTCTATTTCATTAACCCATGATTCAGTAACGCATAATATATCTATATCCTCATTGCTAATATAACTAAATAGCTCATCCTTCTTGTTTCTAAGACTACGAGCATTTGTATAGAAACAATTTAACCCCCCTATCCCTGAAGCACCTCTTGAAACTTGAATGACCTCACCTCTATCGCCTTGGAACCTATTTCTGTTATCTGCCAAGTCCATTCTACTTTCAGTACTATAATGTCCTCTCATAATTCCCTGACCACTATTAGTATCTAGTTTCCCGCCCGCAAAGACCTAATAACACGATCATACTCCTCCCACAACACATCTACCCCCCTCCTACTCAAATGCAGTCCATCCATCGCATACATTTCTTTCATTCCAACAAACCTATCCCACACATCCACAAACATGACACCTTCCATCTCACACATCCTCCTCACATAATCATTCAGCCCAATTGCACGAGACATCCATTCTACCCCAACATCCATTCTTGGAAGCACACCTGTCACAACACCTTTCATTCTACTTTCTTTCACCTTTTCAATCAACCTCTTGTACCTCTCACGTAACTCACATGCACCCACTTTCTTCACATCATTCACTCCTACATGTGTAATCACAACCGCATCCCTTGCACAGCCAGACACCAGTTCCTCATACCTATCAGACAGATCTCTCACTCCAGCACCCGGCAAACACACCCTCAAACCATTCAATCTACTTGCATTCAACTTCCTATCTAAATATCTAACTCGCGAATCACCCATCACAAGCACTTCAGTCAGACTCCTATTCCTAACCCCCACAGACCTAACTCCATCCCCACTCCTATTCTCATTCAAACTACCAGTCACTCGAACTCCACCCCCACCCCCACCCCCATCAGTCATATCACTTCCAGTTACTTCCTCTCTTAGGGCACTGAATCTATTAGTCAAGCTAATAGGATCTGTGTCCCTCTGACTCACATACCTATTCTCCCCCTGGCTAACCACCTCAACAGAGGCAACCCTATTCTCACAAAGAACAGGAGAAGCCTCCCTAGCTTCATGTTTCCTAACCACTCTCCACTGTCCCCCATCCTCACTAGGCCTATTTCTAACTAATCTAAGGGGGCTAACTTCACTATCACTAGAACTATCACATCCTACCTCCACTGGCCCTCTACCTTCACCTGAAACATCTAACTGGCCTACCTCACCACCTAACCTATTCCCAGCTCTAGGCCTAACACTAAGTTCCCTCCTGAGCTCAGCAACTAACCCCTCCAGCCTACATATCCTGTCTAAATCCTGCCTTCTCATCCCCTCTAAATCTACAATGCATTCACGCAGCCCACATACAACACATGTATACCCCTCACCTAATACACCACAACCAATGCATACATTCCGACACTCATGCTCACTTTCATCCCCAAACTCCATCACTTATTCAAACAAAGAAAGAATTTAAGTAGCAATAAGAAATAAAAAAAGAAGAGCAACTTAGCTTTCGCTGATTGTGGTGAGAAAAAAAACAAAAAAACTATAGAAAAATCTGAAAAATAGATCAACAGACTGAGAGCTCTATAAAACACGTGCTACCTGTTCGAAGGTCAGTCATAGTATAACCTTCTAGTTCAAATTCACTGACATTATCATTAAATATATTTTCATTAACCCATGATTCAACTATACATATTATATCTATATCTTCATGAATGATATAACTAAATAATTCATCCCTCTTATTTCTAAGACTATGAGCATTTGTGTAAAGACAACTCAGCCCACCTATCCCTGAAGCACCTGAGGGCCTATCTCCTCTGCATCTCCTTTCTCTCCTTCCCCGACCCTGTACTCTTGTATTTCCCTGACCACTATCACTACTCAAGTAATTTAACCCTAAAGCACTTCCATTAGCCTGCCTACCTTCTACAAATCTGTGTTTGCTTCCTATCCCTACCTCACTTTGATCCATAAAATTTCCCTGACCACTATCAAAACCTAGTTTCCCGCCTCTAAAGACCTAATAACACTATCTAATTCCCGCCACAAAACCTCAACCCCATCTCGGCTCAGATGAAGTCCATCCATCGCATACAAACCCTTATTCCCATAAAACCCCCTCCAAACATCTACAGACACCAATCCTGACTCCTCGCACAAACCTTTCACTGATTCATTCAAACCCATTGCACGAGACAACCATTCCATCCCCACATCCATTCTCGGAAGCACACCTGAAACAACGCCTTTTACTCTACTTTCACACATCCTTTCCATCAGCCTTTTATACCGCTGTCGTAACTCACAAGTACCCACCTTCTTTACATCGTTTACTCCGACATGTGTAATCACAACTGCTTCCCTCTCACACCCAGATACCAACCTATCATAAGAACATAAGAAAAGAAGGAGACTGCAAAAGACCATTCATGGCCTACACTTGGCAGCTCCTGTTCCAGTCAACACACAAAAGATTTCTTACCAGAGAAAAGTCATCAACATTGTCACCCTTTACAGGAGTTCGTCAGATCTAATCTACAATATACATAAAATGCATCCAGAGCATTATGTCCATTCATGCAACCGCAAAATAATCTCCCCACTCCTTAGAAAAATATATACATATGTACATAAAAAAGTCAGTCCCATCTAGCAGCTTCATTCATATATTTATCTAATCTATTCTTAAAACTACCCAGAGAGGAGGCTTCTATCACATGTCTAGTGAGCCTATTCCATTCATCTACCACACGATTTGTAAACCAATTCCTCCCAATCTCCTTCCTAAACCTATACTTATCAAGCTTAAACCCATTGCTATGTGTCCTGTCATGTTCACTAAGTATAAGAACCTTACCCAGATCCCCTTTATTATATCCTTTTACCCATTTGAAGACTTCAATCAATTCCCCTCTGACTCTTCTCCTTTCCAATGTATGTAGATTTAGTTTTCTGAGCCTTTCACCATAAGGTAAGTTCCTTAGCCAACCAATCATCTTTGTCATCCTTCTCTGCACAGACTCAAGCAAATCAATATCCTTCCTATAATATGGTGACCAAAATTGTACTGCATAGTCTAGATGAGGCCTAACTAGCGCCAGATACAGTTTTAGAATGACTTCAGCACTCTTATTGCTTACACTCCTCCTAATGAATCCCAATATCCTATTAGCTTTATTCTTAGCATTTAGGCATTGCTTTCTAGGACGAAGGTCTGAACTTACCAAAATACCCAAGTCTCTCTCACAATCGGTCCTCCCTAAATTTCTCCCATTTAATTTATAACTATTCAGTGGATTATTTCTACCTATACTAAGTACACTACATTTGTCTATGTTAAACTTCATTTGCCATTTCTCAGCCCAATTGGACAGAATGGTCAATTCCTCCTGCATTACAACAGCATCAGAATCAGCCCTAATGGCCCTACCTAGCTTAGTATCATCAGCAAATTTACTCAGGTCACTACTTATACCTATGTCAAGATCATTAATATAAATTAAGAATAGCAAGGGACCCAAAACAGATCCTTGCGGAACTCCACTGCTAACACACCCCCACTCAGATTTAACTCCATCTATACTAACTCTTTGCTGTCTGTCACCAAGCCATGACTGAATCCACCTAAATATACTGCCATCGATCCCGTGTGCTTTAACTTTGCTCAGAAGCCGTAAGTGTGGCACTCGATCAAAAGCCTTACTAAAGTCCAAGTATAAAATATCATAGTTTTCATCCTTATCTGCTGCTTCATACACCTTACTATAAAAAGACAGCAAATTAGTCAGGCAGGATTTACCCTTACTAAAGCCATGCTGTGATTCGTTTATCAACTTATGCTTATCCAAGTGATCTCTAATATTCCTTGCTATAATAGATTCCATCATTTTCTCTACCACTGATGTCAAACTTACTGGTCTGTAATTAGACATATTTGTTTTATCCCCTTTCTTAAATATAGGTATCACATTGGCTTTCTTCCATGCCACTGGCACAATGCCACTCTCCAATGATTTTCTAAAGATGCATGCTAGGGGCTCACTTAACACATCCTTACATTCTTTCAAAATTCTAGGAAAGACCTCATCAGGACCGGGTGCTTTACTACTTTTAATTTTATCAATTTCCTTTGTCACTATCTCCTTTGTGATCAAGATATCCTTTGATTTCTCTTCATCATTACCCCGAAAGATCATTTACACCTCGGGTATATTTAGAGTATCCTCCTGTGTAAATACTGAGAGAAAAAAGTCATTTAGCATTCCAGCCATTGAGTCCCTATCACTCACTAATTCTCCATTGGAATCTATAAGTGGGCCTATTTTATCTCTAACCTTAGTTTTGTATAATTGATAAAAACTTTTAGGATCTTCCTTTGCCCTATTTGCCACTTTAATTTCATAATTTCTCCTTGCTACTCTAACTAACTTTTTAACATCTCTTGCTAGTTCATTATATCTCTGCCTTAAGTGATCCTCTCCATTTTTTATTTTCCTATAAATGCCCTTTTTAATGCCAATATAATGCTTAATTTTATCTGTCATCCATTTTAACACATTTACAATTTTATACCTTTGGAATCAAGATTGGAAAAAAATATAACTATGATAAGAAGGTGGCAAATGATGCAACCAGCAATATTAAGCACTTTTGGGCTTATAACATAGCATATAACATAACATAATTACATGGATGACAAAAGCCACAAGGGCCTATCAAAGGTCATCCGCCTCTGTCAAAACCCACCCACAAAAAGCACCATCACCAGGGGAAGACAAAATCAAAGTCCCCCACAATATAATATAACAGATGACAAAAGCCACAAGGGCTCATCATAGGTCATCCGAGTCAAATGGCCTCTTTTTTAAGGCACCCAAACTCCCAGGAAACCATTCAATCTACTTGCATTCAACTACCTATCTAAATATCTAACTCGCGAATCACCCATCACAAGCACTTAAGTCAGACTCCTATTCCTAACCCCCACAGACCTAACTCCATCCCCACTCCTATTCTCATTCAAACTACCAGTCTCTCTACCTCCACCCCCACCCCCATCAGTCATATCACTTCCAGTTACTTCCTCTCTTAGGGCACTGAATCTATTAGTCAAGTTAATAGGTTATGTGTCCCTCTGACTCACACACCTATTCTCTCCTTGGCTAACCACCTCAACAGAGGCAACCCTATTCTCACAAAGAACAGGAGAAGCTTCCCTAGCTACACGTTTTCTAACCACTCTCCACTGTCCCTCATCCTCACTAGGCCTATTTCTAACTAATCTAAGGGGGCTAACTTCATTATCCCTAGAACTATCATATCCTACTTCCTCCACCAGCCCTCTACCTTCACCTGAAACATCTAACTGGCCTACCTCACCACCTAACCTATTCCCAGCCCTAGGCCTAACACTAAGTTCCCTCCTGAGCTCAGCAACTAACCCCTCCAGTCTACATATCCTGTCTAAATCCTCCTGCATTCTCATCCCCTCTAAATCTACAATGCATTCACGCAGCCCACATATAACCCATGTATACCCCTCACCAACTACACCGCAACCAATGCATACATTACCACACTCATGCTCACTTTCATCCCCGAACTCCATCACTTATTCAAACAAATAAAGAACTTAAGTAGTAATAAGAAAAAAAAGAAGAGCAACTTAGCTTTCGCTGATTCTGCGGTGAAAAAAAAAACTAGAAAAATCCAAAAAATAAATCAACAGACCGAAATGAGGTTTAAGGCACTACACAGTCCGAATCAGTTGCTAATTAAACCATTAACAGCACATACATCTCAATGAGATGACCTAATATGTCAAAAACCCACTGATATTGATCATTGGATATTGATATATTTGGCATTGGATAATAATATTATATTGGATATTGGCGCCTGGAAAGAAAGAAAAAAAAACATGGTAATCATTTTTATACATAAAATAAACAAAAAACAACAAACCCATTCCCATTCAGACACACACAGATTTTTACAGAGGAAGGGATAGGGTACTGAGAAAAGGGGTGGGAGAATGGCCCTTTTACACACACTCACATTCGCTCCACCACACCCCTCCTTCCTTAAGCCATTCGACCAGTCACTCACAAAACCCCTTCAATCACTCTTCACAGTACCACTTGTGCTCAATCGCACCCTTCTGCACCCATTCACACTCTTCTACTGGTCCCTGGCTACGCGTAGCAATTAGTCGGGGTTGTTCGTCAGTCTCGTCACTATTGATCATCTCATCAACCATACTCTTAGCCCTCATTACCAGTTCTCCCATCTCACGACAAAATTCTTTCATACTCTTCCGTTCAGAACCTTCACTCTTCATACCCCCATTCATCAGCTCCTCACTCACAGCTCTCATCCAACTCAAGGTACATTCTTGCGAAACAGACAGGTCACTCACATCCCCTGTATTCTCAACAGGCATACCAGAAACCCCTTCGACTGGTTCCCACCAGAAACCTGAAAAATCAGCCACTTCATCATTCACTACATCAAACTCATCCCTACTATCACCATTCGTAAAACCTGAAAAATCAGCCACGCTAGGTTCGTTCTGCCCAAATACACTATCATTCATACTGTTCACAAAACCAGAAAAATCAGGCACAGGCAGCTCACTCACTCGTCTACTTATACCAACCAAATCACTCACCTGTTTACGCAAAAACTCAATCTCCCTTTCAAGATCCCCCATACCAGAAACACTCTGCTCAGACTTACTTTCATTCGCACTTGCATTCTTCCTTTCACTCTTCTTTGTACGCTTTCTACTCCTCGAGACTAAGACTAGCTCTTTCCCAGACAGATCCATACTATCACATTCAATCTCATCATCATGCACTTTACCTCTCTCTCTACACAGTCCATACACCGGATGGCTCACCAGGTAGTCAGGAGGTTCTCTATCCTTAACTGACTCTGATGAACCCGCACTCTCTCAGTCATACCGTCATTCAAACTCTCCAAAACATACGTCACCCCATTTTCCCAAACCCTCACAACTCTATAAGGTCCATCAAACTTCTCACTCATCTTTGACACATTCAACCTACCCTTCACTTCTTTCACCTTCAATACTTTTGCACCTAATTCAAATGAATGGAACCTTTCATGCGCCTCACGCCATACACTCTGCTCACTTTCACTCAAATGAAACCTATCTTTCACTCGCCTTTCAAAATTCATCACAAACTGACATGGGGACATTCCAGTTGCACTATGCACAGTTGAATTATACGCCCACAACACTCTCCCCAGACACACATCCCAGTCATTCACTGTCGTACTCATCATTCTCAACATCTCACACAAGGTTCTTATAGTACGTTCAGCCAATCCATTTGAAGACGGTACATACGGAGTTGTTCTCACATGCTCCACACCATTCTCTCTCAACATTTGCTCAAACACTTCTCCTACAAATTTAGGCCCATTATCACTCAGACATCTTCTAGGCTTCCATACACACATAGGAAAAAACAACTGCTCAACCACACGCGCAACAGTCACACTCCTTTTATCTCTCACAGGCGCTGCATACAAAAACTTACTTTTATGATCAACCATCACAACCATACCAACATTCCCAGCACTCGTACACGGCAAAGACACACAATCAATCACTACCAATTCAAACGGTTCTTTCGCATCAACTTTCAACATCGGTGGTTTCACTTGCACACTTTGCACCTTTCGCTTCTGACACCTTTCACACGTAGTTGCAACATCATTCACAACAGTTCTCAGAAACGGATGGAACACACGCTCCTTCATACACTCCCACAGCTTAAACTTACCCATATGCCCATAATTATCATGCACAACCTTCACCAGACCAATCATACCAACTAAGGACATCACAGGTACATACATATCATCACCACCCTTCACATGCCTCACAAAATATACAACATCCATACAAACAAAGAAATCCTTAGCATACCTTTTAAAATCACTTAAACACTCTGGCCATTCATTCAAATCAACACTCATCATTACACACTTCTTCAACTCACTAACAAAAGGACATATCTCTTGCATCTCTAGAATATCCTTATCACTTAAAATCTCATTCTCATCATACCGCAAAACTTGACAACATTCTTTGCCTACTCATTCAACCTCATCACCTCACATTCACCTTTCATAAGACAATCCTTATCAGCATCCAAAGACAAATCATTCAATCTCATAAAGTCTACACCAAGCAAGAAACAACACGGCATTTGCTCATCCTTCAGAATCACAAAGTCATGCTTCACATTCACACCATTACCCAAACTCACTTTCAGACTAACTTGTTCCCATGCCACTATCATGCCATTCCCTAATCCACTTATCCGTAACTTCACAGGTTTATGCTCGCAACATTTAAACTCATCATACTTACTCAGAATCTTCTCATTCACTAAAGACACTTGCGCTCCAGTATCAATCAAACCACAGAACAACCTTTCACCAACTTTCACTCTCGCTTCCATCATATCAGGTCCACCATGTTCGCAATACACAGAAGGAACAAGCACACCAACATCAGCACTGATATCCACACTGTCATTAACTCCCATATCATCACTCACCACACGCTCATCTTCATCCAGACAATCATTCTTCTCTCTTATATATGAACACTTTTCAATCACCCAATTGTAGTGCACACCGCTCAAACATTTCAGATGTACCACATTAGGATTCAAACCCTTCATCTTCTCATCCTTGTACACAATCGGCCTCTCACCACCAAAGTGCACATAAACAATCACTCCATACAACTGACTCACTACAATCAACACTTCCTGAAATGGCGGGACCCCTTGCATACACATCGCTCTCAATTCTTTCATGAAGTTCCGCACCTTTGCCATATCAATGCTTTCAGGCTTCCTACACACTTCATTCATTACCTCCTTCCTTAAATCATCCACACTATCGGGCACTCTCACGTCTACTCCATCACTCTTTAAATCTTGCAAACCATTCCATACACTCTCAAACAAGGAATCACCACCACCCTTACTCTCTTTTCCATTCATAATCCCTTTCGACAAATACTCAGGATCACTCACTCCACACACATTTTCATCATTCGTACCAGGATACCTTGACATCAAATCAGCCACTCCATTCCGTTCACCAGGCACATATTCAATGACATAGTCAAAGTCACTCAAATCTTCCAAAGTCCTTGCAATCCTACTATCAGCCCACTTCATACGCTGCAGATACACAAGAGGTTGATGATCGGTTTTTATCACAAACCTCACACCATACAAAAATGGACGCAACACTTTCAAACAATATCTTATCGCAGCCAGCTCTCGTTCCACAGTCAAATACTTTCGTTCTGCAACATTCATAGCCTTGGATACATACCTAATTATTTGCCTGACATTCTCTCCATTCAAACGCTGCTCTTGCATCAGAAAACCTCCCATACAATACCCACTCGCATCTGTATACAATTCAAGCATTTTAGCATTTACACTATAATCTGGGTAAGCCAATTCAACATCTTCAGCCGCTGCCTCTTTCAGTCTCTCATACGCTTCATTCATCTTATCATTCCACTTGACAACCATACTACCTTTCTTGCCCATCCACTCAGTCAGAGGCTTACTCACACCAGAACAATCACGTATAAACTTTCGCTGGAACTCAATCAAACCCAAAAATGACTTCAGTTGCTTCACAGTCACCGGTTTAGGAAACATTCGCACCTTCTCAACATACTTTGATGATTTTCGCAATCCATTCTCACTCACCATATGCCCAAGGAATTCCACTAATTTCGCAAACCATTCACACTTCGCCATTTTCACCTTCACACCAACACTCTCCAATGTTCTCAACACATCATTCACCAATCTCATATGCTCTTCAAAAGTCTCAGTCATAATCAAAATATCATCTATAAATGCAATCACATTCTTACTCGCAAACTTACTCAACACAACATTCATTGCCCGCTGGAAGGCTCCGAGAGCATTAGCCAACCCAAAGCTGAGGTTCCGGAACTGGTAATGCCTCTTTGAGGAAGAGAAGGCAGTTACTGGCCGGCTCTCCTCAGCAATGGGCATCTGGTAATACCCCCATACCAGATCCAGCTTCATAAACAACTCCATCCCATGCATACTATACACACACTCAGATACCACACACATCGGAAACCTTTCTTTCACAGTCCTTTCATTCACCTTTCGATAATCCACACACAGACGCAATCTTCCATCCGGCTTACGTACAGGTACAATTGGACTATTCCATGCACTCTCGCTCTCTTCAATCACCTCCAATTGCTCCAATTCCAAACACTGCTCCTCAATCTCATCAGCAACCGGACGTGGGAAATGCCTCGGCCGCTGATAGATTGTGGAGTCCTCCTTCAGGACAATCTTGAATTCCCTTTCGCTCAAATATCATTCGATACACATCCTCCCTTTCATACTCAGTCAAACATCCATCCAATTTCACCATGTCCTTCACCTAATTATACATCCATTCACATGTCTTTTCATTCGCAACATTCACCCTGATATCCGTACTATCATCCATACCTACCTCATTGACAGTGGAGAGGTGGCCCAGTACATCTCCGACTTGGATTCCCCTCACCTACCCTTTCACACTGGGGTCCGCCTGCACACATACAAAAGGATCATTCATTCTCATCAAGCCATCAAACACACAAGCAACACGCCTTACCTTATAACACGCATCCTTTCCATCCAATATCACAGTGTTCTCACTCACATTCAAACTAACATCCTTACTCCAACTCACTCTAACAGACACCCTTTCACCCTTCACAAGCCTTACATTCTCCATAGCAGTCACCTCAATACCAGTAAACACACTCCTCAAAATGCTACCATCTTTCCCTACATACAACTTATACACCCCATTTTTACCAATCTTTCTCTCAATCTGATCAGTCGCAGGATGCACAACCATACGATTCATTTTCATAAAATCATACCCCAAAATAACACCATACTCACTTCTCACCTTATCAATCACAGAAAATTCACATTCATTCATCATCATACCATGCATTCGAACAGCTGACCTTATCATTCCAATCACAGGCACTCTCCTATTGCCAATACCTACTAAACTACCCTTGCACTCAGACAGGAGGGCTTTCTCGCTAACCTTGTCATACACATCTTTATACACCAAGCTCGCCTTGCATCCAGAATCTATTAAAGCCAAACACTCAATTCCATTCAATTCCACCTTCACACTCAGACACTCATACTTCCTACCAGACAGCACTTTCACACTAGGCAGACTTACCAACACATTACTCACACTCATGCACCCAGACGATACTTCAGCAGGTACCCTCTTACCATTCAGTTTCCCGCTTCAGACTTTCCATTCACACCTTGCGCTCTCAGTCTAATCCAACACTTTTCACTCGAATGTCCTTCCATCGCACAATAGCTACATACATTCCTCTGGTCACGACACATCCTTGCATAATGACCAGCCTTTCCACAATTACCACATGCATATTTCATACTTTTCCCACCAGTTGCTCCACCATTCAACCTCGGATGTCCACCTACATTCTGCCAACATATGACCTTTCCTTCCACACCGACGACATTCCACAATCTTTCTCCCACCATTCAGTCTCTCGTTTGCTGGGACATACCTCGGCTTCTCTCTCATATATCCGTTCCCACGCTTGAAATTCATCTGCCCCCTTCCATTCAACCACCCTCCATTTGCCTATCCATTCTGCCGGCCCAGGAAGTTTGACATCACTCCAGCTGGTGCAGCCTTCAGGGCATCCCTGTAGCTGACAAACTGCTGGGGTGGATGAAAGCTCCTGGGCTTCTTACCTCCAACATTCACACTGTACCATCCATCCTCTTCTAGATTGCTTTCATCATCAAATCGTCCATCTTCTAACAGTTCCAACACATCCTCCCACATCAACCGTTCACCTGTCAGTCTCACTCTCTCCTTTCTCTTTCCACTCAGCCATTCACTCACCTTTCGCGGGATCGTGTCCAAAAACTTCCTCATCAGTGGTTTACATTCATTTACATCATCATCACCATACCTCGTTCTTGCCATACTCTCAAGCCTATGTGCATACATATTCACACTTTCACTCTTCCCCATTCGAGCCTTCTCAAATTCATTCACCCTTTTATACTTCACACTCTCTTTCATTCGTTTCACCTGCCCAATCAATCTCTTCTTCACTACATCGTACTTTGGCTCCCCCACACTTGTGATCACACGGAAAAACTCCAATACTTTTCCCTCCAAACATTCCCCCAAAACATTCCCCCAAAACATTCATCCAGTATCCCTTATTCTCCGGGTACTTGAGCTTACAATAACGCTCAAATTCCCCGAAGAATTCTTCCATACTTTTCCCACCATGTAACCTAAATCGATCTATCTTTGGCACTTCCCTTATCAAAATACCTTTTCCCACATTCACTTCACTCTCCAAAGAGCTACTCTCGGTCTCACTCATTCCAATCATACCATCACTCTCTCCTTCATCCGAGTACAATGAGTCCACACTCTTGCCTCTTAACTTCCTATCCTTCCCCTTTGCACCACTCTTCCTTCTCTTGTGTTCAACTCTCTTCCATTCTCCGTCCTTCCTACCACTCACCGTATCTTCTTTAGACTCAATCCTACTGCCATCCATTCCTTTTAGCGGAGTCCCTTCAGTAAGAGTAGGGGTCAAGGTTGTAGGTCCTGGGGCTGATCCAGCCCCTGTCATCATGTTATACAGGTCCTGCATCCGTCGGTCCGTCTGATTCTGTCGGTCTCCCATTTCCTTCTTCATCCTATCAGTCTTTTCATTCATCCCTTTTATTTTATTCTCCATTCCCTCCATCATTCCCCGCAACATTTCACACTCCTCTTCTTTCTTTCTCAACTCCAGTCTCAATCACACTACTTCTTCATTCAATGTTTCCGCTACAGCCATTGTTCCCAAGTTAGTAAAAAGATAGGAGGAGGGAAAAATCAATCAAACTACTTGTCACGCTAATTGGGTATGGACTGCAATACAATCCCGTCACGCTCCCGGTTTCGAAGTCTCACGTCCCTATTCGGGTGCCAAATGTAGCGGGCCGAAAAAATGTAGACTAACCCCAATCGATCCAACCCGCTGCCTACACTAATCCGGACATGAGAAATCGAAGGAGAATGAAACGGATTGTATGTACAGTCCTTTACTAACAAAGAAATACAATATTTACAAAAAAATATGGGTAAATATGCACAAAATATCTACAATAGAGAGGTGCGATTATATTGGAGATCTTATTTTTCACCAAAAAAATTACAAAAAGAAAATCCTATATATATGAATACTATTAATCGATCCTAAGAAACATAAAAAATCAAACAACCAAAAAAATCCTGACTACAACAGTCAATATATAAATAACGAACAAGGCCTCACTTGGTACAAAGAGGATGGGGAGATGTCCAGCCACCTGCCACTCGAGCGAGCAAAATGCCTAGGACTTACAACAAGTGTGGCGCCTCTGCGCTTGATGGAAAATAATGACCTTAAAAAGCTTGCGTGGCTATTATAAGCCCTCCTTCATTAAGCTATACTATTGGCCTTTATTTATTAACAATAATATATAGCTTTCCAGAATATAACGCTTTGTTTGTAATATAAGGATATATGAAACTAAGTCCTATCTTTCCAGAATATGGCGCCTGGAAAGAAAGAAAAAAAAACATGGTAATCATTTTTATACATAAAATAAACAACAAACCCATTCCCATTCAGACACACACAGATTTTTACAGAGGAAGGGATAGGGTACTGAGAAAAGGGGTGGGAGAATGGCCCTTTTACACACACATTCACTCCACCACAACATCAGATACTCCTGACTCCTTTATCTTTTTGCCTGCCCTCCATCCAATATTAAGAACAGATAGAGTGGACAATACAAGAAAACATAGAGCAGGTCTGTACGTCAAGAAGGATATACCTTTTCTATCAGTGGATAAACTTTGCCCTAATTTACATGTCATCTTACTAACAAACTATAACTGTTATGTTGTGGTGGTATATTATCCCCCAACCAACTCATTGGCTGCAAACACTGAACTTGTTAACTTTATACTTACCCTCTGTAGAAGCAAGGAAGTACTAATACTAGGGATTTTTAATTTACCGGCAGTGGATTGATCGAACGACAACTCAATAAATCTTATCTATGACCCTATGACAATGGAGTTTTTGAATTGTTTTAATCAATTGGGCTAACACAATGGGTTGCCTTCCCAATATTCTTGATCTCAAACAATATCCTGGACTTAATATTTACCTCAGGCTGATAGAATTGGACATGTAAGTGTGCTGCGCTCTGCCAAGAAACTGTATAAAACGATAAGGACTAACTATGGTCGGAATTCTGATGAAGCCAAAACAATATTAGGTTATTTAAACTCAATTAATAGTAAATTCAGGAACTCTTATATCTGGATGCAAGCTCTTCAAGGAGTCACTGGTGGATTGTCTTAAGAAAATCCGAAGGCATTTCATCAGTACATTAGAAGCAAGAAGTTTGGGGCTCCTGCAATAGGGCCTTTGAAACAAGACAACAACATTATTTGTGATTATAGGCTTATGGCGGAGTATCTGGCTAATAGTTATGCTACTGTTCACAAGGATGACCCCTTAAATCCCTTTCTGCATCAGCTAAATGGTAATGTCATGGACCTAATAGATATTACTGTTGGTGATGTTTCAATGATGGTGAAATGTATAAAAGCTTATTCTAGCATGGGTCCGGATGGAATTCATCTTATACTAATAGAATCTTGCCTGGCATTAATACATCTTTTACACAGGCTGTTTATTGCAAGTTTGAGGAGTGGCATGTTTCCGGACAAGTGGAAGGTATTGGAAGTGATACCTATCTTCAAGAAAGGTACGAGGTATGATCTTCTGAACTATAGGCCAGTGTGCCTTACATCAGTATGTTGTAAGACAATGGAGAGGATTATTGCAGAAAAGTTAACATCCTACCTGGAAGAGAATGGTATGCGCTCTGATGACTAGTATGGGTTTTGAAAGGGAAGAACTGTTGTGGATCAGCTAATAATCACATATAATTGTGTCACTTCTTGGTTATCGGAGGGTAATGATGTGGATGTGGTTCTTTTTGACTTTTCCAAAGCCTTTGACATCATTAGTCATTCTGTGCTACTACCTAAACTGAGATTGCTGAGGATAGAGAATACCCTACTGGACTGGCTTGGGTCCTTCTTGATAGGAAATGATATGCGTGCTAGCGTTGGTAATGATCGGATGTGTTCTTAGTGAGCGCTCTATTCAGTGACATTTTTTCATTTTGGATTTTTCGGTGTAATACATTTAAGTTTGGGAAGATAGTTAACTTTGAGTGTTAGACATAATACTAAAGGAATTTTTAATTATATTTTAAATTAAATCTTGAAATAGCTCCAGTTTGTTTGCATTTCAGAGTGGGCTAATTTTCTCCCCGTTTTTGTTTACACTTTTCTTGATTGCTTAATTAACCAATTATACTCTCCGGCCTTGGGCCTTTATATCACATAATTTAGTGCTAAATAATCGCCTGAGGGCCTTTTGTGGCCTTTCACTTTAGACTCATATTTGCCCTGATTATTATGATAATTCACCTTTTTTTTTTTGTCAAACTCTTATGTTGGCGAGTAATCATCTAATAAAAATACATAAATCGCTTAGGTCAGTTCTTCTTTGTTTGTAAACCAAGATTTATGAATGAGCGTAACTTGACTTGGTTCTAGGCCTCACTACAACACGGCTGTATAAACATACGTTTTTGATGACTCTTCACTTCTTTTTGGTATAATACACTTGATTTTTATTTTTTATCTAATTAAAACAAGTAAATCCCTTAAGTTAGTATGCTATTGAAGGCACACAAAATACAGTTTTATAGGTCAAAAATAGGCCCTGAGCAAAATTTTCATAAAAGTTAAAATATAAAATGATCTCCCATGAATAGCACTACTGTTTTCTATAATTAGAAAGGTTTTAAAGCATAACTGATTTAAAAAGCTTAAACTAACTAACCATGGGTTTCGATGAAAATTTGTGGAAGAACTGAGAATTATCAATTATAATTAGAAATAGGGAGAAAGTTATTAATATTTTTTAATTATATTAATAGAATAATTCTTTTCATTTAAAATGATACATTATTTGATTTCTAAAAAAGGATTTAAATATTTTAATTATTTTTGATAACGTATACCATTTGTAATTTTGCCCAAGGTGATTTCAAGCAGATTAGTCCAGTGCTTTAAGGGTTAAAGGGTTTTGAAACCCCTTGCATCATTTTAGCCCTTAACTTGAGGGGAGATTTTTTTTAACTTGCCTCAATAAACTCCCCAGAAATTTCAGATGTTTTCTGTGATTCTGTAGTGAAGCCTGAATGATTTGTTTCCTCAAGGTGTCGTAAGACATTTTATGCCACTTCTCTTCTTTGATACAAAGTCCTTGGTATCTTGATATTGTTTTATAGCGGTTTTGACAGTATATCTTGAACATTTTATCTTATCATTTTCAACTTGTGATATCCCTTTATGGATAATTTGGCTTTGTGGCCCTATGCTTCTGTAAATTCTTTCATTTTAGTCATATTGCTTATTTAGAATATATTTAATAGGTATACAATTAGTTATAAATTTGAGCTGAAACATAAGCAATATTGTTTGAATTCTGATTTTAGAAAACATTTTATTACTTACCATGTAAAATACTAAATAATTCAAATATTAGCAAAATATACATTATCATACATATTTATGAATAATATGATAAAGTTTAATTAAATACATAAACTTATGAATGCTTTATACTCTTGGCCCAACATTTTCATTTCATCCCTCATTACTTTCTATACAAATTACTCCTTACAAACTTTCTGTACGATATTTTCTCATTTGTTTTTGCTTCAAATTTAATTTTAAAAACTTGAACACAATTATATTGAGGAATGAGAATAAGATACAATGATGCTTCTTCCTTCTCTCTTATATTTATGCTGGAATGGTGGGTCACTGTAAGCTTCACTCTGTTATCTGGGATTGATGACAGCTAGTTATGCAGAGAGACACCTCTATTACCAGTAGAGGTGCTGAAGTGAAGGTAATACCTCGAACCATCAACTCAACTGAAATGAGAAATTGTCACCTCACATTTTCTGGTTGTGTGCCCTCCTAGCCACAATAGCTGCAGGAGTGCTGTGGCTATCTATTACCACTACTTTATTTACAGTTCTCTCCTTACAACTTTTTTTTAGAAATGCCCTTGTTAGTTCTTACTTTAAATGAAAATATGTAACCCTATTTTCTGGTATTCTTTTAACCTGTCTTGACTATAGACCTCATTAATTATATTTTTTTGCCAGATCATTTTCTAAGTTTTAAAAATCAAGTATCTTTAAAAATAAAAACCTCTTTAATTTAGTTTTGTGAATCAGTTGAATTTTCAAGATCATTTATTATTTAGATATGGCTTTTTTAAAGCTATTATCTACTTTCAGTCGAATATCATTAAGAACTAATAAGTTTCCAGATGGTGAGTTTATAATTTTTTATTTTCTTAGAATAAATTTGATTTCTTCATTAGTAACTAGAAATAGACCAAAATTTATTAGAAGTATATAAAATGATAATTGAATAGAATTTTAACATGTTTAATTATTGACTTGAGTGAATGGAAACAGGTCCCTCTCCCAAAGGTGATGAAGGCTTCCACCTGAACGCTGTTTGGTGTCAAAACATAATACTTCCTGGCACCTCTTCCCAAAAGAGGACCGGCTCCTTGGGCCCTCGGGCCAACCAGCGATTGTCATACTGACCTTATATAAATTTCATTATCTGATCCAGGATCCTTCCAGTATCATGGAAAGATTGACGCTGACTAATTAACTAACTAACACGATATTTTGAGTTAATGCTTGAAACTTCTATCAAATATTTATTTTTTATGCATGGTTAACCCATTCCTTGAGGCAGATCTTTGTTTTAGCACTGTTTAAAAATTTATCTAGATTTATCTCAAAGTTGCACTGATTAATCAGGCTTATCAACCATTATTTCCTTTTGCTAAAACATATTATAAAGACACATATAGGTTAAGTATTATTAAATTTATTATTATTATTTCCTTATGAAATGATAAAAATATTGCACTTTTCTAATCTGTGAAATCAAAAAACTACCTTTTATCCCTTGGGGTTAGTATCATGGCCAACCCACATCCTGCAGGAGAACTGCCACAGCATTGGGCTAAATCCAGAGTTTTCTGACCCCCAAAACCTTTTTGTCACACGGGTGTAGTGGCCAAACTTGAGCCTGGAGCGGGTGACATTGGTGTATCTGAGAAGCTGATGTAACATATTTGGTGCAGTGATTATAAACAATTCTCAGTATATTTCTATTAACTGAGATTTGCGAGTTCAGAAAATGTTGCATCAGGAGGTTGAATGGTTTGTATGATTTCTTCAATACGATAATGTTGCTCATCATGTGACTGCCATTTTCATTCTTAGGACTATATTTAAACTCAAGTTCACTTTGTATATTGGTATTTATCACTTTACCAGGGAAATATAACTTCATACAAAACAAGAAAAAATGTAACTTCTTCATTCCAAGTCTTTTAGTCTTACTACTACACAGTCACTGTCTATAGCATGATCACTCTTCTAATTCACTTTCAGAGATTTATTCATCCAATCCTTTACTGGTTTGTCATTCTTAAAAGGTGTATGGTGTCTAATTGATAAGATGAATGATTGCACCATATTCTTCCCATCATTTCAGTTCTGAAGTTAGGCACATTGTAATAGAAATTCAAAGGCACTGAATATAGTTCTTTCTTTTTCTATGCTTAAAACTTGTTTACCACCATAACCAATTCCACTGGGAGTTACAATAGAACATCAATGTAGTTTCTTCTACTTCTGATACTTCTACCTACTTTCATTTCTGCCAGACATTCAAGACTTTTGGAATCAGACATTTTCAGTTTTTATTTTTTAAGTTCTTAAGGCATTTTAGTAGGTCTACTCACAATCCTACATTGAAAAAATATAATTATGTTGCAGTCCTAGACAAAAGTATGTGGTGTCTACATATGAGTGCTGCATGTTTATGGCATTTTGATGACATCACAGCATCTCTCACTGCTCAAAGTTTAAAATTGTGCCTCAGTTCCTTGCAGGCTGTCTTAGGTGCGGTTAATATGTTGTGTTGCTTTCTTGAACTTGTGTTTATTTATTGTGATTATGTATTGTTTGTCATTTTATTTAAGTACTATGGCTCTAAAGGATTCAATCCTTCGAACTAAGGAAATTAGTGAGCAAATTCATATAGCAAAGTCAACTGTATGGAATTACTGTGCACATTTTCGGAAAGGTGGGTCTCAGGAGATACCATCTCAGAAACCGAGGACTGGTCACCCAGGGAAGACTTGCAACCATGCTGATAATGTTCTAAAATGTACATTGGACCATAACCATATGTTATAGCAAGAGTTTTGAAGGAATCTAACCCAGGGGTGTTTGGAGATATATCTGTTTGGACACTTTCTCACCAGGTACAGAAACTGTTACTGCAATCACAAGCCAATATGCAGAATTGTCATGTGCACATAGGGCTCACAGAGCTACATTTGCTGATAAGATAAATATTTAACCTGGGATGATGTGGATTGGTTAGATGTAGTGTGTTCAGATGAAGCAACATTTACTGTACCATGTTGTAGCAGGCCGAAAATCTATACTCTAATCCCAATTGTTCCAACCTGCTTCCTACACTAATTTAGACGTGAGAAATCGAGGGAAAAATGAAATGGATTGAATGTACAGTCCTTTATTTACAAGAAAAAATATGGGGTAAATATTTCTAAGAGATCCAGTTACAAAAGCTAATAATATATATATAAAACAATTAATATTATCTTTGTAAAAAAACTGGCACCTCCGAGCTCGATATAATTTTAGCGATCTTGTTGCAGTATTGAGGCTTTATAAAAAAAGTAACCTCCTCTCCAACCAATCATTAACCAGTCAAGGATGATGGCAATTTCAATTATATTACTTCCTAATCTTATAATGTCAGCCACTCTTTACAAAGGGAAGTAATATTTATCTATTGAAATTTAATAGAGTGGTGGCGCAAAAATAAGAATCAAATTGTAAATAGCTGGGGGAGAGAAAAAAATATTTTAGACATACATAAAATCCTTAATATATATTATATATATATATATATAAATAAGAAAAAATTCCCATTCATACACACATTCTTACAGAGGAAGGGATAGGGTATTGGAAAAGGGGTTGCAGAATGGCCCTTCACACACACACACTCACATTTCCTCCACCACAATGTAACTGAGGAGGAGCTGTATATCATTGCAAGAGTAGGGATCCACATGACCCACATTATCTCGAACAAACAGTAAAACACTGATTTAGTGTTGTTTCTCTGGTAGAGGCTTAGGAGGACTTGTGCTTTCCATAAATGAAAAAGTGAATCAAGGTATAATTCAAGCTTTTATGTGATCATCTACCAGAGTCCCTCAATCTTATAGATGCAAAGGTGTTTCAACAGGATGGAGCACCTGCTCATACTGCCAAATCCATTACCACTTGCTTGATGATTGTGAGGTACCCTTTATAAAGGATTGTCCAGCCATACATAGCCCCAATATTAATCCAATTGAGAACCTGTGGCATTTGCCTCAAAATCTTGCTTTATCCCACTCTTGATGCATCTAAGCTGTCATGTTGTATTATAATATGAGACACTGCATACTTTTGTCTAGTACTATATACACATGAATTATTAGATGCATAAAAATGGACAAATTAAAAATGTCTCATTCCATCCCATACTTTTTCTTTTGCTTATATTTCATAAGATTTACACATGATAACTTCTCTTATAACATTTATCTTCTGATGGCATATTAACTTTGGTTCTCAGATAATAATCTTTTAGTTACTTTGAAGTTTTTGGAGGTTAAATTTTGCCCATCAAAATTTTTACTGTATTATGTTTAGCAGTACATTTAATATATTTATTATAGTTCTAAATTTCATTTATTTTATTAATATCTACAAAAAATAAGCTTTTTATCCTTTAGTAATACCCTTGTTATAAACTTTATCTGTAGTTTGTACCTAACTTTCAACTCTCTCACTTTCAGTTTTATATAATTTCCCAAATCAGAATATATGCAGTAAAAGAAGCTTACTAAGTATCAGCAATCCTATATATCAGCCTAGATTCTCAGAGGCATTAGAAAAAATGGCAGAATCTCCAACTCCATTTAAGGCAGAAATATTGCCAATATCTATGAATAATTTCAATCAGGTAAGATTTTAATTAAAAAGAAGAATATGATTTTAAAAAATCCATAGGATTATTTTCTGTTTTAATTATTACCTATTTACCTGAAGGTTCCATAGTTTGTAGTATTTTCATGCATGGTACTCCTAATACACTCCTTATCACTTGAAGCTGATTGGCAACAACCTGCACAGACTTACTGGATGCCATTGATAAATGTGCTGGATGAAGTTCATCTGAGAATGGCTTGCAATATACTACTGCGCTTAATCCAGCAAATAGCTTCTCTCTGACCTTGTACACAGAGGATCAGTTGTTCACATTCAAGAAAGTGTCAATCTCACCCTCACCAAGGTTGGCTGCCTAGGCAATGAGGACACTGCGCCTTTTCATTTCCTGTATCAGATTGGAAACTGCAGTTGGGGGGGGGGGGATAGATGATAAAGTTTGGGTCATTTATAGCTGACTAAAGTTGCATTCTCAAATATCTTAGGCACCCTGTGGAAATGCCGCTTCCAATTTTATGGAGGTTAAACCACATTGGGTATAAATAGTTACTGGATAGAGTCATGATTCAGGTTGCCTTCCTGGTAGCTGTCATACACTGTAGATACCCATGGTTCAGATCCCATATTAATCGGTAGATCTTAATTGATTACAGATATGTTAAAACCCCAACTCATTCCATGATAACTATGTTACCCCCTTTTTTTTAGTCCTGCCCTTAAGCCTTTGATGCCTGAATTGGACAGAAAGTGTGCTGGCTAAGGCAATTATTAGGTACAGGGTGTGCTGGCCTGTTGACTGCTCACCTTCTAGTACACGTATAAGGTGGCTACAACGGAACCATCCTTTATTGAATGGTGAGGCAGGTTGTCGAAGTCAATCAATGCAGGACCTGGCATCAAGTCTGTGTAAATGATCACATTCTGAAATTTCTGATCCTATGGAGACTTCTCTTAACCTGCCAAGGCATTTGGAGGTCATAGTATGTACTTTCCATGCATTCCTTTCATTATTTCATACTATGATAACAACAGAACTAATATTAAGTGATGACAGGTGCATGGAGATCTGCCACCATGAGCAGCCTCACCCTCCCAAGGTGTCGTGGAGGAGAAAAATAATTGAGTCAACCCTTCGACTCATGGTAGGGTTCCCCACTCACAATCGCCATGTTGCAAAGGGGCTTTCCCTTTGCCATCAAAGTTGAGCTTACCTAAAGTCTGTGTAAGTTGCTCCCTATTGTGAATGGCCAAGTGTGTCATTTGCGGAGAGCTGCAGCCGCTTCTTCTAAGTAATGTGGTGCGTATCTCCTGAAGAAGGAAGTCCTTGCCATTCAGTCTACAGATTGTCTTTCATTTTGCTTGGCTGAGGACTTGTCATGGCATGCCTGGTGCTGCCTGGGACATCTTACATGTGAATTTAAAAAAAAAGCACCCTCTGCTCCTGGCACTTCCAAGTCTATGAGATCCCCTGGTCGAGCTGACAGCACAAAGGGTTATACCCAGCCTCAACTAAAACCAGAGTTCCTCTCCCCCCTTTCCCCAGTGTGACTGTTTCTCGTAAGGCAAAATGGCTGAGCGTATCAACCGATTCATTAGACTCTCAGGAGGCAACACCACTGAAGGTGGTCATGAGGCTGGCTTCCAGGGTTAATAAAACTGCCCCCCTGAAAGGAAAACAGCACCAGAGGAGCTATGGCTCCTACGCCTTCATCTAAGGCTGGCCTGGGTGGCTCAGAGATGGTGGATCCTCCAAAGGAGGGACCCTCATCTCCAAAGCTTCCTTGTATACTAAAGGTTTTGATGAATAGGGAGGTAAAGACTTGCATAATGAGCCCAACCTCCCCCGATAAGTCCTCAAAGGTGACAGTGCCTTGTTCAGCCAACAGCTTCCATAATTCTGCCTCCAGGAAGCATACAATCATTCCTGTGAAGGTCTTCTCTTCTGAGAGTGCCTGCGCATCTCCCTGAGCTAAACCTGAAAGGGATATTCCCTCAATGAAATTGATGCAGACTCCAGACCAACTGGGAGGAGCTGTGGAGGCTCCTCATTTCCCATTAGCTATCTTTTTGCAGGAGACCATGCTGGGCGCTTGCCCGCTTCCCACCTTCATAGGGGATGAGGGTATTGTGACCCCAAAACCACAGGTTGGGAGCCGGGCAAGATGATGCACAATTTACACCCAGCATGCTTCCCTTCTATTTGCTTATACCTCCTTTCAGGCAGTAGTAGTGCAGCTGCACCTGAATCGGAGGAATCCTGCTATTTCTGCATACATTCCACCATCACCTTACTTCGATGTGAGGGACTTCCGCTGTAGCAGACCACAAATCTATGCTCTAACCCTAATCGATCCAACCCGCTTCCTGCACTAATTCGGACATGAGAAATCGAGGGAGAAATGAAACGGATTTTATGTACAGTTCTGTATTCACAAATAAATTACAATAATATTTCTAAGAGATAATTAAATTTTCATATAAGAATTCAATTAAAAAAAAAAATGTGTGCATACAACAAAACAAGGCCAAAATTCCCCAATCAACAAAACAAGATACAAAAAAGAAGCCTACGACGGGCAAAGAGAAAAAATTTGTACAATAACACTGATCGGTTCCTGATCAAACGATGTGTGCGCCAAAAAAATGAAAAGAAAAACTGAATGGTATGAGATACTCCAATCAACACTGTACGATGCTTTTAAAACAAAAGGGGAGTACGGGGGTGTCACTCGCGAGTTAGGGCAAGTCTAGCCAAGGCTGTATAGTTCTCGGTTCAAGATGAGGGGTGGAGAAACCAGGTGTGGTTGTGGTTTCCAATGAAAGGTTGTGTAAAACCCTTGTATCAAGGTGGGTGTAGAAGCACTCTCTACCTCTTTCCAACTCACTGGTTCATGGTATCTGTGATGCCACAGTTATTGTGAGCTGTGCGGATATCAAGATTATCTTTTGCTGGGTTCCTGGACTTGTGGAGATTGCCAGGAATGAGGTCGCCAAAGAGTCTGCAAGGACTGGGTGACCCGACTAGCGTTTCGCTCTTTCCCACACCGATTACATGACAGGAATTAGGGCAGCCCTCAGGGCTGCATGGCAAAGATTATAAGTGAAAATTACATAGCATCACACCACCACTTTCCTGTGGACCTGCCCCTCAATGCCTTCACAGCTTCAAGTCATTTTCTATCACCTTTGAATCGGGGGCACTCACTGGACACAGCCCCATCTGATGCGGCGCTTCCTTGCACCTTAACACAATGACCAATTGGTACCCTAGACTAGCAGGTATATTCATAATGAATGTCACAGTCTGGGGCATCATCACTCTCTTTACCTGTCCCGCTACTGGGGCGAGTGAGGTTGTTACTGCTTGTCCCGTGTAGTTAGTATGAATTTGTGTATCCTCGATTATGGAATTTTTCAATTTTTGCAGTCTGGTTTCTCCATTGTATATAATTTGGGGGGGGGGGGCATGCTCAGGTCTCAGATGGAGCGGGCTTCTATCCAAGATCATGCTTTTTTATTTTTGTTTTGCCTTTAAGGGGCGCGGCGATTTGCCATCCTGGCCGCCGTGCTGATGGGACTCACTACCCGTCCGACCCCAGCTTAGCCTCTTCTCCTTCCTTCAGACACTTATGTTTCCCCACTGTTACCTCGCTTTTCATACAACCTCTCCAACAACTTTCTCTGGTCAGCCTCTAATTTTACAGGGTAGATGCTGACCTTCTCAGCCAACCATCCCCAATCGGGGTTGAGAGGGGAGGGGACAATGTTTCCTCACCCCTGAGATCTGGTTTGGGATGGTGATTTTTTAACAATCTGCTTCATCCCCAACCATACCTTTCTCACATCCGTTTTCCTTCTCTCTTCACACACTATCAATTTTATGCCATGCCCAAGGTGGAGCCGCCATGCTGAAGGGCTGTCAGGTCACCAGGCGGCACCTGGCTCTGCCAGGCCTGTATGCACCCCTTGCAGAGCAAGCTACTGCAAGGAATGATGAGCTATTGCATCCCGTAATAAAATGAGGGTCACCATGCCCAATGATGAGTCAAAGCAAAAAATCCCCTTAATTCCCCCTGTTCCATCGATGGAGCCACCCTCAGCCAGCTCCACAGAAAAAATGGAGGTACCCCCTCCCTTCTGTGCCGGAGAGGAGGCTTACTCCTCTCCCTCATCTACGGGTATAGAGGACTCCCCTCACCCCCTTCTCTGGAGGTGCTTTTGGGCACCTCCCTCATTCCACCGGTCAAGAAAGCTAGCAGGAAGCCCAGAGCCAACCGCTCCCCATTAAAGCGTCTCGGTATGGCAAATCCCATTAGGGGGGAGAGGGAAGCCAGGCCCCTTTGGTCGCTTTCCTCAAAAGACCTGCTGGCAAGAATATTAAACCTTGCCTGTGTCAAGGCCTGTGCCTTCCCAGACGTGACTAGAGACAGCTCTGTCAATGGGACCTGTGATGTCCTGGGGGGGAGATGGCCAACTGGATGTCCTCCTCGAACGGCTAGGGTTTCCGAGGAAGCACAAGGAAGGGAGGGATCTTCTCCGACTGGTGCACCTACGCCTGCCATGACGGAGAAGGACCTCGCCGAGGCTGGTCCATCTGGCCTGGGGACTCCTGCTGGCGGAGGGGAGAAGCAGGCTCATTCCCCACCCTCCTCTCCTAAAAAGAAAAAGACTAAGAAGACTCGGGGCTCCTCTCCATCTGCGGGGACAGATGGGTCTGCTGCTTCTGTAAGCGACCAAGCCAAGATCGGCACATCAGGCCCCTCTGTCCCCCTGGGTGCCCCGCCCCCGACTAAGACCGAAAGTGCGCAGGGCGGAGCCTCGATAACGTCGGGGCCCCTCATTCAGAGGTTATCTGTCATTTTCGAGCCCGCTGGCTTCAAACGCTTCCTCGTTATTCGCTCCACTGATGGCAGCATGTTGGCCAAGGGTAACATGATCCATCAGAGGAGAGCATTAGCTAATGTAATTGGTAGAGAGCCGAAGGTGACCCGTTTCTCGGACGGGAGCTTTCTGGCGAATGCGGCGAATCCCTCCGAGGCGGCCAAGATAAGTGCTCTTCGGACACTTGATGGTACCCCAGTGAGTGTGACACTGCACTCTACCGTGAACTTTGTGAAAGGAGTAGTTTATGCGAGGGAACTCGTTGACTACTCCATAGAGGACATCACCTTAGAGCTGGCCGACCATGGGACGGTCAAGGTCGAACGTGTGATGAGAAAACAGGGAGAGCCCTCTAAACCCATCCCTACACTCTTCATCACGTTTGACTGTGACAAGCTCCCAGAGTCGGTGCGTGCCGGCTGGTACCGCTACCGCGTGAAGGCATTTGTGCCACTGCCGCGGCAGTGCTATTACTATCACCGCTTCGGCCATACGAATCGCTCATCTAGATGTGCAAAGTCGGGGTCACCCGAAGTATGTGTAAATTGCTCCAAGGCCGCACATGATAAGTCCAAATCGTGTGTGGCTAAGTGTGTCAATTGCGGAGGGCGGCACCCCATCTCTTCAGAAGCAATGTGGTGCATATCTCCTTGAGAAAGAAATCCTGGCTGTTCAGGCTCAGGATCGACTCTCATTCCGCGAGGCTAAGGACTTGGTCCTGGCGCGCCCGGCTCTGCCTGGGATGTCTTATGCCTCATCGGTTAGAAAGACACCCTCTGCTCCTGGCCCATCAGGGCCAACGAGCACGGTTGTTTCCGCGTCCATTCGGAGCCCTACTGCGGGTTCTACTCAACCTGGGCGCTCACCTGGTAAAGCTGGTGGCACAAAGGGTTCACACCCAGCCCCTGCTAAAACCAGGGCTCCCACCCCCCTTCCCCCAGCGTGGCCGTTTCCCGTAAGGCGAAACGGCCACTCGCCTCCACCGAGTCGTTAGACTCACAGGAGGTAACACCCCTGAAGTTGGTCTCCAGGCCATCTTCAGGGGCAACTAAAGTTGTCCCCCGAAAGGAGGACAGCAACAAAGGAGCTTCGGCTCCTTCGCCCACCCCTAGGGGTGGGCTGAGTGACTCGGAGTCGGTGGATCCTCGAAAGGAGGCCCCCCTTCCCTCCGCCTCCGAAGCCGCAACACCCGCCTAAGGTTTTGAGGCGGAGGGAGGAAAAGACTCGCATGTGAGCCCAACCTCCCCCAATAGGTCCTCGAAGGCGATAGCGCCCGGGGTTCTGCCTCCGGGAAGCGTACGGCCATTCCCGTAAGGTTATTCTGTTCGAAGAGGGCCCCCGCGTCTCCTCCGAGCTAGGCATGGAGGGCATATTCTTTCAATCGAATTGCTCTGGACTCTGGGCCAACTGGGAGGAGCTGTGGAGGTCTAGTCCTGTCCCGTTCCCCGTTAGCTATTTTTCTGCAGGAGACCATGCTAGGTGCGTGCCCCCTGCCCGCCCTCCCGGGGTATAAGGGTTTTGCGACCCCACCACCACTAGATGGGGGCCGGGCTGGATGATGCGCGGTTTACACCCAACATGATGTCTCCCTTCTTCTTTACACTTTAGATACCTCCTTTCAGGCAGTGGCTGTGCAGCTTCACCTGGATAGGAGGTATACTGTTATTTCTGCGTACATTCCACCGTCAGCTGACTTCGACGCGGGGGACTTCCGCCGCATCGTTGCACGGTTGCCGAGGCCCTTGATCTTGCTTGGAGATCATAACGGCAGGCATCCTCTCTGGGGAGATTACTCCATAAATCCCAGGGGACATGTCCTTGCCGATCTGATCGAAGAGCTTGAGATTGGTATCCTAAACGTGGATGAGTTTACGCATCACTGTCCAAGAACCGCTTCATTTTCTTGCCTTGACCTATCTTTGTGCTCTTCAGATGCACAGCCTGATTTTGATTGGGGGGTAGTCGATGACCTCCATGGTAGTGATTACTTTCCCATTCAAATATCATTTTAAGGGCAACTGCCGCCTGAGAACCCACCTCGGTGGTGCTTGGTGTCGAGGAGTTTAGGTCGGTAGATGAGGCCGTTGAGTTCTTCTCCGGTAACATCGCCGCAGGCCTGACTACTATTCCCAGAACGTCTGGCCGTTTTGCACGCCGACCACTCCCATGGTGGTCGGCCGAGTGTGAGACGGCCCTCAAACAGAAGCGTTATGCCTAGATGCGCTATAAGTGCCGCCCAAACGATTTCACTGTCGCTGAATTTCGTCGGGCTAGGGCTAGGTTCCGGTATATTTCGAAGCACACCCGCTGCTCTTCTTGGCGGGCATACGTGTCTTCATTTAACGGGAAGACCCCTCTAGCAGAGGTGTGGAGGCGAGTCAAAAGGATTCGGGGCAAGTTCTCGCAGGACCCCTCTCCCGTCCAGGAGAATGGGACCGCAACCTCGGACCCCTCGTACGTGGCGGAATCGTTCGCGACGGCTTTCTCCACATTCTCTAGCCGGGATGCTGCTCCGCCAGCATTCAATGCACGTCGTGATGTCGCGGAAAGCCGCCGACTGGACTTTACCTCCAGAGGCGGAGAACCCTTCAACGGTAAGTTTACTGTGAGTGAGTTGCGTTCCGCTCTTGCTTCGTGCGCGGACACCGCCCATGGTTCGGACGATGTCCCGTACGCCATGCTTCGACACCTGGGTGAGCGAGGGATGGCCTTTCTGTTAGATTTGTTCAACAGGATCTGGGTAGAGGGTCTCCTCCCAGATTCCTGGCGAATCGCTACTGTGCTCGCCTTTCGCAAACCGGGGAGAGATCACTCTACTCCGACCGGTTTCCGCCCAATCTCTCTAACCTCTTGCGTGTGCAAGTTGATGGAGAAATTGGTAAATGTTAGACTAGCCTTTTTCCTGGACAGCGGAGGTCATCTGTCTTCTGCACAGTGCGGCTTCCGTAAGTTCCACTCCACGTCGGATGCTCTGCTCCGACTGGAAAATGTCGTCTGCGAGGCTTTCCTTCGTAGACAGCACTACGCCACGGTGTCTTTCGATCTGGAGAAGGCATATGATACCGCATGGCGATACGGTATTTTTTTTTTTTTAGGGGCTATCTGGCGACTGTGGCGATACGGTATCATGGAGACTCTCCACACGATGGGGGCGAGGGGACGCCTCCCAGTCTTTATATCTGAATTTTTGCGAGATCGTCGATTCCGTGTACGGGTGGGGGGAGCTCTCTCCGGCCCAAAGGAGCAGGAAGAGGGTGTCCCTCAGGGAAGTGTCCTCAGTGTCATACTCTTTGCCCTGAGCATCAACGGCATCACCTCGGTGCTGCCGGAAGATGTTCTCGCTACGCTCTACGTGGACGACCTTTCGATCTCTTTTGGCGCGGCCCAGATGCCAACTCTGGAGCGTCGACTCCAACAGGCATTGCACCGCGTCTCTCGCTATGCCGAAGCGCACAGGTTTCGGTTTTCTTTGGCCAAGACTAAGGTGGTGCACTTCTGCCGCCATCCACGGCTCCACCCCGACCTAGATTTGTTTCTTAATGGGGTGCACCTGGATGTCGTTGAGTCGCACCGTTTCCTTGGTCTTGTATTCGACCGACGCCTCACCTGGGAGGCTCATATTCGCAGCCTTAGGGTCTCTTGTACCCGCGCCATGGACATTCTCCGTTCCGTGACGTTCAGCGCTTGGGGCGCTGATAGGGCTACTGCCCTACTCTTTTATCGATCCTTTGTTCGTTCGAAGATCGACTACGGATGCGAGTTTTATGCATCCGCAGCCGAGCGTTTATTGCGGAATGTGGATTCGATCCACCACACCAGCCTTCGCCTTGCGACCGGTGCCTTCTGCACTCTATCCATTGAGAGCCTGTTG
This sequence comes from Ceratothoa steindachneri, assembly GCA_963969495.1. Taxonomy (NCBI): domain Eukaryota; kingdom Metazoa; phylum Arthropoda; class Malacostraca; order Isopoda; family Cymothoidae; genus Ceratothoa; species Ceratothoa steindachneri. Next base: position 171,613,717 of record OZ018327.1, read on the forward strand.
GTCGATGCTGGGGAGATGCCACTCGCTCTGCGCCGCGTGCAGTGCATCACTCGCCTGTACGCGCGAGCCCGGCGCCTCCCTCAGTCGCCAACAGCTTTCACTGCATCCGCAGCTGATCTCGACGGTGCCTATGCCGCCGAGAGACGCCAGTCATACCCTAAGCACTTTGGGTTTAGGGCCAGGAAACTCCTTCGAGAGCTAGATGTAGCTCTCGGGCCGGTGGCGCCGGGCCGTACGGCGCCGGGAGTATTGCGTTCGACCTTTTTGGAGCACACCTCGTGTCACGCTAGAACCGTGCCAGTGTATACGGATTGCTCCAAGTCCCAAGAGGGGGTCGGCTCCACGCCGTATTCCCTCTGTTTGAAGTCAGCGGGGCTCTACCAGGCGCTGCATCTGTCTTCACGGCCGTGCTGGTGGCAATACACCACTCGGTACGGGAGATTACGCGACGTGCCCGGTTCGGAGACCGGATTGTGATCTATAGCGACTCACAGAACGCCCTGAGTGCTCTCGGGGCATTGGAATTTCCGCATCCCCTCGTTCGCGATATCCGTGACGCCACGGTTTTGGCGAGCCGGGCGGATGTCGAGATTATCTTCTGCTGGGTTCCTGGACATGTAGGAATTGCGGGGAATGAGCGCGCCAAAGAGTCCGCGAGGACCCTGCGACCGGACCAGCGTTTCGCTCTTCCTCACACCGACTACATGGCAGGAATACGGGCAGCTCTTCGGGCTGCCTGGCCAAGAAGATGGGAGACGGTCGAAGGGAACTTAAAGTTGCGTGTCATTGCGCCGCGACTGTTCCCATGGACCTATCCACCAATGCCGCGGCGGCTTCAGGTCTCTTTCTGTTGTCTCCGAATCGGGCACACTCGTGTGACGCATCGCCCTTTGATGGAGCGCTCGCCAGCGCCCTATTGCGACGACTGCCTCGTCCCCCAGACTGTTCGACACATTCTTGTCGAATGTCCCAGTCTGGGTGATCTTCGCGCACGTTACCTGCCCCGGTACCGGGATGGGTGCGGTCGCTACCGCCTGTCCCTTATACTCGGGACGAGTTCGTGCACATTGATTGGTGGACTTTATTGGACTTTTGGGGGGAGGCCGGCCTTCTCCCATTTATTTAACTAGGTTTTATTTTTTTGTTATTGTTGTTTTCTTTGTAGGTCGCACGCTCCTGCGCCGGAGATTGCTTCCTAATTGTTACGATCTTCCCTTTTTATCATTGTTGTGTTTTCATATTCTTATTTTAAAGTATCCTAGTGCTACGCTGTCGTGATTCCGGCGACTTGTGCCCAAGCGGGCAAGTCGCCAGATAGGCTCCTAAAATTAAAAAAAAAACTGTTTGTTTTTTAGTCTTATTTGCTGTTTTATTTTTTTGTGGTTTTAAGTTAGTTTTGGTTATAATCTTGGTAACTGCCCTTCCTTGCTGTTGCAAGATTAGGGCTCTATAAAAAAAAATGGACCCTTTTGCAGATCCATTTTTCTTTCCTTTTCTTTTTCTTTTCTTCACTGATCTATTTTCTGTGCTCCCGTTTATCAGAAAGTACAGGGATACAACTGCACTGTACTTTTTCTTTTTCTTTTCAGAAACGGAGCTTTTCATTATCTACAGTAGTAGTGGGTTCAAGTTTACAAAGAATGCATGAAGTAGGCCCCATCATAAAAAGAAAGAAGAAGAACCCTTTGGATGGGAAGCCATTTGCTAAAGGGATTGTATTAAGACTCTTAAAGAAAAAGCCAAAGAAACCAAATTCAGCCAATAGGAAGTAAGTTCTCCAAAATGCATTTAGGTTGGTCTTGAAATTTCTTGGTTTGTCCTCCTGATCTTATGTGACCTCTATGTGGGACAGGATAAATACCCCTACTGTCTTTTAGAGCATGCTATAAAAGGTGACTAAACATAATGCTGGCCTAGGAAGCCATACAGCCAAAGGTTTTTTTCCTGCAAGTGCCATATGTAGGGGGTGGTAATGGGTCATGTTTTCACAAACCTTGTCTTGAAGAGCTGGCAATGCTGTGGGTGCACACTAACCCAACTTGTGCTGAAGCAGTTGAGGATCCTATAAACCTCGACTGACGGGTGCAGATACCTCATCCATAAAACCAACCATGACTTGAAGACCTCAATAATGGATCAGGTGAATGAAATTGCTTCAAACTCAATGGTTGTGAAAGCTGCAGCATATCACTCAGCTTTTCTTATCTTTGTTTCCTTGCCATTGGAATTAGCTATTTAATCTGCTGAACATGTGCTTCTTAGTGCAACAAAAAGTATATGTTAAACCAAAACATGGAGGTGTTTTGATTCTGTAAACCAGCACAACCTCCTTCGATGCGCCCAATCTGACACCTGGAAATAACTGCTTCCGATGCCAATGAAATTTCAGCACCAGGATGATACTTATAAGCCACCTGAGAGTCCATCAATAGGCCATATAAAGACCATCATCCTTGATCTGCGAAGGATATCCATTACAGAAAGCCATTTTCATTTTTTTCCCAAGACCTTTGTTGTAGTGCAGAAGAAACATTGCGAGTAATGTACATCTCTCATGAGCACAAGATAATGATAGAATAAATCCAGCACACAGCAAGAAAGAGAAAATGGAATAATTTTTTCTTCAAAAATAGTTATTTCCTACTTCCAAAAAAATCTGTGCTGGGGTGAGATTCGAGCCAAGCACACTGAAGCAGCGAGCAACGGCCATGATTAGTGCCCTTCGGACACTTGATGGCACGACTGTGAGTGTGACGCCGCACTCTACCATGAACTTCGTAAAAGGAGTTGTTTATGGAAGGGAACTCGTGGAGTACTCCAAAGATGACATCACCCTAGAGGTGGCCAACCATGAGGCGGTCAAAGTCAAGTGTGTGATGAGAAAAGAGGGAGGGGCCTCGAGACCCACCCCTACACGTTCGATTGTGACAAGCTCTCTGCGTCAGTATCGCTACCGCGTAAAGGCATTCGTGCCAGTGCCGCGGAGGTGCTACTACTATCACCGCTTTGGCCATTCTCATCGCTCCGGTAGACGCGCAAATTCGGGGTTAGCCGAAGTCAGTTGCTCCAAGGCCGCACAGGATAAGTCCAAAATCGTGTGTGGCCAAGTGTGTCAATAGCGGAGAACCGCACCCCGCTTCTTCGAAGCAATGTGGTGCGTACCTCCTTGAGAAGTAAATCCTGGCCGTTCATGCCCAGGATCGTCTCTCATTTCGCCATGCTAAGGACTTGGTCCGGAGCGCCTGGCGCTGCATGGGACCTCCTATCCCTCAATGTTAAGAAAGACACCCTCTGCTTCTGGCATCTCCAGGCCTACGAGCACGGTCGTTTCCGCGCCCATTCGGAACCCTTCTGCGGGCACAAGAGTTCACATCCAACCCTGACTAAAACCAGGGATCCCCTTCCTTCGCCCAGCGTTACCGTTTCCCATAAAGCGAAACGGCCGCGCGCCTCCACCGAATCGTTAGACTCACAGGAGGTAACACCCCTGAAGATGGTCGTGAGGCCATCTTCCAGGGTTCCTAAAACTGCCCCCCCGAAAGGAGGACAGCACTAAATTAGCTAAGGCTCCTTCGCCCACACCCAGTGGTAGGCTGGGTTGCTCGGAGACGGTGGATCCTCCAAAAGAGAGACCATCCCGCCCGCCTAAGGTTTCGAGGCGGAGGGAGGAAAAAAGACTCATGGCGAGTCCAACTTCCCGCGATAAGTCCTCGAGAGCGACAGCGCCCAGAATTCTGCCTCCGGGAAGCGTACGGCCATTCCCGTGAGGGTTTTCTCGTCGAAGAGGGTCCCTGCGTCTTTTCCGAGTTAACCCTGAAGGGCATATTTCTTCAATGGAATTGCCTCAGACTCCGGGGCGGCTGGGAGGAGCTGCGGAGGCTCGTCTCCTCTCATTTCCCGTTCGCTATCTTTTTGCAAGAGACCATGCTGGGAGCGTGCTTCCTTCCCACCCTACTGGGGTATAAAGGTTTTGCGACCCCACCCCGACAGGATGGGGGCCGGGCGGGAGGATGCGTGATTGACATCCGGCATGATGTCTCTGTTCTTCTCTTTGAATACCTCCTTTCAGGAAGTAGCTGTGCAGCTGCACCTGGATAGGAGGTATACTGTTATTAGCGTACATTCCACCGGCAGCCGACTTCGACGCGGGGGACCTCCACTGTATCGTGGCACGGTTGCCGAGGCACTTTCTCTTGCTCGGAGATCTGAACGGTAGACAACCCCTCTGGGGAGACTACTCGATTAATCCCAAGGGTCAAGTCATTGCCGAGCTGGAGATAGATGCCCTAAATGTGGATGAGTTTACGCATTGCTGCCCGAGAACCGCTTAATTTTCCTGTCTCGATCTATCTTTGTGCTCTCCGGATGCACAGCCTGATTTTGGGTGGTCGATGACCTCCATGGTAGTGATCACTTTCCCATTCAACTATCATTTTCTGGGCTGCTGCCGCCTTAAAGACCACCCTGGTTGTGCTTGGTGTTGGTGTCTGCATTTGAGGAAATGACTGATCTCTCTATCTAGTTAGGACCTCATTGCCGTGGGCCTAACTACTATTCCTAGAACGTCTGGCCGTTTTGCACGCCGATCACTCCCGTGGTGGTCAACCGCGTGTGAGACCGCCCGCAAGCGGAAGCGTTATGCCTACATGTGCTATAAGCGCCGCCCGAACGACTTCACTGTCGGTGAATTTTGGGAGCAGGAAGAGGGTGTCCCGCAGGGAAGTGTCCTCAGTGTCACACTTTTTCTGCTGAGCATTAATAATATCACCTCGTTGCTGTCGGAAGATGTTCTCGCTACGCTCTACGTGGACGACCTTTCGATCTCTTTTGGCGCGCCCCAGATACCAACTATGGAGAGTCGACTCCAACAGGCATTGAACTCTGTCTCTCGCTATGCCGAAGCGCAAAGCTTCTGTTTTCCTTGGCAAAGACTAAGGTCTCGATCTATCTTTGTGCTCTCCGGATGCATAGCCTAATTTTGGGTGGGGGGTGGTCGATGATCTCCATGGTAGTGATCACTTTCCCATTCAAATATCATTTTCTGGGCCGCTGCTTCTCGAGAGCCCGCCCCGGTGGTGCTGGGCGCTAGCGCATGTATTTCAGGAAATGATTGATTTCTCTATCTAGGTATAGCTCTCGTGCCGGTGGTGCCCCTGATTCTGCCCGAGAAGCCACCCTCAAGGGTACCACCTTTGACTATTTGTCGCCACGCCTCTGCTCCCAAAGCTTCTACAGCTCCGGGAGTATTGCGTTCGGCCTTTTTGGAGAACACTTCATCTCACGCTGGAACCGTGCCAGTGTATACGGATGGCTCCAAGGCACCAAGAGCGGGGCTCTGCCAGGCACTGTCTGTCTTGAGGGCCGAGCTGGTTGCAATACACCGCTCGGTACGGAAGATAACTCGACGTGCCCGGTTCAGAGACCAGATTGTGATTTTTAGCGACTCACAAAGCGCCCTGAGTGCTCTCGGGGCATTGGAATCTCCGCATCCCTTGGTTCGCGATATCCGTGATGCCACGGTTTGGGCGAGCTGGTTAGATGTCGAGATTACCTTCTGATGGGTTCCTGGACATGTAGGAATTGCGGGGAATGAGGGCACCAAATAGTCCGCGAGGACTGGGCGACCAGACCAGCGTTTCGCTCTTAAACACACCGATTACATGGCAGGAATACAGGCTGCTTGGCAAAGAAGATGAGAGACGGCTGAGGGGAACATAAAGTTGCGTGTCATTGCGCCGCGACTGTTCCCATGGACCTACCCCCCAATGCCACGAAGGCTTCAGGTTGCTTTCTGTCGTCTTCGAATTGGACACCTTCGCGGGACGAATCGCCATTTGATGGAGCGCTCGCCTGCACCATACTGTGAAGACGGCGTGTCCCCCAGACTGTTCGGCACATTCTTGTTGAATGTCCCATTCTGGGCGATCTTCACGCACGTTACCTGTCCCGGTACCAGCAAGAGCGGGGTCGCTACCGCTTGTCTCTTGTATTCGGGAGGGGTTCGTTCACACCGACTTGTGGACTTTACGACCTTTTGGATCAGGCTGGCCTCCTCCACTTTATTTGACTGTTTGTTGTGGATCGCATGTTCCTACGCCGAGAGGAGGCGCACCTACCTCCAAGCCGGAGCGCGCTTCCTTCTTGCCTTTTTGCTTTGTTTTTTATTATATATTTTTTAGCCTTTGTAATTTTTATCGGTTATTTGTTATTTGTATATTGCTATTTATATTTTTTAATATAGCCTAGTAATAGGTTGGGTCGAGTACGGTGACTTATGCCCAAGTAGGCACTCGCCAGATAGGTTAAAAAAAAAAATCCCCCAAAGGCGCTGTCTATCGTTCAAATCCTCGAAAAGTAGAAAGGTGCCTCGTCAATAGAGCCACAATGCGGCGAAATCGGCTGACGGTAGAATGTCGGCAGAAATAACAGTATATCTTTTATCCTAGTGCAGCTTCACTGCTACTGGCTGAAAGGAGGTATCTAAAGCAAAAACGAAGAACGGAGACGATGGTCAAGGGGAAGGTAGAGAGGGAGTATTATTTTTATTTTTAATTCATCAGTGGGCATGGTGACCCTTTTTGTAGCACGGGACGCAAACGCTCTTCACCTCAGGCAGTAGCTCACTCTGCGAGGGGTGAACACGGGCCCGGCAGAACCGGCTCCCGCCATTTAAGGCCACTCCACCCGCCTAGTGACCTAGCAGCCCATTGGCATGGCGGCTGCACTTTAGGCGCGGTGTAAAATAGATAGAGATTGAAAGGATAAAGAAAGGGGATGTGAGGACGGTTTCGGTTGGGATGAAACAGGTTGTTAAAAATCCACCCCCCCCCCAAACCGGAGCTCAGGGGTGAGGGGGCGTTGTTACCTTCCCCTTCAGCCCCGATCTGGGATGGTTGTGTGAGAGGAAGCGCCTACCCTGTGAAATTAGAGGCTGACCAGAGAAAGTTGTGGGAGAGGTTGTATGGAAAGTGAGGAAGTAGGGTAGAAATACAGGCTGCCAGAAAGAAGGAGAAGAAGCTAAGCTGGGGCCGGACAGGGTGCTGAGTCCCGACAGCACGGCGGCCAGGAAAGCTAATCACCGCGCGGGGGCCTTTGGAGGAGACTACTCGATTAATCTCAGAGGTGAGGTTGTTGCCGATCTTATCGTTTGCTGGAGATAGGTGTCCCAAATATGGATGAGTTCACGCATCACTGCTTCGTCTTCCTATCTTGATCTATTACTGTGGTGCACGGATGCAGATCCTGATTTTGGGTGAGAGGTGGTCGATAACTTCTATGTAAGTGATCACATAACCATTCAAATTTCTGGACTCCCCAACCTCATCGCCGTGGACCTAACTACTATTCGTAGAACGTTTGGCCGTTTTGCACGCCAACCGCTCCTGTGGTGGTCAGCCGAGTGTGAGGCGGCCCTCAAACAGAAGCGTTTATGACTACATGCGTTATAAGCGCCGCCCGAACGATTTCATTGTCGGTGAATTTCCTTGAGCTAGGGGTGGGTTCCGGTCTATTTCGAACACCGCCCGACGCTGTTCCTGGCGTGCATACGCATCTTCACTCAACGGGAAGACCCCTCGAGCAGAGGTATTAAGCGAGTTAAAAGAATTTGGGTTAATGCAGTACCGCTGACTGGACTTTAGCTCCAGAGGTGGAGAACCCTTCAGTGACATGTTTACATTGGGTGAGTTGCGTTCCGCTCGTTTCGTGCGCCGACACCACCGCTGGTCTGGAGGATGTCCCGTAATCCATGTTCGACACGTAGGTGAGCGAGGCATGACATTTCTGTTAGATTTGTTCAACAGGATCTGGGTTGAGGGTATCCTCCTACATTCCTGGCGGATCGCTACTACGCTCTCATTCGCAAATCAGGGAGAGATCACTCTACCACGGCCGTTTTCAACCCAATCTCTCTAACCTCCTGCGGATGCAAGTTGATGGAGAAATTGGTAAATTTTTGTATAGCCCTTTTCTTGGACAGCGTAGGCCACCTGTCTTCCCCACAGTGCGGCTTCCAAAAGTTCCAGTACATGTCGGATGATATGCTCCGACTGGAAAATGCAGTCTGCGAGGCCTTCCTTCGTAAACAGCACTACGCCACGGTGGTTTTCAATCTGGAGGACTATAATGCCGCATGGTGATAGGGTATCTTTGAGACTCCACACAATGTGGTAGAAGGGACGCCTCACAATCTTTATTTCTGAGTTTTTGCGATATCGTCGATTTCGTGTACAGGTTGGGAGCCTTTTCTGGCACCAAGGAGCAAGAAATGGTTTTCCCGCAGGGAAGTGTCCTCAGTGTCGCACTTTTTGCCCTGAGGATCAACGGCATGACCTAGGTGCTGCCGGAAGACGTTCTCGCTAAGCTCTACGTGGACGACCTTTCGCTCTCCTTTGGCGCGGCCCAGATGCCAGCTCTGGAGCGTCGACTCCAACAGCCATTTAACCGCGTCTCTCGCTATGCCAAAGCACACAGGCGTCGGTTTTCTTTGGCCAAGACTAAGTTGGTGCACTTCTGCCGCCATCCACAGCTCCACCCTGACCCAAACTTGTTTCTTAATAGGGTGCGCCTGGAAGTGGTGGACTCGCACCGTTTCCTCGGTCTTGTTTTCAACCGATGCCTTACCTGGGAAGCTTATATGGGTAGCCATTGGGTCTCTTGTACACGAGCAATGGATATTCCTCATTCTGTGATGGTCAGCACCTATGGGGCTGATAGGGCCACTGCTTTGCTTTTCTATCGATCCTTGGTTCGTTCGAAGCTCGACTACGGATACGAGTTTTATGCATCCGCAGCGGAGCGTGTCTTGCGGAAGGTGGACTGGATCGACTACACCGGCCTCCGCCCGAGTATCGGTACCTTCCGCACGTCCCCCATTAAGAGCCTTGCGGGGGGGGGGGATGCCACTCGCTCTGCGCTGTGCACAGTGTATGATGCACCTGTACGCGTGAGCCCGGCACCTCCCTCACTCACCAACGGCTTTCACCCCATCCCCAAACAATCTCGAAAGCCTATGCCACCGAAAGACTCCAGTCATTCCCTAGGTTCTTTTTGTTTAAGGAGAGGAAACTCCGAGAGCTCGGTGTAGCTCTATGGCCGGTGGCGCCTGTGGCTCTGCCTAGGACTCCACCCTGGATCATACCACCTTTTGACTATTTTTCGCCACAACTCTGCTCCCAAAGCTTCCACAGCACCGGGACTATTGCGTCCAGTCATTTTGTAGCACACTTCGCCTCATATTGATCGTGCCAGTGTATACTGATGGCTCCAAGTCCAAGAAGGGGGGTCGGTTTCCACGCCTATCCACTTTGTTTGGTCAGCGGGGCTCTACCAGCGTTTCGTTTGTGTTCACGGCCGAGCTGGTTGTAATACAACCCTCTGTACCGAAGATAACAACGCATCGTGCCCGATTCGGAGACCGGATTGTGATATACAGCGACTCGAGTGCTCTCGGGGCATTGGAATCTCCGCATCCTCTGATTCGCGATATCCGTGACGCCACGGTTTGTGCGAGCCGGGCGGATGTCGAGATTATCTTCTGCTGGGTTCCTGGACATGTATGAATTGCAGGGAATGGAGGGCGCCGAAGAGTCCTCGAGGATTGGGCGACCAGCCCAGCGTTTCGCTCTTCCTCACACCGATTACATTGGAGAAATCACGCGGAGAGACCGATGGAAAGTTGTCTCAGTCTGGGTGATCTTCGCGCAACTTACCTCTCCCGGTATCGAGACGAGCGCTGTCGCTACCGCTTGTTCCTTGTACTTGGGACGGGTTCGTGCACAGACTTGACTATCTTCCTTTTTGGAGGATTCGACTCGGTTGTAGTTTGCATTTTTCAGCGGCGGGAGGAAGCGGACCTATCATTTATTTCTTTGCCTTTTGTGTGTTCTTAATGTTTTCTTTTTTAAAATCTAGCTTAGTACTAGGCTGTAACGTGATTACGGCAATTCTTGCCCAAGTAGGCTGTCGTCAGATAGGTTCTTAAAAAAAATGATTATGTTGTAGGTCGCAAGTTCCTGCGCCGTGGGAGGCGGGTCTCGTCCCGACGACAGCCCACTTTCTTCTCGCTTTTTTTTTTCCTTATTTTTGCATTTGTTTTTTGAATGCTTTTTTTTATCTAACCTAGCATTATGCTCTAATGTGACTTCGGGCACTTTTAACCTAGTAGGCAGTCGCCAGGTGGGCTCTTGAAAAAAGAATGATTTTGGGCTTCGTCTATCTTCATGCTCGATACGCGATATGTCGGGATTGTGATCTTTAGAGACTCAAAAAGTGCCCGGAGTGCTCTCGCAGCATTGGAATCTCCGCACCACCTGGTTTACGGTTATCCCTGACTCCACGGTTGTATGTCGAGATTATCTTCTGCTGTGTCCTTGGACATGAGGGCGCTAAAGAGTCCTTGAGGAGTGGGCGACCAGCCTAGCGTTTCACTCTTCCTCAAATTTATGACAGTCCTCCGGGCTGCTTGGCAGAGAAGATACGAGCCGGCCGAGGGGAACTTAAAGTTGCATGCCATCGCGCCGCTACTGTTCCCCTGCACCTATCCCCCATGTCTCGTCGGCTTCAAGTCTCTTGTGTTTTCGTCGAATTGGGTACATTCTCTCACGGGAGGCACCACCTTCTGATGAAACGCTCCAATGCACCTTACTGTCCTCCAGTTGGTCACCACATTCTTGTTGAGTGTCCCAGTCTGGTGAGTCTTTGAGCACATTATCTGTCCCATTACCCGGGACAAGCAAGTTCGTGTATACCGACTTGTGTACTAGGTATAAGACTCCTAGCTGTTGGTTACATGCTCTGGTCCTCCCGGAGCGCGTTTTCTACGACCGCTAAGTGTGACCTCCTTGCCTTTCTTTTTATTAGTGTATTATGTTTTTATTTAATGTACTCTAATAATAACCTAAAAGTTAATTGCGGCGACTTATGCTTTTTCTAGAAGTCCCCCAGATGAGCGCCATAAAGAGGGGAAAAAAAAATCAAATCATGTCACAGTCCATCCGTGACAGTGTACACGGATGGCTCCAGGCCTAAAGAGCGGAACGGTTTCCACGTCTATTCTCATTCTTTAAAGTCAGAGGGGCAATGCTTCTATGTTTACCGCCGAGCAGGTTGCAATACCCAGTTCGCCCTTAGAGAGAACGCGCCGCACCCGGTTCGGAGGCTACTTAAATGCCCGATGCGCTCTGGGCATACAAATCTCTGCGCTATCTGTGACGCCACAGCTGCATGAAACCAGGGGACTTTCGGGTTTCTGGACATGTAGGGATTGCAGAGAACGAGGGCGCCGGAATCCTATAGGACTCAGAGCCCAGACAAGCGCTTCGCTCTTTCTCACACTGAGTACATGGCTGGGATCAAGTCAACGCTCGGGGATGCCTGGCAAAGATGGGACGTAGACAGGAATCTAAACTTTCTCTTTTCCCTCTTTTTCGGAACAGGTCCCTGTACACCTGACCGTGGTCTACTTCACTTTTTGGAGGTGGCTGGCCTTCTCTAAATAAACCTTTTGGGGTTGCCTGCATTCTCGGGAGCCGAAGTCCTCCTTTCGACGCTTGAGGCATGCCTTTTGTGGCTTATTTTTGGGCGTAATTGGTTTTTGCTTTTTTTTTTGGGGGGGGGGGGTTGCTGTATCTTTTATAATTAGATAAATGCAGTGTAGATTTTAAATGATGAGTTGGGGCGACTTGTGCCTTTGATGACACTCTTGGCTCATTTCCAGTATAGCCTACAATTTTCATTCCTTCCCTGAAAAATAGAAACAGTCTTCATCAATGGCCAAGGTGTTGGATAGGTAATAACCCTTTTGGTCACATCCACTCCGCCAAATTCACTCTTAAAGGCAATGTTTCTCGCAGATGCGTGCTTGTCAGGTTGTCCACAGGAAAGGAGATGGTTGCTTATGTTCCTGGGGAAGGTCACAACCTGCAAGAACATCATACTGTACTCACCCGAGTGGGTCGCCTTAGAGATGTCCCTGGTGTGAAGCTCAAGTGCGTTAGGGGTGCTTACGACCTTAATCATGTTGTAAAGAAGAAACAATAAGTGCGTAGTATTTAGCAATATTTATGTAAATGTTTGAATATTTTTACCCACCATTATTTTACAGGTCTATAAAAAGATATATTGATTTTATTTATTTAAATACCTTCTTGATATTTAGTACACTGGAAACCGTAAAATTATCATAGACAACGAAATCGATTTTGGGGCGAGAGTTCACCACCTTCATTTAGTCTCTACCATTCCAGAACTTCCACTTTTTAGCACTCGCCTGTAATGCTCAGCATACCCCGACATATCTAAGCTTTATATTTAAACCTAATCAATTTGCGAAAGTACATACAGTAACAAATACATTAAGCATTAAATATATTTTGACTAATGGCCGACTATTCCTTTTCCTACCTTCAACTTTGTTTTTCTTAGAAGGGGAGGGTGAGAATTTAAGCCTAATGTACTTTCTTTTCTACTCTCAACAGTAACTTGGGTACAAATTAAAATTATTAAGGCTTTGGCCGCTGTGTAATATAACGATATCTTCTAGAAGACAAAAACGATTTCTATCAAATATAACAACAAGTTGAGATATGATATTTTACAATACAAGTAGAGAGTATGATGGCACACGTAAAAATCTGCAAACATAATTAAGGTGACAGCAGCAGTTCAGTGATTCTTGGGGGGGCTGCACACTTTAATTAGTAGATTCTTTACATTAGTTATTTTTCTAGTCATTTCTGCCCCGTAGCTTGAAATTTCAGATTTATACTGTTTTGTACTAATTAATACTGTAAATTAAAAGTGTGCCCTCCAACACTTAGTATGGATATTGTATTTCTATCTTCCCCCCGCCCCCAATTCCTTATTATTGTTTTCCCCGCTTGAATATATTGACCTCTGGTGAAAGAAGGCAGGGCTTAAACCAATTGAAAATAATCTGCCTATTTTTATTTGAATCGAGTAAAAAAAACAATACCAATATAAAAAAAAAAGAGTTAAAAATACGCTCTGCATGACTAGAATGGTTAGTAAAGAGGGAAATGTGACTTCAGCTAGCAAATGGAACAAAAAAAAAATTAAAAGTACTTCGGAATGTACAAATTGCCACGTATTTTCATACCATTTAATTACAGCAAGTGTATATTAGAACGTTGTCAATGAAACGAATATTAACAATATAAAAAGTTAATTGCACCGAATGATATGAACACAAAGGGCATCGACAGTAATCGAGTGTTTACCCTGTCCTAACATTCATTTAATTCACTGTTCACATGAAAACTAAATGTATCAAAACTAGAAGACAGAATAAGACTACTACACTAGAACGTGCCTGATTTTTAGACGAATGAATTTAATCTAAATCTTTGACAAAACAAATAATTTACAAATGTTTATTGGTAGATTGGTTCATCTGAACGAACTGGGTTACTTGGTCGATTGAAAATGTAGTTGCTTAAAAAAAAAAAATCGTTCGAGTAGCAACATTTCGCTCATACATGCACAAGTTTTTTTTACAATAACGACAAAGGTGCTGACTATAAAAGGCCACTCACTGTTAGACAACCTACAAGAGAATTTCCCCAAGACAAATATACCGCAATAAATAGTCACTAAGAGCTACTGAAACTGAAAATTTATATTCCAAGTTCCTTCGTGTTTTATTGTAAAGTTGCTATCGAAGGTCAACAGGGAGAAGAATGTGTAAACCTTGAAGTGCAAGTTGCTTGCCACGAGCATCAAAGTTAACGTGACCTTCGAGGTCTAAAAGGCTAACTAAAAACTAACCCTTTGTGTGCATAAGTCGAGGAGTTATAACTGCGTGAATTAGTATAGGATAACAAAACGATGATTTGTTAAAAATTCTATTAACCCTCCTTGTAGGTGACCGACAAAGTTCGGTATTAACCTAACTTTCGACTGGGAAAAATTCGACCAAATTGAGAATTACTGATTTGTATCGAAACATTTCGGAGGTTTCTCCCAACAAAATACATTTCCAGAGCCGTAGGCCACTTGAATGGTGGTTTCAGGCTTCAACGGAACGAATATTTATTTGGTTATGTTTCAAGAAATACCCGAAGCAAATAGAGAGGCACTACATTCTTCAAAGGATGCAGAGCAGCAGCTTTGCTCTCCTCTCGTAAATTCTATCCTTTAACAAACAAGGAAAATGTGAATAAAACAACACCGAAGACGCTCATATGGAAATAAGACCAGTTTTGTAAGGCAACTTCGACAACAATTTCTACATCTAGAATATATCTCCCTTAACAAATCTTGCATTTGTAAAACCACTTTCAAGAGCATAGAATCGCACTTCTCATCCAGTTTTCTCTACTCTCTCCCAAACAGCAAATCAAACCGAGGTATATGACAATCAAAAGGGATGAAATAGAATTTTCTGAAAGCTTCATCTTAATATATGAAAGAAGTGAGAAAGAGCCTAAAACACGCGAATTGTAACTTTTCGTATTTTTTTTCTGCATACACTTCACATGTCTATTTTTAAGGCTACATATACATATTACACAGCTACAAAGACTAGCAGGTTAAACTTCTTATTTGACAATTTAATATAAGAAGGAATAATTGAAATTCATGAACTCGAATGCGTGCTTTGTCTTGGCGAAGCATCAAAACCTTCGTTAAATTCACATCCTTAAATTTTAAATCTAGGAAGATAATTATATATCAACTTCAGGGGGGGGAAATGTACGATTAGCTCAGTTGTGTGAAGCCGAACACACTTTCCCCTACCCAACACAAGACAAAATTAAATTACGATCACTTAAGGAACCATTATTGTTAAAGAGTATAATTGATATAAATTCAAACTTCATACAAGAGTGAGAAGGACATGAGCATCCATTATGATTCGAGCAAGAAAAGAGGACCGAGAGAACCCTCAAGTTATTTGCAGTCATTCCTAAATGCGATACCACCATTGCCCGTAAGGTCCCCATTCGCACTGAACACAATGAGTTAACTAGCCGACGATTTGCTGGAATGAGAATGAAAAGGAAGCTCGACAGGGGAAGGGGTCGAATCCTTCGCGGTAGCCGCGCGCTCCACCTTACTGAACCCACGAAGCGGGAACCCAAAGAGGGTCAGACTCAACTTTGGCGACGATCGTTAAAAGCCGCTCGAAGGCAGAGGAAAGGTCGTCGTTCACGATGACTTCGTCGATCCAGTGTAAGTAATGGAACTCGATCCGGGCCGCAGACTTCAGCATCGAGCGAAGCTCATCCTCCTAAGCCCAAGAAAAGCTCGCGTTAGAAAAGGCATGGCTACTTTTAAGACTAAGAAGGAAAAAACTAACGAAGGCATCTCCGATACGAAGTTTGTTAAAGAGAGATGTAAATAAAGTGAAAATGCGTGGTAGATGAAAAGTGCCAGTCCACCGAGAGGAGAGAGCGTAGTTTCCTAGATGTCAGCTGCAGCATAGTTGCCCATGCAAATTACGCCAGATACCCACCTGTGGTGGTTAAGATAACGTGTGTAACAATTTATTCATTTCAACTTTATTTTGTGACCTGGATTTTTATTTTCCATTTTATTGTCTTCTACGGCAACCAGCGAAGGCACAGAAACACAGCTCCCCACCGTATCTTTCGGCCAGGTTGATAAAAACAAAGGCAAGAATTACCGAGGAATAGATAGATACAAGGTGCCGGAACACTCCTCACTGGGCCTCAGAGTGTAACCAACTATTTAAATAATTAAATATCATTTAGGGGGGGGGGGATCCTAAAAAAACAACTAAATCCCACCATAGTCCGAAGTGTAGGAGTCCCTCCCATTGATACGAAACAGGCAGTACCGACCCCACCTGCCACGGTAATGGGACGGGTATCAGTATAGAGTGGTGTATTGCAACAAAGCTCGAGCGTTAAGACACTTGGCGCCTTCAAGAACCCCGCTGGCTTCAAATAGGGGGAGGGGAATTTGTTATTGGAGTTGGAGCCTTTTGTGTACTCTGGCATGGCTCCCGGTGGAGAAGTGTAGCAGCACTTGTCCAGGCTGCCGTCTTGGGTGGAAGTAATGAAGGAGTTTCCTAACTGAACCAGAAAGGTTTAAGATACTAGTGGCGTCTCTAATCGGTATCGATACTGTCGAGATTGTCCGCAGACGAAATGAGACAAGAAGATATGACGAAACGGCGCGTCCGACACCGCATCACCTACAAAAGTGGCATCTGACCGATATCGAAAAAATTTCCTACGGGAAGTGCGGAAGGTACATATCACCAGGAAAAGATCAAAATGTTGGATCGAATGCACTTTCAGAGTTCGGGATGCAAGAATGATTTTTTTAAAGAGCCTATCTGGCAACAGCCTACTAGAGCAAAAGTCGCTGTAATAATTCACGCAAAGCCTAATACTAGGCTAGATTAAAAAAACATGTAAATAAAAAAGATTAAAGGTAACAAAGGCAAGTTTAAAAAAAAGAAGAAAAAAGGCAACAAGAAGGAGGCGCGCTCTAGCGTCAGGGGTAGGCCAGCCTCTCCCCGGCGGAGGAACATGCGACCTACATAAAAAACAAAAAACAGTCAAACAAAGTGAAGCCGTATATTCTACAAGTCTGTGTGCAAGAACCAGTCCCGAGTACAAGGGACAAGTGGTAGCGACCCCGCTCGCGCGAATATCACCCAGATTGGGACATTCGACAAGAATGTGCCAAACAGTCTGGGGGACAACGCAGTCTTCGCAATAAGGCGCAGGAAAGCGTTCTATCAAATGGCTTTGCGTCCCGCTTGTGTCTCCAATTCGGAGACGACACAAAACAACCTAAAGCCGTTGCGGCATGGGGGGGGGGGGCTCCATGGGAACAGTCGCGGCGCAATGGCAGGTAACATTAAGTTCCCCTCAACCGTCTCTCATCTTCTTTGCCAAGAACCCTGGAGAGCTGCCCGTATTCCTGCTATATTATAGGTGTGAGGAAGAGCGAAACGCTGGTCTGGTCGCCCAGTCCTCGTGCACTCTTTGGCGCCCTCATTCCCCGCAATTCCTACATGTCCAGGAACCAAGCAGAAGATAATCTCGACATCCGCCCGGCTCGCCAAAATCGTGAACCAAGAGATGCGAAGATTCCAATCCCCTGAGAGCACTCAGAGCGCCTTGCGAGTCGCTATAAATCACAATTCAGTCTCCGAACCGGGCAAGTCGCGTACCGAGGCCTGTATTACAACTAGCTCTGCAGTTAAGATAGACACAGCGCCTGGCAGAGCCCCGCTGACTTCAAACAGAGGGGATACGGCGTGGAAGCCTACACGAAGTGTTCTCCCAAATGCCGAACGCAATACTCCCGGCGCTGTGAAAGCAGAGGCGTGGCGACAAATAGTCAAAGGTGGTACCCGTAAGGGTGACGACCTGGCCAGAACCAGGGGCGCCACCGGCCCGAGAGCTATACCTAGCTCTAAACCAGAGGACTTGGGGTATGACTGGAGTCTCTCGGCGGCATAGGCACAGTCGAGAGAAGCGAGCTATTGGCGACTGAGGGAGGCACCGGACTCGCGTGTACAGGCGAATAATGAACGGTTCAAAGCGAATGGAATCTCCTTAGCATCGACAAGTAGGCTCTCAATAGGGGGAAGTGTGGAAGGCACCGGTCGCCATGCGAAGGCCGGTGTGGTGGATCGAGTCCACCTTCCTCAATACACACTCGGCTGCGGATGCATAAAACTTGCATCCGTAGTCGAGCTTCGAACAAACAAAAGATTAATAAAAAACTAAGGCGGTAGCCCGATCAGATCCCAAGGCGGTGAACGAAGAATATCAATGGCGCGGGTACAAGACACACTAAGGCGGCGAATATGAGCCTCCCAGGTGGGGCGTCGGTCAAATACAAGAATAAGGAAACGATGCGAGTCGACCACTACCAGGAGCACCCCATTGAGAAACAAGTCTCGAGTCAGGGTCGATCCGTGGATGGCGGCAAGGAAAACGGATCGACGATCTCGCAAATATTAAGATATAAAGATTGGGAAGCGTCCCCTCGCCCCCATCGTGTGGAGAATCCCCGTGATACCGTATCTGCATGCGGTATCATACGCCTTCTCCAGATCGAAAGACACCGTGGCGTAGTGCTGTCTACGAAGGAACGCCTCGCAGACGACATTCTCCAATCGGAGCAGAACTTGCGGAAGCCGCACTGTGAAGACAGGTGGCCTCCGCTGTCCAGAGAGAAGGCTAATCTACCATTTACCAATTTCTCCATCAACTTGCACACGCAAGAGGTTAGAGAGATTGGGCAGAAACCGGCCGGGGTAGAGTGATCTCTCCCCAGTTTGCGAAATGCGAGCACAGTAGCGATTTGCCAGGAGTCTGGGAGGATACCCTCTACCCAGATCCTGTTGAACAAATCTAACTGAAAGGCCATGCCTCGCTCACCCAGGTGTCGAAGCATGGCGTACGGGACATCGTCCGAACCAGGAGTAGCGAGAGCGGAACGAAACTCATTCAAACTAAACCTGTCGTTGAAGGGTTCTCCGCCTCTGGAGGTAAAGTCCAGTCGGCGGCCTTCCGCGACATCACGAGGTGCATTGAATGCTGCCGGAGAAAGGGGTCGGGAAGGATTCCGCCTCAAACGAGGGGTCAGAGATTGCGGTCCCATTCTCTGCAGAACGGGAGGGGGTTCCTGCGAGAACCTGCCCCGAATCCTTTTGACTCACCTCCACACCTCTGCTAGAGGGGTCTTTCCGTTAAATGAAGACGCGTATGCCCGCCAAGAAGAGCGGCGGGCGTGCTTCGAAATATACTGGAACCTAGCCCTAACCTAACGAAATTCACCGACAATGTGCAAAATAGCCAGACGTTCTAGGAATAGTAGTTAGGCCCACAGCGATGAGGTTGCCGGAGAACTCGACGGCCTCATCTACCGACCTAAACTCCTTGACTGAGACAGAGAAAATAGCCATTTCCTGAAATGCGGACGACAAGACCAAGCACCACCGGGGCGATCTCTGAAGCCGCAGCGGCACAGAAATTTATATTTGAATGGGAAAGTGATCACTCCCATGGGGGCCATCGACCACCCCCCACCAAAAATCAGGCTGTGTATCTAGAGAGCACAAAGATAGATCGAGGCAGTAAAATGAAGCGGTTCTCGGACAGTGATGCATAAACTCATCCACATTTAGGACACCCAACTCCAGCTCGTCGATCAGGTAGGCAAGGACCTGACCCCCGGGATTAATTGAGTAGTCTCCCCAGAGGGGAATGTTCTACAGTTCAGATCTGCGAGCAAGAGAAAGGACTTCGGCAACCGTGTCACATAGTCTCCCGCGTCGAAGTCAGCTGACGGTGGAATGTACGCGGAAATAGTGGTATACCTCCTATCCAGGTGCAGCTCTAAAGCTACTGCCTGAAAGGGATGAGCTAAAACGAAGGGAAGAACGGAGACATCACGCTGGCTGTATATGGCACATCCTCCCGCACGACCCCCATCACGTGGTCGTGGGGTCGCAAAACCCTTATACCATGGCAGGGTGGGCAGAGGCTACGCACCCAGCATGGGCTCCTGCAAAAAAGATAATTAAGGGGAAAAGGCGCGGGACGAGACGAGCCTCCGCAGCAACTCCAAGTTAACCTAGAGTCCGCGTCAATTCCATTGAAGGAATAATCCCTCCAAGGCCTAGCTCGGAGGAGATGTGGGGCGCCTTCAAAAAAAAGAAAACCCTCACGGGAATGGCCGTACGATTCCCGGAGGCAGAACTCCGGAAGCTGTTGGCCGGACAATGCGCTGGAGGAGCTGTCACCTTAGAGGGCATCGGGTGAGGATGGGCTCGCCATGTTTGTCTTTTCCTCTCTCCGCCTCGAAAACTTAAGCAAGCGGGACTACCAAGTTTGGAGGATCCACCGTCTTCGAGCCACGCGGCCTAGCACTGGGTGTAGGAATAGGAGCCGAACCTCCTTTCGTGGGACAGCTTTAGGAACCCCGAAATGGCTTTATGACCAACTTAAGGTGTGTTACCTCCTGTGAGTCTGCCCACTCGGTGGAGGTGCGCGGCCGTTTCACCTTACGGGAAACGTTAACAGGAAAAGGGAAGCCTAGTTTTAGACGGGACTGGTTGTGAACCCTTTGTGCCGTCAGCTTCACCGGAGTGGGTTGAACCCGCATAAGGGTTCCGAATGGGCGCGGAAATGGCCGTGCTCGTAGGTATGGGGGGCCAGAATGAGAGGGTGTCTTAACATTGAGGCATAAGACGTCACAGGCAGAGCCGGGCGCGCAGGACCAAGTCCTTAGCCTCGCGAAATGAGAGACGATCCTGGGCCTGAACGGCCAGGATTTCCTTCGCAAGAAGATACGCACCACTTTGCTTCGAAAAAGCGGGGTGCGACTCTTCGCAATTGGCACACTTGGCTACACAGGATTTGGACTTATCGTGTGCGGCCTTGGACAAACTTACACAGACTTTGCACGTCTACAGGAGCTATTCGTATGGCCGAAGCGTTGGCATTAATGACTTCACGCAGTAGCGATACCAACCGGTACGCTCAGAGTCATGAGGCTCGTCACAGTTAAACGTAACGAAGAGTTTAGGGGTGGCCGCCTCGGAGGGATTCGACGCATTCGCTAGAAGGCTCCCGTCCGAGAAACGGGTGGTCACCTTCGGCTCTCTATCAATCACGCTAGCTAGTGCTCTCCTTTGATAAATCATGTTCCCTTGGCCAACATGCAACCATCAGTGGAGCGAATAAGCAGAAAGCGTTTTAAGCCAGCGGGACTCGAAAATGCCAGGTAATCTGTGAATAAGGGGCCCTAGCGTAATCAAGGCTCTGCTCTGCGCACTTGCAATTTTGGTCTTTGTCAGGGACTCCCCACACAGTTAAGTATATCTCCTTTTCTTTAGTGGAGCTGCCCGAGAGCGGCTCCGATGGTGGTAAGGGGGAGACTTTTCTAAATCGAAAGGCATAGTGATCCTATTAGTATCACGGGACGCAAACGCTAAACATCCCACGCAGTAACCCACTATGCGAGGGGTGAATACCAGTCCGGCAAAGCCAGCAGCCGCCATTCAAGACCACTCCTCCCTCCCAGTGGCCAGGCAGCCCTGGAGAGCATGGCGGCTCCATCTTGGGCTGGGCGTAAAATTGATAGATCGTGAAAGGAAAGAGAGAGGGCATGTGAGTAAGGTGAGGGTGGGAGTGAGGGAGGTTGTTACCCCGTCCCCCTAAACCGGAGCTCATGGGTGAGGGAGGGAGCTGATAAAGTGTTAGCGAAGGACTCCGCCACGGACCAGGGTTGCGAGATTGCGATCCCATTTTCCTGGAGAACGGGAGGAAGGTCTTGCGACAACTTAACCCAAATCCTTTTGCTCGTTTCCACACCTCAGCAAGAGTGTGCTTCTCGTTAAGTTTAGATAGGTATGCCCACAGGAAGAGCTGCGGGGGTGCTTCGAAACATACGGAACGTAGCCCTAAATCGACGAAATTCACTGTCAGTGAATTCGTTCGGGCTGCGCTTCTAACGCATGTAGGCATAACGCTTCTTTTTGAGGGCCGTTTCAGACTCGGCTGACCACCACGGGCGTGGTCGGCGTGCAAAACGACCAGACGTTCTAGCAATAGTAGTGAGGCCCACGGAGAAGAACACAACGGCTGCATTCACCGACCTAAACTCCTCGACTGGGATAGAAAAATTAGTCATTTTCCGAAATGTGGACCTCCGCGACAGCCTCAAGCACCAACGGCAGCGGTCCAGAAAATGATATTTGAATGGGAGAGTGATCTCACATAAAATTGAGACGTACATCCGGAGAGCACAGGGATAGATCATGGCAAGAAAATGAAGCGTTTCTCAGGGAGGAATGTGTAAACTCATCCACATTTAGGCCAGCTATCTCCATCTCGACCATTAGATAGGCAAGGAGCTGACTCCTGGGATCGATCGAGTAGTCTCCCCAGAGGGGTTGTATACTATTCAACTCCCAGACCAGTAGCGAGGGCCTCGGTAACAGTGCAGCGACGCGGCGGAAGTTGGTTGACGGTGGAATCTATGTAGAAATAACAGTATATCTCATATCCAGGTACACCTCCTGCCCGGCCCCATTCTTCTGGTGGTGGGGTCGCAAAACCTGTATACCCAGGGAGGGTGGGCAGTTGTCACGCACAGCTCAGTTAGGATTAATGCATTCGAAAATCCTCAGAAGATCAACGTGCCCCAAAGTAAAAGAGTTCCCAAATAGAAAATTAGAACAAAGTTTGCTATAGCGTTATTTAGATACACACACACACACAGATGTGCAGTAGCCATAAATACTAAAGAAACTCAATAAACTGAGGGTAGACAAATGCTTAACAGATGAAATAAGAATGAAAGGAGTTGTACCGTGAATTCTCTGCTCGTGTTTTGATCAAAGGTTGACTTGGCATTAGTGGCGTGTCGGGTCTCCTTTAGGAGGGCGAGGGGCGGAGGTTTGATGAAGACCACATATGGCTTGAATTCTGCTGTTCTTAAGAATTTAAGAGCCTAAAAATAGAAGATATTGGATAGAAAAATATTCCCACAATATTTGAGCCCTAAATAGGCTTTCAACGGAGTCTCCGAACTCAATCCAGGTCAAAATTTTACCCGCTTTCTTGAATGCAAAAAAGATAGCAGAGGGTGGGATTCTTTTTCTATCAGATGGAGGGATACAGATTATAGAATTAGTTACCGAGGGTTTGTATTCTTTTTCTATCAGATGGAGGGATACAAATTATAGAATTAGTTACCGAGGGTTTGTATTCTTTTTCTATCAGATGGAGGGATACAAATTATAGAATTAGTTACCGAGGGTTTGTATTCTTTTTCAATCAGATGGAGGGATACAAATTATAGAATTAGTTACCGAGGGTTTGTATTCTTTTTCTATCAGATGGAGGGATACAAATTATAGAATTAGTTACCGAGGGTAGTATTCTTTTTCTATCAGATGGAGGGATACAAATTATAGAATTAGTTACTGAGGGTAGTATTCTTTTTCTATCAGATGGAGGGATACAAATTATAGAATTAGTTACCGAGGATGGTATTCTTTTCCTATCAGATGGAGGGATACAAATTATAGAATTAGTTACCGAGGGTTTGTATTCTTTTTCATTCAGATGGAGGGATACAAATTATAGAATTAGTTACCGAGGGTTTGTATTCTTTTTCAATCAGATGGAGGGATACAAATTATAGAATTAGTTACCGAGGGTTTGTATTCTTTTTCTATCAGATGGAGGGATACAAATTATAGAATTAGTTACCGAGGGTTTGTATTCTTTTTCAATCAGATGGAGGGATACAAATTATAGAATTAGTTACCGAGGGTTTGTATTATTTCTATCAGATGGAGGGATACAAATTATAGAATTAGTTACCGAGGGTTTGTATTCTTTTTCAATCAGATGGAGGGATACAAATTATAGAATTAGTTACCGAGGGTTTGTATTCTTTTTCTATCAGATGGAGGGATACAAATTATAGAATTAGTTACCGAGGGTTTGTATTCTTTTTCAATCAGATGGAGGGATACAAATTATAGAATTAGTTACCGAGGGTTTGTATTCTTTTTCTATCAGATGGAGGGATACAAATTATAGAATTAGTTACCGAGGGTTTGTATTCTTTTTCTATCAGATGGAGGGATACAAATTATAGAATTAGTTACCGAGGGTTTGTATTCTTTTTCAATCAGATGGAGGGATACAAATTATAGAATTAGTTACCGAGGGTTTGTATTCTTTTTCTATCAGATGGAGGGATACAAATTATAGAATTAGTTACCGAGGGTTTGTATTCTTTTTCAATCAGATGGAGGGATACAAATTATAGAATTAGTTACCGAGGGTTTGTATTCTTTTTCTATCAGATGGAGGGATACAAATTATAGAATTAGTTACCGAGGGTTTGTATTCTTTTTCTATCAGATGGAGGGATACAAATTATAGAATTAGTTACCGAGGGTTTGTATTCTTTTTCTATCAGATGGAGGGATACAAATTATAGAATTAGTTACCGAGGGTTTGTATTCTTTTTCAATCAGATGGAGGGATACAAATTATAGAATTAGTTACCGAGGGTTTGTATTCTTTTTCTATCAGATGGAGGGATACAAATTATAGAATTAGTTACCGAGGGTAGTATTCTTTTTCTATCAGATGGAGGGATACAAATTATAGAATTAGTTACTGAGGGTATTATTCTTTTTCTATCAGATGGAGGGATACAAATTATAGAATTAGTTACCGAGGATGGTATTCTTTTCCTATCAGATGGAGGGATACAAATTATAGAATTAGTTACCGAGGGGTATTCTTTTTCTATCAGATGGAGGGATACAAATTATAGAATTAGTTACTGAGGGTGGTATTCTTTTTCTATCAGATGGAGGGATACAAATTATAGAATTAGTTACCGATGGTTTTTATTCTTTTTCTATCAGATGGAGGGATACAAATTATAGAATTAGTTACCGAGGGTAGTATTCTTTTTCTATCAGATGGAGGGATACAAATTATAGAATTAGTTACCGAGGGTAGTATTTTTTCTATCAGATGGAGGGATACAAGTTAAAAAATTAGTTACCGATGGTTTTTATTCTTTTTCTATCAGATGGAGGGATACAAATTATAGAATTAGTTACCGAGGGTAGTATTCTTTTTCTATCAGATGGAGGGATACAAATTATAGAATTAGTTACCGAGGGTAGTATTTTTTCTATCAGATGGAGGGATACAAGTTATAAAATTAGTTACCGAGGGTGATATTCTTTTTCTATCAGATGGAGGGATACAAATTATAGAATTAGTTACCGAGGGTTTGTATTATTTCTCTATTAGATGGAGGGATACAAATTATAGAATTAGTTACCGAGGGTTTGTATTCTTTTTCAATCAGATGGAGGGATACAAATTATAGAATTAGTTACCGAGGGTTTGTATTCTTTTTCTATCAGATGGAGGGATACAAATTATAGAATTAGTTACCGAGGGTTTGTATTCTTTTTCTATCAGATGGAGGGATACAAATTATAGAATTAGTTACCGAGGGTTTGTATTCTTTTTCAATCAGATGGAGGGATACAAATTATAGAATTAGTTACCGAGGGTTTGTATTCTTTTTCTATCAGATGGAGGGATACAAATTATAGAATTAGTTACCGAGGGTTTGTATTCTTTTTCAATCAGATGGAGGGATACAAATTATAGAATTAGTTACCGAGGGTTTGTATTCTTTTTCTATCAGATGGAGGGATACAAATTATAGAATTAGTTACCGAGGGTTTGTATTCTTTTTCTATCAGATGGAGGGATACAAATTATAGAATTAGTTACCGAGGGTTTGTATTCTTTTTCAATCAGATGGAGGGATACAAATTATAGAATTAGTTACCGATGGTTTTTATTCTTTTTCTATCAGATGGAGGGATACAAATTATAGAATTAGTTACCGAGGGTAGTATTCTTTTTCTATCAGATGGGATACAAATTATAGAATTAGTTACCGAGGGTAGTATTTTTTCTATCAGATGGAGGGATACAAGTTATAAAATTAGTTACCGATGGTTTTTATTCTTTTTCTATCAGATGGAGGGATACAAATTATAGAATTAGTTACCGAGGGTAGTATTCTTTTTCTATCAGATGGAGGGATACAAATTATAGAATTAGTTACCGAGGGTAGTATTCTTTTTCTATCAGATGGAGGGATACAAATTATAGAATTAGTTATTGAGGGTAGTATTCTTTTTCTATCAGATGGAGGGATACAAATTATAGAATTAGTTACCGAGGATGGTATTCTTTTCCTATCAGATGGAGGGATACAAATTATAGAATTAGTTACCGAGGGGTATTCTTTTTCTATCAGATGGAGGGATACAAATTATAGAATTAGTTACTGAGGGTGGTATTCTTTTTCTATCAGATGGAGGGATACAAATTATAGAATTAGTTACCGATGGTTTTTATTCTTTTTCTATCAGATGGAGGGATACAAATTATAGAATTAGTTACCGAGGGTAGTATTCTTTTTCTATCAGATGGAGGGATACAAATTATAGAATTAGTTACCGAGGGTAGTATTTTTTCTATCAGATGGAGGGATACAAGTTATAAAATTAGTTACCGAGGGTGATATTCTTTTTCTATCAGATGGAGGGATACAAATTATAGAATTAGTTACCGAGGGTAGTATTCTTTTTCTATCAGATGGAGGGATACAAATTATAGAATTAGTTACCCGAGTATGAATTAAGAAGTTGGTGGCAAAAGATTGAGATAGTATAGCAGGTGACAAATTTAAAGTGACATTTTATATTGCGCGTGTTGTAGTCGCCAACTATAAACACTCCCAGAGCAGAGGGGGGCTTCCTAGGGGCTGCTTACCTCACAGTTGAGAGGTAGGGGGCCAACAAGTACATACACACACACACATGGTAGTGATCATTTGGTGAGGCATTTTACATGTTAATGACAATTTTGCAAGGCATTAAAAACAATATGAAATAGTATAACCCTGGTTATTACTAAATGTATGTACAATAAATCAACAATACAGCAGGTGACTATGTGTTCAAAGAAGAGCAATGAAATTAATCCCTGAACAAAAATCATGACGTCAGATTAAAAGATCTCAATTTGTTTTCACTGGTAAATCACCAGTAATGCAGTCTTAAAAATACTAAACTGTTTCACTAATAAAGAATAATTGGTTGCTATGAGAGTTAGATAACCGAGCAGCGACTAAAAATAACATTTTGATCCATGGGTAAACTCTTACATTCAATCCCAAACATGATCTTTGCTCAAAACCACAAAATGGCAATACAGAAACAGCAGCAACCTGAGAATGCTCACAAACACCAACTCAGGACAACACAAAGAAACACTGAGCATTCTATACAGACGGTTTATCTGCATTACCCTAAATTATGCATCCCTAGCTTGGCCCAACCATTCTAATACACACCTACAAACAGCCTAATACTACAGTATTCTCAAAATCAACACCACCACCTCCATGCTGAAACCCAAATTCTCTGCATCAGAGACCACTTAAACACAATAAGTACACAATTCTCTAGTTAAGCTGCATTACCCAATGGCAACCTCTCCATTCCCACCTTATCCCAAACCCACCAATCCAGAATACAATAAAACACTATAAGGAAAGCAACGACAAAGAAAAAGAGGTGGGTCCCCGGGTGACCCAGAGAAGGCCCGTCTCCCTAGGCAAGCACCCAACAATTAAAAAAAGTTATATAGTAGGGAAGAAAGATTCCTCATCTCAAAACTCCATCACACAATGTGCAGGAGCTCCCAGCACGAGACGCGCGGTAGCGACGGCGCCTGCCACGGTATGGGGACAGGTGCCACATACCGAAAAGTGGCGGACAGTCTGTGCTACCAAGCAGGCTTCAATTAAAGGTTCAGGGCAGGCGCGCCAGCAAATGACGATGCACCCCGCGAGTGTATCCGATTCGGAGAAAAAGAATGACTCAATCCGTCGAAGAATTTGGGGCATACTACGGTGTTCAATGAGTTTTCGGCTTAACATAACCGGAGGGGAGACAGGAGCCTGCCGCAGCTGGATCACGTTCATACATGTTTCAACAGGTAATTGCACGGGATGGCATCCTCCCAGCGGATTTTTTTTAGTTTAACGGTGACTTTTCCTGAACGAGGATGGCGCCTTACGGCAAAAAGAGTGAAGTTGAACGTGATTCAAGGGAAAGGATTCAAGGGAAAGCGCCATAGTTGATTTATGAGGAATTGAAAACAAAACTAGGGGACAGTGTGCTAACTTATTCCACTGTAAAACGTTGGACTGCTCTCTTCAAACAGGGCCGAGATTCGTGTGAAGATGACTCTCGAAGTAGTGGTCCATCAACTGCAGCCACCAGGGAAACTGTGGCCATGGTGGAAAGCATGGTCATGGATAATCGCCGAATCTCAGTGCGATACATTGCTTCTTAACTGGGCATCCATTGTTACCATCTTGCACGATCACCTCAACCTTTCCAATGTGTCTGCCCGATGGGTCCCAAGAATGCTGACGCCTGAGCAGAAGAACCGAATAATGACTTCAATTCAAGGTCACGAAGTCATCCTAGGTCATAGTGACGGTGTTCTGGGACCCTGAAGGGATCCTCCTCGTGGACTTGTTGGATCATGCCCGCACCATTAATGGACCATACTATGCAGATCTACTGGGAAAGCTTCGGGAGACTTTCCTTCAGAAACGCCGAAGGAAAGTGACCGGAGGTTTTTTTTCTCTTGAAGGACAATGCATCTGCACACAAGAGTATGGTGGCCATGAACAAATTGGTGTCATGTAGCTTCGAAATGTTACCTCATCCCTCGAACTGGCACCCTCAGAGTTTTACCTTTTCCCACACATGAAGAAGCAGCTGCGGGGTATCTCTTTCGCTGATTACGAGAGACCAAGGAAAGGTCATGGAGGTTTTGGAGGGATTCAAATCCATTATTCTTCAAGGATGGATTCTGGCAAATGAAGAAGAGACTAGAGAAGTGCATCAATGTCAAAGGCGATTAGGTTGAAAAATAAATAAAAGTAGTTGAGTGAACCTTTACTCTATTTTTTGCTCCTTCTGGATAAGGCCGATAACTTAATGAACACCCCTCCGGGCTGCCCTGATTCCTGTAATGTAATCGGTGTGCGGGAGAGCGAAACGCTGGTCTGGTCGCAGTCCTCGAGCTCTTGGGCGCCCTTATCGGCGAGCTCATGTGTGAATAATTCACACATGTCCAGGAACACCCGTCGTCAGGCAAAGGCCTGTGGATCGAGTCCATCTTCCGCAATACAAGCTCGGCTGCGGCTGCCTAAAACTCGCATCCGAGGTCAAGCTTTGAACGAACAAAGGATCGATAGAAAAGCAAGTTAGTAGCCCTATCATTGTCCCAGGTGCTGAACGTCACATGACAAAGGATGTCCATGGTGGGGGCACAAGAGAGCCTAAGGTTGCGAATATGAGCCTTCCAGGTGTGATGTCGATAGAAAAAAGATCAAGGAAACAGTGCGAGTCCACCACTTCCAGGCGAACCTCGTTTAGGAAAACCGAAATCTGTGTGCTTTGGCATAGCGAGAGAAGCGGTTCAATGCCTGTTGGAGTCGACGCTCCAGAGTTGGCATCTGGGCCGCGCCAAAAGATTTTTTTTTTTAAGGGGCTATCTGGCGACTGCCCACTTAGGCATAATTTGCCGTAAACAAACAGCCGAGTTCTAGGCTACTTTAAAAAATTTGAACAGGAAACAACAATAACAAAACAACTAAACCTAGTTAAATGAAAGGGAGAAGGCCGGCCTTCCCCAAATAGTCAACAAGTCCACCAGTCAATGTGCACGCACTCGTCCCGAGTACAAAGAACAGGCGGTAGCGATCCCGCCCATCCCGGTACCGGGACAGGTAACGTGCGCAAAGATCACCCAGACTGGGACATTCGACAAGAATGTGCCGAACAGTTTGAGGGATGACGCAGTCGTCGCAATAGGGCGCAGGCGAGCGCTCCATCAAATAGTGATGCGTCACACGAGTGTGTCCGATTCGGAGACGACAGAAAGAGACCTGAAACCGTCGCGGCATTGGGGGATAGGTCCATGGGAACAGTCGCGGCGCAAGGGCACGCAACTTTAAGTTCCCTTCGACCGTCTCCCATCTTCTTTGCCAAGCAGTCCGAAAAGCTGCCCGTATTCCTGCCATGTAGTCGGTGTGAGGAAGAGCGAAACGCTGGTCCGGTCGCAGAGTCCTCGCGTACTCTTTGGCGCGCTCATCCCCTGCAATTCCTACATGTCCAAGAACCCAGCAGAAGATAATCTCAACATCTGCCCGGCTCGACATAACCGTGGCGTCACGGATATCGCGAACTAGGGGATGCGGAGATTTCAATGCCCCGATAGCACTCAGGGCGCTTTGTGAGTCGCTATAGATCACAATCCGCTCTCCGAACCGGGCACGTCGCGTAATCTCCCGTACCGAGTGGTGTATTGCCACCAGCTCGGCCGTGAAGACAGACGCAGCGCCTGGTAGAGCCCCGCTGACTTCAAACAGAGAGGATACGGCGTGGAAGCCGACCCCCTCTTGGGACTTGGAGCAATCCGTATACACTGGCACGGTTCCAGCGTGACACGATGTGTGCTCCAAAAAGGTCGAACGCAATACTCCCGGCGCTGTACAAGCTTTGGGAGCAGAGGCGTGTCGACAAATAGCCAAATGTGGTACCCTCCAGGGTGGCGTCCTGGGCAGAACCAGGGGCGCCACCGGCTCGAGAGCTATATCTACCTCTCGAAGGAGTTTCATGGCCCTAAACCCAAAGGGCTTAGGGTATGACTGGCGTGTCTCGGCGGCATAGGCACCATCGAGATCAGCTGCGGATGCAGTGAGACCTGTTCGCGACTGAGGGAGGCGCCGGGCTCGCGCGTACAGGCGAGTGATGCACTGCACGCGGCGCAGAGCGAGTGGCATCTCCCCAGCAGGCTCTCAATGGGGGAAGTGCGGAAGGCACCGGTCGGAAGGCGAAGGCAGGTGTGGTGGATCGAATCCACCTTCCGCAATAAACGCTCGGCTGCGGATGCATAAAACTCGCATCCGTAGTCGAGCTTCGAACGAACAAAGGATCGATAAAAAAGTAGGGCAGTAGCCCAATCAGGGCCCCAAGCGCTGAACGTCACGGAACGGAGAATGTCCATGGCGCGGGTACAAGAGACCCTAAGGCTGCGAATATGAGCCTCCCAGGTGAGGCGTCGGTCGAATACAAGACCAAGGAAACGGTGCGATTCAACCACATCCATGGCACCCCATTAAGAAACAAATCTGGATCGGGGTGAAGCCGTGGATGGCAGCAGAAGTGCACCACCTTAGTCTTGGCCAAAGAAAACCGAAACCTGTGCGCTTCGGCATAGCGAGAGACGCGGTTCAATGCCTGTTGGAGTCGACGCTCAAGAGTTGGCATTTGGGCCACGCCAAAAGAGATCGAAAGGTCGTCCACGTAGAGCGTAGCGAGAACATCTTCCGGCAGCACCGAGGTGATGTGGTTGATGCTCAGGGCAAAGAGTGTGACAATGAGGACACTTTCCTGCGGGACCCTCCCTTCCTGCTCCTTTGGGGCAGAGAGGGCTCCCCCCACCCGTACGCGGAATCGACGATCTCGCAAAAATTCAGATATAAACATTGGGAGTCGTCCCCTCGCCCCCATCGTGTGGAGAGTCTCCATGCTACCGTACATCGTCATGCGGTATCATAGGCCTTCTCTAGATCGAAAAACCGTGGCGTAGTGCTGTCTACGAAGGAAAGCCTCGCAGACGGCATTTTCCAGTCGGAGCAGAGCATCCGACGTGGAGTGGAACTTGTGGAAGCCGCACTGTGCAGAAGACAGATGGCCTCCGCTGTCCAGGAAAAAGGCTAATCAAACATTTACCAATTTCTCCATCAACTTGCACACGCAAGAGGTTAGAGAGATTGGGCGGAAACCGGTCGGAGTAGAGTGATCTCTCCCCGGTTTGCGAAAGGCGAGCACAGTAGCGATTCGCCAGGAGTCTAGGAGAAGACCCTCCACCCAGATCCTGTTGAACAAATCTAACAGAAAGGCCATGCCTCGCTCACCCAGGTGTCGAAGCATAGCGTACGGGACATCGTCCGAACCATGGGCGGTGTCCGCGCACGAAGCAAGAGCGGAGCGCAACTCACTCACAGTAAACTTGTCGTTGAAGGGTTCTCCGCCTCTGGAGGTAAAGTCCAGTCGGCGGCCTTCCGCGACATCACGACGTGCATTGAATGCTGGCGGAGCAGCATCCTGACAAGAGAATGCGGAAAAAGCGGTCGCTAAGGATTCCGCCAAGGAGGCGTGGTCCGAGATTGCGGTCCCATTTCCCTGGAAAACGGGAGGGGGGTCCTGCGAGAACTTGCCCCGAATCCTTTTGACTCACTTCCACACCTCAGCTAAAGAGGTCTTCCCGTTAAGTGAAGACACGTATGCCCGCCAAGAAGAGCGGCGGGCGTGCATCGAAATATACCGGAACCTAGCCCGAGTCCGACGAAATTCACCGACAGTGAAATCATTCGGGAGCGCTTATAGGCATAACGCTTCTGTTCGAGGACCGTCTCACACTCGGCCGACCACCATGGGAGTGGTTGGCGTGCAAAACGGCGAGACGTCCTAGGAATAGTAGTCAGGCCCACGGCAATGAAGTTGCCGGAGAAGAACTCAACGGCCTCATCTACCGACCTAAACTCCTCGACTGAGATAGAGAATTCAGTCATTTCCTGAAATGCAGGCCACCGCGCCCGCGCCAAGCACCACCGAGGTGGGCTCTCAGTCGGCAGTTGCCCTGAAAATGATATTTGAATGGGAAAGTGATCACTACAATGGAGGTCATCGACCACCCCCCAATCAAAATCAGGCTGTGCATCCGAAGAGCACAAAGATAGGCCAAGGTAAGAAAATGAAGCGGTTCTCGGACAGTGATGCGTAAACTCATCCACGTTTAGGACACCCATCTCAAGCTCTTCGATCAGATCGGCAAGGACTTGTCCCCTACGATTTATGGAGCAATCTCCCCAGAGAGGATGCCTGCCGTTCAGATCTCCAAGCAAGAGATAGGGCCTCGGCAACCGTGCCACGACGCGGCGGAAGTCCCCCGTGTCGAAGTCAGCTGACGGTGGAATGTACGCAGAAATGATAGTATACCTCCTATCCAGGTGCAGCTGCACAGCCACTGCCTGAAAGGAGGTATCTAAAGAGAAAGGAAGAACGGAGACATCATGCCAGGTGTAAACCGCGCATCCCCCAGCCCGGCCATCCCGCGGTGGTGGGGTCGCAAGACCCTTATACCCCGGGAGGGCGGGCAGGGGGCACGCGTCTAGCATGGTCTCCTGCAAAAAGATAGCTAACGGGAGACGGGACGGGACGAGACGAGCCTCCGCAGCTCCTCCCAGTTGGCCCGGAGTCCACGGCAATTCCATTGAAGGAATATGCCCTCCAGGCCTAGCTCGGAGGAGCCGCGGGGGCCCTCCTCGAACTGAAGACCCTCACGGGAATGGCCGTACGCTTCCCGGGGGCAGAACCCCGGGCGCTGTTGGCCGGACAAAGCGCTGAAGGCGCTGTCGTCTTCGAGGACTTAATTGGGGGAGGTTGGGCTCGCCATGCGAGTCTTTTCCTCCGTCCGCCTCGAAACCTTAGGCGGGCGTTGCGGCATCGGAGGCGGGGGGGCCCTCTTTTCGAGGAACCACCATCTCCGAGCCACTCGCTCCACCTCGGGGCGTGAGCGAAGGAGCCGAAGCTCCTTTGTTGCTGTCCTCCTTTCGGGGGACAGCTTTAGGAACCCTGGAAGATTGCCTAGCGACCATCTTCAGGGGTGTTGCCTCCTGTGAGTCTAACTACTAGGTGGAGGCGCGTGGCCGTTTCGCCTTACGGGAAACGGTCACGCTGGGGGAAGAGGGGGGAGCCCTGGTTTTAGCCGGGGCTGGGTGTGAACCCTTTTTGCCGCCAGCTTTACCAGGTGGGCGCCCGGGTTGAGTAGAGCCCGCAGAAGGGCTCCGAATGGGCGCGGAAACAACCGTGCTCGTTGACCTGGATGGGCCAGGAGCAGACGGTGCCTTTCTAACTATTGAGGCATATGACGTCCCAGGCAGAGCCGGGCGCGCCAGGACCAAGTCCTTAGCCTCACGGAATGAGAGTCGATCCTGGGCCTGAACGGCCAGGATTTCTTTCTCAAGGAGATATGCACCACATTGCTTCGAAGAAGCGGGGTGCGGCTCTCCGCAATTGACACAATTGGCCACACACGATTTGGACTTATCGTGTGCGGCCTTGGAGCAATTTACACATACTTCGGGTGACCCCGACTTTGCACGTCTACAAGAACGATTCGTATGGCCGAAGCGGTGACAGTAATAGCACCGCCGCGGCAGTGGCGCGAATGCCTTTACGCGGTAGCGGTACCAAGCGGCACGCACCGACTCAGGGAGCTTGTCACAGTCGAACGTGACGAAGAGTGTAGGGGTGGGTCTAGAGGTTCCTCCCTGTTTTCTCATCACACGTTCGACCTTGACCGCCCCCTGGTCGGCCAGCTCTAAGGTGATGTCCTCAATGGAGTAGTTCCCTCGCATAAACTACTCCTTTCACAAAGTTCATGGTAGAGTGCGGCGTCACACTCACCGGGGTGCCATGAAGTGTCCGAAGAGCACTTATCTTGGCCGCCTCAGCGGGATTCGCCGCATTCGCCAGAAGGCTCCCGTCCGAGAAACGGGTCACCTTCGGCTCTCTACCAATTGCACTAGCTAATCCTCTCCTCTGATGGATCATGTTGCCCTTGGACAACATGGTGCCATCAGTGGAGCGAATAACGAGGAAGCGTTTGAAGCCAGCGGGCTCGAAAACGCCCGGAAACCTCTGGATAAGGGGCCCCGATGTCATCGAGGTTCCGCCCTGTGCACTTTTAGTTTTAGTCAGTGGCTCCGCAACCGGAGGGGCAGAGGGGCCGGATGTGCCGATCTTGACTTGGTCGCTTGCCAAAGTGGCAGCAGACCCATTCGTCCCTGTAGCCCCCGTGAGTGGAGAGTAGCCCCGAGTCTTCCTAGTCTTTGTCTTTTTCTTTTTTGGAGAGGAGGGCGGGGAATGAATCCGCTTCTCACCTCGGCCGATAGGAGCCCCTAGGCCAGATGGACCGGCCTCAGCCAGGTCCTTCTCCAAAATGGATTTTTTTTTTTTTTTTTATGAGCTCATCTGGCGACTGCCTACTTGGGCATTAGTTTCTCCAAAATGGAGAAGGTCCTGGTGGTCGCAGGGGCACCGGTTGGAGGAGATCCCTCTCCTCTTTGTAC
This sequence comes from Ceratothoa steindachneri, assembly GCA_963969495.1. NCBI lineage: Eukaryota > Metazoa > Arthropoda > Malacostraca > Isopoda > Cymothoidae > Ceratothoa > Ceratothoa steindachneri. The sequence continues at coordinate 171,648,526 of OZ018327.1, forward strand.
TGCCTCGGAGCCCTCAGCCGTTTGAGAAGGACCTTGCATAGGGGCGGATTTGGGTTCGGTGCTTGGCGCCGAGCCCGGATTGACCCCCCATGGAAGGTCCTAGCGTCTGAGGCTGGGTTTCCTCAAGGACCATGTCTATCACAGGAGGGGCCTCCAGTTGGTCCTTCCCTCCCAGGACATCGCAGGTCCCGTTGGCAGCGTCACCAGTCTTTTTACGGGAGGCACAGGCCTTGACCCTGGCAAGGTTTAAAATTCTTGCCAGCAGGTCTTTTGAGGGAAGCAACCGAAGGGGCCTGGCTTCCCTCTCCCCCCTAAGGGGGTTTGCCCTACCGAGCCGCTTACACGAGGGGCGGTCGGCAATGGGCTGCCTGCTGGCTTTCTTGGCAGTGCCCTTGGAAAGAACAGAGGGGACTGCCGCTGGAAGAAGGGAGGTGCCCGAAAGCACCTCCAGAGAAGGGGGTGAGGGGGAGTCCCCTTTACCCGTAGGCGTAGGAGAGGAGTAAGCCTCATCTCCGATTGAAGAAATATGGAGGGTCCCCTGCGCAAGCACAGGGGAGGAACCTCCATTTTTTTCTGTGGAGCTGCCCGAGAGCGGCACCGTCGTTTGTACAGGGGGAGATAAAGGTTTTTTTCGGTTAGACTCATCATTGGGCATGGTGACCCTCTTTTTATTACGGGATGCAACCGCTCATCACCTCTCGCAGTTGCCCGCTCTGCAAGAGGTGCTTACAGGCCTCGCAGAGCCAGGCGCCGCCATTTGGGACCACCCCTCCTGCCTGGTGGCCTGGCAGTCAATCGGCATGGCGGCTCCACCTTAGACGCGGCGTAAAAATGGATAGAATGTGAAGAGGAGAGGAAAAGGAATGTGAGGAAGGTATAGGTGGGGATGAAGCAGGTTGTTAAAAAAACAACATCCCGAACCAGAGCCCAGATCCGGGACGGTTGGCTTGAGAAGAAGGTCAGCATCTACCCTGTGAAATTAGAGGCTGACCATTGAAAGTTGTGGGAGAGGTTGTATGAAAAGCGACGAAGTAGGGAAGAAATACAGGCTAACTGAAGGAAGGAAGAGAGGCTAAGCTGGGGCCGGATGGAGCGCTGGATCCCGTCAGCACGGCGGCCATGATGGCAAATCGCCGCGCCCCTTACGGGGCCGCCCCAAAAGAGATCCAAATGTCGTCCACGGAGAGCGTAGCGAAAACATCTTCCGGCAGGACCTAGGTGATACTGTTGATGCTCATGGCAAAGAGTGCGAAACTGCCCACACCCTCTTTCTGCTCTAAACTATATTTCCAAGAAACTCACTTGGTAATGAGGATTAATGACGCAGAAGTAACCAGCACTCATTAACGACTTGAGGTGAGCTGTGGAGGTGCCATACAAATGGCCTTTGTATTCACCATGTTCGATCAGCGTCCCATCGGTAGACTCCTTTTCCATCTGTTCCCGGGACACGAAATTGTAGTCGACGCCGTTAACTTCACCCGGGCGAGGGGGTCGAGTTGTCACTGGAAATCGACAATATTTATCAAATATCTTAAGCTCCTGGCCCAAAAAATTAACAAGTGTAACCATCAACACCCAAACTAATTTTCCACAAAAAGAGGGAGGCAATATTTTTTTTTTAAGAGCCCATCTGGCGACTGCCTATCGGGGAAAAAGTCGCCGGAACAACGTTATAGGCTAATACTAGGCTAGATTACTAAAACAAACAGGAAAATATACAGAAACCAAATAAAAAAATAGAAAACAAAGGAACACAAGCAAAATAAAAAAAGCAAGAAGTACAGGGGACAAACGGTAGCGACCCCGCTTGTCCAGATACCGAGGCAGGTAACGTGCGCAAAGATCAGCCAGGCTGAGACATTAAACAAGTTTAATGCCTCAGTCTGGGTGGGTGATCTTCGCGCAATAAGACGCAGGCGAGCGCTCCATCAAATCGTGGTGGGTCCCACGAGTGTGTCCAATTCGGAGACGACAGAAAGCAGCCTGAAGCCGTCGCGGCATTAGGGGGAGTAGGTCCATGGAAACAGTCGCGGAGCCATGGCACACAAATTTAAGTTCCTCTCGACCGTCTCCCATCTTCTTTGTCAAGCAGCCCGAGAGCTGCCCCTATTCCTGCCATGTAATCGGTGTGATGAAGAGCGAAACGCTGGTCTGATCACCCAGTACTCGCCCTCTTTGGCGGGGCATCCGCCCGGCTCGCGGCAACCGTGGCGAAACGAACACCGCGAATCAGGGGGTGTGGAGATTCCAATGCCCCAAGAACACTCAGGGCGCTTTGTGAGTACCTAAAGATCACACACAATCAGGTGTCCGAACCGGGCACGACGCCTTATCTCCCCTACGGAGAGGTGTATTTCAACCAGCTGGGCCGTGAAGACAGATGCACGCCTGGAAGAGCCCCGCTGACTTCAAACAGAGGGGAAACGGCGTGGAAACCGGGACTTGGAGCCATCGGTATACATTGACACGGATCCAGCGTGCGACAAATAGTCAAAGGTGGTGGCCTCCTGGGCATCCCAGCCTGAGACCTACACCGAGCTCTCGAAGGAGTTTCTCCCGGGGGCAAAGGCACAGTCGAGATCGGCTGCGGATGCAGTGAGAGCTGTTGGCGACTGAGGGTCTCGCCGGGCTCGCGCGTACAGGCGAATAACACACTGTGCACGGCGTAGAGCGAGTGGCATCTCCCCAGCATCGACAAGTAGGCTCTCAATGGAGGACGTGCGGAAGGCACCGGTCGCCAGGCGAAGACCGGTGTGGTGGATCGAATCCACCTTCCGCAATACACGCTGGGGTGCGGATGCATAAAACTCGCATCCATAGTCGAGCTTTGAACGAACAAAGGGTCGATAAAATAAGGCAGTAGTCCTATCAGCGTCCGAGACGATCAGCATCACGACACGAAGAATATCCATGGGGCGGGTACAAAAGACGCTAAGGATGCGAATATGAGCCTCCCAGGTGAGGTGTCGGTCAAATACAAGACCAAGGAAACGGTGCAAATCCACCACTTTCAGGCGAACGACGTTTTGTGACAAGTCCGGATTAGGGTGGACTCGCGGAAACCTGCGCGCTTCGACATTGCGAGAGATGCAGTTCAATTCGATTGGAATCAACGCTCCCGAGTTGGCATCTGGGCTGCGCCAAGAGAGATCGAAAGGTCGTCCACGTAGAGCATAGCGAGAACATCTTACGGCACTAACGAGGTGATGCTGTTGATGCTCAGGAAAAAGTGCGACAATAAGGACACTTCCCTTCGGAACACCCTCTTCCTGCCTCATTGGGCCGGAGAGGGTTCCCCACCACCCGTACGCGGAATCGATGATCTCGCAAAACCTCACATATAAAGATTGGTAGGCGTCCCCTCGCCCCCATCGTATGGAGAGTCTCCATGCTACCGTATCGCCATGCGGTATCATAGGCCTTCTCCAGATCGAAAAACACCGTGGCGTAGTGCTGTCTACGAAGGAAGGCTTCGCAGACGGCATTTTCCAGTCGGAGCAGAGCATCCGACGTGGACTGGAACTTGCGGAAGCCGCACTGTACAGAAGACAGATGGCCTCCGCTGTCCAGAAAAAAGGCTATCTAACATTTACCAATTTCTCCATTAATTTGCCCACAAAGAGGTTAGAGAGATTGGGCGGAAACCACCCGGGGGATCTTTCTCCGAGATGTAGAAGGTCCAAGCTGTCAAAGGGGCCCCAGCCGGGGGAGGAGGTCCCTCCTCTTCTTGTCTCTTTGAGGGCTCGAGCAGTCTGAGAAGCTTGCACAGGGACGGACTCAGGTTCGCGTTTGGCACCGAATCGAGGTTCAACCCAATGGTAGATCCTGCCATCTGGGCTGGCTCACCTCCGCGACAATGTCCATCTCAGGGTGGGGCCCATGTGCCCCTCCCCCCACCAGGCATCATAGATCCCATTCAAGGTACTTTTTTTTGTGTCGTCTCTGGCCAGCGAACCAACATCCATCGGGGGAAGGGGCTCGCCGACCCCCTGCAAACTGTAGGGGGCATGAACCGGCGGGCCCTGCTATCCCTTACCCCCCTAAGGTGTTGGCCCTATTTAGTCACTCCCACCCTTAGCGGTAAGGGAAGGACTGCCGCTGGTAGAGAAATGGAGTCGCCTCCAGAGAAAGGGATGAGAAGGAATCCACCGCACCTGTAAGCCTCCTCTCCGGTAGAAGAGGGTTCGAGAGGCCCCTGAAAAAGCACAGGGATGACCAGTTCCTTTACATAAGTGGAGCTGCCTGAGAGATCCTTTGCCGCGTGGCTATGGTGAGAGGGGAGCCCATCCACCTGCCTAAGAGGTGCCTCAATTCTCCTCATCCTTCCGAACACCTAGAGAGGGCGAGGCCTCGCTTGGAGGCAGATCTCCAAGCGCTTTCACACCATTTCCTTCTCTTGTCACCGGAAGGAAAAGGGCTCATGGAAAGTAGATACTATGACTTCCCAATGAATTGGGAGGTTAAGAGAAATGTCTCCATAACATCAGAAATTCTAGAATGTGATAATTTCCACATAATTGGTCACAGTTCAGCATTGCTGGATTTGTCAACCCAGACCACCAGTCTGGCGAAATTGTAATGGAGCTTTAACCATAAAGGTTGGTGCCGACATATCCACCTTATATGTGTAATGGAGGAAGGTGAGCAGAGTCAACGACCCAGCACACCCAGTAGCTAATGCTTTCCCAAGCTAGAGGGCTTTCGGCTCTCGTAACAAGTAGGGACCTCACTGTATACACTGCCATTTGACTAAGGCTAATATGAGAATGAAAGTGCACCAAGCAACCAGATTCTCTGTGGCTTGAAGAGCAAGTGTCGAATGGGGGTGGGAGGGCATGTAATAAAGAGAAGTAGGGTGGATAATCATCTATTATCATACCCTGGTGGTATGTGATCCCAAGATGGAGTTCAGTCCACCCAGCCCCAATGTCTAGTGGACGTAACTCTGTCCAGGTGAGAAGAATTCCTCCCCGTATAAAGTTCAGGTAGACAAAAGATTGAAGTGAGAATTGTAGTAATAATAAATAAATAAATATGAAGTAACGCCGAAAGGGAGCGAAAGGGAAGCGCACCAACAACTTTCCCAGGGACCATCAGAGAGTTTAGGTCAACTTAGTGACGGGGGATTCCTTAATTTGCACTCGGGCCGGAAGGATCTGCAGCTTCTGCAGGTATCAGGTACAACAGGGTAGCTCCCTGCGAAGTCAGAATGGTGCATTCACAAGTCTTTTGCCCGTACATTGGATGAGGCTTCGGTTTTGTTACTATACAATTCAGCATATTTCCAAAAGACCAAAATTCATTCGTACATAAGTTCCAAATAATTTAGGATTCGTTCCAGGTTGGTACCGTTGGTTACTCATTTCAGAATTCACCTTTAAACACCTCTTAACACATATGCGATGGATTTAATTATTGAAAGGAAAAGAAAACTGGTGTAATCCAACAAGGGGGACATTCATTCAATAGAAAAAAGTAAATGGGCGGAAATACACGAGAAGATTGAAAAAATAAATGCTGAAAACTAAATTTATCCATTTAATTAGCACACTTATTCCATAGCTTTTTAGATTTAAGATTCAAATTAGAAAGAAATCAGAAATGGAAGCAGCTTACTGGGAACAGGCGACTTGAATTTGTCCACGTCCAAATCGAGTAAGCGTCGCCTTAACTCGTTTCTACCCACTCCCGGAGGTCCGACGAGAACCACTGGCCTGGGCATGCCTGGTCGCGGATAAAGGCGCGCTACCTCCTCGTAAGTGGGTACTTCTTCACGATCAAAATCCTCGTGCTCCGATGCATCATATATTATCTTCTTAACCTTGGGAGAAGGTCGACATCCAGGTGATTTCAGCGATCCGGTGTTAGCCGACCCTAAAAGAGGGGATATGATGCCAAACCAGAACGCCTTTCTCTGATATTCATTGAGTCGAAAACCAGCTACAGATCCCGATTCTGGTTAAGACAACCACTTCCTAGCTGTTAGATGAAAAACTAGCACTTTGCGGGGAAAGGGGGGAGGGGCTATAAAATTCCCAAACAGCCTATCTCCCATCTAATTCTAATATGGTCCTTCAAACAAGCGGTCGTAGGGAATAGAGGTCATTTGCTCCTGGGGAGATATTTAACAGCAACAACAACCAGAACTTAAACATCATTCCATGGTTTCATCAGTAAAGACAATGGGATCGAGGCATATCCTCTTAAAACTCATCTCTATATACACCTATCATTTATGATTCTCTCCCTTGCTGAGGTCATCCCCCATTGTAAACCATAAGTGGCTTAGAATCAATTTCCCCTTTTCTCAACCTTAGCCCATCATTCTTCCATCTTGATACAAACCCTCGTACACCATTTCCCACTAAACTTTCAAGGTCCCCTTTTCAACATGAATAGGAAAATATTTCCATTCCTAGTCATCCAATATAATCACTTTTCATGTCACAAATTTCTCTTATGTGGGTTGCACAATTCATTGCAACAATCAGATAACTTATGAAAACAAGAAAAAACAAAAACACTAGGAGCCAGGGACATCACGCATCAAAAAACGAACAGAATCCAAACACTTTCCAGTAACATTAGTAGAGATGCCAGCAAGCCTTCCTGGTCACCTAAGCTACAAAACAGACAGTAATTCTGGAAAAGAGAAAACAAACACAAAACATTCTACCCCATAGCAAACGGTCACTTTCACCAAACAGCCACTCATAAAACACTTGAAAATTAGTAACTTAACACCTATGTTTAAGAGCCTGACCACAAATACAATCACTTGCAACAGACTACAACATCCCTCTACAATTCAATGCATAAATGCTATCTTAGACTAAAAGGCAGGCAAGATCTACTCTGCCCCCAACCTTCTGACCACTGGCACCATTGTAGATAGAGGGGAGTAGGAAAAGGGGCAAAGAAAAAAATAATAGCGTAGGCGAGTTGTGAACAGCTTCTCACGTCACTGGACCACTGTTAGCCAGCGGCGAATCCACGCGGCCATCCTGAGTCTCAAAAAAAGACTCATTCAAACGAAGGTTTTAAGCCGCTCGCCTGCACTTCTCGTACGCTATACAACCCGCCTCCTAGAAGCGGAGCGTGAATGAAGAAATGAAGAGAACCAGTTTGGAAATGTTATCCAAGGTCTAACACTACCCCCCTCGGGTCTGGGCACCATTGTAGATAGAGGAGAGTAAGAAAAGGGGCAAAGAAAAAATAATAGTGTATGCGAGTTGCGAACAGCTTCCCGCGTCGCTGGACCACTGTTAGCCAGCGGCAAATCCACGCGGCCATCCTGAGTCTCAACCCCCCCCCCCCCTCATTCAAACAAAGCTTTTAAGCCGCTCGCCTGCACTTCTCGTAGGCTATACAACCCCCAGAAAAAAATCTGGCATCACAGATAGTGTGTATAAAGGAATGGAGAGATTCCAATGCCTCAATAGCAGCACTCTGATTCAGTATAAATTTAAAATTTTCTTGAGATTATATATATATATATATATATATATATACAGAGGGGGCAAAAAAACCTAGGAATTTGAAACATGAATTCTTCATGCGAGATAAAAGTTTAGTTAATCATATATGGATTTAATGATAGTTTCAGTGATGGTAGTCATTTGGGGCGATAAGATATGCAGTCCTTTAGTCAGAGGGCGTTGGGGGAGGAGTAGTATCCAAAGCACGGCTGCTTCGCCAAGCAAAGTGCACATGTGGCAGTGAGAGTGGAAAGTTGTTTGTTCACAAGCTTGAGTACACAAACCCATCACAAGTACGAGGGACAAGCGTTAGCGACCCCGCTTCTCCCTGTACCGGGACAGGTAACGCACACGAAGATCACCCAGACTGGGACATTCAACACAATGTGCCAAACAGTATCGGAAAACCGCGCAGTCGTCACAATAAGGTGCGGGTGATCGATCCATCAGATGGCGGTGCATCCCGAGTGTACCCAATTCGAAGACTACAGAAAGCGCCCTGAAGCCATCGCGGCATTGGGTGGTAGGTCAATGGGAACAGTCGCGGGACAATGGAGCAACTTTAAGTTCTCATCGGCCGTCTCCCATCTCTTTGCCAGGTTTGGTTGCCCTGATTCATGACACGCGAACTCTTTGGCACCCTCATTCCCATGTCCAGGAACCCAACAGAAGATAATCTCTACATTCGCCCGGCTGGCGGCAACCGTAGTGTCACGAATACCGCGAACCAGGTTGTGTGTAGATTCCAATACCCCGAGGGCAACTAGAGCGCTTTTTAAGTGGCTAAAAATCACAATCTAGTCTCCAAACCGGACACGACGCGTTATCTCCTGTACCGAAGGGTGTATTACAACCAGCTCGGTGGTGAAGACAGAGCAAAAAGCAAGGAAAAGGTGCGAATCAACCACCTCCAGGCGAACCCCGTTTAGGAACAAGTCCGTGTTGAGGTGGAGTCGTAGATGGCGACAGAAGTGCACTAACTTAGTTTTGGCCAAGGACAACCGAAACCTGTGAGCTTTGGCATAACGACAGATGCGGTTCAATGCCTGTTGTAGTCGACACTCCATAGTTGGCATCTGGGCTGCATCAAGAGATCTAAAGGTCGTCCTGTAGAATGTAGCAAGAAGGCCATGTCTAACTATATTATGTTTGAAGCATGTCATATCATATCATCTGGACGAGTGGCGGTGACTGCGAATAAAGCGAGACAAGAAAAGGCAACTCACTAAATGTAAACTTGTTGAAGGGTTCTCCGCCTAGGGAGGAAACATCCATTCGGAGGCGTTCAGCGACAGCACGACCTTCTTTGAATGCTTGCGGAGCAGCATCTTGGCTAGAGAAAGCGGTCGCAAAGGACTCGGCCACGGATGTGGGGTTCAATATTATACTCCCGTTCTCCTGGAGAATAAGAGGGGGGGATGTCCTGGGAGAACTCGACTCGCTTCCACACCTCTGCAACAGGGATCTTCCCGTTAAGTGAACATGTATGCCCGCCAGTAAGAGGTGGGAGCGTGCTTCGAAATATACCCGAACCTAGTCCTAGCTCAACGAAATTCACCGATAGTGAAATCGCTCGGGCGGCGCTTATAGACATTTTGCTTCTGTTTGAGGGCCGCCTCACCAGATGTTCAAGATATAGTAGTTAGGCCCACGGCGATGAAGTTGCCGAAGAACTCAAAAAGGCCTCTTCAACCGACCTAAATTCTTCCTTCGACGTTTACAGATATGAGCCATTTCCTGATATGCGGACCACCGCGCCCATTCCATGCACTAGCAGGGCGGTTTTCCATGAGGCAGCGGCCCAGAAAATAATAGTTAAATGGGAAAGTTGTCACTCTCATGAAGGCCATTGAACAACTCGCACTCAAAACCAAGCTGTGCATTCGGAGACGGACAGATAGAGGCAAGAAAATGAAGCAGTTCTCGGGCAGTGATGCATAAACTCATCCACATTGAGGATACATATCTCTAGCTCGTCGATCAGGTCAGAAAGGACCCGACCCTTGGGATTGATTAATTAGTCTCTCAAGAGGAGGTGTCTACAACTCAAATTCCCGCGAAGTAGATAGGGCCTAAGTGACTGTGCCACGACGCGGCACAAGTTCCCCGCGTCGAAGTAGGCTGAAGGGTAGAATGTACTAAGAAATAACGGTATGTATGCCTCCTATCCATAGCAAATAGAACGGAAACATCATCCAGGGTGTAAATTACGCACTCTCCTGCTCGGCCCCCATCCCGTGATGGTAGGGTCGCAAAACTCTTATAACCGGTAGTGTGGGCAGGGGTCACGTGCCCAAAATGGTCTGCAAAAAAACAGCTTGAGGGGGAAAGGGAGGTGAAGAATCTTCGCAGCTCTTCCCAGTTCGCTCGGAGTCCACGGCAATTGCATTGCAGGAATATGCTCGCCAGGTTTAGCTCGGAGATGCGGGGCACTCTTCAAAATGAAGACCCTCACGGGAATGGCTGTACGCTTCCAGGAGGCAAAACTCGAGGGTGCTATTGTTCGTATAACGCGCTGTCACCCTCGAGGATAACGGCGAAAGTTGGGCTCGCTATGGGAGTCTTTTCCTCCCTCCTCCTCAAAACCTTTTCGTGTGGAGAGGTTTCTGAGTCCATGGTCCCGTCCCTCCTTTAGAGGATCCACCATCTCCGAGTCACTTAATCTAGCCTTGGGTGGAGGCGTACGAGACGAAGCTTCTTTGGTGCTGTCCTCCTTTCGGGGGACAGCTTTGAGTCCCCGAAGACGGCCTCATGACCACCTTCAGAGTAACGAGTCGGTGGAGACGCGCGGCAGTTTCGCTTTGCGGGAAAGGATCACGCGGGGGAGGGCGAGTGGGAGCCCCTTTTTTTAGCCGATACTAGGTGTGAAACCCTTTATGCCAGCAGTTCTACTATGAGAAAGCTTGGGGTAGGTAGAACCCACAGAAGGGTTCAGAATTGGCATGGAAGCTACTACCGCGCTCGTATGTCTGGAAGGGCCAGGAACCTTTTTTTTAAATATTGTTGCGTAAAGTGTCTCAGGCAGCGCCGGGCGTGCCAGGTCAAAGTCCTTAGGCTCGCGAAAAGGTGAAAAGGTTCGTGCCATGAACAGCTAGGATTTCTTTTCCAAGAGATACACGCCACAATGCTTCGAGGAAACAGGGTGAGGCTTCCCGCATTTGACACACTTGGTCATACACGATAAGGAATTAACGTGTACGGCCTTGCACGTCTACATGGGCGATTCGTATGGCCGAAGTGATGGCAGTAATAGCACAAGTGGCACGAATGCCTTCACGTGGTAGCGATACTAACCGGCACGCAACGACTCAGCGAGCCTGTCACGGTCGAACGTGACTAAAGGTGGAGGGATGGGTCTTGAGGCCCCTCCCTGTTTTCTCATTACATCTTCGACCTGCCCTTGAAGGCAGACACCAGGTGGGCGAATTTAAAAAGAAAAAAAAATCTATTTTGTGGTTCATTTCTTGTATATTTCTAGTTAGTTTATTACAATTCAATTTGTCAATATTGAAATTGTATACTTTTATAAACACTGGTACAAAATGTGTTGATGCTTGATATCTTTTTAGTATCTTGCACACATTTCCAATAAAACAAGGCTGCGGTTGAGAGAGACACTGGAGAAGGATGAATGAATGGTTGGGACAAATGAAACCAGCTTTCTAATTCTTAAGCCAACTTTTGGGACCACAAATCATGATAGTAAAAAAAGAAAGCATTCAATGAACAAGACGAGACATGGTATTATTACCTGGTCCTTTGAGTTGTTGCCTGCCTGTCAATATCCTTCGCTCCTGGAGTTGACGAGAGGGAATTAAACCCGCCCGCATATTCCGATCGCCTTCTTTCCTCGCTTGCCACCTGGAGTGTTCAAAAGGAATCTAATCTGTTTACTGTCATAAAATAAAATGGCTCAGTCAATCAAAAGGGGGTAAGTGTCCTTTTAAAGATGACTAGTGTAAGGAACCCCAATCTAACTATGCAATTTCATTACACTGTTTGGTCAAGAAGGTAGAAGATGGGGTCTTTTCATGTCCCACACCACAAATGGTTGGGTAACAAGGTCAACAGACCTAAGTCGCGTGCCATCAATTATTCTGACTTATGACCTTACGACCTTCATAGTTAGTTTTCTTTTAATAATTCCCGGACTAACCTTGGCAATTATATGATTCGAAAGAGAATGTAAAATAACATAAGGGTTTCAAATTTGTTAGAATCGGGAGAATAGTTACGTTATTATTGCCACAAACTCATTGGAAAGTAAAATGGTTACCATCCGACCGACCGACGACCTACAGAATAACTAAAAAGGGTATAAAAACATTCATTCAAAAAGAGATTTCAACTCCAACCAGTTTCTCACAAAGTAAAGTTGGCACAATTTAACTAACCCCTTTTATGCCCTATTAAGCAGCCAACCACCCATCCTTTTGCCCATGCCAAGGCACTTCATAGTATGATGGAAATCTATCATACACAACATCACGGGCACTTGAATCCCTCCCAAGTTGTTCATTTGCCTGCTCTTAATCAAGATCTTTTTTTCTCCTTCTATAGGCTCCCTCCCATACACAAACGTTGGCACCAGCCTATTCTCCTGCAGCTTCCAGGCACATTCCACATTCATACACTTACTATACACTAACACTAATCGCCCCCCCCCAAAAAAAAATTCCTACATTAAAACTTTGTGGTCACAATCTGCTTCATCTGTACCACAACCCCTTAAATGCATCCTAGATACATACACTTCACACTTGTTCAAGGGTTACACCTCCACCTTATTCTCATCTCAAGATTACCTTACTCTGCATTCTGTTAAGCTCCTCCTCAACATTTCCAAATCCCTCTCATTCTCAGCCACCAACACCACCAGGTCATCAGTATACACCAACATCGAACTCATCTATCCCTCATTCGCATACATTTCTCTCGTTACTTCATCGATAAGGATACGAACAGTGATATCACACAACCTAGTCTTCCACCCTCACTTGTCAAACAGCACATTCCAGATATCTTACACCCTAACACACACTTTACTTCCAACAAAAATACTCTACACCATCTAATAGTTTACCACTCACTTCATAGTCTTAGCATTTGCCATAATACTTCTCTCTAAAGGCATCGCCCAAGGAGCTATAGTCTCACTCACCTCTACTTTTAAACAATCATACACTACATGCCACAACTGCAATCCCTAGTCATCAAAATCAACACCACCTACGTGGATGACATCTTAATTATTGCACAACTTCCATCAGTTTGAACAGCAAGCAGAGCACTCCAACAATATATAAACACAGTGAACAGCATCTCACACAAAACTGCATGATCGCTTCAGCCCCTATATCAACCATCACATTCTTCACAGTAGAGTACCACGAATCAAACACCCTAAATTCAGATTAAACGGACAACACCTCCACTCTCCTGAGAATCACACTAGACACTCGCATAACATTTAAAACGTCACCAACATCACAAACAAAACCATAAAGAAAACCAACCCTCACACCAGATTTGGGTGAGACACATACCACTCTATACAAGCAATTCATCAGCACCACCCTCAACTACATAGCCCCAGCATGGTACCAAACACTCAAAAAATACCATGCAAACAAGCTTCAAATTGCCCATAAAAATGCACTGTCATCACAGAATGTATTTGATCCATCCAACCCCCTACACAAAAATACTCACCCCAGCCACCGCTTAGTCGCAAGAAAAGCCCCAGCACACTACTTTTAATGCCCGTTCCGCAACTTACCCCTCACCACACCAACCAACAACCTAATAAAACGCATCCAAATCACCCTCACCTAAAGACACCTGAATACTCTCCCAACAAACAATATCTTAAATACCCCCAACCCATAAAGCCAATCAGAGAAATCACTACATCGGGCACAGAGTCATCCTGTCCCAATTAAGCTAAGGCCATCCTGGGTGCGTTAATGATGCTGTTCGCACCTGTGCAGCGACACACACCGACCGGGACCGGTCGATCCCAAAAGACTGCGCGCCCAACTGAGCAGATTTCCTTAAGAGGCCGTACTAATCCTAGCTATGAAGATCTCAGGGTTATTCAAAAAGAATGAACCGATTTCATGATGCATTGCTTCATTTTTCAAGCATCGTAATGGAATGAGTCGGTGACTATTTGAAAGAGGAGTTTTCTAAGTTTTGAATGGCTGCCACAAGGGCGTTGTAGTTGCGTCGCGTCGTTCTTCCGGCGACGTTCAGTGGTTTGTTCACCCTCGGAATGGCGAGTCCTCCGCAAAAGGCGTTCTGCGTTCTCGAGTTCGCGAAAACAAATTCGGTTGTCACGGTGCAGCGGGCTTTTTGAAGGCGAGTTGACATTAATCCGCCCTCTCCTAAGAACATTCGACAGTTTCAAGAGTGGGTGTCTGTGTAAAGAAAAAAGTCCAGGACGATCACGAGTTTCGGCGGAACAAGTGGCGAGAATTACGTGCTGCGATTGAGGAAAAATCGCGGAAGTCCACAAATCGAGTTAGCCGTAAGCTTGCGATCCCTCAATTCACTATCTGGCGTGTGCTAAGAAGACATCACTTCACTGCAAGCAGATTCACATGACTTCATTTTTCAACAAGATGGAGCATCGCCCCATTGGCACCTGATGGTTCGAGATTTTTTAAATGAAAAAGTGCCCCAGAGATGGATTGGTCGGAAGGGGGCCTGTGAGATCCTCAGACCTCACCGTGTGTGATTTTTTTCTTGTGGGGATATGTAAAAGATCACGTTTATATTCCACCGCTACCCACTAACCTCGATGACCTTAAACATCGAATAACAACAGCGATCAACTCAGTGGATCGTGCTATGCTGATAGGCGTCTGGGAGGAATTCTCTTATCCCATTGATGTTGCCTGTGCTCCAGGTGGTGGCCACATTGAACACTTGTAAGACAGGAAATAAAAGTTGATTGTGAGTAGAATACTTGTGAATTTACTGGAGTTTTCTACTGCTTTTCCTTAATAAAATATTGCGAAAGGAAAATTAAGTTCATTCTTTTTTAATAACCCTGTATTGTGACAGACCCAAAGACCCGAGAACGGCAGCAAGATGGTCATTGAAGGGATTATGGGGTGAAAACAATCTTCCCATTAATCGGGCCCCACCCCCCTGGTCTCTTGCAACCTACAGACATTATTTATAGTGTTTCCAAAGTCTCTTTTCTGACACGGAATAAGGTAACTGGTCAGGTTTTTAATCATAGAAGAAATGAGGAGATGCTCTTAGAGAAAAGTAGGAAAAGAGTGGGAGAGGAAGAATGCACCAGCTTTACCAGGACATTCAAAGAGTTCAGGTCAACTCAGTGCGCCAGGTCTTCTCTATTGACCCTCGGGACGGGAAGACGTGCCGATCAACCATACTCATACACACCCTCTGCTCTTTTAACCAACCTGTATACTAATGCAGAGAAATCCTCCACTCTACACTCCCGCAGTCACATTCGTCTGTACATATCGTCTACAACCATAGACACGCTCCCAATTCTATCCACTGGTCCCATAACTAATTCCATAACATTCTCAGTTTCACTTCGATCAAGGAAAATTCCATACACAACCACGCACAGTTTCACCCTTGAAAATCTCAACTTACCCAAACTCACATATTTATACTAGACCAAATCATTATGCCAATTCTACTCAACAGTACAGCCACCACCTCTTTACTCATGCCACCGAGTCGTACATGATTGCACTCCATTCTATTCATGTTAGTGTGACAGAGCAGCTGCAATCTCCTTTTTATATACTACCTTTCCCCTCTTACCCTCATCGCATACTCTCACTCGATTAGCTGGAAAGAGCTCGTAACGGCTCCGCGCATTACCTTTCCCCTCTTACCCTCATCGCATACTCTCACTCGATTAGCTGGAAAGAGCTCGTAATGGCTCCGCGCATCACCTTTCCCCTCATCGCATACTCTGACCCGATTAGCTGGAAAGAGCTCGTAATGGCTCCGCGCATTCCTATTACTCATTGAAGCGATCGCACAAGAGAGGGGCAAGATGACCCTCAGACCAGCGACCACTCTCTGGGGCTCAACCCAGAAAACGAGGTATTGAGTCTTGAGGAAATTTGAGATGTTAGGTAATTTTGGCACGGGAAGAGAATCGTATGTGCCACGACAGATGGGTACCTTTGCCTGAGCCAGAGTTGTGTCACAGTATTGAAGGTAAAGGAAGTTTATCGATTCTCATAGATGAGTTTCCTCTAAAACAGAGGCACAGGCCACCGCACCCTCATTGTGCACTGAGGTTGTGATGATGGATCTTGAAGTGTGCAGATTTGGGGAAGGTCAAGGATGAAATCAAGAAAGTCTTATGTACAAAATGCGATTGTTGGATGTGTGAGGAAAACTACCCTTACCAGTAAGGGTCGTCCTGAGTAACGATATGAAGTATATCCCCTTTAATGAAAGGCAATCCGGCCTCTTTGCAGGGAATGTGTTTATCCTGCTTCGGGTCATAATCAAAGTGGGCTCGAACGCGGACTTTGCTTTCTCGCAGGTGTGCGCTGCTGCCAGCAGGCACTAGCTTGAATGTGATGGTTCCTTGAGCTTGCATCTGAAAAGCAATGGATAGCATATCGATCACCTTTATACAAATTCTACGCGCGAGATCCGATTTAGACTTCACGAAAATGGCGCTCACTAATTTGAGAATAAATACCCCCACTGGAGGGGGAATGAGGAGAAGAGCACCAATAAAATAACAGCGAGAAGACAAAAGGTTTGAAGATAAAAGAGATACCGCAGCCTAAGTGACATTTCAATCCCTCCTAAAGTATAGAATATTGAATATACAAAGTTAGAAACCAAAGAATGAACGCGAGAGAAGAAGAGAGGGATTTTGATAGACCGATCTGGAATCTCATTTGTGAACACAAAAATGGAGAGTTCTAAGAGCACCGCAGTGGCTATCTTTTGACATCAACAAACCTGCACACAACAAAAAAAAAAAGAAGAGAAGGAATAAAGAAAAGTGCACAGGTCCCTGAAAACGAGAAACTCACTAAAATTTTGAGGACGTCGGCGGGTGTCTTGCCCACTACATCGATGCCATTTACTTCCTGGACCTCGTCCCCGACGTGAATGAGTCCCGACCGGTCCGCAGCTCCGCCGTGCATGATTCTGGCGATAATGATGGCCCCAGTCTTCTCATCGTGCTTGATCGTAGCCCCCTGGGTCAAATTGACAACAGAGTTGAGCAAAATGGATAGGGTGACAGGCAAATGGTTATGAACGTATGAAACAACTAGAAATGGAGATCCGCAAGAACGTTTTTCATCACCATCAACAACATTCCTATAAAGTTGGGTTGGCCCTCATCATTAACGCTAAATAGTAAATATCCCATTCATAGGAACAAAACCTTCGAGTGGACGGCATCCAAGGTCACTTAAGAGCTCTCGCCTGCCTAGAGGAGAGGGCGTTGGATTTGTGACGTCGAGGTAAGGGGTCAATCTCAAGCGAGAATGGAAACAAAACTTTAGGGCTTTTTTTTTTTTTTTTTTTAGAGCCCATCTGGCAACTACCCACTTGGGCATAAAAGACTTTAGGGCATTAAAGACTGCCTACCTATTGGGTGGATACACTGATCCCCCTGCACGAGTGAGTAGCTCCACATGCATCATCATGTACATGGCCAAGCACAACAGCACTAGCATTTCCCTCATCGGGTCTTCACATCACAACATGCCCAGTTTTTCTTTTGTTCCAGGTCCCTGCTGATGGAGCACTGGTGTCCCTTGTGGGAACACTCATATCCACATTATAGACCAACCATAGCCCCAGCCCGGCAAAATTACGACCCTGGTCGGTCTATAATCCACATACCCCTGATACAGAATGGGTGACCACCCCAGCCCCCTAAAAAATTGGTAGGGGGTTTACCCCCCCCCCGTTTTGTGCTCATTTAAGATTACTTTTATTCCTTAATGGGGACCTACAGTTGTTTAACATGAAGACCCGAATCGAGACTCCATCCAACGACTCACCAAACCTGATGTAGCTTAACTTTGCCGTAATCAGAAAGTGGAGTTTCCACTCACTAAGTGGTAGCCTCCGGGGGTCATAAGTTCCATCCTTGTTGGTTGGTGAAAATGACAATACAACCTGGACATCTCACCCCCAGCCTCAAATGAGGACTGACCCTGGAGCCTTCGGGTTCACCAGTGAGAGTCATTCTGATCTTTGTGTGTAATTCATTATCCAGTTGGAGATTCTGTCCATGATACGAGGGACGAATAGTGCTTTGCTACCTACATACACAAGCTACCTCAACCAAATGGATGAATTTCTCTGAGAACCAGCACTCCTAGTACCTGGAGCTTATGTCTCAGTTGTTTAGCATGGTGTGAATACCACACCACCCAAAATTAGAGAACACCAAAATTTCCATTTTCTTGAAAATATTTCTTTAATCTCTATGAAAATTGCATAGAATATTCTTTGAAGTTTGCCTCTTATAGTATTCAAGTTTCATTATAATATGCATTTGAAGAAAGGATGCATCCAAAACTAGAGAACGATATGTATAAATGCAGCCATAATCAAAAAATCCCAAACAATTAAACAAATAATAATGTATGCAAGATTTCACCAATTTGTCACATTTTTTAAGCATGATTTGATTCCATTCAGTCTTCCAATCTTTACCAGAGATCATCAACATTCAACAGCTTCTGTGCCATAACCTTCTAATGAGTTTCTTCCATAGGTTTTCTATCAGGTTTAAATCAGGGCTCTGCACAGGCCAGTTCATTACATCAATATTTTAGGCATACAAGAACTCCATCTTTTCTGCGGCATGGAGTCTCGATGTCCAAAGAGAGAATATTACACATTCCTGAAGCAGATTCTTGTATACTGCATTAATTTTGCCGCACAAATGGATAAGCAGACAGATTCCAGCATTTGAAAACATGCCCCAAATTATCGATAATGGTACCAGCTCCAAATTTAACTAGTCATTTCATCAATGCTGCTTCACATCACATCTGAATAAATTAAATTTGCTTTCATTGCTGAAAAACACTTTTCAACATTCTACAGGACATGATCAAAGACTTTATTCTTTTTTCACCCGAGTAGTTTCTTAGAATGGGAGTGTACTATAAGTCCCACCTCTCTCAAGTGACCCAAGACAGTCTGGTCACACATTCAAATCCAAATTCTTGCTAATTTGATGTGAAACAACAGTCAGCAATACGTGAGGAGCAGTGTTGCCATACATAGAATACAAATTTTTAGCTCAAAACTGAAAATTTTAAGTTATTTTCTAAGTTGAGGTGCAAATACACATTACTTCCTATTAACTTCTGTGAAATGAAACGAACACTATTGTGGGTAAATTTCAAAGAACATTCTGTTCAATTTTCATGGAACTTAAACAAGTATTTTTAAGAAAATGTAGATTTGGGTATTTTGTTTAGTTTTGGATGGTACTGTATGTGATGGATTCCATCTGGTTCTTGGTAGCAGAGTGAGTAGATAACTATATTGGTTAGGCTGGTGCTGTATTTGTATGTTTAATTTTAGGTGGTTCCATATACTGAAGCCTTGCAAGGGTGACTATTTTGTGACATGGAAGTGACGTTTCTTCTTCTAAGAATTGTAATATAAACCAAGCCCAAATAAAGAGCACAAGGACTCAACACTTCAAATTAAAAGCCTTTGCATAATTCTTTCCCTGAATGATACTAGAATAAATAGCGAACACAAACCAAACTCACCACAATTGGCTCAGCGCCTTTTCCTTCCTTTGGTAAGAAGCGTAATAAAAAAAAATAAATAATTGAAATAAAAATGGCAGCAAAGTTGCCTAACAAAGACATGGGCTGACACTTGTGTTTAATTGGGGCTCAAATTTAATCTCGGAATGGGGTGAACTGTCCTGATTTACACTGACTGAAAATATGGGAGAAAGAATCCTATTTAGAAAATGATGCAAGAGGATGGAAAGAGTTGGGTTTTTTTTTTATTTTAGGAGCCATTCTGGCGACTGCTTACTTGGGATAAGTCGCCGTACTCAACCAAACCATTGAAGATACAGCCACCTAAACTACCTAAACATTATTAGGTCAAACTACCCTCCTCCCTCCACCAATAAAATAAAGGAAAAAATGAAAGCCATTTAGCAACAATAAACAAACATCAATAAGGCAAGGCCAAATGCTCAGGTGGAGGCCTGCCTGCCTCAGGGATATGAGGATCCAGTCAATACTAAATAATTAAATACTATAGAAGAGGTCTGCCACCTGCAAAACTCGATTACATTAGAATCTAGTGTCTAGGTATTCCATCTCAGGAGAGAGACAGAACTTAGAGGCTTCAAACAAGAAGGAAAACCGATCCGCACTTTGAATTTGGAGCCATCCATGTACAATGGCATGGAACGAGCATGCAATGGCGTATGCTCCCAAATTCTGAATGCAGCACAAGCTTTAGGAGCAGAAGCCTAGTGACAAGCATTCAGAAGCACCACTGGCTGGAGAGCTACATTAAGCTTTAATGGAAGGATTAGGCTTCTTGTGACTATTTTTTTTTAATTTTACGAGCCTATCTGGCGACTCTTCTTGTGACAGCATATGCCCCGTCGAGATAGGGCGTGGATACAAAAGAGAGCTAGGCTCATTTGTACACATGTATAATGCACCGTTTACAGCACAGAGCAAGGATCAAGGAGGCTCTCTATAAGGGATGTGAGGAAGACAGCAGTCACCAAAAGTAAAGTAGTTGTAACGGATCGAATATACCTTCTGCAACTCACAATCAGCTGCAGAAGCATAAAACTCGCATTCAAGGTCTAGCTTCAACTGAACAAAGTAGCGGTAAAAAAACAAGGAGCTGTAGCCCTATCAGTACCCCAAATGCTGAAAGTCACATTAAATGCCCATGATGGGTAATGAGACTAAGGTTGCAAATATGCACTTCCCAGGCGAGTCGCGAGTCAAAAAGAAGAAAATGGTGCAATTCTATCACATCCAGTGTTGCCTTTAGGAACAAATCCTGGTCAAACTGAGGACGTAGATGGTGACAGAAGCAAACCATCTTAGCATTGTGCAGAGAAAACTAAAGTCCGTGGAAATCGCCATAGCGAGAGATGCTTTTCAAAGCCTGTTCGAGTCGATGCTCCAGGACCAGAGTAGGCATCTGAGCCGCACCGAAAGAGACCAAAAGTTCGTCTGCAGAGAGTGTAACAAGAACATCTTGTCTGGCAGCATCCAAGTTATGCTATTGATGCTCAGAGCAAAGAGTGCGACATTGAGTACACCTGCGTGTGGGATACCCTTTTCTTGACCAATTGAACAGGGAAGAATGTCAACCACCCAGATGCAGAATCAATGATCTTGCAGGGTGCACAACTTGCGGTCCTTGGGCTTAGTTGCCATGCCTGGGCTGTTCCTCCAGGTACCAGGTGTAGCAATCTACGCAGGGTACCAACCCCTCGCAGTGAAAGTGACTGGGTGAATGCACCCACTTTCCTAGCCTGGACAAAGGAAGTCCACTCGATGATCCGGATCTTCCTTGCAGGATTGGGGCTGGGAGGGTATGTAATTCTTCAGGTGGAAAATAGCTGAGGAGATCTGTAGGGAAGTGATAAAAGGAAGATGTATAGAGGAAAAAACGCCCTGCTAGTTTCCATCTAATGGAGACTGCCAGGGGCATTGGGACTGGAGGGACGTGACGCTCCACTAGGCACCAGATTTAGGTCTACACAGGGTAATTCCCTGTGGGACAGCTGTATGGAGACCATGAAACTCAGTGTGAGGGGCACAATCCATTACAATCCAAAATATACACAATCATCATTGGATGAGTGACCATTGCATGCATGTATGATTAAGCCAATTGTGGCAAAATGTTCCTAAAAGGGGGGGATATCTTGAGCAACTCACTAACAAGCCCTAAACTCCTTTAGTTAATGGAAACAAAGATTACTGATGGAACAATTGCTATAAACCTCAGTTAGGTAGAATGGAAATGAATGAAAACCAGATTTCTGGCTTGAATTAACAGAAGGCATGCAAATTCTTACCATGGGTTCATTGCTTTTTACCAACTGAACAATCTTGACAGTCTCTTCATCCTCATCAACTTCAATCGGAATCTCAGGCAAGTGAGGGGTGAAGTCTTTGGCAGCTATGCTGTCGTGTGCTTGTAAAAGGCCCTGAAATGCAATAAAGTTATTATAGCCAAGGTTCACCATCTTTCATCTTTACACTGCCATTGGACATGCTGGAGGAGGGGGAGGGGGCTCCTCATTCACACTAAGCAACTGACTCATGTTAAGATGTGAAACCAATAAACTATGTTTGGGTATTGGTAGCAACGGGAGCAGGTCGGTATCAGTCTGCTCGATGCAGTATTTGTACACGTCTAGTTTGAGCCATGACCACATTTCCACAAAGTGGAGTTGGCAAGAATCAACTCCATTAAAAATACTACCCCCCTCCCCCCCAATTTCCCATCAAGCAAAAAGTCACCCATCATTTTTTCCAGGCCAAACTGGCCTTTCATAGCAATGGTGTATAACATCTCATCCAGTCAGAATTCATCCCAGCATAGAAGGCTCTCCAACACATCATCCACTTGCTCTTCACTTGGCCTTTTACTCTCATTCATTTACATCATTAAATGACATTTTACACGGTCTTCAAACCTTTTGCATACCCATGAGTATATTTCCATCCATTCTTTTTTCATGAACATACAACTTAACAACCTTCACACCATCAAAACCTCTTACCATTCATCTTCTAATCAGCTTTGCGGAGCAACACACCACACTGAATGGTCATAATCCAATTAAAATTCCCATTTTGGTAAGGTTGGAATCGATCATACCTGAAGGTGAGGAGACTGTAAAATAGCAAAAATCTCAATGGCATCAGCGGAAGGGATGGTTCTATAGTGAATCTCTCGCATGATACTGATGGCAACATCTTCAACATTTGAGAGGACCGGTTGAAGTGCTTTAATCGTTGTATTGATCTAAAATGGTAAAAATATTAAATGCAGTCATGCAGAGATAGTTACCAATGATTACCAACAGGGATGGGAGATATAATGGAGAATGAATGTCAATTATTACCCATAAAATAAACTAAGAGAAAAATCAATGTGGCAATTGTATTTAGAGTTTTAAAGAGGCAGGGGGAGGTGAAATTGTTTCTACCTCCAATTTCACAAACTTTTCTTAGTTAGTGGGGGCACAGCCTTCAGGATCCAGTGCGTAATCTACAAGGGATCAGGAGCAGCATGGGCCAACATGCTACAGATGCTCCGAAGATTTTTGCTTCCTTTTCACCACTTTCTTTATAGATCTCTCCTTATAAACTTTTTGCAGAAGAAACCCTCATGGTTTTCTGCTCCTAGCACAGAGGGGGCGCTATAAAATTACCACAGAATGCAACAGCTTCACATAAAGCGTGGTCTCACTTAATTTTGGTAACATTGACGGTCTACAGTACATGCCGTAGCATCAAAGGTTTTCTCCTTTAATTACATGAGTGGGCAAAGGAGGCAGATGTGATCTGATTCTGGGCACCAATTAACAACAACATTTATATGTTGATTCTCTCTCAATGAGGCTGAGGGTTTAATATTGAATCTGAATGCTGGTATTATACCTTCCCAAGGCAAGGTTGACTTGCATTGGAACTTTCTTTTTATTAGGATACATTTGTGGCAGTTCCCTATGAAGGTAGAACTCCCACAAAAATAGAATCAAAGATTAAAAACAAATATTCTAAATAAACTTACTTATTTGCCTCCTTACATTCTCTTGAGTGAGGCGAGCAGCCCCCCAATAATGCCACAATGTGCACCAGTTGCATAGTGATGTAATGGTGTGTGTAGTGGATGGAAGCATAATGTCAAGGCAATCAAGAAGGTGTTTTGTGTCTCTTCTGGGGCTCAATTGCATGTTGGTGTTTGTACGAGCTTTCTTCTGTGTTTGTATTGTTGTAGTATGGGTGAGTGGCAGTTCGTAGTTGGGATAGGAGTACTGTTTTTTCTGTGAACTGATTTTTCTGAAGAGTGGATTTTTGGGGGGAGTTTGCTCTTATAGGATATGTTTATGGGTGGCAGTGTGTATATGTTCATAGTGTGGACTGTGTGGTTACATTTTATTAAGGTGTGGTTTGGGGGATGGGGGAAAGGTTATTGAGCTTAGCTTGGAAGTAGGATGCTGGAAATAGTTTTTTTTCTGTCTGAGTTGTGGTGGTTGCGGTGGGGTGGGTTTGATGCTCAGCTGAATTGTTGGTTTGTATCATGTCTTGTACTTTAGTGGGTAATATATTGGTTTCAGCTGAATTGTTGATTTGTATCATGTCTTGTACTTTAGTGGGTAATATATTGGTTTCAGCATGGAGGTGTGGGATTAGTCTGATGATTGAGAGCATTGTTTTGCAGTGGCGTGAGGTCAATGGAAGCAAGGGAAGCAATGCTTCCCCTATTTAAGAAAAGAAAAAGAAATTACACCCTAACAATTAATATGACAGCAGAGTCAATTTTATTCTCACATTTATGCTTGCCTATACTTGTATATGCCATACGATACTGTTCACTTTCAATCGAATTGGCATTAGACC
Organism: Ceratothoa steindachneri; assembly: GCA_963969495.1. NCBI lineage: Eukaryota > Metazoa > Arthropoda > Malacostraca > Isopoda > Cymothoidae > Ceratothoa > Ceratothoa steindachneri. Next base: position 171,672,647 of record OZ018327.1, read on the forward strand.
CTGATAGGCCCAACTGCAATTGAAGAAATGCATCCTTTTCTCTCTCTTAATTTCAATAATAGTTCTTATTTTTGGTACTTTGGAATGAATAGTTTAAAAGATGTTTTGCTTTTCTTAGCAATAATATAGTCAGAGTTTTATGATTTTTATCTAAATATTTCAACGCTGTGTTAGAATTAAAAAAAAAAATAACCTATTTGTATATGGAAAAGGAAGCAAATTTGGATCTGCAGTTATCAGCTTGCATCTGGCAACCCTGCCGAGTTGCCAGAATCTAGGAAAAAGCAACAAAATATCTAAGACACATTGAAATAACTATTATTATGCTCTGAAACTTAAACAATTGTTTAGGTTATATTTAAATACTGGTTCCAGGAAAGAAAGAGCTAAATAGCAAAAACTCTAATATGGTTAAGCTCTTATATATTAAGCATTTTGTTAATATTTCTGGGATTCTGGCGAGCCTACCACAGTCATTAATCACTTATTTAAAAGGAAGTTCAGTGTGATGACATATAATGAAAAAGAAACTATTATTAAAACAGGTAGGCCTACACTAACACTAGATGTCATCCAAAAGTGTTGCACTCACAAATACAATGTAGGCTGATTTGTATGAATTTTTTGAAGAGTATGGTGAAGGATTTCTTCTGTTGCCCAAAGGTAGTATTGGCTAGTGTTTTGAGTATTAATTGTCTTTGTGCCTTTGAAGGTCATGTGGTTGTTGAGCGTGATGCCTAGGAGGGTGAAGAGCTTGTCCATATAGTTTAATTGTGGTGTGTTTGATTCAATGTTTCTGTGGGAAATAGTGCTATTGAAGATTTGGCTGTGGATGCTGTCATCCAGTTTTGTGTGAGCCAATGTCCCACTATATTAATGCATTCAAGTGTTCTGGTAGTGGTGATGATGTGGTGCTTTGCTGTAATAGAGACAGCATCTGCATAGATGATCATGCAGATGATTCAAGTTGTCATATGTTATGAATGAAGAGGTTGAAGAGTAGGGGAGAGAGAATAGCTCCTTGGGAAACTCCATTGTAGAGTTGTTTAATGTGTGATTTGTGGGTTTGGGTATTAGTTGGCCTTTTCTGCCAAAGATAAAGTTTGTGAGCCATTTTTTGAGATCTGTGTTTAGGATTGTGTGCTAGGATGTGTTTGGGTACTGTGTTGTAGGTTTTGTTTATATTGAGTGCTGTGAGGATGGAGCATGTGGGGCAGTATTGTTCGTTGAAACCATGAAAGATGTGTAGTGTGAGGTTGGTAAGGAGGATTGTGATGGAGGTGTCTTTTCTGAAGTCATGTTGTGTTGGTGAGGGGGTATGTTTGGGCAGATTCTTTGGTGTACAAGTTTTTTTAATGTTTTAGATAGGGTACATAGGAGTGAGATGGACCAGTAGAAGTTTGTTCATGTCAGGCGCTTGCCTGGTTTGAGAATTGGGATTATATTCAAGTTTTTCCAGGTTGATGGGATTATGTATCATGTAAATAAAGTAAAACAATTACATAAAACAAGATGCAAGCTTATAAACCTAAAGGGAGGAAGGACCTCCTACCTCAGAAACCCAAGCACAAAACTGAAAATAAACTCTGGAGGACACCCTCCTCCTCCCAAAACTATAATGCACTACAATCAGGTGTGCAGGAGGCACTTCCCCAGCACCAGGAACAAGTAATAAAGATCTAGCAGCTTATTACAGTGCTAGGAAGGTAATGGCATAAGAAGCTCCACTCCACCCCCCCAGAATAGGACATTCAACAAAATGGGGTGTGCAATCTAGGGGACCAAGCAGTCTTTGTAGAAATAGTTATGGGGGAGCGCTGCACTCCACTTTGGTGAGAGGGTAAAATGAATGTTTTATGTTGCAGACATTCTCCCAATTTCTTAAAATTTTCACTCCTTTGCCTTTAACCTGTCTTACCCTCTTCTTTTGTACTAGATGAATGAGGTGAGTGTAGTGATTGTTTAAAAAGTATGTGATGTTCAATAATAATGAAATGATCAGGGATTCTTGTTTAATAACTAAATAAAATTTTCCCTATTTCATTTAATTTTGTATATTCTCTCTGGTGATTGCCAACAAGAGCAGGTGAGAACAGTTCCTCCTGGTACAAAGTGCAAGTAGATAAAAGTTTGAGGGAGGATAGTCAAGAAAAGAAAGATGCAGTAGCGCTGAGTGAGAGCGAGGGGGAAAGTGCACCGATAGCTTTCCCAGTCCCCATCAATCCAGTGACAGGGCTTTCCTAATTTGCATTTAGACCAGGAGGATGTGCAGCTCTTCCAGGTACCAAGTGTAAAAGGCTACACAGGGCTCCCCCCTGCAGGGACATAGTGAACAAGATTCCACTGTTGGAGTGGTGTTGCTAAGACTTTGTACTTGTTCTTCCATTGAAATAGGTTGTTTGTGATCAAGTTGTGTCAGGCACATTTGGTAAGGAGGATTCCATTGATGTTTGACTCTACCCATTCCAATCCTTGCTGACTGTTCCTGCACACAGTCTATGAAATTTCCAACTGACATTGAAATCTAAAATATGATTTTGTCTGCATTAAGGGTAAGAGAAAGGATGATGAGTTCAGTAAAGTTCTCTTTCACATTGCATCTAGAGTTGATGCAAATAAGCTAAGAATGGTAGCAAGTGATCTTTGATGAGTTGGATTCTGAGTAATGAAGCACTCATTATTTCCTAATGGTTGTTCTGCTAATTTTTGGAGTAGGGTGTTATGGATGTCAAAACCTACCACAAGGATTCTTGGTTGTTCAGTGTCAAGTCCTTATAAGATATAGGGGAATAAAAATTACAGGAAAAGGTGGTGGGAGATTTTTAAAATGTCCTAATGAGAACTGATAGAGGCACAAGTCTGTCGAGCTATCAGCTACCACTATTACATATATCTTCCTTATGGGTGTTAGGACAAGGAAGCCACACATCCCTCCACATCAGCTATTTGTCAAGAAGGGCTAGAATAAAAGTTAAGGGACATGGGAATGTTTTTTCAAAAAACATTACATATCTGAATCAAATTCAGGAATGCTGTTGCTAATTATCACCATGGTGAGACCTCTTAAAATAATGTATATTTATCTACGCTAAATGAAAACTCATTGGAAACTACATGTTAGATGTTTTTCTTGGAACAAACCTTATTATGAACATGCACTAGAGCCTGAAGTTCACGTGACCCGAGTAGTTCAGAGAGAAAACCAAAATCTTCTTCATCACTATCAAGGTGCATACGAGCTTTTTCCAAGGAATTCAAAAGGCCACTCAGAACTGAAACAATGAATCAAGACAATTGAACCAGATATTAATGAGCAAAAATTAAAAGAACTACTTCAAAAGATATACAAATACTGTATGATCATGCTAAAAAAATCAATCTTTAAACTTTACCTGGGTCTGGAGCCGCCATGATTGCTGTCATTCTGACCATTGAAGCTTCAGTTTGGATTAACCTAGAATTTTAAGTTATAAATAATAGATTAGAGCCCAAACAAAGAACATTTACCCAAGTTATTTTGGTTTAATATAAACATTCATAAGCTTTTGAAAAAGAATGTTTTCACTTATAACCCTTTTCTTATGGGGTTTAATACTCACTAATGCCCTTCCCCTCCCACCCTTTTACCTTTACTTACTTTGTGCTTTGAGGAAGGGGGTGCTCTCTCTCTCTCGAGATTCAGTCATACCCAGCAACACTCAGGAATGCCACCATGGCAAGCGGCCTTTTCCAGAGCTCTAAAGGAGGTCACATGAGGTGTTTGAGGGAAGGAGAGTGAGGATGCGTGGTGTTGTTTGAAGGTTAGCAGTTGCAGCAGGGGGAGTCAGGATGGGGGTAGTGTCAGGGTATAATCTGTTTATTCCCACTCTTTTATATCTTATGCAAGTATAAGGCCACCAATCATTGTTCTATTCCAATGGTATCATACACAATAGCATATATTTGTCCCTCACTCATTCAGATATCAACCCAGCTTTATGGAGTCTTCCAACCCTTCACACACCATGAGACCTTTAAAATTCTCTTTCCAAGTCTAATTTCAGCCATTCTTCTGATTTTAGCAAAGTGGGGCGGTTAGTTACTGGATAGACTTCACAGCAGCTGTCATAGTAACATTTGATATCCTTGTTTGGCTCAAATATAAATCAGGGGATCTCCACTTAGACATAAAATGCACCTTAAATGAGTAAAAATCAGTGGGAAGCCCCCCCTGCCTATTTCTCTTTTCTCAATAGCTTGAGGGGGTTGCTTAAATAACTTACCCCTCTCTTTCACCTCCATGTGGAATGAGTGATTGGTTAAAAGGTACGTTGGTGCACATTGTAGCTGCATATGGAGGAAGAATACCCCTCCCACCTCTTGTGCCAGGGTGGGCAAATCCAAAAACCCAGCTCTAAAAAACCTAGGTTTTTGGGGGGCTTTTTCAAGTGAAATTTGAAAAACTCGGGTTTGTGTTTTTTTTTCAAAATTACAATTTTTTTCAAGAAATAAATGCTACTTATCATTATTTTTTTCAAAATTCATATTTATGTTTATAATTTCAACAAATATGTATCAAATTAAGGTTATTTCTCTGATACTGATTCATAATTCATCTCTCATTCTACAATGGCTATCATGGATACCCACAATGATCTGTTCTTAATATAATATAATTATTAAACTAGGTAATTATTAATATTATATAAAAATAGAGATAGCTATTCTTTTTCTATGTTATTCTAATGCTTGTAGCATTTATTTTTTGAAACCCTGTCTGGTGCACATCATAAAAGGAAACAAGCTGAAATTACCTGTATGTAGGGCAGGAAGAATACCTGTACAATGATGTAGCACAGGTCATAAAAAGCAACAAAGCCTGCAAAACAGGTCTATTATGGGACAAGTGGCATACTCATGCCATCACCCAGTGTCATAAAAGGTGACTAAGCTGGGATAAGGGATCATGGCCTGGGAAGTGTAACCCACAAAGTTTAGTTCAAGCGAGTACAATATGCAATGCCAGAAATGGCTGGGGCTGTTGTGAAGCACATCCAGTCATGATGGTTAATCTGCAACAGTGCAATGTGCGAAATGAGTGAGTGTATGGAATTTGAGGAGTATATGTGATAAGAAAAGGAAGAGAGTGTATGGAATTTGAGGAGTATATGTGATAAGAAAAGGAAGAGTGGTGTAATGTTTAGAAGAGGAAAATTGAAGATATTTGTAATATGAGAGACCTGAATAAGAATGAAAAGTTTGTGCAGGGGTTGGCATGAATGGAGAGCGATTAGGTGGGAATTATGGTGGTAGTGTGAGAGTTCTTTTTGTTGTTTTTTGTCTCCCTCAACTCCCTTATGCCCCACCACCCACCTTTTATTTCAGGTTTTAATGAGTGAAGGAGGGGAAAGTTACACCAAAGCTGGGTAAAAACCCATTATAGCTGAAGTGTAATTCTCTTTATCAAGGAATGGAAATGTATTAGTGAAGTGGAGCGGTAGAGGAAGTCAAAGTATGTATGGGTATATATGTGCATGTATGTGCAGGGAGGGATGGGATAAGTACGGTTCCATATTCAGCATATGCTCTTGTGTAAGCAGCAAATGTTTGTTGGGTGTTTACTGTGTTAAAGGTAATTTTACTCACCCCTTTTTCAGCTCCCTATGACCCACTACCTGTCCCAAAATATGCTTGTGTCAACAGCAGATGTGACTGGGGTTGCTGTGAGAACCCCCCCCCCCCCTGCCCCTTTATTTCCACTCCATGCAGAGAGAAAGGTTTCCAGCCCAAGTCTACAAGGAAAAAAATGCCAGGGTAATGAGAGAAAAATTATGCCATCTCGTATTAAAAAAAATAGAGATGGTATTATTTTGCACAGTAATGTGGTTGTTTGTTGATTTTTCTATTGATGAAGGGGACTATCCATCTATTGTGTTTCCAATATCTTACTTGTTGTTTGGGAAGGGGGGACTGTATCTATAAATATCTTGTAATTTTGTCACCTGCTTGTAGCTGGACTGATACTCCTCACTGGTTCAAAGAACTAGAAGGGGTTCAAAGCTTCCTCCACACCCCTATATTTTTTCTATGAGTGATGGTGACCCAGTCTTCCCTCCTCTTCATCAAATTGCTGAGAACATAGAACTCAATCCTACCCTCCCCATACATACCACCACAAAATCCACATGAGCCAGGGCTCTGCAAAATAATGGATAAACACACACTGCTCAAAACTCCCTCAAATTATGCCATCTCGTATTAAAAAAAATAGAGATGGTATTATTTTGCACAGTAATGTGGTTGTTTGTTGATTTTTCTATTGATGAAGGGGACTATCCATCTATTGTGTTTCCAATATCTTGTTGTTTGGGAAGGGGGGACTGTATCTATAAATATCTTGTAATTTTGTCACCTGCTTGTAGCTGGACTGATACTCCTCACTGGTTCAAAGAACTAGAAGGGGTTCAAAGCTTCCTCCACACCCCTATATTTTTTCTATGAGTGATGGTGACCCAGTCTTCCCTCCTCTTCATCAAATTGCTGAGAACATAGAACTCAATCCTACCCTCCCCATACATACCACCACAAAATCCACATGAGCCAGGGCTCTGCAAAATAATGGATAAACACACACTGCTCAAAACTCCCTCCCATAGATCACTACACCATGACCTGGACTTGCCTTAGATACTCACACACACCCCAAACTCACAGATAATATGCTTCCAGAACAATACACCCTTAACCTCCTACAACTCAGCATGTGCTCCATCTCTCACAAACTACAAGACTTCCTACACTAACACAATATCCATATAGCACCCATCAAATAAACAATCCTGAAATTACAACAAAGACTGCACCCTTTCTCCACCAACACAGACTAAAACTAACTTTACCCCTTCCCCCTACTCCATGCCAATCACTGAAATGCCCCTATATAAAAACACAATCCATTAGAACAATGATCAATCTTGATAAACATACATCTATAAACTCCATCAAATTACTTCAAAACTACACACCTATCAGAGAACCCCCTCCCTACAGAACCACCTAACCACTGTGTTTTTGATGATTAACATACACCACATCCTGGGTCAGAACCAACACAGCAGACAGCACACAGAACTTCACTCACTACCATACTCAACAACATATCCTTACCAACCAGACAACCATACCAACACATCCCCAGACATAACCCTTTGCTCACTTCACCTACAAACCAGATACATTATTGTATCCTTCCAAACTGCGCACCCATAGTCAACCTCCTTCAAAACCACATATACAAACTACAATTTCAAAGAGAAAATAGCAGGCTGCATAACATATCCAATTAGTCAGCACTCATATCCTCCACTTAATCACTAAACAGCAAACTGGAATGAATACGTAAAAACAATTGACAACAAAAAAAACAACAAAAAAACACTGGAGAGTCAAAGAAAGTTCACACCATGTATCACCTCAGCTCCCACTCAAGTCGCTGGTTACTAGAAACAACTTTGTCGGCAATGTGCTTACTAAAGGCGAGATCACTCTGAAATGTCACTCCAAGGTCCTTCTCTGAATCCATCTGGGTTAGTCGACCATCTCCCATGGTGTAGTGATGTTTCGGGTTCCCATACCCAAGGTGCATCGTCTTACACTTGGAAACATTAAATTGAAGCTGCCATGTACAGGACCAGGCTAAAAGGGCATCCGAATTATCCTGTCCTGGAGTGAGTCACACAGGTGCTCGTCATCAAGGTTAAGGCTGATTTTCATATTATCTGCAAACATATGGACCACATTCTTAACTACATCTGGCAGATCATTAATGTAAATTAAGAAGAGGACTGGGCCCAGCACATTCCCCTGGGGAACTCCACTCGGAACTTCCTTCCAGGCTGAGCTGGTTCCATTTATAAGCACTCTCTGTGTATGGCCTGCCAGAAAGCTACTGAGCCACTTTAAAACACTTCCTCTTATTCCCATAAGTTCTGTTTTGGCCAGCAGCCTCATGACTGTGTCAAAAGCCTTTTGGAAGTCCAAATACACAACATCTACCACCTTACTAGTGTCGAGTGCACTGGTCCATCTCTCAATAACGTCAATCAGTTGGAGGACGCAGTCTCTTCCATGGATAAAGCCATACTGTTGATTGGAGAATAAATGGTTGTGTATGAGGTGGTCCATTATGTGGTCTCTATAACTTTACATATGACACAGGTAAGGCTAATGGGCCGGTAGTTTCCAGGATCTGATCCGTCTCCCTTCTTATATATTGGTATAATATTTGCCTGCTTCCAGTCATTTGTGACCTCGCCTTTGTTCAGGGATCTTTGAAATAACTTTGAGAGTGGTTCTGCTATCTGTTGCTGAACCTCTTTCAGGAGGCAGGGTAGCAGATCATCTGGTCCTCCGGCACTTGAGATTTTAAGAGTAGAGAGCTTCTTGCAGACATCTTCCTTAGTGAATAAGACCTGTTCCAGTGGAGAGATGACATCCTTTTGCCATGGCAGGGAAATGTAGCTTGTGTCTTCTCTGGTAAAAACTTTTTGGTAGTGATTATTTAATACATTTGATTTCAGCTCTTCTGTAACTGCCACCTGTCCATTTGGCATTTTTAGATCTTCCATCGTAGATTTGGTTTTAGTTTTATTTCTCACATATTTCCAGAAGCTTTTCAGGGCATATTTGATATTGAGAGCTAACTTTTTTTCAAAACTTTTCTTAGCCTGACAAAATGATGCAGTAGCAGTATTTCATTTTACCTTGTATTCGTCATTTCCAGCAGGGTTCCCAGAATAAAAGTAAGCATTCCATGCTCTATTCCTGGCTATGATATATCCGACAACTTCTAGGGTCATCCATGGTGGTTTCTCCTTGTTCCTGCTAGATGCTTTGGTTGGCATGTTTCCTAAATACAGACATTAACTTCTTTAAATGAGTGCCAGATATTGTTAATATCATCGCTTTGGAAAATCTCATCCCAGTTAACACTGGCAAGTTCTTCACCAATAGCATCATAATCAGCCTTGTGGATCATCCATCGGGTTGCCATGGTGCAGGGATCCTCAGAAAACAGTCATAGCTTTGTGAGGAATGTGAGGTGGTCACTTGAACCAAGGGGAGGATGATAGTCAATTGAAAGTAGCATGTCTGGCTCATTTGTTAGTACTACATCCAAGATTCTAGGTACATCTTCTCTTCGGTGCCGGGTTGACTTGTTGGGACCAATATAGATCCTGGATACTTTATAAAATGGCCTCCTCTAAATTAGTGGAAGACTGCAAGGTCTCCCAATTGGTGTCCTTCATGTTTAGGCCTCCTGCCACAATAACATGGGAATAACCTGAATGACTTGCTTTCTGGAATAGCCGAGGAAGTAGGTTGGAATTTTCCAGCGATGTGTTATGGCTACGGTATAATACACATCCAATCAGGGCAGTGTCACAGGCTCTTAATTTTATACCAATCCATAGAGCTTCTGAAAAATCTGCTGGTTAAGCGAATCATCAGTTGTTGCAGTGATGCCTTCCTTCACATAAACAGCAATATCGTGGTTAAAATTTGTGAAGGGCTGCTGGTAGCCAGGAATTTGTAATTTACAATCCAGTACTGGATACAATGAATGTTTGGAGAGAACTTCAGTAATTGCTATAATGTCAGGAGAGTTTGTGTTGGCATAGACAATTAAATCGGAAACCTTATTTGTTAAAGTATCAGAGTTAGTGTACATTAAATGCGTGGAATTCATGTACAACTGTACATTGGGAGCAAACAAGTTAGTACAAACATTATTTACAATTTCAGTGCTGCGCTCAATGTTCTCCCCTTCCATCCCTGAGAAATGGATGAGACACAGTCCCTCCATGGATGAGCAGGGCAATGGGTCCCTCAGATGGAGCTGCCTGATTTCTGGTTACTAGAGATTCACTTGGTTTATTTAGTGTGTGGCTTACAGGCTGGGTATGCTGGTGATTTAAATTTGTGGTATGAGCTGTTTCTACCACCTGGGGATTTGATTGATGTGGCCCCTGTGGGTAACTAACCAATGGACTGAGAAGTCAATTTTATAATTCTACCACTGTGGATCACCAGGTCTGCTTCTCCAGCTGCTGTCTGAGCATCAAGATCATGCTTCAAACTGCGGCGTACCTCTTTTTGTACATGGGTTAGATTGGGGGCTATGGCTATATTCCGATGTGGCCATTCCTCAATCATAGTCCTTAATTTTGAAGAATTTTTCTGCTGATTTCTTGTCTGCTTTGAGAATCAGTACATGTAATACACAAGGGTCTTGTTTGATTACCTCCTGATGTCTTGGTTCTCTTACCAACCCTGTATGCTTTAGTTATGTTGGTGCCTTGGTCAATTCCTGACTCACTAAGGATTCTATTCAGGAGTACCGTATCATCATTGTCTCTCTGATCTGGCTCCTGCTTTCCACTTTCAGGTAGTCTGAAATCATAAGATTTAGCTTCCTTTTTTCTATCTCTCTTTCCTCAACAATACTCTCCTTTACTAGTCATCTAATATCCTCCGATGAAGGGTTAGAAGCATTTTGTTGAGCTTGAGAGAAAGCTGCTTGAATCTTTTTATCAACTGTATTCTCAATTTGACTGATTTGTTTATTGACTTCGGATGTTATGTCTTTCCAAAGATGGTACAATTTGAGCTACTTCTTGATGGATCATAGCCTGAATTGAAGTATGCAAACTTTCCAATGCTTTGTTTGTTTTTTGTTGCTCACTAGAAATCTCATTTAACCTGTCAGACATGGACTTGAAGGTAGATACAGGTCTACATGTATGGCACATCCAAGGGATATTTTCCATCAACCAAAATTTATACTGCTCAATATAGATTCCACAACAGCTAATGCATTCCCACTGCTGGCACACATCACAGTTAATAGTTAATACACTTGCACCCATCAGGCAGCTCTGATTTGCACACTACACATTTGTAGATAGCTTGCTTCTGTTTCCCACCCAGAGGGTTGGCACCACCAGAGAGCACTGCATTCTTGCCAAAGTCAGTATTGGCAAGTGAAGGTTTGGATGTACTCACATAAGGTTGTGTTGCCTGATGACTGGTTCTACGAGACCTTCTTTGTTCCACAGTTGAAAGGTACTTAGCTGCTCCTGTTCATTTACCTGTCTACCTAGCCTTCTCATGGACTGGGTAGGTGGTGTATGTCTTCCATTTATGTCTGTTCTCTACATTGTTTTGGGATTTGTAGTAACAGAAAGGTGCTTGAGTTGTTTAAATAACAATACCCTCAGTCTTTGAATGTCAGTAATCAAAGTCAATTGTTTCTAGAAATTTGGAGGATGAATCTTCCATTAAGTTTAGGCTTCTCTAATGATATTTAATGTATTAAAACACCACTCAAATATTAGACTCCTTCTAACACAGAAACAAATCAAAAGTAAGCAATTTTGAATGAAAGTTTGAAATTAAGTTTGAAATGATATCAGTGAGTATCATTTTAAATATTGAAAAGTTTGTCTTTGAAAATTAAATCATTGTAATTGTGTTAAAACAAATCTTATCCAAAATCAGTGATTTGCATAAGGGAGAGAATGTAGATGTAATTTACTTGGATTTTAGTAAAGCATTTGATAAGGTACTACATAGGAGACTAGTTCATAAATTAAAAATGATTGGGATATGTGTGGGTGTTTCAAATTGGATAGATGAGTGGCTGAAAGACGGGAAACAAAGGTTAGTGCTAAATGGTGTAAAGTCAGAGTGGAGGGATGTTATCAGTGGGGTTCCTCAGGGATCAGTTCTCGGTCCATTATTATTTGTCATCTATATAAATGATCTTAGGGAGGCAGTTAATAATAAAGTGTGAATTTTTGCGGATGTTACCAAATTAGCAGCTGTAGTTAAAGATATTGATGATAATTTTAAAGTGCAGGGGGATTTAAATAAATTGTTATCCTGGGCACATAAGTGGCAAATGACTTTCAACCTTGATAAGTGCAAAGTTATTAACATGGGAAAACATAAGAGAATTTAACTATGAAATGGATGGGCATTGGCTGAGCTCAGTAGAGGATGAGAAAGATCTAGGAGTAGTAATAGATAAGTCATTAAGGTTTTCTAAACAGTGTATTGAAGCAAGAAATAGGGCAAATAGAGTGCTGGGTTTCATTAAGAGAAATGTCAGTTACAAAAGTAAGGAGGTTATTCTTAAACTCTATAAATCTTATGTTAGGCCACATCTAGAGTACTGTATACAGGCATGGTACCCACATTTTAGACAATATTAACCTTCTTGAGTCAGTGCAACAGAGGGCAACAAAGATTATTCCTTCCCTGAGGCACCTTGAATATATAGATAGACTGAGGGTATTAAATATGTTCTCATTCGAAAGGAGGTGTGTGAGAGGGGATATAATTGAGCTCTTTAAAAAATTTTCTGGGATAGATAAATTGGATGTTATCAAGTTTTTTGAGTTAGATGATGGAAATCGAACTAGAGGTCACCACTTGAAAATTAAAAAGCAAGGGTGTAGGTTGGATTTAAGAAAATATTTTTTCACCAATAGAGTGGTAGACTTCTGAAACAAATTGCTGCGGAGGGTAGTAAGTAGTCCAAATTTAAATGTATTTAAGAGTAGGTTGGATGAGTTTATGGGGAAGGAACGTTGTGATGGTTCCTAAGTTTTGTATATATTAATACTGTTTGTATATATCTTTAGCTGCATGATTTAGTTCTTGACAAGCCTTGATTGGTGATACCCTTGTTTCTGGATGCAATCCTCTGGATGTAGTTTTCCTGGGAGTTTGGGTGCCTTAAAAAAAAGAGGCTGTTTGACTCGGATGACCTATGATGAGCCCTTGTGGCTTTTGTCATCTGTTATATTATATTGTGGGGGACTTTGATTTTGTCTTCCCCTGGCGATGGAGGCTTTAAATTATATATTGTAGATGCATTGTTGGACATTCCTATGGATTGTTAAATTGTATATTGTAGATGCAGGATCTGACAAAATCCTATGGATGCATTATGTGGGTGGGATTTGATGGATACGGATGACCTTTGATAAGCCCTTGTGGCTTTTGTCCTCTGTGAAATTATGTTATGTTATGTTAGGCTCTTGTGGCTTTTGTCATCCGTGAAATTATGTTATGTTATTATGAAATGAGATTTAAGGCACAACACAGTCCAAATCAGTCGCTAATTAAACCGTCAATACCCATCCATCTCATAGCTAAATTCCCTATTATCTCTCCCTATGTTAATAACTTTGCATTTATTAAGGTTAGAAGTCATCTGCCACTTCTGAGCCCAAGCTAACAACTTATTTAAGTCACCCTGCACTTTAAAGCTACCCTCAACCTCTTTGACTACAGCTGCCAATTTAGTGTCATCAGCAAAAATTGACACTTGGCTATTTACACCTTGCCCAAGATCATTTACATAGATTATAAATAATAAAGGGCCTAAAACTGATCCCTGAGGTACGCCACTAATAACAATCCTCAACTCCTACCTCACTCCATTCAGTACAACTCTGTTTCCTATCTTTCAGCCATTCAGTTATCCAATTTAAAACTTTCCCACATATCCCATGCAGTTTTAATTTATGAACTAGTCTTCTATGTGGAACCTTATCAAAAGCTTTGCTGAAATCTAAGTAGATCACATCAACTTTCTCTCTCCTATCTAATTATCTTAAGTTACCATCAGATAGTTCGTTTTAACTTGAGAATTGAGAAGGGTAAAATAACTGAGAATGCTGAAAAAGTTCCAAATTTTCATAAGGGAGATTATGTAAAACTTCGAAGCTTGCTAAATTTGGTAGACTGGGATATAGAATTCAGAGGTAAAAATGCTTATGGGATGTGGGATACTTTCAAGCATATAATAAATGTAGTCCAAGAACAATGTATCCCAATGAAGGCCATTAGGAACAAAAGTAGGAAACCATTATGGTGGAATCAGGAGATAGCTAGAAAAATTTCAGAGAAGAAAAGGGCATATAAAAAATTACAGGTAGAAAATAATATTCAAAATTTAAGTGATTATAGAATGGCTAGGAATGAGTTAAATAAGATTCTAAAGAAGAACAAAAGGGTGTCAGAAATTAAATTAGCTCAGGATAGCAACAAAGATCCTAGAAAGTTCTTTAGTTACTATAAAATTAATAACAAGTGTGGCAGAGTTAAAATAGGACCTATCAAATATGAAGGGTTTGTGAGAGAAACTGATGAGGAAATAGTTGAGGTACTAAATGGTCATTTTGCATCAGTATTTACAAAAGAGAAACTAAATAGTCCTATGTATAGTACTCATAGGTCAGGAAAAGAGGTGTTTACTAACATTTGTGTGGATCGGAGGATGATAAAAGGACTAATAGGTGATTTAGATACTACCAAGGCCTCCGGCCCTGATAATATTCATTCTAGGATACTTAAAGAAGGGGTAGAAAGTATCTCAATAGCTCTGGACAAGTTATATACTAGGTCATTGGAATATGGAGAAATACCCGATGATTGGAAGAGAGCGAATGTAGTCCCCATTTTCAAGAAGGGTAGTAAAGAGGATCCAAATAACTTTAGACCGGTTAGCCTAACTCCTGTAGTCTGTAAAATTCTTGAGAAAATAGTTAAAAAAGGGATTTGCCAACATCTAGAGAGGGAGGGGTTAATCAGCGATGCTCAGCATGGGTTTAGATCAGGTAGATCATGTTTGACTAACTTACTAGACTTTCTGGAGTTTGTAACAGATCAAGTAGATAAGGGAGAGAATGTAGATATAATTTACTTAGATTTTAGTAAAGCATTTGATAAGGTACCACACAGGAGACTAGTTCATAAATTAAAAATGATTGGGATATGTGGGGGTGTTTCAAATTGGATAGCTGAGTGGCTGAAAGACAGGAAGCAAAGGGTAGTGCTAAATGGTGTAAAGTCAGAGTGGAGGGATGTTATCAGTGGGGTTCCTCAGGGATCAGTTCTCGGTCCATTATTATTTGTCATCTATATAAACGATCTTGGGGAGGCAGTTAATAATAAAGTGTCAATTTTTGCGGATGATACCAAATTAGCAGCTGTAGTTAAAGATATTGATGATAATTTTAAAGTGCAGGGGGACTTAAATAAATTGTTATCCTGGGCACATAAGTGGCAAATGACTTTCAACCTTGATAAGTGCAAAGTTATTAACATGGGAAAAGATAATAGAGAATTTAACTATGAAATGGATGGGCATTGGCTGAGCTCAGTAGAGGATGAGAAAGATCTAGGAGTAGTAATAGATAAGTCATTAAGGTTTTCTAAGCAGTGTATTGAAGCAAGAAATAGGGCAAATAGAGTGCTGGGTTTTATTAAGAGAAATGTCAGTTACAAAAGTAAGGAGGTTATTCTTAAACTCTATAACTCATATGTTAGGCCACATCTAGAGTACTGTATACAGGCATGGTCCCCACATTTTAGACACGATATTAACCTTCTTGAGTCAGTGCAACGGAGGGCAACAAAGATTATTCCTTCCCTGAGGCACCTTGAATATGAAGATAGACTGAGGGTATTAAATATGTTCTCGTTCGAAAGGAGGTGTGTGAGAGGGGATATGATTGAGCTGTTTAAAATTTTTTCCGGGATAGATAAATTGGATGTTAGCAAGTTTTTTGAGTTAGATGATGGAAATCGGACTAGAGGTCACCACTTGAAAATTAAAAAGCAAGGGTGTAGGTTGGATTTAAGAAAATATTTTTTCACCAATAGAGTGGTAGACTTCTGGAACAAATTGCCGCAGAGGGTAGTAGGTAGTCCAAATCTAAATGTATTTAAGAGTAGGTTGGATGAGTTTATGGGAAGGGAAGGTTGTGATGGTTCCTAAGTTTTGTATATATTAATATTGTTTGTATATATCTATAGCTGCATGATTTAGTTCTTGACAAGCCTTGATTGGTGATACCCTTGTTTCTGGATGCAATCCTCTGGATGTAGTCTTCCTGGGAGTTTGGGTGCCTTGAAAAAGAGGCCGCTTGACTCGGATGACCTATGATGAGCCCTTGTGGCTTTTGTCATCCGTTATATTATATTGTGGGGGACTTTGATTTTGTCTTCCCCTGGTGATGGTGCTTTTTGTGGGTGGGTTTTGACGGAGGCGGATGACCTTTGATAGGCCCTTGTGGCTTTTGTCATCCGTGTAATTATGTTATGTTATGTTACATAATCCATAAAATCCAGTAAATTAGTTACACACGATCTACCTTTTCTAAACACATGCTGAGCATCATTAATCAACCTGCTACTCTCTAGATGATCAGAAATTCCCTTCTTAACCATCTTCTCAAGAATGAATCATTAATTTGATTCATATCATTTCAAGATAACGTTGTAGAAGAATTAGTGTGTTTCAGTATGAAGTTGAAATATTGTCTATTTGTGACTTTATAACATTTGATAAACCATCTCTGCCATTGAAATATTACTCCTAGGACACTATTACAATGAGATGAAGCAATATTACAGGCTTTAGTAGCCTAAAACATGTGCAACACTCTTATTTAAAATTACCAGGTAATTATGTGAATATGGCTGGATCCGAATCCTAGCTTATTTTGGGCTATTTTTCCTAGTTATTTTTTCTGAGCTGAAATCTATGTGGATGAAATTTATAGCAATTTCCTTGAAATCTCAGGATCGCAGGCCCATCTCCCCCAATGAGCCGTCCCCAACAACGAGCCAACCCTCAAAATAAGCTAGAATCGCATCCGCCCATATTTGCAATTACCATTAGTCCCAACTCATAGCATTTCTAGATGGTGTTATAGAATTATTGTTTCGGCATCAGGTTGAAATATTATTTATTTGTGACTTTATAACATGTGATAGACACTACCATTGAAATATTACTCCTAGGACACTAATAGAATACAAAGCAATATTACAGGCTTCGACTGACCTTCGAAAAGGTAGCACGTGTTTCATAGAGCTCTCAGAATATTTTGATTATTTGATATACTTTGGTGTGTGACATAAACATAAATATTAAGTTATTAGATCATATATTTGGTTGGTTAATATAACAAAGTTAAATTGTGGTTATTTTGTATAAAAATTGTGGTTATTTTGGGGGGGTGAGAAAGTGACTTTTGTTTACTTCGGTGGCCATCTTGATTAGCAGGTTTTAAACTTGCCACTTCTGAGCCCAAGCCAACAGCTAACATAACATAACATAACATAATTACACGGATGACAAAAGCCACAAGGGCCTATCAAAGGTCATCCGCCTCCGTCAAAACCCACCCACAAAAAGCACCATCACCAGGGGAAGACAAAAGCAAAGTCCCCCACAATATAATATAACGGATGACAAAAGCCACAAGGGCTCATCATAGGTCATCCGAGTCAAGCGGCCTCTTTTTCAAGGCACCCAAACTCCCAGGAAAACTACATCCAGAGGATTGCATCCAGAAACAAGGGTATCACCAATCAAGGCTTGTCAAGAACTAAATCATGCAGCTATAGATATATACAAACAATATTAATATATACAAAACTTAGGAACCATCACAACCTTCCCTTCCCATAAACTCATCCAACCTACTCTTAAATGCATTTAGATTTGGACTACCTACTACCCTCTGCGGCAATTTGTTCCAGAAGTCTACCACTCTATTGGTGAAAAAATACTTTCTTAAATCCAACCTACACCCTTACTTTTTCATTTTCAAGTGGTGACCTCTAGTCCGATTTCCATCATCTAACTCAAAAAACTTGCTAACATCCAATTTATCTATCCCGGAAAAAAATTTAAAGAGCTCAATCATATCCCCTCTCACACACCTCCTTTCGAACGAGAACATATTTAATACCCTCAGTCTATCTTCATATTCAAGGTGCCTCAGGGAAGGAATAATCTTTGTTGCCCTCCGTTGCACTGACTCAAGAAGGTTAATATCGTGTCTAAAATGTGGGGACCATGCCTGTATACAGTACTCTAGATGTGGCCTAACATAAGAGTTATAGAGTTTAAGAATAACCTCCTTACTTTTGTAACTGACATTTCTCTTAATAAAACCCAGCACCCTATTTGCCCTATTTCTTGCTTCAATACACTGCTTAGAAAACCTTAATGACTTATCTATTACTACTCCTAGATCTTTCTCATCCTCTACTGAGCTCAGCCAATGCCCATCCATTTCATAGTTAAATTCTCTATTATCTTTTCCCATGTTAATAACTTTGCACTTATCAAGGTTGAAAGTCATTTGCCACTTATGTGCCCAGGATAACAATTTATTTAAGTCCCCCTGCACTTTAAAATTATCATCAATATCTTTAACTACAGCTGCTAATTTGGTATCATCCGCAAAAATTGACACTTTATTATTAACTGCCTCCCCAAGATCGTTTATATAGATGACAAATAATAATGGACCGAGAACTGATCCCTGAGGAACCCCACTGATAACATCCCTCCACTCTGACTTTACACCATTTAGCACTACCCTTTGCTTCCTGTCTTTCAGCCACTCAGCTATCCAATTTGAAACCCCCCCACATATCCCAATCATTTTTAATTTATGAACTAGTCTCCTGTGTGGTACCTTATCAAATGCTTTACTAAAATCTAAGTAAATTATATCTACATTCTCTCCCTTATCTACTTGATCTGTTACAAACTCCAGAAAGTCTAGTAAGTTAGTCAAACATGATCTACCTGATCTAAACCCATGCTGAGCATCGCTGATTAACCCCTCCCTCTCTAGATGTTGGCAAATCCCTTTTTTAACTATTTTCTCAAGAAT
The DNA here is from genome assembly GCA_963969495.1 of Ceratothoa steindachneri. Lineage (NCBI taxonomy): Eukaryota > Metazoa > Arthropoda > Malacostraca > Isopoda > Cymothoidae > Ceratothoa > Ceratothoa steindachneri. The sequence goes on from OZ018327.1 coordinate 171,691,399, forward strand.
TTTACAGACTACAGGAGTTAGGCTAACCGGTCTAAAGTTATTTGGATCCTCTTTACTACCCTTCTTGAAAATGGGGACTACATTCGCTCTCTTCCAATCATCGGGTATTTCTCCATATTCCAATGACCTAGTATATAACTTGTCCAGAGCTATTGAGATACTTTCTACCCCTTCCTTAAGTATCCTAGAATGAATATTATCAGGGCCGGAGGCCTTGGTAGTATCTAAATCACCTATTAGTCCTTTTATCATCCTCCGATCCACACAAATGTTAGTAAACACCTCTTTTCCTGACCTATGAGTACTATACATAGGACTATTTAGTTTCTCTTTTGTAAATACTGATGCAAAATGACCATTTAGTACCTCAACTATTTCCTCATCAGTTTCTCTCACAAACCCTTCATATTTGATAGGTCCTATTTTAACTCTGCCACACTTGTTATTAGTTTTATAGTAACTAAAGAACTTTCTAGGATCTTTGTTGCTATCCTGAGCTAATTTAATTTCTGACACCCTTTTGTTCTTCTTTATAATCTTATTTAACTCATTCCTAGCCATTCTATAATCACTTAAATTTTGAATATTATTTTCTACCTGTAATTTTTTATATGCCCTTTTCTTCTCTGAAATTTTTCTAGCTATCTCCTGATTCCACCATAATGGTTTCCTACTTTTGTTCCTAATGGCCTTCATTGGGATACATTGTTCTTGGACTACATTTATTATATGCTTGAAAGTATCCCACATCCCATAAGCATTTTTACCTCTGAATTCTATATCCCAGTCTACCAAATTTAGCAAGCTTCGAAGTTTTACATAATCTCCCTTATGAAAATTTGGAACTTTTTCAGCATTCTCAGTTATTTTACCCTTCTCAATTCCCAAGTTAAAACGAACTATCTGATGGTCACTATTTCCCAATGCTTCCCCAACAGTCAATTCTTGAACTAAATGATCACTGTTAGAAAGTACTAAATCTAATATATTGTCCCCCCTCGTTGGCTCATTAACAAATTGATTCAAAAAATTATCCTCAAAGCATTCTATGAACCTGCCACTTGTTCTATCCCTACCTATCATATTTTCCCAGTCCACAGAGTTTAAGTTGAAGTCCCCAATAATAACTGCATCTGTTTCACATCCCTTACTTATTTCCCTTATCATTAGTTCATCTATATCATCAGTCTGCTCAGGTGGCCTGTAAAAAGCTCCCAAATGCACCATTCTATTTTTACTGAACCTAATATCTATCCAAAGTGACTCAACTCCATCCTGCTTTATTGAAGTATTTAAACTTGAAACAATGTTGTTTTTTATATAGATAATTATTCCTCCACCAATCCTACCTGTCCTTTGACTAATGTACATATTATAGCCCTGAAAATCAAATTCACTTATAGTGTCACTAAATTCTATTTCATTAACCCATGATTCAGTAACGCATAATATATCTATATCCTCATTGCTAATATAACTAAATAGCTCATCCTTCTTGTTTCTAAGACTACGAGCATTTGTATAGAAACAATTTAACCCCCCTATCCCTGAAGCACCTCTTGAAACTTGAATGACCTCACCTCTATCGCCTTGGAACCTATTTCTGTTATGTGCCAAGTCCATTCTACTTTCAGTACTATAATGTCCTCTCATAATTCCCTGACCACTATTAGTATCTAGTTTCCCGCCCGCAAAGACCTAATAACACGATCATACTCCTCCCACAACACATCTACCCCCCTCCTACTCAAATGCAGTCCATCCATCGCATACATTTCTTTCATTCCAACAAACCTATCCCACACATCCACAAACATGACACCTTCCATCTCACACATCCTCCTCACATAATCATTCAGACCAATTGCACGAGACATCCATTCTACCCCAACATCCATTCTTGGAAGCACACCTGTCACAACACCTTTCATTCTACTTTCTTTCACCTTTTCAATCAACCTCTTGTACCTCTCACGTAACTCACATGCACCCACTTTCTTCACATCATTCACTCCTACATGTGTAATCACAACCGCATCCCTTGCACAGCCAGACACCAGTTCCTCATACCTATCAGACAGATCTCTCACTCCAGCACCCGGCAAACACACCCTCAAACCATTCAATCTACTTGCATTCAACTTCCTATCTAAATATCTAACTCGCGAATCACCCATCACAAGCACTTCAGTCAGACTCCTATTCCTAACCCCCACAGACCTAACTCCATCCCCACTCCTATTCTCATTCAAACTACCAGTCACTCGAACTCCACCCCCACCCCCATCAGTCATATCACTTCCAGTTACTTCCTCTCTTAGGGCACTGAATCTATTAGTCAAGCTAATAGGTTCTGTGTCCCTCTGACTCACACACCTATTCTCCCCCTGGCTAACCACCTCAACAGAGGCAACCCTATTCTCACAAAGAACAGGAGAAGCCTCCCTAGCTTCATGTTTCCTAACCACTCTCCACTGTCCCCCATCCTCACTAGGCCTATTTCTAACTAATCTAAGGGGGCTAACTTCACTATCACTAGAACTATCATATCCTACCTCCTCCACCGGCCCTCTACCTTCACCTGAAACATCTAACTGGCCTACCTCACCACCTAACCTATTCCCAAATCTAGGCCTAACAATAAGTTCCCTCCTGAGCTCAGCAACTAACCCCTCCAGCCTACATATCCTGTCTAAATCCTGCCTTCTCATCCCCTCTAAATCTACAATGCATTCACGCAGCCCACATACAACACATGTATACCCCTCACCTAATACACCACAACCAATGCATACATTCCGACACTCATGCTCACTTTCATCCCCAAAATCCATCACTTATTCAAACAAAGAAAGAATTTAAGTAGCAATAAGAAAAAAAAGAAGAGCAACTTAGCTTTGGCTGATTGTGGTGAGAAAAAAAACAAAAAACAAACAAACTATAGAAAAATCTGAAAAATAGATCAACAGACTGAGAGCTCTATAAAACACGTGCTACCTGTTCGAAGGTCAGTCGAAGACTGACCTGCACTTCACTTCAAAGCCACCCTCAACCTCCCTGACCACAGCCGCCAATTCAGCGTCATCATCAAAAATTGACACTTTGCTATTTATACCTTGCCCAAGATCATTTACATAGATTACAAATAATAAAGGGCCTAAAACTGATCCCTGAGGCACGCCACTAATAACATTCCTCCACTCTGACCTCACTCCATTCAGTACAACTCTCTGTTTCCTATTTTTCAGCCATTCAGTTATCCAATTTAAAACGTTCCCACATATCCCATGCAGCTTTAATTTATGAACTAGTCTTCTATGTGGAACCTTATCAAAAGCTTTGCTGAAATCTAAGTAGATCACATCAACTTTCTCACCCCTATCTAATTCTTTAGTTACATAATCCATAAAATCCAGTAAATTAGTTAAACACGATCTACCTTTTCTAAAACCATGCTGAGCATCATTAATTAACCTGCTACTCTCTAGATGATCAGAAATTCCCTTCTTAACCATCTTCTCAAGAATTTTACAGACTATAGAAGTTAAGTTTACCGGTCTAAAGTTATTTGGATCCTCTTTGCTTTCCTTTTTATAAATTGGCACTACATTTGCCAATTTCCAATCATTTGGTATTTCTCCAGACTCTAGTGATCTAATAAATATCTTCTCAAGAGCTACTGCAATACTTTCTACACCTTCTTTGAGTATCCTAGAATGAATGTAGTCAGGGCCAGATGCCTTACTAGTATTTAAACTGCATTATAAGCCCTTTAATTTTTTCTCTGTCTTTATTAATAGAATTTATCACTACTTCCCTTGACATAACATAACATAACATAACATAATTTAACGGATGACAAAAGCCACAAGGGCCTATCAAAGGTCATCCGTATCCATCAAATCCCACCCATATAATGCATCCATAGGATTTTGTCAGATCATGCAGCTACAATATACAATTTAACAATCCATAGGAATGTCCAACCATGCATCTACAATATATAATTTAAAGCCTCCATAGGAGTCTGTCAAAAACAAAATCAAAATCCCCCAAAATATACAATAAAAAGAAACTGCATCCACAGGAATGAGTCAAGAAACATATCCACATACCAAAAAGTAAGAAATTAACCCTCCATCCCCATATAATCATCCAATCTGCGCTTGAAAACATTCAAGTTTGGGCTGTCTACAGTCTCAGGTGGCAAACTATTCCAATAATCTACCACTCTGTTAGTGAAAAAATATTTTCTAACATCCAGTCTGCACCTCTGTTTTTTAATCTTTAAGTGGTGGCCTCTAGTTCTATTACTACCTTCTAACTCAAATAACTTGCTGAAATCTAATTTATCCATCCCAGAAAAGATTTTAAAAAGCTCAATCATATCTCCCCTCACACACCTTCTTTCAAATGAAAACATATTTAATACCCTCAGTCTATCTTCATATTCAAGGTGCTTCAGGGATGGTATTATTTTTGTTGCCCTCCTTTGTACTGACTCTAATAAGTTTATATCATGTCTAAAATGTGGTGACCATGCCTGTATACAGTACTCTAAATGTGGCCTGACATAAGAGTTGTATAGTTTAAGGATGACCTCCTTACTCTTGTAGCTAACATTTCTTTTAATGTAACCTAGTACCCTATTTGCTCTATTTTTTGCCTCAATACACTGCTTTGAAAATTTCAGTGACCTATCTACTACCACTCCTAAGTCTTTCTCATCTTCAACTGAATTAAGCCAATATCCATCCATCTCATAGCTAAATTCCCTATTATCTCTCCCCATGTTAATAACTTTGCATTTATTAAGGTTAAAAGTCATCTGCCACTTCTGAGCCCAAGCTAACAGCTTATCTAGGTCACCCTGCACTTTAAAGCTACCCTCAACCTCTTTGACTACAGCTGCCAATTTAGTGTCATCAGCAAAAATTGACACTTTGCTATTTACACCTTGCCCAAGATCATTTACATAGATTATAAATAATAAAGGGCCTAAAACTGATCCCTGAGGTACGCCACTAATAACATTCCTCCACTCTGACCTCACTCCATTCAGTACAACTCTCTGTTTCCTATTTTTCAGCCATTCAGTTATCCAATTTAAAACGTTCCCACATATCCCATGCAGCTTTAATTTATGAACTAGTCTTCTATGTGGAACCTTATCAAAAGCTTTGCTGAAATCTAAGTAGATCACATCAACTTTCTCACCCCTATCTAATTCTTTAGTTACATAATCCATAAAATCCAGTAAATTAGTTAAACACGATCTATCTTTTCTAAAACCATGCTGAGCATCATTAATTAACCTGCTACTCTCTAGATGATCAGAAATTCCCTTCTTAACCATCTTCTCAAGAATTTTACAGACTATAGAAGTTAAGCTTACTGGTCTAAAGTTATTTGGGTCCTCTTTGCTTCCCTTTTTAAAAATTGGCACTACATTTGCCAATTTCCAATCATTTGGTATTTCTCCAGACTCTAGTGATTTAATAAATATCTTCTCGAGAGCTACTGCAATACTTTCTACACCTTCTTTGAGTATCCTAGAATGAATGTTGTCAGGGCCAGATGCCTTACTAGTATTTAACTGAATTATAAGCCCTTTAATTTCTTCTCTGTCTATATTAATAGAATTTATCACTACTTCCCTTGACCTAGAATTATCATCAATTAATCTAACTGGTTTCTCTTCTGTGAATACTGAAGCAAAATGAACATTAAGGACCTCTACTATTTCCTCATCAGATTCTTTCAAAACCCCTTCATATTTAATAGGCCCTATTTTATCACTGTTAGATTGATTATTGATTCTATAATAGCTAAAGAATTTTTTAGGATCTTTATTATTATTTTTAGCTAAATTAATTTCTGCTGTCCTTTTGGTCTTCTTAATAATCTTATTTAGTTCATTTCTGGTTGACCTATAATGGTTTAAATTATCTAAACTACTCTCACTTTGTAATCTCTGGTATGCCCTTTTTTTCTCTGAAACTTTATTAGCTATTTCTTGGTTCCACCATAATGGTTTCCTACATTTCTTCCTAATAGACTTCATCGGAATACACTGTTCCTGAACCATGTTTAATATAGTCTTAAAAATATCCCACATCTCATAAGTATTCTTTCCATGGAATTCTATATCCCACCTAATCTGATTTAGCATGCTGCGTAATTTATCGTAATCTCCCCTATAAAAATTTGGAATTTTCGTGGAGTTTGTCGTTGTTCTACCCTTAACTATTTGCAAATTAAACCGAACCATCTGATGATCACTGTTTCCCAATGATTCCCCTACACTCAATCCTTGAACTAAGTGATCATCATTTGAAAGAATTAGATCTAATATATTGGCACCCCTTGTTGGCTTATTAACAAATTGGATCAAAAAGTTATCCTCAAAACACTCCATAAACTTACAACTTGCTCTATCTCTTCCTATCATATTTTCCCAGTCTACAGAAGTTAAATTAAAGTCACCAAGAATAACTGTATCTTCTTTGCATCCTTTACTTATTTCCCTAATCATTAACTCATCGATACAATCAGTCTGTCCTGGTGGTCTATAAAAAGCTCCCAAGTGTATTTTCCTATTTTTACCAACCTTAATATCTATCCATAATGATTCACCTTCTCCTTGCTTTATAGAGTTATTTAGATTTGAAGAAATGCTATTTCTGATATAAATAATCAACCCACCACCAGTCCTATCTCTCCTTTGACTAATGTACATAGTATAACCCTCTAGTTCAAATTCACTGACATTATCATTAAATATATTTTCATTAACCCATGATTCAACTATACATATTATATCTATATCTTCATGAATGATATAACTAAATAATTCATCCTTCTTATTTCTAAGACTACGAGCATTTGTGTAAAGACAACTCAGCCCACCTATCCCTGAAGCACCTGAGGGCCTATCTCCTCTGCATCTCCTTTCTCTCTTTCCCCGACCCTGTACTCTTGTATTTCCCTGACCACTATCACTACTCAAGTAGTTTAACCCTAAAGCACTTCCATTAGCCTGCCTACCTTCTACAAATCTGTGTTTGCTTCCTTTCTCTGCCTCACTTTGAGCCATTAAATTTCCCTGACCACTATCAAAACCTAGTTTCCCGCCTCTAAAGACCTAATAACACTATCTAATTCCCGCCACAAAACCTCAACCCCATCTCGGCTCAGATGGAGTCCATCCATCGCATACAAACCCTTATTCCCATAAAACCCACTCCAAACATCTACAAATACCAATCCTGACTCCTCGCACAAACCTTTCACATATTCATTCAACCCCATTGCACGAGACAACCATTCCATCCCCACATCCATTCTGGGAAGCACACCTGAAACAACGCCTTTTACTCTACTTTCACACATCCTTTCAATCAGCCTTTTATACCGCTGTCGTAACTCACAAGTACCCACCTTCTTTACATCGTTTACTCCGACATGTGTAATCACAACTGCTTCCCTCTCACACCCAGACACCAACCTATCATACCTCTCACACACATCATTTACACCAGCACCCGGCAGACAAACTCTCACTCCCTTCCATTTACTTTCATTCAACTTCCTATCTAAATACCTAATCTGAGAGTCACCCATCACAATCACCTCAGTCATTCTCCTATTCTCTCTAGGCCTAGTATTACCCTCCCTCCTGCTCTCACTCACTCGACCTCCTATTCTACTTTCAGGCACGGCCACACCAGACAAATCTCTTTCAAATTCTTCCTCTCTCAGGACATCAAATCTGTTAGTTAGCCTAACAGGTTCCATGTCCCTCTCATTCACACACCTAACCTGTCCTAACTTATCTATTCTGTTCACTTTCACCCACCACTCATCATCACTTACTTCACTTACTGCTTTCTCTCCAGTCCCTGTTCTAGGCCTAACTTCCTCCCTCCTGGTCCCAATCTGACTCTTCAAACGTACACTTGCATCTCTTCTCACTTCAGACACTAAATCGTTCAGTCTCAAGCATTCCGCACGTAATCGACTCACCTCCTCAGTCAAAGCACATACATGGCACTCAGACACATTCACTCTCCTCTCTACACCACAGACATCGCACACTACATACACACTACTTTCAAAAGGCATACTCTCTACATCCAAACAGTCAGCCATACTTAAACAAGAACAATAATAGAAACAAAAACTTACAAACAACAAGAATTTGACCCAAATTTGTGCGCGCAAGTTTAAAACCTGCTAATCAAGATGGCCCCGAAGTAAACAAAAGTCACTTTCTCACCAAAACAAAATAACCACAATTTATACAAAATAACCACAATTTAACTTTCTTATATTAACCAAATATATGATCTTATAACTATAACTTAATATTTATGTTTATGTCACACACCAAAATATATCAAATAATCAAAATATTCTGAGAGCTCTACGAAACATGTGCTACCTGTTTGAAGGTCAGTCGAAGACTGACCTAGAATTATAGGCTCTTGTGGCTTTTGTCATCCGTGAAATTATGTTATGTTATGTTACGAATGGCAGCGCCAATGATGGGACATAAACTATTTCATCCATTTTCCAATATGTTTTAGTTTTTTTTAGTAAATTCAAGGGGACTGCTCATGGGCGGTTTAAACACTGTGGGGGGACCTCCCTACGATGATCCTGAGTTTCAATCAATTGGGGGGAGGAAATCTGGAGGGAATAGCCCCCCAGTATATAATCCTAATTATTTAAAGAATAATGTTCTAACATTTTTATATAACCAAATGTGCATGAATATGCATGCGCGGGTAAACGAAATATACATGCCAAACACCCCCCACTTTTTCAGGCACGTCGCCGATCTTCATATTTACCACAGGCTTTAGTAGAGAAAAATGCATGCACCACTCATTCAAACTTACAGTCTTTTTTTTTATTTTATGATGAATAGAGATTTGGCAAGGTTAACAAACCAAATACAAAATATCTAAGGAATAAAAAAAGCAGCATATTTTTATGTTTATAATATGCCTTTGATGGTGATATGGTCCTAATATGCACTGATGTAAAAAAAAAATCTCTAAAAACAGAATGATACCTCAAATAATAAAAGAAAAACTTACACTAAAAAAATAGATAGGTTAGTCTATCACTCAAAGGACTCGATACAGTCAAATTTCACAGAGCTCGAGTTCTTTCATTTAGTTCATAATTAAACCCAAAGAATTTGACTAGCCTAGGCAACGCCTAAGCTAGACAAACTTTGTTTATGATGCAAAGAACTTTGGGGCAGGCAAGTCAATCAATTATTTAAGCGTAAAACATCGCCAAGGCTATTTCAGGGTTCTTCTATCTTTTATCATGAAATGTCAAAATCGCATAATTTTAACACCCTAAATAAAAAGTTAGACTACGAAAAAAAAGAGTTGATAAACTTATGTATCTGCATTAATAGATAACAAAATTGAGTTAAAATTTAGAATTCAACTATGTGCTTTAAATTCTACTATAAAATATGAATTTAGAATTATTTAAGTCTTGCATCAAAATTCTACATGATATAAACAAGTCCTTGCGCGTAATTAAATAAAACTATTTAATATACTGTATATTGTACATTTATGCCATATATATATATATATATATATATATATATATATATATATATATATATATATATATATATATATATATATTAGCCTTGATTTGGATTTGGGCAAGTCTTTAAGATGATTTTTGTATTTGCCATATTCCTGTGGACGGTTCAAATTGTATATTGTAGATGCATAACATAACATAACATAATTTCACGGATGACAAAAGCAACAAGGGCCTATCAAAGGTCATCTGCATCCTATGGATTGTTTAAATTGTATATTGTAGATGCATGATATTGCCCAATCCTATGGATACTTTTATGGGTGAGTTTCGACAGATGCGGATAAACTTTGATAGGTCCTTGTGGCTTTTGTCATCGGTGAAATTATGTTATGTCATGTTAATCTGCTATTTGCATAAATCAGATCCAAAACTGGGCATCAAATCGCTAATCTAATAATAAACGAAGTTAACCTTTTCGTTAACGATTTAACTTAAAAATAATGAACGAACCTATTACCTTCGTTGCATTTACCTTTTATCAACTAAAGTGCGTTAACCATAAAAGATAATTTAAAGTACATCAGTCTCTCATTCAAGTTTCACCGTATAAATTTTGGATAACCGTGCCAGGTGATAGGAAATAGTAGAGGTTATTGATGATAATTATTTTTCAATATTTACAGAAGAGAGCCCAGATAGATTAATTAATAATTCAAGGTCAATGGAAGTAGTGGTGAATACCATTTATATGAACAGAGAAATAATTATAGGGTTTATATTTGAGTTAAATACTAGTAAGGCATCTGACCCAGACAAAATCATTCTAGATTACTCAAAGAAGGTTTAGATATTATTGCAGTATATCATTGCACTCTAAGGCATTCCTATAATTGTAAGACTCCCATAGAATTTTATTATATTAAAATGTTCTCCAATTAAATAATCAGGATGATTTAATCAATGTATATATATTCAAATTGTAACCCATCTCAACATAAACAGGGAACCAAATTTGCTTTCAAAATGCATTCCAGAAAACCCCGCTAGTAAAAAATTTTCCCTTACACCAACGCACGCCTTTAGCTGCCTGCTTTGGAGCAGTCACCCACTCACTCATGCTACACTTTACTTTGAATCAACATCCCCCCTCCCCCAATTCACAGTCCATCATAGTTACCTTACCATAACTTACCTTATCATACCTTACCTTACCTTACCTTACCTCACCTTACATTTCACTCCATACCTTTCACTACTTTCATACATTCCATTACGTTACGTTATATTTCATTGCCTTCCTCACAAGTCAACCATACTATCCTACACTTCCCTTCCTTTTTACAAGTCAATTATACCTGTAAAACCATCCTATAATCCCATCTTTCACTACCATCCTGTAATCCATATCTCAATTATATTTAAGTTGTATTCCTTAACAATTCTCAATTTAATTATCTCATTCATTCGTATAATTGTAATTACCTCTCACTTGTTATTTTCCAATTCAATTCACTTATTCTGCATTCGTTGATTTTATAAATATATATATTTTGTTTATCATCCGTTATCTTATAACCCTCGCGTTCGAAATTTTTCAAATTCAGTTCACATCCGTCGTTAGGCCTAAATATTAGCAGACGTCTATTCCAATCAATTCAACAAATTTATAGTAATGGTTTTCAAATAGCTATCTAGGCTGATTTATTAACTAAAATCAATCTCACTAATAACCAATACCTTAAAATGGTGCCCATAATTTAATAATCTTCCGTCAATCAATAAATAACTTCAAATAATTTCTCGAACTCCGCGCGTCATTTCCCTGCTATCCTCGTTAGAACAGCATTTTGATTTACTTGTTTATTTTTAATATCGCGTGTTAACTTTAGCATCCTTCTTCCAATTGTCATAATATATATCATTTTAATTTGATAATTATCCCCTATATAGAACGAGTGAACAATTTCCTTTATTTCTCATAATTATTTTTCATTTCTTTACATTCCTGTGCTCGTGAATAATTTTCAAATACACACACACGTGCACACAACCATAGCTACTTCACTCACATCAACGCATTTATAAAACCAGCACAAGTACACATAAAACATAGTGACTATGATTTAACAACCACAACAAATAATGTCATCTGTTAGCGGCCAACCCGATCAGAATAACCAACCGACTGCCTCAAACCGCAGTCCACGCACATATGATCCTGCAAACCCAATTGCATGGTTAGAAGTCTCGTCCCTCCTCCTCAAACCTCAGAGCATCACCGAAGAAGAGAAAATTGCAGCAATAATTCAGCGATTGTCCATAAGTATATTTATACAATTCAGGGAAGTTCTAAATAACGGGGAACAGGCTGGCGTTCTAGACCGCCTTAAGGAGGGTTTCCTCAGCAAATATGGCAGTTCCCAAATAGACAACCTGAGGAGCTCCTGAACACTCAGGAAATGAGAGATAAGAGTCCTACTTCTTTCCTGACGCATCTGAAGGACCTTATCAGGATAAAAGGTGCTCAAACCGAACTTTTTAGCCCTCTTCTCCATGAGATTTTCATGAGAGGACTCCCTGAGGGAATCAGGCCACTGATCCTATGCTCGAGCCCCACGAGCATTGAGGGGATTGGTATAGCCGCAGACAAATTATACAGGAGTCCTTATGTGAATTGGGGCAACGGCCAAACTCACGGCCCATTTAACAACAATCTTTCAATTTCTCAGGTTCGGGAAACAGCTAGCTCCTCAGATGACTGGTCGGAGCGTTCAAGGGTTCCATTTTCTCTATCGAAGGACCTTGAAGCTTCAATACGGAGGATGGAAGCCGACATCCAGTGGCTAAAGCTGCAGCAGGAATCACAGAACGACCACGGACACGGGTTTGGCGATCTTCAGCCTATTCTTATAACCTTCCACACCATCAGGTTCTACGCTGGCACCATCAAAGGTACGGTTACAACGCTGTACACACCCTTGTAGCCACCGTTATGCTTCTTCACATACTGCGCCAAGTAGTCTCCCGAAGCATAACGTTTCCTTTTCCTCTCATTCAACTCAATGGTGCTGGTACCACAACAAATATGGTGCACAAGCTCTAAAATGCTTAAAACCGTTCACATATTTGGAACCAGTACCTTCTTCTAACCTCAACCCTCCAGTTTCCTTACATCACTCAACTCAACCACTTTCTCCAAATCCTCAAATTTCCAATTCTCAATCTTCAAGTTCTCACAATCCTTCAAATTCAGCCTGAACTCTTCAATCGCATCCTTTAAACTAAAAAAGGCAAGGGCTAAACGTGGCAACACCCATACCTACACCTCACTTCACTTATTCAGGTAGCTCCTCACTTTTGAATTTTGACCTACACTCAATCCTCACTTCATATCGCATCAACTCATCGCATTCAATTTAATATAACTCGCATATTGATATGGCGCCCTCAATTCAGTCAGCACTCATACAGTGCTACGGCATCACGCCACCAATTCATTTAGCACTCATATAGTTCTATAGCAACACGCCATCAATTCATTCGGCCCTCATATAAAATGATGGCAAAACGTCATCATTTCATTCAGCACTCATATAGTTCTATAGCAAAACGCCATCAATTCATTCGGCCCTCATATAAAATGATGGCAAAACGTCATCATTTCATTCAGCACTCATGCAGTGTTATTATATGTTTTTGGATGGATATTGCGTCAATATTCTAGATAGTTCTGATCACAATAAACATCAAAACCTATATTTCGTTATTCAAGCGAATGAAGTTAAATGATAACGCGAAATCTAAATTTTTGCAGACGAACTTCGTTAGGCCTAAATCTGGGCGACATTGGGGGAATACGTGTATTAAAACAAAGAGTTAAGAAAAATATATAATATTGAATAAACAGTTTTTATTGACAAGAAAAATTATACAGTAAGAGTTATGATTGGATTTAATTACGCGTGCGATTTAAATTTGCATGAGTAAACGAGAATGGACTTACAATTGATAAATATTAAATAGATTATGAATGGGTAAATGTTGCTAAATGGTTAAATGCGGAAATAGATTATATAGTATGATAAATAGATATTAAATAGTAATTGGCTTATAGATAATTGATAGATATTAATTGGTTGATTGCAATTAAATTGGTTAAATAGATTGTATTATAAGTAATTTGTAAGTAGTAATTGTTAACTAGATTGTTAAATAGATTATAACAGAGTTGGGAGGGTCTGTACATAAGAAAAGAATCACGCATTAACTCGGGGTTCTTTTGGGACATATTTAGCTAAAAAATTACAATTCAAATATTATAGGCCTGATTCACCGATTCGAGGACAACGAATGAACCTCATGTTTAATTTTAAGACACTTGGGAGAGCGGCAGTAACAATCTCACGATTTATGTCAGGGTTACCAACCCTTCTTGAAATATTTATATATATATATAGAAATAAATATTTACACTTCCGGTATAGATCGCTACAATACTGCCCACTGAGGGAAAAGCTCGCACAACACAAGGTATTTACATAAACTTTTAGTCTATATAGCGGCGAGTCCTCCTTACAACGCGTCCAGAATGGGTTATGGTGCCAATTGGCTGACTCAGATTGTGGGTCAGGTGGCGATTAGTAGTGCCACTCGATTGAGGCGGGAGATTGTCGCGAGCGAGGACCGGAGCGTCGGGTGACGATTGTTTTGGGCCTCCCGAAAAGGCGACTGTCGGGAGTTGCGCGTTGGTCGCTTGGTGTTCTCCAGCTTCTGTCGAGTAGTCTTGCAAGAAAAAGGGAGGGGACAGCAGTTGGGGAGAAGAATTGGGGAGGTGTAAAGATGATTGGTGGAGGGTTTATGAATAAAGAGGTGGGAGGTAAAGTTGCAGTTTGATTTGAAAGAGCCGAAGAAGGGTTCGGAAGTGGAGTTAGTTGGTTGGGAAGTGTTGAAGGAATAATTGGGTGGGAAAGGTAGGCTGGGATTATCACTGGACCTATATTAGTGGTAGAGGAAGGTAGTGGCTGTTCCAGATGAACGGCCTCTATGAAAGCGGGTTTAAGCCGATCGATGGAAACCGTATCCTGCTTAGTGCCAAGCTGCAGTACAAAGAATTTCGGCTTCCTAGAGATGAAGAGAAAGGATCCGTCATAGACAGGTTGCAAGGATGTGCGAGTGGAATCGCGTCGGACAAACACATGAGAGCAAGTTGCCATCTCTTTTGGCACAAAAGGTTTCTGATTAGCAGGCATTCTTGTGGCGGTCGGCTTTACCTCAGACATCACACGTACTAAATTGTGTACATATGCAGCAGAATGTATGTCAGAAGGAAGAGGACAGTCAGCGGAAGGTAAGAATTGGCCTGGAAGACGAAGTTGCGTACCATAGACAAGTTCCGCAGCAGAGCAATTCAAATCCTTTTTCAAGGAGGCACGAATTATCAGGAGAACCAAGGGTAGCTTGTCCAACCAAGTGATGTTGGGGTCAGTGGAGCGTAAGATTCCCTTGAGAGTCCTGTATAAACGTTCCATCTTACAGTTACTCTGGGGATGGTAGCTAGTGGTACGAAGACGAAAGGAGCCAAGCACTGACATGAGTGCATCCCATTAGTGGGATTCAAATTGGATTCAAATTGGCTACCATGATCAGTCATGATCATTGATGGGACACCAAAACGAGCAGCCCATGCTGAGACGAAGGCTCGAATTACAGTGGAAGCTCTAATGTCGGGGATAGGAACTACCTCTGGCCAAGTTGTAAAACGATCGATCATGGTGAGAAGGTGAGTGCAACCACGCGAACAAGGCAGAGGACCAACCAGATCGATGTGAATGGCGTCAAAACGTGCCGATGGAAGTGAAAAAGCAGCCAGTGGGGACTTTGTGTGGCGTTGAACCTTTGCACGTTGACAAGGCAGATATGCATGCGCGGGTCCATTTGGCCACGTCGGCGTTTATACCTGGCCACACATAACGTTGTGTGATGAGGTTGCGAGTTGCTCGAATGCCAAGATGAGAGACACCGTGAGTCTGGTCAAAAATGTGCCGACGGTAAGCGAGAGAAATGTGTGGGCGAGGACAGTCAGGGAATAAATAGTCAACCAGGATAAGCCTGGAAGGACTGTCCGGCAAGTCGATGTCGTGAACGACGAGTTGAGAAGAGTGACGCCGTGTTTGCGTGTCTTAATCTTGTTCCTGGACAAGCGCTATTATCGCGTGATCAATGGGCGCAGTTTGGGAGAGCTGCGTGCCCGAAATCTATGAAATGCGAAAGAGCGCATCTGGTACGGCATTTGAAGAACCAGGAACGTAGCGAATAGCGTTTGTCATCTGCAGGATGAAGTAAAGGTGACGAGTATCAACTGCAGAGTGCACAGAGGATGTGCTACTAGAGGCGAGCGCACCAACCAATGGCTTGTGGTCAGTAAAGACAGTTAATTCACGCCCTTCCAAGTATTGTTGGAAGTGACGGAGGGCGAGTTATATGCTCAGTAATTCGCGGGAAAACGTACTGTACCTCTGTTGGGAAGGAAGAAGAGCCTTAGAGAAAAAGGCGAGAGGGAGAGGTTGCCAAGAGTCACCAACCTTCTGCTGTAGTGTCGCAATGACATGAGTAGCAGACGCGTCCGAAGCAACGCTTATGGGAGCTCCTGGGCAAGGATGAGCCAGGGCGACAGCGGAAGCCATAGACTTTTTAGTGCGAGAGAAAGCCTCGCAAGCTTCAAGGGACCAGGAAAGAGGAAGGTTCTTCTTGGACTTGGAAAGCAATTCGTAGAGAGGTTGCATAATGTGGGAGATGTTGGAAATGAACCTGTGGTAAAAGTTTACCATCCCACAGAATCTACGAAGCTGCTTTAGCGAAGAAGGTCGGGGAAAAGCCCGGGTAACCTCAACTTTGTCCTCGAGAGGACGAATTCCCTCAGGGGAAATGTGGTCTCCCAAAAAGGAGAGCTGTATAACACTAAAGATACACTTAGAAGTGTTAAGTACGATACCATACTAATCTAAACGTGCAAAAATCTGGCGAAGCTGAAAAAAAATGCTCCTCTAAAGACGAAAATGCTATCAGGAGGTCGTCTATATAACAAAATACGAAGGGAATCCCGACCTCTCAGAATCCGATCCATGAAGCGTTGGAAGGTCTGACCACTGTTACAAAGCCCGTAAGGCATGCGGTTCATGACGAAGGAACCGAATGGAGTAGTAATCGCCGTCTTCGGGATACTATCAGGGTGAATCGGGATTTGCTTGAAAGCGCGAACGAAATCGAGCCGAGAAAAAATAGAGCAACCGAAGAGAGCGGAGGTAAAATCTGATAAGAAAGGCAGGGGATACCTATCCGGAACTGTATAGGCATTAAGTCGCCTGTAGTCACCTACAGCGATCCCAGCCTAAATCAGAACTTAAATTCCTGCTTCCTTAGGGTCAAGTCTATCCGGGGCCAGTCGACGGGGACGTGAGAAAACTGGCCCTCCTGTCGTCTCTATTCTGTGCACTACATTGTGCTTAATCGGTCTGACCTTAGAAGGAGGAAGACAGAGGTTTGGGAACTCCGGCCCAAGTTGCCGGAAGTGCGGGGCAGTTGCAGGGAGACGAACAAAGAGGAGAAAGCTAGTGGAAGGAAAGAAGGAACCAGCAACTTTTAGTGTCGTGGTTCTGTCGATAAGCTTGCGGCGACGAGAATCGACGAGAATGTCGTGCGCGGAAAGGAAATCGAGGCCCAAAATTGGAATATCGACGTCGGCTATGATGAATGTCCAAGGGAAAACACGACGTAACCCGAGAGAGCTCGAGGATACGCCTCCCATTAGTCCTTATGTCCGATGAATTGGCAGCTTTAAGGACAAGATCAGAAGAAATGCAAGCTTTCTCGACTGAAGAGGCTGGAATGACTGCATTGAGTGCCAGTTTCAGCCAAGAAGGAGAAACCAGAGAGCGGGGCATGAATACTAAATGGAGGATCGACCTGATGAAAGGATGAAGTTGCAAAAGTGACAGACCCCCGTATCACTTGTGAATTCAGTTTAAAGTTCCCTGTGCTGAAGGTGAAAGTTGGGTAAAAGAACCCGTAAAATTTTGTAGGTTTTAAGGTTGGTGAAGTTAGTCTAGGCGCAGTTAGAGTTACAAGGAATGGACCTTACGGTCCATTCAAAGAGGGTACCTTTGGACTAGCAATCGAGCGGGCACATGGCTGCTCAATTGTTTTGCGTCCCTAAACGGCCACTTTTCAAGACTTTGTATAGTCTTGACCACAACTGGTCAACAGATTCACTGTTGACAACTTCCACTGGAAGTGCGTTCCACTTACCGCAGATACTGTAGGTGAAAAAATTTCCACACAGATTGCTGTTGTAACGCTTCAGTTCAAGTTTAAAGCCGTGATTGCGCGTTCTGTTCTCACTCAATGTGAAAATATCCCGGTAGTAAACATTGTCGAACCCTCGAAGTATTTTGAAAACTTCGATGAGCTGACCATGCAGTCTACGGGTTTCCAGCGAGAACAGATCTAATTCCCTTAGTCTATCCTCATAACTTTTATGTCGGATATAGGGAATCAGTTTGGTTGCCCTAGCTTGTACGCGTTCCAACCTTGCGATGTCCTTTCGAAACGAAGGACTCCAAAATTGTACGGCATACTCCAGGTGCGGCCGAACGAGGGAGTTGTACAGACAAAGTACTATCTCCCTGTTACAGTATCCAAACTGGCGCTTTATGTAGCCTAACATCCTTTGGGCTTTTTTCTCTGCCTCGATGCACTGTTTCGAGAACTTGAGGTCGCTAGTGATAGTAACACCCAAGTCCTTCTCAGTGTCACTCGATTCAAGAGCAGTGCCCTTAAGGATATAATGAGATTGGGGGTTTCTGTGGCCGATATCCATTACTTTGCATTTCCCCACATTAAAAGGCATTTGCCACGTGTCCGACCACTCCCCAATCTTCCCAAGATCTTCCTGCAGGCGGGCAGTATTTCCATCCTTTGCAACGTTCATACCAAGCTTGGTATCGTCGGCAAATTTAGAAATCTTGGCAACCATGTCACCGTCCATGTCGTTGACGTAGATGATGAATAGTAGTGGTCCCAGGACAGAACCTTGAGGCACCCCGCTAGTAACGGGCACCCACTCAGAAGCCTGTCCATTCACCACCACCCGTTGCCGTCTGCCACTTAGCCAGTTCTCGATCCAGCCGGCTACTTTTCCGTCTATGCCCAGCGCTCTCACTTTCCGGAGAAGGCGGTGGTGTTGTACCTTTTCAAAGGCTTTCTGAAAGTCTAAGTAAACCACATCCACCACCTTGTCCCGATCGTGCTCACTGAACACGAAGTGGAAGAATTCCACAAGGTTCGTCAGGCATGACCGTTGCCTTCGGAAGCCGTGCTGGGAACTCCTCAGTAGCAGGTTTGACTCTAAATACGACGTTATTTTCTCCACCATCATGCTTTCCATGAGTTTACTGACTATCGAAGTCAGACTGATAGGTCGGTAGTTTGACGGATGGCTGAGGGCTCCTTTCTTGAAGATCGGAGTCACCTCTGCCTCACGCCAGTCTCTAGGAACGCATCCGGTCCGGATTGACATGTTAAAGATAGTGCACAGATTTCGTGACACTTGATCGCACACTTCCTTCAACACCTTGGGTAAAAACCCGTCCTTCCAGGGGACTTATTCGTCTTTAGGTCAGCGATCTTTTTCTTTATTTCTCCTTCGGTAAAGTCCATTGCCTCCAGCTTTTCCCCCGAGTAGGAATCCGTAGGCTGGGGTATGGGACCACACTCTTTAGTAAACACTGAGGAGAAGTAGTCATTGAGAAGGTTAGCATTTTCTGCATCTGACTGTGTTAATGCACCCTCCTCGTCCACTATGGGCCCAATCCTACGATGGATTGGTTTACGGCTATTTACATAGCCGAAGAACTCCTTGGGATTCTCCTTGAAGAGTCTCGCCACTCGGAGTTCCTCAGTACGCTTAGCTGCCCTTATTCTGGACTTCACTCTCCTGGCTAGCCTCCGGTACTCGTCAAAGGCACCCGAGATCTTCGTGGTACGCATTTTTATTTTCCCTAAGCAGTTGGCCGATTTCTCGATTAAACCACTTTGGTTGAACAGAAGACCGACGGAGGCATTTCAGAGGGATGGAACTTGATTGAAGACTCATGAATTTATTTTTGAAATTGTTCCACGAATCCTCAACCTTTTCGCATACCGCTAGCCTTACATCAGTCAGCCCAGCACGAAGGCTTGTAAAGTCTGCTCTTCTCAAGTCAAGTTTCCTTGATTGACTGGCAACAGACCTTACCTTCGGGATCTTGACGGTAAATCTAACTAGCTGGTGAGCACTGCCACCGAGCTCTTCGCCTACAGAGACATTCTCAACGATATCATCCTCAGAGGTGAAGACCAAGTCGAGGATAGTGTCTCCTCTCGTCGGTTCTCTGACCCATTGAGTGAGGAACTCGTTGTTGGCGAACTCCAGGAGTAGCACGCTCTCGCCACAGGCTGCTCTGGTTTTCCAGTTAACTTGTCTGTTGAAGTCGCCCATAATGGTACAAGCATGGGCTTGAGCATTTTTCTGCTCATGCACTAAATTTGAGGTGGCACCAGCAAAAGCCTGAAGGTTAAAACATAGCAGTATGAGCAGCACGACCAGAAAGAGGGTTAAAATTGTGGGCATAAGATGATGCCCGGTAAAAACTGCAAGGCTGAACACAGCGGGCAGCGTTGCTCCCATAATTAGAATGGTACCAGCAGCAGACGCGGATACAGGGGGCCCCAGGGCCCCCCCCCCAAAAAAAAAAATAATAAACAAAACTTATTATAAGTGAAAAAACATTTGAGCGTCGCCTCATAATGATAATTTTTCGCCCAGTGAAGGCAATTTCAACATACTGGGTGACATCGAATTAAACATTTACAATTTTACGTAGCTGTAATAATTTAAAAATTGTGCAATATATACTACAATTGGTCTACCCAACACATTCTCAGTGATAAATAAAACACTAAATGGCTAAAACGTTTCGGCGTCGCTGGTTCCCTTTCGATTTTATTTTTTAAAGGGTGTTCCATTAAGACGGATTGAAGTTAGCAGTAAATAAAACATTGTTATTGGTGAAAATTTATTGATTTCACTATTGGATCATATTATTTGAGTCATGGATATTATGTGTGAAAAATAATATCGCCTAAATGTCCGCCAAGGCTTCGGCGGCACACCTCCACTCGATGGTCAAAATCTTTGTTGACGTCTCTGCATAGTTGCTCCTCGATCTCACCAATATGCCTTATTATCTCAAACTTCAGCTGTTGAATTGTTGGCATACACCTTACTTTTGAAATGACCCCAAAGGAAGAAATCTAAGGGCGTCGAGTCACACGATCGTGGTGGTCAATTGACCTCGCTGTTTTGAGAGATGATGTGACCTGGGAACTTCTCATTCAATAAAACCATTATGTTGACCAACCAAAAAAAATCGCGAAGTGCCCGAAATGCGTTTCTGTTTGAACGTGAATTTTTGTAATAGGCTTCGATAACTTAAACACGTTGTTCGATTGTTAATCTTGCGTGGTTGAAATTGCCAAAGACTGAAGTTGTTAAATCTGAAAGAAAAAGAAAAAAATCATTAGACGCTTAAACTTAACTCACATTTAAAATCGGTCCAAGTTATTGGAACACCCTTTATTTATTGGGCCAATTACGAGAAATGTCGCTCAGTGGAAATTTCGTAAAATACCACGCAAAAATATATTATTTTATAGTAATGGAAGCTTGTTAAATACGTGAAAAGAAAGGCGCATCAAACACAGTGTATATTAATTAAACTAATCAGCCTTTTTTCATTACCTAGAAACAAGGCTGGTAGTACGGTAAGGTAGATGCGTAAAATAGCAAATGAAAACTAACGAAAAATTGACGCCTCGTTCTAAATGTGACCTCATTTTTTATTAAATCCTGGTCACGTACATAAAGAGGAATGTGTATACACTTATGTTTATAATAATTCTCAAGTAGCATTTATGCAATATTTTATTGGTTATTATATTTTTGCGGTTGCACTACACTAAGTTATATAAGAAACATATGTACGATTCTGATAGTAGTGTCTCTACTCCCCACTCTTCAAGTTAACTCACTCTTTCTATGGTCTTTGTAAGCAAAAAAAATCGAGTGAAGGAATATGTTAAAATATTGGCCTTTTTTCTCATCATTATTGCATCTTCATATTTTTCTAGATGTTTTCGCATTCGGACATAGGCGCATCTTTTGGGGCAGTTGGGATATGTCCCCATGAGCCATGCCGGCGCTCATAAGAACTAAGAAGCTATGTTGGCGCCCTTAGGCCCCTAAGGATCCTATGAGCCTATGTCAGTCTACATCATATAGATACAGTGGCGTATTTAGGGAGGGGGGTATTAGGCCATGGCCCCCCTCAGATAATGGAAACCAACCCTTAAAAATTATCACAGGAGGCCATGGTGGGAAAAAACTGTTCTAAAACAAACCAATATATATAATTTCCTCTGATTTACAATCAAAATTCAATAGTAAGTATGTTTAATATTCAATTACTTTCATATTTCAGACAAAAATATGCAGTCATTAAAAAATGTGACATTTTTTTTCCGGCACTTTTTCTAATCGGTCGGAAAAGCCTATGTTAAAATATTGGTGTTTTCTATCCCATAATTTTTGGTCAGTCTGATGCTGTTCCTAAGAAATTGGCTCCCCAGCCATATTTGAACTGAAACTAATCCCATAGAAATATGAATTTAAAGGAGTTATCAACATCAGTACGCTCTTCTGATTGTCAGTGGGATAATTAAATCCAGTATGAACACGGAACAAAAGAGAATGCTTGTCAATTGCCAGCTCTCTTATCATATCTTCCTCAAGATCGGCAGTTTAAAACTCCCGCAACTTCTTCGCAAGAAGAAACATTATTCCCTTCTTTCAGTTCAAGACAATCGCTTCTGGTTGTTCAGCGCTGTTAAAATATTCGTGTTTCTTGGTTTTACCTGATCTTCTTCGCTTAAGGTAAGTAATCACGCTATATTTTGTTAAGTTTTTCACTTTTTAGGATCTTATTTTGCATTTTGGTAGGTATTTAGTTAAACCAGAGGTTAAATACTACGGCGATAGCGCGCCAACCGACGCTCTTTTTCAAGCCCCGTGTTTTAACGTAATCTCATTTCCTTTTATAGTTTGTCGAGGTTTAGTGAGTGGGTAATCCCAGTACCACTTCCTGGACAAATATTTTATTACCGCACCGAGTTGAAGCGGAGGTGAAGTGTATCCAATACACCTACCGTAGACACTTCCGGTGAATAAGAATAACCCCGGTGAGTACCTTTTGATCCAAACTAAGATGATGATTCCCTGAGTGTGTCCCCACTCAGTAAAAACCAACCATGGGTGGATCGGTGTAATATTGAGATTTAAGCCGAGTGGATTGCTTAATAATTGCCAAAGGATCGTCCAAAATGGTTAAAAACACAGATACAAAAATAATCATTAATGTACATAAATTTGAAATAAGCAACAGCGTATATAGATATAAATAGAATTAATCTTTGCACCAAATAAGTAAGTCTACAAAAATGTCGTGGGGATTACTTGAAAATTACTCACTAGGATGCTTGCGTCTTAATGGCATCCGACAGAACGAATGGAATATTATTATGGATTTAAACACTGAATTAAGCACTTCTAATACTCCAGGTTATGGGCTCGGGATGGGAATTCTAGTTGACAAATAAACTGGTGAAGTTAGGGGAGGGGATAATTCAATTAACGATACCTTTGAGTTCGTAGTATTTTTGAAAGTGACGGTGAAGATCTTCTTCTGGTGACGATGATCGCACCTAGTCCGGACATCCGAGGTTACCGAATGAGAAGGTAATCCTCGACCGGCGATATAATGATCCTATGCCGGATCACGAAGGCGAGCCAAACTGTGGCTCAAATCGGACTTCCTCGAAGTGACTGTCCGATTATTCGGCTCCTGGAGTGGGTAGCCAAAACCGATCACCTAGCTACGTCTAGGGTAATCCACAGAGGGAGGTCCTGTGTAACTTCAGACTCTGAATGGGTGGGGAAGTGGGGGCTGCGAGAAGTTTGGCACCTACAAGTACCGTGACGGCAGTAACCAATTCCCCGAGAAGTTCCTTCCTTGCAGCGGGCAAACGGTTTCCTTTGCGGAAGGAGCTCCACACACTCAACGTAGGTCCAAGATCTTCTGCCCGAATCCAGGGAGAAATTTTCCTTTTATTTCCCTCGCGAGCAGAAATCGAGAGAGAGAGCACCGAATTCTCATCAAATCCATATCGCCGCTCGAAAGACCTTTTTTTTCATCTGTGGGCGGACAGTATGTCTTTCACCCCTTCGAGCCACGTCACAGTTTACGATGGCGCGAAAAAGGGGCGATAGAGAATTTGAGACTGGTTCATTTGGAAATATGGGAGGGACACGTAGCTTGTGTAGGAGTATTTCTGCGTACACTTATGTACGCGGTATTTAGACTTCTAAATAGTTCATTACTTATTTTGGAAATATTGTGTGAGTACTATTTTATGCATTTTCATTTATATCTATGGTTAACATCTGGAGTAAATTTTTCGCTATTAGCCTTATGTTGGTAGCCTAGTAGTCTTCATCCGGATCACTTATTAGTTGGGGAAATTACGATAGCCTAATCTAGTTGTTCCCTTTACCTTTTATGTATGTTTAGTGGTTCAAATGCATGCTGCATACTTATTTTATATTGGTTAAGTATAAGCAGTATGTACAACAAGATATTAAGAGATATACTGCGACTGGTGATATCTTCTGGCTTTCACATTCATCCTAGGCTTAACCTGGTTTCTGGTTTAGGTCCCAGTATATATATATATATATATATATATATATATATATATATATATATATATATATATATATATATATATATATATATATGACAGAAAGCCTTATTTTGATACCAAAGCTTGGCTATTTTCTCACCTGATACCTGTTGCCAATTAATTATGGTATAATTACTGATATTAGTGTAATGTATAGGGTTGTGCCATCTGCCCTGTGTCCCCTTTTTAGGCCCTATCTAAGTCCTCCACTGATATCTCTGTCTAGGTTAGGCCCCTCCCGAATCTTATTCTGTTACGCCTCTCCTAGTTCCTTTCGTCTCTCCTTCTCTTACCCTCCTCCTCCTATCTTTCTTCCTTCTTTCTTTATAAAAGCTAGAACTGTGGTACATTTATCAGGTGATCACAATGAAGCGGACAAAAATATTTAGTTTTTTCAAATCGAAATCGGTCAGGAGCCATGAAGACAACGAGATGGAGCCAAAGACAAGCACTTCAACAGCGACTCCCTGTAGTCAACATAATCCAGTTACCGAAGAGGCAACCGATGTTTTGACCGTTTTGAGTGAGAACAGCCTACTCCAGTTGACATCGACAATTTTCTTTTGAATACGCGAGCAACGGACACCCATAAACTTGCTGTGATTCACCCAAAACTGCCATCTTTAGAGACACTTTCGTATACAAATGAAGGTGGTCATAAGAGACGTTTTCAACCTGGATGGTATTCCACGTACCCTTGGCTTAAATACTCGGCGTCAAAGAAAGGCGGCTATTGCGTCGCTTGTGTTTTGTTTGCTGGTTACCAAGCTAGAACTGGTGGACAAACAAAGTTGGGAACACTAGTTTTGCAGCGAATGCAAAAATATAAAAAAGCTACTGAGATTCTCAGTAGCCATAACGGCAACGGCTATCATACAACCAGTATAGTTAGGATGCAACAGCTTCTGGACACTGCCCGCCATCCAACGAGGGCTATTGATGCCATGATGACTGGGAAAAGGAAGGAGCAAATAGAGAGCAACCGTCGTCTGCTTGTCCCAGTTGTTTAGACTGTACTGTTTTGTGGCCGCAATATGCTTCCTATTAGAGGGCACCGTGACGACAGTCCCTTAGATTTGTCCGCTCCAAGTGTAACTGGAGAAGGAGTTTTTCGAGCGCTGTTGCGGTACCGCTCCAATGGCGGAGATGCTGAATTAGCGAAGCACCTAATGACATCCAACAAGAATTGTATACTCATTAGCAAGACTACCCAAAATTAACTCATCGAAAAACCAGGTAAAAGCTGTCCATTACTATTTTCACTGTTATTTTTAACCTTTTGCATTTCCGTACATATACAGAATAATGCAATAAATATTTAAATTTTATCTTTATTTGCAGGGAGACTAGTGCAAGAGGAGGTGGTATCTCAAGTTGCTGGAATCTTTGCTATCATGATGGACGAGACGACGGATACTGCGAAGAAAGAACAAGCCACCATCTGTGTCCGTCACTTCAGCAACAACCAATTGAGAGAGGACTTTTTGAGCTTCGTTCATGCCGTAGACTTGAGTGGAGAAGGAATGGCTCGTCTTCTTCTCAGCACAGTAGATTGTGTTGGTCTCGACATGAACAACGGTCGCGGTCTCTGTTTTGATCGAGCCACTGCCATGATGGGGGAGAGTTTCGCGGGTGTGCAACAGTTATACAACAATAATATCCACTCGCAAAGGTGATCCACTGCTGCAATCATCGGCTAAACCTTGTGTTGACTAAGATTTGTGACATAAAAGAAGTCAAACTTGCTCTCCAGACCCTCAACGAGGTTTTCAACTCCGTGAATTCCTCGAACATGCGTTCTATGAGTTTTGCTCAGCTGGTGAAACACCACACTTCCTCGAAGCAGCAGAAATTACTCGGCCTCTGCGCTACTAGATGGGTTGAGCGACACGATTACGTCGTTGTTTTTATCAAACTGCTACCAGTTGTAGCCATCCTTCTTGAAGATGAGAGCAATTCGGATGCGACACCGGGACTACTCCTGATCGCCATCCAAGAGCCGCGCTTTTTGATTGGCCTTGTCACTGAGCCCGTGCTGGTTCACACTGTGTAACCAGCACACTTCAGTGTAATCACACTTCTGGCCACGAAACAGGCACATCGCGTAATTTCTCGTATCGAGAAATTACGAGTCCTCGTTAGGAATCCCCGAAGTATTTTCTTGAAGACCTGCGCCCTTGTCTCCCCCCTTCCTCCAATTTACCCGTGCTTAAAGGTAAAGCGATCTTGTATTGTCATTCCCAGATTACCTCTTTAATCCTCACCCGCAATGACCTTTCAATTTGACTTCCCGCTAAATTGTAATTAATTCCTTTCGTTCGAGGTAACTTTAATTTTGGCCTATGTCATAGCATAAATCATCATATTTCATTTAACTACCTTTAAGTAATTTGTTCTCCCCTTTTGTATATATATAAATTGCCCCATTTATCATATATATTAAAATTATATTTTGGGGTATTGTCTTTATGTATCCTTTGAACTACAACTTAGCAAGCCATTAGTCAAAATCCGGTCAACCGTAAATCGCACTCTCTATTAATCGCCCCAGAACATATCTGTCAAGCGGCTTTGGTCGGCTGTCTGCCCGTGCTTGTGTACGACTCAATGCGCCGAGCTACTCTACATAGGTAGAACCATGCTGACAAGCCAGTATGGTTCGCTGGTAGAGACTGATATTGAGAGAACCTGTTGTTAGTGAGACGTGTAGTGAGACAACCTGTCCTTAAAATTTTTGAATCTTACTACTGGGGAGGACCTCTATTTCCTCCAAGTATCAGGTGTAACACTATCAATTATAGAACCAAGACTAGCAAATAATCTTAGATCTGCTTATAACGTTTTATTATGATTATTATTATTTAACCCTTTATCTGGAAGTGGTTAGTTTATTGACCACCTATTTAAAAGATAGACTATAATTTCATATTAGCATATATATATTATTTTATGTCCTATGTGTATGCTATAATATATATGTATATATTTGTTTCTATATTTCAGCATACATAATTCAGCATATTTAATTTCAGCAATAGTAATACACTGTATAGACTAACTTATAACAATACTCATTTAAATTATACCCATGAGCCTCGAAACATCATATAGCGCTCATCTGGCGACTGATTACAAGAGGAGAGGGAAGATAAGTATCGCTTTAATCTATGGTTAATATTACATGTGCTTTAATATGGACGGGTTAATGATTAGATAAGTGCTTGTTGAATTTATTTTTAAACAGGCTGGAAGAGTTTTCTAATTTGGAAAGATTTTATATGCGAAAAACTCACTACGATATTCGTCCGATACCGATTAAATTCCAATTTACGACCATTTATTTGCTTGTTGTTTTCAGCGGGGTCAAATAGACTCGAGGCTTATAGTATGGTATCTTTTCAGAAGCTTTAGGGTTTTTATCAATTAAGCACAAGGGCTCCTATCTTCAAGTGACCCCTGCAGGCTTCAACTAGATTGAGACTATCTGGACTTTACGCCTTCTAGATATTTCATTTTACCGTTTTTACCACTTTCTTTACAAGTATCATATCATGTTTTTTTCTTGGCCGGCGGCTAATTTCAAAGGCTAGTTGCCGACCAGCTTTCGTTTATTCATTCCTGGTTGGGGCCGAGAGATGAAGGGGGTCACCGATCCTGGTTATTTACTTTACCGTATTTTTTTTTTTCTTTACATTTTATTACTTCTTCTTGTGGCATTTGTTGTGCTTTGTCCAAATTTGTTGTTCTTTTTCGCGGTCGGAAGGCGAAATACGGGAAAACAGTTTTATAATGATTCGGTTGAAATCGGAGTAAACCTCGATTTTGCAGCATTTCGCCTTTAGGACCGCCAAAAATGAAGAACAGATTTGATCAAAGTACAAAGTTCAAGAAAAGATAACCTGAGCTAGCATCCCCTAACTCTTAATTTTCAGATTTCCAGATTGTGAAACTATACAAACCTTTTTTACATACCTAACAATAGGCGGCTGCCCTCCATTATTTTACTCAATACTTAGTATAAGCAACTCGAGAGCACAAAAAGCCCCGATTTTGCTGCACCTCACCTTACGACCACCAAAATGAAGAACTTTATTTGTTAGCGACAACGGCATCTGCGACCCACACTCGAGACAGATGAAAGAGTCGCAAATAACACCATGTTCCCCCCCCCCCTTCCAAAAAAAAAATCGAAGGCAGAAGTCGGGTGACTATGAACCACTTTTTCGAGGTTTTCAAAATATATTTTACATCCACCACAAGACATAACGCAAATATGTCTAATCCAAAGGAGAGAAATGGAAAAAAAGGTGAGGAAGTAAGCTCGGTCGAAATTATGTAGACACTGTGACGTCACTGTACCAATTCTTCGCAAAAATACTTCTCCGCGGTGACGTCATCACAATTAAAGAAGAGAGAAAATATTGAAATTCAAACTTATTATGATAATAATAAATTTACCCTTTAATCAATTTTATGGAGATGGATTCCCAAAAATGTGCTTGGCATAATTTGAGTGTTTAAATTTGTTTTTAAGCGATTACGGTTTTGGAAATATTAACGTCGCTCTCTCTTAACCCCAGTTGAGTGGTGTTTTTAATGTGTCTTAATTCTCTTTTTACTGGGCTTTATCTTTCTTTTTCTTATCTGTCCATTTACTCACCCCTAACGGGATGCCGTGTGTGGCATGTGCAACTTTGCTACGGCTGAAATCTAAAGGGTTGTGTGCAATCGCGGACCCATAGCCCGCTGTTTACCCTTCCAGCCACAATGCCTAACATATGATCAAAGTCTCCATTGCGATGACCGATGTGCATTACTTTGCCTCATTCAAATTAAAATTCACCAGCCATGTAAAAGAACAATTAAATATACCTCGTTCTAATCGTGCTCTGATTTCTGACCTAGTTTACCATCGTAGGCAATCTTGCTTAGTAACCTTGAATTTAAGTGGTGTACGAAGATAAATAATAGAAGATCCAAAACTGACCCCTGAGGCACGCCGCTAATGAATTTCCCAAGCAGATGATTCTTTATTTATCACCACTCTTTGTCTACGATTTTTAAGCTACTTTTCGATCCAACGCAACAGGTTACCTTTTATCCTGCCCGCTCTTAACTTGCCCAAAAGACTCGGACGGGCAACTGATTCGAAAGGTTTGATAAATCAATGTCTGCAGTTTTATGACGAAAACATTTTTCTGTTTTATCGTAAAAAAATCCATCCAATTCGTTAAACATTAGTGATGTGTTCTGAAAACCTGTTGGGTAACTTTAATTGTTTTTCCAAAATCCACGATTTTGTCTCTTAGAATTGACTCCCCCTTTTTAAAAAATATAGGAAGATTTGCTTAATTAAACTCTTCAGAAACAACACTTGTCTTTTAAAAAATTGTACAAAAATGCAGTGAGTGACGCAGTTAGCTCGTTTATTTTTTGAAAAATTTATTAATATGTACTTGCCTTAGATGAATTCCAGCTGAACACAGATTTTGAAAGTTTCATTTTATCTATATAATCTGAAATTTCGTTCTCTGCGCTCTTTAGTATGCAAGAATGTTTTCATCATTGAAATCGATAACATTGCGATAAACAGAAATGTGCTTTGTCTTCTAACATATAAACAGCTTAGAAAATTTTCGATTTTATGATTTGCGAAATACTTCTTTTTTCGTGAACCAGTTTCAATCAAATCTAGGAAGGAGTCTTTCGAAAACAAAAACATATTAGCTAACTACTGTCGGTAAGTCGGCGAAAGTCACGAGTAGTATTTGTAAACAGAAGACTCGGATCCGGGACTGTGATTTTGAGGAGCTAACTGCCGAATAAGATTGCTCGAAAATGAATTACACACTGCTTATGAAAAAAAGCTTTGGAATTTAGAGATAACCCCCAAGTTAACAGTATATCTATATATATATATATATATATATATATATATATATATATATATATATATATATATATATATGTATATATATATATATATATATATATATATATATATATATATATATATATATATATATATATATATAATGCCTCTTCTTGCGAATGTATTTATTGCCTTAACATAGTGAAAATACAATCATGAACCTGCCGTTATTCAGGCATTTGATTAATGCTGTGGTTGCAGTAAATGATTCTTATAACCAAAGTGTTTCCTCTATGGACACATGCTTAGCCAATTCTGGTCACCTTGAACAAAAGTTCTATTATAAAAGAGCGACCAGCTTCAGTTCGCCAACCCCAGCTATGCAAACCTGATACTTCTGCTCATTTTTACGTTCAGAAAAGTGGCTTCTTCTTACTAAGTCTCTTGTCACAGCCGGCTTGAAGTGTCCCTGTCCTACAGTAATTGATTTTTTATTCTTTTATAGTGCATACAACCACGGGGGATGTTCTACAGTGACTCTTTGATGAGTGGTCAAGCATCGCTTTCACTTGGCGATTGGTTCGCAATTGGACCCAGTTGTGAGCTTCTTCTTGGCGGCGCACCATAATTGGTGTTTCATTTTTTAATATTGAAGTGTATGTTATTTTATTATGGTCAATGAAACTTGTAAATCCTAATATTGCTTTCATTTTACTCTTTTCAAAAGAAACTCAATTCTGTCTATGTTGTATATCTGCAATTGCCAAATTTCCATCCCCTGTACAGCTACACTGAATAATGACTGTCATTACAGTTTGTTAACTTATCTTTGATAATATTAAGGCTAACGCTTAAATTAACCCCTTATTTTTACAAAGCAACGTTAGGATTTTGTTTATTTTCACGGTTGGCAGCTAGTCACTAACCGGCCTGGAAATAAATCACTCAGCGCAATGCTCAACTGCCTCGTTTGACCTGTAACTCTTTATCCAGTCACCAACTCGTGCTTTTTGTGGCTTCTAATATACATATTCAAATTTTCCTCCGAATTATCTCTTATCAATGACCTTAATGAAAGATTGGTGTGCAAAACGGCCAGGCTTACGGACGACACCAGACTGAATGTGTGTCTAGGATTGGCTGAAGAGATGGAAATGATTCGAACTGACCTTCATCGAGTAGAAGTCTGGGACTTGTGACACATACCTTTCCATTTAGACAAGTACAAAGT
Organism: Ceratothoa steindachneri; assembly: GCA_963969495.1. Lineage (NCBI taxonomy): Eukaryota > Metazoa > Arthropoda > Malacostraca > Isopoda > Cymothoidae > Ceratothoa > Ceratothoa steindachneri. Next base: position 171,722,976 of record OZ018327.1, read on the forward strand.
AATGTACATTGGGTACACGAATCTCGAGTCCGTTTACACACTATAAAGCACAAATGACCGATGTGAAGAAAGATTTGGGAGTTCTGATTACAAAAGATTTAAAGTTCCCCAAGTAGTGTTGAAGTTGAAAAGAAAGCTAAGCGTCTATTAGGATGCACGAAGAGGCGATTGAATGCCCGAAAAAAGTAAGTTATGTTGAAACTTTATAACTTGTTGGTCAGACTTCATTTGGAATGAGGGTTAAAATTCTGGTCACGAAACTTAGAAAGGACATCGATCACTTGGAATGTGGTCAAGCCGGTACTACTAAATTGATCCTATCGATTAGGAATAGGAACTCCAGGACGCGTGTGCGTAAGTCGTATCTCCTCTGGTCAGTGACCCTGAAACTATGCACCAAGTGATAATTTAAAACAAAATTATTGAGCCCTTTTTAAGGGCACCGACGAGTGCACCATCACCTTAGTTATAGAGGTGTTTAAGATTCTTTGAAATTCGAGACTATTAATCAAAGGAAGATATTGACCTTGAATCAGAATATAACCCTGAACCATGGGTAGAAGTTGAAGTTATCGTGGATTTAGGGTAACTTTTCACTGAGAACCTAGTTCAACACTGGAACCGACCTCTTACTGCGCTAGTAAACAGTCATGCTACCGTTCCCTTCAAATAGAAACAATAAAGTTTGCAAGCTGAACATTTATGGCGAAAGCTTTTTATCAAATCATGTTACTTTTCCAGCTTTTTGAGTAAATTCCATTGTGTTCTTTTCTCAATATGCTCGTGTTTTTTTCACTTGTTCATATATTTGGCACCCCGCAATAATGTACTTCCTTCATATGGTCCACATGATCCTTTAGGGTATTTCTTTTCTTGGTAATTACAGGGTGTGGTGAGCACTGTGTTGCCGTTGGCAGCTCTGAATTCCGCGCATGCGTGTTAACTGGCGTCGGATTTCCCCTCTTTCTATCATAATAGACTCAATTGTGCATCTTCTGTGAAGGAAGCAATATTATGACTGAATTCAATCTTCCAATAATTTGGAAAATGCAACCTGTGCTACTTGGTATTAACGCCAGGAGCTCCAGTGCGAAGATATCAGAGTGCTTAGGTGTTATTCTGAGGACGGTGTAGATCAGGGAAGTGTTAGATGAGTCAGGCAGTGATTACTATGGTACGCCGGCTCGCTAACATCATTCCATGCGTTCTGATACGAAAATAACCCCCAATTCGTCGTGCAGATCCGGTCCATCATTGACACCGATCCCAGCAAGTCACTAAGGTCAATAGCCAGGGACAAGAAAGTCTCAGAGGACTGTCGCTATCTCTCATACAAGTGGAAGGATCGTGGTGCGAAGCTTGTGTATAGACTGAAGCATCCTTTCAAGCCTGGCATGCTTTGATTCTTCTCAGAATAGAAAAATATCGCCAGGAAAAGTTGGTAAACTGGCAAAAATAACCACTGGCTTGTTGTGTCCCCCGAAGTTGTACCGAGAGTCATGAAGGACAAGTTTCCGGTCCACCTCATGGTATTTGGGGCGGTGAGTAGCGAAGGCCACGTTATGCCCCCGTTTTTCTTCCAAGAAGGCTACATCAAGGACTGGAAGAGTTGGTGTTGACCTTGATCTAGGAGGTGGCCGTTGGAGGGCCGTATGTGTGACAGCAGGACTGCACCATGCCACACATCCAGGAAGAACCAGTCTTGGCCGCCAGCCAATTTCTTTGACCACATCACTCCGAACATCTGGCATCCTAATTCCCCAGACTGGACTGCAACTCCTTGAACTATTATGTTTTGGGCGTGGTTGAGAGAGACCAAGTCTCCATGCACCCCTAAGGTGGAACTTAGGTCCATGATTACAACAATTTTCACCCATTTAAACAGGGAAACCGCCGCAAAGGCATGCAGCAACTTCCGACACCACCTGGATGGAGGCTGTCGTTGAAGCCGACGGCGATTTTATTGAATAAACTGAATAGTCCAATCATTCAAGTCTCTAACATTTAATTTTGGTAAATACGAGTATATATGTTTAAATAAACTCTGTGTTAATTTCTTTTATATTGAAGTGAGGCGACAAATTACTCACCCCTCCATGCATTTGTAACTTTCATTCTCACCTCTCTTCCTTACCCATCGCATTGACTTTATGAACGCGCTTCTCACAGTATCAAGTTTCTCCAAAGGATAGAACTGGAAACGAACCAAATTTGAAAATATTTAATGTTTACGAGTTACCTGCGAATGGCGCTCACCATTCAAAAATATGGCTGATATGAAAGTTTCAATTAACTAAATCTTTTATTATAAAAAAAATGATGTGTAATAGTGACGTTTAGGCAATCTATTTTAATATTTTATAAAACTATAATGGAACTTATGGGATCTCTCTATGAAATGAAAAGGGGTCGAGTAAAATAGATATATTCATTTTTTTTTAATATAAAATTTCTCGAGTAATTTGAAATAAAATATTACGGTTTAAAAATGGTTTTCCCATTAAATAATTAAATTACTTCAGTATTTTTATGTTTACATGTACGAATTATTTAACTCCATGCTGACGAGGTGATCCTCACTAGTTTCACCGAAATGTAGGGGCGCGAATACAAGGCCATAATAGTAAATGAAAGAAAAGAGTAAGGAATATTTTAAGGCACGAGAGAAAATTAAAGATGGTGAATTTTGAAATCTGATACGCCTTGATTAATCGATGGGAACAGGAAAAAATACATTTCCAGTATACAATCCTTAAATTTAAAGTGCTTTAAAAACGTACCCACTTGAATCGAAACACATGGAACTAATATCGAAAGGAAAATTCGCTCTTGCGTTCAATCCTACGTCATCGGCCCATCTTTGAGAGTGTGGGCGGAATAAAACCCTCATTACCTAAAGTGGGTATGAGAATAACGCGAAAGCCGTTTAGCTCATACCAATAATGAAACTAGATGGGTGGGATGTTTACCCAAAGAAGAAGAAAGGACATATTTGTAATATAATAATTCTCATCGCGAAGTAAACATCTTATAAAATCCTTCAATAACAACTTTTGCTGACGATCTTCTTCTCCGGCTTCGCATCCGTCTGATCACGTCTCGGTGCAATTCTGAAAACGCTTCACCAAGGGCGGGAGAACCTTCGCACGCGGAGGCACTGAAGAAGGATACGCCGAGATCAGCAGCTAGGGAAGACGCCTCCTCTTCGCAGACGGTTGATAAATGTACTGCGATTATGATAGAGGGCAATTAATTACGATTTTATCCTTAGATCCCTAAACGACCACACCAAAAGGGGCAAATAATCCCCCGGAAATTCATTGTTTAACTATTTCCGCTACAAATGTCTCAATTTGCTAGAGAACAGTGGACTATCATTGAGTTTACTCTTTTATGGTATTAACATATTTGAATAAAGCACTAATTAATATTATTATTATTTAATGACTAAGAAAATAAAAGCAACGTGATCATATCGGTTATAAATTTTGTAAAAGGTTTAAAAAGAAAATGGTAAGGTTAGAGATGGAATTAAATATGTGTAGAAAGTGCAGAACTCGAGTAATTTAAGGAGGAGACTCCCAGGGTCATTCATGATCGGGAGGCCATGCTCCCGAACTAGCCAAACTTCAACCATGAAGGCGAACTCCGAGGAAAAAGACGTCAAAAAACAGATGCAGATGCGGACTCTTAAGACACTGCCTTTCGCTTTATGTTTCCCTTAGGTTAGGTTAGGTTAGTTTAGGTTAGATCTCTATGTAAATGGATTTAAGTTCGTATCATTGAAGCCTATTGTTATTTATGAGTCGGTATGACATATTTCTGAGTTTCAAGATTGCTTAGAATTGGAGATGCTTCTCAATATGGTCAGTTTTGGTGCTCTTGATTTAATTTCTTTTTCCCAATCGTATATTTTTTATCTGTCTTATATTTCAGTTTCTTCGCTGAGTGACCATACACTTAATTCTTTCTGCTAATTCCTTTTTTTTTCCTCATGAATCAAAAAGTCTTGAGTAACACCAACGTTCATTCCCCGATGGCGCAGATTCGTCTTGTCAGAAAAGTTCCTTTCATTTCTCTTCCTTCGATTCAGGGTCTTCTTTATTTGGTATTAATTATTTTTTAGTCGCGTGCGCTATAAGTGACTATGTCGGTCCGTAGGTCACTCGGTTGGATGGTAACCATTTTACTTTTCAATGATTTTTTTGGCAATAACATCCCTTTTCGAATGATATAATTTCCAAGGTCCTCCCAAGGTTAGTCCTAGAAGTTTTGAAGGTCGTAAGGTCATATGCTCATAAGGCCAATGTCAGAAGAATTGAGAGCACGCGACTTAGGTCTGTTGACCTTGTTTTGTTTCAACCCTTGTGCGAGTAAAGAGGGGAAAAATACGACAGGTCAATAAAACGTTAACTTTATGAACCATTTTTGAGGGAACTGAGAAAAAAAAAGACTGTAAAAATTTCGCGCCTAATTTTTACGCGGGAAAAAGGTAAGCAATTTACCACAAATCTACGCTCATTTTTGCCTTTTATTTCTCAGTAGAAACCTACAGTTTAATGTAGGATCTGAACCACTCGTATCTACAGCTCATATGAGCCAATATCCCGAGTAAGCACCTATGTACAGGATAACTTTAGTGAAGGGTCTAAGTTCTGAAAAAAAATGTACATGTTTTTGATTCGTTAGGAATATGCTCTTTTAGTTCAGGGAGACATGAGGCACGAGAGGATGGTCCTCATTTCTTTAATTTGAAATGGAAACGCTACCATAAACTCAAAGGTAGAGAAGCATGATCATTGCCTCAAGATTAGCCTTTTTAACAATGGGAGAGGAGGTTACCGCCTATTAAAGCAAGTGCGCGCGCCACTTAGTGAATCAGATTAATATTAAGAGATAGAGAAAAGGAAGATGAGTGTCCAATGGCCAATGAGTGCAGAAAATAAGATGGAAAACACAAGTAACGGGTTCTGCAAAGGTTCTGGTACATTAGGTTTGTTTTATCTTTTGAGAGGTTTAGGTGGGTGATAGAAAAAGTTCCGTTAAACAAACTTAAAGTTCTACTTTCCAAGCACGTGTCATTAAAATGGTTTTTTTGATTGTGTGGAGGTGTGTCAAGATGTAAGTGAAAATAATGGAGATTGATGTCTCCTGTATGCGGGCCACAACAAGTTCTACATCACTAAGTGGCTCAACGTCAGCTCGATCCGGTAATCAACAAGCAAAACGACCGCGTCGTAACCTTCAACCGGGACGTCTCTGAGGTCCACTACTTGTCTAAGACAAAGCACCGGGCCTCCGTGATGATGCTTGTCTTCCTGGCTTCGAATGGCGAGAATATGCCGCCGGTGTGGTTCGATGCCGGTTACAGGCTCACCAAGGTCGAATACAAGGACATCTTGACCACGAAAAGGCCTAACAAGGGTGAGAAAGATCACGAAGAAAGCGTATTTCGTCTTTCAGCAGGATGGTGCCTGGGCCCTCATGGCAAAGACCGTGCCAGAGTGGTTGGGGTTAAACATGAATTTTTGGTCGAAGGAATTTTGACCCCCACAGTCGCCCAACCTCATTCCCCTCGACTACAGCGTGTGGGCGCAAGTCGAGGGCAGGGGCCGCAAGGTCCGTTATAGCAATGTCGACGACCTGAAGTCCTCCGTCAATTGCGTTTGGGCCAGCAGGAGAAAGGACTTCGTCCGCAAGGTGGGCGCGGCCTTCAGGTCTCGCCTGGAGCGCGTGCTCGCCGCCGAGGGTGGCCACTTTGATTAATATTATAATTTAAACACATATTTATATGTTGAAACAATAAAAACGTGTCTAACTGCATCAAAACTATCATCGTGTCCTTTGTTGAGAGAGTCGTAACGATGTAGCATGACTTTTGCGAGGAGGAGTATTAAAGAGAAGAATCGTAGCAGAGAGTGAGAAGAGACTACGGAGAATCAGGGATTTTCGATCAAGATTATACGCAAATGCTGTCAGTCAGGGTAGGCAGAAAGAAAGGACGAAGCTGTGAGGGGGGAGGAATAGAGAGGTTCTTAACGAACACATGTGGTACGGTAAGTCTGGTACGACAGGTGTTACAGGTGGAAAAATAGATCGCTCGACATAAGTTATCGGTGTGTTAGCTTGATATGAGTCGGGCAAAGACGGGCCAGCACCACCGATTCATGGCGTAAACGGTGGAAGGATGAGGCCCAGTGGTCGAGTAAGGATTTAATGCAGTGAAGTTTAGTGAGATGTCAAGTCTGCTAGGCGGCAAACCATTGTACAATGTATGGAAAGGGGGATTAGATGTACTGGGGTGGAGGCTGACCGATCAGCATGGTTAGCCACTTAATTATCATGTGCCCCTAGGTGAGATGGTATCCAGTAGACGGTGGCAGGTATTTTGGAAAAGGCCGAAAACTCACACAATAACACTCGGATCTCGCGAATCAAAGGTTGTGGGGCAGAGTAATGACGTAAACAACACAATTTCGGAGGAGAGAAGAGAGACAATACGGAGAGCCTCCCGGCCAGGAGGCGTATGCTCTGCCGCGTATGAAGAACACTCGAGAACAGTCTACAACACAACTACAGCAGATGAACTATGGAGGTAAAAGGAGCATTCAGTTGAGATCACCGGGCTCTAGTGAGTGGATGCGAGCCTCAGGAACTCTGACCGAGAACATAAGCCGGCTTCAAGTTCTTGCCAACTGGCAAGAGGTGGTTTGCACATTTACACGGGAGTCAGCATCTACGGAGGGCTACCCGCAAAAGGGATCTGATATAGAAGGGTAGAGAGAATGGGATGGCGGAGAAAACACACTACTACTATCGTTGAAAGGTGCTTATGCTCTTCAGTGGCAGAGGTAATTGACTCTAGCGGGAGTACTGGGAATGATAGCATTCGGCAGAAGCGTGAAGAAATGTTTTCATTTGCAGAACGCGTGTGTTTATATGAGAGGGAAGGGACATTACAGTCCGCGCAAAGGCTATTCACTGGAGTACAGCGGAAAGCTCCTGAATCCAAACGAAGAGCTCGGTTCAAGCGTGGGAGGCGACGTAAGGCTGATAAGAGTTCGGAGTTGTAGACCGCGCAGCCTAATTCGTCTGGATTAGACAAAGGCACCGCAAAAACCAAGTAATGTGTGGCAGTCAGCACCTTAGATAGCGTATGGAAAGTGGCTTAAGAAAGTGATTCTTAACAAAAAGAAATGGCATACTCCAGTGTTGGAAGGAAGCTTGCCTATTTCAATAAAGGGACAGAGTGGATCCAGAGATGAAAGACGGGTAACATAAAGGGAGGATATAGATAAAGAGATAGTTTCACAACTCTTAAGTCTGGAGGCAAAGTCATCTCAAGTTTTATTATTTTATAAAAGTATAAATTTTTGCCATCGGAGTATTAACTCTTTTGTTTTCCAGGATGCAACAGTTATTTCTAGTGACCGTCGGTTATCCAGCTCAAATATTGAACTCCGGTAGTATTTTAAAGACCAATAATTATAATTTGGGCGTATTGATGCCGATCTTCCAGTGAAAGTAAATTGAGGTTGCATTTTTCCTTCTCCTATCGCATATATTGGGAATAAAATTAAACTTTAAACTCCAAATAAACTCTACAAGCGCTTTATATTAGGGAAGGATAATACCCCCCTTTTTGACGCTACAATGCATGGTTTCAAGAATTTTGGATCACTTGAGATTAGGAGACATGAATCGTTTCCTTTTTGTGTTTAAAATTTGACCACTCATCTTGTGTCTCTTCAGGGATTATCATGAGTATGTGCATTGCATTACACTTTTCCATGTTGAATTGCATCTGCCATCGTTCTGACTATTTGAATAATCTATCCAAGTCTTTTTGCAAATTTTCATATTTACAATGATATTTTGCCAAAGTAATTCGTTCCGTTTTATGCACAAATTTATAATATAGTGTCAATAAATAATATAGATTGTGTTCCAAAATCAAAAATAAATTTTTTAAAAAATATAACAGGCAAATACACAAAGACCATCAGATAACTTTGATTTCTTTTTATAACCAATGGCCTAAGAAGATATGCAGCAGAGGAATTGTTAGCAGCATTGCCTAGCCTAAGGAGATACAAAATTGAAATTAGTAATAACTTTGCCTGTCTACAGTAAACATGGAAAATGAAAGTGTCTGCCTAGCATTTGAACTACGAAGTGGATACTAAGGTCGTATTTTAAAGCTGAGAATGTATCAGACGTTCAACAACAGTAGAGAGATAATTTGGGAAGTAATCCTCCAAATCCATTTCAAGTATCTGAAAATTTTTGAAGTATATAGTACAGTGTATGCTGTGCACAATCAAGCGGCTGGGCACCCAAAGACATCATTGTTTCAAGTAAAAAGCACAGAAGCTGGGCAATTTGCGGAAAAAATATGTGGTTTCATGAGGTTTCATTTAAGTTGAATAGTATAATTAATCTTCATAATTGCACACATTGGTCACAAGAAAATCCACACACTTATGTGGAACTTCTAAATTTACCGGTATAACTGTTTCGTGTTTTTTTTCTTCCTTGGTTGGTCCATTCTTTTGCGATACAGTTACCGGCCATAGCTACCTCAACATGCTTCGAGGAAAAGGTTTGCCAGCAATTCATCAATTATACGGAGATGAGAGCATTTACTCTCAACAAGATGGAGCATCTCCTTACTCCTATCAGGACGTCAGTAACTGCCTTGATGAAACATTTTATAATCGGTGGATCGGAGGACGAGGTAATATCGAGTATCCACCACGTTCATTAGATTTAAACTCCCTTGACTTTTCTCTGGTTTCATTTGAAAGTGAAATATAGAATAGATGACCTTCCTCACTTGAACAATTAAAGGTCACATTTGAAGAAGTGTGTAGAGATACCCCAACAGACATTTTTGATCAAGTCTGCTATTCATTGAATCAAAAAGCGCAATGATACGTTGATGTAAATGGTAATTCGAACACATATGTATTTAAAATAAATTAAGCTATGTATTATTTCGACGTTGTATATTTTATAAAATGAACTAAAAATCACTTGAATCCGTTAGTGGGTTCGCCTGTTGTGGTTTTAAAAATATATACGAGGCTTTGGGGCAATGTATATTTAAAAAGCAAAGGTCCAATAATAGGTCCTTGAGGTCCGGCACTCGTGTATGATGGCCATAATGTATTATTTCCATTGGCAACAACTCTCTGCTAACGATTTTCCAGCCAGTTTCAATCCATTTTAGTACGTTGCCTCCTATTCCATGGCCTTTTAGATTATAAATTCTTTTATGTGGAAAGGCGTCAATCCCTTTTTTGATCAAACGTTGTAATTATTTTGTGAACAGAAATTCAGGTAATTAGTTATGCATGAGCGTCTGCTTAGAAAACCATACTGATTGTCATTATTAAGTTGATTACCTCCAGATGCTTCCAGATCGTATCTCTACTAATGAACTCCAAGAGTTTACCAAGGCCCGAAGCAAGGGAGATATTCCGAAAATTTCCAGAATCATGACCCTTTAGTAAATATGTTAAATTTGCCTCTTTGGAATCATTAGGAACGATTCCATCGCTAGCTGATATTTTGAAAATTCTACAAAGGGCTTTTAACAAATTATTTCTTAATTCTTTAAGTTGGATCGGCTAGATTTGATCGGGACCCGGCGCTTTTGGAGATTTTTTATTATTTTAAGACAAATTACGCCTTATAGAGTAGGTAAGATATTTGTCTCTCAAAGATATATATTTTTACAAAATGTTCATTTAATGTTTCTGCCACTTGGACCTGATCACTTAGGGTATTAGTGTCCTCACTCACTTCATAAGGGGGCCTCCATCGGGACATCCCCTTTGGAAGTGTACTGGATCCCATCTATGATCTCATCGGAGAGGGTTTTTGAGGTCCTGGGGAGCACAATTTGGGCTGATACGCCACTATCTTTAGGCAGGGGCATCAAGGGCGCTGACCTTGAAGGCGAATTCCAAGGGGAACCGGCCCACATGAAATTCACGAGCCTGTGATCTAAAACCTGTTATAGGTCCATAAGGGTCTTGTTTACAAGCGTCTCTCTTGGTTTCAGGCTCCGTTCGGAAGAATAGGCAGAATTTTAGGATGCATAGGCAAAGCAAAACCCTTTACCCGTCAAGACTTTGGCTTGTTTAACGATGACGGAGCGCCCTAGGCGCTGAACGTCAGGGAACGAAGAATCTCCATGGCGCGGGTACAAGGGACCCTAAGCCTGCGAAAATGAGCCTCCCAGATGAGGCGTCGGTGAAATACAAGACAAAGGAAACTGTGCGATTCAACCACTCCCAGGCGTACCCCATTAAGAAACAAGTCTGGGTCAGGGTGGAGCCGTGGATAGCGGCAAAAGTGCACCACCTTAGTCTTGGCCAAGGAAAACTGAAACCTGTGCGCTTTGGCATAGCGAGAGACGCGGTTCAATGCCTGTTGGAGTCGACGTTCCAGAGTTGGCTTCTGGGCCGCGCCAAAGGAGAGCAAAAAGTCGTCCACGTAGAGCGTTGCGAGGACATCTTCCGGCAGTCCCGAGTTAATTTTGTTGATGCTCTGGGCAAAGAGTGCGACACTAAGGACACTTTCCTGCGGAAAAACCGCTTCTTGCTCCATTGGGCCGGAGGGCGCTCCCCCACCCGTACGCGGAATCGAAGATCTCGCAAAAAATCGGATATAAAAATTGGGAGGCGTCCCCTCGCCCCCATCTTGTAGAGAGCTCCAGGATACCGTATCGCCATGCGGTATCATAGGCTTTCTCCAGATCTAAAATACGGTGGTGTAGTGCTGTCTAATAAGGAAGGCCTTGCAGACGGCGTTTTCCAGTCGTCGGAGCAGAGCATCCGACTTGGAGTGGGACTTGTGGAAGCCGCACTGGGCAGAAGACATGGTCTCCGCTGTCCAGAAAGAAGGCTAATCTAACACTTAGCAATTTTTCCATCAAGTTGCACACGCAGGAGGTTTAGCGATTAGTCTGAAACCGGCTGGGGTAGAGTGATCTCTCCCCGGTTTGCGAGCACAGTAGCGATTCGTTAGGAATCTGGAAGGTTACCCTCTACCCAGATCGTGTTGAACAAATCTAACAGAGAGGCCATGCCTCGCTCAACCAGGTGTAGAAGTATTGGATACGGGACATCGCCTGGACAAGGGGCGGTGTCCATGTACGAGGCGAGAACGGAACGTAACTCACTCAAAATAAACCTGTCATTGAAGGGTTCTCCGCCTCTGGAGGTAAAGTCCAGCCGGCGGCCTTCTGCAACATCACGACGAGCATTGAATGCTGGCGGAGCAGCATCCCGGCTAGAGAATGCGAAGAAAGCGGTCGCTAAGGATTCCGCCACGGACGTGGGGTCCGAGATTGCGGTCCCATTCTCATGGAGAACGGGAGGGGGGTACTGCGAGAACTTGCCCCGAATCCTTTTGACTCACATCCACAGCTCTGCTAGAGGGGTCTTCCAGTTAAATGAAGACACGTATGCCCGCCAAGATAAGCGGCGGGGTACTTCGGAATATACCGGAACCTAGCCCTAGGTCGGCGAAATTCAGCGACAGTGAAGTCGTTCGGGCGGCGCTTATAGCGGATGTAGGCATAACTCTTCTGTTTGAGGGCCTTCTCACATTCGGCTGACCACCACGGGAGCGGTCAGCGTGCAAAACGGACATACGTTGTAGGAATATTAGTTAGGCCCACGGTGATGAGGTTGCCGGAGAAGAACTAAAGGCCTCATCTACCGACCTAAATTCCTCGACTAAGGCAGATAAATCAGTAATTTCCTCAAAGCTGACTACCGTGCCCAGTTAAACACGACTAGGGCGGGCTCTCAGGCGGCAGCGGCCCAGAAAATGATATTTTAATGGGAAAGTGATCACTACCATGGAGGTCATCGACCACTCTCGCCCAAAATCAGGTTGTGCATCAGGAGAGCACAAAGACAGATCAAGAAAAGAAAATAAAGCGGTTCTCGGGCTGTGATGCGTAAACCGATCTACATTTAGGACACCTATCTTTAGCTCGTCGATCAGGTAACTAAGGGTTTGATCCCTGGCATTAATAGAGTAGTCTCCCCAGAGGGGGTGTATACTGTTCATATCTCCGAGCATGAGAAATGGCCTCGGCGACCGTGCCACGACGCAGCGGAAGTTCCCCACGTCGAAGTCGGTTGACGGTGGAATGTACGCTGAAATAATAGTATACCTCCTATCCAGGTGCAGCTGCAAAGCTACTACCTGCAAAGAGGTATCTAAAGCGAAAAGAAAAACAGAGACATCATGCTTGGTGTAAATCTCGTATCCTCTCGCCCAGCCCCCATCCCGTGGTGGTGGGGTCGCAAAACCCTTATACACCGGGAGGATGGGCAGGAGGCACTCGCCCAGCATGGTCTAGTGTAAAAGGATAGATAACCGGGAACTAGAGGAAACGAGCCTCCGCAGCTGCTTCCAGTTAACCCGGAGTCTGCGGCAATTCCATTGAAGGAATATGCTTTCTAAGCTTATCTCGGTGATGTGGGGGCCCTCTTCGAAGAGAAGACCCTCACGGAAATGGCCTTACTCTTCCCGGAGGCTGAATTCCGGGCACCGTTGGCCGGACAATGCGCCGAAGGCATTGTCGCCTTCGAGGACTTATCAGGGGAGGTTGGGCTCGCCATGCGATTCTTTTCAATCCCTCCGCCTCGAAACCTTAGGCAAGCGACGTGGCTTCGGAGGCAGGGGTCCTTAGAGAGGAAAGAGCAGAGGGGAATAAATAGAGAGGAATTAGATAGATGGAAATAGAGGGGGAAGTGATTGAGGAAGAAGGAAAAGATAGGAAGAAAGAGTGGATAAATAGAGGGGAATAAATAGGAAGGAATAGGTGAAAAAATAGAGGAAGAAATGTTCTTTGCTTGTTGGTATTGGGTGTACCTGCGTTTAGGTTATTTGGACCCGGAGAAATTAGCTACGTCCCTGTGTTGGGTTTACAATGTCTGGATAATTGGAGAGGGATTCCTAGGAGTTGTGTGTTCTAAGAGTTTTGCTTGTGTTTTGTGGAGGAATTTGTTTCCCATTTTAATCGATAGAATCAATTTAATTGTCCAGCCCTGGAATCTTTCCGAACGATCGACATCCTTCCGAATGCAGGGAACAAGAACTGTATTGAATTTTTTAAATGTCGTCTGATTAATGAATTATAATTTCAATACAACTTACTTATTCCGGAACTTGAATTGACACCTTAGGTAGCTTAACAGGTGCTGGACTTTCTTTGCAACCTCAACGTACTGGCTTAGAGATTTTAGATTCTTTGCTAATCAACCCTCCAAAATCCAACCTTTTTCCTTATAGTGTTTAATCGCATTCGGGATTCGCGTATCCGATGTACATTACCTTGCACTTGTACAAAGGTGAAAGGCATCTGTCACACCTCCGGCACTCTTCTAACTGCCGCGAGCTAGCTCAAATCCTTTCCATGTCTTCAGCCGACGCTACGCCCCCACCCAGTATGGTGTCGTCCGCAAACTTGGCGATGTTAATCACCAATCTTTCATCAAATTCGTTGATGTAGGCAGTGATTAGTAAAGGGTCGAGCATAGAACCATGGAGAGTACCAGTAGTGATCGATATCCAGTGTGCTACCTGTCCAAGAGACAATTTTCTATCCATTCCACCGCATTACCTTTAATTATCAACAAACACACGTTTAGCATACGGTTTCGGTTGGGTACGTGATCAAAGGCCTTTTGAAATTGCAACTGTGTTCACCGCTTGAGAAACGTCGTATTCGACCTCGATTTAATGGAAGAACTCGAAGAGGCTCGTCATACGCGACCTCTTTCAACGAAACCCATGTTGGGAGTTTCTGGTTCATGTGTTATTCTCCAAGTGTTCCACTATTCGATCCGAGTTATGGGCATCCCGCTTGGCTGCGGCTCCTTTCTTGAGGAAGTGTCACCTCAGCCAATTGCCATTCCAATGGCACTTCGCGTGGCTTCCGATGGGAATGTGGAAGATCTTGGTGATAAGAGAAGATTCCACATCCTTTATCGCCCACAACGCCTGTGGAAAAATACTATCTAGTCGAGGATAATTAGATGAATTTAAATTTCCTAACCAAGGGAACATTTTATGTAGTTGGTGTTCAATTCCTCTAGAGGGGTGGCTCCTGCTTTAAAACTCACGTTGGGTACTTGAACCTCGCCATCTGCCTTTTCCGAATACCGGTGAGAAGTAATCATTGAAGACATTGAAAATTTCTATCGAGTCTCCTTGCAGCCCATTGCGGTCTTTAACTGGGTCGATACGCTGGCGTGTTGGATTTCAGCTGTTCACGTAGACGGAAAAGTACTTTGGGTTTTCTTTGTAAAAAGACGCCATACGAACATACTCATTACGCTTTACCTTACGTACGAGCCCTTTCACTCGACGGCAGAACGTTGTGTAGGTGTTAAGGAATAGATATGGATGTATGAGTCAATGACTGTAGGTTTTCTATAAATTTCATATTTGAAACCTTGTTCAAATATGAAATTTATAGAAAACCTACATCCATTTCTATTCCGATCACCATACTAGTATCAAAAAAAGTGTTTTCTCTTCCATGTTTCTCCGTGCCCTTGGAATTGTTCCAGCCAAATATTTGGTAAAAGAGGTTGATAGGATATATAATATAGGTTTAAATTTGTGTTACCCTTTCTACGTACTTAAAAATTGTTATAATTCTGTTAAGCGTTCATTTTATCAACCTAATCGTGACATCCCTAAATTTCATGCCAAAAATGTATTAGTTTTACCTTTTAACCAAAGTTTCATTAAATTACCTCGTTTACTAAAACCTTTGAACATAAATGTTATTTTTAAATTTGAAAACACTATCCATCGCCTTCTCGTAAAAAAATCCCCCCCTAAACCAGGCATTGTATATTCTATTGGTTGCAATAATTGTGAAAAATGCTATTATGGACAGACATGTAAAGAATTGAATGTTAGAGTTAAACAGCACCAAACTAATGTTCGTAATCTTTGTCAACAATCTGCCTTATTTTTACATAGCTATATTCAGGATCATACTATTAATTGGAATAGTGCTAAACCTGTTATTAAATGTACAAACTACATTTAAAGAAATATTTTGGAATGTATCTCTATTAATACTTTCCCAAATTTTAATATTAGCCCTGGATTGTTTAGCCTAGATCCTATCATATCTAATTATATTAAATCACAAATTGAAGTGTTTAAAAATTTGTACCCCCTAGTTAGGGTTTTGACGCAGGTAGCAGTTTTAACTCCCCACTCCTTATTATTTAAGACATTGTCTGTCCTGACCTACGTTATTCCATGAAGAGGTCTTTTAGAATAAAGACGAAAGCGCGAAGAATCGTTTTTCCATTTTCCTTGTGGGTCTTATTTATCATAATTTTGACTCACGTGCAAGTTGTGAGTTTCTTTTCACATATATATATATATATATATATATATATATATATATATATATATATATATATATATATATATATATATATATATTATATATATATATATTATATATATATATATTATATATATATATATATATTATATATATATATATTATATATATATATATTATATATATATATATATATATATATATATATATATATATATATATATATATATATATATATATATATATATATATATATATATATATATATATATATATATATATTACGTGTGCTCTACCCGAGGAGTCGTCTCCTTATTTAACTCGACCAATGTAATTTTCACACATTTTCATTTTTCCTATTTTCACTTTCTTTATGAACTTCTCATAAACTTTCTGGCGCGGATGCCCTCGCTAGTTTTTGTTTCTTCATAATAATGCATGTACAATATATCCAATTATGTATAGATAGATAGATATTCCTTCCGGTGCAGCTTTGACCCTTTCTCCCTTGCCTTCGTGTCTCATTAACGCTAGCCTCTGACCGGTCTCTTATCTGCGTATATGATAAGCCTATCCCACCATTCCATTCCTACCTGAACACTTTGTATAGAAAAGGTGGATCAATTTAATGTTCTGACGATACGATAAGTGTGATCGTGAAACGTCACCTCATAATGAATAAAGCTAAAATAAAAGCAGGTTGCATTTTTCGATCTGGACTCATCTTAAAACGCTCGAATTTCAACGCAAGAAAGATTGTTCGTAAGCTGGAAACGAAAACCAAAGCAATAATAATAATAGTAACAACTTATGCCCACTTATTGCCACCCCTTAAAATAAGCAATTTTACCAGAAAGTACGGGATTTTCATCTGATTCACACATATGAAGAAGGTTCAAATTAGTATTTCGAGGGGAGCATCAGATTTGAGAAAAGTTAAGCTACATCGGATTTGGTTAGTCATTGGATGGGGAACGGTTCGGGTCACCTTCCCGATGGCAGGCATACGCTGTAGATGACCGTGGTTCGGATTCCACCTTAATTAATTAGTAAGTTTCTACTGAGAAATGAAGGCCTCTTAATTCAGTGAAGATCGGTGGTATAATCATTACCACAAAAAAACAAGTATTTTCCTTGTTTGTGCCTTTTTCTCGGCCCTCGTATCTAATAAGTGACCTGGTTTACTAGTGCAAACCCCCTCCACTACTTTTCTCTCCATTTATTCGCTCGTTTTTCCTCTGATTTGTTTTTCATCATAGTTACTTCATTGGATTACAACATTTTTTCTTTTCCCACCCATAAAATAGCGCCCTACGCCCGCACCTCCTTATCTAGCCGGGACGGGGTGTCTTTCACCTCACCTAAATCTGCTTTATTGGCAAGGAGGACGCAGGGGAAATTGGGCGTGTGCTTGAGACTGGCGATTGAAGCGTGGATGTGAGGGACGGCGAGGAAACTGCTGCGGTCCGTCAAGCTGTACACGATGATGAATCCATCCCCCCATCTCACTTGGCCCTCACTCACACTTCCATCTGTCTGCAGGGAAAACATTTTTAGTCGCGTGCATTATAAATTACTATGTCGGTTCGTAGGTCGGCCGGTCAGATGGTAACCATTTTACTATTTAATGATGGTTTTTTCTTTGCAATAACGTAACTATTCGGCCGATTCTAACGAAATTTGAAAGCCATATGTTGTTTTACATTCTCTTCTGAATGATATAATTGCCAAGGTCTTCCCAAGGTTAGTCTGGGAATTATTGAAAGTTTTGAAGGTCATATGGTCATAAGTCAAAATAATTGAGAGCACGCGACTTAGGTCTGTTGACCTTGTTTTCCAAGAAAGCCCCCAAGGAGGCCTACCTCTCTCAAGACGACTGTTACACCGATTGCTACAAGAGAAGCGTCGCCATTTTGAGCTTAACGCAAGGGTCGGACTAAACCAGTGGAAATGAATTCTAATGTTAGCCAATAGTGAGCAATACAAAGCTCCAAACGAAATCAAAATATTCCTAATTAAGAAAAAACATCTGTAAATTAAAATACCTCTGCCTTATTCCCTTTAGAATGGAGGTGCGTGCAGGCACTTACCAGCCCGGCTGTATCTAAAATTTCGATGGTAGCAGGATCATCGTCAACAGTTGTATGGTGTCTATAAACCGCTTCTAGAGTAGGGTCATACTCCCATATAAATCTTCCAGTTAGCAACCTGACCACAATTGCTGAAAATCAGATTAATATTTTAATTGGAGTTGCACAATTGAAGTGATTCCTGCTTTACAAGTTAAAGCGAGAGTTAAAAAAAATGCTTTTAAAATCTTCATTGTTTGACAAAATCAAAATAAAATCTTTATTTTTAGTTGAAATTTACAGGCTGGGCATGAGTGGATCACACGTTCTTTGCTATCCATTATAAACATAATTAGGAAATGTAGGACCGAATTATAGAGATTAAAATAACAAAATATAAAGACAAAATATATCGCCAACAGTGTTAGTTAATGAAACAGTCGATGTTGATAGGTGATTCATAACAAATCAAAAGGATTTTTTTTTTAATTTACAGAAGAAGAAACTCACTGGAGAAAGAATAAGAGGGAAGAGAGTAGAAAATAGAATAGAAAATAGTGAAAAAGATTCAAATGAAAAACTCTGCAATAGCAAATCTCCTCATGAGCAACGATTATAAAGATAAACCAGTCAACTTATTTCTAGATATTTTACTTTTCTTTTCTAGTTATCAACTTTAGATCAATTAGATTCTTCAAATTATCCAAGTAGCTTAAGTAAATTTAGGAAGCTAAACTGAGACTGACAGTCCTCCAAGACTCCCTTAAGTATTTATATTGTTTTATGAAAACAAATATCTAGTATATATATATATATATATATATATATATATATATATATATATATATATATATATATATATATATATATATATATATATATATATATATATATATATATATATTGTCGTAGAATGACTCCCGACGATATACCATATATCACTATTCGTTGAGGGAACTTCCTTAATTATCTTTAGAGTGCGTTAATGTCTGGCGGCCGATATTATGTATCTTTGATATGCTTAAGAAGTGGAACTGAGCTCAAGGATAATAATATTGCTATCATTAATAAAATAGAGTTTTATTAATAATAACTATCAACAAACACAAGACGGAAAATATTGACATAAACAGAGAATGGAAAGGGTCGTGGGGGCTCGGGCTAATCCAAGGATTTAAAGGATTTAAAAAAGTAAAACAAATATAGAGTTAAAGAGATGGGATGGTTCGATAAACCATTTAAAGCACAGGATAGAATTGACAAAAGGGTTAAGTACTCAAAGGTGACGTTTGGCTTACGTAACTTAACACTAGTGGTGCAGTGGTAGGTGGCGCGAAGGAATTTTCGGTCCGCTGGCGAGTTCCAGCCGAAGGGGGGGGGGGGATAAGATGATTTTTTTTTTTTTTTTTTAATTAAGAGGCTATCTGGCGACTGCCGACTAAGGCATAAGTTGCCGTAAACAAACAGCCTAGTTTTAGGCTACTTTAAAAAATTAAACAAAAAACAATAAAAAGAAATAACAATAACAATAACAAAGCAATAACAAAACAATTACAAAAACAACAACAACAATTAAATCGGGTTAAATAAAAGGGAGAAGGCCGGCCTCCCCCAAAAAGTCAATAAGTTCACCAGTCAAAGTACACGCACTCGTCCCGAGCACAAGGGACAGGCGGTAGCGACCCGCCCATCCCGGTACTGGGACAGGTATCGTGCGCGAAGATCACCCAGACTGGGACATTCGACAAGAATGTGCCGAACAGTCTGGGGGACGACGCAGTCGTTGCCATAGGGCGCAGGCGAGCGCTCCATCAGATAGCGATGCGTCACACGAGTGTGTCCGATTCGGAGACGACAGAAAGCAACTTGAAGCCGCCGCGGCATTGGGGGATAGGTCCATGGGAACAGTCGCGGCGCAATAGCACGCAACTTTAAGTTCCCTTCGATCGTCTCCCATCTTCTTTGCCAAGCAGTCCGAAGAGCTGCCCGTATTCCTGCCATGTAGTCGGTGTGAGGAAGAGCGAAACGCTGGTCCGGTCGCAGAGTCCTCGCGGACTCTTTGGCGCCCTCATCGGCGCGCTCATTCCCCGCAATTCCTACATGTCCAGGAACCCAGCAGAAGATAATCTCGACATCTGCCCGGCTCGCCAAAACCGTGAAGTCACGGATATCGCGAACCAGGGGATGCGGAGATTCCAATGCCCCGAGAGCACTCAGGGCGCTTTGTGAGTCGCTATAGATCCCAATCCGGTCTCCGAACCGGGCACGTCGCGTAATCTCCCGTACCGAGTGGTGTATTGCCACCAGCTCGGCCGTGAAGACAGACGCAGCGCCTGGTAGAGCCCCGCTGACTTCAAACAGAGGGGATACGGCGTGGAAGCCGACCCCCTCTTGGGACTTGGAGCCATCCGTATACACTGGCACGGTACCAGCGTGACACGATGTGTGCTCCAAAAAGGTCGAACGCAATACTCCCGGCGCAGTACAAGCTTTGGGAGCAGAGGCGTGGCGACAAATAGACAAATGTGGTACCCTCCAGGGTGGCGTCCTGGGCAGAACCAGAGGCGCCACCGGCCCGAGAGCTATATCTACCTCTCGAAGGAGTTTCCTGGCCCTAAACCCAAAGGGCTTAGGGTATGACTGGCGTCTCTCGGCGGCATAGGCACCATCGAGATCAGCTGCGGATGCAGTGAGAGCTGTTGGCGACTGAGGGAGGCGCCGGGCTCGCGCATACAGGCGAGTGATGCACTGCACGCGGCGCAGAGCGAGTGGTATCTCCCCAGCATCGACCAACAGGCTCTCAATGGGGGAAGTGCGGAAGGCACCGGTCGCAAGGCGAAGGCCTGTGTGGTGGATTGAATCCACCTTCCGCAATAAACGCTCGGCTGCGGATGCATAAAACTCGCATCCGTAGTCGAGCTTCGAGCGAACAAAGGATCGATAAAAAAGTAAGGCGATAGCCCTATCAGCGCCCCAAGCGCTGAACGTCACGGAACGGAGAATGTCCATGGCGCGGGTACAGGAGACCCTAAGGCTGCGAATATGAGCCTCCCAGGTGAGGCGTCGGTCGAATACAAGACCAAGGAAACGGTGCGACTCAACCACATCCAGGCGCACCCCATTAAGAAACAAATCTGGGTCGGGGTGAAGCCGTGGATGGCGGCAGAAGTGCACCACCTTAGTCTTGGCCAAAGAAAACCGAAACCTGTGCGCTTCGGCATAGCGAGAGACGCGGTTCAATGCCTGTTGGAGTCGACGCTCCAGAGTTGGCATCTGGGCCGCGCCAAAAGAGATCGAAAGGTCGTCCACGTAGAGCGTAGCGAGAACATCTTCTGGCAGAACCGAGGTGATGCCGTTGATGCTCAGGGCAAAGAGTGTGACACTGAGGACACTTCCCTGCGGGACACCCTCTTCCTGCTCCTTTGGGGCAGAGAGGGCTCCCCCCACCCGTACGCGGAATCGACGATCTCGCAAAAAATCAGATATAAACATTGGGAGGCGTCCCCTCGCCCCCATCGTGTGGAGAGTCTCCATGATACCGTATCGCCATGCGGTATCATAGGCCTTCTCCAGATCAAAAAACACCGTGGCGTAGTGCTGTCTACGAAGGAAAGCCTCGCAGACGGCATTTTCCAGTCGGAGAAGAGCATCCGACGTGGAGTGAAACTTACGGAAGCCGCACTGTGCAGAAGACAGATGGCCTCCGCTGTCCAGGAAATAGGCTAATCTAACATTTACCAATTTCTCCATCAACTTGCACACGCAAGAGGTTAGAGAGATTGGGCGGAAACCGGTCGGAGTAGAGTGATCTCTCCCCGGCTTGCGAAAGGCAAGCACAGTAGCGATTCGCCAGGAGTCTGGGAGAAGACCCTCCACCCAGATCCTGTTGAACAAATCTAACAGAAAGGCCATGCCTCGCTCACCCAGGTGTCGAGGCATGGCGTACGGGACATCGTCCGGACCATGGGCGGTGTCCGCGCACGAAGTGAGAGCGGAACGCAACTCACTCACAGTAAACTTGTCGTTGAAGGGTTCTCCGCCTCTGGAGGTAAAGTCCAGCCGGTGGCCTTCCGCGACATCACGACGTGCATTGAATGCTGGCGGAGCAGCATCACGGCTAGAGAATGCGGAAAAAGCGGTCGCTAAGGATTCCGCCACGGACGCGGGGTCCGAGATTGCGGTCCCATTCTCCTGGAGAACAGGAGGGGGGTCCTGCGAGAACTTGCCCCGAATCCTTTTGACTCGCTTCCACACCTCAGCTAAAGGGGTCTTCCCGTTAAGTGAAGACACGTATGCCCGCCAAGAAGAGCGGCGGGCGTGCTTCGAAACATACCGGAACCTAGCCCTAGCCCGAAAAAATTCAGCGACAGTGAAATCGTTCGGGCGGCGCTTATAGCGCATGTAGGCATAACGCTTCTGTTTGAGGGCCGTCTCACACTCGGCCGACCACCATGGGAGTGGTCGGTGTGCAAAACGGCCAGACGTCCTAGGAATAGTAGTCAGGCCCACGGCGATGAGGTTGCCGGAGAAGAACTCAACGGCCTCATCTACCGACCTAAACTCCTGGACTGAGATAGAGAATTCAGTCATTTCCTGAAATGCAGGCCACCGCGCCCGCGCCAAGCACCACCGAGGTGGTCTCTCAGGCGGCAGTTGCCCTGAAAAGGATATTTGAATGGGAAAGTGATCACTACCATGGAGGTCATCGACCACCCCCCAATCAAAATCAGGCTGTGCATCCGAAGAGCACAAAGATAGGTCAAGGCAAGAAAATGAAGCGGTTCTCGGACAGTGATGCGTAAACTCATCCACGTTTAGGACACCCATCTCAAGCTCTTCGATCAGATCGGCAAGGACTTGTCCCCTGGGATTTATGGAGTAATCTCCCCAGAGAGGATGCCTGCCGTTCAGATCTCCAAGCAAGAGATAGGGCCTCGGCAACCGTGCCACGACGCGGCGGAAGTCCCCCGTGTCGAAGTCAGCTGACGGTGGAATGTACGCAAAAATGATAGTATACCTCCTATCCAGGTGCAGCTGCACAGCCACTGCCTGACAGGAGGTATCTAAAGAGAAAGGAAGAACGGAGACATCATGCCGGGTGTCAACCGCGCATCCCCCAGCCCGGCCATCCCGCGGTGGTGGGGTCGCAAGACCCTTATACCCCGGGAGGGCAGGCAGCAGGCACGCGCCTAGCATGGTCTCCTGCAAAAAAAATAGCTAACGGGGAACGGGACGAGGCGAGCCTCCGCAGCTCCTCCCAGTTGGCCCGGAGTCCACGGCAATTCCATTGAAGGAATATGCCCTCCAGGCCTAGCTCGGAGGAGACGCGGGGGCCTTCCTCGAATTGAAGACCCTCACGGGAATGGCCGTACGCTTCCCGGGGGCAGAACCCCGGGTGCTGTTGTTGGCCGGACAAAGCGCTGAAGGCGCTGTCGCCTTCGAGGACTTATTGGGGGAGGTTGGGCTCGCCATGCGAGTCTTTTCCTCCCTCCGCCTCGAAACCTTAGGCGGGCGTTGCGGCTTGGGAGGCAAGGGGCCGAAGCTCCTTTGTTGCTGTCCTCCTTTCGGGGAACAGCTTTAGGAACCCCCGAAGATGGCCTAGCGACCATCTTCAGGGGTGTTGCCTCCTGTGAGTCTAACGACTCTGTGGAGGCGCGTGGCCGTTTCGCCTTACGGGAAACGGTCACGCTGGGGGAAGAGGGGGGAGCCCTGGTTTTAGCCGGGGCTGGGTGTGAACCCTTTTTGCCGCCAGCTTTACCAGGGGAGCGACCGGGTTGGGTAGAGCCCGCAGAAGGGCTCCGAATGGGCGCGGAGACAACCGTGCTCGTTGACCTGGATGGGCCAGGAGCAGACGGTGCTTTTCTAACTATTGAGGTATATGACGTCTCAGGCAGAGCGGGCGCGCCAGGACCAAGTCCTTAGCCTCGCGGAATAAGAGTCGATCCTGGGCCTGAACGGCCAGGATTTCTTTCTCAAGGAGATATGCACCACATTGCTTCGAAGAAGCAGGGTGCGGCTCTCCGCAATTGACACACTTGGCCACACACGATTTGGACTTATCGTGTGCGACCTTGGAGCAATTTACACAGACTTCGGGTGACCCCGATTTTGCACGTCTACATGATCGATTCGTGTGGCCGAAGCGGTGACAGTAATAGCACCGCCGCGGCAGTGGCACGAATGCCTTCACGCGGTAGCGGTACCAACCGGCACGCACCGACTCAGGGAGCTTATCACAGTCGAACGTGACGAAGAGTGTAGGGGTGGGTCTCGAGGCCCCTCCCTGTTTTCTCATCACACGTTCGACCTTGACCGCCCCATGGTCGGCCAGCTCTAGGGTGATGTCTTCTTTTAAGTAGTCAACGAGTTCCCTCGCATAAACTACTCCTTTTACAAAGTTCATAGTAGAGTGCGGCGTCACACTCACCGGGGTGCCATGAAGTGTCCGAAGAGCACTTATCTTTGCCGCCTCGGCGGGATTCGCCGCATTCGCCAGAAGGCTCCCGTCCGAGAAACGGGTTACCTTCGGCTCTCTACCAATTGCACTAGCTAATCCTCTCCTCTGATGGATCATGTTACCCTTGGACAACATGCTGCCATCAGTGGAGCGAATAATGAGGAAGCGTTTGAAGCCAGCGGGCTCGAAAACGCCAGGTAACCTCTGAATCAGGGGCCTCGATGTCATCGAGGCTCCGCCCTGTGCACTTTTGGTGTTAGTCTTGGTCAGGGGCTCCGCACACGAGGGGGTAGAGGGGCCGGATGTGCCGATTTTGGCTTGGTCGCCTACCAAAGTGGCAGCAGACCCATCCGTCCCCGCAGCCCCCGTGGATGGAGAGGAGCCCCGAGTCTTTTTCGTCTTTTTAGTCTTCTTTGTCTTTTTAGTCTTCTTTGTCTTTTTCTTTTTTGGAGAGGAGGGCGGGGAATGAACCCGCTTTTCACCTCCGCCGGCAGAAGCCCCCAGGCCAGATGGACCGGCCTCAGCCAGGTCCCTCTCCGAAATGGAGAAGGTCCTGGTTGTCGTAGGGGCACCTGTCGGAGGAGATCCCTCCCCTCCTTTTACTGCCTCGGAGCCCTCAGCCATTTGAGGAGGACCTTGCATAGGGGCGGATTCGGGTTCGGTGCTTGGCGCCGAGCCTGAATTCCCCCCCCATGGAAGGCGCTACCGTTTGAGGCTGGGTCTCCTCAAAGACCATGTTTATCACAGGAGGGGCCTCCAGTTGGCCATCCCCTCCCAGGACATCACAGGTCCCCTTGGCAGTGTGGCCAGTCTTGTGTGGGGAGGCACAGGCCTTGACCCCATCAAGGTTTAAAATTCTTGCCAGCAGGTCTTTTGAGGGAAGCGACCGAAGGGGCCTGGCTTCCCTCTCCCCCCTAAGGGGGTTTGCCCTACCGAGCCGCTTTGATGGGGAGCGGCTGGCTAAGGGCTGCCTGCTGGCTTTCTTGGCAGTTCCCTTGGAAAGAAAAGAGGGGACTGCCGCTGGGAAAAGGGAGGTGCCCGAAAGCACCTCCAGAGAAGGGGGTGAGGGGGAGTCCCCTGCACCCGTAGGCGAAGGAGAGGAGTAAGCCTCCTCTCCGGCTAGAGAAATATGGAGGGTCCCCTGTGCAAGCACAGGAGGGGGGACCTCCATTTTTTTGCTGGAGCTGCCCGAGGGCGGCTCCGTCGATGAGCAAGGGGGAATTAAGGGGAGATGGTTTTTTGTTTCATCATTGGGCATGGTGACCCTCTTTGTTTTACGGGACGCAATCGCTCACCACCTCTTGCAGTAGCCCGCACTGCAAGAGGTGCTTACAGGCCCGGCAAAGCCAGGCGCCGCCATTCGGGACCACTCCTCCCGCCTGGTGGCCTGGCAGTCCTTCGGCATGGCGGCTCCACCTTAGACACGGCGTAAAACAGATAGAATGTGAAGAGGAGAGGAAAAGGGATGTGAGGAAGGTATGGGTGGGGATGAAGCAGGTTGTTAAAAAAAACCCATCCCGAACCGGAGCTGAGGGGTTAGGAAACAATGTCCCCTCCCCCCTCAGCCCCCATCCGGGGTGGTTGGCTTGAGAAGAAGGTCAGCATTCTACCCTGTGAAATTAGAGGCTGACCAGAGAAAGTTGTGGGAGAGGTTGTATGAAAAGCGACGAGTTAGGGGAGAAATCGGGCTATCTGAAGGAAGGAAGAGAGGCTAAGCTGGGGCCGGACGGAGCGCTGGATCCCGTCAGCACGGCGGCCAGGATGGCAAATCGCCGCGCCCCTTACGGGGGGGGGGGATAAGATGATCCTGACGTGGCGTCTTGGGAATGAGAACCGTTTCTCGACGAACGGCTTGAAGAACAATGGCTGTTCTGCGTTGTTCTCTTCTGAACAAAGGGGGGCTGAGAACCGTCTCTTGTCTATGGGCTCAATAACAATGGCTGTTCTAATGCTGTTCTCCTCTGAACAACAGGGGGGGGAGGTGAGAACCGTCTCTTGTCTACGGGCTCAAGAACAATGGCTGTTCTAATGCTGTTCTCCTCTGAACAACAGGGGGGGGGGGTGAGAACCGTCTCTTGTCTACGGGCTCAAGAACAATGGCTGTTCTAATGCTGTCCTCCTCTGAACAACAAGGGGGAAGGGTGAGAACCGTTTCTTGGCGAAGAGATCAAAAGAACAATGGCTGTTCTACGTTGTTCTCTTCTGAACACGAGGGGGAAACCTTGGGGACTTGGCGTCACGAAAGGCTCGAACCTTTGGCACTCAAGGGATATTGTCCTCCTTCTGGACAAGTGATGGTGAATCTCGAGGTCGAGGTCCCTTGGCGAAAATCTGGATTTCTAATCTGATCTTAGTGGTAAAGTTTCCATATAAATAGCCAGGACATCTCCTTGGCGTCGGGGACAATGGAGTGGGAGCTTCGAGGGAACGCACAGCCGAGCCTGTGAACAATGCCTTATCTGCCCAGAAGCCTAACTCAATCTGGCGAGGTCGGCGTATGGGGGCGAACGGGGGGGACGATAACCTCCTTGTTTAAACATTGACATCCGGTGGCTGCGATAAGGCGCCAAGCTTCGAATCGAAGATGTACGTGGGCAACATCGTGGTTTTAAATAATATGTGATAGACGTTGAAATTAACGCAGCTTCAACTCTTTCTATCACACCCCTCCATTCCGGGGGAAGTTGTCACTTCGAAAAAAAAAAGAGAGAAGGGACAACGATAGAGCTTCGTTGTGGGGAACTCCTTTTCTTGTACCAAACGTACCTTCCTGCACCTAACTAGTATTACCTCAATACATATGATTATTTTGATCTTTAGATTACAGGGGAAAATAACCTTTAATACAACTTAATCAAAGAAAAAAAGGGCATGGAACAATGAAATGATATAAAATTAGTACCTACGGGACAAAATAATTTATACGTAAATTAATGGGTACAAATATATATACATACAAAAAAATTAGACATTGAGCGTTACAAAATTCAGACATATACATAAATTAATTATATTACAAGAGAATCTTAATTTAAGTCGTACAAGACGGTATATACCTACATGAAGATACTAATCCTATGAATACACCTACTCTACGCTATTCGGTAACACATTCCTACTGAGTGCGTCAGCGACCTGGTTATCGGAACCTTTTATATAATTTATTTTAAACTGATACTCTTGCAAGAGTAAACTCCAGCGCATGATGCGGCCGTTTGAGTATCGCACATTCCTAATATAGGCTAACGGACGGTGGTCGGTTCCTATCTGAAATTCTTTACCTATCAAGTACATCTTGAATTTGTCTATGACCAAAATAATTGATAGAGCTATCTTTTCCACAGTAGCATATCTCTTTTCGCGTGGTAATAATTGACGACTAGCATATGCAACTGGATGACTCGTTCCGTCATCCACGTATTGAAGGAGTACACCTCCAATGCCCTCGTTGCTCACGTCGGTCTTAATCCCAAAGGATTTTTCCGGGTTGGGCAACTTTAAAATGGGGGCAGAAATGAGCTTATTCTTGAGCTGATTAAAATGGGAAATAGCGACATCTTTCCAACGTAAACGATCGGGAAATTTATTTTTTTGAAGGGGGCTGAGGGGGGCCGAAATTGCAGCGAAATTCGGAACAAATCGCTGATAGTGAGAAGCTGATCCTAGGAACGATCTAACCGCTTCTTTGTAATCGGGAGGGGCATGTCGGCGATTGCCTTAATCTTGTTCTCTTGAAGACCTAACTTGCTTTGTCCTATTTTGAAACCCAAATATTTTATGGTTTCGTGGGCAAAATGGCATTTGCTGGGGCCAATGGTGAGGCCATTTTCGCGCAGTCGCTCGAAAAGAGCTAATAGGGTGGTTAAATGGTGACTCCATTTAAATAGTTCTCGTAGCTGACTCTTCTGACGTGGTGTCAGCTGCGCGTCACTATCCAGGTCAGAGGGTTCCAAAGACTCGCCTGGTAGGGAAGGAGGAGGGTAATCGGCATCAGGTTGGATGCACACTGTCTGGATTACATTAAGGGACTCCGCGAGGTAATCTTCTCCAAGCGCCGATGTTTCGTCCAGTTCTACGAAGGTATCTCCATGGGCGCCTTGGGGGGTTCTTTTTTTCTTGGGGTCCACGGACAGTCTCCGTGTCCTTGTCTGGGGCCTTATCACCTAAGGGTTTTAGTGATTCACACTCCTTTTGTGCCGTCCTAAAGTCCTGGTTAAGGGTTTCCGAGAAATCGGACGGTATCGGGGTTCTGATGGGGACGGGCTCCTGGGCTTCTTTCTTATCTCGGCCTCGAGGAAGGGTGGCCTGAGACACAGGGTCGAAACTTACTTGGGGGCTCTGTCCTATAAGTACGGAACAGAATTGTATGGGTGCTGTAATGACTTCAGCCCAGCCATCATAATATTGACACTGCAGGTAACATCTAACGACGGGGAATCGGTTCGCCCGCCAAGGTGGTCATGTACCACCGCAAATTTTTCGTGGTTAGAGGCCACTGGGAGGAGTTCGTCGGACACGATGAAACACGTACATCCTGTGTCCCTGACGAGAGTCGATACTCGGCAGCCGTCCACGCTGCCCTCCTCATATTTCAAAGTTCCCGATGAACTTTTATCAAAAATCAACTTTACCTGGTGGCCTGACGGAGGGGGAGAAGTTTCTGCTTGGGTCTGTACCTCCGGGGGAGCCGGGGTTGTATTAATCTGGTGAACTTGGTGGGCTGGTCCGCTTTTAAGCCTAGAATTTTGGGGGCAATTCCAGCTCATGTGGTTTTCTACACCACAGGTGAAGCATATGATTGGTCACTTCGGGAAGAGAGATGGAGGAGAAATCTTAACGGGAGGTTTGGAGTCCCGTTGTTGGTTTTGGGGAATGAAGTTTTGGGGTTTTACGGGGCTCGGAAACTTTGTCAGCTTCCCTGGGAAGGATGGCGAATCCTTCTTTCTTTCTTCTCGTTGAATTTCTCTTTTTCGTTCTATTTTTCTTTCTCGTTCTTCTCGTTGTATTTCTCTTTCTCGTTCTTTTTCTTCACGTTCTTTTCTTTGCTCCTCTTGAACGTACTCAATTAGTTCTTTTCCTGAGAGTCCCAAGGATTCTCCTTGCGCTTTAAAGATTTCAACTTGAGTCATCTTTGCACTTGGGGGCGCAATAGTCAACCAACTAAAATTCCTTGCAACAAGAATTATGCCTCTATAGAATTAGCCTACCTAAATATGGGCACTGACCTATTCGTACTTGGTTTCTTGATCTAAATAACCCACTGACAAAAATCACAAAAAAACACAAACAAATTATTATCACAGTTCCTTGAGCTACTCCAGCTTCTTAAGTTTAAAAAAGAGGGGATAGCAATCGTTAAAACAAAAGGGAACTACTATACTCTATTATTGTAACGAATAACACTATGCTTTACTCGACTGAGACCAGTGTTTGCAAAGATATAGCGTTAAACCTTACACACCTGATACCAAATTTAAATAGTATATATATATATATATATATATATATATGTCGTAGAATGACTCCCGACGATATACCATATATCACTATTCGTTGAGGGAACTTCCTTAATTATCTTTAGAGTGCGTTAATGTCTGGCGGCCGATATTATGTATCTTCGATATGCTTAAGAAGTGGAACTGAGCTCAAGGATAATAATATTGCTATCATTAATAAAATAGAGTTTTATTAATAATAACTATCAACAAACACAAGACGGAAAATATTGACATAAACAGAGAATGGAAAGGGTCGTGGGGGCTCGGGCTAATCCGAGGATTTAAAGGATTTAAAAAAGTAAAACAAATATAGAGTTAAAGAGATGGGATGGTTCGATAAACCATTTAAAGCACAGGATAGAATTGACAAAAGGGTTAAGTACTCAAAGGTGACGTTTGGCTTACGTAACTTAACACTAGTGGTGCAGTGGTAGGTGGCGCGAAGGAATTTTCGGTCCGCTGGCGAGTTCCAGCCGAAGGGGGGGGGAATAAGATGATCCTGACGTGGCGTCTTGGGAATGAGAACCGTTTCTCGACGAACGGCTTGAAGAACAATGGCTGTTCTGCGTTGTTCTCTTCTGAACAAAGGAGGGGTGAGAACCGTCTCTTGTCTACGGGCTCAAGAACAATGTCTGTTCTAATGCTGTTCTCCTCTGAACAACAGGGGGGGAGGTGAGAACCGTCTCTTGCCTACAAACTCAAGAACAATGGCTGTTCTAATGCTGTTCTCCTCTTAACAACAAGGGGGAAGGGTGAGAACCGTTTCTTGGCGAAGGGCTCAAAACGAACAATGGCTGTTCTAATGTTGTTCTCCTTGAACAACAGGGGGGGGGGGGTGCCTTGGGGACTTGGCGTCACTAAAGGCTCGAACCTTTGGCACTCAAGGGATATTGTCCTCCTTCTGGACAAGTGATGGTGAATCTCGAGGTCGAGGTCCCTTGGCGCACAGAGGGAGAGAGGGTCGTGGTGATGTTTCGCGACGAAAATCTGGATTTCCAATCTGATCTTAGTGGTAAAGTTTCCATATAAATAGCCAGGACATCTCCTTGGCGTGGGGGACAATGGAGTGGGAGCTTCGAGGGAACGCACAGCCGAGCCTGTGAACAATGCCTTATCTGCCCAGAAGCCTAACTCAATTTGGCGAGGTCGGCGTATGGGGGCGAACGGGGGAGGGGGGACGATAACCTCCTTGTTTAAACATTGACATCTGGTGGCTGCGATAAGGCGCCAAGCTTCGAATCGAAGATGCACGTGGGCAACATCGTGGTTTTAAATAATATGTGATAGAAGTTGAAATTAACGCAGCTTCAACTCGTTCTATCACATATATATATATATATATATATATATATATATATATATATATATATATATATATATATATATATATATATATATATCTATATATATATATATATATATATATCTATATATATATATATATATATATATATATATATATATATATATACATATATATATATATATATATATATATATATGATAGTGAAACCACTGTATAGGAGCCAAAAGTTTAATTTACGAGACTAGTTTCAGTATGTAGTTTATCATACCCTCTTCAGTCGTATTCTGAGACTGCGATTGTTACAAAAGTCTATAAATAGCGTACAGATCAGAAAAAAAGAAGAAAAAAAAACACAAAGAAACACAAAATGGGGGAAAAAGGTAATTAATCAGGGGGTGTGAGTCTAAGATCATTGATTAAGCTGTTTACAATGAGGTTACGGAAATGGAGGCTGCACTTCAATTGCCCATCTTTCAAATTAAAATTGGGAATTTCTCCTATTAATATAGATTCTACTATTTTTCTTTTACGGAAATCTTTACAATTATATATGATTTGTGCCTTTGAATAGTCAATTTGGTGGTTGACATTGCTAATATGATTAAAAATACTGGATGTGGTACTGCCTCGTCTGACATTACCTTTATGTTCATAAATTCGTTTTGTTAAGATTCTTCCGGTCTCTCCTATGTAAAATGAGAGACAGTTTGTAGTGCCACGCGGGATTAAATATACACCTGCTTCATTCAGCTGATCCACGGGCTTGGTCGAAGGGAAAAATTTAAGGATAGAAAAAGGGTATTTAAATGTGGTTAGGCCTGGGGAAATAACTTTGTTCACTCCTTTGAGGAGGGGAGAAAAAAGGAGAGATAGACACTTCGTATTACTAAATTTGATTTTATCCTTGGAACGGTAATGAGTAGATTTTACTTTAGATAAAACTTTCATTGATCACAGGAGGGGATAATTTAATTCAATGAAACTCCAGGTTATATATGTAATCTTGTCTTGTAGAAAGCAAGTGCCACATATCCTAAGTGCTCTCAAAAACATACCTGATGCAACGGGTCGCCTAATGTTAATATCATGATGAGAATAGAAATGGATATACAAGTTAGATTGGGTTGGTTTTCAATACACAGTGAAGCTAATTTTGTCAATAATTAACAGTTTTTACATCAAGAAAGCATATACAATTATCTTTTTCACACTCTACTTTAAAATGATAGTAAGATGGAGGTCGTTAAGATTTTTAAGGAAATTGTCAAATAAGTTTAAACTATTTATAGGCCAAATCGATATGACATCATTTACATACCTATACCATACAAAATTATGATAGGGAATCACAGAAGGAAGTAATGGTACTTCGAAATGTTCCCTAAAAAGGTTACATATTTTTGACCGAAAAAAAACCCATATCGCTGATAAATACATTTTCAGTAACACAAAGTTTAACAAGATTTATAATTTTATTTTTGCCTAGAGGGAGGTTTAATTTTTGATTATCTAATACCTTAGATAGAACATCAAGAGTTCGTTGACTGGGACATTAGTGAACAAGCTGTCTACATCAAAGCTTAATAAGCGGCCTCCTTTTATGTTGATTTTCCTAAATTTTTCAATGAAATCAGAGCAATGGATTATGTGTGAAGGAGAGGTCAATCCAACAGCGTCAGCAAGAAGGAGGTTAACTACTTCGAGAGTTTGTATGCATGAGAGTCAATACACGATATAGTGGGTCGGAGTGGCGTTCCTCTTTTGTGGGTTTTTGGCAGACCATACCTACGGGGAAGTGATGGGTTGGTAGGTTTAAAACGATGAAGAAGGTCTGGGTTGGATCGTTTGAGCAATTTTGTGAGAGTTTTGTTTAAGATCTCGGTTTTATTTTTTAATGGGTTGGAAGATAAATTCTCGTAAATGTTCATATCAATGAGTAAATCCTGTAATTTTTCAGTATAGGAATTTTTGTCCAACACCACGACTTGGTTAGTTTTGTTAGGATGATATTTTTGTTAGAGTTAAGTAATTTGAGGGCAGTCATGAGGCGCCTGGGGATCTCTAAGTATTTCACACTGTCACTATGGGATAAAGCACCAGCTACAAAACCACTTAAGAACTCAATGTTCGACTGATCACTTTCACAAAATTTATTTATAGAAAGACCAGGCAATGGCTTCGCCAAGCTTGCCTTCGCTTCAAAATATCACGTTGCTAAAATATAGAGTTAGAGAAGAATAGAAGAAGAAGATATGTAAAAATAAATTTTCTGAACTTTACCATTTGTAATTTGGGGTTTTTAAAAAATTCACAAAATTTTGATACTTATATTTATTTCTGAACTTCACCATTTTGTTTTTGGATATTATAAAAAAAATATTAGAAATAACTTTGATAAAAAAACAAGCTATAACCAAACTAAGATGAAATTATTATTCAAATACTGAAAAAAATCCCCTTCTTAAATTATAGAGTTAGTGATGATGATTAAGGCAAAATGAATCACTATTTTTTAACGCGAAGGATAACCCATAGCTGGGTTAATTTCTTGATCACGCGAGAGCTCATAAGGATAAAGCTTGAGAACATTCTTCGCAGGATTTGAAACCTTCTTCAATAGGTTATTTTGGAATAACCACTTCCATTTGTTATGAAAGTGGTGTTGACACTCTAGATGAACGCTGGTAAGGGTCAATTAACACCGGAAGAACCTTAACAAAACGAATTTATGAACATAAAGGTGATGTCATACGAGGCAGTACCACATCCAGTATTTTTAATCATATTAGCAATGTCAACCACCAAATTGACTATTCAAAGGCACAAATCATATATAATTGTAAAGATTTCCGTAAAAGAAAAATAGTAGAATCTACAGGGTGTTCGGAAAGTCACTGTGCACTTTAATAATTTTTTTATATTTCAGATTTCGACCCCAAACCATTTATGTTAATAAATATTGTAGCGCAACTGATAGTGGTGTAAGAAACAAAATAAGAAGGGTCCAAGCCTGTATTGATGCCAAGGGGGGTCACTTTCAACATAATTTATAATTGTCATTCATATTTACCTCCTGTATTCTATATTGAACCATTTATGTTAATAAATATGTAAGTGCACAGTGACTTTCCGAACACCCTGTATATTAATAGTAGAAATTCCCAATTTTAATTTGAAAGATATGCAATTGAAGTGCAGCCTCCATTCCCGTAACCTCATTGTAAACAGCTTAATCAACGATCTTAGACTCGCACCCCCTGATTAATTACCTTTTTCCCCCGTTTTGTGTTTCTTTGTGTGTTTTTTTTCTTCTTTTTTTCTGATCTGTACGCTATTTATAGACTTTTGTAACAATCGCAGTCTCAGAATACGACTGAAGAGGGTATGATAAACTACATACTGAAACTAGTCTCGTAAATTAAACTTTTGGCTCCTATACAGTGGTTTCACTATCATATACCATAACTCGCCATTGAGTTCTTTTGCTTATATATATATATATATATATATATATATATATATATATATATATATATATATATATATATATATATATATATATATATATATATTTGTTTTCAAGGGATGTTAGTTAGGTTACACAAGTTGAATGTTTAGACATTAGAAAAAACACTACGTTACGCACTTTGCACGACAAGAATTCAATCTTAATGAACACATGTGGCGCACCACCACGTGGAAAGGTTTCACCTTTATGAATAAACAAAGTTCATGAGCGCGGTAAATTGAGACGACGATAGCGCCTGAGGGCCTTCAGAGCTCGTCGATTTAGTGCTACGTAATCGCCCGAGGGCCTTTTGTGGCCTTTCACTTTTAGACTCGTATTCGACTTGATTATTATGATAATTCATCATTTTTCTTTCAAATTTTTATGTTAGTGATTACTCATATAATTAAAATACATAAATGGCTTAGGTCAGTCCTTCTTTGTTTGTAAACCGAGATTTATGAATAAGAGTAACTTAACTCCGTTATAGGCCTCACCACAACACAACCGCGAAAAGAGCTGATTTATTACTCACAACTGTTTATACACGCCGTTTTTGATGACTCTTCCTTTGTGGGAGGTTAAATAAACTTATGTTTTTCATTTTTCATCCAATTAAAAAGAGGAAATGACTTAGGTTAGTATGTTATTGAAAGCACACAAACCAGTAAGCCTATTTTGTCTGGAAAATACAGTTTTATAAATAGAAAAATAGCCACTGAGCAAAATGTTCATAATATTTAAGATATAAAATTAGCATCGTCTTTTATAATTAGAAATAGGTTTTACTGCGTAACTGATTTAAAAAGCAGAAAACAACCATCGGTGTCGATGAAAATTTGTCGAAGAACTGAGAATTAGCAATCATAATTATAAATAGGTAGAAGGTTATTAATAATTTTTTAAATATATCAATAGAATAATTCGATAAACGTGAAGATCGGCGGCCCTCCCTCCAAAGTGTATCTCTTTTAGCCGAAATCTATTGGGGACCAAGTTGCTTTTATGTTTCGTTCAAACGCGCAGGAATATGCTCGTTTGAATCCTAGTTCAAATCTACAAGGGGCCATTTTTCATGTAAAAAAATCCCAGAAATAAACCAAATGGAAAATGCTTTTTACTTACTTTATTGTGAGAAATGATTTTTATATACTTTATTGTGGCAAATCACTTCCAATGTATTTTAGTTTACCAAAAACCAATACAAAATTTGGAGTATAGTTTCTACAGAGAGGCGTTATTTTGTAAAACAAAGTCCCATTTAGAGCTGACCTTTTGAAAAAAATGTCGATTACTGAATCACGTTGATTTAAATTCGAAATTATCTCGGATCGCTAAGGCCTGACCACACTCTTCACAATCAATATGAACTTTAATTAATTTATGATCGGCCAAAAATGTTATTATTTTTTCTCGATTACTAAATAAAACTGAAAGTTGTAGAACAGGTTTAGGGAAACTTGTACACGAAGAATCCATGTTGAAACTAAAATTCCTGCACAAAAGTCTCTTCTCCACAATAAAGGCTCCACAAAAACTAGTTCTTCTAAAAGATCTAGCGAAGTTTATTTAAATGTATATAAATGGTAATAAAAATAGTAAAAAAAAAAAAATTATATGAAAAAATAAATATAAAGTGATCTTAAGTGAAAAAAACAAAACAAATTCATTATTCATTCAATTATGACGTCAGCCCTCCCCCACGAATCGCCGAAGCGATTTTGCTCCCCCACAAGTCGCAGAAACGATTTGGTAAGAAAAAAAAAAATAAACGTGAGTATTCTATAAACAATTACGATTATATACTCCCCCAATTGATTGAAACTTCAGGGTCATCGCAGGGCGATCCCACACACGAGCCGTCTCCCTCACGAGGTGCCCCTCGAAATTAGTGAAAAAAGGTGAAACATATTGGAACATGGACGAAATATCATAGATTTCGGCTGAAAAACATACACTTTGGCGGACGTGCCGCGGATCTTCAGGTTTACCTCGATAACGTGTACCATTTGTAATTTTGCAGAGGGCGAGTTAAAGAAAAAAAAAAGCCGGTGACTAATGGGTTAGGCTATTTCCCGCCAAACTGATCATTTTATAGGTAATTTCTAAATGGGGGCGAACCTTTAATGGTGGGGCGTTGCCCCCCATCTCCACTATTTTTAAATAAACTCGTAGTATTCATAATTCGAAAGCCTAGCAATAGATTCGAATTCAAAGATGCTTGCCAGATGTCGTTAAGCCTCTAGTTTTTATACCGTGTTTCTTGACTACAGACATAGAAGCCTTATCTAACCTTTCTTTCGCCCTATAATTTACCACAAGACATAACTAACAGTTTCGTTTTCTTACCTTGCCACAGTAAACCCGTTTGTCGCACCGAAATTTGCATGAATTATTTAATTTTAGAATATGACAGTTATATGTGTCTTTTATAACACCGTGAGCAACTAAAAATGCCACTGTAGACTCGCGATTGCATAAATAAACGTTGGAGATTAAGATCGCACTCTCCTTCACAGGCCATATTGAACAAAGAGGTCGAATATAATAAATTTGAAAATAATCACCCGTATAAAATGGATTGTGGGTCTAGGCCTATCTGCCTTGTGATTGGTAAAAAATTATGTCATGCCAGGTCGCTGGTGGTTGACCCAAGTCGGATGAGGAAGGAAGACATATGTGAAGACGGTGTAAAGAGCTCCTTAGAAAAAGTAATGAGGTATTAATAAACTTCATTTCGTCAGGATTCCATTAGAAATAGGTATTCCTATGTAATTTAACGAGTCAAATAACATTTCCTCTATAACTTTTGTTGATTAGAAGGCTCTAAGACTCTGGGAATGACGGCGCTATCGTCGTCTCAAATTACCTCTTTTTTTTCCTGGGTTAAAAGTGTTATTTAAAAGTTAGTTGTAACTAAAGTAAATGAAAAAAAACTATTTTGATCCCAAAACTTTGGTTTTGTAGGTAGGGCACTGAAATTCTAAATTTGCCCATTTTGAAAATAAAGCTCGGGTATTTATTATTAATTTCGGGAAAAAATTGAGAATAAATAAAAGGATGTAGGCTTTAATTTTTTACAAAGCATACTAGAAAATATTAAATCTTATTAGAAAAAAACATTGAAATGTTGTAGAATAATATTTGTTTTAAGCAAAACTTCAAAAACTTACGAGATTTAATGAGAAATTTCTGGAATTTAGTAGAATTTTATGAAGTTTCAAGAATGTTTAAAAACTTGCTAGAACACACCCTTAGAAAATCCCCAAACCTTCCGGAATATTACTTCAGAAATATTTATACAGGGATTCACAGATCTGCTATCATTTAATTTCTAGCTACCATAGTGAACACAGCGGAAGAGAAATGGCAGCAAGAGGTTGCAATCATTTTCCAGATACATTCTGTTATATCTGCCGACAGTTCATCAAAACAAGAGCAAAAAGGTTCAGTATGACAGAATCTACGAGAAGGTTTGAAGCTTATAAAGCATACGCTGGTATGCCAGTTGGTGACAAAGACAAACCATGGGCACTAAATTTTGCTTGTGAACAATGCAAGAAAATTTTGGAAGGTAAGAAAATTGTTTGTTGTGAAGAGTAAAATATAAAATGTCGCAATTATTTAAGCTATTATGTTTTTTTGTAGGTCAAAAGAGTAATAGAGTATATATTCTTTTACTTTTACAGGATGGTATAGAGGAAAAAGCAGATCCATGAAGTTTGCCATTCCCAATAATTGGCGTGAACTTACTGATCACTCAAGCAACTGCTACTTCTGCACGGGGACCCTTCCAAACGTCGAAGTGACGAAAATATACTTGCTATTTACTATCCCAATCTTCCATCCTCTATTGCACCACTAACACATAGTGATGATCATCCTGTACCTACCCCTCCAGAAAGGAATAAGCTAACCATTGAAGAAAGCAAAAATTCAGAAGCTGAAAAGATCAGTGAAGATGTAGACCACAGTTTCAGAGATATGGCGGTTGAGAGGAATCCATACTATCCAAACCTATGAGACCTCAAATACCTTGTCAGACATCTTGGCTTCTTTAAGTCAAATGCCAAGTCTTTGATTTCTAGTTCAAAGAGTGGGATTTGCTGGATGAAAATGTGCAAGTGACAAACCAAAGAAAACGTCATAAAAATTTCCTAGGATTCTTTACTGGTCAAACTGGGCTATGCTACTGTAATGATGTATCTGGTCTGCTTGATGCAATGGGAATTAGAGGAAAATCCAGATCAGTAGAGACTCTTCATTGACAGCAACTCAGGAATCATAATTAGAATAAGTGTCCATCCCTTCCCTTGGTGGATTCAGTATATCTCAATGAGGATTTAATCATTGTCAAGCTCCTGGTACAAGCTTTGAATTATAAAGAGTATGGCTGGGAAGTGATTGAAGACTTAAAAGTAGTAGCATTTTTTATGGGTCTCCAGGGAGGTTTTACCAAGTTTTCATGTCACCTCTGTGTTTGAAACACTAGGGATGCCACAGCGCATTACCATAAGAAGCACTGTTGGGTGGCATAATGTCAAGCACAGACAAATGATAGACCATCAAAAGGTGTTGTTCCCTCCATTGCATTTAAAATTAGATCTCATTAGGCAGTTTGTTAGAGCTCTTAAAGAGATTGCAGCCTCCCAGTACCTTCAAAATTTCTTTCCCAAACTCTCTGAGGCAAAGGTGAAACCTGAAGTTTTTGTCTGACCACACATCGGGAAAATCCTAGTGTGTTCAAAATTCTCTGATAAGCTTAGTAAAAAGGGAAAAGAAGCTTGGAAGAGTTTTGTTTAGGTGTGTTAGGTTTTGGGGGGCAACCATGAGGATGACAATTTTGTCGAACCGGTTGAGAACTTAGTGAAAAGCTATGGCCAATCTTCATAAGTTCAAGAAGAATATGGGAGCATACTCAGGAGCAAGTGAAGCGATTCCATGAACATATACTGAACTTTGAACATATGTAGATACCAAAGAGTATACAATGAAAACATGATGGGAGACTACATTTGGGGCTTTTAAGGTAAAGTGATTTACAACACAAACTTAAATCCAGGATAAGTGATCACTTCTAACTTTTTTTACTTGTCTTTATTTATTTCTTGTAGAAAATTTCAATAAAACTGTATAAAATTAACTGTGTTTGTTTTTAGAAGAAAATGGATAAAACAAAATTGGCTAATTTTTAGTAAATATTTCATCATAAAAGCCACAAAAGCAAAGTTTAAAACAAATAATGGCTATTTTCTATTGTTTTGCAACAAAAGGAGTTGGAAAATAACACTGGCTAAGAACAATAATTGTGTTACATGGTGTGATGAACAATGAAATATCTTTTGAATTATGAATAAAAGGAATTGATTGAACATTTTTACGGAAATTATCTCAAAATATCGTAGAGTAAGTCAAAAAGTATTGCAATTAGAGTTCCAAGCCATACATCTCCTGGTTTATTCCAAACAAAACAAGTTTAAATATATCTCTGAGAATAAGTCATAGCCGAAGGTTTTGCGATAAAAATATTTTTATTTTTTCATTCGTTTTTAAAATAAATTTACTTGATACGAATAATTATTCCTGTAGGAGAGGAGCTTCAGTCCCGAGAGCTTTGCTATTTGATCAAAAGGGTAAAATAATGACAACTATGGATTAGATGAATGATGTCGTGTAATTATAATCTATTTCATAATATTCTTTGTAAAAAAATGTTTGAATCTTTTTCAATTACCAAACTGTGTTTTACAAAGAAATACATGCAACCATTGTTGCCCTGCACTTAAGTGGCCTGAAATACAGAGAGATAGTTGCTGAGGGTATTGAATCAAAGACCACCATCTTTAGGATCATTAACGACTTTAAAAAGACTGTAACGTCCTGTGAAGAAGTCTTTTGGAGGACAAAGAGATACAAATTAACCCCAAGATCGCCTTTTAGTAAGGTCCCAGCTCAAGGATCGGGTTGCCGCCAGTGCCAATCTTGCTCCCGATTGGAAAGAGGCAGGTGGAAACGCTTGAGTGAGACGGAGACTTTTCGGCAAATGTCTCAAGTCGAGAAAGGCTGTGAAGAAGTCTCATCTCACGAACGTAAACCTTAAGGACGGGCTCCACTTTTTTAGAAGAGTGGAGCAAAGTGACATTTCCTGATGAAGTTCCCTTCCGTTTGTTTGGAGCTTCTGAAAGATCCCTCGTTATGTGAAGAAAAGGGAAAGCACTTTAACCAAACTCGTCTCGTGTCCATCTTGAAGCATCCGGACAACCCCCCTGTCTGGGGCTGCTTCTCATCAAATGGAAATGGAGCTCTAATAATCGTGCTCGAGAACACTGCCTTGCACTCAAAACACTAGTCAACAATGATTTTGCTACTTGGGTATTATCTTGTGATTTATACCTAATCGAGTATGCTAATTCCGAATCTGTAATCAGAATTGTTCTAGCACGTAAGGTTCTTGAGTTACACACATACTCTAGTTACACATATGGGTAGTGTTGCTTCGGCTACCTAGTGAGAGGATGTGTTGTGTGTGTTTGGTTCCTGCGTTACACTCCTGCTTTATCACGTTGTCAAATTTTACCATTATAGTAGTGGTGTTGAAATGGTATTGACATACAGTGATTAATTGCATTTTTCTTTCAGATTTATCTCTCAATTAATTTGTAAATGAAATAAGATTGTACAAAAGTATATAACAGGATATATACAAACTAAGTTGAAAACATGAATCGGCGAGGATGTATAAATAGCCCAGACAACTTTTGTTATATCTGTGGAAGATATACTACAAGCAACTAGAGGACAAATTTAGCTAAAAGAGTGAAAACTGCATAGAATTATTATATTGGTTGTAAAGTTGGTGCCAAGACAAGCCCTGGGCACTTCACAAACCTTGTACTGTATGTTATACGGGGCTCACACAGTGGTTAAATGCCAAACGGAAGGATATGCCTTTTGCTGTACCAATGGTGTGGCGTGAGCCAACAAATCATGTTTTTGATTGCTACTTTTGTATGAAAAATATTACGGGATTCTCAAATAAGAACAAACCAAGAATTGTATATCCAGATTGTAAGTCAGCTATAAAACCAGTCCCCCATAATATGGAGATGCCAATCCCAGTTCCTCCATCAGCTAGTACAGTTAAAGAAGATGATTCATCGCCTGAAGAGGGGATAACAATGACGATGAAATGTATGAGGATGATTCTAAGGAAAAGAAAGAAGATCTAGTTGATAAATCAAGAAAAATTGAATGATTTGGTGAGGGATTTGTCATTGTCAAAGGAAAACGCAGAACTGTTGGCCTCCAGACTACGGCAATGGAATCTTCTAGAGGCAAGTGCAAAAATATCTACTTTCCGTAAACGCCATGAGGCCTTAGCAGCCTTCTATAAAGAATAAAATGATGCTTGTTTCTCTACTGATGTTAACATGAATCAGCTAGGAAACGAGCATTTACCTGATGAATGGAGACTATTCATTGATGTAAGCACTGCTATCCTCAAAGCTGTGTTGCTACACAATGGTAACAAAAAACCCTTTAATTCCTGTCGCACTTATTGTTGGGATGAGAAACATATAACTCAATGAAATTTATTTTGGAAGGTGTTCATTACTCGCATCATAAGTGGAATATCTGTGGCGATCTAAAGGTAATTTCTTTACTTCTTGGACTGCAGCTAGGATATACAAATAATATGTGCTTATGCCTATGGAACAGCCGTGACGACAGGAATCATTATATCGTCAAAAAGTGGCCCCAAAGAATAGAACACACAGTTGGCCGATACAATGTGAAGCACATGCCTTTGGTACATCCACAGAAGATCTACTTTCCACCACTTCATATCCAACTTGGCCTTATCACGAATTTTGTTAAAGCAATGGCTCATGATTCTGATGGATTCCAGTATCTCCAAGAGAAATTTGGTGCAAAGAAAACCGATGCTAAACTTAAAGCTGGATTTTTTTTAGGGCCGGAGATCAAAGAATTGATACGTGACAGGGAGTTCAGAAATAAACTAACTCCACTCGAGTTGGCAGCATGGGATTCATTTGTCCATGAAGTGCAGAACTTCCTTGGTAATCATAGGGCTGAAAACTATGAAGAACTAGTGGACAACATGCTGAAGGCCTATCAACGAATGGGGTATCGGATGTCTCTTAAGATGCATTTCTTGCATTCGCATCTAGATTTCTTTCCATCTAATATCGTTGATATTAGTGACGAACGTGGAGAAAGGTTCCACCGAGATATCGCAATGATGGAAAGCAGGTATCAAGGCCGCTTCAACGAAAACATGATGGGTGACTACTGCTGGTTTCTACAATGGAAGGATCTTATATCCACGTACAAGAGAAAGAGTCTCAAACATTTTTGAAAAAATTTATAGTTAGGTGAGTACTACCTCTTTTATATGTAATACATATCTTGTCTGGGTCTGCAAAATGACGTACATAATGCCAAATAGGGTGCCCCGATTCCAAACCTTTGCCCAGAAACGTCTCATTCTTCTCAAACTCGTAATAATGATATCATTAATTGATCCAAGGTAACAAAGTGAGCCATATATCCTAGTTGTATAACTCAGGAACCTTACGTGTTAGGACAAATCTGAGCACAGATTTGGAATCAGCGCACCAGAATTAGTTAGTTACAACAACATTTACTCAAGTGCTTCATCAATCACGATATCATCCAAAATTTGATCTTCAGCTCGCTAAATGGAATGGAAGCAATGCTGAAGAATAAGGGACATCATTTTAAATATTGACTGCACGCATCTATTGACTGTATTTATTCCATACTAAAACAAAATGCAACGTTTGATTAGTTTTATTCATTTTATTATACGAAAGAATTAAGTAATGTCAAAGGTTTTGGCCATGATTGTAGTAGAGCCCTTCAGATAAACTTTACAGAAAATAGATTCCGAAGAAAACCCCGATTATTGTCATCCTAAAAACAAACATCAGATTAGGTAAAACGAACAGAGAAACCAAATAAGTTTAGATAACCTATGGCTAGGAACAACGAGGATAAGACCTATGTCTTACCAGTAGCATCAATAGACTTAGAAAAAAAGTATCTTTATTTCTTACTTAAGAAACAAAGAGATCAGCTTGTGGTCCTGGCAAACTTTAAACTTCTAATTTATTCCAATTTTAATCTAAGATACCACAGAATTTTCTATTTAGGTATCAATAGGTCTTTTTTTTTTACTATCGAGACATCATTTCGAAACAATCTCTGTCGGAATCGGAATACATAATCTGCGATACCCATCTTAGTTAAATGGGCAACGAGAGTTGAAACGACACTCAACGCGTGTAAAATAGGATCATCTCAGAATAGAGGCGGCAAATTTGGGGGAGGAATTCCAAAGGAGTGATATTGATCGTTTTTGTAAGGCAACAATACAATCACGGAGTTTTATTATGAAAGTGAAAAAAAAGTAAAATTATATCAACGGGAAAAAATCTAAGAAAATTTCACTCGAGGATTTTTTTCCATCACAACAATATATATTCGGTAATTCTTTGAGAACAGAAAGGGCTGCCCCCCCAAAATCTCGTTGGCAAACCTTATCCAATCCACCTTATAGTCATCCTCTCCTCACATTAAACATTTTTACATTTCACAAACTCAAGTACAATTTGAAATGACCACAGTTGTAGCTCATCGACAATGCTAACACTGCTGTTTTGACAGTGTAATCCAAAGAGAAGAATACTTTAGAGGAAAGTTAGAGATGGAAACACCGACCTCAAAGAGATGAACCTACTTAAATGGAGGATATGTCGAGAAACGCTCCCTT
Source organism: Ceratothoa steindachneri (assembly GCA_963969495.1). NCBI lineage: Eukaryota > Metazoa > Arthropoda > Malacostraca > Isopoda > Cymothoidae > Ceratothoa > Ceratothoa steindachneri. Next base: position 171,767,034 of record OZ018327.1, read on the forward strand.
CACATTATGATGTTTTTATTTAACAATTATTTCAATGATTTTATAAAAAAATACTTTTTGATACCACAAGGACGTTAGTAAGAAATCTTCATAACTTCTTGGACGAAGGAGCCAATCCGTAACTTTATCCTGCGTTACTTTGAGCAAAAGCGAAACAACGATTTTTATGAGTTCATACTTTTAGAATTAATAAGTACAAAATAGTTTTTGTCCGTATTACGTGTGAATTTGAACGGCATCAGGGTTACGAGTTTTTCTAGTTTTCATTCCAACTCGTCTTACTTTCAATCAATTTGAACCGATTCCGGGTAAAGTTCTCAACTACTGCTCTCTTTTTGTAGCTGCTGCAAAACTGATCTTAAGAATGGCTATGAATGGATTCTACCTCAGTCTTGATCCAGTAGTTAATTGACAGAATCATGGTAACTCTGCCCGATTCCTACAAAAGCTAAGGAGGATAAACGCTGGGATTAGCTGTGTACCTGTTGAAACTGACCTCCCCTCCTCCTTGAAGCCTGATGTGCTCATTCGATGAAATCTAATGTCCTAAACACTTTTAAACCCCCTCATTCCTGCGGATGCAGTTTTTTATTATTTTATATTATGGATGATTTGGATTTTGACGAGCCTTGATGGTGATGGTTTTTTGTTTTTGACGCATTCCTGTGGATGGTTTAAATTGTATATTATAAATGCATGATCTGACACAATCCTATGTATGCATTTTTGTACGTGGGGTTTGACGGATGCGGATGACCTTTGATAGGCCCTCGTGAATTTTGTCAGTCGTGAAATTATGTTGTTATGTTACATCAACGACCCCCGAAAACAAGCTGAAGATTTCAAAGCGTCCACTCGCTCTGTAAATGTTCAAAAGATACAACAATGCCGAAATCACCACATTGCCTTTCTAATCATCAGTAAACGGCTTTTTCTAACTTGGTTTGTTTGGTAAATTAACTAAGGAGCGAAACATTGTCAGTTAAAATGTTTGAACGATTGTTGTCGTAGACAAACTCGCAAAACAATAGGCCAATGAGGTGAAACTATGCCCATATTTTTCGTTTTGTTGGTTAATTTATAGCAATCGTGTCTAAAGACAATGAGACTTGCGATGTATAGCAGCAATATCGAGGTAATTCGGCTTTAATTACAACTAAATTATATTTCAGGTATATCCATGAATAAAATGAAGTAAGCAAGCCCCCCCTCCCCAGGAAATGGTCGTTTCTGATTTTCAAATACTAGAGTGCCAAAAAATGTTTGAAACTTATTTAGAAAATTAACATATTTTTACAGTGATAAATTTAGCATTCAAATCCCTGTAATATATTTGATATCTTAATACATTCTTGGCAGTGTATTTACTATAAATACAGTTCCAGAGTATTTACAAGTTTGGCTCCCGAGGAGAACCACATCCTGTAATACAATGAAAGTGTTTATTGAGCGGGAAAGTGATGAACGAGAAAAATAAAGGAATAAAAACAAGCAGAAGTGAAAAGGATCAATTCTAAAAAGGATTGGCATAGAAAAGCTCTCCAACCCCAAATATTATGGACGGAGGTGGGGGAGGGGGCTCATTTAAACCCACCATGTGTTTGAATGTGTGAACTACACCCCCTTGTCGTGGTATATATATATATATATATATATATATATATATATATATATATATATATATATATATATATATATATATATCTATATATATATATCTTGTTCCAGGTGCTTGAATGTATGTTCGTTGTTACAGATGTGCCACAAAAGAGTTACGATGGATCCAGGACAGGCGGGTGCCTTTTTTGGCCCGGAGCGCTCCAAAAGGTCTCCTTTTTAGGCCCCTCGACTTTTGCGTCTTTCTCACATTTTCACTTCCCCTAACTCTCCCGCCTTTCCACAAAATTGAAAATTAGTAGGGGCGATGGACGCGTTGGTGTCCGCTTCAGAGTTTCGAATGGAGAAGAGCAGCGCAAGACACCGTGGCCGACGCGAGATCGGGGATTACCTGATTTGCCGACACACGGAACCCCCAGGACGACGAGCTTCGAGTCCGGGGGTCCGATGGAGCGCCTGTTGATGGAGGGACCCCCCACCATGGGGCTGTTTGAGTGAGGCGAATGAGGAGACTTCGATCGGGGGGATTTCGGGGGTCCTATCCGGTGCTCTTGAACTCTCAACTTGTCCCTGCAACCGAACAAATGATGATGAAGGAAAAGAATGGGCAAAAATGTGACCTTGACACTGACTTCAACCTAGAATGCAGGTGTGTGTGTGGGGGGGGAATCGTTATCCCTCCTCAGCGTCTCGCCACCACACGTCATTATCCACTTCATTTCATATCACTTAGTCCTGAGTTCTTGTTAGTCATTTTCTCGTCTCTGACTTTCATCAAAGTGAAGAATCGACGCATTCATCGGTTTATTCACACAAACCGAAGCACTCACTCAGAGAACAAGAGAAATCGACCATTTCAGACACGCACTCAACTACTTCAACTCACAAGTCTGTAACTACGGTACACATGCGTACAAATTTGCTTGTGAACCACGGCCAGTAGCTCGCAACCCTTTCCATGGTCATGAGTACCCACAAAGTTGTGTCAGATGTAATATGGGCAACGCTGTTGCAGCGGACATCTCGAGGGTTGCGCAGCCTCTCTGCCGGGTTAGAGGAACTGTGACCATGTCTCTCCAACGCATTTAAAAACAAGGTCATCAGACCTAAGTCGTGTGCTCTCAATTATTCTGACTTATGACCTTACGACCTTCAAAACTTTTAATAATTCCCTGACTAACCGTGGGAGGACCTTGGCTATTATATTATTTGAAAGAATGCAAAACAACATAAGGGTTTCAAATTTCGTTAGAATCGTCCGAATCGTTACAATGTTATTACCCAAAACCTCATTGAAAAGTAAAATGGTTACCATCCGACCGACCACACAACTAAAATCCAGCCCTAAGATAAGCAGTGAAGACAAATAAGAAACAATCTTTCATATAAACGTATCCGATTTGGACTCAATCATTTTGTAAGTAACCTTTCATCCATTTTCGCTAATTAACAAATATAATACTTTCAAAAGACTGTAACGTATCATTGCAAACCTTTGTAATCATCACAATACATTCCCTTACATCACGGCGAGTTTGACCGCGGTGTGGCCTCTGTTCTTTCCATTTAGGGTACAGGCTGCGGTCAGCTATCTTAGTCCCCCTGCTTATGCTACCTATGCCCAAGAGATCTAGTAAAATTGTAACCAGAATATAGCTATAATAACTAGAGGAAATGGGGTACTTTATATTAGGCCAAGAGGAAAAGTGGTTTAAGAAGGAGGCTCCTTGTATAATTAACCATTGGTTTGCGCACCTACAACGCTTATATTTTTAGGGACACCTTAATCTCACTTGAGAGGTCTGGATCCGTTTTTGCGGCAAAGAATTCGAATCTAAATTAAGTTATGCATGAGAGAAGCGGTACAACAGGAGAGGGGGCGCTTACGAAGGATACTGTACTAGTATTATTTCAAGAGTGATCAAAGCAACCATTTGAAAAGTTCTCAAGAGTATTGCTGTTTATAATAACCATAAATGGATAAATAAGACTCCAATAGTGAGGAAAACATGAAAACAAAGGGAGCTGAATGGATTGGACATAAGATTTGCTGAATGTACAGAGACACTAACGCCACGATACCAATTTGTCCACAGACATAATGCTTTTCAGGCCCTAGTATTTAGGATTAATGCTATTTCATCGTAGGCTCTGTGGTCATTAACATTTTCGAATCAGGTAAAGATAAAACATCTCAAAAGAAAAAGATGGCTCTTCTTTCCTAGTGTTTAAGTGAGCGAGTTTTTTATAACTGTTTCAATGACCAAATATTATTAATTCTATTAATTTGGACTTGGGAAAATTAGGTTAAGTTATTAGAGATAATCCATCTCTAAGACACATGAGAAATGATAAGCCATCTATAAATTTACCAAATAAAAATTAATCTTTACTCGGTCAGTTTTATAGATGGCTGATCTTTGCTGGGTCATCGACGAGATGGCTTATTTTTAGTTTATACTCATTATCTAATATTTCTTCTATAATTATCTCACCTCTTTTCTTCAATTGTTTTTCCCTACCTTCTTCAGTTCTCTATTATGAAAATATCTTCGTTTACCCTACCTCCCTTCCTATTCTTAATTAAAAACAATTAATCTAAAAGAGACGATACCTATGTAACCAATAAAGAAAGGTACAAACGTTCACAATTGAATATGGGGGGAGATGCAGTAGTACAGAAGGACTAACCACCAATCCAAACTCACCTGGTTGTATTAAAAGAAAGAGATCGAGATGGACCGGACGTAGAGAGGCCAACTTTTCCAAACAAATTCCCTCTCGTAGTTCGTCTCGCGTGAAAATTTCCTGGTCTCTCTTTTCTTCTCAGTCTGTCATTAATATCCCCGTCAAAGTCATCATCTTCTTCCTCCTCATCGTAATCTTCCTCTTCCAGGCTTTTTCTTTTCTGTTCCGTTCGTCTTCCATATTTTACAACAGCTTCTTCATTCTCATCCGTTTCTGAATCATCTTCAATTGCTTTTGAGAGGAAGGAAGAGAATTGAGTATCCTTCGTATCTCTGTTTCGTAGACCGCTCATACTTGCGAGGCTGATACCAGACAGACAATACCACTGCTGCAAAGAACGAGACAAACAAGACGATAATTATCTTGGCCAAAGAGTTTACTGATAGCTGGTAGTAAAATGACAGTAGTAAAGGAGAAACATGATGTTCTATTTACTAAGATACCAGTTCGTGGTAGTTTTTCAATAAGATAATTGATGTTTGGTTAATCGGTAAAGTGGGTGAGGGGAGCTTAAAGGTAAATTGCTATTCACAATTTTTATATAGACTCAAATCATACTTCGAACCAAGCACATATTCACTGTCATTTTTTTATATTACTCATCTACCAACGTAAATCAGCAACTAAACGAAAAACAAATCATTTTCTAAAAAACACCATTAAAAACAACTATCCTTCAAACCTAACAACCTAATAAGCAACAGAATTCAAGAAATAAGTCTGATATCCAGACATTTTGAATATCAATGCACCCTTCTTTCTTCTATTTTCTCCGGATTTTTATATACGGGCTATTTTCTCACAATTTCTTACATTCTTATTATATATCTCTCTTCACTCACTCTCACTTTACCCATTTACATTTACATTAAGGTCAGCCTAAAATAAATACAGGACAAATGAAATGAAAATTATCGTAACATTTTTCTTACACGTTGCAAAATATAACACAGTTTTGTGTGAAACAAGTTCTGCTGACGTGATCTGACAAATTCTAATTGATGATCTTACGACCTTCAAACTTTCAATAATTCCCAGACTAGCTTTGGATGGGGGGGGGGACCTTGGAAATTCTATCATTCGAAAGAGAATGTAAAGAAACATAAGGGTTTCAAATTTCGTTAGAATCGCCCGAATAGTTAGGATGTTATTGACAAAGCAAAATAATTCCAGGGCTAACCTTGGGAGGACCTTACCAATTATATCATTATAAAGGGAATGTAAAACAGCATAATTGTTTCAAATTTTGTTAGAATCGGCCGAATAGTTATGATGTTATTGTCAAAACAAAATAATTCATGTGCTAAACTTGAGAGGACTTTGGTAATTATATGATTCAAAATAGAATATAAAAGAACATAAGGGTTTTGAATTTCGTTAAAATCGGCCGAATAGTTACAATGTTATTACAAAAACAAAAGAAGCAAAACGGGAACCGACCGACTGACATATTAAGATGTAGAGTCGCCCACGACTAGACTCACACGCGACTAAAAATCCCTAACGCATCTCCTTTTTAAGGCATTTTCGAGATATATTGAATGCCATACCTCCTGGGTGCCCTTGAAGATAAACTTATTGTTGTGCATTTGCATATATACTCCCTGGCTTTAGAATTTTGATCGATCAAAGTATATTTAAAATACTTGAACATATTTTTTTTATTTATCATTGATAAATATATATTCATAAAATAGCCAGAGTGCTTTAGGGTAGGTGGGTAAATATATGCTTGGTAGATAATCTTTTACAAGAAATATTGAATCGTGTAAAAATCATCAGCCCCAAGATACCTAGGGGTAACTAATATTTACTAGCATATTTTTAGGGACGCTTGTTTTTACAAGCTAAGTCAAGGCTTTAAAACAGTTCACCTTTGTTGTAGTCATAGGAATTTATTTATTTGTTGAAAGAGAACTTAGTGATTAGCTGTTAACATGGTTAGAGAGACATCCTCAAATTATATATAGATCTATCAACCTTCGAAGATATTCTTAAACCACCTTTAGTTGAAGATTCTCTGTCAACTATAAATTGGTTAAAGTTATTGAACTAACAATAAATCATAGAAAGAAGGATGTAGGAGATTTTTTTTTAAGTTCTTATCTTCATGAATTTATGTGAAGAGCAGGAAATAAATAGACTGTTTTCATGCTTTTGCCGGACATTTGCCGCTCACTGTCAATTTAATTAAATCTTCTATTTATTCATTTGTCCTTAAATAGTGCTGTAATTTTGGGGTTTATTCAAATTTGTTATATATTCAATATTTCACTTTTATTTTTATCTCTTACAGATATGTAAGCATCTCTCGGATGAGGTTATCTTTACTAGTGAAAGATGGAGGCTGATGATCTTAACAAGCCAAGTATGATGTTTCTCATCTTTACAACGCCTCAAAACTTAAATGCGAAGGTGTTCTAGCCACTTGGTTGCCACTTATGTCCTAGCATATGGTACTTTATCATTGTGAAGAACCCAGAGGTCATCATCAAGTAGCTCCTGGTACGTTCGCACTGGAACCTAGCCCAAAGTTCGACGAAATTTACCGAGAGTGAAGTCGTTTGGGCGGCGCTTATAGTGCATCTAGGCATAACGCTTTAGTTTGAGGGCCGTCTCACACTCGACTGACCACCACGGGAGCAGTCGGCGTGCAAAACGGCCAGACGTTCTAGGAATAGTAGTTAGGCTCAAGGCAATGAGGTTGCCGGAGAAGACACAACGGCCTCATCTACTGTAGGAGAATAGCCTAATGCTCCCACGTTTCCCCACCTCACTTCCGGGCGGGCCGCGATATCAAACCTTTCCCTTCCGGCCCGATGTCTGGTGGCCTCCCGCCCGAAGAACCCGCCGGCCATTTCAGCTAACCACCGCATTCCTTCCCGGACTGGTTATCGAGAGATGGGAGCCCATTTTGGCTTCCGGTGGTTTCCCGAAGTTTACAAAGGACGAAATGGAGGAGATAATCAAGCAGCTCTCACCCTAAGAAGGTCGCTCGACATCAAATCTACTTCCGGAGCCATGTGAACCTTTCGGTGTTGTGGTAAATCGTTGAAGCACCAAGTGTTTAGAGAAGAGGTTGTTCCCAGTTAGGGATGCTCCTTATCTCGTTGGTCTGCAAGTCAATGCGGACCCAGGCTCGTACTCACATTTTCAGAGACGAAGCTACAAACAGCCTCACTCTGGTTCCCTAAGGGAGAAAACTACATCTCGGCTTTTCTCCGTGACCCTACGCATCGATAAGTCACTTCACCGCCCTCACAGAGGCACCCAAGATTCCTCGGAGTTCACGAGCGTGGGGTCCTCTTTAACAAGAAGCTCCCGTCACCGCCTTCTTCCAGCAAAATCGTGACGGAATTGTGGGATCAGGTCGGTCTCTGGATAACATACCTCATAGTCTCCACCCCTTATCTCACCACCTTCACTCACCAGCACCACCCGAATATCAGGTTCCGAGGTAACCCTTCCCTTTCACATTCCCCAATTTCCCCGCGAAGCTTACCAACATTAAAAGTGTATAGGGATTTACATAGTAAACAGTTATTTACAAGCCAAGTGAGATATCCAAGCTTCACTTATTTATTTATCTCTCAAAGAACCTTATTTGTATATTGTGATAGAACGGGTTGAGGCCGCGTTAATTTCAACCACTATCACATGTTATTTAAAACCACGATGCTACCCACGTGCATCTTCGCTTGAAGCTGGGCGCCTTATTGCAGCCACCTGAGTCAATGTTTAAACAAGGAGGTTTATCATCCCCCCCCCCCCATCCGTTCGCCCCATCCGCCGATCACGCCAGATTGAGTTAGGTTTATGGGCAGATAAGGCTTGTTCTCAGACTCGGCTGTGCATTCCCTCGAAGCTCCCACTCCATTGTGCCCCACGCCAAGGAGATGTCTCGACTATTTAGATGGAAACTTTACCACTAAGATCAGATTGGAGATCCAGATTTTCGTCGCGAAACATCACTACGACCCTCTCTCACCTTGTGCGCCAAGTGACCTCGACCTCGAGATTCAACATCACTTGTCCAGAAGAAGGACAATATGCCTTGAGTGCCAAGGTTCGAGCCTTCGTGACGCTGAGTCCACAAGGCTTCCCCCTTGTTGTTCAGAAAGAGAACGACATTAGAACAGCCATTGTTCTTTTGAGCCCGTTGACAAGAAACGGTTCTCACCCACCCCTCCCCTGTTGTTCAGAAGAGAACAACGTAGAACAGCCATTGTTCGTTTGAGCCCGTTCGCCAAGAAACGGTTCTCACCCTTCCCCTGTTGTTCAGAAAGAGAACAACGTTAGAACAGCCATTGTTCGTTCGAGCCCGTTGACAAGAAACGGTTCTCACCCCCCCATCCTGTTGTTCAGAAGAGAACAACGTAGAACAGCCATTGTTCTTTTGAGCCCGTTCGCCAAGAAACGGTTCTCACCCTTCCCCCTTGTTGTTCAGAAGAGAACAACATTAGAACAGCCATTATTCTTGAGCCCGTAGACAAGAGGCGGTTCTCACCCCCCCCTCTGTTGTTCAGAAGAGAACAACGTAGAACAGCCATTGTTCTTCAAGCCGTTCGTCGAGAAACGGTTCTCATTCCCAAGACGCCACGTCAGGATCATTTTATTCCCCCCCTTCGGCTGGAACTCGCCAGCAGCGGACCGAAAATTCCTTCACGCCGCACAACAAGTATAAATTACGTAAGCCGAAAGTTACCTTTGAGTATTTAACCCTTTTGTCAATTCTATCCTGTGCTTTAAATGGTTTAGCGAACCATCCCATCTCTTTAACTCTATATTTGTTTTACTTTTTTAAATCCTTTAAATCCTCGGATTAGCCCGAGCCCCCACGACCCTTTCCATTCTCTGTTTATGTCAATATTTTCCGTCTTGTGTTTGTTGATAGTTATTATTAATAAAACTCTATTTTATTAATGATAGCAATATTATTATCCTTGAGCTCAGTTCCACTTCTTAAGCATATCGAAGATACATAATATCGACCAGCCTAGACATCCACGCACTCTTAAAGATAATTAAATAAGTTCCCTCAACGAATAGTTATATATATATGGTATATCGTCGAGAGTCCATTCTACGACATATATATATATATATATATATATATATATATATATATATATATATATATATATATTTCTTGTTGTATATCTAACTTCCTTTGGGTCGCTTGGTGGCAAAGTTTATTCCAATCCCTCCGTAGCCAACCTCTAAGCACTCTGAGTCAATAAACCCATTCATGCCACAGGCCGAATAAAGTATAAAGAGTAGTTCGAGAGCCCCTCCGCATTCGTGATAATAGGATATATATATATATATATATATATATATATATATATATATATATATATATAAAATGAAAAACTCACAAAGTATTACGTGAGGGTAGCAAATGAATGCAATGTCCCGCAGGAAAAATGAAAATGCGTTTCCAAGTACTTTCGAACTTAATAAAGTTCGAAAGTACTTGGAAACACCTTTTCATTTTTTCCTGCGGGACATTGCATTCATATTTATATATATATATATATATATATAAAAGAGTCGTGGGAAACTCCAACCACCCTTCGGCCTATTCCTCGTCATCTACCGACCTAAACTCATTGACTGAGACTGAGAAATCAGTCATTTTCTGAAATGCGGACCCCCGCGCCCGCTCCAAACACTACCGAGGCAGGCTCTCGCGCGGCAGCAGCCCAGAAAATGATGTTTGAATGGGAAAGTGATCACTACCATAGAGGTCATCGAACACCCCCCATCCCTCCAAAAAAGGCTGTGCATCCGGAGAGCACAAGGAAATATCGAAGCAGTGATGCGTAAACTCATCCACATTTAGGACACCTATCTCCAGCTCGTCGATCAGGTTGACAAGGACCTGACACCTGGGATTGATCGAGTAGTCTCCCCAGAGGGGGTGTCTCCCGTTCAAGTCCCCGAGCAAGAGAAAGGGCCTCGGCAACCGCGCCAGGACGTAGCAGAAGTCCCCCGCGTCGAAGTTGGTTGACGGTGGAATGTAGGCAGATATAACAATATACCTCCTATTCAAGTGCAGCTGCACAACCACTACCTGAAAGGAGGTAGGAGGTATCTAAAGCGAAGAGAAGACCGAAGACATCATACCGGGTGTAAATCGTGCATCCTTCTGCCTAGGCCCCATCCCATGGTGGTGGGGGTGGCAAAACCCTTATACCCCAGGTGCGTGGGTAGTGGGCACATGCCTAGCATGATCTCCTGCAAAAAGATAACTAATGGGGAAGGGGAGAAGACAAGCCTCCGCGGCTCCTTCCAGTTGGCACGGAGTCCACGGAAATTCCATTCAAGAAATATGTACTCCAGGCTTAGCTCGGAGGAGATGCGGGACTCTCTTCAAGGAGAAGACCCTCGCGGAAATGGCCGTACGCATCCCGGAGGCAGAACTCCCGGTGCTGTTGGCCGGACAATGCGCTGAAGGCGCCGTCGCCTTCGAGAACTTATCGAGGGAGGTTGGGCTCGCTATGCGAGTCTTTTCCTCCTTCTCCTCGAAACCTTAGGCAGGCGGGGAGGCTTTGGAGGCGGATGGGTCCCTCTTTTGTAGGCATCCACTGTCTCCAAGCCACCCAGACTACCACTAGGTCTGGGCGAAGGAACACAAGCTCCTTTAGTGCTGTCCTCCTTTCGTTCAGCAGGTTCAGGAAGCACGGAAGATGGCCTCACGACCAACTTCAGGGGTGTTGCCTCCTGTGAGTCTAACGACTCGGTGGAGGCGCGCGGCCGCTTCGACTTACGGGAAACGATTACGCTGGCGGAAGTTGGGGGAATCGTGGTTTTAGCTGGGGCTGGGTGTGAACCCTTTATGCCAACAGCTCTACCAGGGAAGCGCCCGGAGTGGGTAGAACTAGCAGAAGGGTTCCGAACGGGCGCCGAAACGACCGTGCTCGTAGGCATAGAGGGGCCAGGAGCATAGGGTGTCTTTCTTAAAATTGATGCATAGTAAATCCCAGGCAGAGCCGGGAACGCCAGGATCAGGTCTTTAGCCTTGCAAAATGAGAGACGATCCTGGGCCTGAACTGCCAGGATTTCCTTCTCGAGGAGATATGAACCCCCATTTCTTCGAAGAAGCGGGGTGCGACTCTCCGCAATTGACACATTTCGCCACACACGATTTGGACTTATCGTGTGCGGCCTTGGAGCAACTTACACAGAATTCGGGTAACCCCGACTTTGCGAGTCTACAAGAGCGATTAGTATGGCCAAAGTGGTGGCAGTAGTAGCACCTCTGCGGCAGTGGCACGAATGCCTTCATGCGGTAGCGATACCAACCGGCACGCACCGACTCAGGGAGCTCGTCACAGTCGAACGTGACGAAGAGTGTAGGGGTGGTTCTCGAGGCCGCTCCTTGTTCTCTCTTCACGCGCTCGACCTTGAACGCCCCATAGAGGCCAGCTCTAAGGTGATGTCTTCTATGAAGTAATCCACGAGTTCCCTCGCATAAACTACTACTTTCACGAAGTTCATGGTAGAGTGCTGCGTCACACTCAACGGCGTGCCATCAAGTATCCGGAGGGTATTAATCATGACCGCCTCGAAGGGATTCGACGCATTCGCCAAAAGGCTACTGTCCGAGAAACGCTCACGCTGGCTAAAGCTCTCCTCTGGTGGATCTTGTTGCCCTTAGCCAACATGCTGCCTTCAGTAGAGTGAGTAACGAGGAAGCGTTTGAAACCAGCGGGCTCGAAAACGCCAGGTAGTTTCTGAATTAGGGGCCCAGACGTAATCGAGGCTCCGCTCTGCGTACTTTTGGTCTTAGTCTGGGACTCCCAACCCTGCAGAGCACCGGGACCGACATGCAGATCTTGGCTTGGTCGCTTACCAAAACGGCAGCAGACCCGTCCGTTCCCGCGGCTTCTGCGGAGAGAGAGAAACCCCGAGTCTTTATCGTCTATTTTCTATTTTTTTTTCTTTTTAGGAGACGAGGGCGGGTAATGAACCAGCTTCTCCCTTCCACCAGCAGGAGCCCCTAGGCCAGATGGACCGGCCCTCGCAGGATCCTTCTCTGAAATGGAGAAGGTTTTGGCTTTCATAGCGGCACCAGCCGGGGGATAAGATCGTTGTGGGGCCTTGGGAACCCAAGCCGTCTGAGGAGGAGCTTTGCATAGCAGCGGACACGGGTTATATGCTTGGCACAGAGCCCGGGTTCAACCCCATGGAAGATCCTACCGTTTGAAGCTGGGTCACCTCAGGGACCATGTCCATCTCAGTGGGGGCTTCCATGTGCACCCCCCCCCCCCAGACATCACGGATCCCATTCAATGAACCATTTTTCTTTTCATGGGCCGTTGGGGAAGAGAAGTGGGCAGGTATACTGACACACTGAAAGCTCGTCAAACACGCACGCAGGACATTACGGGGCACGGGCCAACGGGCCCTGCCATCCCTTGCCCCTTTAAGGGGGTTGGCCCTATCGAACCACTGTGGGAGCGGTGAATTTTTGGCCACATGCCTGCTTTCTTGGCAGTCCCTTTGGAAAGCAAAGGGGGGACTGCAGCTTGAAAAAGTGAGTCGCATAAGGGCGACTCCAGAGAAGGGGGTGAGGGGGGTCCCCTGCACATGTATGCATAGGAGTAAAACTCGTTTCCGTTTAAAGAGCTTTGGAGGGTCCCCCGTAAGAGCACATGGGGGGGCACCTCCCTTTTTCCATAGGAGCTGCCCAAAAGCGGCTCTGTCGCTGGTGAAGGGAAAGTAAAGGGAAAGATTGATTTTTTTCATACGTGGGCATCGTGACTCTGGACTTTCCACGGGATGCACACGCTCATCACCCCACGCAGTAGCCCACTCTGCGAGGGGTGAATATGGGTCCAGCAAAATCAGCTGTCACCATTTGAGGCCATTCCTCCCACCTAGTGACCTGGCAGCCCATTGGCATGGCGTAAAATAGATAGAAAGGGGATGTGAGGAAGGTGTGGAATGGCGATCAAGCAGGTTGTTAAAAACCCACCGCCCCAGGCCGGAGTTCAGGGGTAAGGGTGCGTTTTCCCCTTCCCCCTACGCCCCCACCTGGGATAGTTGGGTGAGAGGAAGCTGGTCGGCGTCTACCCTGTCAAATTAGAGGCCGGCCAGAGAAAGTTGTGGGAGAGGTTGTAGGGAGAGTGAGGAAGTAGGGTAAAAACACAGGGTGTCAGAAGGAAGGAGAAGAGCCTAAGCTGGGGCCGGACGGGGCGCTGGGGCCGGACGGGGCGCTGAGTCTCGTCAGGACGGCGGTCAGGAAGGCAAATCGCCGCGCCCCTTACGGGGGAAATTAAAGGATGTTCAGGAAGGGATCAATAGGTGCTCAGGAAGGGGTCAATGGGTGTTCAGGAAGGGATCAATGGGTGTTCAGGAAGGGATCAATGGGTGTTCATGAAATGATCAATGGGTGTTCATGAAATGATCAATGGGTGTTCATGAAATGATCAATGGGTGTTCAAGAAGGGATCAATGGGTATCCAGGGAGGGGTTAATGGATATGCAGGAGGGGATCAAAGAGTGGTCAGGAAGGAATCGATGGTTGTTCGGGAAGGGCATGATAGTTTTTCAGGAAAGAATCGATGGTTGTTCAGGAGGGGCTTGATGGGTGTTTAGGAAGGAATAAATGTTACTCGTGAAGGAATCAATAGTTGTTCAGGAAGAATCAATGAATCAATGGTTGTTCAGGAAGGGATGAATGAGTGTTCAGAAAGGGATGAACGGGTGTTCAATGAGGGATCGATGGGTGTTTAGGAAGGGATCAATGGGTATTCAGGAAGGGATGAATGGGTGTTCAAGAAGGGATCAAAGGGGGTTTAGAAAGGGATCAATGTGTGTTCAGGAACGAATCAATGGGTGTTCAGGAAGGGATTAATGGGTGTTCCGCAAGTGATAAATGTGTGTTCAGAAAGGAATCAATGTGTGTTCAAGAAGGAATCAGTGTGTGTTCAAGAAGGAATCTATGGGTGTTCAGGAAGGAATCTTTAGGTGTTCAGGATTTGATCAATGGGTGTTCAGGAAGGGATTAATGGGAGTTCAAGAAGTGATCAATGTGTGTTCAGAAAGTAATCAAAGTGTGTTCAGGAAGGAATCAATGTGTGTTCAGGAAGGAATCTATGCGTGTTCAGGATTTGGTCAATGAGTGTTCATGAAGGGATCAATGGGTGTTTAGGAAGGAATCATTAGGTATTCAGGAATGGATCAGTGGGTTTTCAGGAAGGAGTCAATGGATGTTCATGAAGGAATCAATGTGTGTTCAAGAAGAGATCTATGGGTGTTCAGGAAGGAATTTATGGGTGTTCATTAAGGAATCTATGGGTGTTCATTAAGGAATCTATGGGTGTTCAGGATTTGATCAATGGGTGTTGAAGAAAGGATTAATGAGTGTTCAGGAAGGGATCAATGTTAGTTCAGGAAGGAAACAATGTGTGCTCATAAAGGAATCAATGTGTGTTCAGGAAGGAAACAATTTGTGTTCATGAAAGAATCAGTGTGTGCTCATAAAGGAATCAATGTGTGTTTAGGAAGGAATCAATGTGTGTTCAGGAAGGGATCAATGGGTGTTCAGGTAGAAATGATTGGGTATTCGGGAATGAATCAATGGGTTTTCAGGAAGCGATGAATCGGTGTTCAGGAAGGGATGAATGGGTGTTCAGGATTTGATCAATGGATATTTAGACAGGAATCAATGGGTTTCAGAAAGGGATCAAGGGATCTTCAGGAAGGAATCAATTTGTGTTCAGGAAGGAGTTAATGGCTGTTCAGAAAGTAATCAATGATTGTTCAGGAAGGGATGAATGGGTGTTTAAGAATGGATGAGTGCGTGGTCCGGAAGAGATAAATATGTGTTCAGGAAGGGATCAATGTGTCTTCAAGAAGGAATCTATGGGTGTTCAGGATATGATCAATGGGTGTTCAGGTAGGGATCAATGAGTGTTCAGGAAGGGATCACTGTGTGTTTAGGAAGGAAACAATGTGTGTTTAGAAGAAAATAATGTCTGCTCAGGAAAGAATCAAAGAGTGTTCAGGAAGGATCGATGGGTGTTCAGGAATTGATCAAAGGGTGTGTAGGAAGGGATCAATGGCTGTTCAGGAAGGAATCATTGGATATTCAGGAATAGATCAATGGGTTTTCAGGAAAGGATCAATTGATGTTCAGGAAGGGATAAATTAATGTTCAGGAAGGAATCAATGGTTGTTCAAGAAGAGCTTGATAATTTTCAGCAAAGAATCAATGGTTGTTCAGCAAGGGATAAATGCGTGTTCAGGAAGGGATTAAGGAGTGTTCAGGATTTCCAACTGCTCTAGAGCCCAATCAGCGAACACACGGCATTGTATATGGTCGTTTACCTTAAGTTCCTGGGTAAGCTAGATTTTGTACGGGTGCAGACCCAAGTCCCTACGCATAATTCGCCAAACTGAAGTCGCAGAAAGTCCAAGTTCTTGTGAACGACGAGAAATTGACTGCCTCGGATTTTCCCGTACACTCTCATTTACGACAGCGATGTTTTCAGCAGACCTTGCGTTTCGGCGACGTACGGGTGTTGGCTGATTGTTGATCGACCCTTTTGCCTCGAATTTGGCCACCAAGCGTCGAACAGTGGACTCGGCAGGACGATTGTGGCAAGGATAGAAATCACGTAATGCACGGATTGTTTGTCGAACGGAGCACTGATTTTGATAATAACATTTAATGATTTACAGACGCTGTTCAAAGCTATAACCTTCCATCGTGACTTGCCAAGTACTACTAAATAGTTCACAGTGAGGTTGCCAGATGTCACTTTAACAACATGGCCACTATCGCCTGACAAAGCTCGAGCGTCCTTGTTGAAAGACCCTTTATCTCTCTCTCTCTCTCTCTCTCTCTCTCTCTCTGTCTGTCTGTCTCTCTCTCTCTCTCTCTCTCTATATATATATATATATATATATATAAACAATTCTATCACCAAACAATATTAAAAGAAGAGATGAATGAGCAAACAGAAAATCAAATACACAATCAAATTCAAAGAGGCCTAAAAACACAATCAAACAAAAAATAAAAAGAAGACCTTTTGCTTATGTGGTACAACGCTTTACGATTTAGGGTCCCCCCCGGGAAAATCTTGCCGGCAGTCACTCTTGTGACCAAAATTGGGTGCCACTTTAAAAGCCAGGCGCCTTCGAGCCCAGCTTAATTATTATGCGATATATCGCGGTCTAGAGGCTATAAAAACCCTTCCGTCCACAAGAATTTCAATTATGGATAATTACGTTATTGCTCCAAATCCTACACTCTCGGCCCCTCTTTACAAATTGCAGGATTCAATTTTGGATTTTGGAGTTCTTATCAAAATAATAGAGTGGCTTCTGCAAAGAGATAAAAACATTTTAAACAAAACATGAAATCTTATATATATATATATATATATATATATATATATATATATATATATATATATATATATATATATATATATATATATATATATATATATATATGTATATATATATATATATATATATATATATATATATATATATATATATATATATATGTATATATATATATGTATATATATATATATATATATATATATATATATATATATATATATATATATATATATATATATATATATATATATATATATATATATATATATATATATATATATGTATATATATGTGTAAAAAAAAATCTTCCCATTCACACACACACACATTCTTACAGAGGGAGGGAGAGGTCCGCTAAAATGGTGGTGGGAGAATGGCCCTACAAACACTCTCACATTTGATCCACCACACCCTCATCACCCCGGGCTTGGCTTCCATTCTTCGAGCGCCCAGCTGTTTTGAACCTGCAGTTGTGGTCGCCGGAGAGGTGTGATAAGGACCTCAGAAAGAAGCGCTTTGCCTATATGCAATATGAGTGGCGTCCGTGCGAGTTCACAGAGAACCGCGAAAACCTAACTTTCCCTACCAAGCAATTAACATGATTCAGAGTATATACGTTTATGAGGATCTTTCCCGGGAGTGGATATAGGCTGGTGGGGTATTTCCAACCGAATTAATGTCATCTACACCGGAAAAGACCCTATCGTCTACGGCGATAACGTCTTGTGGTCAGCGTGCACATATGGATAGACTTTTGACCAAGGATTCACCCGATCCGTGCCCTATCATTAGTCCGCAATTCTTGTGGGCAGGACCACCGATCGCTAATGGCAACAACCGGAGAATCAGCTCCCTCATAGGTTATATAAATAGGAGTCAAAAGGGGACATAGGCCAATAGCGTCCACACCATATGGTCCCACCCAAGGAGGAGATCTTCCTGTTCAGGGCTATAATCGGGAGAGAGAGTCACTCAAAAAAGCGGAATACGCATGCTCGTTGGAGGGCCCCTGCATAGGAAAGAGGCGCCGCCGCTGACAAACTAAGTGAGTTGACCGAGGGCGATTCGATAGAAGAGGGTAGATGTGAACTCCTTCACCAATAAATCCATATAGAACACGGGGAATGCTACTCTCCGTCAAGAGAAGTTTGGATGAGCCCATTGGACAGGATAAGGGTGGGGGGCAACTCCTCAAGAAAGCTAGAGACGTTTAGAGGCGGCCCTTTGACAAGATCAGGTAATGAGGAATCCCGCTGACCACTTGTATAAGGCGGAAGGGAAGCCTCTACACCCGGTAAATGGTACAGAGGGTCTCCACGATACCATATCGCTATAAGGTATCATAGACCTTGTCCAAATTAAAGAGCACCAGTGAAAAAGAGCTGTCCACAAATGATGGCCTCGCAAATAGGAATTTCCATCCAGAGCAGAGCATGCGACGTGAAGTAGAACTTGCGAAATCCGTACTGTTCAGGAGACGGCCTCTTTTGTTTAGAAAAAGATCTAATCTAAAGTAAACCAAGTTCTCCATCAACTTACACAAGCAGGAGGTTAGAGAAATTGGGCGGAAACTTGGCGAGGTATAGTGGTATCTCCTCTCTTTACGTAAAGGATGCACTTTAGCAATTCGCCAGTAATCTGTGAGGATACATTTTGTCAAAATCCTGTTGAAAAAGCTAACAGAATGGCTATGGCTCGTTCACCCAGATAAGCGCACGGGATATCGCCTGGACGATGGGCAGTATACGCGCGCGAAGCGAAAGCCAAGCACAGTTTACCTAACATAAACATAAATGTCTTCCTGCGTTTGGAGTAAACTCTAGTCGGTGGCCTTCACCGAGTTAACAACGTGCTTTAAAGGCGGGAGGAGCAACATGCTGGCTAGAGAATAGCGAGAAAGTGGCAGCAAAGGAATCCCCCACGAACACGGATTCCGAGATTGTGGTCGCGCCTTCCTGGACGATAGAAGGGAGATCCTGTGAAAACTTACCCCGAATCCATTTGACACGCTTCCACATCTCTGCAAAAGAGGTTCCCCAATGAGTGAAGACACGCAAACCCGCCAAGAAGATCAGTGAGTCTTCTTCAAATCTTATCGGAATCTATCTTTCTTTCGACGAAAAGCCCTCCTGTCTGAGTGTAGAGGTAGTTTGGTAGGGATTGGTAGTACGAGAGTGCCTGTGATTGGAATGATAAGGTCAGCTGTTCGAATGCATGGTATGTTGATGAATGGGTGTGAATTCTCTGTGATTGATAAGGTGAGTAGTGAGTATGGTGTGATTTTAGGGTATGATTTTATGAAAGGGAACCGTATGGTTGTGCACCCTGCGAATGATCAGATTGAGAGAGAATGGTGTGGAGCATGTGAGGACGACTCCGTATGTACTGTCTTCGAATGGATCGAACGTACGATGAGAACCTTGTGTGAGATGTCGAGAATGATGAGTATGACTTTGAATGACTGGGATGAATGGTTGAGTAGAGTGTTATGGGCGTATAATTCGACGGTGCATAGTGCAACTGGGGTGTCTCCGTGTCAGTTTGTTATGAATTTTGAAAGGCGAGTGAAAGATAGGTTTCGTTTGAATGAAAGTGAGTAGAGTGTATGGCGTGAGGCGCATGAAAGGTTTCGTTCATCTGAAATTGGTCAAAAAGTATTGAAAGTAAAAGAAGTAAAAGGTAGGTTGAATGTGTCAAAGATGAGTGAAAAGTTTGAAGGTCCGTATAGAGTTGTGAGAGTCTGGGAGAATGGTGTGATATATGCTGTGGAGAGTTTGAATGAAGATGTAACTGAGAGAATGCGGGCTCATCAGAGTCAGTTGAGGAGGTGCAAAGAACCTCCTGACTACCTGGTGAGCCATCCGGTGTATGAACTGTGCAGAGAGAGAGAGAGAGAGAGAGATAAGGTGTATGAACTGTGCAGAGAGAGAGAGAGAGAGAGAGAGAGAGAGAGAGAGAGGGAGAGAGAGAGATAAGGTGCATGATGATGAGAAAGAATGTGATACTATGGATCTGTCTGGGAAAGAGCTTGTCTTGGTCTCGAGGAGTAGAAAGCGTACAGAGAAGAGTGAAAGGAAGAATGCAAGTATGAATGAAAGTAAGTCTGAGCAGAGTCTTTCTGGTATGGGGGAGCTTAAGAGAAAGATTGAGTGTTTGCATAGGCAGGTGAGTGATTTAGCTGATGTAATTAGACGAGTGAGTGAGCTGCCTATGGCTGATTTTTCTGGTTTTGGGAACAGTATGAATGATAGTGTGTTTGGGCAGAATGAATCTAGTGTGGTTGATTTTTTCTGGTTTTGAGAGTGGTAAGGGTAGAGGTGAGTTTGGTGTGGAGAATGAGGAGGTGACTGACTTTTCTGGCTTCTGGTGGGGACCAGTTGAAGGGGTTTGCGGTGTAGCCGCTGAGAGTAGAGGGGATGTGAGTGATTTGTTTGTTTCGCAAGAGTGTACCTTGAGTTGGATGAAAGCTGTAAGTGAGGAGCTGATGAATGGGGGTATGGAGAGCGAAGGTTCTGAACGGAAGAGTATGAAAAAGTTCTGTCGAGATATGAGAGAACTGGTAATGAAGGCTAAGAGTATGGTGGACGATATGATCAATAGTGACGATGAGACTGACAGGATGACTGACGAACAACTCCGACAGATTGCTACGCGTAGCCAGGGAGCAGTAGACGAGTATGAATGGGTGCAGAAGGGCGCGATTGAGTATAAAAAGTACCATGGGTAAGGGTTTAGATTGTATTGTGAATGACTGTGGTCGAATGGCCTAAGGAAGGAGGGGTGTGGTGGAGCGAATGTGAGTGTGTGTGTGAAGGGCCATTCTCTCACCCCTTTCCCAATACCCTCTCCCTCCGTGTGTAAGAATGTGTATATGAATGGGATTTTTTTCTTTTTTGTTTTTTTTATATACATATAATATACTAGAGATATTACTTTGTCTTAAGTAAATTTAACGAACTATCCCACTGGCCAATCAGCGTCCTGTATTATACATGCATCATTGACCAATCAGAACTGTTTATTTTCCCAACTTTCTCGTGTGTTTCTAAAGATGGGTAAAAAATAAAAAAAAATAAGAGAGGTTTACAAGAAGAAAGTTATTCAATTTATATATTGCCACTCAAAACATGAAAGAAAAGATAAATAAAAGAAAAAATGTGCAGTTAAGGTGACAAAGGTTAAGTTACAGAAGAAAAAAAAGGTTATACAGAATAAATCAGATAGTTTTTTTGCTAAAAAATATTTTAATAAACTATTTTCAATTTGATATTGTTTTTTCGAAAGACCACTCTAGTAAATTATCGATAAATATTACCTTTCTTTTGTAAAGAGTGGCTGGCATTGTATAATTTTGGAGAGTACAAATTGAAGTTATTGTACGTCCCATTTGGGAGAAGGAGGGCTTCTATATAGCCACAATACGCGACCGGATCGCAATAAAATATTATATCGAGCTCGGAGGCGCCTGTTTTTCTTGATAAGTCCTAGGCATTGTTCCCACTCGAATAGCAGCTGGCAGGACTTTGCCCCTTGGGTACCACGTGAGGCCTTTTCCGTTTGTTTGTTCATTTATTAGTTGTTGTAGTCGCAAATACTTTTTGTTGTTCGATTTTACATAGAATTGTTTTTGCATAGGATCAAATATAATAGTGTAATTGAGTGTGTTATATATATATATATATATATATATATATATATATATATATATATATATATATATATATAAGAAAAATTCACAAAGTATCACGTGGAGGGTAGCAAATGAATGCAATGTCCCGCAGGAAAAAATGAAATGGTGTTTACTAGTACTTTCGAACTTTATCAAGTTCCTTACCAAGGATAACTACAAGAAATAATATTATATTAGAGGTATATATACGAAAGAAAAGTATGAAAGACCGCCTCAAAAACAAGAAATCACCAATGAGGAAGACGGAAGGGGGAAGGTAAAGATTCACATTAAGAATTACAAGAAGCAGGTAGTAAGGTCAAACTGAGAAGACGGAAAGGGTAAAAGATTAAAAGAAATGGAAATAGCCTAACGAGGGAGATTCTAAGACACGAAGAGCGAAAAGTGGGGAAAATACAATGTACATAACATATTACTTCTTGTAGTTATCCTTGATAAGGAACTTAATAAAGTTCGAAAGTACTAGGAAACCCCATTTCATTTTTTCCTGCGGGACATTGCATTCATATATATATATATATATATATATATATATATATATATATATATATATATATATATATATATATATATATATATATATATAGAGAGAGAGAGAGAGAGATTGATAGTATTCATAAGATAGGATTATTTGTATAACTATACTCGAGATCTCAAATATAATTACTCCATATTTTTGTAAATATTATTGTAAAAGTTTTTGGGGTGAATACAGGACTGTACATAAAATCCGTTTAATTTCTCCATCGATTTATCACGTCCGAATTAGGGTAGGAAGCGGGTTGGATCGATTGGGGTTAGAGGATAGATTTTCGGCTGGCTAAAAAGACACGCAAACCCGCCAAGAAGATCAGTGGGTCTTCTTCAAACCTTATCAGAATCTATCTTTCTTTCGACGAAATTCACCCACGGTGACATTCATTTGGTGTTTTGAGTGCACATAGACATAACACTTTTCTCTGAGGGCCAACTCACATTCAGCCGGCCACCGTGGGAGTGGACGGCGTACATAATAGCTAGAAGTTCTTGGAATAGTGCTCAGGTCAACGGCGATAAGGTTGCAGTAAGTCTCATCAAACGAACTAATCTCGCATTTTCTGAAATGCGGATTACCGTAACCGCTCCAAGAACCTCCGAGGTGGTTTCTCAGGTTGCATTAGTCCAGAAACAGATATTTAAATGGAAAAGTGAACACAACCATGGAGGTTATCGACCACCTCCCACCTCAAATCCGGCTGTGTGTCCCTAGATCACAAGGATATTCGGGCAAAAAAATGATGCAGTTCTCGGACATTGATAAGTGAATTTATCTACGTTTAGGACACCGTTCTCCATCTTTTCGATTCGATCAGCAAGTACCTGGCCAATGGAATGGAATTTTAGTGCCTCCAATGGGAAAAGGATTTCGGTAAAAGTGCCATGAAGCGGCGGATGTCCGCCACGTTCAGGTCAGCTGATATATAAAATGAATGTGTAGTATACCTGATATCCGCGTGCCTCTATGCCACTGCCTGAAAAAAAGGCATTTAAAGCAAAAATGAGAACTGTGAGACCATGTCAGATGTAAATTGTATATCCACTTACTTGGCCCCATCCCGTGGTGGTGAGATTGAAAAAATTCTTATACCACGGAAGGGTGAGAAGGGCTACCGCGCCAAAAATTGGCAGCTTGAGGTCGAATAGCTAAATGAGATCGGGAAAAGACGATCTTCCGCAGCTCCTCTTAGTTAGTCCGGAGTTCACAGCGTTTCCATTCAAGAAAAATAATGTCCAGGACTAATTCAAGGTGAAGCCGGGCCTCCTCCTCATAGGAATGGCCATGGCCTTCCTGGAGACAGGATTCCTGGTGATTTTGAATGTAGAATGCACTGAAGGCGCTTTTGCCTTCGAGGGCTTACTAGAAGAGGCTTGGCTCCTACTACCAGCCCTATTCTTCTCTTGCTCGAAACCTAGGCGAGCCGGGTGGCTTTGAGGTGGGATGGCCTCATCCTTTGGATGATCTCAACTTCCCAAAACGCCCTTCTGGTATTGGACAGTGGCGAGATAGCCGGTGCCCCATTGTGCCTCTCTCTTTTCGAGGGGTAGACTTAGGAAGCTACTGCCATGACCTCATGAACATTTTCCGGATATTTGCCTCATGTGAGTCTAATGACTCGGTGGAAGCTGCGGGTTCGAACAAAGAAGCTGCTGAGAATTATGTACAGGCATTTAGTAAAGATGCGGAGGTTAAGGTCTCAGCCAAGTATTTAACTGCGCCCAAACAGGCCTCTTTTGTAAAAAGCTTCCAACCAGAACATATTTGACTCAGGAGGAGGCTTCATTGCCTTAGAATAAGTTGATGCGGGACCGACTGACTCTTTTGTAATTTGCAAACGCAAGTTGAGACTTCAAGGTCAAGAAATTGCTTGTCTACCCCCTTATGAAAATCCGAGGGTGTTAAAAAAGTAACGTGATGAAAAGTAAAATGTCTATTCTGGGGAAGGCTAAAAGTAAAGCTTGTGCGAGCAGACAATTTTCTATTGAGTTAATCCATGAAGTTATTGGCTGAAGTGTGAAACAATACCTACCTTTTTTGCCCCAATGAAATGCCTTTTTTTGATGAACAAAGTTCATGCTCACCCTCCATGCTTGGAGGGCGAGTTGG
This sequence comes from Ceratothoa steindachneri, assembly GCA_963969495.1. Lineage (NCBI taxonomy): Eukaryota > Metazoa > Arthropoda > Malacostraca > Isopoda > Cymothoidae > Ceratothoa > Ceratothoa steindachneri. The sequence goes on from OZ018327.1 coordinate 171,791,102, forward strand.
TGGATTAGTTTGTTTTTATCAGAGTGAAGTTCCTGCCGCCTAACACGACTTCTCTACTACAGCCCATGGACAAGCAGGTCATTTCGAACTTTAAGAAATTATAGGTACAAGAGACTCGTTTCAACGGTGTTTATACGCGACCTCAAACACAATTAACACTCAGAGAATTTTGGAAAGATCATTTCAACATACTCCATTGCTTTAAATTTTATTGACAAAACCTTGTGGGAAGTGACTTACGGGACCTTGAACTCCACCTGGGAAAAATTGTGGCCAGGGTAGAAAGATACCATCCTGACAAAGTCGTATCAAACCGCATCCTAAATCTTTTCAATGACAATGCCAAGTCTCACTTTAAAAACATTTTGAGACGCTGTCAAAAACAACGCACATTGGACAGGTTCTTAACTAAAAAGAAGCGAGTCTCCAGCAGAGTGGAGGCATCCTACTTCATCATCTTCCAAAAAATAACATCTCTCCCCTACCTGCACCTAACACGATCCGCTTACGCCATCAACTATCTTCCATACAGCTTTTAGTAAGTAAATTTTCTTGTTATTTATTTATGTAGTGTTTATTTTTTGGTTTAAGATATTACGCATTTTCATTGGTCTTTTTTTCATATGATGGTATGCATAAAGTACTGTTACCAAGGCTTAAATAAGCAAGCAGCTGAGGTCTAGGAATGGATGAATCCGTTTTACGTTTATTCTTATTGTAAAAATGGTTTTGGTTTACGAACAATTTGGTTTACTAAAAGGGTCTTCAGGAAGGAATTAAGTTCGTAAACCGAGTGTCCACTTTATATGTTAATTAAACTTATTTGTTTTTATCCATTTTAAACAGATTACTTTCTAATCACCATAATCCTTTATAGAGATGTACCCTGCCCATATACATCGTAATATCGATGAAACAAGGTCAACAAAGCTAAGTCGCGTGCTCTCAATTATTCTGACTTGTGACCTTACGACCCTCAAAACTTTGAATAATTAACGGACTAACCTTGGAAAGACCTTGGATATTATATCATTCGGAGGGGAATGTAAAATAACATAAGGGTTTCAAATTTCGTTAGAAATGGCTAAATAGTTACGATGCTATTGCCAAAAAAATCAATGAAAAGTCAAACGGTTACCATCCGACCGACGACCTACGCACTGACATGGTAACTTATAGAATCGCGTGCACGCGACTAAAAGATCAACATTTTTAGAAAGAGAAGAGTTGTCATAGTTACAGACTTATAAATGAGCCAAGACCCTAAGATCCACTCAAGGCTAGCCCAGAAAAGAGGGGAAAAGTATAGAAGTTAAAAGTTTGGAATAGGTAAAAGGAAGAGAGGATATTGATACAGAATTAGTTTCATAATTAATATTTTCTCAAAGTCATATTTTAGAGTAATATTTAAGGATTCTATTCTTAGACCTATTTATAATAGTACTTTAAACTAAATTCCTAAGCAAGCCCTTTCAAGTCTGTTATTTTATTTTAAAAGAACTTGTGTAATCACATTGATAAATCTTTTGTTTACTAGTTTTTAACTGTTATTTCTAGTTGTCCCTCAATTAACAAGTTCAAATATTGGGTCATAATTTATATGAGTAAAGCTGTTTAGTATTTTAAATACTTCAATTACTGATTTTCCATTGAAAATTAATCAAGGGCATCAGTCTTTGTACGGTCAATTTCTAAGTTCAGGAATAAATTTCGTCGCTGGACGCGTTCCAATATTACAATGTCCTTTTGCATGTGTGGGGACCAGAATCGCACCGCAAACTACAAATGAAGTATTACAAGCGCCTTATATAAAGGAAGAATAACATCTTTCGATTTTAAAACAAAATGTCTATTGACTATTCCTGACACTACTGTACATTACTTTGAAAATTTTAGATCATTTGAGTTTAAGACATTTAAATCCTTTTCCATGTTGACTGTGTTTAAAATTTAACTACCCATATCACAGTCTCTTCTGAGATTGTCCTGACCTATGTGTATTACCTTACGCTTGTCAACGAGGTAATTGATTCCGTTATATTCTGACCGTTTTGCTACTCTGTCCAAGTCTTTTTGCAAGTCGTCAGTCCCTAATATTTCACCCTAGTGCCAAGTTTCTTGTCAGCAAATTTTGGAATTGTACACAATAAATTTGTGTTAAGATGTATATGAGGTGCAGTCTTATCTAGTAGAAGAGAAATAACGAAGACCATCCTTGAAGCATTACAATTTCACTTTAATCGTAGAGCTCAGTATGAAGCAAAAATGCGGTAACTGGCCATCTATTAGTCTGCTTTCAAACACTCTTCAGGTATCCGCAAATAAGGAAGAATATCACGTTCGCATCTGAATCCATTTAGGCTCTCGCATATACAACGTTCTTGTTCTTGAAGGTCGTACAGCTCTTCGTGTTCCAAACATTGGGAATGATAAATTTGGTGAGTATGAAGTCATTTCACACTTTGTTCTATTTTATCCGTATTTCCACTTCTTTTTTCCGTTTCATAATCCTTACTTTCATTGACCAAACTGACGAACGGTAAAAGGTCAGGACTATCTCGTTTCTATGACTAAACTGGCGTTTGATGTAGCCAAATGGATTTAGACTCTAAGGGGCAAATTTGTCACCTCTTAAAGTGCTCGAGTATTTATGAGCCCCTCTTATCAGTATCGGTAAATCCTACTAAAAGTTCATGTTTGCTTAGTTTCGGCCTAAGAGGGAGAAGTCGCACTAGAGATTGCCGACTCGATGCGCCCTAAATTGAGTTTATTTAGGGTGGATGGCTTTTATCATACTCATGACCAGTTTCAAAACTTGGTCCAATTAAGTATTTTCTATTTTTAGTATACAACAATGGCTATTTTGTAGATTAGACAGTATTTAATACAGTCGTTGTGAAATAAGAAGCATGCTGGGCCTAACTGCTTCCCATCTTCCCTTGGGGTACTGTCATGGGTTTTTACTAGCTTCTCCTGCCCTGTGGCGAACCAGAATGAAAGCCACTAAAACAATTTTAGTTATCTATTGCTCTTAATTTTAACAAAGTGAAGGAAAACCTGAGATAGAAGGAAATGACAAAGATAATACTTAATTTTGTATTATATCTCATTTTGAATCAAAAGTGAGAAGTCGACCTTTAATCAGTCTCGTCCTTTAAGTCCTTAGTCTCAAGTGCCACTCGAGTAGATGCAATAAATCAGGTGATTGTCGCCTTGAACCCCTCAGACAGAGCCACAACATATCCTTAGTCAGAGACTTATGAGTTCGACCATCTAGAGCGGCAGGATTCCTGGCGGATGCGCCCCAAGCAATGATGACCAGTTAAGTGGCAACAAAGTATAACACAAATTCAAGCTGAAAATTCCCGGGTTTGAGATTGTTGTTAGTTTTCCAATAAATCCTTTTAAATATTCAGTTTCAATAAAAGATAAAACAAATGTTGTACGCGGGGTTTGATTGATTAGTGAAAATAAATAGGAAAGCAAGTTAAACTAATGAGGCTGTGCCCTCCTCCCCCTAGGAAAGAAAGAAGAACCGAATAAGAAAATTGAAAAATCCGAAATAACGGAAAAGTGAAAAAGTTTATTAAAGATGACAGAAAGAAATGTATTGAATGGCACTCAAAAGTATCGATTTAAACCGGCGTATGGGGTCGTGTATGGAAAACGCGGAGAAAATGTATGGAAAGGTTTTTTTTTCTTTATTCTTTAAGTTAGAGCAAACTGATGGGAATATTCTAGTTACATTATTTTACCCTAAATTCTGTATTTTATTAATGTAGTTGGACAATCATAATTTTCCCTAGTTCTGTTAATTCACCGGTGATCCGTATATTCTTAATTCTGAGTTGACGCCATTGAAAAAAAGATGATTTTGTCTCGATTCCACCACTGAGCAATGGAGGAAAATCATGGTCCACCAATGGCTAATTTGGGGGTTCACGCCCCAATTTTGGTTGTCTTTTCAGTCATTAGGGGTGGGAAACAAAATATATTGGAGAAATTTCTCGATCTGCCCCAGCCTCACTCTTTGGTAGATGGTCATTAGCTATGAAAAAACGTGTCTAAATCGAGAGATTTTTTGTGTGTATTTATGTATAGGAAAAGGTATTTTAGTTCCTATTTTTAGCCTTATTTTATGTACATTGTAATCGGAGGTGTTGCGGACACAGTTTCTGGTTCTAGTTGGGTTTACTCCGTGTCAATCATTAGATCAGAAAAGCAGTGTTGCCAAAAGCGACGATCTGTTTCATTTCCCCTTAAAAAGGTTAGGATACGAGGAAAGAAACGACCTTTGAGGTAAAAGATCACACGAGCTTAGGTGAAAGTTTAAGGTACCACCGACAAAGGTTTTCCTGTGGTGCATTCATGGCGATGGCGTTCCAATGTCCGGAAAGACCACTCGTGGTAATTGACCCAGCTAGTTTACAAAAAAATATGAATAATGAGTATTGGAAGGAACCTGGAAAGGTAGTTAGCAGACCTTAGGGTTCATTTGGATACCCCGAGAAAAAATATAGTAGGCAACCCTGGTCATTATTATTTTAGTAGTAATTGACACGGTTTTAGTTAACAGCTTATAATACCTGGGCAGCCATAAAAAAAACCAAATCGTACTTACTTGTTGTTTTTCTATATTATAGTAGGAAATGGCGTATGGCAAATCGAAGGGCCCTTTTAAATTAAAAAAAAAATGCAAAGTATCATCAAATAACGCCATAAGAGCTTGTCATAATGATAATTAATATAGAAAACTAAAGGCGTAGGTAATTAAAGAAAAACGTAATTCTTAACTAAACTTAACCTAACCTAACCTTCCCAACTCTCTACAAGTCCATTTATATTAAAACAATGCCTGGAAATAGTATGGTTTATTCATAATATTAGTAGCGATCGGTTTGGTAGGTTTTTAATGAATGCCAAAGAGAGTTTTGCGAATAAAATAAGAAGACAATCCGGTAATCCTCTATTCAAAATGGATGAAGTTTTTATGGTTTTAGAATTTTAGCGAATCACGGTCATTATTTGATATGGTTCCCAACCTGAGAACAAGGTCAGCACACCTAAGTCGTGTGCTCTCACTTATTCTGATTTATTATCATATGACCTTCAAACTTTCAAAAGGGGGGGCAATCCGACCCATAGGTAGCTTTATTTTAATAATTCCTGGAATAACCTTGGGATGACCTTGTCAGTTATACTATTCGAAAGAAAATGTAAAGCAACATAAGGGTTTCAAATTTCGTTAGAATCCGACAAATAGTTACCATGTTATTGCCCATAGACTCATTGAAAAGAGGAATGGTTATCATCCGACCGACCTACCTACGGATCGACATAGTAACTTATAGAATCGCGTGCACGCGACTAAAAGGGTACAACAAAAATTTAGATATAAAAGAAATTCAAATTTATATGAAAGGTAAGCTTACTTTTTTTCAAGGTTTGGAATGGATTAAGGTTAGGTTAGGTTTGTTTAGTTCGTTGCCGTAACCTGTTTAAAATAGTGGAACTTCAAGGAGACCAAATATTGACTTGTACCACATTAGACCATTCTAACTTTATTCGAGTAACCCGTAATTAAGATAATTATTAATGTGTGAAACACCCAAAATAGCATCTTAAGAATTTAAATTATAGCAGATTAACTTCGGGTGAGATATTTACACTTTCAAAGGAAAACAGTCAAAATCCCAATAAAAAACAATACTAAATCCGAATATTAATAAAGTATTCTATATAAAACGTTATGATTGGTTATTTTTATTGTAATTTTCCTTTGATTACATTCTCTTAGAATCGCTAACTTCCAGCTCACTTCGATTTCGCGAATCTATTTCCATTTATTTATCTTTTGAGGATTTTTGGTAATGTGCAAAAGAAACTGATTTTTAACAGCAACCTCATAACGTTATTTGTCAAAATAAGTGAAATATGCCAGGGTTGTTCAGTGGAGCTTATCAATTTAGGCTATAATAGGTCAAATATCGGAACTCATAACTCTTTAGCGACGCATAATCTAATAAAACAACATGAAAATCTTCAGTGTGTGGCAGTAATCTCACGATTGAACAGTTTTGCGTTGCTGTAGGGCAAAATTACGGTGGACGTAGTAAACTAATTAATGGTCGTCACCCTTCAGTTTCAATTTTTGAAGTAGTATTTTCCATTGTTTTTTGCCGTTTTGTAGCCTTGGGCTTAGGTTAAGGGTTATTAGTTTTTTTTTTATTAAATGGTTTGTGCTACCCTCTGTATCTTGATAAGTTTCGCGTAAGGAAACAATAAAAAAACAACACCCAAGCACCACACTGGTATCGACTATCAACGCATCGCTGAACTGTTAAATTTACTTTCGAGGGTAAATATAAAAACGACTGAGTCAAGATCATAGATGGAAAATGACGTCATAAATACGGCAGCAATGTATTGTTTGATGATGATGTAATTCATGACATCATACATCTCTATTAACCTCACATCCAACAGAGATCAGTTATCACTAGCGAAGCAAGCCTAATACGTGTCAGGAAAGCAAATGCAAATTCACGAACACACATATACACACATACGCACACACACATATACAACCTTGGCCAAAAGTATTAGGCCACCCCTGTGTTTCTGGATTCTGTTATCTCAATGTTAATGAAACTCGTGGACATGGTAGTTTACGTTATATTTCACAATATACATTAGTTTTAATACTTGGTTGACCCTCCTTTAGCTCTAATTACCGCTTTTATACGGTTGGCATAGAATCAACTAGTTTTTTGCAGGTGCTAGGCACAATCTTACTCCATTCTTCTCTAAGTTCGTGGAACAAATACTCTTTATTTTTAATTGTTGTATTCTTGGTAGCTTTACCAAGAGTTCCCCATTCGTGTTCGATCGGATTTAGATCGGGGCTTTGAGCTGGCCAGTCCATGGGAACAATACTCTGTGTCTCAAACCATTGACGAGTATTCTTAGCTGCATGACATGGAGCGTTGTCCTGTTGAAAGATAACACTGTTTTTCGACACTCCTGGAAGTAATTTAGCAATTGATGGCCGTTAAACATCCGATAGCATGGATACATAGGTAGCGGAATTCATCCTTCCCTGACATAAAAACATTTCTCCGGGTCCTGTGGCAGACATGCAGGCCCACAACATGATAGAACCACACCCATGTTTTTACGGTTGGTACCAGATATTCAGCCTAAAATGCTTCCCCAACTCTGCGACGCACGAAAGTTGCACCAGATGTGCCGAAAGCCTGAGTAAAAAACATGAACGATAATATTATCCTTATGTAGGATATTTCTTATATATTTCGGAAAAAAAACACATATATTTTGAGTTTATATGTTGATTGAATACTTGTACTATCTTACCTCATAGTTACTTTCATCAGACCATATGACTTTCGACCATTGCTCACTGGTCCAATTTGAGTGGTTTTTGGCCCACTGAAGACATTTATTCATATTCGCTTCAGAACTCCATGGCCTCTTCCTGGCTTTACAGCCTTTCAGACCGTACTCTACAAGCCTTCTTCTAACAGTTCTGGTTCATATTTGTGATGTACTTGCCTCGTTGAAGTCCGCACCGAGCTCTGACGATGTCTTTCTCCTGCTTCTGAGCGACTGACGGATGATGGATCTGTCATTACGAGGCGTTGTAACCTTTTTTCTACATGTTCCTTGCATTGTCTTCACATCTGTTGTCTCTCTTAAGCACTTGAAAGTCGTTTGCATCGCACATCGAGAACATTTCATCTTTTGAGCAATTTGCCTTTGAGACATTCCATCTTTACGATGAGCTACGATTTGACCTCGCTCACACTCACTCAACTCCCTTGTTTTAGGCATTTTACTGTTTATTAACTGTATTTACAACGTATTTTAGCATAAAACACTGGAATAATCAATGGAAAATAAGTTAATTGTGGACGTTGGTTTTACACAAAATTGGTTACATGCGTACAGTACAGTATAAAAGCGGTAATTGAAGCTAAAGAAGGGTCAACTAGATATTAAACTAATGTATATTGTGTAATATACCATAAACCACCATGCACACGTGTTTCATTAACATTGAGATAGCAGAACCCAGAAACACTAGGGTTGCCTAATACTTTTGGCCAAGGCTGTATATATATATATATATATATATATATATATATATATATATATATATATATATATATATATATATATATATATATGGAGAGAGAGAGAGAGTGGAAGGGGGAGAGAGAGAAAGAGAAAGATAAATAAATTAGAAGAGGGAAGGAGAATAAAGACAATGTGAGAAGGACAATATATAGAATGTAAGAAGGAAAATAAAGGGAATGCTAGAAGGAGAATAAAGATAATATGAAAACAATAGAAAGTGGGGAGAGAAAAAAGAAAAATTGAGAGATTTGGGAACGTCGCTCGCTTCGTGAAGTTTAGGGTTGAACTCTCCCATTTCAGGAGATGCGCCTTTCCCTAGCTTACACCGATCCGATAAAGGCAGAGTCGTATTCTCTTTCCTTATAGACACAGATCTCGATGAAAGCGCAGCCTACAGATTGTGGATGTGAGGGCTGGCTGCCTCTCCACTTTTTCCAATTTGCACATAAAGCTCCACAAACTTAAACTGCTTTATAACGAGTATACGCACATAAGATATTGCATAGAGTCCGCACATTAGCAAAGTCACAGTCTCCGCTTATTTTTCCTACACATAAATACACAATCTCTCTCTCTCTCTCTTCTCGCGAAACTAGGTTTTGGAACACATGAGACGATATATAATTGTACAGTTCTGTCGTAAAATAAGGTCGAGCTCAACTCTTCCTGCGTTCGGTACGTGGGAGATTTATAATACAGACAGAGTGCAAATTAACCTAATTTTAGGATGGCCAAATAGTCGGCTATCTTGTAGGTCCCGGGACAATAGAAAAACGGGTACAAAAATAACTTTACTAATATGAAAATTAACATTCTTTTTACAAAGGTCAAAAAGGGGTTTTGAAACAAGCTATATAACACCTTAGACGTACACGAGTTTCAGCGACTTAAAGGGAGGGTGGGGACTTGGCAGGGACGGTCGCCGTACACACAAACGAACAATGCTGATCGAAAGGTCGCTCGAATGACCTTGGACGTACACGAAACCAACGCTGGAGGCTTACACTTGGGGGTTAGGGGGTAGTAGTAGAGAGAGCATTTGTACAGGAGAGTTGCGCGTTGCTGTTACTTCGAAGATTTGGTCCAAGAGAGTAATCCTTGCCTTGGCGCAAAGTTAAAATAATAGTTTCTTGACAATGACTACTAACGGGATCTTGCCTTCGGGTTTAGAACACCGAGTCCAGACTGGGCGCGTTGCGTTCAAGGAGCGGATAACAGCGATTATGGGGTAGACTCACGTGAATTAAAGGAGAATACCCAGAGCTTGAGGGGTTATGTGAGGAATTGTGCAGAGTCCAACGGGACGCGAATAGCGGGTACGAACGGGGGTGGGCAGAAAGCGGATATTGACGGGGCGGACAGGCGACGGATACTGCCTTCCAACTCTGGCACTGGAGGATTTATATTAGGGGTTGAATGGGGGTTTTCCCCCCCTCCCTCCGAAGGGGAGGGTTCCAGGGTCTGATGCATCGTCAGGCCAAGGTAGTAACGCCCTATTAGCATGATTGCGGGAAAGGTTCCTAATCTGGTAAGGCGAAACTTGGTCCGACTCCCAATGGGACCTTTTCAGACTCTCAAGCTTGTCGCAACTTTCTGCGAATGACGGCTTTCAGGCCACTAAGGCGTCTCATGATTTCGCACTTCCATTAGCGCAGACAAAAAGGGTCGACTAGGTGTCTGTTCTCTCTCTCTCTCTCTCTCTCTGATCTCTGACAACTTCCTTGTACTTCGCTTATCAATTAATTTTCCCAAATGGACTTTGTTTTATGACACCACAACGATACTCATTTGTTTGAATAACACGTTTAGTGATTGTCTTTAGTTTTTTTTTTTGCGAGACCTCCATTTTCTTCCATTATTATTCATTACTCTATTGCTCGCCCCTTGAAGATGTTGTAATAAAAGAGAACGCTCTGGATCTCGCTTGTTTCCTTTAATATAGCGTGGTTTAACCTTTGTATTTACGCTCTTACGTATTTAAAAAGAGTTCAATGTTGCGTATACAAGGGGGGGTTTAAGGTAAAACGATACAATTGTACACAGTAAAAGAAAACAATTTGTGTAGCAAATAACAAAATATATTTCCATGAGAATTTACCCACAAATAGAACTAAATATATAGTTGCGAGATAATTCGGAATGGCCAATATCTGCAGTCACAACCTTCCTCAGGAAGGACTCGAACTGGTTACAAGTCCTGGTTAGGGAGTCTTTGTCAAGTGATAACATTACCTTCAGAAAGGCGGCCCTCGGATCCTAAAGAGTTGTGAGTAGCCTTGTTGAAATCCTTCTCAACTTGGGCCCACAAGAAATAATCTAGATGGTTGCAGTTGGGGAAGCTGGGTTGCCACAAGTTTGGGCAGTGGTATGGGAAGTTATTAAACAACCATGTCTGTGTCTTCCTTGTCTTGTGTACGGGAGAAGAGTCCTGCTGGAAAACGTAAGGCCTTCCCGCAGATAGTTGTCCCATCCAAGGTTTGACAGGTATCCAGCACTTCAATATAAACGTGCGCAATGGCTTTGAGTCCCTGGGGTAATATGTGAGGAGTCATAACGTAGCCATCGCTGCTGACCACGCACAAAACCATCAAATGGGGCGGGAAGGTTGCTAGGCATGGTCGCAGGGACTTTGTTTATTATTCTCAGCCTCGTCATCCTCCCGTTTTCTTTGTAAACGAGGTTCCTCGAGTAGTTAAACAAAAAATTCGGAATCTTCTTTCACGCTTCTCTCGGCGCCGGGCCACGAGCATGGAGTGCGTTTTTTCGATTTGAGTCGTCATTCTGAGAATAAAACGCGCATGTTGTTTCCTGCATGGAAGCTAAACTCATACTGAGCGTGTCCAGGGTAAATTAATCTAAATTGGTGAGGTTATTAGCCCTTAGGCAGTCTTTTAGGTTTTCCGTTGATCGGAGTGATTTTTAATAAGGATGTGCCTCCAGCTCCCTACTAAGGTTAGGAACTGGGGTGGAAACACATTTTCGAGAGGTGGGATCAAGAGGGATGTTCCTTCTCTCCATTGATTCTAGATGGAGCACGCTAGGTGGAGGCTCCTGATTGACCTTAAGTAGAATCGTATGTATTTGTTAGGCACGAATAGAGTTAATATTTTGCTTAGGAATTTACCCAGCTCATACGTAGGGGTAGGAATTTGACTAATTATGGGCCTGAGGGGGTTTCCAGCTTTGTGAGTCTTCACGGTCCCATAAGCGTATCCTGGGCTGAAATCATCAATGATTTTCTTCATTTGTATATTTCCGGGTTGTTTGTTGATCCCTTCTATAATTTGGTTCACTGTTTGTCTTTTGGATCAAGATTTCTAAAAATGTAAACAATTATCCTTTTCCATAACGATAGTAAATTTAATATTTTGATGAATGGTTTTGAACAAAGAACACTATTCCAAAATTGATTCTTTTCCTTTAAATCCACCTTTTTAACAAGCATCAGGCAACCAAATTCTTCAATTGCACCAATTTTATTCAGCCAAATAGTAAATAAAATCATTTCTAAATCTGAATAACTAATATTCACCTTCCCATCTTTCATACAATGTTCCGAAGATTTTAAATGCATTCTCAGAAATCTTCCCCCTTGACCATGAATTCCGAAGGTTGCTAAATTGTTAAAGCGCTATTTTTTTTGTCCACACAAATTTTAAATTCATATTTGTTAATGAATTTAAAATTGGCAATTTCTTCAACGGAAAGGATAAGCTTTCCTTTTAGATATGCACTCGTGTTGTGTACGAATTTATTGCCCTTCGTCTCCAAGGAACTTATATATGCAGATTCACTCCATGTGGACAAAGTTTTCCTTACATAGGCATTTGTCTCTTTACTGACAGATCTCTTCATCATAAAGAAAATTTCCCCATTAAAGCTCATATAATTAAGTGCAAAAGGGCATTAAGTGCAAATTTCCACATCAACAATGAATATACTTTCAGAATTCTCGAGTCTCTTCACATCGAAACTCCCGCCTCTACTCTTGATTATCATATAACTCAACAACCACTCTAATCACACTCCTCTCACTTCATTTCTCTCTTGAGTCAGATCTATAATAATAACTTTTGACATTTCATCTTTATTTCTTTAAAATATTTCTATTTTTAATAACAATTTACTATAAAAGTATAAATTTTTACTCCAATTTATATATTCTTTTTAAAACATTACTTCCTGAATGTTTAACGTCTTAAATTCTAGTATCATACAGAATTTTTTGCTGAAGGTTTTATCTTAATCATATTTTGTATTTCATATGTATTGTTTTAAACGTTTCAGTTTTAAAACCTGAAGATGAACGTTAAGCTTAAAACGTAGCTCATGCGCATTAGATCAAGATGAATATCTCTGCTTTTTATGTCCTCTTCTTCCTTGTCAAATTGAAGATTCATCTGGCTTGAAGAGCAACCTTTTTCAGTATATATATATATATATATATATATATATATATATATATATATATATGAATGGGAGGGGGAAGTAAAAACCTGGAAAATACACTGAAGTTATTTATTGACGTTGCGCATGTTGCCTTCTTCAGTGTACTTTCTAGATTTTTACTTCCCCCTCCCATTCTCACCTTTACTTTGTGATATTCCTACATATTCATCATTCAATAAGACGAATGAGCAATGAGACAAGAAACCGGAGGTTTTTTTAGAGGCAAAAGAAAGGGACATTGAAAGAAGACTAGAATCAAAGAGAGCAGAGGGCGGCACAATGAAGGCGATCCTTTACTGAGAAGACAGAAATAACGCCCGGGGAAAAAAGTTTGAAATTCCTGGCCGGAACTCGAACCCGGGTCTGCTGATTGCTGATCAGATGCTCTACCGTTAAGGTGCAAGACACAGTGACTCTACCTCGCCCAAAGCGTTATTTATCCCTTATCACACCCAGTATCTCCCTAAGCTAGGAACCTCCAAGGAATTTTTATACAGAGGTTGGACAAAGTAATTGTAATAGTATTAATTTAACACCAATATTTCAATGAGCCATTATATTACGACTATCCACCCAAATTTCATTGTGAGTGTTTTGTTTTTATTGTAGATACATAGTTTTATTTATCCACTTTAATGATTACACTGTCCAACCATGATTTTGCTACAGAAATGAGAAAGTAGTTTTCTATCGTAGTTTTTTTCGTAGATTACGAAAACTACCTTTATTTTTAATGAAATGACTTCAGTTTTTTGTAATCTGCACATTTAATCTTTTATTAATATTATAATATTAGATTATTTGTTATTATTTTTATTTTATTTGACAAAAAGTACAAAGATAAGTGGAAAAAAAAAGCTTATTCATCAAAAGAAATTAATAAGTCATTTTAATACATTTCATAGTGTGGTATTATAAAAATATATTTAAAAAAATAATGAAGATTTAAGATTTTTTTCCAAATTGCTGAAATCTATACAATAGCCATGTATTTTTAGAATATTTAGGCTTCTTTTTATGTACAGCATCTTGTCTGTCTCTGTGAAGGGCCCAGCAGAAGCCAGCAAGCATTGCAGGAGTCCATTTTCCTTTATAAGGAATTTCTATAATAGCAATATATTGGTGGAATCTTTCCCTATGCTCATCACTGACGTCTGCTGGATTCTCTGGAAAGAAAGACAGATGGGAATGCAAAAAATGCACCTTTAGTGACATACTACATCTCAACTCATTCTAAGACCTAATCAAATTCTGAACAAGAATTGGGTAATTTTCTGATGTGTGCCTTCCAAAGAGACCATTATATACACCTTTGTAACTATGCCAGGCTTCAAATTTTGGCTTGCTCACTTATGCCTCAAACTCACTATCTACCATAAGTTGTCGAATCTGAGGCCCAAGAAAGATTCCTTCTTCAATTTTAGCATCCCTAATCTTAGGAAATTTTGTTTTTAAATATAAGAAGGATGGCTGGTCATGTTTAAGACTTTCACAAATTGTTTCATTAAACCTAATTTTATGTGAAGTGGTCGCAAAATTATGATTTCGTTAAGAACCAATGGTTCACGTATGACATTATGACAACCTACTTTTGTCTCTTCTCTTAAAGGCCATTCTGAGCGTATGTAATTTTCTCCCCGAGCTCTACTGTTCCACTGGCACAAAGAACACATGAATTTGTGTAGCCTGACTGCAAGTCATTTAAAATGGCTACTACCTTAAGGTCAGCACAAATCAACCATTTATGTTCACTGTATTTAATGCTTTTTAAAATGAAATCTAAATCTCATAAGTTTCCTTCAAAGCAACAGAGTGAGGTAATGGTATCGATGGTAGTTTATTTTCATTATGCAGAAGCACGGCTTTACTACTATATAAAAAAGCGTCAATGAAAAGTCTTCATTGACTAGGTTCATAATGTATATCTAATTCTTCAAAGAGACGTAGAATATTATTACAGTAGCATAGCTTGTTGTCAAATGAAAATTTGTCTTGTAAATTGTTCGATCGAATGCGAAACTTAGTAATTCGAACATCTTCTGCTACTAAATTTCTCTCTTTCAGTCTCGAGGCCAGTAATTCACTTTGTTGCTTTGTTAAGTTTAGATCTCTTACAAAATCATCTAGATCAAGTTGTGAGAAAGGTTTTGGAGTAGTATCAACAGTTTCAGGAACATAACTTTCAGTTTCTGGTTGACATAATTCCATATCTGATTCATTAGAGTTAGACAAGAAAATTTCTGCAGGTGGTTCAGGTACTGGAATGTCTCTTGAGTGAGGTATAAGCCGAATAACGTATCTAAGGTTGGGATATACAACAGCTGAAGCGCACTTCGTTGTTTTACCTAAAATAATGGAAATTATATGCATAAAATTTAAAGTTATGTACATAAGTGTGATCACAATAAAGTGGTTCTAAACTTAATTAATTTTATATTTAAAAAAAAGTAATATTACGGTATACTACTTCAAAATATAGGTACAGTGGACAATAAACAGTTACTTACTTTGTATTTCTACCAAACAGAAATAGCAGTCAGTGGCATGATCTTGGGGCTCTCGCCATACCATTGGAACACCAAATTGAAGGCTTTTTATTTTTCCTTTAGACCATTTTAATAGAGAATTAAAGCATGTCGTGCAACATATATGTGGTGCCCATGGTTTATCTTGGTCCCAAATTTTACATACAAAGTAAAAATTATATAGTTTTTTCCCTAGAGAAGAAATTGGTATGAAGAGCATAGGAGTGAGCTACAACACATGGAGTGGCCCCCACAATCTCCGGATCTTATTGCATATATACAGAGTGAGGTCGAGCAACTTGCTTATTTTAATTTGGCACCCTGAAACGATGCTTGCTCCGAGGAGGGTGGGGGTAGGCACATTCGAGAGGGCGGGGCGTAAAGTTGTACTGTAGCTCTGCGTCGCTTTGTTTAGTTAGCATCATGGAGTAGATGAAGGTTTAGCACGCGTTCGCTGTCAAGGCATACTTTTCTATCGGTCGCTCAATCATCGCCACGCAACGTGCATTCCGTACACATTTCAATATTGCGCCCTGTGGTCGTGTTCCTGGCCGGAGGTCTATTGTTTCATGGGTAAACAACTCCAGGGAAACTGGTAATGTTCAGAAAACCCCCTGGGCTTCCACGAACAGCAAGGTCACCCCAAAACATTGACGCGGTAAGGCATTCTGTTTTGCGCTCCCCTCAACGCTCTGCCCGCAAACATGCAGCTGCTGTTGGGTTGTCTGCTCATTCTGTGAGGCAAATCCTTCATGAAAAAACTAAAATTTCATCCCTACAAATTGGCTGTGGTGCAAGAACTTAATCCACGCGATTTGGCTGCTCAAGAAAATGCATGTGAGGCGCTTCTTGGCATGCCTCACAACGCACTTGTTTTCTTCCGTGATGAGGCTCACTTTCATCTTTCGAGATCTTTAAATAAGCAAAACATGCGCTATTGGAGCCCCGATAATCCCAGATAACTTCATCAGCGAACCCTACATTCACAACGTGTAACTGTTTGGTGTGCACTATCACGAGTTGGAATAATTGGTCCATGGTTTTTTTAATGAAACGAACGGGCAGTTTCGGTGACTTCTGACCGTTATGTCCACATGATTCAAGGAGTTTTTCCTGCCAACACTCAACCAGATGGATGTGGGAGATGTATGTTCCAGCAGGACGGTGCTACGGCACACACAGCACGTGTGTCAATTACTGTTTTGCGGCAACACTTCCCAGGACGCCTCATCTTCTTGAGGGGCGATCTGTAGTGGCCAGCACGGTCGCCTGATTTAGCATCCTGCGACTATTTTTTATGGGGCTATCTAAAATTACTTGTTTACAACGATCGTCCTAGGGCCCTGGCTCACCTGAAGAACAACATTTGTCAAGCTGTCGCCAACATACCCGTCCATATGCTGGACAGAGTTGAACGAAACTTCCGAGTTTGATTAACGCAGTGTATTGTGAATAATGGACGCAATCTGCCTGATATCATCTTTAAAACTGAGAAAATATAAATTTAAATGTTGTACTTGATGCTGTTCAAAGAATTAAATATATCTGCATTACTTGTGTTTTAATTGAATTTCTAAATAAGCAAGTTCTTCTGCCCACCATATATATATATATATATATATATATATATATATATATATATATATATATATATATATATATATATATATATATATAAAAGAGAGAAATAACGCCAGGTGAAAAAGTTTGAATTATCTTGTCCGGATATCGATCCCGTGTCTGCTCATTGCCGGTCAGATGCTCTACCATTAAGCTACCAGGCACAGTGAATCAAACCTAGCCAAAGCGTCACCCATCTAACCCAATATCCCTCCAGGCTATGAACTTCCAAGTGATTTTATAATTATCCATGATACATACAAAAGAAAGAGCATGTCATTATCTCCCGCCTTTAAAAAAAAATCTTGTTTCTTGTCTCATTGCTCATTTACCTCAAAATTCCTCTTTTACTGTATTGTTATATAATCCACGGCACAAGGTCTCTGCATCTGTCTTTCTGACTTCAAAAGGTTTTGAAAGACAGTTCAATTAAATATGACGAAAGCCCCGTGGTGGTTGGTACCACCCACAGAAGTTGTTTTACTCTTTCTCTGTATGTGACGTGGATAATGAGCCTTTAAATTGCGAGCGGGTATGAAGATAGGGTATAAAAATCCCGTGGAGGTTCCTACCTTAGGGAGGTACTGGGTTTCATAGGGTAACGCTTTGGGCGCGGTAGAGTCTCTGTTTCTGGTAGTTTAACTGTAGAGCATCTGAACGGCAATCAGCAGACTCGGGTTCGAGTCCCGGCCAGGAATTTCAAACTTTTTTCTTCTGGCCTTATTTCTATCTTCTCAGTATAGATTGCCTTCATTGTGCCGTCTTTGTTCTCTTTGATCATTGTGTCTTCCAATGTCCCTTTCTCTTACCTTTAAAAGAACTCCTGTTTCTTTTCTCTTTGTTCATATATATATATATATATATATATATATATATACAAGGGCTGCTGCGACTAGTAACAACCACCACAAAGCTTGCGCCATATTTAATTTTTGCTTTTCAAAATCCTTTTGAAGGCAGAAAGAAAGATGAAGAACCCGTCCACTGTAGTATATATTCATAGAGTACGAGGAGAGCGAGAGAAATTGGGCGTGAACCGGAGCCTTAAAGGCAAGAGAAAGGAATATTCGAAGAAACAGGAATAATGTTAAGGGAAAAAAGTGAAATAGTCCAATTGTGTATCGATTTCCAGAATGCGAGACAAATGCTGGTGCAGTTAAATTCTTACAATGTTTCGTTTTCCTATCGAAAATGAATCCTGTGGCAGTTTGTTCGCATGTTTGGGCTTCGTTACCGCGAATGAGTAGCAGAAGCGCACAAACACAAATAGTCATCCATTAAATTCAATTTAAACCGACTCAAAACCAATCTAAACTGAAGCCTATAAGGTGATCCCCTTCTGCGAGGTCAGAACACTCCCAGTCCCTAAATATGAATACGTTGCCATACATTTTATTAATTACGAATTAGATCATCCTTTCGGGAAGATGTATGGTAAAGAAATGAAAGCTAAAAAGATTGGTAAATTATCTAAAATTGCAATTATAGCGAGAAGAGTATCATATCCCATGTGCGAGAATGGTTGATTATAAATTAGTGATTTTAGGGCAGCGCTTCAACTACGAGGTTATAGACGCGAAGATGAGACAGTAATTTAGTGCTAGATCTATCGTAGCAATTTCATCCAATCAGTGTTTGTGATTGCAAAATAAAATTATAAACAAGGAAAATATAGGTTGTTTTCATTAATATATAATAAAAAGTTGAAAATTGTGTTGATATAAAGGTATAATATTTTTCCTGATATAATTGTGATACATAATTAGTCAAATTCTTTATTAAAAACAAACAACCTATACAACCCTCCCTACTATGAACATTTTTGAATAATTTGCGATCAAAAATTTGGGTGGCTGAGTAAAATTAGATTTACTCATGAAAATGAAAAAAATAGATTTTAAGTTGATTTCTTACCTCAAATGATGTAGGCCTATCTAAACTTAGTACACACACTACTTAAATTTGGCTTAACAATTTTTAAAGCACTTTTTAAAACTATTTTACAGGATGAAAATCTTATTTAATGAATTTTCCCCCTTCTGCAATCCGAGAGCGCAACACCTCGATAAACACTGCGATAACACTGAGAGACTGAAATCAACGACCCTTTCTCACTTGAAGCTGAGAAGGGAATGTTGAGGCGAAAGAAAGACCCTAATTTACTCAGCTGAATGGTCATTGTGTTGGCCAATAAAAAGAAAAAAACAACCCTTCTTTGATCACGTCTTCACCATTTACTGAAGACGTATTCCTACACTCGTGCATTAAATGAATGTAATTAAAGAAAATCAGTTTTTAATTTCATATCAGAAATGTTGAAACGTATATTGTGCGGCGCATTTTGAACATTGATGAGTTTCAATTTAACTGAATTTGCGTAAATTGGGATTTACTGAAAAACAACGCAAATGTTGAGAAAATAAAAGATGTGAATGGGAAGAAGAGGGGAAAAAAAGAATAAGTCTAGGTTGACGCGAGCTAAAAGAGAAGGATGACTGTTGTCTACCAAACTCTGACGGGCGTCTCTCTACAAGGAATTAATTGAATTCGATATTTCGTTCATGACTATTTGGAAACGTGATTTGGTGAGGGTATTTATATATGTACGCGATCGTTTGGGAGAAGAGAGAGAGGAAAAACAGAAAAAAGACTAAACGATCGAATTATTTCTTGAGAAAAAATACTTTTTAACATCTGCCAATGCATGAGAGGTTTCTTATTTGTGTGGCGTGAGGGAGAGAATGAGAACGCTTCCCTATTTCGCTTTTGACTTTAGTTTGATGTTCTGCATCAACAACTGTAGAAGAATAATTAAAAGAAGAGCCAATTTAAAAAAAAAATCATAATGAAAGGGAATAAATAATGAAAAACAAACAAAAAATAGTAATTGTATTTGTCGTTTTGACGTTGGGGAAAATTTATGAAACAATTAACTTTACGGATAAGCTGAGCGTACCGGAGCAACGCGAGGAATGAGATCCTTTCGATTCGGTGAAGTTTGTTCTTCTATTAGTCTTTGTTCTATCCTGGTATTCGGCACAAGTCTGAAGTAAAGGCTTGTTGTATCTATAAAGTCTAAAGGGTTTCGAAATAAAGGAGGCGAACTATCAAAAGGAAAACGCGCTGCTATCCTATTTGTATTCCTTTCGTCTAAGGGTGTGACGAGAAAGAATTAGAACGGCATACACATATGTACATGCAAAAGGCTGCAAAAAAAATCCATTTTCACATTTTAAATATGTAGTCACTTACGTAATTCTGTAAATTTAAAGCGGGCTTTACGTAAGTCTAAATTTGCCGAGCAGGTTTGACGTAATTCTGAACTTGCCAAGCAGACCTGTCGCAATTCTCAATTCTGAACTTGTTAAGGGAGCTTGGCGTAATTCTGAACTTGACAAGAGATCTTAGCATACTTCTGAACCTGGCAAGCAGGCTTAACGTAATTCTAGACTTGTCAAATTGGTTTAATGAAATTCTGAACTTTCAAAACATGATTGAGGTAATTATGAACTTGCCAATGCGGCTTGACGTAATTATGAACTTGCCAAACGGAATTGACGTAATTTTGAGCTTGTAAAGCAGATGGGACGTAATTCTAAACTTTCAAAGAGAGATTGATGTAATTTTGAATTTGCCAACGAGCTTGATGTAACTCTAAACTTGGCAAGCGGGTTTGACGTAATTATGAACAAGCCAAGCGGGTTGGGCACAATTCTGAACTTTCCAAGATGGTTTGACGTAATTTTGATCTTTCTCAGCGGAGTGGACGTTACTCTGAACTTGTTTAGAATTACGCCAAGCCCGCTTAACTTGTCAAGTGTGCTTCATGTAATTGTGAACATGCCGAACAGGCTTTACGTAATTCTTAAATTTCCAAGCGCTCTTGACGTCATTCTGGATTTGTAAAGAGGGTTTGACGTAATTCTGAACTTTTCAATCGCAATTGACATAATTCTAAACTTTCCAAACGGACTTCGCGAAAATATTAACATAATTAGCGTGCTTGACGTAAGTTTGAACTTGTGAAGCGAGTTTGACGTAATTCTGAACATGTCAAGCAGGCTTGACGTAGTTCAAAGCTTGCCAAGGCAGCTTGAAGTAAATATGAACATGTCAAGCTAGCTGGATGTAATTCTGAATTTAACAAGTAGTTTGAATTTATTCTGAACTTGCCAAGCGGGCTTGAGGTAATTCTGAGCCCATCAAATGCCCTTTACGTAACTCTTGACTAGGCAAGCGGGTTTGACGTAATTCCGAATTTACCAATCAGATGACGTAATTATAAACTTGCCAAGAAGGCTTGACATACTTATAAACTTACCAAGACGGCTTGAGGTAAAATTGATCATGTCAAGCGGGCTTTACGCAATTCTGAACATGCGAAGATGCCTTGGGGGAATTTTAAACTTTTCAAGTGGACTTGACAAAATTCTAAACTTTTGAAGTGGGTTTCATGTAATTCTCAACTTTTGAAGCGGGCTTGACTGGGGCCCACTGAGTACGCCTCATTTACAATAACACGCTACTATCGATTTGAGAGACAGTTTTTTCTACCCATTTGAGTATTTTTCCCCTCACTCAAGTTGCTCTAATTTTCAACAACCTTTCGTACGGAACGGTATCAAAAGGCCTTTTTAAAGTGAAGGTAAATTATATCGACCGCTTAAGTTTTAGATGCAAATCATTTTATGCAAAAATTCAAGCAAGTTAGTTAAGCACGAGCGCCCTCGTCTGAATCCATGCTGTGCGGCTGTGATTAAATTTTTTGTCTCTAGATAAGTCACCAATAGATGATAAGAGCTTCCCAATTACAGAAGTTAGACTCATAGGACAGAAATTTTTACGGTTTTATTTCTCTCCGATTTTGAATATTAGCGTAACATTTGTACGTTTGAACTCTATTGGAACTAGGCCTTCCTAGATCGATCTATTGAAAATCACGCATAGCGATCTTGTAATTCAGGTTTTAATTCTTTAAGAAAGGTTGGGTACACCCCATCGGGCCTGGGTTCCTTAGATTGTTTGATTTGGTTTATGTAGGCGATAATTTCCCCTTCATTTACACTTATAGTGGATAGAACATTTTGATTTTCAAAATTTATTTCCTCGCCTAGTTTGCTAATTGTGTCAGGTCCTCCACAGTAAATACGCTCACGAAGTGTTCTTTTAATATAAAAAAACCCCACGCACAGACAACATTATATATATATATATATATATATATATATATATATATATATATATATATATATATATATATATATATATATATATATATATATATATATATATATATAGTGTATGTGTGTGTTTTTTATTTTTGCATTCCATAATTAATTCCTTTTTGAGCGAGACAAACACGTACTGAGGGGAGTTTGGGATTTAAGAGTTGAAGTCTTCATGATGTCACGTAAGTAAGTGATTCTGTGTCAATCCGTTCTTTGGCGCTTCGTGACCATGAATCCTTGTCCTCCCTTCATTCGGATGGCGTCTCGTTCTCATTCAGAGAATATCATCATTTCGGGCACAGGAGAGAAAATTACCAATGAGAGTAGCAGAATATAATTAGAATAAACCAATTAATTAAAAAAAAAATGGAGCAACTTTATGAGAATTAGTTTATTTATTCTTTTAAAACCTATGCAAGGGCGTAGTTCTGAGGGTTAACTCAAACATTTTTAGTAAAAAAATACTATGTAGACCAGAAACAAAAAATCTTGTCTTCATACTATACATTAGCACCAGTGAAAACCATAATTCGATTGTGGAATTGTTAACAAATGGTAGAAATGAACTTGTTAATATTAAATAAAATGATTTGGATAAATTCTAAATAAAATGATAGTGAAGGGAATTTTATTTCTGACAAATCATTTAATTTTTACTGTCTAAATAAAAATTCGAAGAGGCAGTTTTAGTACAGGGTCTGAAAAGAGGAAAATGTGCATTAAAAATGAAAGATAATTAATTAATAGACAAAATATGGAAAGAAGACAAATTTTTCCGCTTATCTATGCAGGATGAAAACTTACGACGAATCCCACAATTTACTATAAGATTATGTTCCATTTTTAAGTTCGTGATCTTTCACCGCCCTCATGAGACGAGTTTCGAAGTCTGTCTCATTGATCAAATTTCAGCATCAAGAAATGGCACTAAAAAAGAACCAGTAAAAAAGATTTACTCAGCATTTGAAAATCGTCGCTTTGTCGTTCACGTATTATTAAATCAACTTTTCATTATCTGGATTCAATGTTAGTCTTTAATTTATTGAAAGAAATAAATACCGTCAGAATACTTTAAATTTTACATGTGCTTTTTCTACAGTTATAAGCCAAAGGTTTTGAGACTCCTGCATTTTTTTTTATATAAGAAAATTAATAGAAGTAATCAAACGTTGCATTTTGTTTCAGTATGTTTGTATCATAATTTGAAGGTGAACCATACAAAAATTTAGAACTCAAACCCATTTTATTAATAAATGCAGTCAAATAATGCGCACAGTCAATAGTTACAATGATGTCCCTTGTTCTACAGGACTCTCAATTCCTTTATGCATGGTGGAGACCAAATTTTTTTTAGGATATTTTGACTTGTTATTGATCCATTTTTGTTCAATAAGCTCTACAACTGTTCACAATTGGATGGCTTCTGTTTATCAACCTCTAGTTTGATTATCGCTCACAAAATTTCGATTGGGTTCAAATCTGGCCAATTCCCGGGCCAAGGTCACAAAAGCTCGATATTATTTTTAGGCAAGAACTTTGTTTTTGCTTTGTGACGAGGTTTGCTATCATGCTTTAAAATACAGTTATCTTCCCCAAATTGCTCCTGAACTGTTGAGAAAAGGTGCTGATTTAGCACATTTTGGTACCATTCTGAGTTCATGGCAGTGCTCTTTGGCACAATTGTTATTGCTCCAGTTCCCTTAGATGAGAAGCATCCCTAGACATGGAAAGTGACGGATGCTTCACACTTGGCTCGTAAAAACGCTCCCCTTTTCTCGTCTTAACGAAGGATCTTCCAAAAACTCTAAACAAGCGGAAGGGAACTTCATCAGGAAATATCATCTTGCCCCAGTCTTCAGCAGTCATTTTTTTGTATTTTCTACAAAAGCGGAGCCTATCCGTAAGGTTTTTCTTGGTTAGATAAGGCTTATTTGCAGCAATTTTCGCCTCGAAAACGTTGTAGAAACGTCTTCGCCTCACTGTGCTCGTCAAAGCATTCGCACCTGTTTTTTTCCAATCGTGAGCAATCTTGGCTCTGGTGTCAACCCGATCCTTGAGCTTGGACCTTACCGAAAGGCGACCTTGGCGGCATTTGAAGCTCTTGATCGTCCAGAAAACTTCTTCACAGGAGTGTGTCCAATATTTTTAAATCATTAATGACCCAAAGGATGGTGTTCCTTAATGCAACACCCTTAGCAACTACATATCTCTGCATTTCAGACCCCTTTGGTGCTGAGCAACAATGATTGCACGTTTTTTTTTGGAAAGGACCTTTTTTGAAATTAAAAAAGATTCAAACATCTATTTTTACAAAATATTACGAAATAGATTATAATTACACAACATAATTCATTTCACCCATCTTTGTCATCATTTTACCCCTTTGATCGAATAGCTAAGCGCCAGCGGCTGGAACTCCCCTCATACAGAGACAAGACCAGAGCGCGATTTTGGAACTACTGACTTTTTCATAAACCTGAAATAATTTAAATATTAATTATTTTTATTACGTAAAGTTTAGAAACGAATGAGGAAAATAAAAGTATTCGTCTCAAAACTTTTGCACATGACTACATTCTATTTTGTTCCTATCTCATCTTTCGTGCCTTTTTTGCTGTTATGCTTGTATGATGCGTTCGGGCTTCTAATCATTTTACGATATCTTTCTAGACACGTGAAAAACAGGTTATTTATAGTACAATATTTTAAAGATGAATTCTTTTGTTGGTCCGGAAGAGCCCAGGCGTATACATGTGCATGAACGATCGTCTTTCTACGATGTGCGCGTGCAGTGAATATAAATGCCATAGGTTTAGGAAGAGCATTGGGGAATTGGAGTTACAGTGTTCTAGGTCTAACTGATTGGCTGGCACTCTACGTTTGGCTGGCACTCTACGTTTTCTTATTTGACGAAAGCAATTGAAAGGAGCATTTGACATAAGCAATTAAAGAAGCTTTCAAGGTTGTTTCCGACGCTTTATCGCAGCAATAAATGGAAAGTAAGAAAGTTGCGACACTCATTCAGAGTGGGAGGGAGGGGGGGGGGAGTATATTTCAGGGATACTGAATACAACGTGAAATCTTCTACAAAGAAACTGAAAAGTAACGTTAAGGAAGTAGAGGTATAACGCAAACTTGGAGTACGAAGAAGGGATAAAGAACAGAATAAGAGAAAATGAGTAGAAATGTGAATATCCGAGACCTTTTTCCATGGACTGAGAAAAGTAGATGCAAGGAGTCCTTAACTATGAATTTATAACTCCTTGCGAGGTGGTGGAGGTGGTGCAGCTAGGATAAAGCCGCGGTTACATTCGTATCATGGAGGAATGGGAGGCTCTACCGGCCCCAGTTTGTGCCCTGCAAGGGGTTTACGGGGCCGAAACTGTCACCATTAGCCTGGTCACCGACTAATTCGGCAGGTAAGGAGGGCGAAGTGTGCGTCCTCTTCTTCCCTTCCCATGAGGTATCCCCCCCAAGGTAGGACGGGCAGGTCTCTTCCTTTGTCCTTCGCCGAAATAGCAAAGGACTAGGCCGTTTGCGGAGCTCCACCAAAAGCGGAAAGAGCCTCTTTACAGGCACTCGGGCCTGGAGGACGCGTCGCTCCTGCAGGTGCCAAATGAAGCAGAAATTATTAGTTTTAAACTTAGGCTTGGTTAGGTTAGGTTATGATATCTTATTATGATACAAATAATGAATATATATATATATATATATATATATATATATATATATATATGTATATATCTCTCAAAGTAGCACGAGAGAATGATGGAAATGAATCCATTAAACCACATTGAAAGAGAAAACGGAATAATTTTTCCTTGCAGTAATATTTTTATTACCTTTTTCGAAAAATCCGTGCAGGGAAGAGATTCGAACCAGGCACACTGAGGCAGCGAGCACCGCTTTGATCACAGTTAAAAGTATGCCGTTAGTACACTACGCTACGCAGAAAAAATTATTCCGTTTTCTCTTTCAATGTGGTTTAATGGATTCATATATATATATATATATATATATATATATATATATATATATATATATATATATATATATATATATATATATATATATATATATATATATATATATATATATATATATATATATATATATATATATATATATATATATATTGAAAGGGACTGCGAAATAATTAGTTTCTTTTTCGAGTCTCTGGATTTCTTTTAGCCCGTGGATAAGTTCGCCAAAATTCACTAGAAAAGTAGAAACGAACAAAGGCAGGAAACTAGTTCACTGTCTTCAATTCCTTAGTTACAACTGTTTTCCTTTGATAATGATACATGTGTGTATCGAAACGTGTCAGGTCAATAAAAAATTCAAAATAACTTTTACAGATTTTAAGTTAATCTATTAATTTAATGTTTAAACTGGTCTATAATTTAATTTCGGATCAAGCCTACTTTCCTTGAAAATAGGTACGAACTACATTTGCCACTTTCTAATCAATGGGGACAAGAATAACGGCAATTTCGTTTTTCTTTTCTCTAAGACTATGCGCATAAATTCCCGCTACCCCACAAGCTTTAGTTGACCTCATTAATTGCGTTTATCACATCTTCATCTGTAAACATTTTATCGTTGATTATTGGTACATTGCATTTAATTCTTGATGTTTTTAAGTATTTAAATAGGATGATCTTCACTCGAGATTGATAGAAAATAATAATTTAAAAGGATGCTTTTTTTTCGTCATCGTGAACGTATCTAGTCATCATCATCACTAACTCTATAATTTATGAAGGTGATTTTTTTGAGTATTTGAATAATAATTTCATCTTAGTTTGGTTATGACATGTTTTTTTATCAAAGTTATTTTTAATAATTCTTTTATAATATCCAAAAACAAAATGATGAAGTTCATAAATAAATATAAGTATCGAAATTTTGTGATTTTTTTTAAACCCAAAGAATTACAAATGGTGAAGTTCAGAAAATTAAATTTTTATATATCTTCCTCTATAACTATATTTTAGCAACGTGATATTTGGAAAGGGGGGAAATTTAATGGGTTGAGGAATAAGTTATTGCGGTTTTATCAAATTTATTCATTACCATTAACAATCTTAGAGAAACTTCCTTTTGAATTGATAACAATATGCAATTTAATCAATAATGTATTCTCCGTTGTTATTTACGACTTCTTCCCAACGTTCAACTAGTTTTTCGATGCCTCTGCAATCAAAATCTCTGGATTTTGACTCGAAAAATTCGTCTGACCAGGTTCTTAATTCCACATCAGTATTGAATGAAACGCCGTGCAAATTGTTGGAGAGCCATCGGAACAGATGAAAATCCCATGGAGCCAAGTTTGGCGAATATAGAGGATGCGGCAAGATTTCCCAATTAAGCGTTTGGATGACGTCTTTTGTCATATTGGCAATGTGAGGATGAGCATTGTCGTGTTACAGAAGGACTCCATAACGTCGATGAGGTCGCTTTTCATGAATAGCTTAAGCGAGTCGATACATTTGTTGAACGTAGAGTTCTGCATTGTCAATCTCGTTGTTCGCAAGGAGCTCATAAAGAATGATGCCTTCACAACCCCACCACACACACACACACACACACAGCATCGTCTTTCGTGGATAAAGTCCTTTCTATAATCACGGAAGTATTTTTTTATTGGGCATAAGCCATTGTTTCGATGTTTCATGTTGACATAAACACACCACTTTTCGTCGCCAGTGATGATGCCGTGAAGAAATATGTCCTTATATCCACGAGTAGCCTTGTGACGAGCAAGCAAACCCGCGGCAATCGTGGAGCTTTGAAGTTTGTTGCTTTCGCTCAAAGCGGGTGGAACCCATGCACCGAGTTTTTTAACTTTCTCCATCGAATGAAGGTGATTCACTACAGTTTTCTGATCACATGCCAATTGTATAGCCAATTATCTAGTCGATTGACGAGGATTTTCATGAAGAAGGTCGTTCAATCGATCTTCATCAAAACGTTCTTCGTCATTAAGATTGAAATGACCGTTTTTGAAAGGTGAAAACCACCATTGAGCTGTCCTTTCTGATAAAGCATTTTCTCCGTACACATCACAAATATCACGACGAGCTTTGGCTGCGTTTTCATTGTTCCCGTCTCGATTGAAAATGAATAACAACAAGTGTCGAAAATGCGCCTTTCTTTCAACTTGACATTCCATTTTGAGGGAACAGAACAAAAATTAAGTTAACACAACTTTTAAATAAACCGCAATGACTTATTACTCAACTTCAAGACGTAGCCTAAGCAAAAGCCTAATAGTCTACGCTCTTAAGAGACGTAGCCTAACCTTTGCAAATTTTGCTCTCATTATTTATTATTGTTTCTTAATATGTGCACAAATCACGTCAACAAAACTTAAATCAACATAACATTAAAAAACCGCAAGAACTTATTCCTCAACTTAATAGTTTAGAGTTCCCTTTTAAAATTATTATAATTGGTAAAGTTCAGAAAATTTATAAAAATTTAACCATGGCTGTTTTTTTTAGATTTTAAATTTTAATCTTAGTAGCGAAGCGCAAACTCCCCCGGTAAGGGAAAGTGGCGAAGCTATTGCCTGTTTTTTTAAAAAAACTTGAACTGTCCCTTTGTTTTATGCAACATTAACACGTTAATTTAAAATTCGTATTCGAAATGTAGCAAAGTGAAGAAATGCATCGGCAATCAAACGTACAGTCACTTAGCTTCAAATAAAAGAACAATCTTATTTAACATTTTAGCATTAATTAAATCTAGGCTTAAAATATCATAAAATTTCCACACGATTTTAGAATTGCATCGATGAATCATCAGAAAGCAAAAATCGGCCTAAAATTGATTGGTTTTGACCAGGAATGTGTGAGAAAAGGGTCATTCCTAGCTAGGCCTAACCTGGGCGTAAATAAAGGCCAGAGTTGCAGGCAGAATATAAGCAAATGAAATGGCGGCAATAGTGATAAGAGCCTAAAATATTAAAGAATGCGCTGCTAAATCTGCGTTATCTCTGCGTTGAAGAAGCCACAATAGCTCATCATTAAATTATTACAAGAAAACTAAGTTCTTAAGATTAAATTACAAACTTAAAGGTCACACAATTATACCACGACATGTCCTGTAGTTTGCATAGCATTCACTTCATAGATAAATCCAAGCTGGACGAGCATCTTAGATGCAAAGAAAGAGATACGGAGAGTATATAAACAATGACCACCAAGCTTAGGTTGTTTACAGTAAGGCTTTTTTTTTAAATTAAGTAGGAATGAAAGGGGGTCAGTGTTGCTTCTTAGTACAAATAATGATTCTCAACTTGGAGATAAAAAAAAATATGAGAGATGAATTGGTTCAGTGAGAGAAACCTTTGTGAATGATTTAGCGATGTATAGTTTGAACAAATGGCTAAAAATAGGAAGCTACACTTATAAGAAGGATCATTTTGGTATCCTTGCTATGAAAACGGCTCGAAGGATTTTAGAAGAGAATAGAGTGGTTGTTTTGCCTATCTTTTGTGATTGATAATGGAGAAAGATGGTAAGAAATATTTAATCTATTACAGAGAATGAGTAAGGCGGCTGTGACCACTTGAACGTGCCGTTCCATGAGAAGAGTGGAGAAAAGTAAGATTGAGAACGAACAACGTAAGAGCAAAAGAAGGACCCAAGGCTGAAAACACTATAGCCCACTTTTTGATTTCATTTAACTATAATAACATTAAAAAATGTTATTATAAAAAAATGTTATGTTTACGTAGAGACAAGGTAAACAGACCGAAGTCGCGTGCTCTCAATTGTCCTGACTTATGACCTTATGACCAGATGACCTTACGACCTTCAAAACTTTAAATAATTCCCGGACTAACTTTGAGAAGACATTAGCAATTGTATCATTCGCAAGAGAATGTAAAACCACAAAGGAGTTTCAAATTTCGTTAGAATCGGCCGAATAGTTACGTTATTATTGCCAAAAAACTCATTGAATAGTAAAATGGTTACCATCCGACCGATTGACCTACGGACCGACATAGTAACTTATAAAGAGTCGTGTGCACGCGACTAAAAAGGCAAAACTATAAGCAAGGATGACGTAAATATAATATATCAATCATAATAATAATGCGTATCTTCATTTTCAAAGAAAAAAAAACTATTATAACCCTAAAACATGGTCGTTATTCAACTAAACCTACATCAACTAAATGAGCTTCATAATTTTCTAGTCGTTTTATATACAAAATCTGCCTCTTCAATGACGAGGTAATTAACAGTATTGGCAATTCACCAGCGTCGCGGCGACATTCGTATCAGAATAAACCTCTCCCCCCCCCTCAAAAAATCCGGATAGCAAGAACAAATATAAATATTGCAACGCCCTACCTTTAATGTTCAGTTTGGCGAGGTAAAACCCTCTATTGAGGATTAAACACACGTAAATAGGAACTACGATATACGAATATTGGAGATATAAAGAAATGACTCCATAGTATCTTATGATCAGGAGTACGTGATATTAAATTCTGAAAAAAAAGACGCCTTGGAAAACTTTATTAAACGGAACAAGTTATAAAAATACCTTGCTCCATCTTCACTTTCGACATAATGAATCTGAGGACATTTGGCTTATATATGGTTGGCCAGAAAGTCCTGATTTATTTAGGAAGCGGAAGTTTGTTTACAGTTTTTTTTATTCATAGCTGACTGGTATCTGGGAGAGGTTTGGGTGCTGGTTGATCGCTGGAAGAAGATCGTAGAGAATGAGGGACTTTATTTTGAAGAATAAATTGGTGTTTCTGCATAAAATTTTGTCGTTTTCGTTCCGCTTTCTAAGCGAGTCAGGCCAACTTAATATCTAAACCATTTTGTACACTTTCGAAAGATATATTCGTGGGGATTCGGTCCTAGAGAGGTGAAATAGGAAAATTCAATACAATTTTCTAAAAAGGGATAAAAATGGATTTTGATAACTTTGGTCCGATTTCTTTTACCTGGGTCGTTAGTAAATTCCTAGAGCCCATTGGGAGAGAAAATCGTTGAACGTCTAGGGATAAATGACCTAATAAATGACTTGCAGCACAGCTTTCAGCCCGAACGTTCATGTCGACTTTTTCCTGAAAGGATTGAGACGTTTGACGAAGATAAAACTGAAGATGCAGTTTATCTCTATCTTAAAAATATTTTAACACCATTCAAAACTTTCTGGCCAACCTTAATACAATAGCGCAGAAAGGACATACAGTCTAAAAGTGAGATAACAAGGGGGTGGGGGGTGGATGGTGAAATAAAATAAATTAGTTAATACCGAAAGGGTATCTTTGTTGACTGTATATGCGTGGTATTTGCTTTATTTTAATTTGATTTGTTGTAGCTTCCAAGCATTGAAAGGAGTTTCTATCAAACAATATGGGTATATTTTTAAGTTGGCTTTTTTTTTAATTTTCATAATTCGAGCATAAATTTGTGGTTATCTTGGTGTGTTTTTTTCTTCTTAGTAATGTTACTTTGGATGGTCTGAGGAGAAGTTTTGTTATTATTATAAATGTGGAATATTCGTGACATGGGAGAGAGTAAATAATGTGATAACGATTATCTTCCAATCGTACAAAATATAAGAGTGAGAGAGAGAAAGCAATTGAGATATAGTTCTAATAATAATTACATCCTCTTCTTTCACTTACTAATTTATTTATGGGATTTTTAGAGGGCACTGAACAGACAATCAACTCATGGTACATTTATTTTTACTAAGGTAGTTATCATCTTGAGAAAAAAAGCCTAAAAAAATATGCCAGGTGCAGTAATCTACGCTTTGGGGCTGAGACCTTGCGGGAAATTCCTATTGGACATACAAACTGTGTATCACGCTTTATTGCAGGTCAGATTTTGGGTTGATATTTTGAATATTAAACATTGTACAAACGTCAAACTTAGTCCACTGAAATATCCTAGGTAGGTACGTATGCAGTTAATATTTAAATCGTATTGATAAAATACATACAAAGTTATGTTGAGTTATGTATTTTCATGTGCTTTCAACTGTGGCACGCTTTATTGCTGATGTACGAAAATGCCCCTACAACGACGTCTGACAGCTGCAGAGAAGACGCGGATTGTTGCAGGTCTCGCAGAAGGCTTATATGTTGGAGAATTAGCCCAAGAGCTTGGTCGGGATACAAGAACATTGAAGGCGTATGTGGAAAACCCCATCACCAAACCAAGGCAAGATAAAGGTACGAACAGAAGTGTATCCGAGCGTGACATCCGAAAAATAGGCAGACAAGTAAAAAAGACCTCGGTAGCACAAGTGCTGCCATAATTGAAAGTGCTGGAGTTACTCCTTTGTCCAGATGCGCCCAGTGTAGGCTCCTTAAAGAGACGGCCAGAAGGGTTAAGTGCATCGCTAGACCCATGAAAGAATCACAAAGAGAAGTGTATTGATTGAGCGCGGAAGTACATGAGGATCAATTTAAAGATGTCCTCTTCACGGATGAGGCCAAAGCTACTCTGGATGGCCCCGACGGATGGGTCAAAGTTTGGATACCTTTTGGAGCCTCTCGCCCGCATCGCATTCAGCGTCAACAAGGAGGTGGTGGTGTCATGTTTTGGGTGGGAATCATAGGAAATGAACTTGTTGGGCCTTTTCGATTTCCAGAGGGTGTCAAACTCACCATCAACTCCTACACCGCATTTCTGCAGGAGCATTTTTCCGCATGGTTATATGATCTGCCACTCTCACGTCGACGACGATTGATTTTTATGCATGATAATGCTCCTTCGCATTCAGCCAAGGCTACAATTTCGTACCTCGCAACTTTGGGAATCACAGGCCAATCACTTATGACCTGGACTCCCTGTTCGAACATGAAGATGAAAGTGTATGAAGTAGGTATCCAGTTTTCATCGAAGGATGCCCTGTGGGAAAAGATCCAAACAGTTGCTGGTACCATAACATCTTCCCAGATTAGTCAGCTAACAGCTTCTGTGGACAAAAGACTGTTTGGTGTCATTTCTAAACAAGGAAGTTACGTAGATAAATAAAGTACAGCAACAACAATTTAATTGTGTTGGTTTCAAAACTTTAGCTGCTATTCTTCGGGAACGTGTTTGATTATTACACTAAAATGGTAATATAAGAATAATACTTTGTTTCATTACCTTAAATTAGCATTTTCGTACACCTACAATAAAGCGTGATACAGTTGAAAGCAAATGAAAAATACATAACTCAACATAACTTTGTATGTATCTTATCAATACGATTGAAATGTTAACTGCATACGTACCTACCTAGTATATTTCAGTGGACCAAGTTTCGCGTTTGTACATTTTTTTATATTCAAACTATCAGCCAAAAATTTGACCTCCAATAAAGTTGATACACAGTTTAGCTTTTATGCATCTCAGCTGCAATATAAGATTTTTCTAAAGAAGGGGAAAATTTGTATAGTAGGCTTCTACAAATTGGCGTAGATACCCATTCACATAAATGTAAAGTATTGTTTAATTTTTCATTAATTTATCCCGCAGAATTAAGAAGAGGGTGAAGAAATATGCCATGAAGTTTCAGATTAAATACAGTTTGAGTTAGAGTATGGAAGATGTTAGGTGTAAGTTTGATTTTTCCTGGAAGTAATGCCCCTTGTATCTGGAGTACTCGAACTAACTAGTCGCAGTTCTACTTATACTTTATCGTCCAATAGGACACACCTCCTCCGACA
Source organism: Ceratothoa steindachneri (assembly GCA_963969495.1). NCBI lineage: Eukaryota > Metazoa > Arthropoda > Malacostraca > Isopoda > Cymothoidae > Ceratothoa > Ceratothoa steindachneri. Next base: position 171,824,785 of record OZ018327.1, read on the forward strand.
CAAGATCTTTCCCCGAGTCTACATAATATCACGCGGTTCCTGTCCAGTACAAAAATGATCTCTGCAGAAGAAACGAACCCGCTTGTGTATTCAAACACCCTTCGGCCTCAATGACCCTATCAATTCAACAAAGTTAGACCTATTTTTTTGATGCAAAAAGGAAGATTTTCAAATCTACGTTAAGCCGTGAGATTCCAAGTGTTAATAAATCCGAAGAAAAAATTCCGACCCAACCGATTCCTCCAGAATCTTTTTGTGGAAGAAATAACTCCCAAATTAATTAGATTTCAGGACACCGTCTTATTAATTACAACTGTTAGACCAGAAATTGATATCATTATTTCATTTACAGTGACCTCTCAAACATTTCAGATTTTGTATTTCAAGACTAAGGACGGAAGTAGGATACTTCTGAAAACACTTCTTTCCATTATCGTGAATTTCATCACATAATTAAATACTTTTATAATGGAAGAGTTGAAAATTAATGTAATACCATACAACCGTACTGTTTAATAGTACTTGTTTAGCTTGAGTTAAAAGTAGAATTAACAAATATTTGGAGAATGGGGTGATGTAGTTTAATTTAACCTAACTTGTATATATAACTGAATATCATTGTATGTATTATATCTTCAGGTGGATATCGAAGGGCAATAAAAAGTACTTTAGAGTAATTCCAAGATTTAGAAAACTACAAGTTATCCTCATCAGGATATTAGGACAGATGCAAGTCATGTTGAATCATCACTGAATCAAAGTACCGAATCTGATGGCAATGCCACTGAAGAGCCACGGGACTCGAGTGAAACACATTGCCTGAATTGTCCATCTCTCTCTCTCTTTCTCTCTCTCTGTACACCGACACACACGCACACATATTATATTAAGAAAAATTATTGCAATAACGCAATTAATTATGCGGTTAAAAGGCTATTTTTGGCAAACACAATCTTCCTCAAAGTCCTCGGAAGGAGCTCTTCTCTTATACACAAGAAGGTAACACTTAAAATACGTGTTCTCTCAGATAGCAAAAAAACAATCTTTCAATTGGCGTTTTTAAGTGACATCCTTGCTTTTCGAAATATAGTTTTTTGGCTATCTGAGAGAACGCCTATTTTAAGTGTTACCTTCTCGTGCCTGTGAGAACAGCTCCTTCCGAGTGCTTTGAGGAAGACTGTGTTTGCCAAAAATAGCCTTTTAACCGCATATATATATATATATATATATATATATATATATATATATATATATATATATATATATATATATATATATATATATATATATGGTGTTTAAAAAAAAGATGGTATAACTTCGGGGTTATCTTCCCTATGTCTAAATAATAAAAATAGTTCCCATGAACATATGTCCAGAAATGCTTGGTTTCCGAGTTATAGGCTATTAAAACACACGCTAATCAGAATTCCTTTTTCTCCCACAGGTGGCGCCTTTCACCACAGGATTTCGTTGAACTCGATCAACTAATTGTTTGGATAGTGGTGCATAGTGAGTGGACATGTATTCAAATCAAGAGAGAGCAGATATGTACTTCGTGTATGGTTAGTTAGGTTATAGGCTAACCTACTCAATCTATCGCAAACCTACTAATTCAAACTCTTATATTCATTTTTACTCTGCGCATAGTCCTAAAATCAAACGTTCTGTTTTTTCCTCTATGTTTTACGCGCTTTACGAGTTGTTAGTCCTGAATATATGAATTCTGAATTCTCCATTATCTTTGAAATTGACTATAAATTATGTTACCCTTTCTTCTAAACTGTCTTTCCTCTGCAAAAGAGACGTTCTATAATACAACTCCTGCTATCCCTTTTAATGTTAAAAACATTTTGGTTTTACCCTTCGCTGTTTGCTTCATTGATCTTCCCAGTCTTTTAAAATACTTTAACATTTCAGTTGTTTTCAAATACGAGACAGCTATAAAAAAATATTCTAGTTCACAATAATTGTAATAATATTTGGGGAGTATTCGGTTGAATATTCTGTTTGTCCAAGTAAATATTTTGAACTGAAAGGAAAGCAATTATCCATCCGTACTAATCAGCATCAATATAATGTTAAGAGAGCTGTAAATAATAATGCGTTTTTTTGTGCATATGTCCGAAAAAACAACTTAATTAATTGGAATTCAGCAAAATTGATTTTTTGCTCCAATGACTCAATTAAAAGAAACCTTGTTGAATGTTTATGTATAGGCCAATTTAATAACTTTAACATTTCCCCTGAGCTTTTTAAAATTGATGCTGTTATGAAAAAAAAATCATTCTTAAAGAAATTAGTTTTGACTTATGTTCCCTTTTTTTGCAATTTTCATTTTTATCGGCACCCAATTTGTCAATTTAATTATTGCATTGATTTTGTATTAACATTATTTTATTTCTCTGTCTCTCTCCTACGTATCTGCTTAATTCTCCTGTCTCTTCTAACCTCCCTTATTAGACTATTGCTTTATCCGTTAATCGTTTTAACCCTTTTGGCTCTGTTCTTGACTCTTTCTGCCTCTCAGTTTGACCTTGCTACCTGTTGTAGCTAAATCTTAATGTGAGTTTACCCGTCCTTCTTCTACTTCCTCATTGGTGATTTCTTGTCTTATAGGCGGTCCTTTATCTTTTACTAGCTTATATCTACCCTTATTATATTATTTTATCTTGTAGTTATCCTTGAGAATAAACTGAATAAAGTTCGAAAGTACTTGGAAGCACCTTTTTAATTTTTCCTGCGGGACATTGCATTCATATATATATCTTTGTATCTATCTCTATCTATCTGTCTGTCTGTCTTCTCTCACTCTGACTTTGGGTGCGTCTCCCTCTGTATTTGTCTCTCTCTGTCTCTGTCTTTGTGTGTCTATCTCTGAATATATATATATATATATATATATATATATATATATATATATATATATATATATATATTTGTGTGTGTGTGTGTGTGTTCATCTCTATCTCTCTTTGTTTGTATTTACCCCTCCCCCTCTATCTTTGCGCGTTTTTTTATGAGTCTTCCTCTCTCTCTCTATCTTTATCTTTCACTGTTGCCCTGTGTGTGTTTCTATTTCTGTGTATCTCTGTTTTATCTCTCTCTCTATATATATGTGTGTATGTGTGTGTGCATCCGTCCCCCTTTATGCCTGCTTCTCTCTCTATCACCGAAGCTACCAGATTCAGAACATCTAAAGTAACTAATCATTAGAACTCGTCTATCAATAAATCTTTATTTAAAGTTGCAGTGTGTTTTACTCTTCATGTGCACCTCGCGTGATTAGTGACCTCAAAACTTGGCTAATCTTATGTGCAAATAAACACTTAAATAAAAATCATGAAACTCGCTCAATTCGTCATTGGATATACAGTCATTTTATAAACACTAGAGGTACGTGAACAATCCACTCTTAGCTAAACTTGGTGAGCTAAAGTGAATTCTATTCTCGACTTCTTCTCATTCTTCGTCTGACTATTCAGCAATCTTCTAGCAACCGCGTGGAACTTCAATCAACAACACTGTCCACTGCGACGAAAACGTTAGATCTTTCAGGCAGCAAATCCATTAAAACTACAACCATAGGTGTCTTCCGTGTCCTGCGGTGTCTCTCCTCATCAGCACTCCGAATTAGGGACAATCACTCGATATTGTCATGAGAAACTGAACAGATGTTGGTCACCTTATCTCGGGGGCAAATTATCTACAGCATTTCTACTTACCCTTGATTTGAAAGGACGTACTCACAAAGACCTGGTGTCCTTGATGCCATATTTCCGACACTTACACTCTCCATGTCCCGCGGGTCATTCTGACCACGTCTGTTGACAAACTTAACTCATCAGCTTCCACATTCAATCTTTCTGATGCACATCCTATTATTCCCACTCATTATACAGACAATTTGTCCGCCTTTACACTGCCTTACGCGTCGTCTGACTATTGCGAAATTCAAAACCGCCAAAGATGGTTTTCGAAGATGGAAAGAGATTGTATACAGTCAATCTCGCCCTTACTGGCATCATCTTTATACTTGGTTTTAGAGAAATATGGCACATGCAGGCCGGCTAAGCCCGGCTGCCGCCATTCCAGGCCACACCTCATGCCGAGTGGCCAAGCAGCCCATCAGCATTGCGGCTCCACCTTGGGATCGGTGTAAAATTAATTGGCTACAGAAATGGATAAAATGGATGCGAGGAGGATGAAGGTTGGGGAAGAAGCAGGTAGTTAAAACTCACCGCCCCAAACTGGACCTCAGGGGTGAGTTCATCAGCCACGATCCAGGATGGTTGAGTGAAAGAAAAACGATCGGCATCTACTCTGTGAAATTAGAAGCTGGCCAGAGAAAGTTGTAGGAGATATTGTAGGGAAAGCGAGGAAGCAGGGTGTCAGAAAGGAGAAGAGGCTGGCTGGGGCCGGACGGGGCGCTGAGTCCCGTCAGCACAGCGGCCAGGAAGGCAAATTCTAAACGAAGTACTAGGTAACCTTTCTTTTGTTTATCCTTTCACTGTGGCATTTTCGCCTGAGCATGTGACACACATTTCACACGTGAAAAAAATCCTTGAGTCCTTACTTATGTTTAAAAACTGATCTTATAAATGGTAATTAGTGGTGAAGAAGCTCAAATTCTTTGACGATCTTTTAACCAACGAGTGCAACTGACCGCTTCCTCACAGTATAGAGGCCATAAAAAATGTCCCTATTACGACGAGCTAAAAATCCCTAAGGGAATTTTTAGGCCGTTTTAACTTCTATTGTAAGCGTGTAAAAAATGCTGCCAACATCTTAGGGCCCTTTACCGACCACCTAGAGGGTGCACATAAACGTACCTAATCCCCTCTAAATTGGTCCTAAACTACGAACGATGTTTTTATTGCAGCCAATACATGATCATTAACCTGGTCAAGTTGTTCCAACCATTAGTTCAGGCTCTAATTAGGATTCTAACAGATGAAAGTGCAGATGAGATGGGGCCGCTCTTAAGCATCTACAAAGACATAAATAGGATCCATTATTTTTCTTCAAGCTATTTACTTCTGCGCAGAAAAATTCCCACGTTTACCGAGAGTTTTGAGTAGCACTTTCAAATGTAAAAAAAGTTTTCCTTCTAATTCAAGGGTGAGATGTAATCCTCGTCACGAAACAAAGGGAACTTGAGCTCGCCTTTCATTATCCCAGTGCAAACAACCATTCAAGTGTTGCTAGACTGTTATATCTGGTTAGTCAATTTGTAAACTAAATAATGCGGTCAAAAGTGGATGAAATCGTGCAGTCACACACTCTTGAGAACTATATCCACCAAGAGAACGATCTTTTCTCTTGGGGCACTGTGGTAAGTGGTTTGAATGCCTCGCCACAAAATCCTCTCGGCTCGTTTCAGGCGACACCTCCCACACATTTCAAAGAGATTAAATATTTTGCAAATTGCCATCTAACCAAAAAGTTACTCTTTCCTTAAAGGATTTGGGGGTCGTGAGCGCACAATCCCAAAGTCATATTCTCTTTCTGGTCCTAAGGCAAATGAAACGATTCTCGTCGATTCGTCTCAATTGCGACCTCGAGTGCTTATTCGTGAGGCATTTAAGAAACAAGTTTTCAAATTCTTACATGGGTTAGCACACTTAGGCTTGAAGGCGTCGCTCTCTCTTTTTATCTATCCATACATAAATATATGAAGTATCTTGTTCTTATTTGTATACACTTCATTAACGAACTTAGAGTAGAGTTAACCAAAAGCCAGAAGGTGCCTTTAGGGCTAGGTGAAAGACGCTCTGAGAAAAACCGTTAGAGGAGGAGACTTAATTCCGGCGTCCTCACACCCCCTTCTTCCCCTACCCCCAGTGGGGTGGCGAAGTATATATGCGTATTACTGCAGAAGAACTGGGAAAATTGAGTCAGTCATCGAGACAACGAAGTCTGTCTAAGTGCCCGGCAACCCAACGAAAGGGACGTAGAAGAAGCTCATGCTGAGCCAGTTCCTGGTGGTCACATCGGACGTTAAGTTAGCTTGTATTGAGACACAAGTTCAACTAGTTCTCGTCAGAGAACCCCCCCCTATCCTGTTGTACAACTAAACCAAGAGATACTCCTCGGCATTGAAGAATACCCCAGAGTGAACTCCCTCAATACCTCCCCTTCGTCAAAGGATTCACTCCTTTGCTCATCGCTCGTTGGTGCGAATTATTCCCAGATTAACCCGAAGAGTGGAAGAAGGATCCTTTCCCTGTTCCTTTGGTGAAATTATCTTACCAAGACAACGTGCTTAACGCCAGCCGTCGCACGCACCGAATTCATCTGAGGCTTTAAAACCACCCCCACGCCAGACAAACATCTGGAGTGGTAGTGAAGACGTCCACGCGCCTGCCCGAAAACAACATTCTTGAGGCTACATAAAAATTGAGTCCAAGGTTAGTCTCAAACCAGATTCTCGTGCGTTTTTTAAGGTAAATATATTCCATTATCTCTTTTTTTTGAAGGTCAATTAGCGTTCAATATTAAAGTGAGCTTTGGGTCAACCATTACTGTATATTCATTTGTGTAATTTAGTAAGTCTCGCTTAAAACTTGTTTAATTCTAACTGTGTAGTTTGTTTGTTAGATTTCATTTTTTGTTCATGTTGCAATTAAAGGTCTATTTTTCTCAGAAGTATTTAATTCAATCCTCGAAATGCTGAGCATGGCACTAGACACCCTCAAATATAGCACTCTTAGAGAAAACTTAATCAAGGAGTTTTGAAGTACTAACAAAACTAAACGTACGTACACCACCACTCGGTCCTTGCAATACCACGACACTATAATTCTAAGTGAATTTTCAGATTTTTGTTTTAAATGAGGGGGGGGGGGCAGTGAGCCCATCTGGCGACTGCAAGCTTGGGCATAAGTCTTTGTACACGACACAGCGTACTACTAGGCTATATTAAGAAACAAATAACATAAAACGAGGAAACAAATAACAATAGGTAATTTACAAATAACAACGCTAAAAAGGACAAGGGATAAAAAATAACAACAAGAAAACAAACTGAAAAAGCAAGAAAGAGGCACGCTCTAGCGTCGGGGGTAGACCCGCCTCTCCCCGAGGTAGAAAGATGCAACCTACAAAAAACAAAACAAAAGTCAAATAAATGGGAGGAGGCCAGCCTACTCCAAAAAGTCGTAAAGTTCACAAGTCAGTGTGCACAAACCCGTCCCGAGTACAAGAAACAAGCGGTAAAGTCCAGTCGGTGGCCTTCCGTGACATAACGACCCGCATTGAATGCTGGCGGAGCAGCATCCCGGCTAGAGAATGCGAAAAAAGCGGTGACGAAGGATTCCGCCACTGACGTGGGGTCCGAGATTTCAGTCCCATGCTACTGGAGAACGGGAGAAGGGTCCTGCGAGAACTTTCCCCGAATCCTTTTGACTCGCTTCCCCACCTTTGCTAGATGGGTCTTCCCGTTAAGAGAAGACACGTATGCCCGCCAAGAAAATCAGCGGGCGTGCTTAGAAATATACCGGAACCTAGCCCTAGCTCGACGAAATAAAAAAAAACAAAAGTCGTTCGGGCGGCGCTTATAGTGTATGTAGCCATAACGCTTCTATTTGGGGGCCGCCTAACACTCGGCTGGCTACCACGGAGAGGTCGGCGTGCAAAACGGCCAGGCAGTATAGGAATAGTAGATAGCCCTACGACGATGAGGTTGCCGGAGAAGAACTCAACGGCCTCATCTACCGACCTAAACTACTCGACTGGGACAGAGATATCAGTCAATTCCTGAAATGCAGACCTCTGCGCGCGCGCCAAGCAGCACGGGGGCAGGCTCTCGGGCGGCAGCAGCCCAGAAAATGATATTTGAATGTGAAAGTAATCACTACCATGGAGGTCATTGACCACCCCTCACCAAAAATTGAGCTGTGCATCCGGAGAGGACAAAGATAGATCGAGGAAGAGAATGAAGCCGTTCTCTGGCAGTGATGCGTAAACTGATCCACATTTAGGACACCCATCTCCAGCTTGTCGATGAGGTGGGCAAGGGCTTGACCCTTGAAATTTATCGAGTAGTCTCCTCAGAGGGTGGGTCTACCTTTCAGATCTCTGAGCAAGAGAAAGAGACTCGGCAACCGTGCCGCGACGCGACGAAAGTCCCCCGGCTCGAAGTCAGCTGACGGTGGAATGTAGGCGGAAATAACAGTGTACCTCCTATCCAGGTGCAGCTGCACAGCTACTGCCTGAAAGGAGGTATCTAAAACGAAGAGAAGAACAGAGACATTATGCCGGGTGTAAATCACCCATCGTCCCGCCACCCTCCCTATCCCGTGGTGGTGGGGTCGCAAAACCCTTATATCCCGGGAGGGTGGGCAGGGGGCACGCGCCCAGTATGGTCTCTGGAAAAAAGATAGCAGTTGGCCCGGTGTCCACGGAAATTCTATTGAAGAAATATGAACTCCAGGCCTAGCTCGGAGGAGATTCCAGACCCTCTTAGAAAAGAAGACCCTCACGGGAATAGGAGTACGCTTCCGGGATTCAGAACTCCGGGTGCTGTTGGCCGGACAATGCGCTAAAGGCGCTGTCGCTTTCGAGGATTTATTCGGGGAGGTTGGGCTCACCATGCGAGTGTTTTCCTCCCTCCGCCTCGAAACCTTAGGCGAGCGGGGTGGCTTCGAAGGCTGAGGGGACCTCTTTTCGAGGATCCACCATCTCCGAGCCACCCAACCTACCACTGGGTGTGAGCAATGCAACCGAAGCTTCTTTAGTGCTGTCCTCATTTCGGAGGGCAGCTTTAGGAACCCCGAAAGATGGCCTCACGGCCATCTTCAGGAGTTTGACTCCCGTAATTCTAACGATTTGGTGGAGGCGTGTGGTCGTTTCGCCTTACTGGAAACGGTTACAGTGAGGGATTGGAGGGAGCCCTGGTTTTAGCCAGGGCTGGGTGTGAGCCCTTTGTCCTGCCATTTCTATCAGGGGAGCGCCTAGGGTGAGTAGACCCCGCAGAAGGGTCCTGAATGGGCGCATAAACGACCGTGCTGATAGGCCTGGATGGCCCAGGAGCAGTAGGTATCTTTCTCAACATTGATGCATAGGACGTCCTAGGCGGCACTGGGCGCGCCAGGACCAAGTCCTTAGCCTCATGAAATGAGAGGCGATTCTGAGCTTGAACAGACAGGATTTCCTTCTCGAGGAGATACGCATCACATTGCTTCGAAGAGCGGTGCCGCTCTCCGTAATTGACACAATTGGTCACTCACGATTTGGACTTATCGTGTGCGTCTTTAAGCTACTTACACAGAATTCGGGTAACCCTGTCTTTGTACATCGACAGGAGGGATTACTATGGCCGAAGCGGTGAGAGTGCTAGCACTTTCGCGGCAGTGGCACAAATGCCTTCACGCGGTAGCGATACCAATCGGCATCTACCAACTCAGGGAGCTTGTCACAGTCAAACGTGACAAAGAGTGTAGGGGTAGGTCTCGAGGCCCCTCCTTGTTTTCTCATCACACGCTCGACTTTAACAGCACCATGGTCGGCCATCTCTAATGTGATGTCATCTGTGTAGTAGTCCACGAGTTTCCTCCCTTTCCCGAAGTTCATGGTAGAGTGCGGCGTCACACTCACAGGTATTCGCCAAAAGGCTCTTGTCCAAGAAACCGGTCACCTTCGGCTCTCTACCAATCACACTAGTTAGAGCTATCCTCCAATGGATGATATTGCCCTTAGCTAACATGCTGCCATCTGTGAAGCGAAATAACAAAGAAACGTTTGAAGCCAGCGGGCTCGAAAACGCCAGGTACCTCTGATTGAGGGGCCCAAACGTAATCGAGGCTCCGATCTGGTCTTCATCTGGGACTCCCCAAGCCGATCTTGGCTTGGTCACTTACCGAACCGACAGCGGCCCCGTCCATCCCCACTGACCACGCAAAAGAATATGAGCCCCGAGGCTCTTTTTGTCTCCTTTCTGTTCTTTTCTTTTTAGGAAAGGAGGGGGGGGATGACCCCGCCCCCTGCCGGAAGGAGCCCCTAGGCCAGATGGGCATGCCTTTGCAAGATCCTTTTCTGAAATGGAGAAGTTCTTGCCTATCATATGAGCAACAGCCGCGGGTGGAGATCTCACTTCACCTTGTGAGGCCTCGCGTACCCGAGGCGTCTGAGGAGGGAGCTTGCATAGGGGCGGACTCAGGTTCGGTGCTCGGCACCGAGCCCGGGATCGACCCTATGAAAAGATCCTACCCTCTGAGGCGGCGTCACCTCAGGGATCATGCCTATCTCAGTTGGGGCCTCCATGTAGCCATCCCCCCTCTCCCCGAGACATCACAGATCCCATTCGAGGTACTTTTTTTTACCTATTGCCAGCGAACCAGCATCCGTCGACGAAGAGAGGGGGGCACGTACAGTGACCACCTGAATGCTCTTAGCGCACGAGTGTAGGATGTTAGGGGGCAAGGACTGACAGGCATAGGTGGGAGTTATTGCGATAAATGATCGCGATAACGATAACGGGTTATCGGTTATCCGATATTCCCCCCCCCCTGCGTTATCGATTCATCGGTATCGCCGATACTTTTAGTTCCAAACTAGCGATAATCGATCATTTCAGTTTTGGTTCCAGTTTAGCACAGGGGCGAGCTGCGCGTTGCTTGGAGGCAGAAATAGGTAGGTCCGAGCTAGGAAGAGGATCCTCAAAACCTATGAGGAGATGAAGGAGAGACTCATCAGGTAAGAAACTAAGAAACAATATTCAAATATTCTTACTATTGTATTATAAAATAGCGCTATTTATAGTCAATAATCAATATTGTATTATAATTTTGGATTTATCGATTTATCGGTTATCACCTTATCGGGCGATAAATGTTTCGTCAGTTATTGATTATCGCCGCTAAGATTATCGTTATCGATTTATCGGTTATCGTGATACATTTTTTCGTTATCGCGCTCACCTATTCCGACGAGCAGTGCCATTCTTTGACCCCCTGAGGGGGTTGGCTCTATCAACGCGCTCCTACCTCAAGCGGTCAATTTTCAGCTATCCGCATGCTTTCTTGGCAGTCCCTTGTGGAACAAAAGGAGAGACTGCCACTGGAAAGGGAGGCATCCAAGGGTGCCTCCAGAGAATGGGGTGAGGGGGAGGCCACTACAGTCGTAGGCAAAGGAGAAGATTAGGCCTCCTCTCTGGTAGAACAAATTTGGAGGGTCCCCTGAGAAAGCACAGGAGATTAGACCTCCATTTTTTCAGGGGAGCCGCCCGAGGGCGGCTCCGACTATGGTCAAGGGAAACGTAAAGAAGTATTTTGTTTAATTCATCATTTGGCATGGTGCCCCCATTTTTAGCACGGGGGAAAAACGCTCATCACCCCACGTAGTAGCCCGTTCTACGAGGGGTGAGTACGGGGCCGGCGAAGCCAGCTACCGCCATTTGAGGCCACTCTTCCTGCCTAGTGGCCTGGCAGCTCATCAGCATGGCGGCTCCACCTTAGGCTCGGCGTAAAATCGATAGAAATTGAAAGGAGAAAGAAAGAAGATGTGAGGGAGGTGTGGGTGGAGATGAAGCAGGTTGTTAAAAACTCAGCCCCGATCTGGGATAGTTGGGTGAGACGAAGCTGGTCGGCATCTACTCTGTAAAATTAGAGGCCGACCAGAGAAAGTTGTGGGAGAGGTTGTAGGGAGAGTGAGGAAGTAGGGCAAAAACGCAGTTTGTCAGATAGAAGAAGAAGAGGCTAAGCTGGGACCGGACGGGGCGCTGAGTCTCGTTAGCACAGTGGCCAGGAAGGCAAATCGCCGTGCCCCTTACGGGAGAATTTGCAGAAGTTCTAAAACACACATCGAAGACTGAAGTCCAAAATGTTTCCTGATCTCACTGTCAATCACAAGGTTTACGTCCCCAAAGACCTTTGAACTTGTTCCTGTGTGTTCGTGAAACATTTAAAACTCTCCCTCAAGTTCAATAAGCAATTTCATGGCCTATACTCAATAAAAATAAGGAACCGAAATTCTTTTTAACTGTCTAACTTAGCCCAAATTCCCTCCGAATTATGTCGATTAGAAAACTGAAACTGACCAATGCTTTTTCCTTTTCGTAAAAACATTTGTTCATTCCACTATTAAAGAAGCTTTCAGCGTTCAGTGAGGAGCAAGTAATTCCATTCACTTTTACAAATAAAGTTCATTAACTTTTGCGAAATGAATAGCACTTGTCGAATTCATAACAGAAGCCACACTGACTTATATTAACACGGGCGGAATCACACACCCCACTTTCAAACAGCTACAGGCAAAATGCTGTTCAAAAACCACACTCAATGCTGCCTGAAATTGTAATGGCATAATAGCTTTTAAACTTATATTGTTCCTACTATTCACAGGAACTGGTTCATTAAATAGCTTCAAGAAATGAATAACTTGGACAATCAAACCCCCCCCCCCACCTTTTCATGCACTTTTATAATTGACACATTCATATTAATGTTCATTTGTGTACATAAATTTGCCAATTCTGCATTTCTATTTTTATTTCCTATATTTAGTGTTTTTCTTATTCCTTTTTCTCTTGGTTGGGTATATATAATGTAAGTCGCACTGAGTCATAAATTTCACTTCACTTCGCTTTTTGTGGTCAATCGCACGCGATTTTAGCTCTAGAATCTCACTCTCTACATACATGTCAGTTGGTCGGTCCCGTTTTTTTTTGTTTTCTTTGATAATAGCATTGTAACTATTCGGCCGATTCTAACGAAATTTAAAACCCTTATGTTGTTTTACATTCTATTTCGAATGATATAATTGTCAAAGTCCTTCCAAGGTTAGTCCTGGAATTATTGAAAGTTTTGAAGGTCGTAAGGTCTTAAATCAGAATAAGTGAGAGCACGCGTTTTTGGTCAGCAGACCTTGTTTGTTATCTTTTTCACGGCATGGATGGAACTTTACCGTCAGCTGATGTTAAGGTCAAAAGAAGTATTTAGCAAGGTAGTGTTGGTAATGTTTATTATTGCTTCTACCCCAAATCTAACTTTTAACGTCTTTTTAGCACCGTTATATATTTTGTATTAGGAAGCAAATGATTGACTCAAAACGCACAAGTTTGAGGACACTTTTCGCACGAATCAGCAGCTGGGAAAACGCCCTGCTTCATAAAACAATTAAATAAAGCTGCTTCGTCTTTATGGAATGCTTTAACTAACCCCTCTTTAATTAACCTTAACTCTTCAAAACTAGCCACCTTTTCCTTAAAATCTTAACCTTCTCTCGGTAAAATGCTGTTTGGGAGGTTGAACTTGAGGCAGACTGCATATTTGAACATAAACCATATCGATAGACTGCATATTAGAACAGCACTATGTCCTTCTTTAATTATATCAATGATTTATAAATTTCAGGAATGACCTTTATGTTGGAGTAAAAAAAAGCTCTTATTCCCTTGGCTCTCAAATTGTAAGTAGTCTTCACTTTCAGCTGATTGTCAGCAATGTAAACCAAACCTAAGTCTCGTGTCAGCTTTAAATTCCCCTTCAAATACTGTGCATAAAAATGAAAAAAAAGGGACAGTGGAAATTTATGTCTCGAATGGATAAAGAGTAATTAGCCTCTAAATTGTATGTAACGATATGGGGTGTGGGCACAGCTTATGCTCATAAGCTATGTTGCGATATGTAGTTTGTTATGAATAATACTCTAATCATAAAGCGTCGGGACAGCATAGAAATGAAAGGGATATTTTGTCCGGAGATCCTTCTGTTTCTTCTGTACCCTAAGTACTTGAAGATTATGTGTCGTCGCGCATTAGATAACGAGCAATTCGAGCTACTAGAGCTATTTTGGGTAAGTTACCAAGTGGTAGCTAAGGGAACAGACGGAATTAATTGAAAAACGCAAAATCTGCGAGTTCCTTATGCCAGGATACTATCTTGACCAGCAACTTCTATGATTACATGAAGAAGGGTGATATCATGGCACTGTTTGGAAGGAATTTGAAAGATTGTGTGATGGTGTTATGAGAAGCAGGAAGAAGGTTGAAATGACATTAACTATCAGAAGGAAGGTTGAAATGCAACCTTGAAAGTTCCGCATCAAAGGTTGGTTGTCTGCTTTGCCAAGCTTGACAGCTAAGATTGACTGTTCTATTTATTCGCTCAGTTAAGAAAATAAAAAGAATTTGATGTAGATAATAGAAAAATTTTTACTAAAGAAAAAAGAATAACGACGAAAAGGATGAATGAATGGAAGGATTAAGAAGAAGACTGCAATAGCTAACGAAGAAGAGGGGAGGGGGATGGGGGGGTTATTAAGTATTATAAACTTCCAAGATGAAGTGATTAAGTTCGAACAAAGATCAGACACTTAAAAGTGAGTCAAAAGAATGAGACTGGCGACCAAATTATGACAGGAACAAACCGCAAAAACTCAAATGCTTCAGAGTTTCAAAACAACGACTCCGAAATGATTCCGCACAAAATAGTTGTCAGACGAGGAACTAAAAACTCCCAAATGATAATAGTGGAAAATAAACAAGAAATTCGCTTTTACCCATAAATACTATTTACATAAAAAAATATCAATGTGAAGTAAACAACCCCAAAGTTCTTTTCATAATTCAATAATTAGCCTTGGAATTCTTGTGTTCAAACAAATATTCACGAAGGATATATCAAACAACACAGGTTTCGTGCTTATATGTTGTTTGTCCCCATTACACACAATTGAGCTTACATCCTAACCATAGTCAGGTAGTTGACGACAAAGGAAAAATACTTTCCTATTGACAATTGGGCGAAAGTACGCTCAAAAAGGTCAGGGGCTAAAAATAATTAATACCTCGAGTAATTAAGGCTTTGTTGATTTTGGCAATCGCACCATTTTTTTTCCATTCTACTGTAGGTTCAGAAGGTCACATAGCCATTAGTTCCGTACACATCGTATGTAACTTTTAATGTTATTCTGACATATTTACATCGCATATTCCGAAGTTAACAACCATAAACTTTACCTTCGAACTATAATTAGAGACTAAGCGAAAAGTCGATTCCGCATTAAAGAGGATCCACACTAAGGAAAGACTCGGTAGATTTTTGTTTTTCAGTTAAATTGCCAATTACCCAATTGCTCAGGAAGCGCAAGTGGAATATAAATATTGAAGACAATACAACGCATGAATTATAAAACTCTTACAAGAAAAATAAATGGGAGAAATTGGGCTAAAAATAAACATACTACAAGTTTACTTACAAGTTGGTCTCCGAATTAAATCTTATTCAAGACTAGACTGCCAGTGTTGTAAAAAAATCTAAACGCTATTTTTGACATGTTGGTTTGTTGTTTTGGTAAGGTCGGTCTGTTAATTATATTATGTAATTAGCAAGAATATCAAAGACTGTTAGTGATAACTTTCAAGGGTGAGTTTCACACTATATAGTGATTTCAAAATATCAGGATCATAACTGCTGGGACACGTATCCAAATTTGAAAATTTGGCGTCTGAAATTTGTGTTTGTCGTAGGTTAACCCCACACACCTCCCCTAGATGTCGTAGGTTAACCCCACACACCTACACCAGATGTCGTAGGTTAACCCCACACACCTACACCAGATGTCGTAGGTTAACCCCACACACCTACACCAGATGTCGTAGGTTAACCCCACACACCTACACCAGATGTCGTAGGTTAACCCCACACACCTACACCAGATGTCGTAGGTTAACTCCACACACCTTACACCAGTTTAAAATAGATTTCCTAGAATAGGGTCAAGTTCACCCTTTCTGCTATACGAGTGCGTAGAAGGTTTACAATATAAGCAGAATGCAAATTAACTGAAAAAAGGTTGGCCAATAGTCGACTATCTTGGAGTTCCGGGATAACAGATTAACGGGTACAAAAATAACTTTACTAATATGTAAATCAATATCACTTTACAAGGTTAAAAGGAGTTTGAATGAGCTATACTCATACTAGATTTACACGGGTCTCCGAAGCTTAGGGGATGGGAGACGTGGTGAGGACAATCACCGTACAAACAAACGGAAAATATTGACTGAGGGACGCTTGAGCAACCAGATTTGGTTCGAGGGATTAATCCTTGCCTTGGCGCAAAGTTCAAACAATAGTCTCTGGATAATGACTATTAAGGGGGAGACTTAAATCTTGCTTCGGAGTAACACCCATAGAAATTGAGCGCTCTGCGTTGGAGGAGCAGGGGAAACTGGTCGAGGTAGACTCATGTGAATTAACGAGAATACCTGGAGCTTGAGGGATTCTGCGAGAATTATGCAGAGTCCAACGGGACGCGAAGAGCAGGTACTGACGGGGCAGGGAGGACGGGGATAATACCTTCCAAATCTGGTGCCCGAGGATTTATAGGGATCGAATGGGGTTTTCCCCCATCCGTCCGAAGGGGAGGGTTCTAGAGTCAGACGCATCGGGTGACGGGAATAGACTCGGCCTTTTAGCGCGAGCGTGAGAAGGTTCTTAATCCGGCGAGGCGAACTTTGTCCGACTTCAGATGGAACCTTCTGGGCTCTCACACTTGTCGCAGCTTTCTGTGATGGCCGCATTTCAGGTTATCGCGGCGTCTCAGGGTGTCTTATAATTTCGCACCTCCATTAGAGCAGACAAAAAGGGTCGTCCAGGTGTCTGTTGTCTCTCTCTCTCTCTATTGAAGGGAGAGGCGGCGCGTATCTCCCCCCCTCTCCCCCCTCTCTCTCAATCTCTCTATCTGTGATCTCTGACAGTGTTATATGACACCATGATTTTATATTGCTGAAAACTCTGGTTTAGTCAGAGGTCTATTGGTATAATGAGGGAAAATCACGATGCTTGCTTGTATCATTAAATTTGGCAAAGTTACACTTTAAAAAATAGTTTGTGTTTTTTTATTGGTGAACTTTACTGATTGGGATCCTGCATTAATTATTTCTATCATAAATTAATTTGCAAGGTGCAAATTTATTTTATTGGGGGGGACATGTTTTAATAGATTTATTCCCTATGTCATGTTTGGGAGTTTTTATATCTATTTTGATCTTGTTCCTGAGTAATTTGTGGTCACTACCTGTATTGAAAGAACTGATCAATGATATGTCCTTAATTAACTTATTCATTTTCAAGAGAATGTAATCGATTGAAGTCCCTCATAATCATCTAGAGCTAATAGATTTCTTGTGTATATGCATTCATAACTGCTAAATTGAACTCCTTATCCTCATCATCTGAATGTGATGTTGTAGCAGAGTATTCTCAGATTACTGGTAGCGAATATCTATTTTCTTAGGTTACTTACTATTTTGACTAATTTATCAAATATTCATATAATTTCTGCTATGCAAGGTGTAGTCGTTTTAGTAAAATAAGCACAACTGAGCTGAATGGAATTTATTCTAAGCTGTCGTACATATTTAAGGTCTTCTTCACATGTGTTATCGCTATGTCTTCACCCCTGTAAGATCTCTGAGGAAGGACCTTAGCACAGGGGTAAAATCTTAGAATAAACCTCATTCAATTCAGTTGCTGACCATTTCCATCGATGTATCCGTATCAAAAGTATTTGATAAGGTTTGGCAAAGTGGGATGCAATTCAAAATCGAGCGAGTGGTACTAAGTGAAAACTTAGACAGAACTCTCTACAACTCTGGTATGGAAAAAGAGCTATATATATATATATATATATATATATCTATATATATATATATATATATATATATATATATATATATATATATATATATATGTATATATATATACATACATATATATATATATATATATATATATATATATATATATATATATATATATATATATATATATATATATATATATATATATATATATTATATAAAGAGAGAGAGAGAGAGTTTGTTCAGATGCAAAACCCACTAAACGCCACCTCCGTCAAAAATGAGAACTATGGTGAGTGAATGCTCTCTGAAATCTCGATTTGTAGTCTAAAGCCTCTAAACACTTCCCTTTGGCAGCAAAGGCCGCTAATCGCATGACTTCAACCAGTGGCAAGATGGCTACGCGCTGAGGAGCCGGCTTTTTTTGCACACATTTCAATATAATGTGGTTTTTCTACTTGAGTCTTTATAAGAATGTTTTGCACTTTGTTGACATACTTGTTTTTACACTACATAATATTAATCTAATAAGTATTTTATAGCAGAGTTTTTATAGGATCATTTTGAAATGTCCTCGCATAGTTGAGTCTTTATCAGAATTATTTGCACTTTGTTTATATACTTGTGTATAGACTACACTATCTAATAAGCTTTATACTAGAAACACATACACAAATTTTTTGAACCTTGTAATGTCAGCCTTGGATTTTTTATACGTCTTCTTTATACTTGCCATACCTAAATCTGATGTCAAACTTCAGAAAAGAAATTACTTCACCAATTTTTATGTTTTCACTTATTTATTTTGGAATATAATTTATTATTGATTCATTTTTTTTATATAAATCATTTCTATTCACTTATACATCAGATTTTTAATTAGCATTTAATATATTTCTTTAATGTTATTGTTAAAATAAATGTGTAGCCATTTTGTGCAATTGTGGTTATACTGTATGTGTTTTTTATCCTATATTTGTCTCTTTTTTTCTCAATTTAATGACTACAGAGAAATAGAGGGGACTGGCACATGACTGTAAGTCTCATCAGAAATTAGGTATGTAAAATGGATAGATATACTACCCTACCCGCAACACACCCACCGCTCCGCCTCAAAAATGATGAATTTCTTATTGAATGTGTGACCTTTACCCATTTTCAGTGTTTCCTAATGCATCTTAAGTGATTTTTCAAGGTTTTATTGTCTTGTACAAAAACGTGGATTTAGAGGTTTATGTGAAAAAAGGACCGTTAAGATTTAGCGTGTTTTGACGCAAAAAAAAACTAATTTGTTAAAAAAAACAGTAAATAAACTAAAATGACATTTTTGAAAAAAATATATTTTATTCACTAATTAATAACCTTATAATTACCTCTAAATTGAAATTACTGAACTTGAACATATAAGCCCGATAAAAAATGTTAATCAGACGAATTTAGAGGGGTTTGCATCTGAACGCTTCATATACATATATATACATACACATATATACATATATATATATATATATATATATATATATATATATATATATATATATATATATATATATATATATATATATAATATTGAGGATAAATCCCAGAGCCACGAGAAACGGATGTAGCATCTTTTAATTTTTCACTACGTTTCGAAAACTACAAGATGCTACATCCGTTTCTCGTGGCTCTGGGATTTATCCTCAATATTAAATGCAGGCTTCACGGCCGAGCTCCATATGGATATATATATATATATATATATATATATATATATATATATATATATATATATATATATATATGAAAATTAATGCAATATTGCAAGAAAAGATGAGGAATTAAACCACATTCTCCGAAGACAATTTAATTCAGAACAGTTTCGGTGTATGTGGTTTAATTCCTCATATATATATATATATATATATATATATATATATATATATATATATATATATATATATATATATATATATATATATATATATATATATATATACGAGGGGCGGTCAATAAGTTTTGCGAATCGGTAGGGCAAAACGGAGGAACGGGGATGGCTGTTTGTGGGAGTGTTAGGACAAGTTATGACAAGTCAGGACCTGCAGCCGCACGCTCCTGCCTCGTCTATTTAAGAAGCAGTAGCTGATCGCAGATCGTCAGTCACAAATTTTTCAACAATGGAGAAGGTTGAGCACCACGCAGTGATCAAATTTTTGACCGAGGAAGGCAAGAATGCAAAAGAGATCCATGAACGCATGGTTGCAGTGTACACCGACACTGCCCCTTCCTATGCAACCATTGCTCGCTGGAATAGAGAGTTCCGCCATGGTTGTGAGTCCCTTGAAGACGACCCCCGTCTAGGATGCCCGTCAGACGTAACCAACGAGGACAATTTGGCTGGTGTGGAGAAGATGATCGTCGAAAATCGACGGGTAAAGGTCGAAGAAATCAAGCGAGAACTTGGAATGTCACATGGAAGTGTTATCAACATCATTCACGACGATTTGGGTATGAACAAGGTCTCTGCCCGTTGGGTCCCTAGAAACCTCACGCCCCAGGATCGATTTCAACGTCGTCAAAGTCCACAAGGCCATAGTTGCACAAGCTGCCCTGCGCGAATGCGGATTCGAGGAGCTCAACCAATCCCCTTACAGTCCAGATCTGGCCCCTAGCGACTACTTTTTATTCCGCCAGCTCAAGTCTGCACTGCGTGGACGCCGGTTTGGAGACGATGAAAATGTCCAGCTCGCCGTCCAGGAGTGGATTGAGCAGCAGTCGGGAGATTTCTGGTTGTCGGGAATTCGAAGCCTCAGGGACAAGTGGCGCAAGTGCATTGAAGTCGAGGGTAGTTATATTGAAATATAATAAAGCACTTTTCCTCATATCTATTTTCCTTATATCCGAATTGCAAAACCTATTGACCACCCCTCGTATATATACATATATATATATATATATATATATATATATATATATATATATATATATATATATATATATATATATATATATATATACATATATATACATATCTATATATATACATATATATACACATACATATACATATAGATATACATATACATATATATATATATATATATATATATATATATATATATATATATATATATATATATATATATATATAGAGATAGATAGATACTCATTAGAACCATACATGCTGTGTTTCTTTTACGACAAGAAAATTTCTGCCAAGTCCAAAAGATCAACTCTTGAACAACAGATGGCTCGCGGTCGCACCAAAAGACGTGCCCAGAGTCATGCAGATGAAATTTCCAGCGATAATCATGGTCTTCGGTGTCATCAGCAGTGAACGTGACGTCATGCCGCCCCCACTTCTTCCATGAATGTCACACACTTGTTTAGAGAGGTGGTGAAGCCCTGGATCGACGTGGTAGCTGCACAGAGGCCTTACGTGTAGCAGCAAGATTGCGCCCTGCCACACCGGTCGGATAACCCAGGTCTGGCTGTCGGATAATTTTTTCGATCGCACAGCACCAGGCATTTGGCCTCTCAACTCACCTGACTGCAGCCTCCTCTTCTTCTTTGTGTGGGGCGCGGCGGAACGAAAGACCAACAAATCCAGCTGCAACAGGAAAGACGAGCTGAGGGCCAAGAATACCAGGTGCTCCAGGGGCCTAAAACAAGAGATGATGAAGGCTTGTGGCTGGTTGTAAGATTACCTGGAGGCTGTCATCGAGGCCACAGGCGGGTCCATCGAGCGAGATCGACATAACATGGCATGAAGACAAATTGAGCCAAATTCGACGAATAAATTTTAAAAAATAAAAACACCGTTTTATCTTTTTCTGTGACAGTCATCATGCGAAAGAAGTGTGTGCGTGTGTGTAGGTATAGATTGGGGGATACTACCGTATCCAGTTAAAGTTCCCTAAGCTAAAAGTCATGTGCGGCCAAGTTTACACAGCACCAAGTTGGAATATACATTAAAAACATGTATGTATGTACACATACATTAAAAACATGTATGTATGTACACATGCATGCGCGTGTGTGTATTAGGTTTACGATTGGGCGTCACCATTACTAACATGTTTAACTTTTCTCGAACATTACTGAAGGCGTTCATTGCCCGAGCGACTTGATCTTGTAAATGAAGCTTTATATCGACAGCTGCCAACTTTGCTAAATAGAAAACATGTTATCCCTAATTTAAATGAATGGGCAAGATAAGATTGTAAATGTGTGACATTCTTCCACTAACCGAAATTAATACTTAGAGAATATCATTTATTTTGAATAATCGAACATTTCATAAGTTGCGGAACTGTAAGAAAAAACGATGTTGAAAATGGTCTCTTAAATGCATTTTCACGAAAAATGCTTAATTTTTTAAGCCATGAATCCAAAATTTGCCTTCCTGTTTGGCTGCAGTTATTGACAATGATTATATTATTGATAATTAGGTTAATTAAACTTCATTAGCATTTGTTTTTGATTGCTTTTTGAACTGATGTAATTACTTTATGATCACAAGTTCATTCCTCTTATTTTTCACTTCTTTTCGCCAGACCCCAATGTGCGTAATGGCTGCTATATTTATTTTTATATGGAATTATTTTTTTGTAGAAAAAAAAAAGAATTGTTAAATTAAATATAATTATTTTTGTTCCAGCTAGGAAGCAAGGTGTGATAGGATGGCCCTCGAAGGAGCAGTGTGAGAGGAAGCCCCTCGGAATACTCCCTTTTCAGCCCCTTCGAGCCCCATAACACGTGCTCCTTGGCGTGGGAATTCTAGAATCGACGAAAAGGAAGCTGTCTCGCGCTAAGCCGCTGACCCGGCTGTATTTACTTAAGCGGGAGGCACATTCCTCTTCCTCCCCCGCGATAATGCCTCGCGGACATTTCTTTCCCCAAGCGAACGCACTCGTACAAGCTCAACCCTACATCCTGAGGCAAACTTCGCCGTTCGATCCCTTGTCTCGAAATAGGTTTGCATAGACTGGCGTCGTGAATTCTCTTGGGATGGCTGTGTGTGCCCTGGGGCTATCTAACGGACAAGCCATCGGGCTATAAACCCTGTGTCAGCCATTCCCCGAGGAGATTGCGAGCCTGCCAGTCCCTCCGTCAGACAGTGTGTTCGTTTCTCGCGAAGTGTCGCAACCCCTGTTCGAGTCGTACCTCGTCGTTAAGATCTTACCAGCAGATTGCCCTTCGTGAAGCTTTGGCCCCTGTTCAGAGGAAAGCTTATCGAATTTCCTTTTCCCGGAAAACTGTAAGGCCCCCCTCGTCTCGCACCCCCCTTCAAGACTCTCGTACTCCGTGTTTGAGACTCCCTGCCGTGCCGCAGAACAGTCTCTCGTGCTTGAGATCACATCCTTCTGGAGCAGAGAAAATCTCGTACTTCTGCAGGTGCTCCCAACCTACATCTGCGAGTCTGCCTCGTCAACACCCTCAGAAGTGTCTCCTCGAAGACCCGTGCCGTTGGTCTTTCTCCTCCGAACAACTCTAAGCTTCAAGGTAAAGCGATTTTGCTTTGTAATCTCATGATTACACTCCTGTCATTCGTTACCTGGACTCCGTACATCCTCTTGTAATTGGCTCCCTGCTCAAACTTATAGTCTCCATTATTCGGATTAACGGTAACTTAGCTTTCCCCGCTTAACTCTCTCACATTTGTAATTGTCCCGATCTGACTAACTATCCTTATCAAGTATAATTTGTTCCCCTTTGTACATATATTGCTCCTGTCTATTATTATTTATATTAAAATTATAATTTTGGGTCTTGATCTTTATATATCCTTGAACTGCAACTTAGCAAGCTAGTAGATAAATCCCGGCCAATTGTCAACGCACTCGACCAAAGAGGCAGCCGTCCACTTCTTCTATTGCTCCAAAGCCTATCGCAGACGGCCTCGTGTCGGCTATCTGTCCGTGCAAGTGTACGCGCTGTTACACTGAAAGGGTCTACACCTGCATACCTTGACACAAGGCTCCTCGTTCTTTAACATCATGGTAAACAAGGAGCCCCTTTTGAGAAGCTCTTCTCGCCTCAGTTGATGTGTTTGGGTATATCTGGGTGTTCCTATGGTTAAACTTGGTCCTTTTGGAGATTTTGAAATATAGTTACCATGTATGGAAGCAAGTACGCTAGTTGAACTTTCATGTACCCTTCCGAGACTTTTTCGATTGTCCTATTACTGGTATTGTACTCCGCATTCTATTTTATCTTCTGTCGATTTTCCTCTTCTTTATGGTGACTGCCATTCATGGTTTGTTTTGGCTGATTTTTTTAGATTCGAAAACCCAAAATGAGATGGTTCAACTTCATAAAATGTGAACTAGACACATTATGTAGTAGAACAACAGACACAAATGAAATGGAAATACCACTAGCACTGCTGACACTAAATTTTATGCAATTAGAACCTATTGGTTTTTGCTTTGATTCACATACGAAACTAACGAAGGCATTGATTACTCGGAGTGAATTTGGAGGACGTTAAATGTTTACTCTATATTCTTGAGAATTGCAGAGAGAGAGATTGGATTTTGTGCTTTATTTAGACGCAACAATTTGTGCTCACTTCTTGATACAAATTTACACCGTAAAAAAAACTTGATTTAACCGTATTAATTGAACTTGCAACTAAATATGGTAACACCTAAAAGATGTAGTTATTCACTTTGACCTTAATCGCTAATGAGATTTAATTTTCTTTTATTGCAGTAAATATATCGCTTCACTTTAGGCACTGCCAAAATCACTAAATAAATATGAATTAAATGTCTGATTTGGGTGAAGTTAAGAGAAACACGTGTGTAACTTACCGGCAATGGGAGGAGTAGGTTTCGAATGATAAAGTAGGCGTCGATGAGAGAAGGGCGGCGCCTTTTGATTTGTGGACAAATGGAGACGTCTCTTGAAGCAGGCGTTACGTCTGGTCTTCTCGGCATTTGAAGGGAGTGGATTATAAACGGATGAACTGCTCTAGAGTTGGCTAAACCTCCCTCGCGGCCTCTCGACAAGATGGTTTTATTTTACCCAGATTGAGGGAGTCTGGTGTGTCTCCTGCTTGGGGGGAAGGATTGCGTTCCCAGGACAACTTGTTTCCGCCGAAAACGGAAAGGAAATAGGAGAATCATATCTATGAAACGCATGAGGGGAATCGATTCTCTCTTTCCCTCTCGCTCTGAGAGGCAGCCAGAAGCTCTACCGGAAGTTTCTCTGATCGCACAGACATCTGTATACACGTGTGTAAGTCATTTAGGGAAAGCTGAGGGCCGGGAATTTTTAATTAATGTGATGCAAGCGGACAGAAAAATAAACATAAAATTCAAATATGCACATTAAACATCACTGACTCAACAGTCAAGCTGCGAATTCCGTTCTAAGATGAAGCAAGAAAGTAGGGTACGGTTGAAAATGACGAGATTTAAGTAAAAGATGTTCTTGAATATCGCTGATTTAATAAGGATTTTATATTTTGGGGGGGAACCCATCTGGTGACTGCCTACTTGGGCATAAGTCACCGTACTCCACCCAGCCTATTACTAAGCTATATTAAAAAAAAACAAATAACAAAAGGCAAATAACAAATAACAACGATAAAAATTACAAAGGCAAACAATAATAGAATAAAAAAAAAACAAGCAAAAAGGAAGCGCTCTCCGGTGTGAGGAGTAGCGCCCCCCCCCCCGCGCAGGAACATGCGACTCACAACAAACAGTCAAATAAAGTGGAGGAGGCCAGCCTCCACTGAGAGTGTCGTAAAGTAGATAAGTTAGTATGCACGAACTCGTCCCGAGTACAAGGGACAAGCGGTAGCGACCCCGCTGGTACTGGTATCGGGACAGGTAGTGTGTGCGAAGATCACCTAGACTGGGACATTAAACAAGAATGAACCGATCAGTCTGGGGGACAACGCAGTCTTCACAATAAGGTGCAGGTGAGCGCTCCATAAAATGGCGGTGCGTCCCGTGAGTGTGTCAAATTCAGAGGGGACAGAAAGCAACCTGAAGCCGTCACGCCATTGGGAGGTAGGTCTATGACAACAAAGCGGCGCAATGGCACGTAATTTTAAGTCCCCCTCGGCCGTCTCCCATCTTCTTTGCCAGACAGCTCGGAGAGAGCTGTGTGAGGAAGAGTAAAACCATGGTCTCATCACCCATTCCTGGCCGACTCTTTGGTGCCCTTATTTGGCGCGCTCATTCCCCGTAATTCCTACATGTCCAGGAACCTAGCAGTAGATAATCTAGAAATCCGCCCGGCTCACCAAAACCATGGCGTCACGGATATTGCGAACCAAGGAATGCGGATATTACGATGCCCCGAGATGGCAGAGCCCTGCTGACTTCAAACAGAAGGGATACGGCATGGAAACCGCCTCCCTCTTGAGACTTGGAGTCATCCGTATACACTGGCACGGTTCTTGCGTGACACGAAGTGTGCTCCAAAAAGGTCGAACACAAAACTCCCGGCGCTGTAGAAGCTTTGGGAACAGAAGCGTGGCGACAAATAGTCAAAGGTAGTACCTCCCAGGGTGGCGTCCTGGGTAGAGCCAGGGGCGCCACCGGCCCGAGAGCTATATCGAGCTCTCGAAGGAGTTTCCTAGCCCTAAACCCAAAGGACTTAGGATATAACTGGCGTCTCTCGGCAGCGTATGCACAAGCGAGATCAGCTGCAGAGGCAGTGAGAGCTGTTGGCGACTGAGGAAGGCGTCGGTCTCGCGCATACAGGCGAATAATGAACTATACACGGCGGAGAGCGACTAGAATCTCCCCAACATCGACAAGTAGGCTCTCAATGGGGCAAGTGAGGAAAGCACCGGTCGCCAAGTGAAGACTGACTAGTGGATCGATTCCACCTTCCACAATAGACACTCGGCTGCGGATGCATACGACTCGCATCCATCGTCGAGCTTTGAACAAACAAAGGGTCAATCAGCGCCCAATAGCGGTGAACGTCACGGAACGAAGAATATCCATGGCACGGGTACAAGAGAACCTAAGGCTGCGCATATGAGCCTCCCAGGTGAGGCGTTGGGCAAATACAAGACCAAGGAAACGGTGCGAGTACACCACTTACAGGCGCAAATAAGTCTTGTTCAGAGTGGAGCCGTGGATGGCGGCAGAAGTGTACTCCCTTAGTCTTGGCCAAGGAAAACCGAGACCTGTGCGCTTTGGCATAGCGAGAGACGCGGCTAAATGCCTGTTGGATTAGACGCTTTAGAGTTGGCATCTGGGCCTCGTCAAAAGAGATCGAAAGGTCGTTCACATAGAGCGTAGCGAGAACATCTTTCGATAGCACCGACGTGATGTCGTCGATGCTCTGGGCAAAGAGTGTGACAATGAGAACACTTCCGTGCAGGCCACCCTCTGCCTGCTTCATTGGGCCGGAGAGGGCTCCCCCACCCGTACGCGGAATCGACGATCTCACAAAAATTCAGATATAAAGATTTGGAGGCGTCCCTTCGCTCCTATCATGTGGAGAGTCTCCATGATACCATAACGCTATGCGGTATCATAGCCCTTTTCCAGATCGAAAAACACCGTGGCGTAGTGCTGTCTATGAAGGAAGGCCTCGCAGACGGCATTTTCCAGGTGGAGCAGATCATCCGACATGGAATGAAACTTGCGGAAGCTGCACTGTGCAAAAGACAGATGGCCTTCGTTGTCCAGAAAAAAAGATAATCTAACCTTCCCCAATATCTCCTTCAACTTGACGCACAGGAGGTTAGAGGGGTTGGGCGGAAACTGGCCGGAGTAGAGTGATGTTTCCCCGGTTTGCAAAAAGCGAGCACATTAGCGATTCACCAGGAATCTTGAAGGATACCCTCTAACCGCACCCTGGTTGAACAAATCTAAGAGAAAGGCCATGCCTCGCTCACAGTGGTGTCTAAGCATGTCGTACGGGACATCGTCTAGACCAAGGGCGGGTCCGCGCATGAAATGAGAGTGGAACGCAACTCACTCAGAGTAAACATGTCGTTACAGGTTTCTCCGCCTCTAGAGGTAAGGTCCACTCAGTGGCTTTCTGCAACATCACAACGCGTATTTAATGCTGGCGGAGCAGCATCCCGGCTAAAGAAATCGGATAAAATGGTCGCGAAGGATTACCACACAGACGCGGGTTCTAAGATTGCGGCCCCATTCTCCTGGAGAACGGGAAGAGGGTTCTGCAAGAACTTGCCTCGAATCCTTTTGCTTCACCTACACCCCTTTGCTAGAGGGTTCTTCCTGTTGAGTGAAAAACGTATGCCCGCCAAGAAGAGCGGTGGGTGTGCTTCGAAATATACCCGAACTTACCCCGAGCTCGACGAATTTCACCGAAAGTGAAGTCCTTCGGGATGCGCTTATAGCGCATGTAGGTATAACGCTTCTTTTTGAGAGCCGTCTCACACTCGGCTGACCACCACGGGAGCTATTGGAGTGCAAAACGGCCGGACGTTCTAGGAATAGTAGTTTGGTCCAGCGCGATTAGGTTGCCAGAGAAGAATTCAACGGCCTCATCTACCGACCTAAACTCCTCGAATGGGACAGAGAAATCAGTCATTTCCTTAAATGAGGATCATCTCACCCGCAACAAGCACCACTGAGGCTGGTCTCGGGCAGCAGCGGCCCAGAAAATGATATTTGAATGGGAAATGATAACTACCATGGAGGCAATCGGCCACCCCCCACCCAAAATTATGCTGTGCATTCAAAGAGCACAGAGATAGATCGAGTCACGAAAATGAAGCGGTTCTCGTGCAGTGATGCGTAAGTTCATCCACATTCAGAAGACTCATCTCTAGCTCGTCGATCAGGTCGGCAAGGACTTGACCCCTCTGATTAATTGAGTAGTTTCTCCAGAGGGACTGTCTACTGTTCAGATCTCCGACAAAGAGAAAGGGAGTCGGCAACCGTGCCACGACGCTGCGGAAGTCCCCTGCGTCGAAATCGGCTGACTATGGAATATACGCGGAAATAGTATACCTCCTATCCAGATGCAGCTGCACAGCTACTGCCTGAAATGAGGTGTTTAAAACCAAGAGAAGAACGGAGATATCATGCCGGGTGTAAATCGCGCATCCTCCTGCTCTGATCCCATCCCGTGGTGTTAGGGTAACAAAACTCATTATACCTAAGGAGGGTGGTCAGTGGATACACGCCCAGTATGGTCTCCTGCAAAAAGATAGCTAACGGGGAACGGGAGGAGACAAGCGTCCGCAACTCCTCCGAGTTTGCCCGGAGTCCTCGGCAGTTTCATATGGAAGGAATATGCCCTCCAGTGCCTAGCTCGGATGATATTCAGGGGCCCTCATCGAACATAAAACCCTCACGGGGATGGCCGCACGCTTCCCAGAGGCAGAACTTCGGGCGTTGTTAGCCAGCCAATGCGCTGAAGGCACTGTCGCCTTCGAGCACTTATCGGAGGAGGTTGGGCTCGTCATGTGAGTATTTTCCTCCTTCCGACTCGAAACCTTGGGCAGGCAGAGCGGATTCTGAAGTGGATTCACTCTTTTGAAGGATACACTGTTCTGAGTCACTCGGCCTACCACTAGGTGTTGGCGAAGGAGCCGAATCTCCTTTAGTGCTGTCCACCTTTCGAGGGGCAGCTTTAGGAACCTCGGAAGATGGCTCCTGTGAGTCGACCGACTCGGTGGAGGCGCGTGGCCGTTTTGGCTTACGGAAAACGGTAACGCTGAGTTAAGGGGAAGGGGTAGCCTTGGTTTTAGCCGGGGCTGGATGTGAAACCTTTTTCCCGTCAGTTCACCATTGGAGCGCCCGGGGTGAGTAGAACCCGCAGAAGGGTTCCAAATGGGTGCGTAAACGAACATGCTCGTAGGCCTGAAGGGGACAGGAGCTGAGGGTGTCTTTCTTAACATTGAAGAATAAAACGTCCTAGGACGACCCGGGCGCGCCAGGAGCAAGTCTTTAGCCTCGCGAAATGAGAGACGATCATGGGCCTGAAAGGCCAGGATTTCCTTCAAGGAGATACGCGCTACATTGCTTTGAAGAAGCGGGGTGCAGCTCTTTGCAATTGGCACACTTGGACACACATGATTTGGACTTATCGTGTGCAGCCTTTAAGCAACTTACACATACTTCGGGTAACTCCGACTTTACAGGTCTACAGGAGCGATTAGTATGCCCGAAGCGGTGACAGTAGTAACACCTCCGCAGCAGTGGCACAAATACCTTCACACGGTAGCAATAACAACCGGCATGCACCGACTCAGGGAGCTTGTTATAGTCGAACGTCATGAAGAGTGTAGAGGTGGTTCTGAAGGCCCCTCCCTGTTTTCTTATCACACGTTCGACTTTGGCCCATCCATGACCGGCCAGCTCTAAGGTGATATAATCTATGGACTAGTGGATCTGTTACCTCGCATAAACTACTCCTTTCACGAAGTAATGGTAGAGGGCTGCGTCACACTCACCGGCGTGCCATCAAGTGTCCGAAGGGCACTAATCATAGCCGCCTCGGTGAGATTCGACGCATTCGCCAAAAGGTCCCCGTCCGAGAAACGGGTCACCCTCGGCTCTCTACCAAACACGCTAGCTAAAGCTCCCTCTGATCAATCATGTTGCCCTTGGTCAACATGCTGCCATCAGTAGAGCGAATAACGAGGAAACGTTTGAAACCAGCGGACTCGAAAACGCCAGGTAACTAACCACTGAATGAGGGGCCCCGACGCAATCAAGGCTCCGCTATGAGCACCCTTGGTCTTAGTCTGGGACTCCCTACCCGGGTGAGCACCGGGGCCGGACGTGCCTCTCTTGGCTTGGTTTCTTACCGAAACGGCAGCGGTCGCGTCCGTCCCCGTAGCTCCCATTGGAGGGAGAGGAGCTCAGAGTATTTTTTATGTTTTTTTTTCTTAGCAGAGGAGGGCGGGGAATGAACCCGCTTCTCCCCTCCCCCGGCAGGAGCCCCTAGGACAGATAGAGCGGCCTCAGCAAGATCTTTCTTTGAAATGGAGAAGGTCTTAGCTGTAACAGGGGCAGGAGCCGGGAGCTTTCATAGGAGGGGCGGAAACGGGTTCTGTGCTTGGCACTGAACCCTCGTTCCACCCCATGGAAGATCCTACCGTCTGGGGCAGGGTCACTTCAGGGTTCCATGTGGCTATTCTCCATCAGATATCACAGGTTCCCTTCGAGGTATCTTTTGTCGTATTCTGGGCCGGCGAACCGGCATCCGTCGGGAAAGAGAGGGGGCACTTACTGAGAACCCCTGTAAGCTAACCGGACTTTTGAGGGCACGGACTGACGGGCCCTGTCATCCGTCGCCACCCTTATGGGGTTGTCCCTATCGAGGGTCAATTATGTGCCGCGTGCCTGCTTTCTTGGCAGTCCCCTTGGAAAAACAAAGGGGGACTCCTGTTGGAAAAGATGAGTCGCCCGCAGAGAAGGGGGTGACGGGGAGCCCCCATAGGATATGAAGTGTACTCCTCTCCTATGCCTACGGGAAAGGGACCTCCATTTTTTCGGTGGATCTGCCCGAGGACGGGAATCTGACGATGGTCGAGGGCAAGGTAGAGCGAGAGTATTATTATTATTTTTTTAAATTCATCATTGCGCATGGTGACCTTTTTTAGCAAGGGACGCAAACGCTCATCACCTCACGTAGTAGCCCCCTTTGGAGGAGTGAACACGGGGCCGGCAGAACTGACTGCCGCCATTTGAGGCCACTCATCCCGTCTAGTGATCTGGCAACCCATCGGAATGGCGGCTCCATCTTAGGCTCAGCGTAAAATGGATAGAGATTGAAAGGAGAAAGAAAGGGGATGTGAAGAAGGTGGGGCTGGGGGTGAGGCAGGTTGTAAAAAACCCACCAGGCTAAAGGAGAGCTCAGGGGTGATGGGGTGTTGTCTCCTCCCCCATCATCCCCGATCAGGGAAGGTTGGGTGATAGGAAGCTGGTAGGATTCTACCCTGTGAAATAAGAGGCCGACCAGAGAAAGTTGTGGGAGAGGTTGCAGGGAAAGTGAGGAAGCAGGATAAGAGGACAAAATGTCGGTACGAAGGAGAAGAGGCTAAGCTGGGGCCGGACGGCGCTCTGAGTCCCGTCAGCACGATTTAATACTGAAAGCAATTTGGGAGAATAAGATAAGCCAATGGTCTCTATGACAAAACTTATCGTAGAAATCACAGCTGGATTTATTTTAATGCATGTGATAAACGCGCAGCCTCGCCCTTTGCCTATCAAGGCACTTTTAGAGAGTGACTAAGTCGAGCCGGTCAAGTCTTTATCGTTGGTCTGCTTGATCAAGCATCCTGAAATTCGCCGTCTTAGCATCGAAATCTGAGCTTTTCTTATCTCTCTCAACTCTTTGTAAAACGCAGGATCACATTTATGCAGCCCTTCGCATCTGGTATGCTAATGGCTAAACATACACATTTAATGCAACCACGTGTTTTGCTTTCAACCATGTTCTTTTACAACGAACTACGTAAACGAGCTGATTTTACCAAGATACCGCCAGACGATGTAATGCGGCTATGAGCAGATCGTGGTAACTTAGTCCCAGACGTCGTCACACCTCGTGACGTTTGTTCATTCCCTCATACGTCCAAGGGATTCGGTATCAAACACTCCTACAAATGTGTCTCTCCATCCATCTTAATGATCATCCATGGCAAATTTCGTGCTTTCGGACCTACATTTTGTGTATATTTGCTTTCTTAATCTCTTTGATTGCCGGGGTCGATTCCCGGCGAGAACGGGCACGAAAGATTTCGGTGTTCGCAGGGAGCCGCCGTCACTCAGGCGGTGCGTCCCGTCTAAGGGCAGGTACGCCACCTGACGCATCCAATAAAAGCATATAAGTGAGTAACCCTCCTTTGGGTCCCGGAAGGTTCCCTGTTGTCTAGTATCAAAACACTACTACCGTCAACCGATTTCCGTAGCCGCAGATTTACCTGGGGGCTTTGCCCCCGGGCGGACAGCAAGTATTTCAGATGTCAACTGCAACACCGTTATCCCTGCTTCCATTATTTGGTCCATTTTCTCTATTGCAGCACCTCTCTCTGAGCACCAGTTTCCTCTTACGGCGTTGGATTTCTGGCATCTAGGTGACGGATTAAATCGTATTCAAAGGATTAACCGCCATTGGGCGGAGATAGATACCCTCTGTTGGGGTGGCTAGCTTCTACACACATCATTAGCACACTGTTAATCACATCACTACCATTACCGAACACCGCGCCCCTATAGTGGTACTTATAACAACATACATCTGATGCGGACCCCACCCTCCACGGGGGCAACCAAGGGTTCCACCATCACTGATTTTGTGTCAAAAACATAATATACCCCCCATCCTAGTGTGCCATCGGGCACACAAGTAATCGTCATTCTTATCTATATGTTCATTTCATTATCCAGTGGGAGGGGATCTCGTTCACGACGAGAAGGAAGAATAGCACAACTTACCTAGCAAACTACTCTTATCAGAACCTCCTCCCATGCAAGAAAAAGGGGGCAGAATATTCGCTGACCCGATTCTGCCCTTTTGGGGCGAGAATAATTTATATTTCGGTTCTATTTAAATCATGAATTAAATATAAGAAATAATTCTTGCACTGTCACATTATTTTCTCTTGAACTTTTACAGGTAACTTAACTTTTCTGATAATTATCGCAGTCAGACACTTTGGTTCGGAAAATACGATCTGGCACTAGATGGGGTGCGATAGATGGGGTGAACTAGATGCGGTGCATTAGATGGGATGCAATAGATGGGGTGAACTAGGTGCAGGTCATTAGATGGGATGCGATAGATAGCGTACAATAGACAGGGTGCACCAATTTTATGAATCAGATAAACATGTAAAGCTCAGACTTGCTTTTTACGTATCGAGGAAACACGATTTGAGCCCTCGTCAAAGTTTGAATCTGCCATAAATATACAGACTGTATTAATGGCTCAATTTTTTTTTAATTAGATAAATGGCCCAAAAGCTTGAAACATTTTCATACGAGTTTTTTTTTACTTCACATATTTACATTTTAGCGTTTTATCTTCGGCCGTTTTATTTTATTTTACATTCGAGTCGTGAAAACATTTGGAGAAAATAGAAGCGTGAATTTGATGGTTAAAACTTCATCGAACTTTTATGGTAAGTTTATTTTTTTCATTTTATGGTCGGGCGAATCTGTCTCGAAGAGGAAATGTTTTTTTTTTATTGTGCCCTTCTGGTGACTGTCTTCAAAGACACAAGTCGTCGCAAATAATACTAGGCTAAATTAGAGACGAAATAAACCAATAAAAACATTGAACAAAAGCAAACAGAAAACAAAATAAAGAAATCAGAACAAACGCAAGAAGAAGAAGGAAACATAAAATAGACAAAAGCGAAGCCAAAGCAGACCAAAATAAAGAAATCAAAACAAACGCAAGAAGAGGAAGGAAACACGCTCTGGTGTCGAGGAGGATGCCCGCCTTCCCTCGGCGCAGGAGTATACGACCAACACCAAAGAGAATCAAATAAAATGGACGAGGCCAGACTCTTAAAAGAAGATAGACAATTCACGAGTCTGTGTGCACGAACTCGGCCCGAGTACAAGGTGCGAGGGGTAGCAACTCCGCTCGTCTCAGTACCTAGACAGGTAACGTGCCCGGAGATCACTCAGACTGGGACATTCAGCAAGAATGCACCGAACAGTCTAGAGGACAACGCAGTGCGTCCCGCGAGTCTGCTCAAATCGAAGACAACGTAAAGCAATCTGAAACCGTCGCAGCATCGGAGGAAGAGCCACGGGAACAGTCGCTGCACGATAGCAAGTGACTTTAAGTCCCCCCTCCCCCCGCTGTCTTCCATGTTCTGTGCCAGGCACCGTTGAGGGCTTATCCAATTTCTGCTATACATTAAGTGTGAGGGAGAACGAAACCATGCGGTCTCTTTGGCGTTCTCATCGGTACTCTAAAACCAAGCAGAAGATGATCTCGATATCCACCGGCTCTCGTCGACTGTGGCGTCACGGATACCGCGAACCAGGTGCATGGCAGATTTCAATATTTCAAGGGGACTAAGGGCACTTTGTGAGTCGCTAAAGATCACAATTTAGTTTCTGAACCGGGAATGACGCGTTATCTCCCGTACCAAGCTGTGTATTTCAACCAACTCGGACATGAAAACAAATACAGCGTCTGGCAGAGCCCCACAGAAGAGATACGGGGTGGAAACCGATCTACTCCCGGAATTTGAAGCCGTCTGTCTGCGCTGGCATGGATTCAGTTTGAAGCGAAGTGTGTCACCAAAAGGTCGAATGCAATATGGCCGTCGCTATGGTGACACCGGCTCGAGAGGCACGATGAGATCTCGGAGTTTGCTAGCCCTAAACTGTCCTTTGAGTTTAGGGGTATGACTGGCGTCTCTCGTCGGTATGAACAATATCGAGATCAGCCGCGGATGCAGTGAGAGCCGTTGGCGACAGAGGGAGATAGCGGGCAGGCGCGTACATTGCACTCGGTACGGAGAAGAGTGAATGGTTTCTTCACGGCATTGACCTGTAGGTTCTCAATGCAGTTGCCGAAGAAAAACTCAGCGGTCTCATCCACTGACCATAACTCCTCAACCGTGCCAGAAAATCATTCATTTTCTGAAATGCGGACCACGGCGCCCGCTTCGAGCATGAAGAGCCTAGAAAATAATAGTTGAATGCGAAAATGATCACTACCATAAAGGTCATCGACCAGCTCCCACTCAAAATTAGGTTGTGCATGTTGAGACCACAGGGGGAAATTGAGACATGAAAATGAAGCGGTTATCGGGCAATGATGCTTAAACTCATCAGATCGGCAACGACCTGATCCCTGAGATTGATCTTGTAGTCCCATCAGAAGGAAGTTTCTAACGTTTAAATCGCCGAGCAAGATAAAGGGTCTCGGCAACCGTGTCGCGATGCGTTGCAAGTCCCACGCGTCGAAGTCTGCTGTAAGTAAGTATAACAATATACCTCCTATCCAGGTGTAGCTGTACTGTCACTGCATGGAAGGAGGTATTTCTAGAAAATATAAGAATGAAGAGATATATTATGCAGAGTGTATTCGCGCATCCTTCTGTCTGAACCCCATCCAGTCGTGCTAACGGAGAATGGAAAAAGACAAGCCTCCGCATCTTCCCATTTGACCCGGAGTCCGTGGCAATTCCATTGAAGATATACGCCATCCAGGCAAGGCCCGGCAGAGATGGGAGAGCTCTATTCGAGGAAAAGATCACGGGAATGGCTGTACGCTTCCGATAGGCAAAACCCCGGGCGCTTTTGGTCGAATAAGGCGCTAAAGGCGCTGTCGCCTTCGAGGATTTATTGGGTGAGGTTTGGCTCGCTATGCGTCTTTTCATTACTCTACTTCAAAATGCGTGACCTTGTCACTCCTTTCGAGGGTCTTGCATTCTGAATCCCCTGGTCAAGCCTTGTGTAAGGGCATGGGAGCCATTGCCCCGACGATCTATTTCATTCTCTCAAGCTATTGATCGACATTCTTATCAACCGTCTTCCGATTCATCGGTCTTCTGTAATTTAGTGATCTTTAATTAGTGTTCTCGCGTGGTGATCTTAGTGCTTTTTAATTCATTTCCTTGCGTGAACTATAATTACCACATTGTGTTTAATGCTTTTCAATTAGTTAGAGCTGTGCTCCCCATTCACTGGTAGTCTCGCTTGTGGGTACTAAATTTTATTTGTAACTCATTGCTCATTTTGGCTTCAATTAAGTTTGGCCTTATTCTATTTATTGCCTTTTGCTTGTTTATTTTGTCCCACCCGAATGTTTATCGGCTTTTATTTTTACTTGTGTTAATATAAACTCGCTTTATTTTCTTTTTTACTGCTTTTGTATATCGATATCTATTTTTATTTGTATATAGCCATTTATTTCTATTGCTTAAATATTAACTTGGTTTTTCCTTTTCAGTACATTGATTCATTTGTTGCCACGTGCTGCTCTTTGTCTTCCTTCCTTATTCGACTGTTACCATTCCCTGACTCGCATCGTCCTGGCAAACCCTCCCCCACCCCCACGCCTCGCCTCATCGAACCCGCCCCGACACCCACGTCTCGCCTTGGCGAACCCTCCCCTTCCCCACTTTCTATGAGTCAAGTTAGGGTTAAGTTTTCCCGTCTGTTGCGTTCTTCATAATTCTTGCCTTTGCTTCCTCCTTTCTCCCCCACTATGCATATTAGGGACTCGCTCCTCTCACTCAACTCTTTAAAATATCTTCTTTCGCCAGCTACATACGCGAAGATAAAGGGGGCTGGTATCTCCCTAACTCGCCCGACTAGGAGGGATCCGAGTCTTTCGGCGTCCCTTAAGCACCTCTTTCACCCTATCATTTTTCCTTTACCCAACACCTCCAAATCTTCCCCCTCCTCCTGTGCTCATTAGCATGCGCTATCGGCGTCTCTTCTGAACACTAGGAGCCTGACCAATAAGTCGGAGTATGTCCATGACCTCTTTACTCACACTGAAGTTTCCTTCCTTGGCCTTACAGAAACCTGGCTCGAGTCTGATTCTGGTTCATGCACTGCCTTTGCAGCCCCTCCGGGTCATTCTTTTCTGCATGTTCCTTGGAACCACCGCGGAGGGAGAGTTGCACGGATTTACCTATAGCCTTATTTGAGGCTCTCATTGCTGTCTCACGTGCTGTGCTCGCTCTGACTATTGTGATCCTTTACTGCCCTCCCAGCTCGTCTCCGGCCTCACTTCTCGAGCAGTTCCGTAACCTACTCTCCTACCTATCCTCTACTGGTTCTCCTTATTCTCGGTGACTCCAATCTTCCTAGCCACAATAAGACTTTTCGTGCATTCGACATCATCGACCTCTTCTCTCTTACACATGTGTCATCCCTAACACATATACATGGTAATATCCTGGACTTATTCATCTCGAACCTCCATATATCTAATCTAACAGTAACTGACCTTTCTAATACGATTTCCGACCACTTCTGGGGCAATTTTATTTTTTTTATTCCCTACCACCTACCTCCTCGCTCGTCCCGGAATCCTACTCCTTTCCGGCGACTATTGTCAATTGATACTACTTCTCTCTGTAACGACGTTGTTTCTGCCCTACCTCCTATTGATACTACTACTAGTTCACCTGACCAAACCTTAAACTCTCCTCACCAATCATTACTCACCTGCCTTGACGTGCACACCCCCCTTATCACTCCTTCAAAACGCCATCACCGCGCCCCTTGGTTCACCATGAAACTCCTTACGTGCTCATGAACGAGCCCTTGGTAAAGCGCGCTTCCGTGGGCAGGACACGACCTCCCTCTCACTTGCCTATCGCCTCGCTACTTCGACTTATTCTTCTAAATTAAAATCAGCGCGCGAGGCTCATTCACGCAAACTTTTGTCTGAGAGCAAGAATGACCCTCGGACTATCTTTCGTCTCCTATCTCGTCTTTCCTCGTTTAGCCCCATTTCCTCCACCTCTCCCCCCATTTCCCCCTCTACTCTTTCTAAATTTTTCTCTGGTAAAGTTATTAACCTTTGCGCCGTTCTACCTCAGTCATTTGAACAAGCCCATGCTTTCTCCCTGACTATACTCCATTGCCGCTTAACGCCCTCACTCGGGCGTTGTCTGAGGAAGTAATTGCCCTGCTCTCACGCTCTAACAAATCTGGATCCCCTAATGACATATTTCTACCCAAACTCCTCCACCAAATTCTCCCTGCTGTCCTCCCACTGATTTTTCATCTCATTAACACTTCACTTGCCACAGGGGTGGTTTACTATTCCTTTAAACATGCCTCAATTCGTCCTATCTTTCAAAAACCACACATTAACCCCTCTGAACCATCTAGCTATCGCCCTATCTCACAGCTTCCATTCCTCTCCAAGGTCCTTGAGAGAGTAGTTATCTCTCGCCTTAATGACCATATTTCTAACTGTAATATCGATGAAATGTACCAGCCAGGGTTCAAAGCGTAGCATTCTACTGGAACCGCTCTTCTTAATGTTTCAGACGGTTTACGTAGAGCAGCCAATAGAGGTTGTACTTCCATTCTAGTCCTCCTAGACCTATCCTCTTCTTTCGACACCATTGACCACACTGTCCTCCTTGATCGTCTTTACACTTTCCTTGGTCTCTTAGTCACTGCACTTGATTGGTTCCGCTCATACCTCTCCTCCCGCACTCAGTCGGTCGCGCTCGTTTACCTCTCCTCCGAGCCCGCGCCCATTCATTTTAGGGTGCCTCAGGGCTCAGTCCTTGGTCCCTTCCTCTTTCGCATTTACTTACTTCCTCTTTGCTCCCTTCTTCGCGATTTGGGCCTGTCCTTCCACCTCTATGCTGCTGACACTCAGATATACCTTTTCTCATCCCCTGTGTCCTTCTCTCAATCAATTACCAAGCTTCTTTCAGCCTAAACCTCCATAAACCAATGGCTGCCTGCCAACTTTCTCAAACTTAACCACGATAAAACTGCAGTTCTCCTTGTTGGTACCGCTTCGATAGTGGAGAAATCTAAAGCTCTCTTCCCTTCCCTTAACCTTGGGGAAACCAATGTCGCCTTCTCTGATACCGTCAGTAATCTTGGTGTTATTTTCGACGAACAACTCTTGTTTAAACCGAACATCCATCGTATCTGTGAGTCTTCCCTCGGTTTCCCCCGCAACTTCACGTGTTCGATTCAATTTTGATCGACGAAGCCTTGAGACTGCTATTCATGCCGTCGTCACTTCACGTTTAAACTACTGCAATTCTCTTCTAGTGAATCTCCCTTCTTCGTCACTTCGCCCCCTACAAATGGTTTAAAATTATGCTCCCCTGCTCCTCCCTCGTCGCCCCCGGAATCCCTCAAGTCAGTCTTACCACTACCTTCTGGGGTTTTGACTCCTGTGAGTTGAAAGACTCGGTGGAGGCACGCGGCGGCCGTTTCGGCCTACTGATAACTGTTACGTGGCAGTAGGGAGGGCAAGTTTTTTTCCCCGAGTCTTGGTGTATCTTTTGTGCTGCCAGCTCTACCAGAGGAACGCTTAGGGGTAGGTTAGAACCCGCAGAAGGATTCAGAATAGGCACGGAGGCGACCGCGCGCGTAGGCATGGAGTGGTCATGATCAAAGGGTGTTCATTTTTTTAGAATTAAGGCCTATGCCCTTGGCCTTGCGAAATGAGAGACGATCCATCGAAGCCTAAAGGGCCAGGATTTCCTTCTCCAGGAGATATGCACCAAATTCCTTCGAGAAAGCAGGTCGCAGCTCTCCGCAATTGATACACTTGGCCGTACACGATAAGGGCTTATCGTGTACGATCTTGGCGCAATGCAAACTGGGGTAAACCCGAGTTTGGAATTCTATATGTGCGATTTATATGGCCGACGTGGTGGCAGTAGTAGCACCTCCGTTGCAGTGGTACCAATGCCTTCACACGGTCGAAATACGAACCTGCATGTTCCGACTCAGGAAGTATATTACTATCGAACGTGACGAGAGGGTAGGCGTAGTTCTCGAGCACATTGTACTTCCTTCCTTCGCATCTGTCCTCCTTTCCAGAGAATGCAGCAGAAGTCAGCGATAAACATAGTGGAGGATTTCACAAAGACATCTCTACTATTGAAAGCAGATACAGGAGGAAATGGAATCTGGTGGTGTTAGCTGACTTATGTTGGATACTCCAGAGAGACGGGTCAGATGATACGCATAAAAAAAGCCTCAGTACTCTGAATTTTTTCCTTTTTTTTAAGGAAATTTGACGGCTTCTTTCATCTTTTGTGGGGTATATTCAGGAGTCGAAATAATAGAAGTAGATTTAAAAGAGGGACAACAGACGACCCGGTAGAGAACACCGGTTTATTTTGGGGCACAGGGGTCAGGCGGGCGAGCCGTTTCTCCAAGTTTCTGTTGTAGCAGGGTTATTACCCTCCCCCTTTCCCTCTTTCGGGGCGAAAAATAGGTGATAAATTTAGTAAAATAATTTAGATTTTGCTTTTCCAAATCTTAAAAAAAAAAATGGTGACGTTGATTTATTTTGTATTCAAAATTTATCATGTGTTTAATATTATTTTTCTAAAATGTAGTCAAATAAACGTTTAAATGAGTCTTATTTATTTAGGATATCTATGAAGATTTTTTAAATATTTCTTTATAGTTAGTAGTAAATTTTACAGCTACATGTACATTATGGGAATCTTTAATATTTTATTTTATCCTTTGCAATTTACGAAAAACTTGCCATTTTGTGAAAAAGGAATGGCATTTTCGTATTCTACCTACAAGAATACCCTCGAACATCACTTTCCCCTCTGTGTAGCAAAAATTTCCTTCTGTCTAGCAAAATTTCACCTCTCCGTAGACAAAATTACCCTATATGCACTAAAAAAGCCCCTCTCTGCAGCAAAATTTACCCTCCCTGTACCGAAATTTCCCCTTTATGTATGAAAAATTCCAATCACTGTAGCCAAATTTCCTCGCACTGTAGCAAAATCCTTATTATACCAACTGCCAACTGTAATTTGGCGGGGATTTCTCGCTGGCTTAGATAGAAGATTTATTGAAGGTCTGCCTTAACATAGCAGAATCAAGACCGAGGGGGGATATATATATATATATATATATATATATATATATATATATATATATATATATATATATATATATATATATATATATATATATATATTCTTATAATTAGTTAAAACGCCACTGTTGACATATACTTCCTGTCTGAAATGTCTGTATATATTAAAAAATAGACTCGTTACATTCCTAACCATAATAAATTATTCTAGGCTGATAAATCTCATAATTAATTAAGTAACCGTTGCCACTGGCGCATTTACGATATCTTTTCTCCTTTCGTCTTAGCCGTTAAGTGGTGACTCACCCTGCTAAGATGAGACTCTTCACGCATCAAAAATAACTTGTTGTAGGAAGTTAAATAGAGAGAAATATGTTAAATATAGATTTGGAATTTCGTGGATTTATGAATATGTGAGATTATTTGATTATTTATATTTGGCTTCTGACTTTGGGCGCCTAATAAAAATTTCCATTTGGATGATGTCGACGTGAACTTGACAAGATTTATTGAAAAGATAAATGAAACTGGCGCTGGTCATTGCAGCGATGGCGCCGGGTAGGTTAAAATCACAGGAATAATATAAAAGAAGAAGAAAAATGAGCAAGTAAAGTATGAGTGATAAAAGATGGAGATCGGAGAATTCTGTAATAGCCGACCGTGGTAAAGCTTGAACTTCATCAGTTCTAAGAACGCAAATGAAGCTAAAATAAATACTTTTGTGAGAATCCAAGAACTTAAAGTTTGGACTTAGACTCCTATTAATGAAATCCGTGGGAAGGCAACAGGATACGACGGGGTGAAAATGATCAGGTGACATTTGGAGGCTCGCGTGACTTTCCGGCCCCATTGCTTACAGAAGTACCTTCGGTTGTATATCTTCCCCACATTTTTACTTTATTTTCGCCACTTTCTTTACAGATCTCTCTTTACAAACTTTCTGCGCAAATAAATTCTCTCTGTTATTGCGCTATAAATTTGAGGAAAAAAAGGGACTACTAAACATTTTATGGAAACGGAAAATGAAAACGAATGTATGGAGAGAAATAAAACCCTTAGCTAGGAATTTCTAGTGAATAAATGAACTATAATCAGCAATTCACTAAATTAAAACTTAACGAACCAAGAAAGTGATTAATCTCAGTGAAACGAGGCAAATAATATCATGAATATATGAGACAACGGATCAATAATTCGCATGGGTGTGTAATTTATTGCAGATTCCCTGAATTACCGGGCGTTGCTGAGATGAAAATTTAGATCTAAGATTATCCCCACTTATCAATGCCTTTAGAGGACTGGTTTGACCTAGTTTTGTGCCCTATTTTTAGACGTGTTCTGCAATTTTGTAGTTCAAGAAGAACCTGGAATTACTGCAACTTCTATCATTTTGAATATCTATTTTCTTACAGATTTGCGTCTAATTTCAGATCAATCGGTTCTGGCATGTGGCCACCAGACTTAGGGCAGGCTTGCCTTCACTTAGGGAGGGAGGAAATGTATGGGAGTTATTGGAACCAAAAAAGATGGAGGGGGTGCGTTTCTTTACCCTTAATGTCCCCTTAATACTTTCAGCACTTCGAGTTGCCGAGACTAATTTTCTCTAACGGAATCCTCTTGTAGAGAAATGGCTACATTAAGTATCCCGGAGGAGGATATGTACATTAAAGCCCCCCCCCCTCCTTTGTGGAAAAAGCCGGAGAAGCGAGCCCCCATGAGGAGAAGCGTGGGAACGGTAGCCGGCGAATAAAAGTAACTGCCTACCCTGTTTGATCTCTCCGCACGACGCTTTAACGATCCAATTACCTACGAGACCCATAAACCCGTAGTTAGGTCACAAAAAACCGGTGCTAGTCAAAAGGCACGCCAAGGAGTAGGGCGGTTGAGAGTCTCTCTAATTAGCAAGCCAACTTGGGCACCCCAGTGCCAACCTCTGCACTTCTCACTCTCGCCAGATGCGAACTTACCATTCACCTTCCCTTCCCTGTGGCCTTGGGTCACTTTCCCCTTAGATGGGGCAGTGATCCGCCTATAAATAAGCCCCGAAAAGAAAGAGAAGGATTAGAAGTTGATACGAAAGTAGAAGGATCAGTTGGATCAGTTCGTGAAGATCGATCCTTCAGCCAGACAAGAAGATTAGAATTCGATAAGGGAGAAGAAGGTTCAGTTCGTGAAGATCGATCCTGCAGCCATACAAGACTATTTCCCTGAGAAACGATAGGATCAGATTGAGAAAATTGATCCCCCCTTCCCGGGCCGAATTAACATAAATAGTCAATCTTTATATCGGTGCCATACCGAAGAATCCTTTACAGACATAGAAGAAGTCTGCTTGGAGAAAAGTAAACCAGCTCACACTCGAGTGACTCTCACATCTCAAGCTCCGTAAGAGTGAGAGGAGAAGAACCCAGCCCCAACGAGGTTCTGTTCTTTAAGCACGGTAAAAAAATCTCACCGAATACCCCAAAAGCTAGGAGAACACTCGACGTTGAAGAATCAGAAACCAAGAGGCGTCAAGATCATTTCCAAGAGGACTCTTGGAGCGAAGAGCACCGTAACTCTCGCCGTCTTCTGAATTTAACCAGAGTCAAGTGTGCAATAAGAAGTTACATCGTCGCATCTCTCTCCCGCCTTACCACCTAGACGAAATTCAATCATCGGCCACGACAACACGCCAAAGCGAGAGATAAGCCCTCCAGCGACATCCGGCAATCACTAATCCCCCCTGTCATGTAAGTTAGAAAGAACATTTATATTCATATTGCGATAGTAGGAGTTTAGTACGTCTCACGTTTTAAGGGGAGTAGAA
Source organism: Ceratothoa steindachneri (assembly GCA_963969495.1). Classification (NCBI taxonomy): domain Eukaryota; kingdom Metazoa; phylum Arthropoda; class Malacostraca; order Isopoda; family Cymothoidae; genus Ceratothoa; species Ceratothoa steindachneri. The sequence continues at coordinate 171,868,659 of OZ018327.1, forward strand.
ACCATTGTTCGTGAACCTCGGTCATATTAGCTAGTAGACAAGATTACTTTAATTTAATGTTTATCGCTAATCAAATAGGGTCGCGATAAAAATACTAATCAGCAATTGGTGTGTTTACGTGTAGCCTATTTGTTTATTTTTGTCATCGCAGACTTTGCGATAGGCCTAGATTCCTACCGGAATAGTCGAGTATAGCATGGAGACAAGGATAGAAAGGTGATAATTGTTTGTTTGTCATAGTTAAGTGTTACATTTAAAATATATGTTTATTTTGGGATAACTCCTGTGTTTCCTCTTATCCTTACGTGTTGAAATAGCTCTTCCTTAAGAACAAAACTACCAAATTAGCACTCTTAGATCAAAGCCTACTGCATCAAAGAAGTACCCCACGTACCACAAAGCATACCGCGACAAAAGTGGTGTAAAGAGTATGGTGATAAAAAGGGGCATCCTGCTACACCTCTAATCACCTCTTTGTCTCCTGGATGCTCCAAGTATCCGCATGTGTGATGGTTAATGGGTGCCACACAAGAGCCAGCAGCGAGATCTGCTTTCAATAAAAAATAACATCAATGAACAAATTCCTATTTTTCACATATTTATTATCGTGTAGGCAGTGCCGGATCCAGGATTAATTTTTTTTTTTTTTTGGGGGGGGATAACCTTAATTCCTCCCTCTGTGGAGTCTGAGAAAGAAGCATTAATGATTAATCATGGTCATCTTACATATAATTGATAATTAATAAATAATAACTCACATGTGAGTGAGCATTAACTCTCTCGAACCCAATTCTTTTTCTACATATCAGAAAATTATGAATTGTGGTTTATTGTAGTCTTTGGACGTCAGCTAAGGTGTGATACTAAATTTAATCATTATTTATCGAGTTTTAACTGTATTTTAGACATGTATCATATAAGATGCATTCGATGGCAACGGTTAAAAAAACTTTTATATATATTCTATATTATTACATAAACTTTCTCAATAGCAGTATATAAATATGGTTTGAAACATAAACGGTTCTGAAATTTAGGGAGGGTAGGTTTAGCCCCCTAGCCTTCACCCTCCACCTAGATCCGCAACTGCGTGCAGGTGATTTCTTTGAAGAAAATAAAATAAATTTTAATATCACCTGAAAAACTTTATTAAGAGATCTTCAGCTTTATTGGTAATGGTATTCCATCCTTTAGATAAGCAGTGGATTCCTTCCTTGAAGGATTCATTCAGTATAGATGAAATATAGGAATTAAGATCCTGTTCCACATCATTCATAGAGTAAACTTCGCCTTTTAGGTGATGTAGTAATTTCTTAAATAAATGAGAATCATGCGGTTCATGGTCCGGTGAATATGAAAGATGAGGAAGAACTTTTAAACCTAAGCCAATCATTTTTTTTTATAGGCCGAACGAGTAACGTGTAAATGTGTATTGCCATGCAGGAGGACATTTTCTGTAAATAAATTAAGGGCGTTTTTTGTTCAAGAGCTTCATTTAAACGTTGCATTTGTTGAACATATATGTAAATCTGCATCAACTGTTTGCTTATTATTAAAGTGTTCATAATGAATACATACTTTTACATCTCACGAAATGAAAGGCATAGTTTTGTACCATTGGAGACCCCGTCTAGGAAAAGGAATGAGTTTTTGTTTGCGATCAAGACATTTTATTTTGCGATTAATATTGCACTAAAGAGCCCAGTTTTCATTTCCAGTAACAACTCTAGCAATGGTTCACGATCATTTCGACCCAAAAGGAAAAGGTTAGATAGACAATTTGAACATGACAGCTCTCTCTGCGCGACTCGAGAAGCTATTGACCTATGCGTCTGAGTCTTCCGAACGTGCTTCACGGCCACATTCTCATTCGCGCCTAGCGGTAAACCAGCATTCGTTAGGTGGGAGCGTGAGGATGCATGCTGGTGTCACACGAATTTAAGGAGAAAAGTCACAAGTGCGTATCCCTTTTTCCTATGGTAAAAACTAGCTACCTCTCCCTTTGTTTATTTAGTGGCTGACGTACAGAGTGGGTATAAGGAACACCGATTCTCACTAGTGGACTCATGACCAAAGTTCCATTTCCTTAGGAGTTTTGAGCAGTACTCTGCAAATTGCTAGCGAGTTTATCCGAGAAAAAGAGACTACTCCATTTACTCCAAATACAGGCTAGAAATGGCTGTTCGATCGTGAATTACGGCAAGTAGGGGCTAACTCTCGGCTTGTCAAACAGGTTCTCCATCATATTGTTACACATGATCCTCTCCTCCATATCCATTCCCGAAGGTTATATTCTCACAAACCCACCACTCCTAAGGAAATTGAGTGGTTGATGCGCGTGGGCAGTATTTGGCCATCCAAAAGAACCTTAGAGGCTCAATTGAATATAATTTCCAAAGCCTCTGGAGAAATTGAGGCTTTGCGGTGATTTTTGAAACGTTAATGCGAAGATGGTAAGCGAACGTTACCCTGTACCAAAATCATTGATTTTTAGGCCATTTTGAACAGAAAAACTATTTTTCTAAGGTAAATCTTGTTAAAGCTTAGCAGAAAATTCTCATTGACACTAGAAACATCCAAATAAATTGCCATAATTACACCTTTCGGGTTATACGAATACCTTAGAATGCCAGCTCATAAAAAAAAACAGGCAAAACCTTATATTCCTTTATTTACTCAGTGTTTAGAGACCTCGACTTTGTCTTCGCATTTCTCGACGACAATGGGTCTCCATCTAAGATCACTCTGAACAGAAGATCGGACTTTGGATTAATCCCGTGATTAACATTCTTGTCCATAAGATAACAGCCCCTGTTCAGCAAATATCAAGGCAATTCACTGTGGGGGGGGGGGGAGCTTCATTCCTTACTGTGCGAACTTTTTAAATACACTAGTTAGGTTGGGGGGAGGGCGTAGTCGTAAAAATAACACTCTATTTGCAAGGCAGGATGATTAGTTAAAGCTTTCACTGATATTAACAGCACTCGGCTGCCTAAGCGCGTTTAGCAAATGCCAATTTTTCGGGCGAACTCTCCCTCGCGACAAGCAGCAGAGGATAACAGCATAACTGATGTCTTGCCACAAAGGAAGGAAGGTGCTTGGTGCCCTACTGCATTTTCCTCAAAGATTTTATAGCTTGCTGAGAAGAGGTACTAAACCTGTGGATGAGAGCATTTACTAATCCTCTAATACTGCTCTTGTCGATCCAGACAACTTGAGATTATTAATCTCCCCGAGAGTGCAGTCAGTTGGATTATATTTCCCAATTTACGACGCATATCAAGCATGTCAAGGGGTAGGACAGAATTTGATGATGCTCTGTGACATACAGAGTAAAAGTAAAGTAGGTCTGTGGCACCCAAATTGCAGGATAGGTAGGCCCAGTGAGGAATCTCCACAAATGGGTGATCGGTGGATCTATGAAATCCTGAAATTGGGAACACACATTAATTAATTAATTAGGTAATATGCCATTTAATAAGTAGTAAACCAATGTAAAATAGATAAATACTTATATCACAGCTGTACATTTATTAGGAAAAGCATAAGAAAGGTAAGCGAATAACTGTTTTTCCACGCGGCACACACATACATATACACAAAGGAGCAGCTGCGGGACGAAAAGATACCGATGCTTGATAACAATGGGAGCCGAGAAAATACAGAGTAATATATGCTTTGATCGGTTGAGTTCTCTTGAGAGTGTCAAATGAAAAATAAACTGTCGTATCTTGGGAGGATTTGCCAGACCGGTCTAAAAATGAGTACAGCTAATGTAGGAACGCACACACCTATGATAAATCCGCCCGATGGTCAACGGAGAGACCAACAAATGCGTTTCCAATCATTAGCTCCGCCCCGCGTCTTGAGAAGAAAAACAAAGGTCACGCCCGCTTAATCAAGGGTTTTACTATAAACAAACGAACGCAAACATTACAGAGAGAGAGAGAGTTTAAGTCATTCGGTCGGATAGACTCAAGTAAAGGCATCTGCCTAGCCCTATTATCATTAATAGCATCACGAGTTCGTTCCTCGTCCTTAAGTCGTGTCGTTTTAGCTTCGGCGACCCTCAAGATTAGTAAAATTACGTATTTCGCTTACTCCTAATAAGGTAGACCCTATTCAAGAATAAAAGCCTACTTATCGTCGCTTTCCTTTCGAGTCCTTTCTTTTAACTCCGAGGTAACTAAGGAACCTTCTGGAACCCAGCCTAGAAGCAGAATCTACGTGAAACCTTTGGAGTCAAAGCAACCTCTCACCCGTAGGCCGGTAACCTTAAGACGCGCAATAACACCAAGGACCTTTTTCCACTACATACGGGTAACATTCAAACCCGCTATAAACTGGTGTCTGGAGATCCCGCCATAGTTCCATCGCGCTTAGCCATTACTGAAGTAGAATTGGCGTCCAAATGAATGAATTGCCACGCCATATCTGACGAGTAGGAGACCGATCCCGATTTCACAGCCTTTCTTGAAGACTCATGTGGAAGAGGCAAGGGAAAGGGCAGTTTACGTCTCCAGGATATATATGCACCTCTTTCTGTTTGCATATGCGAGTAGACGACTTTAAAGCACCGCTGCAAGTTTATATTGGGTCTTAACCACATATATTACGTCATATTGAGGCGCTGTGAAGAATATATTGCTACCATCAATCGCCTATATACTACTATCGCCTGTATGCTACCATTAATCGCATATTACTTCTCATTTTATCCTGTCATTTTAGTAATAGGTGGACAGTTTTCGGATCGTCCCTCTCTTGCGTGCACATAGACACGCACATAAATTTGCCCACACAAAAATAATTTTTCTAGGCAGCAAACATTTCTGGTTGTTCCCATCACCCTCTACCACGACTGACCACAATAATAATCTCCCGTGGGCAAAATTCTTGTACCTGGAGCCAGATTGTAGTTACCCTTATGGTCCTACTCCATATGAACAATGGAAGGAAATAATTGAAGAGGAAATGACCAGTGTTTTCATCTTCTTGCGGTGTCAAACCATCTCACGGAAATACAATTCTCCCAAGCCGGTGGAAGAGTCTGGTTTCGCCAGTCTGGGAATACAAAACCAGATTTCTAAGAGTTGAGCGCATCTGTGGTTACAACTCTCGCGGACCCTTGTCATTACAAACCTCTAGGATCTAAAAGCCTTAATCTTCATGATATCAAGATAGTGGATTGGAAGGAGACATTTGCCTTAAACTTCAATTCAAGGATAACGACTCCCTCTCTCGCTCTCGCTCTCTCTCTCTCTCTCTCTCTCTCTCTCTCTCTCTCTCTCTCTCTCTCTCTTATTACCTGGTCCGCTGTTGTCGCCTCACACAAAGAGATCTTTCAAAGTCACCTCACCTACCCACCACAAGTCAGAGTCCTGGAAGGATGGTTCTCTCTCTGTCTTTCCCCCTAATTCCTTCATTCCAAGAAAGGTCACCGCTCTCATACTGTAAATAAAGATACAAGTACCTTAGAGTAGTTAGACACCTTATTTTACTCAACAAGTTAACAGATCTCTGTCCTATGTCCTAAAGCTATGAATAGCAACGTTACGGGGTTATAAATTAAAGAGTAATAACTACAATTAAATTAATATATGTACAAATACTTACACGTTGGGGATATTCTGTACTTTAAACCCTTAACACTTCCCAAAACTGGCAATCAGTATTAATGTCAAAGGAGTATCACAGGGGAACGATTTCGTAAGAAAACACAAAGTCTTTGCAGCAAGAGCGAGAATTATGGTGAACCACATGGGTTGAATTCAAAGCGAGCAATAATAAAGTTAGGTAGATTTTTCGTCAACATAATCTACACATTGATGAAACAAATTTGGTTGCCCTGCCTTGCAAAAGAAAGGAAGATAGGTGATTATAATCAGCAATTAAGCTGAAAAAATAAACCGCACTCATAATAAGGCTTATTAGTAAAGATGCCTTAAATAATTCATATTAGGTGTGTATGTGAGAAGGTATATTTTTGACACACTGCGAAGCGGGGACGATACTAACTTTTATGGGTGGAAGACTTCTGTACAAAAAGGGGCGTGAAGAAATAACCAAAAGGCGCGCGTCAAGTGGTCAAACGGACCTTAAATTAGTTCAATATTTCAGATTATTTTTCAACCTAAAGAACGGAAGAAACGACTTCAAGGACTAACTCATCAAGAATCAAAGAAATCATCACATAAGTCAAATGGAAGACAAATGTTTGAAGGGGCAACTTCAGTCAAGACGAAATAAATAGATACGAATATAAAGAGAAAAATCAAGAATAATATGGATAAATATATAAATTTTATAATAAGGATGTGGCCCTACCCTTCATAAGACCATGTCTGGAGGATGTTGACTCGCAGATGGGTTTGATGGTTTATCCTTGATCTCTAGTGAATATAAATTCGACAGTGGCCTTGTTATGGCCCCCTTACTTGATCCGTAACGTTGACAAATTAGCTTTCCCGTCACCTCCCTTGTGCAAATCGGTCATTCTTCCCAATTTTCACTTTAGCCCGAGGGTTTCATTGTGGACGCACACCACGTCGCCGACAGCACACTTAGCTCCCTACCGAGATGTGCATGTCTTTGTCTCATAGCTACTAGCTACCTATAGTGTCACCTAGCCCAAGCTCGTTGGCGCATTCTCTATATTTCCCACATTTTTGATTCGCATCATCCCGAAAAGTGAGCTTTAGAGGAACCATCCTAAAACTATAAAGAAAATCAGAAGAGGTTAACTGGTGTAGCGTACGAGAAGTGCAGGCGAGCGGCTTAAAAGCTTCGCTTGAATAAGTCTTTTATGAGACTCAGGATGGCCAAGTGGATTCGTGGCTGACTAATAGTGGTCCAGCGACGCGGGAAGCTGTTCGCAACTCGCCTATGTAATTATTTTTTCTTTGCCTCTTTTCCTACTCTCCTCTATCTACAATGGTGCCCAGACCTGGGAGGAGGAGCATTAGCTCTTGAATTACATTTTCAAACGGGTTCTCTTCATTTGTTCAAAATATGCTCTGCTTCTAAGAGGGGGATTGTGTAGCGTACGAGAAGTGCAGGCGAGCGACTAAAAAGCTTCTTTTGAATGAGTCCTTTTTGAGACTAAGTGGTCCATCAAGGCGGGAAGCTGTTCGCAACTCACCTACGCTATTATTTTTATTTGCTCCTCCTCCTACTCTCCTCTATCTACACTGGTACATGTCCTGGGCATGGTCAGCAACATGCCCGAGAGGCCTATGGTTAAGGAAATTTTCTATCTCTGCTAAGAGGGTAGAAATTTCATTCCATCCTACTATCTTATTGCCCAAGATCTTTTATAACAGAGCTGGTTGTTGCGGCAACGAGTTGCGATTGTGTCGCACTATGAATTTTGAAGTCGCAAACGTTTTGAAAAAGTCAGACTAAGCAAAGTTGCACCGCCAATTTTCCGCAACTTTCGCCGCGACTTTGAACAGGAACAAGAACGACTTTTTTGAGAGAAATTGTCGCGGCTGTTTTAAGCCAGTTTAAAAGACCGATTTGGCTAAAAATGTCAAATTGGAATTGGTAACAGATAACTATATTTTTATCTGATTTTTAACTTTCCTTTTACGATAAATTAGATTCTTCACATTATATGAGATTGACGTTACATGAAACTACCTAAACGTACTAAAAAAAGGTTTGTCACTGAATTTGATTATAAATTAGTAAAATTACATACACTTTTCAGGCGTGAACCAAGTTTTAAACCTGTCATGTCAGTTAAAAACGTTCTAGAACGTGTTATGCCTTGTGGCATTTATCGTGTAGATATTAGTTTAGGCTGTATTTTAACTAAAATAATAATAATAAATATGTGTTTTTCTTCCTTATAAAAGCATATTTCTGCTATCGCGCTAAAGTTTACTAGGTAATTTAACGGAGTCGCACCGGAGAAAAAGGTCGCAGTCGCAAAGTCGTAAGTCGCACTGGCGGAAGGGGTAAAAAATAGAGTCGCAAAGTGGCAGTTGCACCAGCTCCGGCGGCAAAGTCACACCTGAAAAAATTCAAGTCGACCCCAACTATGCTTTTTAAGGGTTTTCTTGGTCAAGTCGACTAAGCTTTTTACGAAACCCGTGAACCACGGCACTTTGGTAGGGTTGAACATCCACGGGATGCCCTTAAACTCTTATCCATCATGCGTGGTATTTATGTATACAGCCACTGTAAGAAATGTATCAGTATTATCTATATACACTGTCTTAAGGATAGAGTATCAAGAGGAAAATAGCCGAAAAGCTTGCATAAAGGTTCCAAAACATCTGTCATCCACCAGCTCCAGAGAGATGGCACGCGTAGCTGCACAGGCGATATAGACCTTTTCCGTCCCTCTTTTTCCTTTATCTGGATAGCCCCAATGTAATGGATACAATCGTGGAAAATGGGGGAGCCATTTCTACTCTATTTGCGGGTAATAATGAGGGGGGGGACCTGGCGTCCAGTAAATCAATTAGCGCTATCTGAAAGGTAGAGGTCAGCACGTAGGTGGTATCAGGAATACGTACTGGTTCCGCCCATAAATTGTATGTTCGGATTTGACTAATAGAATCCATCAACCCGAGTATTCCAACCCAGACCAAGAACCTAAATCGGCTCTTTAGCCAACTTGTTACGCTTCCTAAAACGTTTATTATGTCGGATGAATTAGATTACCAGTTTCTAATTTGGGGGCCTACCTAACTTAAAATTCCTTTGATACCTTATAAAACTGCGCGAAAGAACAAGGTAAATTGTCGACATAAAGGCCCCCTTTTAACAACTCTGAATAACCTGCACCCTTTTCTTTAAGGGTGCATACAACTTGTGCATAACCTGAGAAACTTAGTATGTTTATATTTTTGTTCGGGTTTTGAGTAGTTTACACAATCGCATACCCTATGTTGCCAATTGCATAGCGCATATTAGGGGGTGATCCACTGATCTAAAGAATTTACCTTTTGATTTATTTTCCATTTTAGTTTGTTGTTTACTTTGGGAAAGTTCTCGACCTAGTTGAAAGGCAGTGACACGAGTTCTTTCACCCCTAATAGGCCCACACTTCTCCTGGAGACTGTCTCCACTCCTTTGAATTAACAGCTATATATGCTTCACTAAAACGTTAGGGAACTCTTCCAATTCCCAATATTCGGTACTCAAATTAAGCGACCTGTGTATATGAGTTTCTTAAACTAGAAGAAAGTTTAGCGACCACTACGGTGGCACTGAAGAAGCCTGCGTTTCTTACATTTAATTGCGGAACCTCAAGGCTACGTTAGTGGCAGTCATAAAACACCCGGAACTTTCAAGTGAACGAGTAATTCTGGGGTTCGTTTAAGTGAAGGATAGCATCCATATGAGATTGTACTCTTACCGGTTGTATCGGTATGTCTTTCAGTAACTCGTATGCTTCGAGATACTGGTCACCAGATCTGGTAAAGCCGTTTTACAGTCTGAGTGTTGCTGCCTTTAGTTGGCCAACTAAGTATCCAATTTTGGGACATTTAAGATTTCAAGGATATGAACAGTGTTATCGGTCATCAAAATTATTCTATTGAAGGACGTCACCCTAAAAAAATGGCAGGTTAATTTTGGGTAGGTTAATCTCTTTGGGTCAAGTCTGAGGTAACCTGTTTTCCACTAATGAGCTTATAGATTTGACGCAATCTTCAGCTTTGTCTATGATTAAACTAAACTCTCTATCCACATCGCAAGCCTCTATAATAACATTTGCAATGGCGTCCTCATTATCCCAACCCTCCACAACTTTATTCTCAAGAACAATATATTTTTTGAAAATGATACTTGAGGAATTTTAAATTTGCTTTAAGGCTGTCTACATCGTAAACAGTCTCCTTAATTAAAGAAAGGATGTTTTTAACCAAAATGGAACCCACCGCTCTGTGACCACCATGCACCTTAGCAAGCGACATAGGGGACGAGGCTTTGGTCACCAAATGTAAATACAGGTGTGCTAGAGTATTTAAACACCTTATTTTACTCAAGGTAAAAGCAGCATCCTTACGGGGTTGGAAATTAAAGAGTGTAATCACTACAATTAAAATTATATATTTACAAATACTTACACTTTATGGATATTCTGTACATTTAAACCCTTAACACTTGCCAAACTAGGAGTCAGTATTAATGTCAAAGGAGTATGAAAGGGAAAAGCACCTAGTCTTTACAGCGAGAGCGAGAATTACAGTGAACCACATAAATTAAATTCAAAGTTAGGGAGAATTTTCCCCGACATAATCTACACATAGATTAAACAAATTCGGTTAGCCAACGGTACAAAAGAAGAGAAGATATGGAATTATAATCCGCAATTAAGAAAGTGGAAAAATAAACCACTAATCCATAAAGAAGCTTATTACTAAAAGACTTGAATAATTTGTATTATAGTCTTGTTTTCTTCCACGCGTTATCACTCCGCGTTCTTTGTACGCGGTGAAAACTGAAGAGTAATGGTTACAAATCTTCAAGTCGGATTAAATCGAATGAAGCAAATATCGATTTTCTTATTTAATAATTTTGCTAGTTATATCCCGGTAAAGAATTATTAAATTTACCACTACAATTTATTTTTGTGCACTTTTCAATCACATCTTTCAATCGCAATTTTAATTTGTAATAATTTTTTCCAAATTTAATTTATCCTTTTGCTCCATAATGATAATAAAAGAACAAATAATTGACCTCTTTTTTTCTGCAATCACCACGAAGAGGAGCATAATCATTCAAGGTCCAATTCACTCGCTATCCTAAGTTAGTTAATGCCCTGGTTGGCTTCGGAGTCTATTTGACTAGCTACAAGAGGGCGCATAAAAGGAGTACAATTTTCCCACACAGTTAGTGTTGGGACCTACAACAAACGGTGGGATACTGGTTGACACATCTCTACCCCCCTGGAACGATCACTTCTGCAGTATTCGAGACTGAAGTCCTCTAGCACCTGCATTAAGATCGTAGTTGCAGTAGTCATTCTCCTATCCTACTTAAACCTTCTATCATTTCCTAGTACTTAAACAACGATAAAAGTAGGAAGGGAACAACAATGGGTGTATATAAACTTCATCAACTGTAATCATTTAGATATTCTCCTTCCCGATTCTGACTACGTACTTATTCGTCCGTCCATGAAGTCCCGGAAGACAGTCACTTTTACTCATACCCAACTGTCAAAACCAAATGTTAAAAAAACACCGTCAATAGTGGCTAGAAGAATTCCAAAGTGCTAATTGTAAACTAAACGGAGGCTCTAGACACTTCTGGAAAAACAAATATTTGGATACATTGAAATAATTTATGAAATATATATTCTAGGCCTTAATAATGAATGGTAAGCCTGCAACTAACGGATTTTGATTGGTTAACGAAAGAAAATGAAAAATTGTGGTACTAACGAGTATATTATATTTTATTGGCGAAAAGACTCAATACAGACTGTTGGACAGATTTAGAATGATCTTTAAGTTTCCATCAAAAGTTTCCTTAGGTATTTTCTTTTTGCATATCCTCATGTAACACTTGACTGTAACATTGTGCCATCACAGTTGAAAGTAAAGAACTCTCAGCTGATTGGAAAAGTAAGATAATTGGGTACTACATAGAAGATAAAGGCTATAAAAATATTTCTACAACCTTACGTGTTCCTCTAAGCACTGCATGTTGGATTTTCTTTTAAAATGGGAGAATTCCAGGAGCAGTGCAAACCTTTCTCATAGTATGGCTTCGAGGAAAATACCTCAACAAGTTCGTCGAACGATACTGAGATCAGTATAGAAGAATCCTAAAATAACTAGAACAGAATTGAAAGAAGATCTGCGAAGGGCTGAGACATCAGCTAAGAAAATGACAATTAATAATGAGCTCAATAGAAAAGCTCTCTCTGATCTCGTTCACCAAGCATGACCCGTTTTCTAAATATGGTTCACTTGTGTACACGACCGAAGTTGCTCAGGAGCACATTGAGAAAAGATAATCAATTTTGTATAAATATGCTTTGGTCGGATGAAACCCCAAATAAAATTTTGGGCCAGAATGCAGCCGCCATGTTTTGCACCCTGATGGAACTGCCTATAATTGGAAGAACACCATCCTTACAGTCAGGCATGGAGGCGGCAGTATTATGGTGTTGGGCTATTTTAATTTTAATGAGATTGGCGCTTTTTTATAAATGATGGGACAATAAATGGGGCCAAGTATCTACAAATATTGTGCAATAACAACGTCAACTGTCAAGTTGGGGATGTAGGAGGAATTAGTTGTTCCAGCGAGACAATGAACCAAAGCACACGGGGAGAACTATACATGACTGGTTTCTGCAGAATAATATTAATGTTCTACTTTGGCCTACTCAGTTTCCTGACTCGAATCCGATCGAAAATTTGTAGCAAAATTGAAGAAACAAATCTACTCTATGAACCCTGCAAAGTTCGCCCATTTGAAAGCTTTATGTAAGAAGGTGTGGCTATAGATAATTATCCAAGACAATGTTGCCAGGAATTGGTTACGTCACATAAGAAATATCTGGCAGCATTTACAGCAAACGCTGGTGGTGCAACGAAATATTTGTCTCTCTTTCTTTAGTGTGCAAATACTTATTTTCTCACATATATCACATATATATATATATATATATATATATATATATATATATTGATAATGTAATATACATTTGAAAAATATCTTTCCTGTCTCTCTTGAATGTAATAAAGAAGTTAATAAATGCGTATGATACACCAAATTTCTAGTTGGAAATATTTTAGATAAACATTTTAGTTGGGGTCTCTGTGTTCAACCTTACTGTATATTATTATTATCTAACGGATTACAAACCCTAGCGGGTAAAGCAGAATGCTATAAGCCCTAAGGCACCAGCAGAGAAGACAGTCCCATAAGAAAAACCTAGATAAAAAGAGAAGGAGAAAGACACAAAACAACGCCTCAGCAAGAAGGAATGAGCACCAGTTTTAAACTTTTGAAGTTCATGAGTTTATAAACAAATGCCAACATTTGGGAACTATCTAAAAATCTCAGGCAAATCCTACAAAATTATAAATTTAGAACAGCAGTCATGGAACAACACATAAATATCCACATTTTTTACAGTTCATGTTACAAACTTAACCTCTCTAGATCAAGATGAACCTTATTCATCTGTGCAGATATAGTGTTCCAGGATAGAAAACCTGCCATATTTACAGTTACCTAGAATGTCTACTCTATAATCGAGGAAATAGCGTTTTGCAGACATCTTCCCCACCATAATGGCACCGGATGCAATGAGTCCTCATTTTCGCCACCCAAAATACGATGGGAAGAAAAGAACTCATTTCTGCCTCTGTTATTATGCTCGCATCAACCAAACAATTTCGTGGTTATCATGCACAATAACCCTACGACATATTCATAGATAATGAGCGTACTAGTCCTCACACATTTTCAGAGCACTCCATCTCGGTCAAATACAACTGCCAGAATGAAATCCGCACAGTGAAATGCTTCACTATCACGCCTTGCCAAATCTCTTCTAAAATCCTGTTTGCTCCCAAAGCATCATTTCTTCAATGGTAATAACCTAAATTGTCTGAGTGAACTCAGACAACCGCTACGAGTAGAATACAAATGACAGCATGGCAACGCAACAATGTATGTAAAGTAATAAATGGCCTATATGTTCCAATACACTTTCGGGTTTTGCTGAATTGCACACTATAAACGTCACTTGCTCACATTCTCGAAGCGAACTACTTGTCCTCAAATCAACAGAACCCTCTGCCATATCTCGCAGCAATCATCTGTAAATTTAACGACGAATAAAAGAACATCGAAGTCTTCTGCCATTGTTTGTGCTATGGCCACGTTGACATCACAAGAAAGAGTAAGAAACTGAAAGAGCAGGTCAAACCACTACCCTGCCCCATGCTTCATCTCACTATCGAGACTGCTTTTGGTTTGTATGCGAAGAACGAGAGTAAAGGGGAATGGAGAAGGGCGAACCAACAGATATCTATCATATATTTAAAAGAAATCTAAAATCTCACGACGCCTGGAAATTAGGACATACTAACATGTATCACCGCATATTCATTTCATTTCCCAGTAGAATAAACACTTGTATCTTTATAATCTGCTCTAAACTAAGAAAAACAATACATAGAAAACAACCGAGGCTTGAATTGGCGTTCCCTAAAGCAATTAAATCTATAATAGAGCTCATACAAGACGTTTATAGCTTACTCAACGGTCAACAATAAGCCAAAAAATAAAACTCATGCTGGTCTAGATTACATTTAAAAAAAAATAATCGATTGATTTAAGGCCTTTGTGTTTTGTGAATCTTGAAATGTTCTGTTACTAGCCCTCGTGTTAGATTGGAGAGTTTTACGCGGTTTTGGCGAAGTATGAGTCATTTTTATTCTAGTTATTGTTTTCTTCTTCTTCTCTATGGAGTTCAAATCTTCATTATTTTCTCATCGCGTTTCTCACTGGGTCCTGATGATGAATGTGAAGTTCCCCTTTTCTTGTAGTTTCCACGAAATCAACTGAAATTCTTCATTGGTCTCTAGTATGTTCAAATTCATTGTTCCAAAGAAGATCTAATTAGAAACTGTAATTCCCTACAAAAAATACAGTATTAATAAATAATATGCATAGAATGAATCAATGCAAGAATAGTTTAATGAGAAATCCAATTTTGGGTTATCCAACTCCATATTAAATAACTCATTTACATATAAAATATCATGCAATTCGGTTTCGATTCTACATCTATTTTAGGATATCAAGGTAAGAACTTAAAATCCTCTGTAGGAATTGGCATCGAGGATTGTTTCAAATTGATCCGACTGCTCAGTGGTCAACTGTTGGATTTCGAAACTTCAGAAATTTGTTTATATATATAATTGACTGTAAGCTAACAGTAAGTAATATTAAGTTAGCGTTATGCTCAGCAGAGCCTTCATTAAATGGCTTCTCAAGACCGACTGGGATCTGTGATTTGGAGGCGACATTGTTAATTTCAAAATTGCGAAGCGCAAAAAACTTACATTCCATGTTCTTTCGATAGTAATTTTTTGTCGACAGTTTTAGTTCGGATTTTTTGAGGTCTGTAATATTTGGTCACTTTTCTCCGTCCTCTGCCTGGTATGCAACCGGAAAACGCCAACCCAAGGACAATATCGCGTTATTTCCCCATCCCTGTAATATTTTCTTCTTCCTGAATCTAAATAATCAGGGCTATTTATTATTTATAAACCGAGTTCTGCTCATTTTTCGCACACAGATTTGTGAGTCGGATTTGCCAACCTCTTATCGAGACGAGCAAATACATGCCTTCAAAGAATGTGAGTTTTAGTCTTAAAAAATACGAAATAAAGTAATTGTTTTCTCTCCTCCCTTTCTTGAACGAAGATTGAACCATGAGTAGAGTCTGGGGCTATTTTAAAAAGGACTGTTTTAATGCGGTTGACGTAAATAGGAACGCAGAAATGGTAAAGGACGTTAAGCATATAGAGAAAGTTGATCAAATCTAATGCGAAAATACCGTACCGCAAAAACGGAAAATTTCCCTTTCGAAAGAAAGCTTTACAAGTTTTATTAAGAGGAAATTTAATCAACTGCAAAATTCTCTGAATAATTAAATTGACAAAACCGGAAATAGCAATAATATGCGTGGGGCTCAGCCCGAAGCAAAATAGTTATAGAATCTTATAGTGGATAAAGTTTAACAAAAAGAAAATAGAAAATTTATGCAGAAAATAAAATTGAGTTTATAAAAAGACCTAAAACATAAATGGAATGCTTCAGGATTTGATCCAATTTAGCTTTCAGAAGTCGATGATGCATTCGAAAGAACATTTCCCGAACCATTACAACAATAGATGCAAAAAATATTAATAGAGGCTTATAATGAATCGAAGCTTTACGTCGACTAAACAATTTAATAAGTAATTAGAGATTTAATGAAAGATCTACACTCTTCCCCCCATGATAAGGAAATTACTTCTTGTAAACCGTAACGTGCGCCTGAACAGAAATAAACAGGTATAAATCTTTTGAAAGAAGCCTTAAACTCCAATGTACCACTTCATGAATTAGTATGTCATGCATTAGTGAGTAATTAAATAGTCGAAGAAGACCTGGACACATTACTTATGGCTTTGGGTATTTTATCAAAAACAATTAACTAAAAAGACTCTGAAAGTGAATAGAATACATCAGAAGTCGAGTAGGAGATTAAGATATCGAGGGAAGAAGAGATTTCTCAATACAGTTTTATTCGAAAAGTGACAACAACGAAAAAATAGGAAGACAAACATCGGGTTCTTTTTTCACCTCGTTTTCGGATGTTCTGAAAAAATCATAATTATGCCTTTTTTTAAATTGCATCACATCGGTTTCCTATTTTGTCGGTACCTTTTTATTTTTTAAAAGGGATTAATATACCACTGAAAGCTAAATATAGAATAGAGAAAAATGAATAAAACGCGGGTTAAGGCGACGAAGGTTATTTTTTTTTAATCTCCAATGGATATTTTTTTTTTAATAAGAGCAAAAAAGGTGAAGGAGTCGAAATATGCGATCAAAACAATTATTTTTTTCTAATTTGTCTCCAATTTTCCTTTTCCCCTGCTTCCTCTCTGTAAATGTTAGACCTATGCTCTCTTAAAGTTGCTGGCGGATGAATCTGGTCGACTAAGGATAATTCGCTACTGTTTAACTCCAACAAAAATATTAACCGATTTTCCTTTACTTATACGAAATATTTAAACCTTTGGGGTTATTATTTTATTTTTTTAAAGAGCTCATCTGGCGAATGCCTACTTGGGCATTAGTCACTGTATTAAAAACTGGCCTAGTACTAGGCTACTTTAAAATAAAATTAAAAAAGACAAAAAACAACTCCCCCCCCCCAAAAAAAAGGGGAAAAGGAAGCGGGCAGTAAGCAAGCTCCTGCGTCGGGGGGAGGTGCCCCCGGCGCAGGAGCGTGCGACTTATAATGGAAAAAAACAACAACAAAAAAAACCCTGCATAAATAATAGGGAGAAGGCCGGCCTCCCCCCAAAAGTCAGCAAGTCCACCAGTCAATGTGCACGCACTGGTCCCGAGTACAAGGGACAGGCGGTAGCGACCCTGCCCATCCCGGTACCGAAACAGGTAACGTGCGCGAAGATCACCCAGACGTCACAATAGGGCGCAGGCGAGCGCTCTATCAGATAGCGATGCGTCACACGAGTGTGTCCGATTCGGAGACGAGATAAAGCGACCTGAAGCCGTCATGGCATTGGGGGAGCTTGCTTACTGCCCGCTTCCTTTTCCCCTTTTTTTTGGGGGGGGGGAGTTGTTTTTTGTCTTTTTTAATTTTATTTTAAAGTAGCCTAGTACTAGGCCAGTTTTTAATACGGCGCAATGACACGCAACTTTAAGTTCCCTTCGATCGTCTCCCATCTTCTTTGCCAAGCAGTCCGAAGAGCTGCCCGTATTCCTGCCATGTAGTCTGTGTGAGGAAGAACGAAACGCTGGTACGGTCGCAGAGTCCTTGCGGACTCTTTGGCGCCCTCATTGGCGCGCTAATTCCCCGCAATTCCTGAATGTCCAGGAACCCAGCAGAAGATAATCTCGACATCCACCCTGCTCGCCAAAACCGTGGCGTCACGGATATCGCAAACCAGGGGATGCGGAGATTCCAATGCCCCGAGAGCACTCAGGAAGCTTTGTGAGTCGCTATAAATCACAATCCGGTCTACAAACCGGGTACATCACGTTATCTCGCGTACCGAGCGGGGTATTGCAACCAGCTCGGCCATCCAGACAGACTCAGCACCTGGCAGAGCCCCGCTGACTTCAAACAGAGGAGAGACGGAGTGGAAGCCAAGCCCCTCTTCTGACTTGGAGCCATCCGTATACACTAGCATAGTTCCAGCGTGACACGAGAGTGCTCCAAAAAGGTCGAACGCAATACTCCCGGCGCTGTACAAGCTTTGGGAGCAGAGGCGTGGCGACAAATAGCCAAATGCGGTAACCTCCAGGGTGGCGTCCTGAGCAGAACCAGGGGTGCCACCGGCCCGAGAGCTATACCTAGCTCTCGAAGAAGTTTCCTGGCCCTGAACCCAAAAGGCTTTGGGTATGACTGGCGTCTCCCGGCGACATAGGCACCGTCGAGATCAGCTACGGATGCAGTGAGAGCTGTTTGCGACCGAGGGAGGCGCCGGGCTCGCGCGTACAGGCGAGTGATGCACTGCACGCGGCGTAGATCGAGTGGCATCTCCCCAGAATAGACCAACAGGCTCTCAATGGGGGAAGTGCGGAAGGCACCGGTCGCAAGGCGAAGGCCGGTGTGGTGGATCGAGTCCACCTTCCGCAATAAACGCTCGGCTGCGGATGCATAAAACTCACATCCGTAGTCGAGCTTCGAACGAAAAAAGGATTGATAAAAAAGTAGGGCAGTAGCCCTATCAGCGCCCCAAGCTCTAAACGTCACGGAACGGAGAATATCCATGGCGCGGGTACAAGAGACCCTAAGGATGCAAATATGAGTCTCCCAGGTGAGGCGTCGGTCGAATACAAGACCAAGGAAACGGTGCGATTCAACCACATCCATGGCACCCCATTAAGAAACAAATCTCGATCGGGGTGGAGCCGTGGATAGCGGCAGAAGTGCACCACCTTAGTCTTGGCCAAAGAAAACCGAAACCTGGGCGCTTCGGCATAGCAAGAGACGCGGTTCAATGCCTGTTGGAATCGACACTCCAGGGTTGGCATCTGGGCCGCGCGAAAAGAGATCGAAAAGTCGTCCACGTAGAGCGTAGCGAGAACATCTTCCGGCAGCACCGAGGTGATTCCGTTGATGGTCAGGGCAAAAAGTGTGACACTGAGCATACTTCCTTGCGGACATCCTTTTCCTGCTCCTTTGGGCCGGAGAGGGCTCCCCTCCTCCCACCCTTACGCGAAATTGACAATCTCGCAAAAATTCAGATATAAACATTGGGAGGCGTCCCCTCGCCCCCATCGTGTGGAGAGTCTCCATGATAACGTATCATCATGCGGTATCATAAAACACCGTGGCGTAGTGCTCTCTACGAAGGAAGGCCTCGCAGACGGCATTTTCCAGTCGGAGCAGAGCATCCGACGGGGAGTGTAACTTGCGGTAACCACACTGTGCAGACGACAGATGGCCTCCGCTGTCCAGGAAAAAGGCTAATCTAACATATACCAATTTCTCCATCAACTTACACACACAAGAGGTAAACGAGATTGAGCGGAAACCGGCCGAAGTAGAGTGATCTCTCCCCGGTTTGTGAAAGGCGAGCACAGTAGCGATTCGCCAGAAATCCGGGAGGAGACCCTCCACCCAGATCCTGTTGAACAAATCTAACAGAAAGGCCATGCCTCGCTCACCCAGTAAACCTGTCGTTGAAGGGCTCTCCGCCTCTAGAGGTAAAGTCCAGACGGCGGCCTCCTGCGAAATTACGACGTGCATTGAATGCTGGCGGAGCAGCATCCCGGCTAGAGAATGCGGAGAAAGCGGTGGCAAAGGATTCTGCCACAGACGCGGGGTCCGAGATTGCGGTCCCATTCTCCTGGAGAACGGAAGGGGGGGGGGTCCTGCGAGAACTTGCCCCGAATCCTTTTGACTCGCTTCCAAACCTCTGCTAGAGGGGTCTTTCCCGTTAAGTGAAGACACGCATGCCTGCCAAGAAGAGCGGCGGGCGTGCTTCGAAATATACCCGAACCTAACCCTAGCCCGATGAAATTTAACGACAGCGAAATCGTTCGGGCGGCGCCTATGGCGCATGTAGGCATAACGCTTCTGTGTGAGGGCGTGCAAAACGGCCAGACGTTCTAGGAATAGTAGTCAGTCCCCAGCGATGAGGTTGCCGGAGAAGAACTCAACGGCCTCATCTACCGACCTAAATTCCACCGCGCCCGCGCCAAGCACCATCGAGGTGGGCTCTCAGGAGGCCGTTGCCCTGAAAATGATATTTGAATGGGAAAGTGATCAATACCATGGAGGTCATCGACCACCCCACAATTCAAATCAGGCTGTGCATCCGAAGAGCACAAAGATACGTCAAGGCAAGAAAATGAAGCGGATCTCGGGCAATGATGCGTAAACTCATCCACATTTAGGACACCTATCTCAAGCTCCTCGACCAGATCGGCAAGGACTTGTCCACTGGGATTTATTGAATAATCTCCCCAGGGAGGATGCCTGCCGTTCAGATCTCCGAGCAAGAGAAAGGGCCTCGGGAACCGTGCCACGACGCGGCGGAAGTCCCCCGCGTCGAAGTCAGCTGACGGTGGAATGTACGCAGAAATGATAGTGTACCTCCTACCTAGGTGAAGCTGCACATCCACTGCTTGAAAGGAGGTATCTAAAGTGAAAGGAAGAACGAAGACATCATGCCGGGTGTAAACCGCGCATCCCCCAGCACGGCCATCCCGCGGTGGTGGGGTCGCAAGACCCTTATACCTCGGGAGGGTGGGCAGATGGCAAGCGCCTAGCATGGTCTCCTGCAGAAAAATAGCTAACGGGGAACGGGACGAGACGAACCTCCGCAGCTTCTCCCAGATGGCCCGGAGTCCACGGCAATTCCATTAAAGGAATATGACCTCCAGGCCTAGCTCGGAGGAGACGCGGGGGCCCTCTTCGAACCGAAGACCCTCACGAGAATGGCCTTACACTTCCCGGAGGAAGAACCCCGGGCGCTGTTGGCCGGACAAAGCGCTGAAGGAGCTGTCGCCCTTGAGAACTTATTGGGGGAGGTTGGGCTCGCCATGCGAGTCTTTTCCTCCCTCCGCCTCGAAACCTTAGGCGGGTGTTGCGGCTCCGGAGGTGGGGGTGGGGGGCCTCTTTTTGAGGAACCACCGTTTCCGAGCCACTCAGCCCAGCACTAGGCGTGGGCGAAGGAGTCAAAGCTCTTTTCTTGCTGTCCCCCTTTCGGGATACAGCTTTAGGAACCCCGGAAGATGGCCTGGTGACCAACTTCAATGGTGTTTTCTCCTGTGTGTCTAACGACTCGGTGGAGGCTCGTGGCCGTTTCGCGTTAAGGGAAACGGTCACGCTGGGGGAGGAGTGGGAAGCCCTGGTTTTAGCTTCACCAGTGGAGCGCCTGAGTTGAGTAGAACCCGCAGAAGGGCTCCGAATAGGCGCGGAAACAACCGTGCTTGTTGGCCTGGATGGGCCAGGAGCAGAGGGTGCCTTTCTAACTATTGAGGCATAAGACGTCTTAGGCAGAGCCGGGCGCACCAGGACCAAGTCCTTAGCCTCGCAGAATGAGAGTCGATCCTGGGCCTGAACGGCCAGGATTTCTTTCTCAAGGAGATATGCACCACATTGCTTCGAAGAAGCTGGGTGAGGCTCTCCGTAATTGACACACTTGGCCACACACGATTTAGACTTATCGTGTGCGGTCTTGGAGCACTTTACACAGACTTCGGGTGACCCCGCCTTTCACGTCTACAAGAACGATTCGTATGGCCGAAGCGGTGACAGCAATAGCACCGCCGCGGCAGTTTCACGAATGCCTTCACGCGGTAGCGCTACCAACAGCACGCACCGACTCAGGGAGCTTGTCACAGTTGAACGTTACGAAGAGGCCCCTCCCTGTTTTCTCATTACACGTTCGACCTTGACCGCCCCATGGTCGGCCAGCTCCAAGGTGATGTCCTCTATGGAGTAGTCAACGAGTTCCTTCGGATAAGCTACTCTTTTCACAAAATTCATGGGAGAGTGCTGCGTCACAATCACCGGGGTGCAATCAAGTGTCCGAAGAGCACTTATCTTGGCCACCTCGGCGGGATTCACCGCATTCGCCAGAAGGCTCCCGTCCAAGAAACGGGTCACCTTCGGCTCTCTACCAATTACATTAGCTAATGCTCTTCTCTGATGGATCATGTTACCCTTGGCCACCATGGTGCCATCCTTGAAGCGAATAACGAGGAAGCGTTTGAAGCCAGTGGGCTCGAAAACGCCAGGTAACCTCAGAATGAGGGGCCCCGATGTTATCGAGGCTCCGCCCTGTGCACCTTTGGTCTTTGTCATAGTAAGGGGCTCCACACCCGGGGGGGGAAGAGGGGCCGGATGTGCCGATCTTGGCTTGGTGGCTTACCGTAGCAGCAGACCCATCCGTCCCCCAGCCCAGAGTCTTCTTTGTCTTTTTCTTTTTTGGAGAGGAGGGCGGGGAATGAACGTGTTTCTCACCTCCGCCGAAAGGAGCTCCCAGGACAGATGGACCGGTCTCAGCCAGGTCCTTCTCCGAAATGGAGAAGGTCCTGGTATTCGTAGGGGCACCAGTCGGAGGAGATCCCTACCCTCTTGTACTGCCTCGGAAACCCTAGCCATTTGAGGAGGACCTTGCATAGGGGCGGATTCGGGTTTGGTGCTTGGCGCCGAGCCCGGATTCCCCCCCATGGAAGGCCCTACCGTCCGAGGCTGGGTTGCCTCAAGGACCATGCTTATCTCAGGAGGGGCCTTCAGTTCGCCATCCCCTTCCAGGACATCGCAGGTCCCGTTGGCTGCGCCATCTCTAGTCACACCTGAGGAGGCACATGCCTTAACCCCGGCAAGGTTTAGTATTCATGCCAGCAGGTCTTTTGAGGGAAGCGACCGAAGGGGCCTAGCTTCCCTCTCCCTCCTAAGTGGGTTTGCCCTACCGAGCCGCTTCAATGAGAGTCGGTCGGCAATGGGCTGCCTGCTGGCTTTCTTGGCAGTCCCCTTAGAAAGAAAAGGAGGCACTGCCGCTGGAAATAGGGAGGTGCCCGAAAGCACCTCCAGAGAAGGGGGTGAGGCAAAGTCCCCTACACCCGTAGTCGTAGGAGAGGAGTAAACCTCCTCTCCGGTTAGAGAAATATGGAGGGTCCTCTGCGCAAGCACAGGAGGGGGAGACCTCCATTTTTTCGGTGGAGCTGCCCGAGGTTGGCTCCGTTGATGAGCAAGGGGAATTGGGGAGAGATTTGGGTTTTTTTAAAAATTTTCATCCATGGGCATGGTGACCCTATTTGTTCGATGGGAAGCAATAGCTCATCACCCCTCGCAGTTGCCCGCTCTGCAAGAGGTGTGTACAGGCCTGGCAGAGCCAGGTGCCGCTATTTAAGGCCACCCCTCCCGCTTGGTGACCTGGCAGCCCTTCAACATGGCGGCTCCACCTTGGGCACGGCGTAAAATTGATAGTGTGTGAAGAGAAAAGAATAAGGGACGTGAGGAAGGTATGGGTGGAGATGAAGCAGGTTGTTAAAAAAAACCCATCCCGAACTAGAGTTGAGGGGTCAGGGGGCGTTGTCCCCTCCCCCCTCAGCCCCGATCTGGGACGGTTGGCTGAGAAGAAGGTCAGCATCTACCCTGTGAAATTAGAGGCTGACCAGAGAAAGTTGTGGGAGAGGTTGTATGAAAAGCGACGAGGTAGGGGAGAAATCGGGCTATCTGAAGGAAGGAAGAGAGGCAAAGCTGGGGCCGGACGGAGCGCTGGATCCCGTCAGCAAGGCGGCCAGGATGGCAAATCGCCGCGACCCTTCAGGGGGTTTTGGGGTTAAGTTAGTAAGCCAAGAGTTGCTGAACCTGGCTGTTATTTTGTTACCTCTTATAAACACTTCAAGCAGAGGTATAGAGTGGGAGAAGGAAGAGCCGATCAATGAAGGAGCTATATTTACCATAATATACAGTCTACAAAGTTAAAGCTTCTTGAACCAGGTAATTGACATATCTCCCTGGAACAAGGCAGGGAGTAGCAAGAATATAATAGGTTTCTATGCATAATAAATTACTCTTTTTGTGTAATATTCATTAAATATTTGAGTTCTATAATTTACCTTAAAAGTTAAAAGTACATAGTACAACTTAGCCTTCTTTTATTTTATTTAAAAAATAAAAAGAATGAAAATCATTAATTCAACTTTTTTAGCCAAATTTCATATTATTGCCCAAATTACTAACACTTTTGAAGGAATTGGCTGGCACTTCGCGGTGCTCACTGGTTTTGAACTCTGCTCATATTGCGTTGTGTGGCAGCTTTATAAATAAACGTTTCTGCATAAAATGGCACAAATAGACACGAATTAAATAAAATAAAGATTACAGCAACTTGTTTGCAATATATATTAGCTTAACTTTAATGTTGCCACATGGAGTAATTTTTCGTTGATGAGCAATGGTACAGAATGAAATCAAGGGGACTAAGCGGCTTTTTGGCTTGTCCCGGAAGCTGAGAAACTTAGAGTTTTCACACGAACCAGACCGTACTTGAAAGGGTACAAAAAAGTTTGCATAGATTAAATATCTCACAAATTTAACTTTACCTAATTTCTTATAAAATCTAGTTACATTGTTAACTTCAATTTACATAAAACGGCAAAAATTAAAATTTTCTTTATATATGTAAATGCAATAAATAAGATTGAAGTTAATTATATAGAAATATATATAATAATATGCATATATATATATATATTGGTCAATGTAAATTTTAGGTTTGAGATATTAAGGTATATAATGATGGTATAATCGTAAAAAAAAACCTAACAGTAAATCTATAGGATATAACAGACGTAAATCTAATAGCACAAGCAAATGGTTTTAAGTGTAACAGGAAAAAAAAAATCATCAACCTGGCAGAGTAACAGAGACAATGTTTACATCTCAAAATAACTAAAATAAGAAAACAAAGTTTATCAATATATATTTATATACCTGTACAGTATAAAATCATATATTTGTTTATTTATATATATTTACAAAGTTCCTAGAACCACTATTTTTTAAATACTTTGTAAAATAGAAGCAGGTAATCTCTTAAATATTTAAGGCTATACATTCACTCAAAACACTACTCTGAAATCAATTCATGTAGTGTTTGTTCTAAGTACCGTAGTTTCTACAATTGACTCAACTGTAATCCCATGCAATGAAATCTGAACTTATGACCTGAAATCACTTGGTACTGGTGTATCTCTTTTAAAATCTAAATACTAATTGGACGATCGTTAAATTTTATACAAGTATAGAATGTACATTATTATACATCAAATGAATAAAAAGTACTCTGGTGTCATGCGCCGATAATTGGTATGCCTGGCTGCGAAATGTTATATATTTCCTTTTTGTAAATTATTGGCAAAAGCAATTTCGATAACGTGCTACATGTGAGCCTTAAGAATGAACAGATAAGAAAAGGAAAGACAATTAATTCAGATTTCCATTTTGGTAATAAAGACTTCCCTCACATATCCAAAGATCAGTGGTAATTATTCTCCCTAATCCAAACTAAAAT
The DNA here is from genome assembly GCA_963969495.1 of Ceratothoa steindachneri. Lineage (NCBI taxonomy): Eukaryota > Metazoa > Arthropoda > Malacostraca > Isopoda > Cymothoidae > Ceratothoa > Ceratothoa steindachneri. The sequence continues at coordinate 171,893,930 of OZ018327.1, forward strand.
GACTTTAAAAAATTAGACATTAAAACCGTGACTTTCTGAAATACCCATTGAAAAATTATACAGTGAATGCTATGAATCTACACGTCAAAAAAATAAATTTCTAATTAGAAAACTTATTTGCATATTTCAACACAAGCTTTCAGAGCTGTATTGATATTTCACACATGGCTAGACCCATTTTGCTAATCCACATACAACCAACTACTGTCAAATAGGATAAGCTACTCATACGTTTGTAGCTTTTCTGGTACGTAGGTAGAAACAATAAATGATACATCTGGTAGTCGGGTTAAGGTAACCTAAATCAGAAGACTTTATAGTCTTCAAAATTATGAGAATTGAGTTTCACGAGGAAGACTTGGATATTAATATTATTTCACGAAGACTCATTTATTTTCTTGGTTTGTTGACATTTTAACTTTAAAAATATTTATGAAAAGAAATTATCCATTGAGAGATTATACATAAAAGTTAAGGCTGTCTTTGTTTTAGGAAATTTCTAATTTGATTCTCTCTCTCTAATATATATATATATATATATATATATATATATATATATATATATATATATATATATATATATATATATATATATATATATATATACAAAGGCCTAAAATAACTAAAATTTAACCTTGTAAATGTGACTAAGAGTAAGGCTTCATTCAAAATACATTCGTCCCTACATCTCAAAAATAATCAATTGTTCGTTGAGACAAAAGAAAATTAAGGAATGGGTATAAAATTTGATTCGGGCTTTTTCAATTATTTTTTAGGAAATGATAATTTTAAATTGGAAATTTATTTATTTTCTGCTTTAATAATTAAAACTAGTAGAACGAGCATGTTCGGGAAATTTAGGCACCTCAAGGTTCTTTAAAATATGAAAATGGAAAATTTCTTTTTTGCGATGCTGTATTAGAAATAATAGAAAACATCTTGCAATTCTTAATGATTTATAGAAAACAATGAGTCAGTAGTATTAAAAATAAAGATGAATGAGTATTAATATATTGATTATTACTATTTCACTAATAACTGTAATTCAATACAAATGTTATTTGTAACTAAAATTCTAACAAATTTCTGAGTGAAATATTTTTTTTCTAAAACCAAAATATCCCTCAGATATGTTTCATCCAACTGTCAAATAAGTATATTTTTGAAATTTAATTTTAGTAACCATTATTATTTTCGGTTAGTTAAAAAACTTAAAAAAATAGTATGTGTTAAAAGAACGTTTGAGAAATTTTGTATTATATCGATTTTAATTTGCTATTGTCAACCAATATGATTTGCATATGGTCAGGCAATACGTACTGGTTCTGCCCATAATCAGCATATGGTTCATTTAGGTTATTTTACAATTAAAGATGAATATTTACATACCAGAAATGTATTATTGCTTTGTTATATGTCATTTAGCATTTCTATAAGTTAAATCCAACATTCCTTTAACTAAAAACTTAGTTCTAAATCTTTCAGTCAACTAACGGCATTGACCCCTTTTGTTTTCGATTTTCACTTGGAGAAAGTAGTCGCAAATACTTTAGAATATGTCATGTAATAAAACTCATTACTTCCTCATCCACAGTAAATTTAAGTTAATTTAAAACTAATTTAATGTGGTTTTTATCTTATCAATTTCTATATTATTATAGATTTAGTACATATATAGCATCGATTTTAAAGTTTTATTGTCAGTTTATCCGATAAGTTCTTGATGCTCATAGTATTTTAAATCTTTGAAAAATCACAACAGATAAGCCCCCCTCCTATAATTTATTTTTGAGAAAACCGGTCATCTACGCTTGAATGAACACATTTGCTAACCTATTAATGCTTGCAACTCATAGGTATTACTTAAGGACAGCATTCCTTTCCTGTAGGAAGCTTAAAACTCTAGGCATCCTTCCTAAAATCAAATTATTCATATAAATAAAACGTTATGTCTTGGCAATTCCAAGCCAGTGCCTGTGACGAACTAGGAAAAGGCGGTCTGTTTAAAGTTCGTCTCGGCCATGCTCGATTGGATGCTAAATATGGGCGTAGGTAAACAAGATGTAAAGTAACTTTAACATTCATTATGTCCTTGCGATAAACCACAATAGAATGAGTAATACACATGGTATTTCTCTAAAAAAACTGAAGGTGGCAAAATCTTGAACAACACAAACGCTTTCGCCCCTATTTCTCTATAACGCCCTCTTGTACTCGCCCCCCACCATTATTAGGAGATTTTAAAAATTAAGATCACTGGAAATTAACCATCCTAGCAACCCCATTAAAGGATGAAGAGGTCTATTATCGAAGGTGTTTCCCACTTGATATTTTTCATTACCTCTGTCCTTGTTATTCTCATTTTCTTCTCACCTTTCTTTCACATCAGGAACGAGGCTTACCTATGTAATTGAAATTACTCACCAACCAATATCGCTTACCTTAGATTTGGTGGGGGGAGCATTTGTTATAAACCCAATACCCAAAGTTCAATCAACACTGCTACCCTTCTTTGAGGAAGGAGGAGGGGGGGGGGGCATTTAATCCGAAATCCTACTTTTAATTACATGGAGAAGCAATCAAGTAGTTTCCTTCTTTTCATCCAATTAAATCCAACTTTGGCATCCAAATCATCTATAAACGTTTTCCTACGAGTCGGTGTCTGAGCGCACCAACGCATCTAGTCCTACCACCTACCATACACCCTTTCCTCCAACATCCAAGCTACATAATGGCATCGAAATAAGTGAGAAACTAATGGGAATAATGGGGACAACCGGTCGAATTTGAACCTCTTGCTGGCACTATGTAATATTTTAAATTCATTAGTGCCAAATTAAATGGAGCCTAAGTCCCTTTAGTCTATCCTATTTAGCTACCAGTCAGTGGTAGATAGAATGGCCTTTCTTCGATATAATCGTTGTACGGTACTCTTTTATTAAAGGCAAGCAGAGTTTAAAGGAAGCACAAAAAAAAACAAATCATTACAATTCAATTTCATTGATGTAACGAATCATAATAACGAAGAGTAAGGTAGAGTTCTTAAACACGCAAACTAAAAGTGAAAATGTATGTAAATCATGTTGTAGATGCAAATTGTTTAATAAATTAAAATCATTATTATTGTATAAAAGATTTCTTGTACTGAATTACTCCTTTGTTTAAACGGGAAGTGTGCGAGAGGGGATATAATGAAGGGAGACTTCTTTATATAAAATATGAGCCAAATTAAAACAAAATATTCTCTCCTAATAGGGAATCATATTCAAATGCCATTTATACGATACAAAGAATAATATGCTGCTAATAATACTATAAACAACAACAGCTACGAACGTATGAAAATATTTTTGTTTTGTTTTTCCTACATATATTATCCAGATATAGGCAAAAACTGTCATTTATTCTTGACATCCCTTTTACAACAGAAATAATAATCACAGCCCATTGACTAGTGCATTCATTAAATTTCCAAAGTCTTGAACATAATCTCCATCAACCATCTGTGCCGAGAACATAATTCCTGCTTTACAATCAAAGCCCTCCCAAACTACTAACTGTAACGCTGACTTAATTAAACGTCTATTTAAGTGTTTAAAATAGTATGCAATTGAATTTACTTTCTTGGTTTAGAAATTGTGATACCTCTGAGGATTTTGCTAAGTACTTTATACCTGAATTATACAACATAAACTTTGCATAAAGCCTCATCAATCTATACATTATGAGGCTGAAAAACTAACAAATAAGCATCGTAATTATCAGTTTTAGGAAGCATTTGTTAATGGGTATGATTTTGTGGATAGTTTTGTGTAGGAAAGGAGCGCAAAGAAAAATAATGAAAGAAAAGTAGCGAAACGAGTTTCGAACGTGCTTCCCGCGTCGCTGGACTGCCGGTAGCGAGTCCCCCGAAAAAACTCATTCAAGCAAAGCATTTAAAATGTTCGCCTAAACTTCTCGCACGCTACAATTTAATTATAAAGAGAACGGAAAGGAGCTTTATTAACCAGAAAACTAGGGGAAGCAAACGGTGATTAAGGAAAAAAGGAATTGAAGCTATTCTTCAAGCTAGAATTAGTTTATTAAATTAGTTATAAAAGTAATTGATATTGAGACAACCTTTAACACAAAGGAGATCGAACCGGATCGTATGTGCTCTCACATCAGTATTCTTGAATTACGGCAAAAAAGAAAATTAAAACAACCTTAAAATTCTTAAACATGGCCAACATATATGGTTAAATCTTTTCTTTTAACTTAAAATTGCTCTAAAATATTAAAACAAATAGGGTTGAAATGACCTGTCAGTATTTATTAAAACAATTACCTTTTAACATTTTCCTCAAATTACAACCTGAGTATCACGCGCTAGAAATATGTTTTTACTCTAGCACGGGACTTAATACCAGAACTGGACGGCTATTTTGTTAAATGGTGGACAAAAAAAAGAAAATAAGGATACAAACAAAAAAGTAACATATTGCTACAGAAGTGTGGACAGTGCATTTAGAATTCATCAAACGAAACGCATTTTAGATTGAAACGGAAAAATTATAACAACAACCCTAATCTACAAAGAACAACAAAAAATAACGTTTATAGTAATTTAAAAAAAAAGGTTTTGAAATCATTTAATGAGTAAAACTAAAAAAATTATTTAATTTTCTTTAAATGACTTAAATTTGTTAATTTTAAATCTTCCGGCATAACTTTTGCATTTGTGCTTAAAAGGATTTGAATGAAGCTTCAACATTTAATTTCAGATCTTCACCTATCACTTTTTAAAGCTCTTTACCAATTAATTGGCAAGTATATATATATATATATATATATATATATATATATATATATATATATATATATATATATATATATATATATATATATATATACACTAAATCAAGGAAATATGGCAATAAATAATTTTACTTACACACTAAACATTTACTGCACACTGTCAGTAATACTGTTCTGACAATATACAATCAACACTTATGTCTAAATATTACATATTGGCACTTCATTATTGCAGTATTAATTAAAAGGAAGCCTGACCTGCTTGCAATTTCCATTTAGTAACCTTTTTAAAATATTAAATTGCTAAAAGTTTTAAACAGTTTTGCTGCAAACAGCTTTTAGCTTCTTCGATTCCGTGCTGAACATTAAACAATGGAATTACTATTTGGCACATATAAACTGCATAGCAAATTAATTTCATATGTGGCTGTGATAGAACCAGGTAGACTCCACAATCGAGAGGAATCTGAATATAAGAAAACAAGAAAGTGATTTTTGAACACAAAAAAAACCTACTTACTGTCAGTGACTCGAACTTGGACTCCTCAATTTACGTCGGATTTTCAAAACAAATTGGGTTTGAGTCCAAACACGAGAAGAAAGGTCTTTTATTTCAAAAATGCAATTCCTGTGTTCATATGGATGGATTGGTTCCACCGTGTTCTCTCTTGATCTCCTTAATGTGAACACGTCGTTTAGTGGCCAACCTTGGTTCTATCTCGCCCGCTTATTCAGTCAAGCTTAATTCTCTGTCGTTACTCTATGGACGTCGGCTTTGCAACAGCGTCTTCTGCCGCTTGATCTTCAAAGACTTTGAAGAACAAGAAACAAATGGCGAAAAAACCTTAAGAGTTGTCTACTATCTTGCAGTTGCGCTGTTGCTTTTCTCATATGTATATACATATGGTACTTATTATATTAAGATAATAATTTGCAACAATTAATTTTGCATATATTGGCACAGTAATGAAAAGATATATATATATATATATATATATATATATATATATATATATATATATATATATATATATACTGCAACATTTTGATTTCCCCTTGTGTTAATCTGACAGAATCTAAAAAAAAGTTTTACTCTATATCACTGTTGTTTTTCTAGGAAGCACCATATATATAGATCTCATTAAAAACTCTTTAGATTTCCTTTATTTTCGAGAGATTCCAAAAATGCACCTTTGAGTATGGACGAATTCTTTGTTATTGAGGAGTTATACTTGAACAGACATTTTCTCCGTTCTGTTTCTTAAAATAATTAGAATATCGGGCCTAATTCACGAGCTTTTAAAGAATGTCTTCGAGTTAACGTGTTCTTCCTTAGAGTAATAACGATAAAGGATAAAAGAAAGGGAAAGAAAGAAAAACAGTTAGTCGTATGACCGGACAGTAGCGGGCGAAAAGAAAAAAGCCGACATTTTTTTATGAAGGATGTTGGGGTTTAGAGGGAGTAGGTGGGTTTCCCGGATGTCGTATGGGGCTGTTATCCATATGAGGGCCCACAGAGGGAGACACGGGGGCTGAAGGCACCTGAACTCCTGCAACCACGGTAGTATCTACCCCAGATACTGAAATGGTGTGTGGAGATTGAGAAGTATCTGCTGTATGGACCACAGTGAAGTAGCGATCTATAAAGAAAGGTTGAACTCAATTAATATAAGCAGATATTTTTTGTCCGGAACTTTCTATATTGCGATCAAGATTGGGAAAAAAGAATTACCTACAAAATATGATTAAGTGAAAAGGGAAACGACTCTACTAATCTTAATAGAGGGATTTACTAGTAAAAGAAATAGTTAATAGATACAAGAGGCAGGTCTATAGAGAGCAGTGACCAAAGAGTAGCAATATCGGTATTAGGCTAGTACACATGAAAACTCCAAGAAGGAATATTGAATCGTTTAAGGTGTGAACGTTTTACAAGGACTCTAAAGACAAGGGTACTACAGGAGACGTGATTTCCAAGCTACCTCTCCCGTTTCTAGCGCGGGAGGATATTAAGGCGTAGTTACTACCGTCGTCTATAAGTTGTGCGGAAGAAGGATCACTTTGTAGACTGGGCAGGAGACTGGACATAGTATTGTAGTCTATGTTCTCATCCAGGTTGATGAAAGGACCTGTGTTCCATCGGGGTACTGCGGGTGGTGTTGACCTGGGCGTCGACCTTGGGGTCGTACCAGGAGAAGTCAGGAGACTCATACTAGTTGGAGATATGACCCCGGAAAGACCACTTACGGAGCTCATATTAACGTAGGTATAAAGCTGAAGAGAAAGACGTGCATTAATTAATGCTGACATCGATAAATATATCAATATGAATCCTTGATATGGACATAAAGAGGGTCATCTTTAATAAAAGCTTTTAGGGGTTGAAAAATGGATATATTAGTCCTGACTGACTTAGAAAGTGGAAAAAAAACAACAAAATTTTATGGATCAACACCAACATTTATTCTTCAAAATAAAGTCCATCATTCTCTACGATCTTCTTCCAACGATCAGCCAGCATCCGAATCTGTCCCAGATACCAGATTGATGGTCGGCCGGAACGTGGATGATGGTGAAGGATAAGATCCTCTCCTTCAGTATCACAAATTTCCTTAACAGAAACTCTTGTAGCAAGTTTTCGCTTGTAACTTTAGCGAACCAATACTCAATTCCACTTTCTTCCAAACTCATTTCTATCAGTTGTGGCCTTACACAAAGAGCAATAAACTGCGCAGGAGCAACAAGCAACAGCAGTGTACGGAGGCTGGTAGTTGAATGGGTTAACCTAACCTAATGTTGGTGTTGCTCCATAAAGTTTTGTTGTTTTCTTTCGCTTCCGAAGTGAATCAGGACTTTCTGGGCAACCATATAACAAAATAACACAAAAGGGGTAAAAATTAATTAAACCAGATAGAGACTGCAAACACCCTACCATCTCACCATACACAAGACACGTGAGGAAGGAAGAGCATCTTTGTATTCCTAAACTTAGTGGAGTCAAGTATGGATGAAAGAGGGACTCGAAAGTAGGAACTTGAGGGGAAATTAATACTACTAATAATTATGGGAATCTAAGTCTGCATAGATTGTATTCTCCATCTCTCGCACCGGCGGTTTCAGCCGCACCTAGCATAAGAACATTAATGCAATCGTTGCCATGCATAAAATGAGCGGACAGGCTGGATTGGGAGACAATTCTTGTATAATAATACCATGATGTGTTAAATGACCTTGAATTAGATCTTGGACATCTCTGCTCCGACCTATCGTAATGCTATATATTATATCTTCTCTCCTCCCCTTCCCAGATTCTAGGTTCTATTCTTTACCAGTTTCTCCATCCTACACCATGCTATATGCCAGCGTACAGTGTGCACTATACTAAATATGGTGTGAAAGAACGATCTCCTACATCACTGCGTAGATGCAGGACTGAAAATTTGCAACACCGTTCCGATATACTAAAATATGCATTCCGCTATACAACTATAAGGATGGGACGGACTACAGGCAATCATAACAAACGGACGATCCAGAGCTCCAAGATTTCATTCAAGACGATCGTGTTCCTTCTTTCTGCTTCCTATGGTTGTCTTTTTACTAACCGCTGGGTTAGAATCTCCTCTGCTTCATAAGGGCTTTCTAAGCTAGCAAGAAAACAGGCCTCGAACATGTGCTAAACGCCCACAAAAATAGGAACAAGTTTAAAATCAGGTTTTTAAAATAAATCGATATCATAACAATTGCCGATCACTAAAACCACCATAAGTTATGGTTGCAAACATACAGGAGGGCCCCTAATTGGGGGAAGAGAACATACAGGAGGGCCCTTAATTGGGGGAAAAGAACATACATGAGGGCCCCTAATTGAGGGAAGACATAATATAAATTAAAATGTTAAAAGCCGCAAGCATGGTGGGCACAGAACAAAAAAAAAATACAACGAGGTAAGGAATGCTAAATTGTTCGGGCACTGGTGCCATTAAACATAAAAATGGACAATCATCCTCACCTGGCCATGTTGGTCATGATGCGATTGATGATGAGAGGATGTATGGTGGTGTTGATTATGTGGAGGAGCGTGAGGATTATGGTGATGGTGCGAGAGTTCAGAACGGCTGATGGGGGCAAGACTAAGAGGAACATCCTGTAAGCAACACACCACTAGCAAACATCAAGTCGCAAAAAACAACAAAAAACACACAAAATTAGAAATACAAAGACGCCAATGTATTAGATGCATCAAAATTATTGCAATGGACATAAAAACCGGCTCCATCCAACGAGAGCGTCGTAGAAAATGAGCAAAAAGGTTTGAGCACGTGACGGTAACTTAAGAACAATGAGCAAATAAATGTCGGATAATGAAAAAAAACAAAAAAAAACGAGACTGCATCTCAGGAAATTTAGCTTAATGAAAGTTTCGTAGACAATAAATAGTGGAGAAAGGGAAGGTATGGGTGGAGACTACGAGAATAAGCTTGTATAAAAAAGACAAGTTATTCAAACTTGCAAACGTGACAGAGGATTGGGCACAAAGAACATCAGACACGGATTCACAGCCCACAACCCACAAAAAGAATGTCTCATAAAGGCTCTGTTTTTGAAAAATGAAAAAACAGAGGTGTAAGTTGGATGTCAGAAAATATTTTTAACCTATAGAGTGGTAGATTACTGGAAGAGTTTGCCATCTCAGACGGTAGACAGTCCAAACTTGAATGTTTTCAAACGCAGATTAGATGATTATATGGGGAGGGAGGGTTAACTTTGGGAAGGAGGCGGGTGTATTCTGGACTAATTCCTGCGGATGCAGTTTTTATTATTGTATATTATAATTGATTTAGATTTTGACGAGTCTTGATGATGATGCTCTTTGTTTTTGACACATTTCTGTGTATGATTCGAATTGTATATTGTAGATGCATGATCGGACACAATCCTATGGATTCATTTTGTGGGTGGGTTTTGACGGATGCGGATGACCTTTGATTGGCCCTTGTGGCTTTTGTCATCCGTGAAATTATGTTATGTTATATTAAGTGAGGTAAGAGTTAGACTCATATAAGTTATGTAAATCTATAATTAGTGAAATCATCTGAGTTCTAAATGTATACATTCTACAGTAAAGCACGTGAACTATATGCCACTAAAGCCTCTGTGAATTATTGCTCTATGAAAGATTATGTCGAAGAAATAGAAATTCTACGATAAATTCATAAAGAACGATGAATAAATGTATATAACATTTAAATTAAATTTATGTTGATATATATTAAAATAAGCGAGCGTTTGAAAGCAAATTTATGAACTTGCATTTCTGGTTATATGGTCAGTGTTTCGCAGCCGGCCAAGGAATGAGGAGGCAACAATACACATGTATCAGAATCGAGATTTAGAAACGTGGCCTCCAGAGACTACATGGAAATGCAATTAAATTGTCCATCGCGATGGGGGACGCGAAGCTGAGAAAAGAAGGGAGGAGAGACGGAACAAGAGGCTCGGCGGAGAAAGGACGGAGCAAGAGGCTCGGCGGAGAAAGGATGGAACAAGAGGCTCGGTGGAGAAAGGATGGAGCAAGAGACTCGGCGGAGAAAGGATGGAACAAGAGGCTCGGCGGAGAAAGGACGGAGCAAGAGGCTCGGCGGAGAAAGGACGGAGCAAGAGACTCGGTGGAGAAAGGATGGAACAAGAGGCTCGGTGGAGAAAGGACGAAGCAAAAGGCTCGGCGGAGAAAGGACGAAGCAAAAGGCTTGGCGGAGAAAGGACAGAGCAAAGTCTCAGCGGAGAAAGGTCGGATAAGGAACGAATCTATGGAAATAATTTGAAATAGAAAACAAAATAGTCCAAAAGGAATGAAAATATCAGATTATGAGACGCAAAATGGGTTTTTAACACAAATTAATAACGTTCACATCCAAGGGAAATAACGATGAGAGAGGGACTATTTGTTGCTATTATAGTATGCGATCTACTATTATGCGGTTAAAAATGAAAATCGCCCCAAAATTTATTTAACAAAGACATTCGAAATTCAAAAACAAGAAGGAAATATTTAAGTCTTTAGATAGTTCTAAATCATTTAAAAATGAAATAAACTTAATTTTCACTGATAACTTTCCAATAGAAATGGTGAAGCTTTTGCTAAAATACTTGAAGAGTACTCCTCTTTTTATTCTCGTAGTTTTATTTGTGTTTTATGGGTCAGTACTCCATTCCGATGACTGGCCGGTCTATCGTTGTCTAATTAACATTGCGTATCACCCTGTAACCATATTAACATTATTAACATTGCGTATCACCCTGTAACCATCAACAAAACTGCGAGGATACAGCTTCAGCAGCACATTTCCAAGTGAATAAACGTTCATGTTTGGAGGCCAAGATTGCAGATATTGAAAGTGATATTATTATCTACAGACTTAAATCTTTCGCTATCTCGTCATTGGACATAAAAATAGCGGCAATCACACCCATGATTCTTATTATTTATACTATCATCTGATTCACCAAAGAGATGGCCATGTCAGTAGCTAATAGTCAACAGCGGTTGTACATGGTTGTCCGAAAGTGTTGTCACTCCCTTGTAAATATTGTTTTAATTTTCTACATTCTTGTACTTCATCAACTAGATTATACTCTCTCAAAAAGGGTTCAACTGCTTTGTTTTTAATGAATGTAACAATGCAATAAAATTCTTTTACCATTAATTTTGGCTGGGGGGGAGGGTGGCAACTGAGCAGTATCCCACCGTGAGAAAACTAAGTCCAATCTAAGCCTTAATTTTTTGTTGTTTGTTTACTCCGGGAGAACTTAGCCACTATTTCAATGGAATCCTCAATTTTAAAATTTAGAGAGCATCTCTGGGTTTAAGGTTGATCGCGAATATGCAGGTAGATTGCATACTAAAATAGCACCGACTATTTAAACATCAATTATAAAGTTCGAACAAAATGAGCAATGGAACTCAAAGCACTAGAATCCCTTTGCCGGACAAAGGACAAACGGACAAAATATTGGCTCAACAATAGGCTTCGAACCAAAGGGGGAGAGTGAGGGTCAGCAAACCAGGGCGTTTAGGAGAGAGGGGAAAAAATGTGCCAAAGAACAGTCAGAGATTTTGAATGCACAAACTTAAACTTAAAAGGTGTCGCTTAGGCAGCGCCCAAAACAGTAAGCAGATGAGTGGTCCTCGGTGATTTACCTGAGATCCGGGGGGCGCTGAGGACGAATTCGGCGGTGGGGGACTTAGACCGTCTGATACCTCCCTCCTGTGGTCCGGAGGAGATACCTCCGATAAGACTGCCTGCTCTCCCCCATTTGGAGTACTCGTGTGACCATGGGGGGGAGGGGAGACAGACCCGGGTGAGCCATCGGACGGGCCGATGTCAGCTGCGAATACGAAATGGGTGTTTTTTTTATTATTTTAATTTTAAGAGAAAAACAACGGGGCCATCTCAGGGAGTTTGTGAAAGGGGAGCTGTAAAAAAAGGTCGGGAAGATAGGGGACACAAAAGAAGAATGGAAGATATATAGCCTCCGATCTTCCTGTGGGCTTGTCACGGAATGACACACAATCCTTTGGATGTCACCTGCAGCGTGCTGGCTAATGGCACACCTGACACCCGAATGCGTGGAGGCTATTTATTAACTATGAAGTTTGAGATGGTTTGAATATAGTCATTGGAAATCTTTAATACCAAATTCGATAATAATAAAAGGAGGCCACGGATGAGAATGGATGATACGAGCCCAAACTCTTCATCCAACGGGTTTAGGAAGTCACGAGGGACCCCCTCTCCCTCTTACAGAATACATACACAAATTCTGATGGGATTCGAGTAACAATAGGGAACTATTTTGTGCCGCGGGGGTTCTCGGACAGAGAACCTAAGAGAAAATGAGTAAAATCGAGCTCTCAATTGATTTTAATGGCGTTGCTAGGGGTAACGAGGGAAACTTTGTTATTTAATTCGATCTCAATTTGGAGGGAAAAAAATCCTTGCGAGGATTCGAAATGAAAGTCCTTAGAGGAAGATAAAACGACTTTGGCTATGACTTAGGAGGTTCGTTATGGCGGGGAGGAAGATTGGGTTAAGTCAGTGGGTCCCAACATGGTTTTAGCTTATGGCCCCTTACGAACCTTATTTCTTCCTATGTCCCCCTACGAACCTTATTTCTTCATATGTCCCCCTAAGAACCTGATTTCTTCCTATGGCCCCTTACGAGCCTTATTTCTTCTAATGGCTCAAATACGACTCTTATTTCTTCCTATGTCCCCCTAAGAACTTTATTTCTTCCTATGTCCCCCAAGAACCTTATTTCTTCCTATGCCCTCTCCGAACCTTATTTTCAGTAGGAAATATGAAATGTCTCTATTTTAGACAAGTTTTTAAGATGCAAAATATTTGTTTACAAATAAATTCAAATTCTATTATAAATTATCTAAAAAAAAAAATACGTATTAATATTTTTCTAAATGTAATTCAACTACATAAATTAAAATTATTTATTTAGCCTTAACTATAATTTAGGCTTTAATAGATTTAGTTCTGTGGCCCTCTTCATGGAGTCTGTGGCCCCCTTTCAATGTGACATGGCCCTCGATTGGGAAACACGGTTAAGTCATCCCCTACTTAAGCTTCTCGTCCTTCGCATCGTGGACGAGATCCCACCGACCGGATAATGAAATGCACATTAAGATCAGAATGACAAAACGTTAGTGAACATGACGGCCCGATGAGCTGGTCCTTGTTAGGCGCAGGGGGGTGGAGGTGGGGTAGGGGTATTGGCACTCGTTCTGCCCCAAGGCTATGCGGATATAAGTGCCATGTATGGGGCACTAGTATTCCACCTCGAGGGTTCCGGAACAGAAGAGATGGGTATTTTGTGGGGTGACGACGGGATTCGAAATGATAGCGGTGTTATTATTGGCTATGAACATGATGATGCGTGTGGAACTTAACCCACACAGGAGGTGAGTATCAGCGTATCTGCCCAATGGGCGTTCATGCCATCACTTTTTGCCGTGGGATTTAATCTCTACCTCGACGTCAGAAATCCACCTCCCTCCCCCCATTATGATGGCCAGACCTCCCCTATTCGTTTGCTGGCCCCAAAAGAGAATTCTAAAAAAAAACTAAATAAAATATCAAAATTGCTGTAGAGATAAAAAAATAATGGAGTCCATTGGAGGAAGTCAGGGGGGGGGGGTGACTGGGGAATTGGAGGGGGAAGCAACGTGGGCATGACACTCAGACGGGCATACAAAGAGGCCTGGGCTGAGGGGTGATTGGCATTCATAGAAAAAGCGAGAACAAACAAGGGCATTAGTGAGAGACTATTTTGTGGCTCTACGGACCTGGATGGCACCCAACTTCCTGACTTTGCAACGAGGGGCGGGGAACCATGTGAGGGGGGTGGGGTGGGGGATCCCAAGAGGAATCGACCAACCGGAAAGTCTACGACGCCAACCAAGATGCCCCGCAACTCTCCTGAATTTACCGACATTTCTCAACCACAGTCGTGGGCCCTTTGAGGGGGAGGGGGCAGGGGGGCACAATAGCAGCGAACGACCGCGAGGTCTACGACGCCGACCCCAACCGGAGGCATCGATCACGACAACTCCGAAGACCGAAATGAGGCGTCTCCCTCATTTAACCCCGGAGACCAAAAGGGGAGCTACAGTTAACATATTTTCCCTTTAATCATGCATATAGTTAACCCTGGTTAACAAGTTTTATCGGCACCCTTAGGTACCGGGTTTAATACCACCGAATGGGTATGTCTGCCTATCGTCTGATGCACGGGCAAATCACAACACCACTTTCTCTCCCCTTAGGTCACGAAGGATTATATGCTCACTGGTAGGTATTAAAATGCTTATTATGCACTTTCGCCCCACTCCCCTGTCAATGAGAACCAGCCGTGGTTAGCTCTGAATTGTCAAGATTGTAATCCTAATTTTTATGTAAATTTCCTTACCGGGGGATCTGGTAAAGGATTGAGAAAGGACGAGGGACAACTAACTAGAGTGCCAAAATTTTAGGCATGAGATTAAGCCTATGGGAGTGACGCGATGGTTTTCAGCACACAAGAAGACCCTGTAATGGGTTTGGCACTATCACTAACCTCAGTTTATTATCGAAATGGTTCGTGCACTACAAGGTCTAAAGAACAAGTAGGAACAAAAACAAGGTTTAAAGAACAAGTAGGAACACAAACAAGGTTTAAAGAACAAGTAGGAACAAAAACAAGGTTTGAAGAACAAGTAGGAACAAAAACAAGGTTTGAAGAACAAGTAGGAACACAAACCAGGTTTAAAGAACAAGTAGGAACAAAAACAAGGTTTGAAGAACAAGTAGGAACAAAAACAAGGTTTGAAGAACAAGTAGGAACAAAAACAAGGTTTGAAGAACAAGTAGGGACAAAAACAAGGTTTGAAGAACAAGTAGGAACAAAAACAAGGTTTGAAGAACAAGTAGGGACAAAAACAAGGTTTGAAGAACAAATATGAACAAAAATAAGGTTTGAAGAACAAGTAGGGACAAAAACAAGGTTTGAAGAACAAATAGGAACAAAAACAAGGTTTGAAGAACAAGTAGAAACAGAAACAAGGTTTGAAGAACAAGTTAGAAGAGAAACAAGGTTTAAAGAACAAGTAGGAACACAAACAAGGTTTAAAGAACAAGTAGAAACAAATACATGGTTTAAAGAACAAGTAGGAACAAAATGCAATGTTTAAATAACAAGTAGGAACAAGAACAATTTTCATAGAACAAGTAGGAACAAAATACAAGGTTTAAAGAACAAGTAGGAACAACAGCAAGGTTTAAAGAACAAGTAGGAACAAAAACAAGGTTTAAAGAACAAGTAGATTTAAAATACAAGGTTTAAAAAACAAGTATAAACAAAATACAAGGTTTAAAGAACAAGTATGAACACAAACAAGGTTTAGAGAACAAGTAGGAACAAAAACAAGGTTTAAAGTACAAGTATGAACAAAAACAAGGTTTAAAGAACAAGTAGGAACAAAATACAGCGTTTAAACAACAAGTAGGTACAAAATACAAGGTCTAAAGAACAAGTATGAACAAAATACAAGGTTTGAAGAACAAGTAGGAACAAAAAACAAGGTTTAAAGAACAAGTATGGACAAAAACAACGTTTAAGAACAAGTAGGAACAAAAACAAGGTTTAAAGAACAAGTAAAAACAAATTACAAGGTTTAAAGAACAAGTAGGAACCAAAACAAGGTTCAAAGAATAAGTAGGAACAAAACAAGGTTTAAAGAACAAGTAGGAACACAAACAAGGTTTAAAGAACAAGTAGGAACAAAATAAAGGTTTAAAGAACAAGTAGGAACAAAATACAAGGTTTAAAGAACAAGTAGTATCAAATTTCAAGGTTTAAAGAACAAGTAGGAACAAAAACAAGGTTAAAAGAAAACTAGAAACAAAACAAGGTTTAAAGAACTATAGGACCAAAATAAAGGTTTAAAGAACAAGTAGGAACAAAATACAAGGTTTAAAGAACAAGTAGGAACAAAATACAAGGTTTAAAGAACAAGTAGGAACAAAATACAAGGTTTAAAGAACAAGTAGGAATCAAAACAAGGTTAAAAGAAAAAGTAGGAACAAAACAAGGTTTAATGAACTAGTAGGAACAAAATAAAGGTTTAAAGAACAAGTAGGAACCAAAACAAGGTTCAAAGAATAAGTAGGAACAAAATAAAGGTTTAAAAAACAAGTAGGAACAAAATACAAGGTTTAAAGAACAAGTAGGAACAAAATCAAGGTTTAAAGAACAAGTAGGAACAAAAAAAGGTTAAAAAAGTAGGAACAAAACAAGGTTTAAAGAACAAGTAGGAACACAAACAAGGTTTAAAGAACAAGTAGGAACAAAAAACAAGGTTTAAAGAACAAGTAGGAACAAAATACAAGGTTTAAAGAACAAGTAGGAACAAAAAACAAGGTTTAAAGAACAAGTAGGAACAAAAACAAGGTTAAAAGAAAACTAGAAACAAAACAAGGTTTAAAGAACTATAGGACCAAAATAAAGGTTTAAAGAACAAGTAGGAACAAAATACAAGGTTTAAAGAACAAGTAGGAACAAAATACAAGGTTTAAAGAACAAGTAGGAACAAAATACAAGGTTTAAAGAACAAGTAGGAACACAAACAAGGTTAAAAGAAAAAGTAGGAACAAAACAAGGTTTAATGAACAAGTAGGAACAAAAAACAAGGTTTAAAGAACAAGTAGGAACACAAACAAGGTTTAAAGAACAAGTAGGAACAAAATAAAGGTTTAAAAAACAAGTAGGAACAAAATACAAGGTTTAAAGAACAAGTAGGAACAAAAAACAAGGTTTAAAGAACAAGTAGGAACAAAATACAAGGTTTAAAGAACAATTAGGATTCAAAACAAGGTTAAAAGAAAAAGTAGGAACAAAACAAGGTTTAATGAACAAGTAGGAACAAAAAACAAGGTTTAAAGAACAAGTAGGAACAAAATACAAGGTTCGAAGAACAAGTAGGAACAAAAAACAAGGTTTAAAGAACAAGTAGGAACAAAAAACAAAGTTTAGAGAACAAGTAGTACCAAATTTCAAGGTTTAAAGAACAAGTAGGAACAAAAACAAGGTTAAAAGAAAACTAGAAACAAAACAAGGTTTAAAGAACTATAGGACCAAAATAAATGTTTAAAGAACAAGTAGGAACAAAATACAAGGTTTAAAGAACAAGTAGGAACAAAATACAAGGTTTAAAGAACAAGTAGGAACAAAAAACAAGGTTTAAAGAACAAGTAGGAACAAAATACAAGGTTTAAAGAAAAAGTAGGAACAAAATACTTTGAAGAGGTCCATTAAACCTTGGATTGGTGAATTTATTCTCTATATATAAACTATTATAACCGTTAAATTATTATATATAAGAGTCAAAGTAGCTTGAAATTGTGGTTCCAGATGGCACCATAGGACTTTCAAGGGTCAACAAAACTTGTTGTCTTGGAAGTTGAAATTAAGCACGGCGTCAACCCCATCCCCCACCCAGATGTTATGGGCATTTTGTCCCATCATTCGGTGCCAACAGTCCCACAGGGGGTGTTGGTGTCACGAATCAGAGCCACCGAGTAAGGCAGTTAAACTTAAAAAGCCAATTTCAAACACAAAACCAAGACATTTAATTTTACCTTAGATAAAAACAAAAAAAAAGTGACTTTGGTTCTTAATAATAATAAACACACACAAAAAAACAATGAAAACAGAGGAAGGCTTTACCCTTGGGTACATGCCCCTCTCTCCTGGGGTCCTACCTAAGTCTTCGGAGCGAAAGGTGTTCCAAAGGTGATTTTTTGGCGACGGAGGAGGGTTACCTGTGGATCGGATGATGGCTACAGGGCGGGCCATTGGGGGTGGAGGGGGAGGGGGGAGCATCGTGGTAGCGTAGTAGGTACTCTGTAGCTTGGACGGACTACGCGGTCCCCCGGGTGGAGAATGCTGCTGAAAGATTAACATGAAAATCAGCACACTGCAGTTATTATTATTATTAATACTAGGCTTAATTCTGGATTAATTCTATAGTTACTACTATGACCATTAATGGTAGGTACTTGAAAGATTGCGAAGTAGTTAAAATCAAGGTCGCAAATATCTTAAAGAATACAGGAAAAAAAGTTCCAGGGAGATTATTTTATTTTCAAGAAGAGTAACCATGTAGTTCTATCTTAATTTATGACTATAGCCTGAGAGCTACTCTTGTTACCTCATACCACAATGACACCTGCAGTGTGAACTAATTTCCTTATTTTTTAAGTCTACCAGAGATGGTTTGGAAATCTTGTTTCAGAGGTCAGAAGCTGTGGTTATGGGTATGGAAACGAGGGAGTACACAAAGATGAAGCCGAGAGAGTTTCTAACCCCTCGGCCATCTTATTTAGAAGATCGAATTTTCGCCCTGCTTCTAATCCTTCTATTTAGGATTTCTTTTTTTTCTTTCGACGAATGGCAATGAAGCCCTTCTACAGCATTGATTCTGCATTCATCACATTCAAATGGATGTGTTGGCAAAGTTAATCTTGCACCCACCGTGACCACCTCAGCTTCTTGTGGTTTGCTGTTCCTCACATAGGTTGTGAAAGGTCGATGTCCCGGTGGTGAGCTTTTAGGACTGATGGGGTATTCGATTGCAACCCTCCTTACACCCTTGAAGTAAGAGAAGATCCCAAATGACAAGTGGAATAAGAGTAAACCTCATCTACCAGAATATTCTACCTGCGAGTGGTGAGAAGAATTTTGAGCCTCTTGACATACGAGAGTCACGAAATCCGTGAGGGTGTCATGTCCATTTTCATACTTGGATGGAGATGGAGGACCTTGTGTTTCTGGGTAGTACGCCGTCGTACTCATAACTCCACCACTCAAAGTCATCGAAGGAAGCACAGTCCAACTTCCTGCTGAGGGTAAAGTACTAGTTTATGAAATGAAGCTGGAGATGTTTTCCCACCTTTAAAAGTATCCGCTGTAAACGGAAACAAGAAATAATTTTTTTCATTGCCCAGAAATGGACTCAAATAAATTCATCAGATATTTGAAAATGTTTAATAAATATTAGATAAAGATATAAATATTTCCCCAATTTCGTCCTGTAGTAGATTTATTTAATTGGTCTAAGCTTTCCCTTTTGTTTTTACCCTAAAGCTTCAAGCCACATAAAATGTATACATTTTTATATTAATTAATCACAAAACCAAACTCAAATAGTGTGATTCATTTAAAATAAAAACAACATATCACTCTATACACATGCAGCTCAAACGACAGTGTGATGCAACTTAAGTTAAACTTGAAACACGTTATATTATTCTGGCGTTAAAACTAGCAGGAAACAATGATAACTAAGGGAATTTATTTATTTTATCCCAATTAAAAATAAATTTAATGGGAATTTAAAAAGAATTTATTAGAATTTGGACAAATGTCTTTTCGAGGCGTATTTTTTAGACTAATTCGCAACCCATTTTTTTCCCCTAAATTCTGGCAGGGTCTTTATGGGCGATTACCTTCTTTGGAATGCGGGGACACGCCCCTCGTATTCAGGTCATGCCCAGAGAGGGACTCCACTGACCCAGACCTGGCGAGGGGGGGTAGGGGTGTAGTGCTTATGGACACGGACGCTTTACTCCCAGTTTGTACCAGGTGCGGGGAATGTACAGGAGGTATACCTACCGGAAATACGAAAAAAAAGGGGGTGAGTAGTCTGGGATGGAATGGGGGAGAGCTTAAAAAAGCAAGGACAATGGACTATTCATAGGTCTTATTGGTTTGTTGAGTGGGATTATTATTATTATTATGAAGCCACGAATACATTAGTAGTGCCAAACACGGGTGAGGCGGAGTACGGGAAAAGCTCTAGAAAAAATTTGTTCGAAAATAAAGAGAACAGTGACACTGGGCCAAAGAAGGCATAGGGAAAAAAACGAGGGGAAAACGGACAAAATGAGAAGGGGTTGGGGCAAGGAGGAAAGGCAAGGGATATTGCAAGACATTTAAGGAAAAGTACGTACGAAAGAGCAGTCAAGAGCCTCAGACGCACGAACTTAGAATCATTCGCACAGCTTCCAATTGGTAAAGAAAAAGATGACCCAATTTTACTTCTAACGAAGAATTAATGACGGAAAATGGCTATTCAGTAAAAATGACAAAATGATTTAAAAACAAAATGAAATACTCATATTATTTATCTTTATTGGCTACATTTTTAATATAGATTTAGATCATAAAAGTAAACTGTTAATAAAATTATGTTCCACTACCTCTTGAGAAAAAGATAAAATGCTCTTCTTTAGCTATGCCCCCCCCCTTAATTTCTTTGAACAAGTTTACAATTGTTAATTTTTCAATTAGTGGGAACTTAATTTTATTGCCACTACAGCTAGAAATAAGACATGCACACAATGACTCAAGAGGGCATTGGTTAGAAAACTTGTGCACAGATCGGGTATAGCAAAACAACAGCTCGAAGACTTTTAGTAGCTATTCCGCCATGCAAATTCTAGCAATTTTCTATCAGGAAAATTTTACTAAGATATTTTAATGTGAAAAAAAAGAAGTAGTAAGTTCAAATGCATCAACAACAACAAAAATGAATATGATTCACACAAAGACAAATCTTTTCAAGAACACAGTGCAAAAGTTAAGAGTAGATAACTATTCTGCATTTAAATGCAAGACAACATTTCTTGTTACAATGCATTTATGGAACAAGAAATAAATTACAAGCAAAATATCAAAGGTAGGTAATTAGTAATATTTTGTTTTGTTTTTCTAAGAAAGGTAAAACGATTCAGCTAATTTAACTATGGCATATTCCAATCATACAGTGATATATATATATATATATATATATATATATATATATATATATATATATATATATATATAGTGAGAATTTAAATCAGTAGCGCATTAGAGCCCAAGTTAAATGTTGACCTCATCAGCTTAATTTTGATTTTTAGTTTCTAACTGATGAATGGAAGCATTTTGGTTGGAGATTGAAAGAAAAAGATAGTACATCTATTTTAATTTGTTGGATATCAATATAATATATGGATCTAAAACACTAGGATTTTTAATATCCAACAAATTCATTCATTACTTGGAAAAAAAATCAAATCTAAGTTGGAAAAGTCGAAATTCAGGCTGAACAGACCCTTTCAGGGTTAATGTCGGTAGCTACCGCGCATTTCGAAATGATGACGTTCACATCTACAAGGCCTTGTTATCGTCAATCGTGTCCCTTCAGCCCCATCCGTTCATTTTCACTTTTCTGGTTTATTTTTACGTTATCATATCATCAGAACTACTATTACTAATTTGTTCATAACACTCTTTAGGGTTGTTCCTTCGCGTAATGAGCCATTAGGCCGCTCTGAATCAAGAATTTCCGTTTTCTTCTGCCTAACAAAAAGGAAGCTAAATTTAACATTTCGATCATGAAGAGCTTTAATCTCTACGTAACTAACTCCCCGGGGGGATAATGGAGTGGAAGAAGATAAAATGAGAATGAACAAGAAAAACCTTATTAAAAAAGGTTGAAATAGACAAATGATAACCCAAAAGGCATTACTCGTAAATGTTAGTAGGGGCAATTGGAAGGAGACAGTGGTAGGAGCCAGTGGTAGAAGCCATTGGTAAGAGACATCGGAAGGAACTATTGGAGGAGCCGTTGGGAGGAATCATTGGTAGAAGCTTTTGGAAGGAACCATTTGATAGAGCCATTGGTAGGAGCCTTTGAAATAGCCAATGGGAGGAACCACTGGAATAAACCATTGGTAGGAACCATGAGTAGGAGCCATTGGTAGCAGCCATTGAATGGAGGGATAGGAGGAAACATTAGTAAAAGCTATAGGATGGAATCATTGGTAAGAGAGATTGGAAGGAACCTCTGGTAGGAGACAATGGAAGGAACTATTGGAGGAGCCATTGTTAAAGAATAATTGGTAGGAGCCATAGGAAGGAACCATTTGAAAGAGCCATTGGTAGGAGCCATTGTAAGGAGCTATTGGAAGGAAGCATTTGTAGTAACCAGTTGTAGGACCAAGTAGAAGGAGATTTTGGTAGGAGTCATTGAAAGGAGTTATTGAAAGGAGCCATTGGAAGTAGCCAGTGATAGGAGTCATTGGAAGGAATCATTGGTAGGATCCATTGGAAGGAGCCAGTAGTACGAGTCATTGGAAGGGCCCACTGGTCGGAGCCATTGGTAGGAGCCATTGGAAGGAGACATTGGTAGGAGCCATTGAAAGGAATCATTGGTAGGATCTATTGGAAGGAGCCAGTAGTAGGAGTCATTGGAAGGACCAACTGGTCGGAGCCATTGGTAGGAGCCATTGGAAGGAGACATTGGTAGGAGCCATTGGTAGGATCCATTGAAAGGAATCATTGGTAGGATCCATTGGAAGGAGCCAGTAGTAGGAGTCATTGGAAGGACCCACTGTTAGAAGCCATTGGAAGGAGCAAGTGGTAAGAGCCATTTGAAGGTAGTATTGTAAAAACCATTGGAAGTAAAAATTGTTAAGAACCATTAGAAGAAACCATTGGAATGAGCCATTGGTAGGAGTTATACGAGAAACCAATGGTAGAAGGCATTGAAGGAGCCATTGGAAAGAACCATTGTAAGGAACCATTGGAAGAAATCAGTGCTAGGAGTCAATAGAAGGAGCCATTGGTAGATACCATTAGAAGGAGCCAGTGGTAGGAGCTATTGGAATGTGTCATTAAAGGAACAATGGAACTTGCCATTGTTAGGTGATATTGAAAGGAACTATGGAAGGAACCAGTGCAAGGATCCATTCGTATGAGCAATATGAAGGAAGTAATGGAAAGAGCCTTTGGTAGGGGCCATTTTCAGGATCCATCGCGAAAGATTTTAAACCTTTACAAAACATATTTGAGTCCCGCCAATAAAAATAGCACAAGCAAATGAAAGGTTCGATGAGAGGTTTGGGGTTCAAGAAGTTAGGACCCCTTGCGAGGTTTGAGTGTAAAGGGAGTTTTTGGAGACAACCCGTAACAAACAAGCACACATGGCCATTGTAATCCTAATACCCTTTAGGATGATATCTGACAATGAACATAGATTCCTCATGCTTTGTTTTTTTGTGGATAGCTCGTATGGAAAATATCTTAGGGGCATTTGGATTAACTTCTTTGTTAATTAATACAAGTGCTTTGTTGACAAAATGTTCCTCTCCCCAAACCTTTGCCAACTTTGATCATTTTATTTATTCCACTCTTTTATGTTCTTTTTTTTCTTAATTTATACGCCCGTCTCCCCATTCTCGCTGGTTGTATAATTATGCAACGAAGTGAGAATTCATAAGAACTGTGCTACTGTACATTGCTGATTTTTATGAAGTTCTTTTGCTACAGATCACTACATTTCGTGAGCGATTTATTCGGTCAGTCAGGAAGTTCGTTTGTTTTTGATGCTTTGCTATAGAATAAGATAATTTGTCTACATTTTGAATAACTTGCGAATTGGAAAAACAGAAAACTATTAAAAGTTTATTAAAAATTGCAAACTACAATTTCTCGTACAAGCAATGGCAGCCCTCCCAAACAGTCTTCTGAAATTATCTGAAACGATGTCCGAGTAGGAAGATAGTTACCTAATGACTGGCCTAAAATCCTAAACCTAAAGACCTCCGAGTAGGAAGATAGTTACCTAATGACTGGCCTAAAGACCTCCGAGTAGGAAGATAGTTACCTAATGACTGGCCTAATAACGCAGAAGTAATTAGTTAATTAGTACGTCGTAAAATACGAGTATATAGCGTTGATGTATAACTGGAATCCAAGACTCCGGTAGAAAAAACCCGTTGGTTCCCATTATGATGCTTTAGTACATGACATTTCTTGGTTATGGTTGTATTACATAAGGAATATTGGTACCACGATGCCAAAAAAAATGCCACATTTCCTCTTTAAGTAAAAGGTTGCGTAGGTAAACGTGAAAGGAAAAATAAATAACGGTAGGGGTGCGAGGATGATTTAAATAATTCAACACGAGATCACAAGTCGACCAAACTAAACCATCCAACCGGTCAGCCAGCTCAAGGACCAAAACCAAAAACACCACCATTTCCGGTACACAAATGAAGGAACTAAAAAGGACCGTGGAACTCGTTCTGAACTACAAAAAAAAACAACTCCAGAAGAACGACGTCTAAACGCAATTAAAAAGCAAAGAAGTAGAAAAGGCAAAGGAGTACCGAGTGAATGTTGAGAATTGTGGAGAGGGGGAGTGTGAGGTAGCAAGTAGGTGCTGGAGGAGGGCGCCGCTGGGCCCCCAGGGGTTGACAGTGAAACCGCTGCCCCTCCGGGCTGGGCGGCGACAATGCTAGACGCAACCAACCCACCGTGGTCGAGATCGGCGTGCCAGGCCTGGGCAGAGAGGGGAGGAGCGGGGCTCTGCGTGTAGTACGTAAGCTCCGCCTTCTCGATTTCGTGTCCCTCGTCCTCGGAGCTCAGCCGACGAACACGCTTGGGCCTTGGCTCCAGGGGAGAGTGCGCCTCGTGGCTGCGGGACATCGACAGTGGACCTACGAGGCAAAGCAAGGCAGGGGAATGGCCCCGGTTAAGTTCAGCGGGTCAAATTTGAGGCTTTTAAAAAAACGATAACATACTCAGTCTTCGAAATGAGATTTGGGCTCATAGTTAGTTGCTTACTCCTAGAAAGAAGAGACTCGTGTTAACCCCGATACCGCCCCCGCGAGCTCTCATAAATTCTTAGTCGTATAAAAGATGAAGTCAGAAACAATATACCATTAAACCAATTGGAATTAACGACAAGAGTCTAGCCTCCTTTAAACACACACACATTCAGTTACAAATATGTATATTCAATGGTAAGATTATAGAGAGATTATTGTTTGATTACTTCTAACTGAGATTATTCTTGTGATTATTTCCGTTTGGTCCAATGCGTCACTTTGTAACCATTGCTGCTAACATCTTTATATTTAAGTAACCTTACTTAAACTACGATGTGGACTTGCTCGCAAGTCAATAAATGATTACGTATACATAGAAATTACCGTAACTATATTTTTTTTAATTAAGTTGATAGAGGAGTAAATAAAAGAAGACCATATTGACCATTGAATCGAGGGAAGATTAGTTTCGCTAAGTTTAGTTTTCGGAGGACATTTGAACTGATATGTTAAGTTCATGGTCACTTCCAAGAGGACCATCAGGTTAGAACGAAAGTAATGTCCGATTTCAGGGTGCTCTCAATTATTCTGACTTATGACCTTCAAAAACTAATTGAAAAGTAAAATGGTTACTATCCTACCGACCGACCTACGGACCGACAGAGTGACTTAGAGAGTCGCGTGCACGTGACTAAAAATAAAAAGATCTTGACTATAGTTAATTATAAACATAACCTCCATTGCTTCCTATACCTCAATTACATCTGTCAACAAGCTTATAAATCCCACGCTTGTAAACTCTTGAGGGTTTTTTACAAAATATGAATCAAACTTGTTTTCAACCTCTTAATGTCAACATAAGAACATCCAAATGGATCTGTGATCCTCTAAACAAGTGATAATCAGAAGGAGCGAGGTTATAAGAACATGGAGGATGAAGGGATATTTCCCAACGAAGTTCCTCCAAGAGATCTTTGGTCATTTGAGCTGTGTGAGGACGGGCATTATCGTGATGGAGGATGACACCCCTTCTGTTGTTGGCCGAAAGTGGCTTTCAAATGACGAAGCTGATTGCAGCATAGATTAGCATTAATCGTTTTCTAACAGTTCGTAATGGAAGATTCCTTCAATATCCTATCATACATTCAACATGATATTTTTGGGATGAAGTCCTCCTCTCGGTTGTTGGGAAATTCTGCTTACTCGAATGATCTACGAACGGTGACGTTTAACGTTATGATAAAGGATCCACTTCTCATCACCAGTAATAAATAAACCTGCCCAAAAAGGGTTCCTAAAGGTGAAGTCAGAGCAATGACTCACGGCAAGCAACAGTTTTAGATTCGCCGTGGACAGTTTGTGCGGGACCCATTCCAATCCTTTTCATTTGGTATAGGGCAGTCGTATGGGTTACATTAAATTGTTATGAGAGTTCCCTAGACGTTGTAGCAGGATTTGCTGTGATAACAGCTTACAATTCTTTGGAAGACCTTCTTTTTGTCCGTTTTTTTAGACTGAAATCCCCACTTCGGAAAAGGAAAAGCCACTTCCAGCACCTTCTTTCATTTACTGCATCATCTCCATAAGTGTTCAGAATGGATTTTGCCACTGTACAGTAGCGGCAGTAAGAACAAATGTATTTAAATATTTATTATAGAAGTTTAACAAAACTTTGAGACTAAATAGTATACACATATTTAGATATATCTATCTTTCATGAAAATTCCAAGTGAATGGAATAAATATTTCGCAAGTTATGAAGAAATAAACAAACTATCTTCCAAATTGCAGCGGCCAAAAATTAAGGGTGACTTAGAAAAACTGTAAAATAGAACAAGAACAAAAAAGTAACCCTTACTATTAATATTTTGTGAACATCCCTCTACCTAGCAATGACCTCACGAAAACGCTGGCCTCTCCTCCACTGGTTCTCTGCTAATCCTCGGTGATTTCAACCTCCCTGGCCACAATCCTAATTTCAAAGCCTTTTCTGAAATCCTTGATCTCTTCTCCCTCACCCAACACGTTTCTTCCCCTACCCACTCTCACGGTAACATTTTAGACCTTGTAATCTCTGACTGTCTTATTTCTAATCTGACGACTACAAATTTGTCCAATGCTACATCTGATCACTTCCTTATCAACTTCAACTTCTCTATCCCATTCCATATACCTCCCCAGCTATCTCATAATCCTAAGCCTTTTCGTCGACTTGCCTCCATTGATATTCCCTCCCTATCTAATGATGGCCTCCAAACTTCCTCCCATTGATGTTTCTGCCTCTCTTGACCAGATTCTCTCTTCTTTGGAGCAACCCCTTCTTACTTGTCTTGATGCCCACTCTCCCCTTGTCACCCCTTCGAACTCCCGTTGTCACCGTGCCCCTTGGTACTCTATGGAACTCCTCCGTGCTAGGCAGTCCATGCGTGCCCATGAAAGAGTCCTTAGAAAGGCTCGCACCCGTGGGAAAGACACGACGCCTCTCTCACTGGCGTTCCAACTTGCGACAGCTTCCTACGTGGCGAAATTAAAATCTGCTCGTGAAGCCTACTCACGTAATCTGCTTACTGATAATAAGAATGATCCCCGTATCGTCTTCCGCCTGCTCTCCCGTCTTACTTCCCCAGACCAGGGCTCTCCACCCATAACCCCCTGCTACTCTCTCGAATTTCTTCGCAGATAAGGTCACTAACCTCCGTGCCTCCCTCCCTCAGCCTTCTGTCCCGGCTCTTTCCATTCTCCCTGACTTCCTGCCTCAGCCGCTTATCGTTTTCCCCGCTGTGACCGCGTTGGAGCTTACAACCCTGCTCTCGCGTTCTAAGAAATCGGGCTTCCCAAAGGACATTTTTCCGCCTAAACTGTTATGTAAAATTCTGCCTGCTATCCTCCCAACGCTTCTTCACCTGTTCAACCCTTCACTTGCAACTGGTTTTGTTCCCTCTTCCTTCAAAGTTGCCCACATCCGTCCGATTCTTAAAAAGCCTCAACTGAACCCCACTGACCCTTCCAATTATCGCCCGATTTCGCAACTTCCTTTCCTCTCTAAGGTTCTGGAGAGAGTGGTTGTTTCACGCATCAACAGTCACATGGTGGCCTGTAACATTGATGAAACCTATCAATCTGGTTTCAAGTCAGGTCACTCCACAGAAACCGCCCTTCTCAATGTGTCCGATTGCTTACGAAGAGCCGCGGACATGGGTTGTGCCTCCATCCTCGTTCTACTCGACCTCTCCTCTTCCTTCGATACTATTGACCATACCGTCCTACTTGATCGTCTCCACTCTTTCCTCGGCATGTCAGGCACCGTGCTTGACTGGTTCCGCTCTTACCTCTCGTTTCATACCCAATCCGTTGTGATTGACGACGTTTCATCCGACTCTACCCCCATTCACTTCGGAGTGCCACAAGGCTCTGTCCTTGGTCCTCTACTATTTCGTATCTACCTTCTCCTTCTTAGTTCCCTTCTCCGTATTCTCGGTCTATCCTTCCGCTTATATGCTGATGACACTCAAATTTTCGTTTCCTCATCCCCCACGTCTCTTGCCTACTCTATCACTGACCTCCTGGCTGCCTACTCCTCCATTTCTGACTGGCTCTCTACCAACTTCCTCAGGCTTAATCACTCCAAAACTGAGGTCCTCCTCGTCGGCACCCCTGCCCTTGTCAAAAAAGCTAAATCTCTCTTTCCCTCGCTTACTCTTGGCGTAATACTATCGTTTTCTCTGACTGCGTTAGGATCTGGGTGTTGTTTTTGATGAGCATCTCTCCTTTAAGCCTCATATCCACAATGTCAGCAAATACTCTCTATGTTTCCTTCGTAACTTCTCTCGCATTCGCTCTCACTTTGATCGCCAAAGTCTTGAGACTGCTGTTCATGCCTTCATCACCTCGCTTCTCTCCCTCGAAACCCTTGCTGCATGAACTGCACTGGCTCCCTGTCAGATTCCGTACTCACTTCAAGATACTTCTCTTCACATTTAAGGCCCTAAACAACAAGGCCCCGTCTTACCTCTCTTCTGCACTCTCGCCACGCCATGTCCCTCGGGCCCTTCGGTCATCACATGCACCTCTTTTGAATATTCCTCGTTCATCCCTCTGCTCAACGGGGGACTGCTCCTTCTCAATCTACGTCCCTAAGTTGTGGAATGCTCTTCCTGCTTAAATCAGGTCTTCTCCCTCTCTTACCACATTTAAGCGTCTCCTAAAAACGCATCTTTACAGTATTGCCTTCTCCCCCCTCTTAAATTTCCATTGAATTTCCATTCTCATCTCAGCACAACGTGCGCTCTGGGAAGGCCTCAGGCCTTGAAGAGCGCATTAAAAAAGACTTATTATTATTATTATCTGTTACGACAGGACTGAATTAATTTCTTGCAAAATGATGGGGTAATATTGTTCCATTCGTTTTTCAAAAATTACCAGAGTCCATCTTGGTTCTTTGGGTTTCTCCTTCGCGCCCCATCTCCAATAATCTTCCTAACGTTTTCTATTGGGTTGAGATCGGGACTTTGAGGTGACCAGTCCATGAGATCAACCCCTTCATCACTCAAAAAATCTTTGACTCTCTTTGCAGTGTAGCAGAGAGCGTTGTCCTGCACGAAGATAAGAGGTTGAACTGACGAGGATCAGAGATGTGGAAGGGCATGATTTCTAAAAGTCTGCTTGTAGATTTCAGCATTGACAGGGTCCATTGTAGGCAAATAAATGGTCCAGGACCAGCAGCAGTGATCACTCCCCATACCATTACACTTCCTCATCCATATTTCACTTGTCTTTTTCACACATGCACGAGATAACCTTTCGCCACATCTTCGTGGGACGTAATTCCCGCCGTCGGAACCAATCACATTAAACTTTGATTCATCGCTAAAATGAACCTGCACCCACAGTTCTTCTGTCCAAACATGTTCGTGAGCGTAACGAAGACGGGCTCTTTGATTCTTCTTGAAGATCAGAGATTTCTTTGCCGGCACCCGAGCAAGCAATCCAGAACCTCGTAACCTCCGGGAAACTGTTTTGCGCGATACGTTGACCTCGGAGATGGAGCTGATATCTCAGCAGCACTCTTAAACCTATCCTTCAGTGACATTCTAACCATAATATGATCCTGTCTTGGTGACGTTTTACGAGGTCTACCGGTTTTGGGTCTAGCATCTGTCAATCCTGATAACTTAAAATGAGCTACAATTCGTTGCACAACACTTGTAGACCTTCCTACAGTAGTTGCTATCACAGAATTTAACTTGCCCTCTTGGTGAAGGCACGCAATCCTTTGTTTCTCATCACAAGATACCGGTCGTCTCTCACAAGCCGCCATGTTGACAGTTGAATGTTCCAATAATGTAGGATCATAAGAAGTAACTGTTAGCCCATTAACAGTCTCCTAAACACAAATACCTCGGTTGGTAGTTCATTTATCTAAGTGACCCTTAACTTTTAGCCGCTGCAATTTGGAAGATAGTTTGTTTATTTCCTCATAACTTACGAAATATTCATTTCATTCACTTGTAATTTTCAAGAAAGATAGATATTAGACATATCTCAATATGTTTATGATAAATAGTCTCAACGTTTTGCTAAACTTCTATAATAAATATTTTAATCCATTTGTTCTTACTGACCCTGATATTATGGCCGCTACTGTACTTGCATTGACACTTTTGAGTAAAACATATCTAATATGATCTTTAGAAGGGACGAACATATTGGTGAATACAGAAGAAGATTATGAACAATATTTTTAGAATCTGAAAGAAAAAGGTATAAATTACTCATTGTAACATTCCTAAACGATAACAAGAGACACTACTTTAATAAATACTATCTAAAACTTCATTCTAGAAAATCGGACATTACTTTCTTTCCAACTTGATTTGTGTCTTGCTTGTGTCCATAAAAATTTATTGGGATAATGTACAGCGTAATTCACAACTCAAGGAAGGGGGGGAGGAACTAGCTTCTAAAACAACTAAAACTAGTTCTTAACACGACGGTTATAGAAAATCGTAACATTTCGGAGGGCGGTGAAATTCAAATTTATAATTTTACTAAAATTATTTTGCGTTTGTCATTAAAAAAACGCGGGGCAATAAGCAGAGTCGAAGATAAGACCAAAACCAGTTTTTTTTCCCTAAACAAGGCAGTTGTTAAGAATTTTTTAAGGGGAGGGGGCTAAGATGATCAGTCAAGTTTTACGACCAACTCAATAGTGAAAGAAACTGCATTGGCGTCCATTAAGTATTACCAATCGCACAAATGCGCTACGTTCAACCTTACATATCTTTAAAATAGCCTTTAAAAAGACAAAAACTGATTTTGAGAGGAAATAGCTCACTCTATCTTAACATATAGGTAATATTAGGTGAATAAGAAGTGCTCTTTCGTGTGAAATCACGCTGTATATATTAGTTAAATAGCAATTTACTAGTTATAAATGCGTAATTTAAGCTAGGGTATGAGAAGGAAAAATTACTAAACACATTTACGATTGAGTCAGTAGATAAATAATAATGGAATTAGAAGATATAATAGAATATGCTGGCAGAATTGGAAGAAATAACATTCATGAACTATAAAAATATATATGATGCAAATATTCAGAAGGAATGTTTTAAGTTTGTTTCACTCCAATTTTGCTAAGACACGTTCATATGGAACCTGGAAGGAAGAGCGACTGTAAAAAAAATGGTAGACATGAGATGAGAGGAGCGTTTAGTATCGAATGAAAACAGATATATGTAGCATCCACCCACTCATGAAATTATTATGTTAAAAAATCCAACGAAGTTATCCCCAAACCCTCGTTTTCTCTGGTGGATTTTCTTTTTCAAATTATTAACTGCGGCGAAGCAATCAGGTCCCTGGGCATGCAAATCTCGTGTTGTGTCCATCTTCTGTCCGCAACGAGTCGCTGGCTCAATGTAGCCAGCTAAAACCAATGCTACCAAAGGTAATTGAGGTCACTGAGTTCAAATATAATATAAGATGATCACCAGATGGCGCTACTTAGTAGCTAGAGCTCCTTTATCGGCCATTTTTAGAGATATGAAGGTTTATGAGTCCAAATATGATGTCAGCTGACCACCAGGTGGAACCACCTAGTGGCTAGGTAGCTAGATTTGCCATTTTGGGGACCGCAGTTCCACTAGATCATGTCCACCTAGTTTTTTAATCGTATGAACGAAAATGCTTCTTACCAATGTTGGTCTCATATAAACTGAAATGTCCACTTACTGTAGGCGGCGCTCATAAGCGGATGGTCTGGAACGGGCGAAGTGTAGGTGGTATAGTAGGACGTGTTCTCCA
Organism: Ceratothoa steindachneri; assembly: GCA_963969495.1. Classification (NCBI taxonomy): domain Eukaryota; kingdom Metazoa; phylum Arthropoda; class Malacostraca; order Isopoda; family Cymothoidae; genus Ceratothoa; species Ceratothoa steindachneri. The sequence goes on from OZ018327.1 coordinate 171,926,239, forward strand.
GTTTTATGGTGTTCACCCCGTTATTAGGACCGTTTCCCAAGGCCATGATGGAAGCTGCGAAAGAAAGAGCAAATCACGAGTGAGGAAGGGTTCATTTAAGCCTCCTGACCTACCTTTCTGACTCACGGGGCAGAGGCCATTAACTCAATAATTTTGCCTCTTCCTCCTCGGTGCATCGTTAACAAGGTATCCGGCGGCACGTTGGACGATAATCCTAAAGGCCTCTTGAATTCATTTCCCCCCCCCCTTAACTCTTGGGATTTATGTCCGTTCTTATTGAAGGCAAATGGAAGACCCACCCCACCATGATGCAATGGGGGATCGTTGAAGTGGAGGAGAAAATGGACAAAATGAGTAGAAAATTACAAATGCGTTCACTGCAGAAGAAAACACAATGGAAATCCCTGATTATTTTAAAGGAAGAAAACACAAAAACACTTGAAAAAAAGGTGTTCTTGCGAAAGAGCAAACTAGGAGTTCAGTCTCGAGTCCACGTTCAAGGAACAAGGGGGTCGAGATGACTCAGCAAAGAGGAAAACAGGATTCTGTTGTAACCAACTAAGAGATTATCGTCCAGTGGAAGAAAAATGAGATGAAAGAGATGATTACATAAAAAAGGAGTTATATGAAGTAGAAAGAATAGTACAAATTATGAGGAAAACAAAGAAAGCAATATGAAACGTAGTCGCTCCATGTTATTGCGATAGGAAGGGTTTTTATTGTGAAGAAAAAAGGAAAATATCACAAAAACCAGCCTGAACGCTTTCGTGTTTTCATTTTCAAGGGGCACAGAAAGAATAAACAAGCTAAACAAAAACAACTTTTAAGAAAATATGTGACCTAACTAAAACATATGAATCGACGCACAAAGTAAAAAGTAGGAACATACATTGACAGAAACAATAATATAAAATTACTCTGATAAAGTAAATTTATACTGAAAGCAAATTTGATCAATTATGAATTTATCTAAAGTAAATAAACTTGGTTAAATTAAAATTGGTTTCTTCCGAGAATTTTATTGGGTATGGCTAACTAAACTATTTATTTTTTCCAATACCATCATGCAAGGAAATCCATTCTTTCGCGTTAGGCCTATCAATTCGCTGCTTACAAATAGATGAAAAAAACGGTGGAAGTTTGCTCACTCCTACAACTTATAGGGATGTTGTACATTCTATTTTCTAGCCCTTGGGAGGGTTTGTCATATGTATAAAAACTATACGCCATTATTTACAAGGGATCTTATGTGTGCATACAGCTTCATTGGGAAGGAATTTATAATATGTAAGTCTTTAGGTTCGAATTATTGCTCGGGGTGAATGCATCTTACTTTTCCCATAAAAGAACTTTTTGACGGCGTGTAAAAATCATTTATGAAATATAACGGATATTTAATATTTCCTCAATATTTTTTATTGTCCCTAATTCTTTGGGTCTTTTTCGGAACAGGCCCGGCAGTGAATTAGGCGGTCGAAGCTATCGCGAGGTTGAGGTTAGGTTAAGGTGAGGTTAGGACAGCGACTTTGAAAAAAATTAGCATCTTCGCGTTACCGTTGACGCTGTAATAAGCATGAATGGCTGTAATAAGCATGAATGCAATTTCAGTGTTAGATTACGAAATGACAGTTGAGTTTTATGAATCAAAATTATTTTTTGAGACAATCGTTTATTTCATTTATGCATGGTGAAAGGGGGTTAACAACTACTGTTTACTTTTTTTTAAGAGCTCAAAATGTCAACAGAAGGCATAACTGGATTGGTTGGAAAACTTTATGCGAAAGTTTGTGCCAGTTTCTTGTTCAAGCCTCAAGGCTGTGAGTACAGCCATAGCCTACGCTGCCGGGCCTGTTCCGAAAAAGATCCAATTCTTTTTCAATGAATTCGGGATCACAAACGCGAATAGGCCTCGAATATAAATAAGCAAAAAAAGAAAGAAAGAAAAAGATTACTTGGTTTGATGAGGATTGTTAAAGTAGAAATGAATATAAAATGGAATGAGAGTAAGGCTACGGTGGATAGAAAACTTGAAGGCTTGATTGAGGCTTACGATGTACCATGGTATCCACAACGGTAGTTTATCGGATTCTTCAATTCGTGAGTGAATTTAATTGAAAGTAATTGATTATTCAAAACACAGGAAATGATTTACATTATATTGAATAGACCGAATAAAAAATATCCTCCTGATAGAAGTACCAGAAAACAAAGTCAACAGACGTAGGTCGCGTGCTCTTAATAATTCCGACTTATGACCTTATGACCCTATGACCTTACGACCTTCAAAACTTTCAACAAGTGGGGCAATCCGATCTATAGTTTTTATTTTAATAATTCCCGGACTAACCTTGAGAGGACCTTGACAATTATATCCTTCGAAAGAGAATGTAAAGCAACATAAGTATTTTAAATTTCGTTAGAATCGGCCGAAGAGTTACGATATTATGGCCCCCAAAACTCATTGAAAAGTAAAATGGTTACCACCCGACCGACCGGCATAGTAACTAGTAGAATCGCATCCACGCGACTAAAAATTACTAGGAAAGATGGGGGGGAGGAGATAATTCCAAATATAAACAGCTTAACAACGGAGAGGGTTTCTCATGTGAATGCTGAAGCACCGGTGAGGCCATTTAGCAAGGAAATATCTTGAAGGGTTTCCGGTAATCGGGTAAACAGATCATTGACTGGGAATTTAAAGAACCGGGAGACAAACATCGAAACTCACCATTTTAAATTTGAAGTTAAGATGATGAGACAAGTTTTATCAATGAAATCACAATGATTTTAATATGGGAGGATGAAATACTTCCTAATAAAGGGTTCAAAAGAGAGATTAATTTAGATAAGTTCTAAGAAATAGATCCAACAGAATTGATAATAGGACGCTTGGGAAATTCGCCTTGTGAGTCTTGACCATCCCATATAAATATGCTAATGTAGGGAAAGATACACCTAACCGGGGGTAAAAGTAGGATTAAGTTCTTGCAGGAATTACTCTACCTTCAACACCTCCCCCCCCCCACACACAAATTCGATTTTAAAATGCCTGTAGGATGTAGCAATTAGACACACTTAATTTATAGGCAAACATTTATTGTCATGTAAGTGCAACAGAATATTTTGGGAGAAAATCAGAACACAAACTTAGAAGAAATTCAACATCATCATTGAACAATGCAATAATCTGTTTTAAGTAATCAGAAACTGTGTGAACAACAAATCAAGCTGGTCATGCCCATGTCACTTTCTGGGTGTTAGGAACATTTTCGATTACCAACTAAAACTCGTAGGCCTTGATGTAGGCAAGGAAAATTCAGGGAAAATGGAATCACACACATTTCCACACTCTCCACAAAGGGCTGTAGTAGTTGTCCTCTTTTGTGTAGTGGCGAGCCATTCCTTTTGCTGAAGTGGTCCCACGCAGCTGATGAAGAGGAGATTGGCTTCATTCTTGGTTGTGAGTTTGCTCCTGTAGTCTGAATGGTCATGTTCATTGAACTGAACCTTCTTTCATAATCTGCACTGCTTACAGACAGTGTGTCTACTGCCATAAGCAGCTTCTTCATCTGGTTAGGAATGCTTATCCCTCCACCTGCCTTGTACTCCCCGAAAACAAGGTTGGCCGCTTTTTCATTTACATGTAGGAATTGACTTAAAGCTTTCACCTCCTCTTCTCCAAAATGAGAATTGTAATGTTCCCAGTTGTCAGCGTCGAGGAAAGACATTTGAGTGATGAGGCTATTGTAGGTCTCTTTTCGGTTGGCTGTACTCTGTTTGCTGTGGTTGTGAAAACCCTTTCTTCCATGTTGTCAGACACTGCTAATGAACTGACCAAAGTTGATGATGGGAGACTTGCCCACACTCAGCTGCGACCCCTTGAACTCCATTGCTTCCTCTGCTTGGTTGGCAGCGACTGTGTGTTGTCCTGGGTAGGTACTGAGGCTTTCGATGCGTTTGGCATACATTGCCATGGTGGCTTGGGCTTTTGGGGGTGTCATCTTTCTGTTCCGGAGCATTTCAGACAAGTCCTTGAGTTCACTGAGAACATCTCCCATTACTGCAAGGCTCTTCAGGAAGTTGATCGAGCACAACTTGGAGAGCAGACCTTTGAATTTAACCCTCTCTCTGCCATCCCTGGTCTCATCCTCTGATGCCTTCCGGAAATGTTGTGCCAAGGCTGGTAAGGACTGCCAAACTGCAGAGACTGCCCTGTATGATGAAGTTACACAGCGAACATTGAACAGTTTACCGATCCATTTGAGGGTGATGTGGAGGTTGTGAGCACATTCACTCAGCTCCCTGACGTTCTTCGGTGACTGGCTGTAGAATGAGTAGTGTGTGGCGAGGAAGGCCTGGAAGTCTTTTGTTTCTCCTGTCACATCCAGTGCCTGGTCCACTGCAAGCCCCAGTCGGTGATTGAGGCAGTGCCATGACACTATCCCAAGGAAGTCATCCTGGAGCAGCTTTCCAACACCTGAATAAATGAATGATTGGTTTAATCACACACTATCATGAAATTATTGCATTACATAAAAAGTAAACTTAACTTATTTGACTCTATTCCTAGCATTACACTGGCTCCATCACTGCAAAATCCAATGAAGACTTCCTGTAGTAGCTCAATGGTGAAGCCATTCTTCAGCAAGCAACCAATGAGCTGTTCCTTAATGTGAGCTGAAGAGAGGCTTTCCAGCTTCACCAGATCCAGTGGAAAGGCAATGGGTTCCATCTCCCCATCTGCACTCGCCCTCATGTACACAATAAGTGTTGACTTATCAGTCAAGATGCTGATCTTATTCTTGTTCTCGATTATCTTCTTCAGGAGTTCCCTTTTTATCTGGGCTGACACATGCTCAATAATATCAAAACAGATAGTAAAACTGTGCAAAACACGCCCCAAATCGACAGGATATGCTTTCTGCAGGTCGATCAGACTTTCAAAATGAGGGAATGGCTTGTCATTCTTGGCCACATAATATGCCGTCCTGAATATCTTGGCGGTAGAATGAAATGTAGCCTCCTGGCATTAATATCCATCAGTACATCTTTCTTGGCTGTCTGAAGAATCTTGCTTGCTTCATTGTGTGCTTTTGAGTTCCCATGTTCATGGATTAATTAATATTTTTTTTTATGTCGTGCAGGATATTAATTTCCTGGTGAATTAGATCTTGTGTTTGCGGGTTTTTTTTTACTTGTGTAGCGAGGATATTGTAGGAATTTACTAGAGAAAATTCCGGGTGACGTGTCTCGGAGTAAACGGCACTTTCAACCTTTCACCCCAAGAGACACGAACCGGGCTCTTAGATTTGGTATGGGATATTATTTTAGAATCAAAATAAATCATGTAAAAATTTCAAAATCTTTATTGATCTTGAAAAATAGAGCGACATCAACATTAATGACATTAATTGAGTAGAGATGTTTCATCCTCCTTAAACCACATTACGAACCCGTATATTCTTCAGCGCTAATTTAATTCCTCCATTTTAAAACTTAGGAAAGACACTTCCCTTTTTTTACTAAAGCTGATCAATCTCATTCCTCATTAGTTTTGGATAAGGGAATTATGGAGATAAGATGGGGAATTCGTTGCACGATGATTTTACTGATTGTAAATTAAATAAGGACACATTAGCCTACACTACCATTTAAATAAGGACACATTAGCCTACACTACCAATTAAATAAGGACACACTAGCCTACACTACCAATTGAATAAGGACACATAAGCCTACACTACCAATTAAATAAGGACACACTAGCCTACACTACCAATTAAATAAGGACACATAAGCCTACACTACCAATTAAATAAGGACACATTAGCCTACATAAATTGTGTTGTTGAATTGAAGCTAAAATGTGACATTATTTGTTAGTTCTCGACTGCCTTTCATCGAATCTTGTCGTTTAGTCGCTTAGTTCACCCGCACCACATATGTTGGGAATTTAGCTTAAGAGCATAACGGGTGATAAACATGGTTTCACCCATGTTGAAGCATTCTACTACATAATTATATGGAATACTTTTAACAAGGTATAGGATGTGGGCGAGACTTAGATGTCACTGAAAGTTCTGACCTCCGGCCAAGAAAGCAGTGCTTAATTAAGTGCTAGGAATAGAGCTAATACGGTAGTAGTGGTGGTTCGCCAACCTGCCTTTATCCAGGCGGATCCTGACCGCATAATGAAATAGACGTAAAGGTTAGTATGACAATCGCTGGTGAGCCCGAGAAAACCAGGACCGGTCCTCTTTGGTGAGAGGTGCCAGGAAGTATTGTGTTTTGACACCGACCAGCGTTCAGGTGGAACATTCGTCGCCCTGGGGGAGACGGACCTGTTCCGCGTCAGAGGTATGTGGATATAGATAACCATCGACAAGATTCCTTGAAACAGAAAGGGCGTGTGTGATGCGAAGACGGGAGAGGAAAGAAAGCAGTGTTGATGTGTGTGATGAGAAGTGTGAGATCTACCCACCCGAATACAGGGCTGAGCACAGCGCCTCCACCCAGGGATGCCAGCGTTAGGTTTTTAAACCTAGATCTAGTTTTTTTTCACCTTATTCTAGGTTTATAGGTTTTTTTGGTGGGAAAATGTAAACAATCTAGGTTTTTTAAAATAAATTATGGTAAACAAATGAATATAAATATATAAAATGCACTATAACATATTTCATAGTTAAATAAGACGGTTCATGGTATAATAAGATACATGAAATAATATGAACGAACGCGTTTGTAAGGAATATTATCCAAGTTTGGTACAGGTTGAGAGACATCAAAAATGTTTGGGGTCAACCTAAATAAGAAAACCTATCAAATTTCAGGACAAATTTAATTGTCTTAGGCCACTCGTCGGCTTGTGTAGAAGGGATTTTCTCTCAAGTGAAAACCACTAAAACAAATCCTACCAACAAGTTGAAATAAAATGGGATGAGGGACAGAACCTTCCGAGCTAAGCAATCGGTAACAAAATATAACAATTCACGTGTAACGTGGCAACTAAGGAGGAATGTTACAGGATTGAGAAGATGGACTCGCATACAGATGTTACTCACAGCGACCGAAAGATTCTAAGTTTCTGCCGAGCTGATAACAATATATGAAGCGAGTAACGACGAATAAATGAATTAAGTAAAAAGTAATGTTTATAATACTTGATATTTTGCAATAGAAAATGGACAATGGCGAAAATCTAGTTATTATATTGATATAGCGTTTTTAATACAGTAAACCCTCGATATAACGAACCTCAGTATAACAAATTTCGGATATAACGAGCCAAATTTCCTGGCCGAACTCCATGCTGCGACTCACTAGTTCACATCTCACTCAGCTCAGTCGGCTGTGAACATCACCCGGGAGAGGTTGTTCTGGCATTCTCTTCCTCCTCTTCCTTCCTCTCTTCACGAGTGCTACTTAATACTCCATAGAACGAACGAACATCGGATATAACGAACTTGGTTAGTTATTTCCATCACTTTTAACGACCCCCTGCCCCATATAGTTCGTTATATCGAGGGTTTACTGTACTTGATATTTTGCAATAGAAAATGGACAAATGCGAAAAACTACAGTTATTATAATTGATAGAGCGTGTTCTAGGTTGATTCAGGTCGCAATCCAGGTTTCTTAATAAATCATCCCTGCCTTCACCAATTGGTAGCCAGATCTCGACGTGCGCTGACGTTTGTGGCCGCTCTTGACGGGATCGAACCCGGTACTGCAACGTTGGCAGAACAACGTCGTATCTAGTCGGCTAGCAAGAGCTCTAGGAAATAGGGTTTATTGGGAGGAGTGTAAGTAGTATGAGTGCTGAGGTCATTCAAAAACTGCACCTCGCATTAGTTAGCCCTCATATTGACTATGTGGTGCAATTTTGCTCTCCGTATTAGAGGATGGATATTGGTTTGCTTGAGTCAAGGATAACTAGGATGATTCATGGGTTGAGGAGCTGACCTTATGGTCAAAGACTTGAGACTAAATCTTCATACGTTAGAAAGAAGATGTGTTCGAAAGGACTTGATTGAGGACATAGGCAACGTTCATATTTTTAGTGTACAAGATAGGACAGGTAGCATTGAATTTAAGCTAGACTAGTTTAGGTTTAGGAAAGAGATTGGTAAAAATTAGTTCATTACGAATGTGCTAGAAGCGTCCTCCCTGGGTAGTCTGAAGAATAAATTGAATAGATTTATGGGCGAGGATGCTGTGAGGTAGGACTGAACTAAGGGCTGCCTCGTATAGGCTATCGATTGACCTTTTGCTGCAGACTCCTTCCTTTCTTATGTTTGGACGATTTGAATCAAAGACGTCGACAAACCGGGAATTAGCTCATGAGAGCTCTAAGATCGAGCAAGTAAGAGAGTTACATCAATGATAATACTCATTAACGCTGAATGTTGCTGAGGTCGGAAGGAGACTTCATAATCAGCATGAAAAAGCTCACTCGTACGACATGGCCGGCAATTCGGAAAGGCGAACTCAACATGGGTCGTCTCTTCCTATGACCACGAGTAGATTCGTTCGTACTTAGGAGTTCCCATGTTTTAGGTTGAGGGGGAGTATGATGTTGCAGTCCTTTCCATTCTCGATTCTACATTATTTTTTTATAGTCACTTTTTTTTGTTTCTGTTCTACGCCCCCTCCCCCCCCCTAAGTGTTAGGCTTAATTTGTCCATCGGTTACTCGAAGCTTCTGAGTGCAATGGCAGTACTAGTCATAAATTTAAGTTCTTAGCTTCTCTAATGTCTCAAACCTCCTTCTCGGGCCTTACACCCTTGAGGAATACTAATTTACGACCTCCTCTAGAGTGATCTACATGAAAGGCCTTTGTCCGAAAAAGGAAGGAGCAATTCTGTACTCTAATTTAGACCCAGAAGTGATTAAATGTAGTAGTGGTGAATCGAGTTATACAAAATACAAATATTTTTCACACCATTTTAAGGTTACGCCACGGGTTGTAATAGATTTGAGGCTCAATAACTCTAAAAAATCCAATCATATAATTCAATTAGAAATTAGTTTCTCACAAACTCAAAAATGAGCTAGTTGTGTAAGACACCAAACTAAACCTAATGAGACGAAATCTGTAATATAAAAAGCTAACGTAAGATAAAATTAGATTCATTTACTCATTTGCCCAGCTCTAGAATATCCTTTCTTCACTTTATTCTTCTTCACTTCTATCTCCTCGCCTTTCTCTCATCTCAGGTTTTCTTCTTCAGGTAAGTATCAATCTTAGTTTCTCAAGAGCAGGGAAACCGGTAAACGAGACTGGAAAGGAGGCCTCAATATGCTAAATGGTACATCCCAAACAGTTATAATAGCACCTTCATTTACCAAATAGAAAATGGGGAAGAAGCCAATACTCCTAAAGCTAATGAAAACAACTGAAGCAAATGAATCACGCCACCATGCATTTTCCAGGTTTTGTATACAATCAACTATTGGAGATTAAATGATTTTACTCATGCTATCGATTTAGTTAATTTTGTATTAGCTTTGAAAAAACTAAGATGGCTTTATTTTTGAGGAAGAGCAAAATATAGAAAGCGAGAAAATCTGTACTAACGTCAGATATGCGACCGAACACTGGTGTGGACATTGTACCAGTATTGTCCATACCAGCAGTAATCCATCACCGATTACGCGTTAAACAGTGAGTGACGCTACACACCACTCAAAAGCAGTTGATGGAACTTATATTAGTAACGAAATGAAAGATTAGAAGCCACAAAAGGTGTAAGTTAACTCGTAAAAGGTGCAGTATACGTAGGAAGTAGTCTAGCAGAAAGATAACAGCTACAATGAGAGTTCTAGCACATTTTCGATTTCAAACAGTACAAATCGAGCTCGACAGAGACAACACTGTTACAAATAGTGAACCGTGCTTTAGTGCCGGAGGAGGACCTTACTTTTCGAGAGTCTCCAAAGCTCCCTGGCGGAGAAGCAGCCGGTGGCGAGGATGGTGTTGTTATATATAACGCCATTGATGCCGTTGTAGGCCACGCTCTGCACTGGCTGGCCTGTTCCAAGAGACAGAAGAGTGAGGCATCACCATAGCGACAAACGTTTATTCACAAACAGCTTACAAAGGTCAAATTTCAGATCACAGACAGTCAATCTGAATCAAATCTTCAAATACACGTGGCTAAACTGAGAAATGAATACATCCTTAAACTTCCAAATGCTGCTATAACTTATATAATAAATTCAAGTTGTAAGTTCTATATTAAATTATACCTAGCTACCAACCGAGAAAATAGAGCCTAAAGGAAGAAAATAAATTGGATAGAGTGGAAAAATATGATTCTTGATACGCTCCAACTCACCGGCAGTACTTTCAGAAAAGGGTTACTCATACGCACGAACACACACACACACACACACACACACACACACACACACACACCGGAGCTACAACTCAGCTAAGCTTTACCAATATTTTCAAGTTATTTTTGCCACTCATTTACAACGAAACACGCGTATATTTGTGGGAATGAAAAGGTTTAACGTAGTATGCGAAACACGGGTCTTTACAGTATGTGGCGACCTCATCGAGGTATACCCGATTCGAGGATCACCCATATCCCATGTGGCCACAATTTGTTTTAGGAGAAATCCATGTACCAACTCGCTACGCCTCTGCATATGTAGGTTTGTGATATGAGTTGAATAAACATAATAGCGCGCCTCATGAAAGAAGAAAACTCATTGGCATCCACCGAGATTTCGAAGCAGTGAAACTCGGATGTTCCCATAATGAAACGAGATCTGCCGTTAGATGATAGCGATCTCTCGCCCTACTCATTATTGCCGAGTGGATGAAGACCGCTCAGGGCACTCGAGGCAGAATGACGGGGGCAAGAGAGTGCTATCATAACCGCATATCCTAACTGCTCTAATGCATCCTCTTTAAAAAAACAACAACAAGATTCTGACTTATGAGCTTATGACCATATGACTTTCAAAACTTTCAATAATTTCCCGACTAACCTTGAGAGTACCTTGACAATTAGTCATTCGAAAGAGAATGTAAAACAACATAATGGTTTCAAATTTCGTTAGAATCGGCCAAATAGTTACGATGATATTGCCAAAAAACACATTGAAAAGTAAAATGGTTACCAACCGACCTACGACCTACGGATCGACATAGTAACTTATAGTTCATCGTAGTTCCGCAGTTAACACTCTTGCCTCACGTGAAAGTTTGTTGGTTCGGGTCTCGTGATGCGGGATGGTGATTTTCATCCAATTTAGGAATTCAAACACCAAGACGGTCGCAAGGCCGATATTTAATGTATACCAAAGCTGTTGAAACTTAGGCCATTCATCATCAGATGGGAATAAGTGAACGTCCCCGAGACCAAATGGGACGAGGCCAGAGGAAATGAGATAGAATTTAGGTGGTAGTTAGAATGTGAGGGGAGGAAGCGACGGAGAATCACAATGGAAGGACTGTTCATTTTATGTAAAGGGTCTTTGAAATGCTAAGAGGAATTATATGGCATCCTTACCCATAGGAGAGGGTTATCCATCATTTGGGGAAAATATGAAAGAATAACGGAAGCGATTTTATTCAGAAAAAGAAGAAGAAAATGCCAATTGTTTGTAAACTGGCGGTGCATTCAGTCAGCGTGAACGCAGACAGCTTCGGTCACTACACACATAACCAATTAAAACAAGGTTGCTTCTTCCATCTCACTCTCTTCTTCCTTCGCATATAGCACATCACTCTGTCGATTTCACTACACACTGAAGGGATTCATATGAATATCTTTCTCTTGTCCCCTAAAAATGTTCGTACCCATGATACTTTCCGGCTTGCCATAGATTATAATTCTGATCTTTATGCGAATTTCATTATCCGGTAGGAGAACTTCGTCTAAGATAGAAAGGGATAAGTATGAATGAGAGGAAGGGAGGAGGATAAGAATGGCAGTTCCGGAAGTCATATGAGCCACCCTTTAAATAAACAACCTGATTTGACATCTTTTGGTATGGAAGCGAATTAATTGCGAGCAAAAAAAGAGAACTAATTGGATTGTATGGAAAAGCAATCGTAAGCAAAAAGGAATTATTTTGATTGTATAAAAAGCAAACGTAAGGAAAATGAATTATTTCGATTGTGTGGAAAAGTAATTGTAAGAAAGAAGAAAACCTTTTGGAGTGCATAGAAATGGAATCGAAATTAGCTACATTCTTTCGATTGTATGGATAAACAGATCTAAGAAAAAAGATAACTATTTGGATTGTATGGAAAAGCAACCGTAAGCAAAACAAAAATAAAGTAGAGAATTATTTCGATTGTCGGGAAAATTAATCCTAAAAAAAAGAGAACAATTTGTATTGTATGGAAAATCAATCGTAATAAAAAAATATTTGTATTGTATGAAAAAGCAATCGTAAGTAAAAGAAAAAGAATTATTTGGCTTGTATAGAAAAACAATCGTAAGCGAAAAAACTGTATTATTTGTATTGTATGAAAAAGCAAGCGTAAACAAATAAATTATTTCAATTGTATGGAATAGCTATTGTAAGAAAAAGAGAGAACTATTCGGATTATATGGCATAGCCTTCGTCAGCAAAAATATTAATTATTTGGATTGTATGGAAAAACAATCGCATTAATTCGATTGTATGAAAAATCAATCTTGAGTAAAAAAAAATATATATATATATATGTTTGCCTTATATGGAAAAAGCAATCGTAAGAAAATAAGAGAACTAATTGGAATGTATAGAAAAGCAATCGTAACCCCCCAAAGAATTATTTGGATTGTATTAAGCCCATAAAATTATTTGTATTGTATGGAAATGCAATCTTAAGGCAAAAATGAATTCTTTGGAATTTATGGAGAAGCAATCGTAAGTAAAAATGAATGATTTCGATTGTATGGAAACGCAAACGTAAGCCATTAAGCCATTGTATTGTATAGAAATGCAATCGTAAGCAAAAAAAGGAAGCATTATTTGAATTGTATGGAAAAGCATTCGGAAGTTAAAAGGAATAATTTCGATTGCATGGAAAGGCAATCGTAAGAAAATAAGAGAATTACTTGTATTGTATAGAAATGCAATGTAAGAAAAAACAAGAGCATTATTTGGTTTATATGGACAATGCAATCGTAAGAAAATGAGAGAATTACTTGTATTGTATAGAGATGCAATCGTAAGCAAAAAAAGAAGCATTATTTGCATTGTACAGAAAAGCATTCGTAAGCAAAAATGAATTATTTAGATTGTATTGAAACGCAATCGTAAGAAAATAAGAGAATTACTTGTATTGCATAGAAATGCAATCCTAAGCAAAAAAAAAAGCATTATTTGCATTGTATAGAAAAGCATTCGTAAGCAAAAATGAATGATTCCGATAGTATTGAAACGCAATTGTAAGAAAATAAGAGAATTACTTGTATTGTATAGAAATGCAAACGTAAGCAAAAAAAATGCATTATTTGGATTGCATGGACAACGCAATCGTAAGAAAATAAGAGAATTACTTGTATAGAAATGCAATCCTAAGCAAAAAAAGAGCATTATTTGCATTGCATAGAAAAGCATTCGTAAGCAAAAATGAATGATTTCGATTGTATTGAAACTAATCGTAAGAAAATAAGAGAATTACTTGTATTGTATAGAAATGCAATCCTAAGCAAAAAAAAAGCATTATTTGCATTGTATAGAAAAGCATTCGTAAGCAAAAATCAATGATTTCGATTGTATTGAAACTAATCGTAAGAAAATAAGAGAATTACTTGTATTGTATAGAAATGCAATCGTAAGCTTAAAAAAAGAAGCATTATTTGGATTGCATGGAAAAGCCAAATGCTTATAAGTACATATGTTTATAGGCTAATTTAAGAGTGTCAAAAAAGATGGCATATTATAAGATTTGCATATTTTTCAGGGATCGTTGGATAGAAGTAAAATGTACCAACATCAGATTACAAAGCATCGTCGCGCTTCTCGAATGTTTGAGTTGTGGAAGGAAGACAACAAGGGTCGATGGTTTGTTCAAAGGTAAAAGGCTGATGAATCAGTAAATAGGGGGGATATTTGAGAGGAGGGTGGAAATAAGGAGATGGGACATAACTGTGAACATGTGGACAAGGCACATACGAAACAGTTTTAAGGAAATGTAGATTAATTTGAGAGAAATGAGAAAGGAAAGTGAAATTGGGGAAATGTAAGCAAGAGACGTACGTGCAGATGTTTAACATAAAGTTACTTTGCAAGGAAGTGAGTAACGTCAGAAAGCAAGAGGGGAATAATTATTTGAATAATGAGGATAAGAAGAGTAGAGCACTTGTGAGGGAAGAGGAGGAGGTCAAAAGTAGATGGTGAGGGGACTTAGAGGAGTTGAGTGTGGATTAAGTCTCAGTTTTTTTTATATTCAGAGATCCCTTTTGGCGGACAGCGACAAGGGCATGTCGCCGCAATAAGAAAATTATTCAAAAAACAGACTATTTTAAAATAACAAATAAAATACCAACAATTAACAACAAAGAAACTAAATCCAACAACTTGAAAAAATAGGTATAGTAAGGTGCCACAGGGAAGGCTTAATTCCCTCAGGTCCCAAGGGTGTAGTTAACAATTAAAATTTGTTTGATTAAATAGTAGGGAAGAGGGCTAGCTCCCCAAAACAAGGTCAACAGACCTAAGTCGCGTGCTCTCACTTATTCTCACTTATGACCATATGACCTTTGGACCTTTAAAACTTTCAACAAGTGGGGCAATCCGACCAATAGTTAGTTATATTTTAATAATTCCCGGACTAACCTGGGAAGGACCTTGGTAACGAAATCATTTGAAAGAGAATATAAAACAACATAAGAGTTACATATTTCGTTAGAGTCGGCCGAATAGTTACGACGTTATTGCCAAAAGAAACTCATTGAAAAATAAAATGATTACCATCCGACCAACCGACCTAAGGACCAACATAGTGACTTATAGAGTCGCGTGCAAGACCACCGATGACTTCCATTGACGACCTCGCACGTGGCACCGAGAAGGAAGCCCCTACAGACTAGGACGTTTGACTAAAACGTGGGACAAACTAGTTTGCCATGGAGTGTTAAGAGACTCAGTCCATCTGGTGTCGCTGCATCCCGCGACTATGACCGAGTCATAGGCGACATAAAATTTCCTGATACAATCGACGCATTTGGGGAAAGGAGCGAAATGGCAGGCAACGTTAAATTCCTTGGGCGCCTTTACCCATCTTCTTTGTCATGAAGCCCAAAGCACTGACTTGATCATTTCTATGCATTCAATGCGGGGTTAGCTAAACGAGAGCCTGGCTGCTTAGTGTGTTCAGACAGCCTGACTCTCTCAACAGCGCACTCATTTCAGGTAACTTCTACACTTTCAGCACAAAACAATCTCTCCTTCTCCCATTCACTCGCAGTAAACATCGCTTCAGGAGTACAAGAAGGTGTGGAGATTCTAACGCCGTATAGGGACTTAGTCGGCTATGTGTGTCGCTATGGATTAGAAAACTCTCTGAACTGAGCAAGGTACATAATCTAGAGTAGCGCGGAGTATATTGCAACAATCTCGGCCGTGATGCCAGACGTAGGACCCAGAAGTGACTCGCCAGCTTAAAACAAGCGGGAAGTAACATAAAGGCTAATTCTCCCTTCGGACTTGGAACCATCTGTGTATACCAGCACGACTCCATCGTGAAATGGTATATGGTCCAGCAAATATGAGGGCAACAACCCCGGGGCTATGGAAGCTTTAGAAACAGAGGCGTGATGACAAAGGCTGAAACATGGTACCTTCCACCATGGCATCTTTGGCAGAATCTTCGCAGCTAACGGCAAAAGTGTTGCATAAAACCTTTAAATGACATGGACGGTGACATGGTTGCGAAGATTTCTAAATTTGCCGATGATACCAAACTTGGTATGAACGTCGCAAAGGAAGGAAATACTGCCCGCCTTCAAGATGATCTTTGGAAGATTGGGGAGTGGTCGGATACGTGGCAAATGCCTTTTAGTGTGAACAAATGCAAAGTGATGCATATCGACCACCGAAACCCCCAATCTCAGTATATCCTTAATGGCACTGCTCTAGAACCCACAGACACTGAAAAGGACTTGGGTGTAACTATCACCTGTGATCTCAAGTTCTCGAGGCAGTGTATTGAGGCGGAGAAAAAAGCCCAAAGGATGTTAGGTTATATAAAGCGACAGTTTGGATCTCGGAAACAAGGAGATAGTACTGTGTTTGTATAACTCCCTTGTCCGACCGCACCTGGAGTATGCCGTACAATTTTGGAGTCCTTCGTTTCGAAAGGATATTGAAAGATTAGAACGTGTGCAGGCCAGAGCAACCAAACTGATTCCCTCTATCAGACACAAAAGTTACGAAGATAGATTACGGGAATTAGACTTGTTCATACTAGGGTACCTCTTTTCCTTGTTATTCCTTGTTGTTACACACTGTCGTGGTATAGGAAGGACCGAGTAAATGGTGTTCGTACGTATGGGTTGGTACGTACTACAAAACTCCTTGATTAAGTTTCTCTCTAAGAGTGCTATTTTTGATTATTTATTATTTTTACTTTAACTTTGAGGATTTCTAGTGCCATGCTCACCGTTTCGAGGATTGAATAAAAGATGTTTCTAAGAAAACTAGACTTTTAATTAAAAACCATGAACCAAGATTGAAATTTAACACACAAAGTATTTATAAATGAATTAAACAAATTTATTTGAGGCTTACTAAATTACACACTAGAATTTACAGTAATGGTTGACACACAGCTCACTTTAATATTTAATGCAAACTAACCTACACTGAAACGGATACCGGGGTTTAAATACTTTTACAGATTCCTACTAGAATCGTGTTTAAGTCTGACCTTGAACTCAATTGTTATGTCACCTCAAGAATGTTGTTTCCAGGCTGACACGTGGATCGGCGGTTACAGCTGTGTTTTCAAGGGACAAATTCTTTAAAACCACAGAGGACTTCGGGGCATGTGGCAGATGGAGAGACGCAGGCCTTCTAGAGGAAATGATCTCACCAGGGGACAGGGAAAGAAAGTTTCTTCTACCCTTTGGGTTACTATGGGAATAATTCGCACTGGCAAGCGATGAGCCTGAGCGTAAATACTTTGATGCAGGGGAGTGCTTGAGGGAGTTCACTTTGGGGTATTCCTCAAGGGCGAGGACTATCTCTGGGTTTTGGGATACACCAAGATAGGGGGTTTCTCTTTTGAGAATTAGTTAAACTTGCTTCTTAAATAAAGTTAACTTAAAGTTCGCTGTGATCACCAGGAACTGGCTCGAGGGTGAGCTTCTTCTAAGTTCCTCTCGTTGGTTTGCCGGGCACTTATGCCGGTCTTTGCTGTCTAGATCTCTCTGACGATCTACCTCTGACAGGCTTCTTAAATTCGGTGTGAACACCAGGAACTAGCGCCGGGTGAGCTTCTTCTACGTCTCTTTTGTTGGTAGCCGGGCCTCTTGCCTGTCTTAGTCGTCTTCGTGACTAACTTAATCTACCACGTTTTTCCAAAGTTATTGGCATATATCCTTCGCCACCCCACTAGGGGTAGGGGAAGGAGGGGGGGATGGGGATGTCGGCATTAAGTGTCCTCCTCTACCGGTTTTTCTCAGGCATCTTTCAGCTAACCCTTAAGGGGAGCTTCTGGCTTTAGGACGACGCTCCTCTAATTTCGCATATGCTGTAAAATTGAATATCAACTCTTAGGAAAAATCTTGCTGTTTAAACCCATGTTAGGCTCACTGGGGTCCGCCATGAGATGATTAGAGCCTTATGTGTTTTTTGGGGGGCGGCCTTTCAGGTTCTCCTCGCGGCGAGGGGAGAGACGGTGGGAGGTTAAGTGGTCGGGCTACGCCGCCAACAAAATGCTAGGACGTTGTGGTTACAGACCAGTGGCTCAATTGTGAGGGGGGAGTATCGATTCCCTTATGTGTGTGGCTAGACATAGATTATGCCAGCTCCTCTTATCGAGTAGTGGTGGTTTACAGGCGGCAAATACAGTCAGAAGAGTTAGACTCAAGCCTGTACGCAAAGCTCACCGACCTGATAAATAGTCGCACTAGTTTGATCATTGGAGACTTCAACTGCCGTGGGACTGACTGGAGGAACTGGACAGGCGATGCGGAAGGGAGAAGATTGATTGAGTTCGCTCAGGATAAATTCCTGAAACAATGGGTAGAAGAGCCAACGAGGGGTGAAAACATGATAAATTTGGTGTTTACCACCGAGGACGACATGGTATCCGGAATCAACGTGGGAGAGTGTCTGGGCGGGAGCGATCACCGCACAGTCACGTTTTCCGTCTACATTCCATATTAGAGACGCTCTCACATCGCTATCTTTAAACCCGACTTCCGACGCACGAACTTTGTGGGTTTTCGGGGTCCGATAGCTCAGCTTGGGCCCGCAACGGGAGAAGGAGCCTCGGACGATGGTTGGCGTTTGAATAAAATTTTATGACCCAACAGTCTGCGTTTGTCCCCAGCAGAAGGAGGAGCGGCAAGCCTCTCCAACCGAGATGGTTCAGTTGAGGCATCGCCGGAGTGATAAGAAACAGGAAAACTGCCTACAATACCTGGAAAGCCAACTGTAATGAAGAAAGGCTTCTTCAATACAGGGAAAAGTGTAGGCAAGTTAAAGCACTGGTATGCAGAGCTAAGGGCAGCGAAGAAGTTCGGGTTGCCTCCCTCTGTAAAGAGACCCCGAAAGAATCGTCCTGCATGTCAATAGCCGCAAGCCGATTCGCAATAGCATAGGGCCACTGAGAGATGATAATGGCGCGGTACGCAAGTCAGAACCAGACATCGCCAACGTGTTGAACGGCTACTTCGCCTCCGTATTTACGAGGGAGGTTGACGGTCCAGCTCCGAGGCCGGGGATTCATCTCAAAGAGGGCAAAAACCTATGTGAAATAGTCTTAGAGAGAAACGAAGTAGTACCCAGACTAGGAAACTTTAACCCGTATAAGTTTCCAGGTCCGGATGGCTTTCTTTTTGGAGTCCTCCGAGAAGTTAGTGAAGAGGTCGCTCCACACCTCACCGTTATTTTCAACAAATCTGTGGAAACTGGAGAGGTGCCGGAAGATTGGAGAATAGTAGACATAACTCCCATCTATAAGAAGGGGGACCGCGAATGCCCGGGTAATTACCAGCCTATTAGTCTGACATCCATCGTAGGCAAACTCTTCGAGGGAATGATCGCAGACCGTATAGTGCAGCACTTAGAGTCGCACAGCCTGATCTTGGATTCCAAGCACGGATTTCGCATAAGCCGTTCAGGTCTCACTAATCTACTAAAGTTTTTCCACGGTATTTTGAGTGAGTATGACCGTAGTCAAGCTGTGGATATCTTATACCTGGACTTTCAAAAAGCCTTCGGTAAGGTACCGCACTGGAGGTTGATAAATAAAGTCCGCGCCCTTGGAATTACCGGCAAGGTAGCCGAATTGCTAGAAAACTGGCTCTCGGGATGGGGGCAACGAGTAAAGATCAACGGGATAGCCTCGCAATGGACGCCAGTCAGTAGCTGGGTGCTTGGGCCTCTATTGTTCATCGTTTACATCAATGATATAGACGAAGGATTAATATGCTCGATAGCCAAGTTCGCCTACAATAGCAAGCTAGGAGGTAGTGTGAGCTCGCGAGAAGGAGTGTAACGCCTGTAAAATAGACTTCTCAGGATAGGCGAGTGATCAGAAAGGTGGCAGATGCCATTTAACCTTGACAAGTGCAAGGTAATGCACATCTGCCATGCTAACCCTCGGGAAAACTACTCCTTGCTAGGCAAATAACTAGATACCACTGACCCTGAGAAAGATTTAGGCATGCTAATCAGCAGTGATCTAAAGTTCTCCAAGCAGTGCCTCCAGGTGGAAAAGAGGGCCCAGCGAATGTTGGGGTACATAAAGAGGCACTTTCGTTTCTGAGATAAACAGATTGTTCTCGCCTTGTACAACTCTCTAGTCCGGTCACATCTTGAATACGCCGTACAATTCTGGTCCCCAACCCTGAGGAAGTATATTGAACGGATGGAAAGGGTACAGGCCAGAACCAAAAAATTGATCCCCTCCATTAGACATAAAAGTTATCAGCATAGGCTATTAGAACTGGGGATGTTCTCCTTAGAGACGTGCAGTTTAAGGGGCCGGCTGATTGAAACTTTTAAGATAATGAGACAAGTTGATAACGTAGATCACAGGAGGCTGTTAACGTTGAACGCAAATGCTACACGTAACCACGGTTACAAACTGAAATTACCGCAATTCCATACTAGCATTTACGGAAACTTCTCGTACAAAATTTGCTGAAGGTGGAACCATCTACAGCCAGAACTGGTGAACAGTTCAAATCTCGACTTGACAAGATAATCCACCCCTGACCTAGATGGTACCACCTTAGTATAGATTATAGATCTGAGTAAAGTAGGTTTCAACTTTTTTTTATAAATATTTCTTGTTTGTGTTCTTTTTTTTCAGCACATTCTTGTTTGTGTTCTTTTTTTTCAGCACATTCAGGTATCGTTTCAGCTTTCTGGCCCGCAAATGCGGGTGGGAGAGGTGTCGGGGGAGAGCCTTCATCTATGCTATACTTTCTCTTATGCTATAGGTTAGGGTTTTTCCAAAATAGTACCTCCACCGTATGGTCAGCAATGTCCTTTGAGGTACTACTATTTATTGTGACTCCTTGTGACTCTCTCTCTATCTGTATATTCTTTATAGCTTTAACTATAATTCCAATCGATGACTGTAGGTGAGGAAATATCTCGGAAAGGGCATGACTTTATTTCCCTAGACGTCTTTCGACCTAGTAGTAGGTCATCTTCGGGGCAGAATGGTGAACATGATATTGAAGGTAACATATATAAGAAATATCTATCTCACCATTATGTTTAAAATATTTCCTATATATGTTACCTTTAATATCATGTTCACCATTCTGCCCCGAAGATGACCTAATACTAGGTCGAAAGACGTCTAGGCAAATAGAGTTATGCCTTTTCCGAGTAATTTTCCTCGCCTAGAGTCATCGATTGGAATTATATTTAAGGCTATATATATATATATATATATATATATATATATATATATATATATATATATATATATATATATATATATATATATATATATATATATATGGAAAACTCACAAAGTATCGCGTGAGGAAGCAATAACTACAATGAAAATGAAAAGAAATTCACAGTACTTTCGAATTGTATCCATCCCAAGTTCATTATCAAGGAATGACGGAAAACTGCAGACAACTATAATATATAAACAAAACGATGAGGAGAGTGAAAGCTCATAACAATAAATCAAACCAATGGTTTCCAAACTGATAGAGGCGACGCCCTGGGTAGGCACATAACTCTCATAGGAGAGGCGCGAAAGGTCACCACTTAAATAATAATTTCCTTTTCCTACGATAAATCAAACGTTCACTTGTTTTAAACAGGAATAATATTCCTAATGCTCATTGTAAAGCTGCAAAGGTTTTATTCCATCTCGCAATGACGTGGTCGTAATCGATGAGACATCACTTATTCAGCCAATTAAAGCTCACTTTCGCCTTTTTGGAATTGTGATTGGCTGAAGATAATATCTACATGCAATTAGGATGATGAAATAATTCTGAATCAATGATGTTTCACCTCATACTTCCAAATATACCGTAAAAATTAGGGTTAACCTTTAAGAATATGAATATGAAAAGAATATACCAAGATTTAAAATATTTGGTGTCCAAAAATCACAAGTTCCAAACGTTATTTGGCCCGGTCAAGTAACATTGATCGTGGATGCTCGAATTTCTGATTTTGTCAATTTCCTTATTCGGTGCAAGATTAATCCTATTTATATCTATATACGCTATTGCTTATTTCAAACATCATGTACATTAAAGATTATTTTTGTATCTGTGTGTTTAACTATTTTGGACGATCCTTTGGCAATTATTAAGCAATCCACTCGGCTTAAATCTCAATATTACACCGATCCACCCATGGTTGGCGTTTACTGAGTGGGGACACACTCAGGGGATCATCACCTTAGTTTTGATCAAAAGGGACGCACCGGGGTTATTCTTATTCACCGGAAGTGGCTAAGGTAGGTATATTGGATACGCTTCACCTCCGTTTCACTTCGGTGTGGTAATAAAATATATGTCCAGGAAGTGGGACTGGGATTACCCACTCACTAAACCTCGACATATATAAGTAATTAAAAAAATATAATTAATAGTGAAACAATTAAAAATACATCCAAGTGAGTGTCTAGAGAGAAAACATAACTAGAAAATAATGTGTAAATTAACAATTTAAAAAATCGCTTCAGAACGAAGAAATTATCATGTTTTGAGAAATATGATGGTCGTGAATAAATAATGTGAATAAATAATTAGCTATAAAGGAAATTATAGGATTTTGTTATACATAACTTTTTTATAATACGATACTACAATTACATAAATCTTTTTGTAGCTTTGACAAATTAAATTAATTGTTTTTTATCTTATTTAAGACTACAAGTGTCAGAGTATTGCTCGTTTTTTTTCTTTTTTAGAATTGTTTTGGGGAATGTTTTATATAATAACAATTGTATTTTAAATTCCAGAATAATTTCACTAAATTCAGGTTCAGTGAACTTGTGATAAAATACAGTTTACGTATTTTTAAGAATAATACTTTATTTTTTTTAAATGAAGCTTATTTAAGTGCTCGACCCCTTATCATGGATAAATACATAACGTATTTAAAATCGACTGGAGAAGAAGCCAATACCAATGATCCAAATACCTAGTTCTAGTGAAAGTTCAAGTGTACGGTTAGGAAGAGATACCATAAATTATAATGGTAAAACTACTGAAAAACGAAAATATGACATCTAATTGGTCTTGGGTTTCCCGAGTGTTGTTGTTGATGGGGTAGAAAAGCCAGTTTGTAATTTGTGATGCTGTTTTAGCTGCAGATAATGTTACCTAATAAATTACGGCCGCATCTTCAACGTTTAGATCCATCTTACGTTACACCAAATCCGGCGATTTTTTAAAAAGAAAATTAGAGATTTGCAACAAACGAAAGCATAATTTTGTTACCATCACTACTGCATCATCAAAAGCATTGCTTGCATCTTATAAACTTTCGTATAGAATCGCAAAATGTAAGAAACCTCATTCAATTGGGGAAACTTTAGTACTGCCTGCTCCAATCGACTTGATCGAAACGATGCTCGGTTCAACCTTATGCGCAGCAGTTTCGAAAAGTTCCCATGACAGATAATACGGGTAGAGAGAAGAATTGCAGACATGTCACAAGATATTTGCGAGCAATTAGTTGACCAACTTAAAATTTTCGAATTCGAGTTAAAAGTTGATAAAGAAACATATATAGCTAAAGACGCTTATTTAATTGTTCATGCGCGATATATTGTATAAATTGATGTGAAAGAAGATCTGTGGTTTTGAAATCTATTGCTGGAAATAACACAGCAGAGGAAATCTTCATACGTAACATTCTTTTTATGCCAGCATGCATAACATGGAATAATTGCAGTGGATTTTGCACTGACGGTGATCAATCAAATTAGGACGAAAGAGTGATGTGCGACCATTGGTTAAAAATGTTATGCCCGTGTGCTAATGGACGTACTACATGTAGCACAGGCAGGCGCTTGTATCAAGAGATAAGAGCTGCATGATTTTGTTCAGGTGATCGTTGAGGTGATCAATTATGTCAAATAAAATCCAATAAAAAAAGAATTTTTACAAAATTATGTGAAGTTATGGAGTCTAAATACAGTAAACCTTTGTATTAATGCGAAGTACGCTGGTTTTCAGGTGCCAAATTTCTTCAAAGAGTGTTTGAGCTTAGAGGGTAGATGGAGATTTTCCTTGACGCTAATGATAAAGATGATGCTAGCCGAGTGGATATGGCGTTGGCCTCCCAACGTCGCGGTACCGTGTACGATTCCGAATCGTGCCTTAGCGAACACAAACGTCAAGGCATGTCGAGATCTGGCTACCGACTGGTGGACGCGCTGTGCTCACCCCGTTTTCGGGTGTGTAGATATTACACCTCTCACCTTACACATAGCCAATCACAACACTGTTTTCCTTCCTCTCCCGCCTTCACAGCACAACACACACACACACACACACTCATGTTTTAAGAAATCGTGCTGATGGGTATTTATATTCACGTACCTCTGACGCGGAACAGGTCCTTCTCCCCCGAGGAGACGAAGGCTTCCACCTGAACGCTGGTTGGTCTCAAAAACATAATACTTTATGGCACCTCTCCCCAAAAGAGGACCAGCTCCTGGGGCCCTCTGGCCGACCAGGGATTGTCATACTGACCTTATATAAATTTCATTATCCGGTCGGGGATCCTACCAGTATCATGGAAGGATTGGCGCTGACTAACTAACTAAGATGATGCTAAATTTTCAAGGATATATTTTTTCCATTATATTTGCTTATATGTTTGACGTTTTTGAAAGTGAGTATTTTAAATACATATTATATGCAAGGTTCGAATGTTCACTTTATCAACCAGAGAGATAAATTAACCTTATCCATAAAGACAATATAAATATGTGTTTCTAATTTACAAGTAACATTTTTAGTAGCGTGCGAGTCTAGTAGCGGGCGATTCTATATCTCGCTATGTCGGTCGATCGGTCCCCGTTTTGCGTTTTTTTGTTTTTGTAATAATATTGAAACTATTCGGCCGATTCTAACGAAATATGAAAACCTTATGTTGTTTTATATTCTCTTTCAAATGATATAATTGCAGAAGTTCTCCCCAAATTATCCTGGGAATTACTTTGTTTTAGGAATAACATCATAACTATTCAGCTGATTCTAACAAAGTTTCAAACCCTTATGGTGTTTTACATTCTCTTTTGAATGATATAATTTTCAAGGTCCTATCAAGGTTATTCAGGGAATTATTGAAGGTTTGGAAGGTTGTAAGGTCTAAAATCAGAATAATTGAGAGCACGCGACATTTGGTCAGCAGACCTTGTTTAATCATTTCCTAATCTCAAATTGTTTCGCTCCTCAAATAAGATAGAATCACAGAAAAACTACCATCTGGAAAGTCTTCAAAAGAAATTCTCATTTCATTTCTAAGACTTGGATCTGACAGAGAGAAAGTGAATGGGCAAAAAATCACTTTGTTGTTGATAAGCTTGATGGCTTCAACCTATCGATTTCTGAACAAGAATAACTAATTGACCTTCCATGTCACACTAACTTAATAAAACTTTTTTGGAGAATAAAACACTCGCTCAATTTTGGCTACGGGTAAAAAATAATATAGTGCCTTGTCAAATAAAGCAATGCTAATATTGCTATGGTTTTCCACATCTTACCGGTGTGATTCAAGATTTTCTGCTCTTGTCATTTTGAAATCAAAATATTGATCTAAGTGTAGCAATATTATCGATGGTGCCACAATTTTAACAAATATCTTCAGAAAAGCAAACCTACACAGCATATTCAATTTTTAACTCGAGTATTCTTTGTATTATTCTTTTCTATTTATTATTTGTCAATTCACAGATTTTAATATAGTTTACACTTTAAGTATTAATTCAAATATGTGTGGTTTGGTTTTAAGATGCTAGAAATCTGTGGGCAATGCATCAAAGATGCCCAGAGGAAGGAAGGGGTCTGGCAAAAGTTTGGAAAACATCGAATTAACTAATCATGAAATGAATTAGCGGCTCTCTCACTTCTGTTACTTAATAATGAACTTGGGATAGAGTTCGAAAGCACTCGGAATATATATATATATATTATATATATATATATATATATATATATATATATATATATATATATATATATATATATATATATATATATATATATATATATATATATAAATATATATATATATATATATATATATATATATATATATATATATATATATATATATATATATATATATATATATATATATGGTTATACCACGTAGGTAAAAAGAAAGATTGATTGGAGTTAGTACTTTCGTTGTCTTAACATTTTCAAACCCACAATGGCTTATAAAATAGAGAGACACCGTATTTATGCAAAACAATGTTTTCCCTTTAAGGTCAGATTTTTTATGGCCTCTGATAAGTTTGATTTGAAAAATAAAGATAGGATTGGCTCTAAGGAAAACAAACCGGGGCTGATACTTACATTTCTCTCCTTTGTGCTGGAGATTAGGAACGATCTCAAAGATATTTCTGCTAATAAAATCAAATATTTATACTTATTGACGTGTTACCTCTCGTGATTTTTACCCATATATATATATATATACATAATATATATATATATATATATATATATATATATATATATATATATATATATATATATATATAATGAAGGTGATCTCGTCTTGTAAAAAACAAGACGAGATCACCTTCATAACATGTATGTTCATCGAATTAAAATATCCATTCTATTGTATAGATGAGTGCCTATCTAAA
Organism: Ceratothoa steindachneri; assembly: GCA_963969495.1. NCBI lineage: Eukaryota > Metazoa > Arthropoda > Malacostraca > Isopoda > Cymothoidae > Ceratothoa > Ceratothoa steindachneri. The sequence continues at coordinate 171,952,751 of OZ018327.1, forward strand.
GCCAGGGCAATATTCTACCGTCCCCAACTAAAAAATAATCTTACATGTAAAAAGAATTGCTTATCTCTACCATATTCCCCCTTCCTCAACAGACTAAACTCTATTATATATCCCAACTTGACCACCTTCAAATATCCCCTAACTATCAAAAAATCTTTCCGTTCCACCTAGCCAGAATCGCAAACTAAGGATGCAGGCATCTATTTAATCCCGTGTAAAGCCCCAAATTGCCCCTCCTTCTACGTGGGAGAGACCGGAAGGTAACATAACATAACATAATTACACGGGGGACAAAAGCCACAAGGGCCTATCAAAGGTCATCCGCCTCCGTCAAAACCCACCCACAAAAAACACGATCACCAGGGAAAAACAAGATCAAAGTCCCCCACAATATAATATAACAGATGACAAAAGCCACAAGGGCTCATCATAGGTCATCCGAGTCGAACGGCCTCTTTTTTAAGGCACCCAAACTCCCAGGAAAACTACATCCAGAGGATTGCATCCAGAAACAAGGGTATTACCAATCAAGGCTTGTCAAGAACTAAATCATGCAGCTATAGATATATACAAACAATATTAATATATACAAAACTTAGGAACCATCACAACCTTCCCTTCCCATAAACTCATCTAACCTACTCTTAAATACATTTAGATTTGGACTACTTACTACCCTCTGCGGCAATTTGTTCCAGAAGTCTACCACTCTATTGGTGAAAAAATATTTTCTTAAATCCAACCTACACCCTTGCTTTTTAATTTTCAAGTGGTGACCTCTAGTCCGATTTCCATCATCTAACTTAAAAAACTTGCTAACATCCAATTTATCTATCCCGGGAAAATTTTTAAAGAGCTCAATCATATCCTCTCTCACACACCTCCTTTCGAACAAGAACATATTTAATACCCTCAGTCTATCTATATATTCAAGGTGCCTCAGGGAAGGAATAATCTTTGTTGCCTTCCGTTGCACTGACTCGAGAAGGTTAATATCGTGTCTAAAATGTGGGGATCATGCCTGTATACAGTACTCTAGATGTGGCCTAACATAAGAGTTATAGAGTTTAAGAATAACCTCCTTACTTTTGTAACTGACATTTCTCTTAATAAAACCCAGCACTCTATTTGCCCTATTTCTTGCTTCAATACACTGCTTAGAAAACCTTAATGACTTATCTATTACTACTCCTAGATCTTTCTCATCCTCTACTGAGCTCAGCCAATGCCCATCCATTTCATAGTTAAATTCTCTATTATCTTTTCCCATGTTAATAACTTTGCACTTATCAAGGTTGAAAGTCATTTGCCACTTATGTGCCCAGGATAACAATTTATTTAAATCCCCCTGCACTTTAAAATTATCCTCAATATCTTTAACTACAGCTGCTAATTTGGTATCATCCGCAAAAATTGACACTTTATTATTAACTGCCTCCCCAAGATCATTTATATAGATGACAAATAATAATAGACCGAGAACTGATCCCTGAGGAACCCCACTGATAACATCCCTCCACTCTGACTTTACACCATTTAGCACTACCCTTTGCTTCCTGTCTTTCAGCCACTCAGCTATCCAATTTGAAACACACCCACATATCCCAATCATTTTTAATTTATGAACTAGTCTCCTATGTGGTACCTTATCAAATGCTTTACTAAAATCTAAGTAAATTATATCTACATTCTCTCCCTTATCTACTTGATCTGTTACAAACTTCAGAAAGTCTAATAAGTTAGTCAAACATGATCTACCTGATCTAAACCGATGCTGAGCATCGCTGATTAACCCCTCCCTCTCTAGATGTTGGCAAATCCCTTTTTTAACTATTTTCTCAAGAATTTTACAGACTAGAGGAGTTAGGCTAACCGGTCTAAAGTTATTTGGATCCTCTTTACTACCCTTCTTGAAAATGGGGACTACATTCGCTCTCTTCCAATCATCGGGTATTTCTCCATATTCCAGTGACCTAGTATACAACTTCTCCAGAGCTATTGAGATACTTTCTAACCCTTTTTTAAGTATCCTAGAATGAATATTATCAGGGCCGGAGGCCCTGATCCACACTAATGTTAGTAAACACCTCTTTCCCTGACCCATGAGTACTATACATAAGACTATTTAGTTTCTCCTTTGTAAATACTGATGCAAAATGACCATTTAGTATCTCAACTATTTCCTCATCAGTTTCTCTCACAACCCCTTCATATTTGATAGGTCCTATTTTAACTCTGCCAGACTTGTTATTAATTTTATAGTAACTAAAGAACTTTCTAGGATCTTTGTTATTATCCTGAGCTAATTTAATTTCTGACACCCTTTTGTTCTTCTTTATAATCTTATTTAACTCATTCCTAGCCATTCTATAATCACTTAAATTTTGAATATTATTTTGTACCTGTAATTTTTTATATGCCCTTTTCTTCTCTGAAATTTTTCTAGCTATCTCCTGATTCCACCAAAATGGTTTCCTACTTTTGTTCCTAATAGCCTTCATTGGGATACATTGCTCTTGGACTACATTTATTATATGCGTGAAAGTATCCCACATCCCATAAGCATTTTTACCTCTGAATTCTACATCCCAGTCTACCAAATTTAGCAAGCTTCCAAGTTTTACATAATCTTCCTTATGAAAATTTGGAACTTTTTCAGCATTCTCAGTTATTTTACCTTTCTCAATTCCCAAGTTAAAACGAACTATCTGATGGTCACTATTTCCCAATGCTTCCCCAACAGTCAATTCTTGAACTAAATGATCACTGTGAGAAAGTACTAAATCTAATATATTGTCCCCCCTCGTTGGCTCATTAACAAATTGATTAAAAAAATTATCCTCAAAGCATTCTATGAACCTGCCACTTGTTCTATCCCTACCTATCATATTTTCCCAGTCCACAGAGTTTAAGTTTTGAAGTCCCCAATAATAACTGCATCTGTTTCACATTAAATAAACGCATATATGAACATAGGGGGGGGGGGCATTGGTAGAGCGAGCAATGCTTCCAGTCTTTTTAACCATGTAAAAAAGGCCAATCATATAATAGATTTCCCTAGTGCCCAAATAATTTATCATTGTAGCAATTATAATAAAAGAAAAATAATTGACTCCTTACTAATCAAAGAAATTCCAAATTTCAATTTGTCAGAAGGCCAACATAAATGTAGCCCCTATATATCAAACCCCATTCTAAAGGATATTCTAAAGGGTAACAGATTCAAAGAAATCTGTTACCCTTTCCTTCGACTTAGTTTGACCTTACTACCTGCTTCTTGTAATTCTTAATGTGTTTTTTACCTTCCCCCTTCCCTCTTCCTCATTGGTGATTTCTTGTTTTTTTGAGGCGGTCTTTCATACTTTTCTTTCGTATATATACCTCTAATATAATATTATTTCTTGTAGTTATCCTTGATAAGGAACTTAATAAAGTTCGAAAGTACTTGAAAACACCTTTTCATTTTTTCCTGCGGGACATTGCATTCATATATATATATATATATATATATATATATATATATATATATCAAGCCTTGCTAATGACAATAAAGTAAAGAGTATTTGCGGTTTAATTTTCAAAATCATCTCTGAAAACAGCGAGATTAATGGTGTGATGGGTGAGAAGGCTTAATTAAATATTAAATAGTGTGGTTAAGATGGCTGTAAACTTGGGGCGGACATGAAGCGACTTTGAACACCACTTTAAGCCTCCTTCCATGAGGCTTATTTCAGCCGTCTGCCACAAAGGAAATCCATTCTGGGTCGCCGCGAGGAACCGTAGATTAAGGCTGAATCGTTCCCCGCCGGCGAATTCTCGCGTCTGTTCTTGGGTTGCTTTCGGGAGGACTGAGTCAAAGAACTGGTCCAACCAACGAGGGCATTTTCCTTTAAAAGAGAGAGAGACAGGAGAGGGATATGAATAAAGAAGAAAGCGAGTTAAAGAAGCGTAAAGATGACAACAACTGCGAAAGCAAAACACACAAGTTCAAGGTCTGAAAATTAGATTGATGAAGATAGAGGAAGTGAAAATGTGTTGAAAAGAGGAAAGATGGGAAGGATGCAACTTCGGGCGTTTGGGCTAGGAGGGTACGTAATCCTAAAAATGTCGCTGGAGAGTGTGAATGCAAACTTAATTATTAACCATCAGGTACAAATAGTCCCAAGAGTGGAGTAACTCGAAAGTACGAACTTTAGTACTCCTTTCCGGGAGTACTAAGGAAACTATTACTGACCGAGCAAAGATTTGATAAAAAAACAAAACGTGTCTTGAGGAGGAGGAGGTGCAGCCGAAGGATCACAGGGAGTCCGTCGGAAGAGGCAGCGTGAATAAAGACCTCTAATTAATGCCAAGGAAGGACATGAACAACCACTCAATCCTCTTGAGGACGTGAAAAAGTCAGGAACTTTGTGCACGAGTGGGGGTCAGGATGACCGATATGCCAAAGTGGTGATTGTGGTTGGGCTAGGGACTGGTCGGTGTTTATTTAGGTCATTTCTGCACAAATGATCTTCTACCTTCTCGGTCAAGTTCAGGGTCTTCATAAAATATGCTGCTTGCTAACACGAGACGAGCGATCTCAAACCCGAAGAGCGCTCAAGAAAAGCGATTACATTTCCTTAACACTCAACCTCTTTGCTCGATGAGACGGGTACAATTGCCCTCACTGGAGGCGGTTTAAGAGCAAATGGAATAACCATGTATGGGAGGAGGGGGGTATGCCAAGTCGGAAAGAGGCGCCAGTCTTGGTACATCGTGTTAAAATGGCAATTTCCCTTGTGTCATTCTCGGAGGCACGTCTACGAAAGAACCGAAATGGGAATCTACGTGTTCGCCTTTCCGACAACGAAGCTCCTGACTGTCAAGGACCCAAACAAAATTGTCGCAGGAATAATTAACAGGTATATATATATATATATATATATATATATATATATATATATATATATATATATATATATATATATATATATATATATATATATATCGACTTGACCACCCCCATCGAGGAATTACGTGAGCTATTTTAAGCGAATATTTGCATTACAGATGATAAATTCCATGTCAGAACCTTGACAGGTTTATTTATAGCAAGGAACGTACGAAAATCCATGGAGAACAAATCCACCTGGTGACCAACTAAAGGTGATAGAAATAAAACCAATAATAATGCAAATAAACTCAATATTAAAAAAATATATAATCGTGTTTAGTATTAAAATATAAAATTAATTAGTAACATAATGAAATAATAATGGTAATATTAGGTTGTAAGATAATGTCGTTATAGTAGAGAAAAAAGGCTTCTTGGAGGTGTTTAAATTGGTCCACTTTTGCTGCAAATAGTTAAAAGATAACTGTAGTAAATACTAGGCTTTTTATAAAGTTGTGGTTAGCCTAGGCCTTTTTAACTTTTTTTAAAGGTGTGGATATGTTTTAGCCTGGTCTAAAGCTGTAGTTATGCCTAAAGCCTTTTCTAAAGCTCTGCTTATCCCTACACTTTTTCTAAAAAAAAATGTTGTTATGCTTAGGCCTTTTCTAAAGTTGTGGTTAAGTCTAGTTCCCCTTTAAAAGCTGTGGTTATGCTTAGGCCTTTTCATAAAAAAATGATAGGCCTATTCATTTTTAAAGCTGTCGTTATGCCCGGGCTTTTTTAAAACTTGTGCTTAGCCTAGGCCTTTTTTTAAAGGTGTGGTTATGTCTTAGCCTTTTCAAAAGATGTGGTTATGCGATGGCTTTTTCAAAAGCTGTACTCATGTCTATGCCTTTTCTACAGCTGTGGTTATGCCAAGGAATTTTCTAAAGCTATGGTTATGCCTAGGTCTTTTCTAAAGCTGTAGATATGTTTAGCCTTAACTAAAGCTGCGATTTTGATTCATTGATTTGCAGACTTCAACACAAATTATTGTTGAGGTTCTTCCACACACTTCTTCAAATGTGTTTATTAATTGTTCAAGTGATGTAGAACTTCGATTCTATACTTCATTCTTCAAATAAACCATAAAAAGTCAAGTTGGTTCCAATCTAGTGAATGTGTTGGATACTGGGTATTATCTTGTCATCCCTCCACCGTATGAAGTTTCATCAAGGTAGTTTCTGCCATAGTGATGGTAGTGACGAGGAACTCCCTCTTGTTGAGAGTAAATGCTTTCATCTCCGTGTAATTGATGAATTGCAGGAAAACCTTGGTACCGATGCATGTTGAGGTGTTTCTGACCGGTAAGTGTATCATCGAAAAGGAATGCCCCAATCAAACCTTTGGATGAAAAGCCACACCAAACAGTTACACATTTACATGTCCTTCTACAAAAATGCGTGGATTTTCTTGTCACTAGCATATGCATTTATGGAAATTAATTATGCCATTCAACTTAAATGTAGTCTCGTCAGACCACACAATTTTGACACCAAATTGGCCATTTTTGGTGATTTTACTCGATACCATTCACTAACCTGAAGTCTGTGATTCTGATCATCCTCATTTATGGCATCCATGAAACATTCTTCATAATTTTCTGGAGGCTTGTCTTACTTTTTCGTTTCATGAGCCCATAATTTCGCACATTTTCTTGATTGGTTGAATATCTGTAACATTTGATCTGAGGTGTTAGTCTTAGTTGAAGTCTTTGGACCCCTTCTAGTCGTTTGATTGTACACATCATGCACAGTACCGTATACTTCAAATTTCTCATAGCTAAGAAAAATGGTAAGTAGAGTTGAAAGATGTTTCAAAATTGTTTCCCTAATGTTGTTGAACCTTTGATATCTTTTAAACTTAAAAATACGAGCTTAGTATCCATTTTTGTTGCTCCCAAGATAACCGTATACTTCCACTTTTCATGTTTAATGCGTCAGGTAAGGCAATTACTAATTTCGATTTTGTATCTCTTTAGACTAGGCAATGCTACTAATAATACCATTGTTGCATCTCCTTAGGCTAGTCAATGCTACTAACAATTCAGATGCTGTATCTCCTTAGCCTAGGCAATGCTACTAATAATGCCATTGTTGCATCTCCTTAGGCTAGGCAATGCTACTAATAATGCCATTGTTGTATCTCCTTAGGCTAGGCAATGCTGCTAATAATGCCATTGTTGTATCTCCTTAGGCTAGGCAATGCTGCTAACAATTCCGATGCTGTATCTCCTTTGGCTAGGCAAGATTGTATCATTCCGCTGTTGTATCTCGTAGCCTAGAAAAAGAAATAAAAATCATCTGAATCTGTTAGTGGGTTCGCCTGTTATAAGGTTTTTAAAAAATGTATATATAGTTTTAGCACACTATAAAAGAGGAAGTTTGTTTGTTTATTTATTTATTCGCAATAGGCGAACCTATTTCTGGATGGATTGAGCTCGTTTGGTACCGAAGTACAGTTGCATAAATTAGCCATATCGGACAAAGGTATGTTAGTGTGATATAATTATTTATATGTTCTATAAATCTTCAAAAAAGTTTTGTATGATCGCCTCTAGGATTTGCTGTGTGCCAAGTAAAAGTATTTTTTCATCACACGGTAGGTTGGAAAATGAATTATATGAATAAAAAAGTAGCCAAATGTTAATGTAAATATTTTTGTGATATTTATGATTAAAATGAAATAAATATATAAGTTAATTAAGCTGGGGAAATGTAAAGTTGGCGCAAATTTGGCAACTGTTTTGAAACAAAAAGTTTCAAAATGTTTCGACAGCAATAACCAAAGAAAAAAAAATCACTCATTTTATTTTTATTTTTTGGTAAACGTTTTATTTTGTTAATATACCCCAAACATTCCAGCTCTCATCATTAATATATTAAATTGTGGCTCTGAAAAAAAATCAGCGTACAATATGACATGACTAATTGTAGCCACTGTCCATTTCTGTAAGGATATATTAGGTTTCGCCACCTCACATCCATTGCATACACTCCAAGGGAGCTGAAAAGAAGCCATGGGTCTGAAAACTCATAGGAGTGGAAATTTTAGGTTCTTTAAGATTAAAAAATTGTAGAGCACCCCTGAAAATGGGGCACCGGGCCAGGTCAATATGTCCCACGAGGCCCCTGATGAACGAGCGAATCATCTTTTGATCAAATTGACCTTAAACCGATCTTGAATCCATTTTAAAAGCTGCATTTAATACCCTCTTCGGCAAGATCAATTAAAAAGGTTGGAACTTTAGTTTAAAATAAATCTCCGCAATTATTCTTCAAATCTTGGGTTACAAGGGGTCAATGTATTAGGTTTTGATCTCATCTTCTCTGTATTTTTGTATGCCCAGCAAAATTCTTCTTTTTTCCTAGGTTTGTTTGTAGTTCCTCCCTTCCAACCTCCCTTGTCCACTTCTGGCCCCACGCATGTCCGCCGTCCATCCATCACCCCTGTCTGGGCTCTCTGTGAGCACCATTTACTTCCGGTCGGTTGGCTGCGACTCGTTCGTTCGAGACGCTGATCCAGGATCGCTTTCGGCGTCCCTCCTTTGCACCGGTTGAATTTGCCGAAGCAGCGAAAAGAAGGGCGATTAAAGAAAGAAAGGGCACAAATCCAAACGCTGATATGGATGGGAAGAAATAATCAATAAAAAAAGGAGGACGGGGGAGGAAATATGATAGGGAACAAGTAAAGAGGGCGATTAGGGCTGAACTCGTTCATTATTTGATTCGATTCGCGACGAAAACTTTAAATAATCGTTCAGTGGTCAACTCCTCGATTCGAACTGAGACGTCGATGGTTTGAATTCAATTGGAAGCTGCTTTCCATTTTACTACGATGTGGGTACCTACATGGAAAAACCTACGAAATAAATGTACATCTATAAATATGTAAGTTATAATAGTAACCATTGTTCTTCTAGCAAGAGAGAGAGAGAGAGAGAAAAAAAAAAAACAAGGAAAACAGAGAAAAGTGTATTTTAATCGAACTAGTTGCCATGCCAACATTCGTAATCTCTAATTGACTGGTTAGGTCCTCCTCAAAACCAAGCAGTTCTAGGGTGGCTTCATCTCCTGACCTTTACAAGTAGCAGTGCTCTTGGGTGCTAATGGACTGTACACCTGTACACTTTAGACACAACAAGCGTGAGTATCATTCACAGTCTTCAGTCTCATCTCGTTAGAATTCGATCCTTGCGATAAGATAAATGAAAACGGACGGCCGCAATTGGAGCCTGCCTTTCGCTGGTGCAAGACGGGAAAAGAAAGAACAGACAAAAGAAAAACATACTTGTAGGTGGCGAATCAAGCTAGCGAAGGACAAGGACTTCTTGTTTCCAACAACAGGCTAAATTTGGGGATCGAAAGGAGCTTATTACCCACGCTTATACAGGATTGCAGGATACCGTGATTACGAAACTTAAATCTCTCGTCTAAATTGATATATAATTATACTTCTTCGAAACTCCGCCTTCGATTCTTTCAAACGCCTTCCGTCAGATACCTACTGAGGCAGAGAACCATCCAACTACCAGGGCTCTGAGAAGTAATTAAGAAATTATATATAGCTCAAGGGTCGTTCGGGTAAGAATAGAAATGGGGCCAAAGTATGATCCATGAGACGATATAATGCATTCCCTCTAAGTTGTTATTCATCTTTGCTCTATTAATCTCTTATCAAACTTGCATACCAAAGAGGTCTATAAATTATATAGATTATTTTATACCGTGGATTTTCGATACAGAAAATATGCAGAATAGGTAATCAATGAGCGTAAAATATTTCAAGAAGAAAAAAAATGCGATTCCCGATTATGGCGAAATCAATACACGCGAATTTGGAGCCCTATAAACTCCATCGTTTGAATAATGACAAAAATTTAACCCTAAAGATTCAGATAAAAAATATTTATGCCTTTTCTTCCCATTTTTGTTATATATATATATATATATATATATATATATATATATATATATATATATATATATATATATATATATATATATATATATATATATCACGATAATGACACTAAAATCAATCAAGAAAAAAGAAAAATCAGATTACGAGTGTTTCTGTTTGTATTATTTATCAAAGACTTCTTTGAAGAATGAATACAGAGGCATCGGTAAAGGTTTATAAGTGGGAGAGAACAACAGTTATCATACATTGAAGACGTGTGGGAGAGAGCAGCGGTTTATCAGACATCGAGACGAGTGGGAGAGAGCAGCGGTTTATTAGACCCGAAGACAAATGAACGGTGAAAAAGAACATTAAATGAATATTCTTTGTTTTGGACATGCGTTATGCGCATGATAATTGGGTCAAGAGAGAAGAGACCAGGATTTATATTAATGTCGATAACGTTTATTCAAACACACTCCAAAATATTTCTTGAAACAGTATTGATAGTTTCTTGAAATGGAACGGCCGCAATTCCGATTCACTCCCGGATCAAATGTAAACATTTATACAAACCCATAAATATTTACCCAACTGACTTTCGTATACTTTTGAGTAATCCAAGTATTTTAGGGAAGAAACAATGCCACGGTCGAGAGAGAGAGAGAGAGAGTTATTTAGAAGAGAAGAATGCGAATTGGGGGTGCATTTAAAAACCAGCGAATTGGGGGTGCATTTAAAAAACAAATTAATATCAAAATGTAGGAGAAATGGGAAATGTAAAAATAGTTAGAGGCAGAAGATATTTTTTGAGTTAAAAGTATCCTGACTATAAGATGATAGAGTGTTTTTTTTCATATAGTCTTTTAAATTAAATAGCCAATGAGGGGGATAACGTTTTTTTTTTATTATATTAAAAAAGTTCGAAATTTCTTTAGCCATGAATTCGGTAGAGACAATTTTCAAGGTCCCATTTTAATTCCCTATTTCCCTGGATCACCCTAAATAGTGGAAGACTTTATGCTCAAGATACATCGATTACCAATTAAGATAAGTGTGTGTGCGTGTGTGGAGGAAGACAAAGCATATCTGGTATATAAAGAACGAAATAAAAGGGATATAAAGAAAAGGCTTATCACTTTCATTTATTGCATTGTTTGTGTTTATCGTTGGTTGTTATTGTTGGTTCAAACGACGTTCAAGCATTTTCCCTTAAAAATTAGTTTCTTTTATATTTTAAGCGCAGATTTTGTTTTTAAATGATTTAATTACTTTATTATTATTGTAATAATGTTTTGAATTTCTTATATTCAGTAGTCTTTTTTTTCCCTCATTTTCATTTTCTTTCTTCCAGTTCCTCCCTCTTGAGTCAAAATTGATCATTTTTTGGAGTCGAAATTGGTAAGTCGTCATAATCGGTTTTTGCATTTTGGTAAAAGTCAAATTAATCGGTAAATATATATTTTTTCTATTCCGGTGTTTTCACACATTTCATCATGCGTAGAACCGCGATCCATCTGCGTTAACCCGGAGGTTAGCGGAGCTGGGAAATATGGGTAGCTTCTGTTTCTTCACTTCTGGTTTAATCCTTTACATGATTTCTTCGTCTATTTCCTGATTAACCATCTCTTGAATATTCCTAGTCCGTTCTTCTACGACTGTGTGAATGGGTTTTATCCACTCCTCCCTGTGCTGCTTTTCTTGGCGTCTTCTTTCTCGCCTGCCGGTACCCGTAATTAGGTACATGCATTTGTCCTGCACGATCTGTAGTCTCCTCTTTTGCATCCTCGAGACAAAAGAGAGAGCAGAAGCGAAATAGAGCAGCGTAGATCTTACAAGTGCATTGTAGATCTTTTTCGTATTGCTTTCTCGGAGGTTTCTGAACATGAATAGAGTTCTAACTACAGCCGAGACTTTCTAAATTAGATCAGTAACTTGCTTCTTGTACCCCGATGAAATAATCTTAATTCCAAGTACATTGCATTCCGTGGTGTAGGGATAGCACCTATACCTAACCCTAAAACCTGATAGCAGTCTCCTTCTAATCGAGACCACGTTAAATTTCTCTTGTTTCGTTCTTATTTTCCATTTGGCCTCGTAGATGTTTAATCTTTCGATTTCTTCCGCCGTCATACGAGCTTGCTTGCATAGGCGCATTACGCCAGGGGCACTGTATTATCTGGATGAAAGCATCAGCGAATTTTGAGGCAAGTAGGGTTGCCAGGCGCTGGAACATCGTCGGTATATATCGAGTAAAGTGTGGACAGACACCCCTTTGCGGGATGCCTGCATTAAGCAGGAACTTAGGTCCGTCCATGCTCCCCATACTGATATACGCCGGTCTCTCTATGACATAGTCACAGAGAGTTCTTTCTAAGTTTTCACTTAGTTTCAATCGCTGGATATTGAATTGCATCCCACTTTGCCAAACCTTATGAAATGCTTTTGATGCAGATACATCGATGGAAATGGTCAGCAACTGAATTGAATGAGGTTTATTCTAAGATTTTACGCCTGTGCTAAAGTCCTTCCTCAGAGATCTTACAGGTGTGAAGACATAGCGATAACACATGTGAAGAAGACCTTAGAATATGTACGACAGCTTAGAATAAATTCCATTCAGCCCAGTTGTGCTTATTTTACTAAAACGACTACACCTTGCATAGCAGAAATTATATGAATATTTGATAGATTAGTCAAAATAGTAAGTAACCTAATAAAATAGATATTCGCTACCAGTAATCTGAGAATACTCTGCTACAACATCACATTCAGATGATGAGGATAAGGAGTTCAATTTAGCAGATATGAATGCATATACACAAGAAATCTATTAGCTCTAGATGATTATGAGGGACTTCAATCGATTACATTATCTTGAACATGAATAAGTTAATTAAGGACATATCGTTGATCAGTTCTTTCAATACAGGTAGTGACCACAAATTACTCAGGAACAAGATCAAAATATATACCCCCCCAAAAAAAAAGAAAAAGAAAATGACAAAGGGAATAAACCCATTAAAACATTGTCGCCACAAAATAAAATAAATATGCACCGTGCAAATTAATCTAAATGGTTAAAGACAGGATCCTTATCAGTAAAGTGCAACAATAAAACAACACTTTTGCAAAGTGTAATTTTGCCAAGTTTAATAAAGCAAACTAAACTAACACAAAAATATTACTACGAAAAGAATTTTAGTCAAAAGGTGAGTTGAGTGGCACCCCCAAAAAGAAATAGTCAAAAGATGAAAAATGTGAGAGATTCAACAATTAGAGGAAATATGGAATAATGCACTCAACGCAGCAAACTTACTAAAAAGATAAAAATAATACAATAGAATACATATCTTGTGATCTTTACGACAAATTACTAGGACATATGAAAGACCTAACAATTGTCATAGACCAAATGACAGCATAAAAACAAAGGGAAATAAAGCCACAAACAGAGAGAGAACAGAGAATTGAATGAGTTGAAAAAGTAACTATATGGTAGCAATCGCTGCCATTCACCAGTTCCAACTTCTCAATAAATGATCAGAAATTCTTAAAGGGAAAGAAGGACGAGATGTTTCACGCAATTAAAAACAAGAAAAATGGCAGCGCCCGTGAGGAGGCTGGGAGAATAAGCGACCATAGAAATAAAACGGGCGTAAATTCTTGTTTAACTACTTGCTGTCTATTTACCCCCAACAATTTTAGAAAGGCAACAATGAAGAATTAATTTAAGTACTACAGGATAATCAGTCTTTTATCAGCAACTTATAAATTATTTACAAATTCATACACAACAAATTAAAACAAGCGCTCTACTGTAATCGGGTTCTGAAACAAACAGGTTTTAAAAGTAACGATAGTATTTATGGTTAATATTTTCAAAGAAAACAAATAAATACGAAATACATCTAACGGTAACATTCGCAGATTATGCAAAGGTTTTTGACCCAGTAAACACTAATTCAGTTGTAAGAACAGTACAGAAACAAGGATTTAATAAAACCTACAATGGCATAATATTCTACATTTATAGGGTTGCATGGCTAATTATTCGCCGTTGGCAACTATCAATTCAGCGCAGCCATTTTGTTTGGCGGCGTTTTTGTATGTTTTCTATCATAGTAGACTTAGCTCTGCATCGTTTGTGAAGAGGGCAGTAACATGGCTAAATTTAATTCTCCCAAAATTTGGAAAAGGCAAGCTGTGCTGCTTGGAATTCTCGTCCGGAGCTCTAATGCGAAGGTCTGCGAGTGCTTGTGTGTCAATCTTAGAACGAGGCAGACTATCAGGAAAGAAAGGATGAGTCAAGCTGTGATTGGGAGGGTATGGCGGCTTGGAAACAACGAGGGCCAGGTTTTGACCTCAATTATCATCCCAAAGGGCCTCAAGCTCAATACAAGGTGCTACATTAAGTGCGTTGAGGAGTTGGTGTTGCCTTGGATCCAGGAAGTGGCCGATGGAGGGTCGTATGTGTAGCGACAGCTCTCCCTTCCCCCCAAAACCCCACACAAGTCAAAATCATGGAACTATTGTCAACAGGAAAATGTTGGAAGAAAACACCAAAATTATTGACTTTGCACCAGAGCGCCGACAAGTACTTTTCCATAAGCCATCCATATACAAGAAAAACAACCTAAGCTTAACATTCAATTCAATTCGAACGGAATACTGTCAAGCGGTAGAATTAGGAGCCGAACTACAAGGGATACTTAATCTTTCCCTATGAAGGACCATCATCTCTTTGGACGTGAGCGCAAATTTGACCTTCGTTCCTAAGCCTACCCTTTTTCGACATTGTCTTAACTTGCTCACAAGTTTGTCAGTAAGTTTGCACTTGCTGATATCTTTGTTTGTTTGAAAATAAGTGTGTTCTTTCATTGATATATAAACCAATGTTTTACTCTTTTTATTTGTATTTTTACTTTATCTCTGATGATGATACGATGGTATCCAAACGCGTCAGATATATAAAGCGCTTTGCTAAAGGGTTCTTCTCCTAGTCCCCCCCCCCTTTAACATTAAAATCCGAGTTTTAATGAATTTAGGAGAACTTATCAATGGCCTCAACCAGACGTAAAGGCAAATAAATATACGACAAATTGAAAGATGTGAAAAGAAAATCACAAATACGAAATTATCCGTTGCTTCTAACAAAACTTGCTATGATATA